>CM077669.1:341547990-342887990 GCA_039707655.1 Elymus sibiricus | reverse complement strand
ATGTGCAATGATCAAGCGTAACATGTATGATATTAATGCTATGTCAGCTTATATGATCATGCAAAGCAATATGACATGGAAGTACAAGTCATATGATGTGACGGTGGAAGTTGGATGTCAATATATCTCGGAATGGCTATGGAAATGCCATGATAGGTAGGTATGGTGGCTGTTTTGAGGAAGATATAATGAGGCTTATGTGCAACAGAGCATATGATGTCATGGGGTTTGGATGCACCTACGAAAGCTGCACAGACCCTCAAAGTGAGAATGGGCAATGCACGGAACCGAAGAGGCTAGCAAATATGTGGAGGTGAGTGTGCGTATATCCATGGATTCACATTAGTCATGAAGAACTCGCATACTTATTGCAAGATTTTATTAGCTCTCTCGAAGCAAAGCACTACTCGCATGCCCCTAGGAAGGAGGTTGGTAGGAATTAACCATCGCGCGCCCCGACCTAAACAGCACTAGGATTTCAACGAGGAATAAGTATGCTCACACATAATCACCATGCTATAAAAATATTTGGATGAACAACAAGTTAACAACCTCTAATTCACGATACCTTTATTAACCAATGATCACGCACTCATGCTTTTTCAAATTACCACATTAATATCATTAACCATGATTTCTCTTTTATGTCCTACATGTTGTTTTGATTATGCACTCATTGAATATCTATTATTTTTGGACTAGTCTTATGACCCATGCAAATTACCGTTGTTGTTTATTAACTATCAAAAAAATATAAGTGAAGAACGAGAGTGCAATTATTTCTATAAAATCTATACGCCACCGTGCTCTAAAAGATATAAGTGAAGAACTAGAGCAACTGCTTAGCTCAAAAGATATAAGTGAAGCACATAGAGTATTCTAACAAATCATGGTGAACATGTCTCTCTATCAGGTAGGTGTGTCCAGCAAACAATGATTGTGGAAAACTAAAACAAAAGCAAACTAAAACACACGACGCTCCAAGCAAAACACATATCATGTGATGAATAAAAATGTAGCTCCAAGTGACATACCGATGGATTGAGACGAAAGAGGGGATGCCTTCCGAGGCATCCCCAAGTTTAGACTCTTGAGTCTTCCTAGAATTTACCTTGGGGTGCCTTGGGAATCCCTTAGCTTAGGCTCTTTGCCGCTCCTTATTCCTTCATCCATCGTGATCGCACCCAAAACATGAAAACTTCAGCACACAAAACACAACATAAAACTCGTGAGCTCCGTTAGTATGATAGGTAAATCAAAAACTTTAGGTACTTTTATAAATTGATTCATACTTTATTATTGCATAAGGTACTAAATTCTAACTTCTCCATGTCTTATACCCCCGATACAATCCATAGCATCATCAAAACAAGCAAACTATGCAAGCAAAAACGGAATCTGTCTAAAACAGAACAGTCTGTAATAATATTCGCAAACACCATACTTCTATAACTTCAAAAATTCTGAAAAATAGGAAAACCTGGGGAATTTATATACCAATATTTTGTAAAAAATTCATATCAAAAAGACATTCCAGTAAAATCAGAGAAATTCTGCATTGGACGCAAAAGTTTCTGTTTTTGCACCGTATCAATTCTACTTATCATTCAAGTCATCCCAAAGGCTTTACTTGGCACGAACACTAATTTAAACATAAAAACACAATCATTGCAGTAGCAATAATCATGTTATCACACCGTGACAGAAAGTAAAAACAAAAATTTAAAGATAACTATTGGGTTGCCTCCCAACAAGTTCTATTGTTTTATGCCCCTAGCTAGGCATAATGCATAGTTTCATGTGTTATCATCTTGGGGTGTTTGTCCATGGGGAGGCTTTTCAAAGACAATAGGAAACACATCATCAAGCAATATCTTGGCATTCTCAATGCTACTTTCCTTAAAACCTTTTGTATTCTCTCTTACTATCCAAGAATATTGTTTATTGGTGGCATTGAAAACTTGCTGGATAATATGAATAGGAGGAACTTCTTTACTTGTATTTTCATCAAAAGTATGGTTATCTCGAAACATATACCTCATCATATAGTTCTCATTATATAAAATTTCATCTATCACGGGATGTTCATGACTCATATTATAGTGATCAAAGATATCTCGAGCCTCTCGCACTAGTAGAGAAATGGCTAGCCACAACTCCTGTTGGTGGCGCACCATTTTTCACCAACGCCGGCACTAATATTTTCAAATAGTGCTGGTGTTGCCTAAATTTGTACGTTATTGGTACACACATAGTGGTGGCGTTCAAATTCTACCGAACGCCACTTGTATGTGGACCCCAGTGCTCCCCCCTTTCACATATTATTGTTGGCGTGGCTAAAGTTCCCACACCAGGACTATGCGTTATACTTGTGTCGTGCAACATATACGGCACGCCATAGGAATATTTTGTGGAGCCCACAAATATTGTGGTGACGTTCGTAAATGTAGAACGCCATTAGTAGTTGCATATCTATATATAGCTGACCTGGCTGGCCTGGTTTATCATCGGCAATCTCTTAACGGTACTCTCACATATATGTGTGTATAGAGATACACGACCGGCGGACTCTGCCTTTGATCCATTGAGAGAACTAGGTGACTAATTTTTTTGTGTATATCATTTAGGTATGTAATGCCCGCATATGTGTATGTATATATAGTACATAATATGCCGAAATTGTTTTTGACCTTTTTTTGTAGGCACTGTGGAAGTGAATGATTTATGCTGGAATATATATATGGATCGAACTATAAATGGGTTCTTCAAGGTCGCGTTAGAAGATATGAATCGGAAAGGGGAAACAAAAATATTATGTCCATGTAAGAAGTGCGAAAACATAGTTTTGATTGACCCTTCTACTGGTCGTGTGAAGATGCACCTGTTGAAATATGATTTCATGCCTGGTTACACACGGTGGACAAGTCATGGTGATGAAGAGGAGGATGTCGAAGTCGAAGGGAAGGTACATGATGATGAGCTAGAAGGAGGTGTGAAGAATGTTGCAGAACATGAAAATCACCTCGACGGGCAGAAAGAACGCAACGGTAAAGAATTTTCAAAGGAAGATCTAGATGACTATGATCAATCTGGCATCTATCAAGAAGAAGATGATGTTATTCGGAAGGAGAAGTGTAAGAAAAGGCATAGAAGCACGTCGGATGCAGAAACTTCCGTTGAGAGCCCCCGCAAAAATAAGAAAAAAGCTTCCGTTGAGAGCCTCCGCACAAACAAGAGGAAAACATCGGTTTAGAGCCCCCGCACAAACAAGAGAAACCGAGAAACAGCGTCGTAGTTGATTTTTTATCTATCTTTTATTTATTATTAATTCGGCAGTTCAATCATATTTTAATATTGATGCATGCAATAATCTTCTTCTGGATGTGACCTTATCGAACCCCTTTTAACATTTTTGTCTTGACCGTATTTTATTATTCTACATTTGTATTGACCATCGGAAGTTGAATTAATTAAGTTGATGTAATTTTGGAAGAAAAATAGCTATGGCGTTGGCGACGTCACCAACGACATAACTAATATATCTATGGTGTTGTATACGTCACCAACGTCATAGCTATTTTTCCCATTGTCTTTGCCCGTTTGGGGGGGAATGTTCACCGCAAACTTTCGTTTCACGCGCTCGTACACCCTCCGCTCCATGCGCCGCCGCCGCCACCTTCATCGTCGTCGCCGCCACCCCCTCCCCCGACGCCGCCGCCACCTTCGTTGTCGTCACCGCCACATCCCCCTCCCCCGCCGTCATCGCCCACCTTCCCCTCCGGTCGCCGCTCCTCGACTCGCCGTCGACCCCAACCGCCTTGACCTCGCCGTTCGCCCACAACCGCGTCGACCTCAAGATGCCTTTATCCCCTCCCGCCACCGTCGCATCGTCGGCCCGAACGACCTCAACCTCCCCTGCCATCGACCTCAACCTCCCTTACCGTCAATCGGTGCCGCCACCTCGATTCCTCCGGTAAGTGATCGAAATGTGTTTGAGGAAATGTGGTTGCTTGTGTATTGCTTGCAGGGAATGCATAGGGTTGCCAATGTTTTGGCGAAACGTTGATTAATTTCCGTTTCATCAAATTTCTGGCAACCAAACACCGAAATTTTGTATTTTATATATGAATTAATAAGGTTGCCAATGTTTTGTTTTTGTAGATGTCCAATCAAACGAACGACGCGCAGGACTCTTCTTCGACACATTCGACACACGTCGGTGATGCATTTACGGACGCGCAAGGACAGGAAGATTATGATGATGAGCTTAATCCATATGAGTACTATATGAGAGGTAGAGGCTACAGTGTTCCTCCTGGTGCGGACAGTAATCCTGATATGGACACTGATGGAGAGGACACAAAGGAGTATTCTCCCGCGGAAGAGGTGGATGTGGAGGTCGACGAGCATGTTTCAAAATCCAAGAAGCAGCGGAAACCTACGAGCCGAAATGCTATAGGCACCGACAGGCTCGTCGTCACACGAGTTAATGAGACTGGTGAGCCTGTTAGTCCGCGGAAAGCCGCTGCTCACTATGGCAACGCCCTAGGTGTTATCCTTCGAGAAGTTTGCTCCATCAACGAGACAAATTTAAGGGATATGGACAAAGCTAATCTGCGAGAACTCCTCATAAGAAGGGTGCACACAAGATTAAGTTTCCTGAGGAGTATGACAACCTATCGTACCCAAAGAATCAGGTAAACAACCATGCAATCCATAAGTTCTCGAAGAATTTGAGTTCTTGGAAATCTGCAGCAAGAAAAGATATTGCAACAAAACCCGACATAGATATCTCCAAGATCCAGCAGAAGTGGCCTACCATTAGTGTAGATGATTGGAACATTTTCAAGATGCAAAATCAGGAGAACTCAGTGATGACCTAGTCGTCTTGGGGGAAGGAAATGCGATCGAAGACATTAAGTAACCACACCCTCGGCAGCCGTGATTTTGTTGGGAAGAAGCCCGTATGGGACAAGCAGGACACTGCACTTGCATCAAAGGGCATCCCAAACCACTTCGCGCAATTCAAAGACCCCCTTGAATATAAGTATGTTAGGGGGCGGTACCATTATGATCAAAAGATAGGGGAATTTACCACGGATCACCAAACAAGGAAACTAGAAGAAGAACTGGCAAGGCAGCATGCAGAACCTCATAGCTCGCAAGGGTTGTCGGCCAGGTGGAACACTCCTCTTAACCGGCCGATCAACATTATCCTTGGCAAGGAGCCGTTAGCACCGCCGGCGGGTGGCCGTGTGAACGGTGCTGGATGCGGTGCCAAATGGGACTATCATTATCCCGAAGACCGGGAGCTGCAACGGCAGAGAAGGAGAGCCAACAAGCGGAGGATTGAACAGCAAATAATGGAAGCCACGGCCGCAGCCACTGCCGCAGCCACAGCCAACATCGAAGAACGCATCAACATTCAAAGCCAAGCCCATGCCCAAGCCATGCTGCCTTCAATAATCGAGAGCGTGAAGAATTGGATCAAGAACGGCGAACTAGGAAACGTTGTGATCCAAACTAATTCGGCCAAGGATAGCAGCCAACATTCTGTCACTTTCATTGGTAACCCGTCGCCAATGGATGATCTCAACGCTCTTACTGAAGACACTCCATGCAGTCTCTTAGCTTATGTGCGTGATGAACTAGTTAAAGTTGCAATTGGGTCGATCATTCGCCCCAAAGATACCATGATGCACGGAGTGCCCATGCCTGAGGGGTCTTCAAAGTTGAGGTGTTTGTTGTCGTAAGGGGTTTCGAAGATATTTCTCCTCCGGTACAACCTCCGGGTGCGGATAGCTAGTTGACCCTCTCAGGATGTTTGGGTTGGCCAATGCAGTGGCCGAAGAATCAAATGCAGCTAGGAAACGTCCAAATCTCCCCAACCTCGCAGCAGATGAACAATGACAGCACACATGGGCGAGGACCATCTCCTTTGGGTCAGATTCAACCTGAAGTTCGTAACAACGACAATGTGCATGTCGGTGAGGACCACGACAATGCGGTTGTCGGCGGTGAGGACCATGTCAATGGTGGGGATTTGGGCGTTGAGGGCCATGTCAATGGTGGGGATTTGGGCGGTGAGGGCCATGTTAATGGTGGTGATTACGACGGTGAGGACAATCTACTTGTCAATCGATACTTCCTTATTAACGAATATCAGAAATCAGCTCCCAGCATTGACATGTGCAATGTTGATGGACCTATGTCTGCTGGTCCTGCTCTTGGATTCTCATCTATGCCTCCGCTTGCTCAACAGGAATGTGTTGTTCCTTGCCAGAAGCGTCTTTTCAATGAGGAATTCACACCACCAGACACACAGGTGCCACCACACAGGGGAACATTGCTGAGTCCAAACACACTCAATGCGACGGTCGAAAATGCATTGCCAGACAATATAACCAGCCAGCCTAACCCGACACGCAAGAAGAAGAGAAAGAGACCACCAGCTAGTAATAAGACGAAGGCACATGCTGCCAGCCAACCGTTTCAGAGAGTAAACAAGTTTGGCATGTCGTTCAATGGCGGAATTACCATTCCCCAGGTGATCCCATCCTTCCGAAGGATCTCAGCGATCTTCTGCAGACAAAATTGAGGATTCTGCATGACATAGTTCTATCTAGGGAGAAGTATGCATTCTCTGCTGGAGGTGGGTTTCGCCCTGTTTTTTCAGTGATGGTGCCACCAAATCTTGGTTTGTGGGATGATTTCCCCGCGGAAATATTCTATGTGTCGTTCAAAGACATCTTCAACATGTTCCGTCTAATGAAGCTTAGTTCTTCCTTAGTACGCCCATGGGCAATCAATGCTGCCTACACTACAAAATGTGAGCTCAACAAGGATGTCGTGGTAGCGGACCCTTACCTCATGCACGAGACCAACACCAATAACCCTGAGCATCGACAAGCTATGCAGAAGTATTTGACAGACTTCATGATTGCCAACATGGACAAAGACTGCCTTCTCGTGCCCTACTATCCGAAGTAAGTCATTCTGTCTAGCTAGATTACTATTTCGTACAATCTCGTTATGCATGCTTCCACGTAACACCATTAATTAACTCTATTGACTTTGTATGCAGAGAACATTGTGTCCTCATCATTATTACCCCGAAGTTCGCCGAAACTTATTTCTTGGATTCAACGAGGAAAGTGAAAAAAGACTACAGAGGCATCAAGAAGGTCCTGGATGAAGCACTTTTTGAGTATACCAGACGGGAAGGAGTGATCAGAGACGGATATCGCAAGTTTGACAAGTTTAAAGCGGTACGCTTCGGCCACAAAACTGACTTTTGTTGCATGCAGCAGCCAGAAAACAGTGATATAGACGGCTACTACGTTGTCCACCACATGGAGGAGTACATACGGGAGGGAGAACGCCTTAAAAAGAACTCAGACGTCATCGCATGGGAGAAGAAAATGGAGGAAATTAGCCCGGGAAGTAACAGAGATGAATTCAGACGCATCCAGGTGAAGTTTGCTACCATCCTCAACAAGGATGTCATCGACCATGCCGGGGTTTTCAACGGCGGCGCACCTTCCGGCCCGGAGGAGATAAAAGCTCGCCTTCGGAAGCAGGGGCTTGATGCTGACGGTCCTGTGTCTATCGCGGATCCGGTGAAGAAATACGTTAATGATCCTTATGCCAATATGTAATAGGATAGTGTCAGCTACCAATGCTATTGGTTCTACAATACTGCTAGCTCGATCAACTACATGTTCGTGTGATTTTGTGTTATAGTACTTCAAAACTTGATCACTAGCTATCTTAACTAATTATTTAAGCATTATCTACAAATCTAAAATGTCTTTCAATTACCTTTATTTGTTACCTTATTTTGCCAGGTGCCCTTTTCCACTGTCGTGGCAGCGATTTTCTGATGCTTACAAATTAAGTAATGGCGTGCTGAGAAGGTACAATGCCTGCAATGTTTTTCAGTTATTTGTGACGTTGGAATAATGTGTACGCCATAGATACAGGTCATAATGCCGGCGTACAACATAATCCGACGCCATAGGTATTCTAAATACTGCTGCCGTAGGCTCCAACGCCACCATTGTTTTTTAACTGTGGCGCCATATTGCTGGCGTCAGGTGTCTACGCCAGCAAGGCCCTTTTTGCCACGCCATAGCTAGGCTTTCTGCACTAGTGTCGCACTATATAGTCAAATTCATGCATGAGGATAAGAGTGGCTATCTTCTTAGCCCTAGGGTCTTTTACGATCGGCAACTCATAGAAAAGCCTTTACGAAGTAGGGTGAGTATGCATAAATCTTCTTTCAAGTTTAAGAACAAGAGCGGAAATAGCATCGGCGTAACTTCTGGTTCTTTTAAGGATTGGCGTATCCTTGCAAGCCAAAGTACCCATACAGTTAAAGAATTCTTGGATAATGCTTTTCCCTATGATATTCCCCTTCCCCGCAACAAAAACTTTTACATCTCGCTATGGGGGAGTTTCCTCTTTGGGTATTTTACCTTCATCATCCTTTTCAATGGTAAAAGACATGATAGCAACTTTAAGCAAGCAAAGTAACAAGCGAAGCAAGTAAACTAAAAAGTATAGCAAGCAAACAAGTAAACTAGCAAAGATAAATATTTTGTATTTTTTATTTTTGTAGCAAGCAAAATATAACATCAAATAGAAAGTAGAACAAGTGAATAATAATTTGTGAGAAGGTACTTGATAGGAATTTGATGATGCTCCCCGGCAACGGCGCCAGAAATCCTTCCTGATACTTGTAAACTGTGTTGGGGTTTCCCCGAAGAGGAGGGGATGATGCAGCACGGTAGAGGTAAGTATTTCCCTCAATGAGAACCAAGGTTATCGAACCAATAGGAGAACCAAGCAAACTCCCGTCTTCAGCGCCTACACATAAAAAAGCAAACACTTGCACCCAACGCGGGCAAGAGGATTGTCAATCCCCTTGAACTTGTTACTTGCACCCGATAAGTAGTGATAGATAGATAATTTGATAAATATAAATTGGAAATAAAAAGAAAGTAAATAATGGCAACAATATTTTAGGAGTTTTTGTAAATATATTTGTGAGGAGACCCGGGGGGCATAGTGTTCGTTAGAGGCTTCTCTCGAAGAAAGCATACGGCGGGTAAACAAATTACTGTTGGGCAATTGATATAAAAGCGCATAGTTATGCAATATTTATTCAAGGCAATGATCATGTATATAGGCATCAAGTTCATAAACAAGTAGAGCGACTCCTGCCTGCATCTACTGCTATTACTCCACCCATCGACTGCTCTCCAACATGCATCTAAAGTATTAAGTAAAAATGGAGTAATGCTTGGAGGATGATGACATGATGTAGACAAAGTAAATCCAATTAATATGAATGAACCCCATCGTTTTACCCTTAGTGGCAGCAATACAATACGTGTGATGCCCCTTTCTGTCATTGGGATTGAGCACCACAAGATTAAACCCACTACAACACACCACTTCCACTTGGAGATAAATCAATCTAGTTGGCCAAACCAAACCGATAGATCTGAGAGCATTACAAAGCTATAACAATCATGCATATAAATAACCAGCAATGATTCAATATATTTTCATGAATAATCTGAACATAAACCCATTCATTGGATCCCAACAAACACACTGTAAAGATTGATTACATAAGATAGATCATCGCGGGAATCGCGGGAATCTTGGCATTGAAGAACATAGAGAGAGATAGCCATCTAGGTACTAACTACGAACCCGTAGGTCTGCGGTGAACTACTCACACATCACCATGGGAGCAGCAAGGTTGATGTAGAAGCCCTCCGTGATCGACCCCCCTCTGGCAGGGCACCGGAACAGGGCTCCATATGGGCACACGGCGGAATAGAGACTTGCAGCGGCGAAAAAATGTTTTGGGAGGCTCTCTAGGGTTTTTGAAATATATGTGAATTTATAGGCCAGAGATCAGGGCCAGGAGAGCGGGGAGGTGGCCCCAAGCCATCAGGACACGGCCACCCCCTGGGTGCGCCCTGTTTGCTTGGGGGCACCTCGTGTGCCCTCCGGTCTTCCTCCCAAGCTTCCAAGTCTTATTTTGGTCCAGAAAAAATCATCAAAAAGTTTCGGGGTATTTCGACTTCCTTTGGTACAGTATTCCTGAAAAGCACAAAACATGCAGAAAACATCAACTGACACTTGGAGCTGGGTTAATAGGTTAGTGCTTAAAAATAATATAAAACAAAAAATGCTTAAAAAAGATCCTAAAATAATAATATAATAGCATGGAACAATAAAAAATTATAGATACGTTGAAAACGTATCAACATCTATTTTGACCTTCCTAGATATTGTTTTTCTATGAAAGAAAAAACAAAAACTGACATTGACACTTGATTAATAAGTTAGTCCATAACAATATTAGAAAAGTGCACCAAAACCATATATACTTGATGTACTTTATAAATTATACTAGATAAATTAGAGAATATCAGCCTATAACTGGAACTCGCCTGACGCCGCGTCGGGCACCAGCCCTTGTCGCCCCCTGCCTGGCCTGCTCCAGCCTCCGACACCGCTTCTGCCCCCACTACCGCCTAGGCGGGAGTAGCGGGAGTGCCGCCGCATCAACAGTTGCAGTCGTCGCCGCCCCCTTCCGCCCCCGCCGCCACATCGGGAGTGCCGTTGGAGTCATCACCGATGCAAGAGCATCAGCAGTTGCAGTCTTTGCCGCAGCAGTTCGTGTACGACCAAGAAGGAAGAAGCGGGGCAGAGAGAGGACGGCGGAGCGGCCTCCAGTGACGCAGGGCTCCTCTTGTGCGGCGCCTGGATGCGATGGCGGATGCGGGAGCAGGGCAGCGGCGTTCTGTTTTCTTTTTTTCAAAAAAAATTGCATGTCCGCTCATCATGTCCGGCCGTGCGCGTCCGGGGCTGTCCGTTTTGACGACCCAAACGGAGAGTCGTCCGGTTGGAGTCCTCAGAGCATCTCCACTCGCGCCCCCAACAGCCCCCCCCCCAAGGCCTTTTTTATCGCCGGTTGAGGGAAATCGGCCCAGTCGCGCCCCCAGGAGCCCAATTTTCGCCGGTTAGGGCCGAAATTGGTGCCGGCGTACCCAAGCCGAACCCTGCGTGCCGGGGGGCGCCGGGGGAAACTTTTTTTGGCACAAAAATGGGCGGGCCCGCCGAGTCAGCGACCGAGAGGCGCTTCGTCGTCCTCATCGCCTCGGTTTCCCGTGGGGAATCAATGCGAAGGCTGCTCGCCGGTCAGCCTTCCATTGATGCCTCACGGGTGGCGCAGTCGCGGGCGGCGCAGTCAGAGCGGGCGACGCGCGTCCACACCTCTCCCTATAAAAGCCGCCCCTCCTCGCCGGTGGCTGGGCACTTCTCGCCGCACCCTCCTCCCACTCTCGCCGCCGACGCCCCTCTGCCCCTCTCTCCCTTCTCCGACGAGCCTCCTCTCCACCCCGATGGCTAAGCGCTTCCCAGGCGACGGCGCGGCGGCCAACGGCTTCGGCCGCCGCCACCTGCACGAGGACGAGGCTCGCCTCCTCTACGAGGCAGAGTACCCGGCGCTGCCCGACATGCGGGTGCCGGGCTCGTGGAGGCTCGGCGCCGGCGGGGTCCCGGTGCCTCCGGTGCCCAGCGGCGCCAAGCGGCGCGCCGAGATCGCCAGGATCCGGTCGTCCCTGTCGGAGACGGTGCGCCAACAACCGAGGTACGCCCCGGACAGCCACAACTTGTGGACGGCGTACTTCGAGCGCCGCCACGAGGAGCAGCTCGCCTCCACAAACGGCGCGCCGCCCAGCCGCGGCCGCCACAACTCCGAGGGGCGGCGGCGATGGTGGGGCGTCCTCGGCCACACCCTCGAAGCCGTTCTCGAGCACATCGAGGGCGGCAACACGCCGCGCATCGACTACCCCGCACCGTCCTTCTCGCACCGGACCGGCTCGTCCTGGCGGCCGAGGCGCATGGCCGGGACGTCGTCGTCATCGTTCGGCTCCCACTCCTCCGGCGCAAGGACCCCGTTTGTCGTCGTGAAGGCCGAGCCCGGCGAATCGCCGCTCCGGCGCAGTGGCGGGGGCGGCATCACCATCAACGAGGGCCGCCGCCGCCAACCTTCTCCCCCTCCCCGCGGCCACCTCCGCCTTGTCAGGCCAAAGATCGAGCCTGGCGTGGAGGCGCCGGTCGCCGTCAAGCAAGAGCACCTCGCCATGGCCGCCGCCGATGAGACCGCCCTCAAATGGGCGCGCGACGACTACGTCCGCGAGGAGATGGTGCGTCAGCGGCGTGCCCTCGAGGAGATCGCCGCTCGCCGCCGCGGCCGCGAGGAGGGTGGCGTCGTCATCCTCGACAGCAACGACGAGGAGGCGCCCGCGCCGTCCAACAAAGAGCTGCATCGCCACGGCGACCTAGGCCAGGGGTGCAGCAGGGACGGCGGCGGGCAGGACGGCGACGACGGCGGCGATGGCGGTGGCGACGACACCACCTTCTACAAGCTCCTCGGCATGTAGAAGAAGACGGCGACGGCGGCGGCGGCGTATCGGCGACGTAGTTTAGTTTTTAGCTATGTTTTTAATGTTTTTATTACCTTTTGTACAAATATCGTATGAATCGCCCGAACTTTGCCTGAATTTGACCGAAATCTAGCCATATTTTGTTTTCAAAAAACGTCGTGGGGAAGGGGGCGGCGTGGGGCGTGCCTGGAACCAGACCCACCCACGCCGAATTTTACGCCGGTTGACCGTCAGACGGCGCTATTTCTGCCCTGGGGCGCCGAACGGCTGGAGATGCTCTCAGCCCCCTACTTCGTTCGGCACACACCCGCTCGCCATGCGCCTCCCGTCGGTTCGCTTCCTGCTGTCGAGCGCGGCGCCGGCGGTGGTGGCCGCGAACGCGCGTATCGCCTGGATGGCGCGCGCGGGGAACATGGAGGGCGCCCGCGCGACGTTCGAGGCCATGCCCCTGCGCACCACCGCTTCCTACAACGCCCTCATCGCCGGCTACTTCCGTAACCACCTCCCGGAAGCCGCCCTCGGCCTCTTCCGCCGCATGCCCTCCCGCGATCTCGGCTCCTACAACGCTCTCATCTCCGGCTTCTCCCTCCGCCGCCACACCCTCCCTGATGCGGCGAACGCGCTCGCCTCCATCCCCTTTCCCCCCTCAGTCGTCTCCTTCACCTCCCTCCTGCGCGGGTACGTGCGCCACGGCTTCCTGGCCGACGCCATCCGCCTGTTCCACCAGATGCCCGAGCGCAACCACGTCTCCTACACAGTTATGCTCGGTGGTTTTATTGATGCCGGCCGTCTCGATGAGGCCCGCAAGCTGTTCGACGAAATGCCTGAAAAAGGACGTCGTTGCACGAACTGCCATGCTATCTGGGTACTGCCAGGCTGGCCGAATTGCGGAGGCACGCCTTCTGTTTGATGAAATGCCGAAGAGGAATGTTGTGTCATGGACTGCAATGATATCTGGATATTCTCAAAATGGGAAGCTTAACCTTGCACGGAAGCTTTTTGAGGTGATGCCTGATCGCAATGAGGTTTCATGGACTGCTATGTTAGTCGGGTACATACAGGCTGGCCATATCGAGGATGCTGAGCAGCTGTTTAATGCAATGCCAGAGCACCCAGTGGCTGCCTGCAATGCGATGATGGTTGGGTTTGGGCAGCGTGGGATGGTGGATGCTGCCAAGGCAGTGTTTGAGAGAATGCAAGAGAAGGATGATGGTACGTGGAGTGCAATGATTAAAGCGTATGAGCAGAATGAGTTCTTGATTGAGGCATTGTCTACTTTCCGTGATATGTCATGGAGAGGTATCCGTCCAAACTACCCATCAGTCATTAGCATCCTTACTGTGTGTTCGGCATTAGCTATTCTCAATTATGGAAGGGAGGTGCATGCTGCAATGCTGAGATGCTCCTTTGACATGGACGTCTTTGCTGTCTCAGCATTAATCACAATGTACATCAAATGTGGAAATTTGGATAAAGCTAATAGGGTCTTCAATATGTTTGAGCCCAAAGATGTCGTGATGTGGAACTCCATGATCACTGGCTATGCTCAACATGGGTTGGGGGAGGAAGCACTTGGCATATTTAATGACATGACGATGGCAGGAATGACACCTGATGGAATTACTTATATAGGAGTCCTCACTGCTTGTAGCTATACCGGGAAAGTTAAATTAGGGAGGGAAATTTTCAATTCTATGTGTAAGGATTCTGCCATCCGACCAGGAGCCGAGCATTACTCTTGCATGGTTGATTTGCTTGGTCGAGCTGGACTTGTAGATGAAGCATTGGATTTGATTAAGAACATGCCAGTTGAAGCTGATTGTTAGGGCATATTTCTCCCTTAGTGGTTTTGGTGATTGATGACAATACTTTTGCGGACTAATCGTGTGCATTGAGCATTTCAGATATTCCATCACTTGGCACAAGACGATTGATGCCCCTCGGAGCTTTTATAAAGACGGTGTTTTTCTTGCGTTTCTTTTTCGATGGTATTGAGTCGTAGGAAAACCGTACTATTAAGAGGGGGTCCGCTTTGGAAAGGTATGGGTGGAATCAACACGTACACAACCCTATATGCACCCACATTCCCTTCCGGCAACTTGGAGATCTTGTCTGGCAGTTTTCCTGTCACCCAAGCGGTAGTACCGCTCGTTACCACGGTAGTACCGCTTATGCGGTAGTACCGCTGTGGTCTACCGCAGCTAGTACCGCTTGGGGGATTTTCTTCTGGTATCCTGTTTCTTCTTGCAGTAGTAGAGCGGTAGTAGTGCGGTAGTACCGCAATGCGGTACTTCCGCTTTCTAGTACCGCTTCAGTACCGCTTGCTGAAATTCTTCTGGTATCCTGTTTTCTTCTAGCGGTAGTTGAGCGGTAGTACCGCTCTGCGGTGCGGCTGCTCCAGTACCGCTCTACTCCCTGGTCTCTGTTGTTCTGCGGCCCATAGCGGTAGTACCGCTTTGTGGGCACGGTAGTACTGCTCAGTGCGGTACTACCGCTCAGTATTTGGGACTACCGCTCAAGCGGTAGTACCGCTCTCCGGAGCGGTAGTACCGCTTGTGTGTGCGGGCTGAGCACAGGTAACGGTTGGATTCTATCCCCACTATATAAAGTGGGTCTTCTTCTCCAACCAGCTTTACCTCTTATCCTCTATCTCCATTGTTGCCCCCAAGCTCCATCTTTGCCCTATCTCTCTCCCTAGCCAACAAAACTTGTTGATGTTCTAGGGTTTGGAGGAGAGGGCCTCGATCTACACTTCCATCAAGAGATATTTGATTTCCCCCCACTAATCCCTTGCGGATCTTGTTACTCTTGGGTGTTTGAACATCCTAGACGGAAGAGGTCACCTCGGAGCCACATTCCATTGTGGTGAAGCTCCGTGGTGGTGTTGGGAGCCTCCAATTAAGTTGTGGAGATTGCCCCAACCTTGTTTGTAAAGGTTCGGTCGCCGCCTTCAAGGGCACCACTAGTGGAATCACGGCACCTCGCATTGTGTGAGGGCGTGAGGAGAATACGGTGGCCTTAGTGGCTTCTTGGGGAGCATTGTGCCTCCACACCGCTCCAACGGAGACGTACTTCCTCTCAAAGGGAAGGAACTTCGGTAACACATCCTCGTCTTCACCGGCTCCACTTGTGGTTATTTCTTACTTTTACATTTTGCTTGCTTTACTTGTTTTGTATCCCTTACTTGCTTGTGTTGTGATTGTTAGCATCATCTAGGTTGCTCACCTAGTTGCATATCTAGACAACCTATTTTGTTGCTAACCCTAATTTATTAAGAAAAGCTAAAAATTGGTAGTTGCCTATTCACCCCCCCCTCTAGTCAACCATATCGATCCTTTCAATTGGTATCAGAGCCTCGTCTCTTTATTAAGGGTTTCACCACCCGAAGAGTATGGTTGACGACGGGGAACGGGTTGAGGAAGTGCCCGAGGCTGTGGAGATGAACACGGTCACCCGAGACATCTTAAACGAAGCTATGGCTTCACTTAAGACGTCTATGACGGCCGAGGTCAAGTCCATGCTTAAAGAACTCCTTGAGGGGTTGAATCCACTCCCGATCCGTTGCTTGTGGTTAATCCCACCGCACCGGCATCGGAGGTCAATTCCGGCAAGGAAGCGGTTAAAGACTCTCAAACATCTTCCCCTCATGGTAAGAATGGGACGGGAACGCACGCCTCGGTTCCCCCTCCCCCGGTCTATGGAGAACCGGTCCCCTCACCTCATATAAACAATCATGGTCCTCCTCCTAAGCTTGATTTGACTAACTTCGCTAATTGGGTGTTTCGTATTAAGTCTCATTTGAATTATAGCTCAACTCAACTTTGGAGAATCATTGAACAAGGCTATTATCCGCATGACCCAAGCAACTTGTCCCCAAGAGAAGAAGTGGACAACCAACTCAACGCATCCGCCTTGTTCATTCTTCAAGCCGCCATGCCTCCCGAAGAGCTTCCTCATTTGCGCCCATTCACTCTTGCCAAAGATGCATGGGAGCATATCAATTCATTGTACAAGGGAAGCTCGAGCATTCAATGCTCCAACTTTGAGGTTATTCTTGATGAGGCCGATGAGTTTGTTACGAATGAAGATGAAGATCCTCGTGAGCTTTACCGGAGATTGACTACTCTTGCGGTCTCACTCCGAGATCACGGGAGCAAGGACACAGATGACAATTGGATCAAGCGCAAATTCCTCAAGGCCATTATGCCTTAAAACAAGAGCATGTCCTCCGTGATTCGTCAAAGACCGGACTTCCACACCTTGTCCTCCAGTGATGTGTTGGATGAGTTTATTGCTATGAACATTTTGAACAAGACCGCCGACAACGCACTTGCTCGTGTTCAACGCTCAAAGAAGCCCAACCTTGCTTTGAAGGCCAAGGTAGTTCATGAAGAGGAAGAAGAAGAAGAATATGAGGATGAAGATTGCCCCGAAGACACCAAATATGCTTACCACGAGCACATGGCTCTTGCGTCAAGACAATTTTGGGGCAACAAAAGAAACTCTAAGCCCAACTTTTCAAGAAACAAGATTAATGGCTCTAAAGGCAAAGGTCAACGTGTGAGGACTTGCTACAACTGTGGTAATGTGAGTCACTTCGTCGCCGATTGCCCGTATGAGAAGAGGGAAGACAATGGAGGGAAGCTTATTCGCAAGGACAAATCCAAGTCATTCCCAAGCAAGAGCAATAACTTCGCGAAGAAGGTGCCTCAAAAGAGTTTGGTGGTGCAAGAAGAGTACGACTCCGATGATGATGAAGATGCTAGTGGTGAAGGGGTTGCTACGGCCTCCGTTGCCATCGCCACCTCTCCATCACCAAAGGTGTCCCTCTTCGACTCCCCCAACGAGAACTCCATCACCACCCACAAGTGCCTCATGGCCAAGGCCACTAACAAGGTAACCTCCAACATCAAAACTAGCATTTCTTCCACTCCTTCCTTGATGAATTGTGTGGAAGAAAGTGAGGAGGCAAAGGTGGAGGAAAATGAGTTTGACAAGTTCATGGCCAAGCTCAAAGGTGAGACCAAGAAGCACTTTGTGGCTCTCTTGGAATAATTAGGTGAGGCCAATGATATCATAGAATATCATGAAGAGACCATCTCTAAGTTGGAAGGGCATAGTAGAGATTATGCCGATGAGATTGCCGATCTTTCTATTGCTCTTGAGGAAGAGCAAGGTCATAGAGTGGCTCTTGAGGAGACACACAATCTAGATCTTGCTAAATTAAAGAAAGATCGTGATCATGCTATTGTTCTTGCTCAAGTGCTTAAAACTGAGAAGGCTGAACTTGGGGTTGGCCATGCTAGACTCGAAGAGGAGTTTGATTTACTTGACAAGGCTCACAAGGCCTTGAAAAGTGCTCATGCTACACTCAAGGAGTCTCATGATCAACTCCAAGTGAAGCTAACTAAAGAAATTGCTACTTGTCCTCCTTTTGTTTTAATTGATAATGCTCGTGCAACTAACCCTTGTTGTGATCATGCACATCTTGTTGAGGAGAATGCCAAGTTGAAAGAGCTAATTGAGAAAGGCCTTGTCGCGTGCATACAAGGTGAGAAAAATCTCAATGAACTTTTGAGCAATCAAAAGGAAGTTGTGGCAAAGGAGGGACTTGGATTTGCACCCAAGTCGAAGAAGAAGAAGAAGTCAAACAAGAAGAGCAAGACCAAGCTAGCTCTCCCTCTCAAAGATACATTTGTGAAAGAGGGAGAGGGTGCTCCTAAGAAGAAGAAGAACGAGGCGGTGGGTGGTAATGTCAATAGGGGCAAGACCACTCATCCCAACAAAGCCGGCGATTTTAACCCTTCTTATGTTTTATGTCGTGCTAGTGATGGGCATGTTTATGCCAAATTTGTTGGTTCTTCTTATGAGTACATTGAATGGTTCATTTGGGTTCCTAAGATCCTTGTTACTAACATGAAAGGACCCATTCAAGAATGGGTACCTAAAACCAAGCATTGATCTTATGTAGGAGTTTGCTTCCGGTGGGGTGTCATGGTTGCTTGATAGTGGAGCGACAAATCATATGACCGGAAGCAAGGACTTGGTGGTGGACGTTCAAGCAAATTCATCTATGCCCACCCATGTCCAATATGGTGATGCTTCAATGTCAAAGGTATTGGGTCTCGGCAAGGTGGTCATCTCACCGGACTTGTCCATTGAGAAGGTCATGCTTGTTGAGACCCTTGCATACAATTTACTTTCCGTTCGTCAACTTGCTATCATGGGCTTTGCAACGTTCTTTGATATTGATACCGTGGCCCTTTTGTGGAGCAAGACTCTTAAAGTAGCTTTTGTTGGGCATGTCGAGAATGGTCTCTATGTGGTTAACTTCTCGGAGCGACCCACTAAGACCGCGACTTGCCTAATGGCTAAAGTTGACGTGGGATGGCTTTGGCATCGCCGTTTAGCCCACGTCAATATGAGATCTTTGCAAAGTCTCCTCAAAGGGGACCACATCCGAGGACTAACAAATGTTAGTTTTGTCAAAGATCGTGCTTGCAGTGCTTGTATCAAAGGGAAGTTACATGAGACGGCTCACCGACCCAAGACCATTATCTCTTCGAAGAGGCCCTTGGAGCTCCTTCACATGGATCTCTTTGGTCCTCCAACGTTTGACAGTCTTGGGGGAAGAAAGTATTGCTTGGTGATTGTGGATGATTATTCAAGATACACTTGGGTATATTTCTTCAAGAAGAAGAGCGAGACCCAACAAACCGTGATCGACTTTGCAAATGAAGCTCAACGTCAATATGATGCAAAGATATTGATCATTAGAAGCGACAACGGCACCGAGTTCAAGAACTACACCTTGGATGAGTTTCTTGGTGATGAGGGGATCAAGCATCAATATTCCGCACCTTATACCCCTCAACAAAATGGTGTAGCGGAGAGGAAGAACCGGACGTTGATGGACGCGGCAAGGACCATGATGGTGGAGTTCAAGTCTCCATACAACTTTTGGGCCGAAGCCATCAACACCGCTTGTCATGCATCCAATCGGCTCTACCTCCGCAAAGGCTTGAACAAGACTACATATGAAATTCTTACCGGCAACAAGCCCAACCTCACGTACTTCCGGGTGTTCGGTTGTAAGTGTTTCATTCTCAAGAAAGGTGTTCGCTTGTCTAAATTTGATTCTAGAGCTCAAGAGGGCATATTTGTTGGTTATGCTACAAACTCTCATGCTTACCGTGTTCTCAACAAGTCCAATGGACTCATTGAGGAGACGTGTAACGTGGAGTTTGACGAGAATAATGGCTCCCAAGTGGAGCAAAGTGGTCTTTGTGATGTAGGTGATGAAATTCCTCCTCAAGCCATAAGAAGAATGGGTGTGGGCCAAATCCTACCCATTGAGGAACCCCTTGTGGTGGAAGGAGAAGGACAATGTTCTACGCAAGTGGAACCATCACCGACACAAGACCCACACGCTTCCGAAGAACAAACCGAAGGCCCTCAACCAAGTGATCAAGATCAAGGGCAAGATCAACCTCAAGATGATGGTGATGCACCAAATGATGCCCAAGATCAAGATCACAACACCGAGCAAGCTCAAGATCAAGGGCAAGCTCATGATCAAGAGCAAGCTCAAGATGACGCTCGAGATGATCCTCCTCAAGTGACTCCGGAGGAGCTATTGGAGCGTCGTGCCGCCAAGATTGCTTCCAAACTCAAGAAAAAAGGACATGTCTTGGAAAATGTCTATGGAAGCTTAAATAAAGGGGTAACCACTCGTAAACAATTATCAAACTTTTGTGAGCATCACGCGTTTGTTTCGTGTGTTGAACCCCAAAAGGTACATGAGACGCTCGAGGACACGGATTGGTTTGAAGCCATGCATGATGAACTCAACAACTTCGAGCGCAACAAAGTGTGGACATTGGTGCCAAGGCCAACGGAGAATCATAATGTCATTGGAACCAAATGGATCTTCAAGAACAAGCAAGATATGAACGGTGTTGTCACTCGAAACAAGGCAAGATTGGTGGCACAAGGCTACTCCCAAGTCGAGGGTATCGACTACGGTGAAACCTTTGCTCCCGTTGCTCGTCTTGAATCTATTCGTATGTTGCTTGCATATGCTTCTCATCATGATTTTAAGTTGCAACAAATGGATGTGAAGAGTGCATTTCTTAATGGTCCTCTTAATGAGTTGGTGTATGTCAAACAACCCCCGGGGTTCGAGGATCCCAAGTTCCCCAATCATGTATACAAGCTCGATAAGGCACTCTATGGCCTTAAGCAAGCTCCACGTGCGTGGTATGAGCACCTTACCGAGTTGTTGCAAGACCGTAGGTTTGAAATTGGGAAAATCGATCCCACTCTTTTTACTAAGAGGGTTAAAGGGGATTTGTTCATATGCCAACTATATGTTGATGATATTATCTTTGGTTCTCCTAACAAAGCTTTCAATGATGAGTTTGCCGCACTAATGACCGAGAAGTTTGAGATGTCTATGATGGGAGAGTTGAAGTTCTTTCTTGGGTTCGAAGTCAAGCAAAGAAGAGAAGGAACCTTCATCAACCAAGCCAAATACACCCAAGACATGCTCAAGAGATTCAAGCTAAAAGATGTCAAACCGGCCAAGACTCCAATGTCTACCAAGTGCCAACTCGACATCGATCCCAATGGTAAAGCGGTGGATCAAAAGGTATATCGTTTCATGATTGGCTCCTTGCTTTACCTTTGTGCATCTAGACCGGATATCATGTTGAGTGTGGGAATGTGTGCACGGTTTCAAGCCGCGCCTAAGGAAAGTCACTTTGTGGCGGTCAAGCGAATCTTTCGATATTTGGCTCATACCCCAAACTTTGGCTTATGGTACCCCAAAGGAGCAAGTTTTGATCTCATGGGATATTCGGACTCAGATTGGGCGGGAGACCGTGTGGATAGGAAGTCAACTTTCGGAGGGTGCCAATTCCTTGGTCGCTCTTTGGTGAGTTGGTCTTCGAAGAAGCAAAATTGTGTGTCTCTCTCCACCACCGAGGCTGAGTATGTAGCTGCCGCAAGTTGTTGTGCACAATTGTTATGGATGAGGCAAACTTTAAAGGATTACGGTGTCACTTGTGACAAAGTGCCTCTTTTCTGTGACAATGAAAGTGCAATCATGATCTCCTACAATCCGGTGCAACATAGCAAGACGAAGCACATTGAGATTCGTCATCATTTCATCCGGGATCACGTCAAGCGGGGAGAGATTGATATTATTCATGTAGGAACTCAAGAGCAACTAGCGGATATTTTCACGAAGCCATTGGATGAAGCAAGATTTCGCGAGTTAAGGCATGAGCTAAATATCATCGATTCGAGCAACGTGTCTTGAATCTCGTCACACCCCACCACATTCATCATGACTATCTTGTTCTAGATGTAGGCATGGACATAGGGGGGAGTGTTGTTCTCTCAATGAACTCTGCCTCCCCCTATTATGCATAAATTGACCAAATCTTTCACATTAGCCATTTTTGATGGTACTTGTGCTTCAAAGATGAGTTTTGGTATTGGGCCCAAGGTTAAAATCTTCGCGGTGCCAAACCATTCGACTCAAACAAAGGTGGCTTCGGCCACCGACCCTCTCTTTTGGGAGGGTTTGGCTCTCTTGTGTTTTTTATTGCTTTTTTCTAGTCTTTTTGGTCTTGTTGTGTTTTGGTCCACTCCAAGTTTGCTCTCCGCTTTATTGTCTTTTGAACTTTGGAGTGTCCATTCCCATTTGCTGGTTTTCAAGTCTCCAACCCAAGCCCTCTCACCTACATACATCTCAGTACTGCATAAGCTGCTGTTCCAAATTTGTATCTTGCAGTTTTTGTTGCATGCAAGCGGTACTACCGCTGGATGGGGACGGTACTACCGTTTCAAACGGTACTACTGTTGGAAATATGCCCTAGAGGCAATAATAAATTGGTTATTATTATATTTCCTTGTTCATGATAATCGTTTATTATCCATGCTATAATTGTATTGATTGGAAACTCAAATACATGTGTGGGTACATAGACAACACTGTGTCCCTAGTAAGCCTCTAGTTGACTAGCTCGTTGATCAAAGATGGTTAAGGTTTCCTAGCCATTGACATGAGATGTCATTTGATAACGGGATCACATCATTAGGAGAATGATGTGATGGACAAGACCCAAACTACGAACGTAGCATATGATCGTGTCAGTTTATTGCTATTGTTTTCTGCATGTCAAGTATCTGTTCCTATGACCATGAGATCATGCAACTCGCTGACATCAGAGGAGTACCTTGTGTGTATCAAACGTCGCAACGTAACTGGGCGACTATAAAGGTGCTCTACAGGTATCTCCGAGGGTGTCTGTTGGGTTGGCATGGATCAAGACTGGGATTTGTTACTCCGTATGACGGAGAGGTATCTCAGGGCCCACTCGGTAATACAACATCACAATGAGCCTTGCAAGCAATGTGACTAAAGTGTTAGCCACGAGATCTTGTATTACGGAACGAGTAAAGAGACTTGCCGGTAACGAGATTGAACTAGGTATAGAGATACCGACGATCGAATCTCGGGCAAGTAACATACCGAAGAACAAAGGGAACAGCATACGGGATTAACTGAATCCTTGACATAGAGGTTCGACCGATAAAAGATCTTCGTAGAATATGTAGGAGCCAATATGGGCATCCAGGTCCCGCTATTGGTTATTGGCCGTAGAGGTGTCTCGGTCATGTCTACATAGTTCTCGAACCCGCAGGGTCTACACACTTAACGTTTGGTGACGATTAGTATAATTGAGTTATTATGTTGGTGACCGAAAGTTGTTCGGAGTCCCGGATAAGATCCCGGACATGACGAGGATCTCCGGAATAGTCTGGAGGTAAAGATTGATATATGTGATAATAGTGTTTTGATCTCCGGAAGGGTTTCGGAGTTCACCGGAAGGGGTTCCGGATGTTTACCGAAGTGTTCGGGTGCAGCAACACTTTATATGGGCCAAAGGGATAAAGCCCACGAGGTATTGGAAAGTGCAAAAGTAGTTTTGCTGCCGCGTAAGCGGTACTACCGCTTGGTGAAGCGGTACTACCGCCCGAGCGGTACTACCGCTTGTGTGAAGCGGTACTACCGCTTGTGAGCGGTACTACCGCTTGTGCGCGGCTGTGCACGGTTCGGCAGGGATCCGAGTTGGACTCTTTTCCTGCGGGCCAAACCGACCTTGTGCGGGCAAAACCGACCTGGAGGAGGCTTTTACTCCAAGTTTAGACCCCAAGGCTCAACATATAAATAGAGGGGCAGGGCTAGCACACGAGAGACATCAAGATTTCCCCAAGCCGTGTGCGGCAACCCTAACCCTCTAGTTCCTCCGTCATAATCTCCGTAGCGCTTGGCGAAGCCCTGCAGAGATTGTTCCTCACCACCATCACCACGCCGTCGTGCTGCTGGAACTCAACCACTACTTCACCATCGCTCGCTGGATCGAGGAGGTGAAGGCGTCATCAAGCCGTACGTGTGTTGAACGCGGAGGTGCCGTCCGTTCGGCGCTAGTTCGTGATCGGATCGAGGGACGACTTGCGATTTGGATCGCGGAGACGTTCGACTACATCAACCGCGTTTCTTAAACGCTTCCGCTTAGCGATCTACAAGGGTATGTAGATTCACTCTCCCTCTCGTAGATGCTCATCACCATGGATAGATCTTGTGTGTGCGTAGGAAAATTTTTGTTTCCCATGCAACGTTCCCCAACAGTGGCATCATGAGCCAGGTCTATGCGTAGATGAGATCTCGAGTAGAACACAAACGAGTTGTGGGCGTGGGTGTATACATATTGCTTGCCGTTACTAGTTGATATTTGATTCGGCGGTACTGTGAGATGAAGCGGCCCGGACCGACATTACGCGTACACTTACGCGAGATAGGTTCCTTCAACTGACATGTAACTTCGTTGCATAAAGATGGCTAGCGGGTGTCTGTCTCTCTCACTTTAGTTGAATCGATTTCAATGAAGAGGGTTCTTTTAGAAGATCAAAAAGCAATCACTACACCACGTTGTGGTTTTGCGTAGGTAAGAACGGTTCTTGCAAACCCGTAGCAGCCACGTAAAATTTGCAACAACAATTAGAGGACGTCTAACTTGTTTTTGCAGGGTATGTTGTGATGTGATATGGCCAATTACATGATGAGATATATGTGATGTATGAGATGATCATGTGTTGTATAGAATATCACGACTTGCATGTCGATGAGTACGGCAACTGGCAGGAGCCATAGAGTTGTCTTTAATTATTGTATGACCTGCGTGTCAATCATTAAGCGCTATGTAATGCTATACTTTATCGCTAAACGTTAGCAATAGTCGTGGAAGCAACAGTCGGCGCGACAACCTCATGGCGACACGTTGATAGAGATCAAGATGATGGAGATCATGGTGTCATGCCGGTGACGATGGAGATCATGCCGGTGCTTTGGAGATGGAGATCAAAAGCACAAGTTCATGGCCATATCATGTCACTTATGATTTGCATGTGATGTTAATCCTTTTATGCATCTTATTTTGCTTAGGACGACGGTAGCATTATAAGGTGATCCCTCACTTAAATTTCAAGATAAATTGTGTTCTCTCCGAGTGTGCACCGTTGCGAAAGTTCGTTGTTTCGAGACACGCCGTGATGATCGGGTGTGATAGACTCCACGTTCACATACAACGGGTGCAAGCCATGTTGCACACGCGGAACACTCGGGTTAAACTTGACGAGCCTAGCATGTACAGACATGGCCTCGGAACACAAGAGACCTAAAGGTCGAACATGAGTCATATAGTAGATATGATCAACATGAAGATGTTCACCATTGAAACCACCTCAACTCACGTGATGATCGGACTTGAGTTGGTGGATTTGGATCATGTTACACTCGAATGACCGGAGGGATGTCAATTTGAGTGGGAGTTTTTTTAAGTAATATGATTAACTAAACTCATTATCTAGAACAATAGTCTAAGTTGTCTTTGCTATATTTATGTTGTAGATCATGGCTCGCGCAGTAGCACCCCTGAATTTTAATGTGTTCCTAGAGAAAGCTAAGTTGAAAGATGATGGAAGTAACTTTGTGGACTGGGCCCGTAATCTAAGGATTATCCTTACGGCTTCCCAGAAAGCTTATGTCCTTGATGCACCGCTTGGTGATCCACCCGCTCCAGTTGAGTCTCTAGACGTTGTGAACGCCTGGCAGGCTCGTTCTGATGATTACTCAATAGTTCAATGTGCAATGTTGTATGGCTTAGAACCGGGACTTCAAAGACGTTTTGAACGTCATGGAGCATATGAGATGTTCCAGGAGTTGAAGTTTATCTTTCAGAAGAATGCCCGGATCGAGAGATATGAGATCTCCGATAAGTTCTATGCTTGCAAGATGGAGGAGAACGGGTCTATCAGTGATCACGTGCTCAGAATGTCTGGGTACTCCACCCGTCTGGCTGAATTGGGGATGCCCCTTCCGCCAGAGGCTATCACTGACAGAGTTCTTCAATCATTGCCACCTAGCTACAAAAGCTTCGTGTTGAACTATAACATGCACGGGATGAACAAGTCAGTCGCCGAGCTGTTTGCGATGCTGAAAGCCGCTGAGTCTGAAATTCAGAAGGAGCATCAAGTGTTGATGGTCAATAAAACCACTAGTTTCAAGAAAAATGGCAAGGGTAAGAAGGGTAACTCCAAGAAGAGTGGCAAAACAGTTGCTCCTCTCGTGAAGAAACCCAAGGCTGGACCCAAACCAGAAACTGTGTGTTTTCATTGCAAGGGAACTGGACACTGGAAGCGGAACTACCCCAAGTATTTGGCTGACAAGAAGGCGGCCAACAACAAACAAGGTATATATGATATACATGTTATTGATGTGTACCTTACCAACTCTCGTTGTAGTGCCTGGGTATTTGATACCGGTGCGGTTGCTCATATTTGCAACTCAAAACAGGAACTGCGGAATAGACGGAGGCTGGCAAAGGACGAAGTGACGATGCGCGTGGGAAATGGTTCCAAGGTTGATGTGATCGCCGTCGGCACGCTCGCTCTTCGATTACCGTCGGGATTAGTGATGAACCTAAATAAGTGTTATTTGGTGCCTGCGTTAAGCATGAACATTATATCTGGATCTTGTTTATTGCGAGACGGTTACTCATTTAAATCAGAGAATAATGGTTGTTCTATTTATATGAGTAATATCTTTTATGGTCATGCACCCGATGTGAGGGGTTTGTTCTTATTGAATCTCGATAGTAATGATACACATGTTCATAACATTGATGCCAAAAGATGTAGAATTGATAATGATAATACCACTTTCTTGTGGCACTGCCGTTTAGGTCATATTGGCGTAAAACGCATGAGGAAGCTCCATGCTGATGGACTTTTGGAGTCACTTGATTTTGAATCACTTGACACATGTGAGCCATGCCTCATGGGCAAGATGACTAAAACGCCATTCTCTGGAACAATGGAACGGGCAAGTGACTTATTGGAAATCATACATACTGATATGTGTGGTCCGATGAGTATTGAGGCGCGCGGTGGTTATCGTTACTTTCTCACCTTCACTGATGACTTAAGTAGATATGGGTATATTTACTTAATGAAACATAAGTCTGAAACATTTGAAAAGTTCAAACAATTTCAGAGTGAAGTTGAGAATCATCGTAACAAGAAGATTAAATTCCTACGATCTGATCGAGGAGGAGAATATCTGAGCTATGAGTTTGGCAGTCACTTAAGACAGTGTGGAATTGTTTCACAATTGACACCGCCTGGAACACCACAGCGTAATGGTGTGTCCGAACGTCGTAATCGAACCTTATTGGATATGGTGCGATCTATGATGTCTCTTGCCGATTTGCCACTATCGTTTTGGGGTTATGCATTAGAGACAGCTGCATTCACTTTAAATAGGGCACCATCGAAATCCATTGAGACGACGCCATATGAACTTTGGTTTGGCAAGAAGCCAAAACTGTCGTTTCTTAAAATTTGGGGATGTGATGCTTATGTCAAAAAGCTTCAGCCTGAAAAGCTGGAACCCAAAGCGGAGAAATGCGTCTTCATAGGATACCCAAAAGAGACAGTTGGGTATACCTTCTATCTCAGATCCGAAGGCAAAGTGTTTGTCGCTAAAAACGGAACATTTCTTGAGAAAGAGTTTCTCTCGAAAGAATTGAGTGGGAGGAAGATAGAACTTGATGAGGTTGTTGAACCTTTACTTCAACCTGAGAGTAGCGCAGCGCAGAAAGTTGTTTCTGTGGAGCCTACATTAGCTGAAGAGGAAGTTAATGATGATGATCATGAAGCTTTGGATCAAGTTGCTATCGAACCTCGTAGGTCGACAAGGACGCGTACTGCTCCCGAGTGGTACGGCAACCCTGTCTTAGAGGTCATGTTGTTAGACAACGATGAACCTACGAGCTATGGAGAAGCGATGATGGGCCCGGATTCCGAGAAGTGGTTAGAGGCCATGAAATCCGAGATGGGATCCATGTATGAAAACAAAGTATGGACTTTGGAAGTATTACCTGAAGGGTGTAAGGCCATTCAGAACAAATGGATCTTTAAGAGGAAGACGGACGCGGACGGTAATGTCACCGTCTATAAAGCTCGACTTGTGGCAAAGGGTTTTTCACAAGTTCAAGGAGTTGACTACGATGAGACCTTCTCACCCGTAGCGATGCTTAAGTCCGTCAGAATCATGTTAGCAATAGCTGCCTTTTTCGATTATGAAATTTGGCAGATGGATGTCAAAACAGCGTTCCTTAACGGTTACCTTAAGGAAGAGTTGTATATGATGCAACCAGAAGGTTTTGTCGATCCAGAGAATGCTGACAAAGTTTGCAAACTCCAGCGATCCATTTATGGACTGGTGTAAGCATCTCGGAGTTGGAATCTTCGTTTTGATGAGGTGATCAAAGCGTTCGAGTTTATACAAGTTTACGGAGAAGCTTGTATTTACAAGAAAGTGAGTGGGAGCTCTATAGCGTTTCTAATATTATATGTGGATGACATATTGCTGATTGGAAACAATATAGAAATGCTGGAAAGCGTAAAGGAATATTTGAACAAGAGTTTTTCAATGAAGGACCTAGGAGAAGCTGCTTTCATATTAGGCATCAAGATCTATAGAGATAGATCGAGACGCTTAATAGGACTTTCACAAAGCACATACCTTGATAAAGTTTTGAAGAAGTTCAAAATGGATCAGTCCAAGAAGGGGTTCTTGCCTGTATTGCAAGGTGTGAAGTTGAGTAAGACTCAATGCCCAGTGACTGCAGAACATAGAGAAAAGATGAGTGTCATCCCCTATGCTTCGGCCATAGGCTCTATCATGTATGCAATGCTGTGCACAAGACCCGATGTCAGCCTTGCCATAAGTATGGTCGGAAGGTTTCAAGGTGATCCAGGAATGGAACACTGGACGGCGGTCAAGAATATCCTGAAGTACCTGAAAAGGACTAAGGACATGTTTCTCGTTTATGGAGGTGATCAAGAGCTCGTCGTAAAGGGTTACGTCGATGCAAGCTTTGACACTGACCCGGATGACTCTAAGTCTCAAACCGGATACGTATTTATTCTTAATGGGGGTGCGGTTAGCTGGTGCAGTTCCAAGCAAAGCGTGGTAGCTGATTCTACATGCGAAGCGGAGTACATCGCAGCCTCGGAGGCGGCGAAGGAAGGTGTCTGGATGAAGGAGTTCATGACAGATCTTGGAGTAGTGCCTAGTGCGCTTAACCCAATGACTCTGTTTTGTGATAACACTGGTGCCATTGCTCTAGCAAAGGAACCAAGATTTCACAAGAGGACCAGACACATAAAGCGACGCTTCAATTCCATCCGCGATTACATCAAGGAGGACGACATAAATATTTGCAAAGTACACACGGATCTGAATGTTGCAGATCCGATGACTAAACCTCTTCCAAGGGCTAAACATGAACAACACCAGAACTGCATGGGTGTTCGATTCATTACAATGTAAATCACATAGTGATGTGAACTAGATTATTGACTCTAGTGCAAGTGGGAGACTGTTGGAAATATGCCCTAGAGGCAATAATAAATTGGTTATTATTATATTTCCTTGTTCATGATAATCGTTTATTATCCATGCTATAATTGTATTGATTGGAAACTCAAATACATGTGTGGGTACATAGACAACACTGTGTCCCTAGTAAGCCTCTAGTTGACTAGCTCGTTGATCAAAGATGGTTAAGGTTTCCTAGCCATTGACATGAGATGTCATTTGATAACGGGATCACATCATTAGGAGAATGATGTGATGGACAAGACCCAAACTACGAACGTAGCATATGATCGTGTCAGTTTATTGCTATTGTTTTCTGCATGTCAAGTATATGTTCCTATGACCATGAAATCATGCAACTCGCTGACATCAGAGGAGTACCTTGTGTGTATCAAACGTCGCAACGTAACTGGGCGACTATAAAGGTGCTCTACAGGTATCTCCGAGGGTGTCTGTTGGGTTGGCATGGATCAAGACTGGGATTTGTTACTCCGTATGACGGAGAGGTATCTCAGGGCCCACTCGGTAATACAACATCACAATGAGCCTTGCAAGCAATGTGACTAAAGTGTTAGCCACGAGATCTTGTATTACGGAACGAGTAAAGAGACTTGCCGGTAACGAGATTGAACTAGGTATAGAGATACCGACGATCGAATCTCGGGCAAGTAACATACCGAAGAACAAAGGGAACAGCATACGGGATTAACTGAATCCTTGACATAGAGGTTCGACCGATAAAAGATCTTCGTAGAATATGTAGGAGCCAATATGGGCATCCAGGTCCCGCTATTGGTTATTGGCCGTAGAGGTGTCTCGGTCATGTCTACATAGTTCTCGAACCCGCAGGGTCTACACACTTAACGTTTGGTGACGATTAGTATAATTGAGTTATTATGTTGGTGACCGAAAGTTGTTCGGAGTCCCGGATAAGATCCCGGACATGACGAGGATCTCCGGAATAGTCTGGAGGTAAAGATTGATATATGTGATAATAGTGTTTTGATCTCCGGAAGGGTTCCGGAGTTCACCGGAAGGGGTTCCGGATGTTTACCGAAGTGTTCGGGTGCAGCAACACTTTATATGGGCCAAAGGGATAAAGCCCACGAGGTATTGGAAAGTGCAAAAGTAGTTTTGCTGCCGCGTAAGCGGTACTACCGCTTGGTGAAGCGGTACTACCGCCCGAGCGGTACTACCGCTTGTGTGAAGCGGTACTACCGCTTGTGAGCGGTACTACCGCTTGTGCACGGCTGTGCACGGTTCGGCAGGGATCCGAGTTGGACTCTTTTCCTGCGGGCCAAACCGACCTTGTGCGGGCAAAACCGACCTGGAGGAGGCTTTTACTCCAAGTTTAGACCCCAAGGCTCAACATATAAATAGAGGGGCAGGGCTAGCACACGAGAGACATCAAGATTTCCCCAAGCCGTGTGCGGCAACCCTAACCCTCTAGTTCCTCCGTCATAATCTCCGTAGCGCTTGGCGAAGCCCTGCAGAGATTGTTCCTCACCACCATCACCACGCCGTCGTGCTGCTGGAACTCAACCACTACTTCACCATCGCTCGCTGGATCGAGGAGGTGAAGGCGTCATCAAGCCGTACGTGTGTTGAACGCGGAGGTGCCGTCCGTTCGGCGCTAGTTCGTGATCGGATCGAGGGATGACTTGCGATTTGGATCGCGGAGACGTTCGACTACATCAACCGCGTTTCTTAAACGCTTCCGCTTAGCGATCTACAAGGGTATGTAGATTCACTCTCCCTCTCGTAGATGCTCATCACCATGGATAGATCTTGTGTGTGCGTAGGAAAATTTTTGTTTCCCATGCAACGTTCCCCAACAACTACCGCTCCCAGCCAAACGGTACTACCGCTGGGGTGGGTACTTCCGGCCTCTTGCCGTGCTAAGTACCCGGGCGGTACTACCGCCGGGATCAGAACGGTACTACCGCTTCTAGCGGTACTACCGCCATGTCCCGCGGTACTACCGCTCTGTAGTCTGCGGGAGGAATAAGTGAACGGGTACAGGAAGTTTAAAACTCCCCATACCCATTCGCCCTCTTCCTCCTCACGACTCCTCCCCTCACAGGCTACTTCAACTGCTCCGGCCGCCGCCCCCGGCACGCCGGTTCCGTGTCGTCTTCTGCATTTCCGACCGGTGGACTCGATCCCCACCATCTCCTCTCGCTATGGAACCCGGTATTGCCCCCGTTCTTCTCTCCATTGGTTCTAGTTTTTGAATCTTGGACTTAGGGCAATGCATGGCGTTTCTTCAATTTTTGCCCAAATCGAGGCTTGAGTAGGATGTAGAATGACTGCTAGATAGGAGGATAGGAACTGTTTGTCTCGATTTCGAAGGTTTGGATCTCCGGTACTACCGGATCTGACACGGTTGTGCGCCTGTGCAGACAGCGGTACTACCGCTAGGTCATGGACGGTACTACCGCTCGCCCCCAGGCGGTACTACCGCTGTCAGGCCGGTACTACCATTTGAGATCCACCTCTTCTGAATCATTACAACTGGTTCCTCTCCCTCACTCTTATTTCTTGGCTTATGCATTGCTTTTACACCTGCTTTCCCTCGTGTTTGTGTGTCTGGTTCAGGTGGTAGTGGCTCCGGTCCTTATGTGGCTCGTCGCAAGAACCCGAAGCGTGGACGCACTCAACTGGCTAGCGATGACAGTTCTGCAAGTAAAGAAGAAGAGGCTCAACCAGCACCTGCCAGGCAGTTAATCAAGAAAACCGTTGCTAAGAAGAAGAAGGAGAAGGCCAAGTCTGTGTCCGAGTTGAATTCCAATGAGTACTGGGCCTACCGTGAGCAAAATCCCTACACTCGACCTCAAGATCCAAGTTTGGTGGGTAGGCCGTTCTGGAACAAAGATCAGGCATTGGTCTATCATGATGTGATCAAGGGCAAGAAGAACTTGTTTGTCAAGACCAAGTCAGTGAATATTGAACACATGCAGAATGACCCAGAGTACTTTGGAGAAGCTCTTGCCCTATGTGAGCAGTTTGACATTGTCAAGATCATCACTTTCAACCTTGACTTTGACCCTGAGTTGGTGGCACAGTTCTACGCCACAGTGTTCTTCGACACTAATGATGACAGGACCCTCACTTGGATGACACTTGGCAGGCGGATGCAGACCACCTGGAAGACTTTCATGAACAGTTTGGGCTATGGTGATGATGGTCTGCACAACTCTCTTGGTCTTCGCCCTCACCTGCGTCAGTCTCCGGCTCACAAGTCCAAGTTGCTCCGGTACACCACCATTAGGAAGACTGCCAAGGGAGATGTCAAGGAGCTGAATTCGTTTCTGGACATTATGCATCGCATTTTCAGGCACTCTCTTTTCCCTAGGGTGGGAAACTTTGACATGGTGCATGGTCATCTGGTTGACATGCTCCTCATGTGCGAGAAGGAGAAGGGTAAGACCACGGTTTTGGATGTGTCACATGTGATGTGGACTGAGCTCGGTTCTGCTGTGTATGGCCGGAAGGTACCTATCTATGCCCCTATGATCTACAAGCTCATTATGGACACTTGGGAGAGGCAGTTCCCTGGTGAGTTGCTTGAGACCGGCCCTTTGGTCTCTCACGAGGAGATTAAGCTGAGGCAGAAGGAGCGCTGGGGTCCTGCACCGGCTCCTGAGGTTGAGTTTCCCTTTGCAGCGTCAGATGGGTCAGCAGAGCCTGACTATGTGCCAGCCTCTAAGCAGCCCTCATGGGCTGCCAAGCTCAAGAAGAAGATGAAGAAACTGTTCTGTCTCGAGGCACAGGGTCAGTACAAGGCACATGTCGCACAGAAGATGTCTCGCAGTCGAGACAAGGCCATCATGAGGAAGATTGGCCTCGAGGTCGCCAGTGGCTCAGAGGACAGGATCACGTCAGAGGAGAGGTGGATCTCAGGTCACTACCGCTGGACAGATTCAGATGACTCTACTGGTGCTACTTCTGCACCTCCACCTGCTCGTGCTACTCGCTCTACCCGTGCTACTTCGTCTGCTGCTGGTGATATTGCTGATGATAACGAGATCCTCGAGGAGACGGATGAGGATGCGACCGCGGAGTCTGATGAGGACGCGACCGCGGAGTCTGATGAGGATGCTGAGTAGTACTACCACCTCGGGTCGCTTTAGTGTCACTCTTTACCTTTTTGGCGTCTTGATGCCAAAGGGGGAGAGAGTTTAGGACCGGGGATTTGCTTTTGCAGGGTGTTGTCGAGTCACAAGCTCGTGTTTTATTTGCGTTGGTTTTTATGCTTGTGAACTCTTTTATCTTATTTGCTTTGTGTTGAGACCATGAGACTATGTTCCTGTATGGTGTGAGACATACGCTACCTTATCTATCTTACTATGTCATATTATCTGTGTGTGGAGCTATGGTTATTATGTTGCCCTTTATCTTCATGCTCTCTTACACTTGCTTGCAACCATACTTAGTGCTTATATTATGTTTGTTGCAAGTAATGCCTGGTATATAAAATATAGGGGGAGTGTTGATCCTAGTGTGTGTGCTTTGCATTCCAAAAGCATACCTAAATAGTGCACACAGCTAGGGGGAGCCCGTCTATATTTTGTAGATGTTGGGTTTGCTTATTATCTCGTTTTATTAATTGTGCAAATCCCGTGTTGTCACCAATTCACCAAAAAGGGGGAGATTGTTAGGGCATATTTCTCCCTTAGTGGTTTTGGTGATTGATGACAATACTTTTGCGGACTAATCGTGTGCATTGAGCATTTCAGATATTCCATCACTTGGCACAAGACGATTGATGCCCCTCGGAGCTTTTATAAAGACGGTGTTTTTCTTGCGTTTCTTTTTCGGTGGTATTGAGTCGTAGGAAAACCGTACTATTAAGAGGGGGTCCGCTTTGGAAAGGTATGGGTGGAATCAACACGTACACAACCCCATATGCACCCACATTCCCTTACGGCAACTTGGAGATCTTGTCTGGCAGTTTTCCTGTCACCCAAGCGGTAGTACCGCTCGGTACCACGGTAATACCGCTTATGCGGTAGTACCGCTGTGGTCTACCGCAGCTAGTACCGCTTGGGGGATTTTCTTCTGGTATCCTGTTTCTTCTTGCGGTAGTAGAGCGGTAGTAGTGCGGTAGTACCGCAATGCGGTACTTCCGCTTTCTAGTACCGCTTCAGTACCGCTTGCTGAAATTCTTCTGGTATCCTGTTTTCTTCTAGCGGTAGTTGAGCGGTAGTACCGCTCTGCGGTGCGGCTGCTCCAGTACCGCTCTACTCCCTGGTCTCTGTTGTTCTGCGGCCCATAGCGGTAGTACCGCTTTGTGGGCACGGTAGTACTGCTCAGTGCGGTACTACCGCTCAGTATTTGGGACTACCGCTCAAGCGGTAGTACCGCTCTCCGGAGCGGTAGTACCGCTTGTGTGTGCGGGCTGAGCACAGGTAACGGTTGGATTCTATCCCCACTATATAAAGTGGGTCTTCTTCTCCAACCAGCTTTACCTCTTATCCTCTATCTCCATTGTTGCCCCCAAGCTCCATCTTTGCCCTATCTCTCTCCCTAGCCAACAAAACTTGTTGATGTTCTAGGGTTTGGAGGAGAGGGCCTCGATCTACACTTCCACCAAGAGATATTGGATTTCCCCCCACTAATCCCTTGCGGATCTTGTTACTCTTGGGTGTTTGAACATCCTAGACGGAAGAGGTCACCTCGGAGCCACATTCCATTGTGGTGAAGCTCCGTGGTGGTGTTGGGAGCCTCCAATTAAGTTGTGGAGATTGCCCCAACCTTGTTTGTAAAGGTTCGGTCGCCGCCTTCAAGGGCACCACTAGTGGAATCACGGCACCTCGCATTGTGTGAGGGCGTGAGGAGAATACGGTGGCCTTAGTGGCTTCTTGGGGAGCATTGTGCCTCCACACCGCTCCAACGGAGACGTACTTCCTCTCAAAGGGAAGGAACTTCGGTAACACATCCTCGTCTTCACCGGCTCCACTTGTGGTTATTTCTTACTTTTACATTTTGCTTGCTTTACTTGTTTTGTATCCCTTACTTGCTTGTGTTGTGATTGTTAGCATCATATAGGTTGCTCACCTAGTTGCATATCTAGACAACCTATTTTGTTGCTAACCCTAATTTATTAAGAAAAGCTAAAAATTGGTAGTTGCGTATTCACCCCCCCCCCCTCTAGTCAACCATATCGATCCTTTCACCGATGCTATCATCTGGGGAGCACTGATGGGTTCCTGTAGGATGCACAAGAATGCTGAGATTGCCGAGTTTGCTGCTAAGAAGCTATTAGAGCTAGAGCCCGAGAGTGCTGGACCATATGTTTTGCTCTCTCACATTTATACATCCACTGGGAGGTGGGAAGATGCTTCTAATATGCGGAAGTTCATTAGCTCAAGGAATTTAAACAAGTCTACAGGCTATAGTTGGATAGAGTACGACAAGAGGGTGCACCTCTTCACATCTGGTGATATATTAGCACACCCAGAGCATGCTATTATCATTAAGATGTTGGAGAAACTAGATGGTCTACTGATGGAATCTGGTTACTCAGCTGACGGAAGCTTTGTGCTCCATGATATAGATGAAGAGCAAAAACTTCATAGCTTGCGATATCATAGTGAGAGGCAGGCTGTGGCATATGGACTTTTGAAAGTCTCAGAAGGAATGCCCATTCGTGTCATGAAGAACCTCAGAGTGTGTGGTGACTGCCATGCTGCCATGAAGTTGATTGCAAAAATAACTTCCCGGGAAATCATACTCAGAGATGCTAATAGGTTCCATCATTTCAAAGACGGATTTTGCTCATGTAGGGACTATTGGTGAGGTGAATGGCGAGGTAGATTCCTTGTCCTACATCATCTCATCCTGCTATTTGGTAATTCTTAGTATCTGAGTACAGTTACCCTTGGTTTCGGAAATCCTCATTTTGATGATGCTTCCGCTTTGTGCCTCTCAAGAGTCAGAGCAGTTAGCCTTGGGTTCTCCAATAATAATTCCATTTGGCAGTTATATGCATATCCTATTGATTTCATCATTTGAAGGCTTTAGGATAACTAGTTTAATGGCAGCTTAATTTTCTTACAGGGAACATATTCAGAATCCGGGTTTCATCTGAACATGATTTCATCGTCTACTGTGAGCAAACTGCACATGGGGAGCTTGTTCCCTTGAGGTATGTTTGCAACTATCAATGGTGTACTGTGACTGCTGCTCTAAGGCCCTGTTTGGGACTGCTCCGCTTCACCAAAATCTGTTTCACTCCACCAAATCCACTTTGGAGCAGTTTCATACAGAAGTTGTAGCACTACGAAAGAAAATGTTTGGCTTCCATCTAGCTCCAGCTTCAAGAATGAGAAATGTGGTGAAAGGATCTATTTGATTGGATGAGAGGGGATAAACGAAGGGGTATCCACTTACTGGTGGCAGTGGTGGGTAATTTTTTCCCAACTCTAGCTTCTAGAATTTTGTGGAGCACCCCCGGAAGAGCTTCATAAAAAACTGGGAGTTGTACCCCAGATTCTAATTTTTTTTGCGGAGCGGCATATCGTGGAGCTACCCCGTTTGGCTTGTGTTTTCTAGAGCGAAGCTGAATTTTGAGGAGCAGAGCAGTCCCAAACAGGTTCTAAGTGATGTCACTTCTTAGAGGTCAGTTTATGCTGAGCTTAGGACCTGTGTAATCACCTGTTACAATAAAAAATCCAATTACAAATCATTTTCTGGTGCAGGGAGTCAACGCTTTTTCAAGAGCAGCATGTTATTTGAATGTGTACAAACCCCAAAAGACAGCCTGAGGTGAAAGCTTTATGTATTTTCTATTTAATTTCTGCCTTTACATGCGTATGTTTTTTTTTTCACAATGCACTCTCACTTTTGCAGACTGCTGAAGCATTGCAGTTCGTCTATTGTGATAGGTTTGATAAACAGGAAAAACTGCGACATTTCATGACATGGCGGAAGACTGAATATGCTGTGGTGACAGTTTGATCACGAAATCACTCGTGGAGATTTTGAGTGTGAAACATAGCCTTCAGTTTTTTTTTTACCATTGGCTACTATCACTTCTCAACACTCAGCAGTTTGTTTGGCAAACAAAGGATCCAGGTGAATCATTTAGCCTCGTACCCCCCCCCCCCCCCCTCCCACCCTTGAACACCATGTTGTATTCCCTCCGTCCCAAAATAAGTGACTCAAAAATGACTCAATTTTGTACTAACTTTGTACTAAAGTTAGTACAAAATTGAGTCACTTATTTTGGGACGGAGGGAGTACTACGTTATTATGTACTACTCCCTCCGTCCCGAATTACTTGTCGTAGAAATGGATAGAAATGGATGTACCTAGAACTATAATTACGTCTAAGATACATACATTTCCGCAACAAGTAATTCAGGGTGGAGGGAGTACTACCTTAGCATGAAATATATCAGAAGTTACGAAAAAAGATGACTAGTTAATCTCTTAAGCTTCTGCTCATTTAAATTTCACTTACATCAAAATTGGACATCATAATTGAATTCATCTTGCTGACTGATGAATCGGCCAAATGTTGTGTGTTTGGTTTTGTGTGCAACCAAGCATAGTTAAATGCACTAATCAAGATAGTGGAGCTGGAGTTACCACTTACCAGTGCAGCTGCCATTTTTTTCCGATAAAGGAGCTGCCATAACTCCACTCAAAGTAAAATGTTATCAAATCAATTCAAAAAGAGAGAGATTAGATTACTTAATAGCACAAACAAAGATTTAGTTTGTTTGAAAAAAATCTGTAAAATAGGTGCAAGCGATTGATTACTTAATATCAACATGTTAACTGATATGTTCAGGTGCAGCCTGCATGTCTGATCGCATTACACCAACTCACGAATTCATTCAATAGTTGTCTGGTGTGTGTATGTTATGTGGAGTCCTTCCTTTTTCCGGGCTTTTTGCATGCACGTAAGTGTTCTCAAGATGATCCTTAACGGAAAATGATCATCATGAAAGTTGCGTGTTTCGTTGAGACGCGACGAGAAACTTTGCTTTTCGGATCATCTCTCAATCCGAGGTCGTATGTGACCTCTCGAGCCAAAAAAGGGTAACAAAATAGAACCTTGCAAAAACCAGCATGGAGGCTCTAGGATTAGTCCGAGCCAAAGTAGAAGTGCATGCTGCTCGGAGCCCACTCGGAGGAGGCGAGAAGGCTTCGGGGAACCTCTCTGTGCTAGGGCTCCGGGTGAAAATATTTGTCCGGTCCTAAGACTTAGAGCATCTCCAGCCGCACCCCCAACAGGCCCCCAAGGCGCAATTTTTACCGCCGGCGCCGAAAAATCCCCCCAGTCGCCCCCCTAGGACGCCGAATTCCGCCGGTTGAGCTCATTTTTGGCCGGCGATCCCAGGCCGAACCCAGCGCGCTGGGGGCACTTGGGGGCTCCGGTGGAAGGAAAAGCGGCGCTTGGGACACCATTGTCAGGCGAGAAACGCCTTTTCCCCGCCTAGATTCGACCCGCGCGCCACAGGGCGCCACTTCCCCGCTCGCCGCCATGCCGATCCCGGCGCCGCCCACCTGCCCACAGTCGCTGCCCCGCCGCTAGAAAAGGCCATTTCCCCGCCGGAAAGAGAGGGTTTCGCGACAGCCTCCATCCTGCTCCTGGGCGAGCTTTTTAGGGCTCCGACGGCCACGCGGGAGGGGATACCGACGGCTGCCCACCCACCACGCCCGTCGGGTGTTCGGCGATTTGCTTGTTCGGCGATGGACTCAGACGACGAGGAGGCGTTCGCGACTCTGATGGAGGAGGAAGCCGAGGCCGACACCGTCAACGAAGAGCACCTCATGATTCTCGCCGCGCTGGCCGGCCTGTTCGCGAACAATGCCAAGCCGCAGCCTTTGCTAAGTGTCAGGAGGCTTGCATGAAGGATGTCGAGCAAGCATTTGGTGTGCTTCAATCTCGATTTGCTGTTGTCCGGTACCCCGCTCTGACCTGGTCGAAATCTCAGATGTGGGAGGTGATGAATTGTTGTGTCATCTTGCACAACATGATCATTGAGAGCGAGCAGGAAAAGCCAGTGTTTGACACTGAACCATATTTCAGACAGGGTCCTCTTGCAGTTGTTGATCACCAGGTACCGGCAACATGGGCTGCCTTCCTCAATATGCGCCAGGAGATCCAAGACCCACAGGTACATCAAGAACTGCAGGACGATCTGGTGGAGCACCTATGGAAGCTCAAGGGAAACGCCTAGTTCGATGTGTTTTAATTTGTGTTGGAATTATGAGCTTGCTTCGTTGAACTATTTGATTTGTATTGATTTCTGTGATGAACTTTGTCATAAAAATTAGTTTTTGTTGAATTTGTGCCGAAGTGTGCCGAATTTGGGCCGAAAATCGCCTGTTGGGGGGCGAACTTGGGGGGTCGGCTGGGAACCCGAGCCCCCCCCCCCCCCCACACACACACACGTCGAAATTATCGCCGGTTCGCCCCCAAGCGACGCTATTTCAAGCCCTTGGGGGGGCGAACGGCTGGAGATGCTCTTAGCAGCGGCTATACTTTGCGCAGTTACCCTTTTGGGGGCGTTGTGGTTGAGCCCAGGTTCCTTTGGCCATGGCGTGGTGTCATCTTCAGGCTCATGTGCTCATCATGCTCGACTGCTCGGCAGAGGGGATGGCCGCACATCAGCAGAGAAGAAGGCGGGAGTTCGGCGCGGCCGGCGGGCGGCTTCGGACGGTCGAGCCTCACTGCTGTCGGGCGGGCGGCGTGATGCGCCTCCCCTAACTCCGGCGGGGTCTAGGCTAGGAAGAAGCCTAGCCTGTCGTATACCTCGCCGGGGAAGTCATTTAGGCCAGCCACAGCAGTCGGAGATGCTTCGATTCGGCGGCATGAATCGGCGGTTGCAGGTGGCGGGCCGGCGAGGCTGGCGGCCGGGGACGGGGGGCGAAGTCGTGGCGGGCCCAGCGGTTGTCGGGCGGGCGGGCGGCGTCGTCAATTTGGTGCAGATTCGACCGGAGGCGGAGTTGGGCGGGTGGTGGCTGGTCGCGCGGAACTGAACTGAACGATAGTTGGTGGGTTGGCGGGCGGTTTCGTTTTTACATCTCCTAGATGTGGAGATGCAAATTTACACCGTGAGGTGTTGTAGTTTACATCTCCCAGAGGCGGAGATGTAATTTTTTTTTGCATCTACACCATCTATTGAAGAGATGTTTTTGGTCTGGGAGATGCAAAAGGTAGTTAGTTTTGCATATACATCTTCTATTGAAGATGCTTTTAGGTTTGATACCTGTGAATCGGTGTATGTGAGTACTATGTTTCTAAAAAGGGGGCAAAAGAGTATCAGGGCAGTGTTTAAGGGAAAGGAAAAGAAAATTCCAGACTTCTCTTCAGTTTAAAGCATATTTTACGCTTTGCGGAATCAAATGACTGCTTGAGAATGACAATACGACCCGCGCATATGCAAACATGACACCGAGATGTTTACAACTATTAGCACATACTCCCTCTGTAAACTAATATAAGAGTGTTTAGATTACTAAAATAGTGTTTTAAATGCTCTTATATTAGTTTTGTAAACTAATATAAGAGTGTTTAGATTACTAAAATAGTGTTCTAAATGCTCTTATATTAGTTTACGGAGGGAGTACTAACGGTCCAACGTACACAAGTCACCCAACGCAAGACTCGCTTGATGCTCGCCTCCATCCTCAGGGCCAGTTCTTTTGACTCAATTCTGAAGAATTACTGCCCGAAAAATTACAATCGTAAAAGAACCCCCAGGAATCATCGGAGAATTACCAGAATTACTAGTGCATTTCAGAATTGTGAGAACCTGGCAATTCTGGCAATTCTAGCCAGCCCCTCAAAAGAAAACCTTTCGTTTTGAACTGCTACCCCTATTGGATGACGATATTACGTTCAAATTGCCACTCGGGCGAGACCGCAACAGGGCCAAAACAGAGCCTCCTTTTTCGTTCCCCCCACCCCCAGCGCTCGAGCTAGGGTTGCAGCCGCCAGCCGTCAGATCCGCCGGCGGCCGCCACCCTGCGCCGCTGCCTCCCCAGACCGGCCACCCTACTCCTGTGCCGCCGGGCCACCACCCTGCTCCGTCGCCGCCCCTTCTCCTCCTCTCCATCCCACCGGGCCGCCACATCTCGACGCCTCCCCGCCCGGCCACCCTGCTCCTGTGCCGTCGGGCCACCACCCTGCGCCGCCGCCTCCCCTTCTCCTCCTCTCCATCCCGCCGGACCGCCACATCTCGACGCCTCCCCACCCGGCCACCCTGCTCCTGCGCCGCCAGGCCGCCACCCTGCGGCGCCGCCGCCCCTTCTCCTCCTCTCCTTCCCACAGGGCCGCCACATCCCGATGCCTCCCCGCCCGGCCACCCTGCTCCTGCACCGTCGGACCGCCACCCTGCGCCGTCGCCACCCCTTCTCCATTTCAATCTAGGGGCATTTCAGACATTTCAACAGACAACTCATACAACAATTACATGCTAGAATTACAGAAAAGAACTGGACAGACAATTCTGTGGCCAGACGATTCTGTGGGCAGTTTCCCAGAATTATGATTTTGAAGAATTATGAGGTGAAAAGAACTGGCCCTCAATGTCGGGTGCAACATGTCAGCTCAGTCGATAATACTCCCACCGTCTTTTTTTTGTCTCAACTTTAGTACTCCCTCCGATCAGAATTAAGTGACATACTCTATACAATGTTGTATAAAGTTTGTGTCAATTAATTTGAATCGAACGGAGTATAACTTTGTTTTAAAATTGTATTAAAGTTGAGACACTTATTTTGGGACGAGGGAGTAGTAGCTTTGATCCACCCTTGAAGGGTCTGAATCAACAAGCAAGAAACACTTCTTTTTTCTCCATTTCTTGTTTTAGTTTACCGAACAGATTTTGCTACATAGAGAGAAGGAAGCGAAATACAATGAGCAGCTCCCAAGTATCCGCTCAGCAGCCATCATCCCATCGGACTCCATGTTTAGCAGCGAGATAGTAAGCATTAATTGGTCCTTTATCCCCAGCCTCGTAGAGCTCAGGAGCAACCCTCTTCTGGTCGATCTCATGGAGTATAGGTGCCAATACGCTCCATGCAGCAGCTAATTCGTCACTGCGCATGAACAGATGACTATCGCCATCTAGAACATCCAAAAGAAGATGCTCGTATGAGTCTGGAACTTCAACGTCGTACCTACAAAGCATGCATCATGATTCAGTACCAGCTCCCTTGAATAGATCACAAGATGATCAAAGTGACCTCCATACCTGTCCCTGTAAAGTAGGTTGAGCTCTGAAGCATCCAACTGGAGCCCAAGTCCCGGGACCTTATTGTTGACTTTCAAGAGAATGGCTTCTTCGGGTAGGTCACGTAAAACCAGCTCATTTGTGTCGAGGTCTATGTCATGACCAAAACGTTCACGGTAGATATTGCCAGGGACATGATGAAATTGAATACGAATCTCAGCTCTGAAGGAAATGAAGGATTAAGAATCGTCAGCTATGCTTGATCAAGTAAGCACGTGGTATTTTGTTTTTCTGAAACAGTAAGCATGCAAAAATCTCAATAATGTGCTCAGAGGAGGGTGGGCTATTGAAAATAATACAGTGTGACACAACAGTGTTACCTATGCATACGAAACACTATGCACTTCTACCTATGGAAAAATTCAAAGATTTATGGAAGCTATAACGATGATTCCATTAGAAAAAAAAAGGATGTGATGAGGTTAGTGAAATCAGACACTAACTTCATTTGAGAGTAAGAGATAAACCAGCTAAGACATCTAATGGTAAAAGTTATGGAACTCATCGAGAGTACCTATTCTCCATAAGTCCCATTCCAGTCTTGATCAAAAAAGGTACCCCGTCCCAACGCGCATTGTCAATGTACATGGCGCCAGCAAAGTAGGTAGGTGTCATTGATTTTGTATATCGGTCAACTTTACCAGAGGTATCTTTGAGTTGACCAAGGACGACATCCTCAATGTCCACTTTTCGAATTGATCTGAGCACCTTCACCTGCATAATATATAGTTTTCTTAACCCTGTAACAGATATTAGCATTTTTTTAACTTCTAGGATGGTAAGTGCATGTTTTCTCTGGTTTAAAATTATAGTGCTCTACTTGGTTACCTTCTCATCGCGGATATCCTCCCCATCAAGACTTACAGGTGGTTCCATAGCAAACAGTGCTATCGTTTGAAGAATGTGGCTATGCACTATGTCACGGATTATCCCATAGTTTCTGAAGTACCTGAAATGACATGCTGGAGCTTGGAGGAACTAAATGATAATATAATGTAAAATGGGATCACTAATAAAGGACTAAATTTTCATTAAAAAACCTGAGTAAATTAGAGACTACAGTGAAGGTTAGAGACTCAGTTATAAGCTAATCATGCAGCATAAAACCAGGATTAAAACTGGTGCAGGACTACATTCCTTTGTTAAGAATTACTCAGTAGGATGGACTTGTGCTAATTTACGTAAAACCAGCATAGCCAAAGTGTATATTATTTAGACTGTGCAAAACAAATAGTGCCTAATGATGATGTAACCTAAAGAGCTTCGGCATTCTTTTATTGATGATGACTTAGTGACGTTTCTTTTTCCTTAAGAGAAATGCCTTCATGGTAACTGACCTCCCTTGTGTTTCTGTTGATGTTTCTTCAGAAAAAACGACCTGTAACAATGCATGCACATTAGCAATGTGTATGGAAAAATAAAAACATTGGTGAAATGAGCTTGTTTCAAAAGTACCTGCACATTGCGTATGTACTTCCTACTCCATAATGGTTCAAACACCAAATTAGAAAATCTCAAGACAGTGAGATTTTCAATTAGATCCTTCCCCAAAAGATGGTCAATTCTGTGTGATATAATGTTTTGCAATAAGATATAATGGAATGAATGGTGCAGTAAAAACTAGTGACAGGACTTGTAACTTGCATGGATACAAGATGGTCACCGGTAAATTTGCTTCTCTTCAAATCTTGACAACAAAGACTGTGTTACCCGTTGTGAGGACAAACTAGTGAAGCCAAATGGTTTCTCGATAATTATCCTATTCCAGCCATGCTTAGTTTGGGCAATGTCAGATAATGGCAATGCTACGTCAAGAAGTGCCTCTTGGGGAACAGCAAGGTAGAATATCCTGTTTGCTGCACAAGCGCCCTTTGAAACGAGAAGTTGGGAATTAACATACAAAGCCCAGGTTCAATTATAGCACTTGAATTCAATCCAACAGAATTTGGAAGTGTGACTCACCTCTATCTGTGCCATTTTCGAATTTAGTTTCGCCATCCCATCTTTATTATCATGTCCTGCATCGACATAGTATGTCCTTTTAAGGAATTCATTTAACTTGTCTTCACAGTTTTCGCTGCAGCACAACAATATTATAAATATATATCAGATGAAAACTTCCTAAATTAATCCTTTGGCATGAAGCTTGGAGTCAAGGTCTGCTACCAAGGAAACATACTGGTGATCTACCCGACAGGTCAAATTGGCTTCAATCATGGATCTTAAATCCTCGTCTACCAATGTCTTTCTAGAATATCCAAATATGGCAACATTCTGCAATATAAAGCATTGAAGTTGTGACAGGATGAAAGATCATACAGACAGTTGACAGGCAGCCACTACATTCAAACTCTCAGAAGTACTTGAAAATCCGATTTTCTACATCATTATTCACACGTACAACACCACCTCTATTGGCACTAAGCCTAACTGTGTACGGGAAATGGAACTAATCCTAAATAGAAATTGATCGTTCAGCGGGTTGATCACATACAGGATTGGAGATTGAGGCTTGTTTGCTAAGGATGGTTCTAAAAAAGGATAAAAATGAAGGCAGGCAGAAGTTATGACATGTTATGCTCATACCTGAGGAAGAAAACCACTGTAATACAGAGCAAATAGTGCTGGGAAGACTTTACTTCTTGCCAGTTCGCCAGTAGCTCCAATGACAGCAATGCAAAGAGATGGTACACTTTCAGGTTGGTCAAAGTTATCAAACAGAACAAGGTCTTCCTCTAGTACAGGACGATCAGCTTCAGAGCGGTTGAGTCCCAGATGCATTGAACTTTTGTCATCGATCGAGTTATCTGACATAACAGGGCTTGTATTTGCCGTTTCACCTCCAGTTTCTGCATAAAAGGAAGCAATCATGTGCATGTGAAAGCATCTGGATGCAAGCAAATAATCACGGAGGAATTTGTGATGACAATAGTAAGATAGTACGTATGATGAAAGCTAGTGCCTACCATGTTTCACAAATGATGCACACTGAATGTAACTTCCAAATTTGCCAAAGAAAAAAGTAACTTTCAAAGGCACGAAACAAACTAGTGCCATGCAAAAGTAAAACTGTGGGAATCACAGGCCAAGAATCACATAATTTTGATAGATATATGTGAAGTAGCAAAATGCAAGTGATTTCCGAATACCAACCATCAGCAGGTTGTACATTCCGACGAGTTATCTTGCCAGTCTGCCATGCAACCTCGAAGCAGTCAGGAATTTTACTATCCCCTCGAATATCCAGTTTTCTCTGAACTTGCCATCCATGCCTCCTCAGGGCCTTGTGGAGCTTCATCTTGGCAGCAATCCAACATTGTGTTCTAAAACCGACAGCAGGTCGTGCAACCTACGTGCAAAAGCATCAAGTGGCAGTTGGTCAGCGCTTGAATGTGTCCATGTCTATTACATCTGACACTGACAGTAATTAAACCAGATGCAGAACAAATAGAACGCAAGCATCAACTGTAGGCAATATGCGACTCTGTATTCCGTCAGCCTCAGGCGCCAGAACGGGCCACAAGAATCACAGGCTCAAACACGCATTTCATCGAACATCCTGATAGCAGATAGGAGCGGTCGACCTTCCACCCATCTTGGCCCATAGGAATGACGCATCCATGGTCACGGAATCGAGCATAGCACCATAACCATAACAACTTGGTAAAAGGCATCTTATCAAGCAGGTCAAGCGCGCCACAAGGGTGGAAGGAAGGATGCCAAAAGATACGACGGCCACCAACCACAGGGGCTCGGCTGGAGTGCTCACCGGGCTGAAGCGCGCAGCCCCCAACGGAGGCCGCGCTGGAGCTGCTGAAGCCGTCACGGCGAGGACCGTCGTAACCATGCTCGGCGCTGGCGCTTCTTTCTCGGTCCGCCGTATCCCGCCCCGCTTCTTTTTAGTCTCACGGCGGTGTCCGGTGCCAGGATCGTGTCAGGCCCCGGCTGATCTGATAGTGATAGACAGTAGCTAGCCGTACGTGTCGTCGGCTTCAGTTATCACGAGGGAGTGGATAGCGACGCTCTGTAGCCGCCCCCGTTGGGATGGATATTTCGCAGTAGTACAGCCAAAAAAAACCTCGGAAAGTGACAAAGTACTCCTTCCTTTGTGAAATATACTCCCTCCGTTCCATAATGTAGTGCTTATAGATTTTTCTAAAAGTCAAACGTTGCAAACTTTGATCATATTTATAGAAAAAATTAGGTACATCAAGAATACCAAATGCACACTATAGGATACATCATGAGTTATATTTTCATAATATACATGTTTGGTAGTGTAGACGTAGATAGTTTTCTCTATAAACTTGGTCAAAGTTGACAATGTTTGACTTTAAAAAAAATCTATATACACTACATTATGAAATGGAGGGAGTAGTACAGAGCAGGAGTCTAAAAATAACGTTGCTCATATGTAAGGATGCGTGCGTCTGGGAGCTAAACTTTTCCGCTATCGGCTATCGCTTTTTGCCGTTTCGAAGCGTGGGATGCAGTTTCACTGAAGTTCGTGGTTCTAACCAACACAAGTTGATACTATTGATTTTGTATGAAAAATATTACTCGCTCTAAGAGCATCGGACTTTGACAAATCTGACCCTCACGGAAGGTTTTGGGCACGCAGGACGCATCCGGATTGTCCCTCGTGTGTCTTGTTAGGCAGCCATATATCTCAAATCCGTACTCTCAAATACATGTAAATCCATGCGTTTTAGATTTGAACTTGTTCTACATACGCTTCAAAACCATTGGTTTGGACTATCCCATCACCTTCATCCCCGACAATCATATTATGTAAAATAACACGACATGTCATCAGTTGTCACAAAGTTTCTGATTCTCACATCATTGCAGCTTCAAGAACAATTCTTCAACGAGCTTGAAGCACTTAGAATGCCCTTTCCACATATTTTCTAACTGCTTCTTGCATTATTGCAAAATGGCTTGGCTTTGTTTGTTGTCTTATGGTTTGGATATGGCCTTCACAAACGCTGCCCACTGAGAATAGATGTCATCGGCAAGATAATATCTCATGTTGTAGTTGCGATCATTAACAGTGTAGTTGCACGGCGGCGGTTTTCCATTACATAGCATCCTGAACACGGGAGATTGTTGAAGCACATTGATGTTGATGTGAGAACCTAACATTTCAAAGAAAGCATGTCAAATACAGAACTCATGTGATGTCACTGCTTTCAATATCATGGTGACCTCTTTAGTGTGACCTTGATACATTCCACGCAAACTTTTGAGGCAATTCTTCAATTACCAATGCATGCAATCAGTTGATCCGAGCATATCTGAAAAACCTCTTGGCTCTCTAACAGCCAACAACTTTTTTGTGTCCTGCACGTTTGGTTCTCTCAGATACTCTGCTCCAAACACCTGCACCACGACACGGACAATCCTGACAGTGGTCTTTAGGCATGTGCTCTCCCCCATCCGAACCATCTCAACAACAACATCAGCGGCAGTACCAAGTGCAAGCATCCTTAGGCCCTGTTTGTTTCAGCTTCGCTTGGATTTTAATCACCTGTGGATTCGCTTCAATGACGAAGCTGATTCGCCACCGAAAATACACTTTGAGGTGCTTCAGGAAATTGCACTAAAAATGGCCCAAATCCAGATTCACTGACAAAGTTGATTCCAAATAGCTGTTTGTTTCAAATTTCAGATTCAGCTTCACTGGCAAAGCTGAATCTGGTCCCAGAATCCGAAACAAACATGGCCTTAGTAAGCTTGAAATAGTCATCATGTGCCTCCACTCCCTCCACAACACGCAAAACAATGGTTTGCGCATACAAGAACGGCGACGAAACCATGAATCATCCGAAAAAGTTATGTCCGGAGTAAAGTGGTCCTTGTACAACAGCCATGCTCCCGATTAACAACTCTTCTCTCTTTGATTGAGCCTTGAAGTTGAAAATATGCTTCACCTGTCGGTCCATTTCTTTTTGCATGCTCATGAACATGATCATATCTACTTCATGAGAATCCAATAAATCGAAGAACTCATTTCTGATGCGAAGAAGATTGATAGACCACTCAACACAAGATGCTGTTTCTCGCTTTCAACAGGTGCGATCGATGTATCTTCTTGCACCTTTTATCTACGTTTATTTATTGCTAATACAATTGTACAATATGTCAATCATAAATTCATGATAACTTACAGTTACAAGCCTTACCCCTACCTGGCTACTTGTACAACATCGAAGCACAATATGAGAACACAAGGTGTCAATATATATTTCTCAGAGGGAACTAAACCACCAAACTTCTGCAAATGCGTCGCAATTTGTCCACATTTCTAGGATCAGCTCCTGAAGCACCAAAAGGATGGCGCACATGTTTTACTCCCGTGGCCTCGCAAGCCAGAGAGAACTCAGGGCACGCAAACGTGAGAAATAGTCATGTATTGCAAGGAGAGCTCGAGCAGCTTGCCGTATTGTCAGAATTCTTTGCATCTGATGCAAAGTTTGCTGCCGTAGATTGTCAGCCTAGCACAAATATAACCAAAAAAAAAAAAAACTCTTCAGAACTACAAGCATCTAATGTTTCACGGTTTGCTGAAAAGCTGCACCGACTAGGAAGTACTGAGTAACTTATCAACAAAATTAGGTCCACGATTCCTTTCGCGTTAGAGGCAATAATAACAAAATTACATGTTTGCAGGGCCAGAAGGTAGAATTAGTTTTAAATACCTGGCGAAGGAAATTCTCAAGGGTTCCAAGTTTTCCCATAGCCATAGCCATTTGACCCATGTAGTTTGCCACGTTTCCTGAAGATCCTGATGGACCAAGAGAACCAGCCAACGTTTCAGCCAAGGATTGCTGCAATGCCTCCATTCCTTGTGATAGTGCATCCTCGGCCTGGTGTGAGGATTGCTCGAGGCTTGATAGCCCCATCAACTGCTGCTCTGTTAGAGGCTCGAGTTGATTTACAAGGAGCTGAAAATTTACAGGAACATGAGAAATGTTGTATCTTCAGGTATACATGAAAACGAACAACAGAATCTGACATTCAATGATTCAACTAGTCAAAAGTATTTGTGCAGTAGGTTTACTTATAGATTGAGTATATAGTTTATGCACCTTTAGAAGCTCAGATGAACGAAAACCCCCAAGCCACAAAAAACACCTTTCAGCAGGTGTTTTCCACATGCCTGAAAGCATATGAAACACATCAGCCTTTGCAGCAGCACCCTTCAGCTTGAATATTTCGTCATAATGTGCCATTATCCCATCTACAATAAGACGGAGGTCACTATCACTTGCATGAGCATTTACTGCAGTCCTCAGCTCATTTATCTGCTTATTTTGCTCCTCTAGCCATCGAGTATATTCTAAATCAAATGTCATCGCTCCTGCAGAAACAAGCTTACTTTTAGTTGTATTCCTAACAAACACTCAGGAACAGTTAAGCATGTTCTGTACTTTTGAGAGAACTTTTAACCAATGACTGATTAGCAGAGCGTGAAAATGCAGGCGTGCGCAAACAGAGGAAGAACTTACCATTTCCACTCATAGAATGAGTTTGATCCCCAGAACTAGAAATGAAGATTCCCTAAAAACAACACCCAAATAACATATTTAATTGGAAATCGACTGGACACTACCAGTATCAGCCAATATACACTTACCTGCTGTCGAGCTTTCTGGAGTTCTTGTTCCAGGCTTGCAAGTTTCAGCTTACTGCTCTCAAGTTGTTGTACATACGCCTTAAAAATAATAAGACGAATTAGGATGGCTCTTAATAAATGATGAACCCAAAATTGAAGGCAAATAAGAAGTCGATAGTTACAATTCACAGCATATGTATACTATGCATATACTCTAAGATATCAAGGATACAAATACATGAACAAACAAGTCCCTTGATGATTGCCAACTATTTGTTTTGAATCAAAGGCACCTTTGGAATATTTACTTATCTGATTTTGTAACTGAACATGCCTATCAAGAATTTGGCAAAATTCGGTGGTATCGAAAGTGCTAGAGAACTGCTCACATATCATACACCCACTCAACAGCTCATCCATGACATCTCCGCAGAACTGCACCACTGTGCAGTAATAGCTCCCCAATGTAAATTAATAACACAAAGTTACCTACGTTACACATGGATGAATGCATTGTTATGGTACCTTTTTCCTCAGACGACTTTTTCGTGCTGCCTCGCGATTTTGGGCAAGCCTCCGCAATACCTATGGAATGCAAATACATTGTGTAAATACCATTTATTACTAAGGGAATATTCTAGAAAAATAGGATATAAAATACCACCTTTTGGTCCATAGGCCTGTCGGACCTGTCAGACGGTTCAGATGAATTAGAAGGCACGATAGCTCCATTTTGTCCGTTTTCCATCTGCATAGCTTCGTTAAGAAAAATAAGAAAATTCTGCTACACTATATATATGGAAAAAAGAAAGGTTGGCATGCAACAGCACGCAGAAGCTTAATACTGTAATATCTTATGAATGTCAACTGGCACCATAATTTAACAGGCATTTCAGCAAAGAATAACACAGTTTGGCGTTTTGTATGGTTGGTTTTAGAATTTGGTTATTCATCCTATGGAATGTAGTAACAACTTGAGGATAAAATAGATCATTTTATCAGCACCTAATAGCTAATACGGTGTTTATATCCAAAATATAGGGGGCATGCTTAGTCAGCTATGTTTAAAATGCAGGGGATGATAATAAAGTATCATGAACAACCCTTCTATTTGTCAAAAAAATGGGGCAGAGTATCCAAACTATTCACGCATTTCACACTTGAATGTACTCCACACTGAATATTTCCCACCTGAAGAAACTGATAGTGCAGCAGCAGTAGTCCTGTTCACTTTTGCAAGTTGATATGTAATTTAAGAAGTGTGTTGTTTCTTTAGGAACTGGAGCAGATGTGTACAACAATCTGCAGATGGTAACATGGACATGGCAAAAGAAGCATCAAGCATTGGCATCAAAACCATCCAAGTTAAACTTGTGCACTTCAAACAAATGAAGCCTACCACATCTTTTATCTAATACAGTACCAGTTTTCACCTGTTATTACACTTTTATACACCACAACTCAGGATAGACACATTACATACATTATTATTTCCAATTCTCTGCCTAGCTTTCACAAAAGATCAAACCGGATGCCTGATGGATAGAGAACAGAAGGTTTACCCTTTGATTCTTATCGTCAGTGTCCACAACTATGGATGTGTCAGTCCTCGAACTAGCATCAGCCATACCGGGGGTTCTCCAGCTCAAAACAACGGGACAACAAATCGCTTTGTTGTCCCTTTACTTATAGCAGGGTAGTAAGGCGCCTGTATCCTTTAGGTGTCAGATCACTCCGAGGCCAGGACCGCCACCTATCCATCACAAGAAAAGCAAACAGATATCCATACATATTAGCACCGCTCGTAAAGGCTGCCCAGCAGTGACAAATTCAACAGTCTAAGCGCAGACATATCTTACCTTTTCGGAGTCAAATTATCTGTAGGCACGGGATCTGCAGAAGCACGCAAGAGATAGTGAGCTGCCACGGTGAAATTCGAGGTGCCTAGGCACTTTTGCAGATCGTACCTTCCCTTATACTCTAGCAAGTTATTCCAAAAGTAAACAAGCACAGCAGGACAACAGCGGGACGGGAGAGAATTCAAGGCAAAGGAAGCGGCAAGTACATGTTTTTGCTAGCTCGTAGCGGCAATAACTAAGCTTTAGGCCGGCCGGCCTACCTCCCCCAACAGCTCAGCCAGCGCCAAAACAGCGGGAGACACCTAAGAATTCGGAATTAAGAGCCGTCTCCAGCCCGACCTCAAAGCAACTCACGAGCTCAACCAGCAGCACCCACGCGACGAGACAATTGTATGGAATCGGAAGTGGTGACAAGGAATCGGGCGGGAGAGAGCAGGATTAGGGCTTTCCGCTTACCACGGGGGCAGTGTCTGCGGCAGGGGAGGAGGTCGAAAGGGAGGGAGAGCCCGCTTGGTGTACGGATTTGGAGGGAGGCCGGCCGGCGGCCGGCGCGCGTGAAGCGGAGGAGCAGAAGACAGGGACGGGACGGCGGCGCGGAGAGAGAGAAGAGGAGAAGAAACTGGGGGCGGCCGGGTTGGTCAGAAGGGAGAGAGAGGGGCGACGATGTGCGTGCGTGCGTGCGCTTCTAGTCAAAGGGCTGAAACACGGCGGCTGACGGGTGGGGTCTGGGCCTACGCCAGCGGTGGGGTTTGGTGAGAAGAGTGGGAGGTCCCGCGTTTGGCTTTCCTTTCCTACCACCTGGGCTGGGCCGCTCTAGCAGGACTCCAATGGACTTTCTCCATTTCTACAGGGAAAATAAGCCATGAAATCATATGCAGTTATGCACGGCATAATTCGCTGTTCAGCATCCGTTTCGGGAAACAGTTTAGCCTCAGTCGCCTGAAACCCATTTTGGGTCATCGATTTCGGAAGGAAGAAGAAGTCGACGGAGGGAAGCAAGAACCAGGTGCCGGCGAGCCAGAAAAGCCTTCTGGGTTTTAGGACGCACTCGACCCCGATATCTATAGAGTGACAGACGATTCTATTATCTATTTTAGGGGTGTGGGAGTGGTGCAAGTTCGCTGGAAAAAACTTGTCATCGTCGGTCGCGGGGCGGCGGCAGTACGCCATTATGTCGGTGGTACGTCGGGTGGTTTGATGAAGAAGACGAATAGGAGATCGGGTTGAAGGTTGAAGAAATCGATCTGGCCTTTCATTTTTCATCCAACGACTTAAAACAAATCGATTGACCCAAAATTCCTTTTGAGACGACTGTCATCTAACCAGTCCCTTCGGGAAGGAAAATTGTTCGGCTGATATTTCTTTACAAATGCTATTGTACTGGCATCAAAACTTTCACGACTCACAACAAACATCCTCTGCTTGTTTTTTTTCTTTCAGGGAAACTAAAGAGTTTTATTCATATCAAACGGCTCTGGCACTATCAGCCATCAAGTTTGTGACCAGAAAACCAAAGGGGGTTCATCCAACACTCTGTCACCTTCAGAATGCAACTTTTCTTTGCCAAAGGTGGGTCGGGAGATTATCATGTCTCATTATGTTAAGTATTATGATTATTAGGAAGTAAATGATAGATTAGGATTTATTCCTACCTTGTCTTGTACTTCAAGGTAGTCATGTACGCCTATATATATGCCCACGAGGCTCAAGCAATACATCATTGGTTCCACCAATTCCCTCTCTATTCCTACCACATGGTATCAGCCTAACCGATCCAAACCCTAGCCGCCGCCCCGGGGTGGTCGGTCTCCATGATCGCTACCGGGGGCCGTGTTGCCCGTACCTAGGGTTCGTCGTCGGTCGTGTCGACCAGAGAGCCTTTTGCTCATCCTTTGATCGGGTTTTTTCTTTCTCTCGTCGGTTGCATTGATCGACCTTTTCTTTTTTGGTTTTCTGATCTAAGATCGGTTTGCGTCTCCCGTCGCCGCCGTCGACCCCCGCGCACCTCTACTCCAACATCGGTGTGACCACCTGACCTCCTCTCCGACTGGGCGGCCTTGCGCGATGCGGCGGCCCATCACGGCCATCGTTCCCGCGTCTAACCGCCTGTCGCTCTCCGTCGGTCGTCGTCGTCCTCATCCGATCAGTATCTTGCATCAACCACACATCCACCCCATTTGGTTGCATCGGACCGCCGGTCCTGGCGCCGCCATGCACGTGATACATTGAACTACTGTGTTGTGATGTGCAGCTTGCGCCCCTCTCGGGCGTGGGCCGCGTGCACGCGCCGATTATTCGCGCGTGGCCTCGGTGGCTCGGCCACCTCATCACCGACCGGCGACCCCGTCCGCTCCATCCGCGTCGCATGACCGACCTAACTAGTCGCTTGCGTGTGCCTCCGCGTGTCCCGTGAAGATCGTCCCCGAGTCCCGTGCGCCCCTCCGCCGATCGAGCAACGGGCCGCCCAGCATCGCCCCTTCGGGCTGCCGCGCCGCCGCCTTGTGGTTCTCCCCGCGGCTACACCGACTCGCGCGCTGTCGCTGTGTCGCCCCTTCGGGCCGTAGCGCCGCGGCACGCAGTCCCTGCCGCCGCCCCGAGGCCATCCCCACGGCTGCACTGACTCGCGTGTCGCCACTGCGTCGTCACTTCGGGTCGTAAGCTCGTAACGCTGCGGCACGCGGTCCCCGCGGCTGTAATGACCCTCGCGTTGCGTCGCCCCTTCGGGCCGTAGTGCCGTGACACGAGATTAACGCCGCCGCCCTGGGGTCGATGATACGTCTCCAACGTATCTATAATTTTTGCTTGTTCCATGCTGTTATATTATCATTCTTGGATGTTTTACAATCATTTTATAACAACTTTATATCAATTTTTGGGACTAACCTATTGACATAGTGCCAAAGTGCCAGTTGTTGTTTTTGCTTGTTTTTTATTTCGCGGAAAATCAATACCAAACGGTGTCCAATCACGACGAAACTTTTTGGAGATTTTTTCTGGACTAGAAGACACCCGGTGGGCCAAAGAAGTGATTGAGAAGTGGGCCGAGGAGACTACAACCCACCAGGGCGCGCCAGGGGGGGCCCGGCGCGCCCTGATGGGTTGTGCCCTCCTCGGGGCCCCTCTCCACCGCCTCTGATGCCTATAAATTCCCAAATATTTCAAAAACCCTAGGGGAGTCGACGAAACACAATTCCAGCCGCCGCAAGTTCCAGAACCTCGAGATCCAATCTAAACACCATCACAGAGGGGTTCATCTTCCTCATAGGTGCCTCTCCGATGATGCGTGAGTAGTCCACCATAGACCTACGGTCCGTAGGCAGTAGCTAGATGGCTTCTTCTCTCTCTCTTATGATTCTCAATACAATGGTCTCTTGGAGATCTATTTGATGTAAACTTTTGCGGTGTGTTTGTTGGGATCCGATGAATTTTGAGTTCATGATCAGTTTCTATCCATGAATATTATTTGAGTCTTCTTTGATCTCTTATATGCATGATTACTTATGGCCTCGTATTTCTTCTTCGAATCTTTGGTTTAGTTAGCCCGACTAGATCGATTTTTCTTGCCATGGGAAGAGGTGCTTTGTGATAGGTTCGATCTTGCGGTGTTCTTTCCCAGTGACAGAAGGGGCAGCAAGACACGCATGTATCGTTGCTATTAAGGATAACAAGATGGGGTCTATTCCTACATGAATAGATCTTGTCTACATCATGTCATCGTTCTTATTGCATTACTTCGTTTTCCCATGAACTTAATACACTAGATGCATGCTAGATAGCGTTCGATGTGTGGAGTAATAGAGGTAGATGCAGGCAGGAGTCGGTTTACCTATCTTGGATGTGATGCCTATATAATGATCATCGCCTTGGATATTGTCATGACTATTCGATTTTCTATCAATTGCCCAACAATAATTTGTTCACCCACCGTGCGCTATACTCTTGAGAGAAGCCACTAGTGAACCCTACGGCCCCCGGGTCTACTTTTCCAACATATTGTTGGAAATATGCCCTAGAGGCAATAATAAATTGGTTATTATTATATTTCCTTGTTCATGATAATCATTTATTATCCATGCTATAATTGTATTGATTGGAAACTCAAATACATGTGTGGGTACATAGACAACACTGTGTCCCTAGTAAGCCTCTAGTTGACTAGCTCATTGATCAAAGATGGTTAAGGTTTCCTAGCCATTGACATGAGATGTCATTTGATAACGGGATCACATCATTAGGAGAATGATGTGATGGACAAGACCCAAACTATAAACGTAGCATATGATCGTGTCAGTTTATTGCTATTGTTTTCTGCATGTCAAGTATCTGTTCCTATGACCATGAGATCATGCAACTCCCTGACATCGGAGGAGTACCTGATGGGGATATGTACTTAGGGTAGGGTCATAGGCCTGACCTACATACCCTACCCAAGGACACTGCCCCAGAAAGCTTAAAGGCTACGAGGAAATCTCCGACTGAAATCACCCTGATGCATGAGTCACTCGACAATATACACTCGGAGATATCTTTCACTCGACGCTTACCCTTTCACTCGGAAGGACCAGAAGACAGTCGACCACAGAAGCCCAGAAGTCACCCCAGGGAGGCTAACGGGCAGGCATTCATCAAGACCATTAATAGCATTTATTGTGTACGTTACCAGTAACGTTCACCCCTTTATGACCACGATTAAGCCCTTGGATGCCGGACACTTATGAGGGGCAGCGCACTCTATATAAGCCACCCCTCCCCTCTGGCACAAGGGTTCGCAACCCTTTGTAACACAACACACATATTTCACTCGACAGAGTAAAGAGCTCTCCGGAGCACTGAGACGTAGGGCTGTTATCACTTCCGAGTGAGGCCTGAACTCATACATCTGTGTGTACATCCTCGCCGTAGCTAGGACTCTGCCCTCTCCATTCGTACCCCTACCATCTACTGTCAGGCTTGTTCCCACGACAGTTGGCGCCCACCGTGGGGCAGGAGTCTAAGCGACTTCCGGCGAGGTTGCATATTTTCTCCTTCGTCATGTCTTCCGGCGGTGATTTGTTCCTGGGCCGCGAGATCCGTCTCGGAGCGCTCGCCTTCATCGCCGACGATTCGGCATGGCTCCAGGAAGCGCCTTTGGACGTGGAGGCGCTCCCGATTCGTGGGGTGACGCACTTCTGTGCAAGCTCCTGCGGTGTTCTTCTCCTTCAGCCGTCGACTCCGTATATGTCGGTCCTTCCTGCTGTTCTTCATCGCAAGCGATCTGGTCGCTCGCGGCTACAGCGCTGGGTGCGACATGCGGCGGCACGCCAGATTTCGTCCCCGCAGATTGCAGCCATCGAGCCCGCCGAGTCACTTCACGGCGTGTTCGACTCGGCATCGGACCGCTCCGACATTCCTTCCAAGTGCGAGAGCTGCGACCCTGCGGCGGAGGTTTTTATGGCTGGCTCTCATCAGAGTCCGCCGCCCGGCTTCAACCACTCCAGGCGCGAGATTGGTGGAACGTCGAATGAACAGCAGCGCCGGGGTGAGGATGTTCTCCATACTCCCATCGTCGGTACAACTGCTGAGGCCCAGGCCATGGAGGCTACACGCCTTCGGCTCAAAGAGATGCAGGAGGCACTCGACGAGCGTGCTGGGCAGCGTCCACCACGTCCTAATCGACACCAGCGACAGTTGTTTCCGAGTGGATCTCGAAATAACGTCGAGGTATTTCGTACTCCAGTTTTGAATGTTGCAGCGGCTGCTAGGATTGCAGATTCTATTCAACCGTCACGATCAGAGGCTGGTAGAGGTTTGCAGCAAATCAAGACATTGCTTGAGGCAGCGCAGCAGCAGAATGCGGCTATTTCTCAGTCGCAGAACAGGTTACACGGCAATTCTCCCAGGGCAGAAACAGTTCAGTCGGCTCACAGTCCTGGGTCACCTTCGCGTCACAGAGGCGGAAGTTACCGTGATGATCGGTACAGAGATCAGGGGCGAGATCAGTTTGCTCCCCGTTATCACCGCGATGACCGCTGTCGAGTGTTTTCTCCTCCGCGGAGTGGTTCATATGTGCCCCGGCACAATGATGATAGGCGCCCGTTCGGCGACGAGCGGAATCCTGGATTTGACGCAAGAAATGTCCTTACTCAAAGGCGAGTCGACAGAGGCAGAGCCCACAGAGATGGTTATAACGGAGATTGTCCGAGTGGAAGCAGTGCTGTTGTTTCTGGGCCCGAGTGTTTTAGCAGAGCCATTCGCTCTGCAGAGATTCCCCCCAACTTCAGGTTGGCGGCTGGAATTGGCAAGTTTTCTGGCGAGTCAAAGCCTGAAACTTGGTTGGATGATTACCGAGTGGCTGTACAGATTGGTGGAGGTAACGACAACATAGCCATGAAGCATCTGTCCTTGATGTTGGATGGTTCGGCCAGAGCTTGGTTGAATCGTTTGGCTCCATCTAGCATCTATTGCTGGGAAGATTTGGCCCGAGTGTTTATCAGAACCTTTGAAGGCACTTGTAAACGTCCAGCTGGTTTGATTGATTTGCAGCACTGTGTCCAGAAGCCCAATGAAACCTTGCGAGATTACATTCAGCGTTGGTCCACCTTGCATCACACGGTGGAGAATGTTTCCGAACATCAAGCTGTTTGTGCCTTCAAGGCTGGGGTTAGATACAGAGAGCTCTATCTGAAGTTTGGTCGCACCGGTGATATTTCTCTGAGCAAGATGATGGAGATTGCCACTCGGTACGCCAATGGAGAAGAAGAAGACCGCCTCCGAAGCGGTAAAGCCAAAATAGTCGACAATAACGCAGGTGGGAATTCCAGTCGGAAACAGAAGCGCAAAGCTGATCCTCCTGCTCAGGCAGAAGCGGCCGCCGTGGCGACACAAGGCAAGAGTAAAGGAAAGTCCAAGGCTAAGTTCACCCCAAAGAAGTCAAAGAATCAGTCGGGTACTGATGTTTTGGATTTACCATGTGCAATCCACACGAGGAAAGACGAAGAGGGCAGTTTGATATTGCCAAAGCATACCACTCGACAGTGCCGTTTGTTGATCCAGTCATTCAAAGAGGGCCAGTCGAGTGAGAAGGACCCTGAGAAAGAAACTGAGGAAGAAAAAGAAGAGTTCCCTGAAGTCAATGCCACCTTGTTGATTTTTGCTGATGTTGAGAGCAAGAGTCGACTGAAAGTTATCAACAGGGAGGTTAACATGGCGGTTCCCTCTATCCCAGCATATCTCAAGTGGTCTCAGACTGCTATCACTTTTAATCAGTCAGATCACCCTGCGCACATTGCTACCCCCGGGCGGCAAGCGCTGGTGGTGGACCCAGTGGTTGGAGGCACTCGACTCCGCAAAGTTTTGATGGATGGCGGGAGCGGTCTGAACATCCTGTATGCTGATACCCTTAAGGCGATGGGCATTCCGATGTCCCGGCTCAGTGAAAGCAACATGCAGTTTCATGGAGTAATCCCTGGGAAGAAGGCCCGTTCACTCGGCCAGATAGCATTGGATGTGGTGTTTGGTGACGACAAGCATTTTCGCAAAGAAAAACTGACGTTTGAAGTGGTAGACTTCCAGAGTGCATACCACGCCATCCTTGGTCGACCAGCTTATGCCCGTTTCATGGCCCGACCATGTTATGTGTATCTCAAGTTGAAGATGCCTGGACCAAAGGGTGTGATCACAGTCACTGGCAACCGACAGAGGGCTGAGGAGTGCCTCCAGCAGGGCTCCAAGATCGCCGACCAGCAGATGGCTATGGTTGAGTTGGAAGAATACAAGAAGAACGCTGATCCTGCCGATCTGTTGCGTGCTAAGAAGCCCGCTTCTGAGTCAGCTTTTCAGTCGGCAGGAGATGTGAAGAAGGTGCACATTCACCCGACAGATCCAACTGCTGCCCCGACCAACATCTCAACAACACTCGACAGCAAATAGGAAGCCGAGCTCATCCAGTTCCTCCGTGAGAACTGGGACATCTTCGCATGGAAGCCCGCTGACATGCCTGGTGTACCCAGGGAACTGGCTGAGCACTGTTTGAGGGTTGATCCGAAGGCCAAGCCTGTGAAGGAGCACTTGCGTCGGTCGGCAACAGAGAAGCGAAGAGCAATCGGCGAAGAGGTGGCTCGTCTCTTGACGGCCAAGTTTATACGTGAGATTTACCACTCCGAGTGGTTATCGAACGTCGTCATGGTCCCTAAGAAGGACAAGTCACTCCGCATGTGTATTGATTTCAAACATATCAATCGGGTCTGCCCGAAAGATCATTTCCCACTCCCCCGCATTGATCAGATTGTCGACTCAACTGCGGGATGTGAGCGTCTATCTTTTCTTGATGCTTATTCTGGTTACCATCAGATCCGTCTGTTTGGTCCGGATGAAATAAAGACAGCCTTCATCACCCCTTTCGGGTGTTTCTGTTATATCACCATGCCTTTTGGTTTGAAGAATGCTGGCGCTACTTTCATGCGCATGATTCAGAAGTGTTTGCTCGATCAGATTCCTCGGAACATTGAAGCGTATATGGATGATATCGTAGTCAAGTCTCGCAAAGGTTCCGACCTGTTGTCTGACTTGGCTGAAACATTCGCCAATTTGAGGAGGTATGATATTAAGTTAAATCCGTCTAAGTGCACTTTCGGCGTTCCCGGTGGAAAATTACTCGGTTTTCTCGTTTCCAAAAAAGGAATCGACGTTAACCCTGAAAAGATCGGCGCCATCGTCCGAATGAAAAGCCCTGAGCGTGTGCACGATGTCCAGAAGCTCACAGGTTGCTTGGCAGCATTGAGTCGATTCATTTCTCGTCTCGGTGAGAAGGCATTGCCTTTATACCGACTGATGAAAAAGTCTGATACATTTGAGTGGACTCCAGAAGCTGAAGCAGCGTTTGTCGAGCTCAAAGCCCTGCTTACCACCCAGCCGGTGCTTGCTGCTCCGCACAGCAAAGAGCCATTATTATTGTACATCGCGGCCACTAATCAGGTCGTCAGTACAGTACTAACTGTCGAGCGGGAAGAGGAAGGCAAGGCTTACAAAGTTCAACGCCCGGTTTACTATATTTCTGAAGTGTTGACTCCGTCGAAGCAAAGATATCCACATTACCAGAAGCTCGTATATGGTATATATCTGACTGCAAAGAAGGTGGCACATTATTTTCAGGATCACTCAATTTCAGTCGTCAGTGATGCTCTGAAATTCTCAATAATCGAGATGCGACTGGTCGAGTGGCCAAATGGGCTATTGAACTCCTTTATCTTGATATCAAATTTGAAGCAAAGAAAGCAATCAAGTCTCAAGCGCTTGCTGATTTCCTCGCCGAGTGGATCGAGCAACAGCAGCCAATCCAACTTCACTCGGCACACTGGACCATGTTCTTTGATGGTTCAAAGATGCTGAATGGATCTGGCGCTGGCGTCGTACTGGTATCCCCAAAAGGCGATAAACTCAGTTATGTCTTACAGATTCACTTTGATTCCTCCAATAATGAAGCTGAATATGAAGCACTTTTGTATGGATTGCGTATGGCCATTTCACTCGGCGTCCGACGCCTGATGGTATATGGCGATTCTGATTTGGTGGTTAATCAAGTGATGAAAGAGTGGGATGTCAGGAGCCCCGCTATGACTGGATACTGCAATGCAGTAAGAAAACTTGAGAAGAAATTTGAAGGTTTGGAACTCCATCATGTTCCCCGAGTGAAGAATCAAGCAGCTGATGAGTTGGCAAAGATTGGATCCACTCGGAAACCTGTCCCCAGCAACGTATTTCTCGAGCACATTCATTCTCCTTCGGTGCAGGAAGATCCTTTCACTGAAGAGCCCCCGCAAGCAAAGAGCGCCTCTGATCTGACTGAAGTTGATGTCCCAGCTGTCATTGATCTGGTCATGGAGATTTTGGTAATCACGCCCGACTGGACTATACCATATATTGCGTACATTCTCAGAAGAGAGCTCCCAGATGATGAAGATGAGGCTCGACAGATAGTCCGCAGATCCAAGGCTTTTACTGTAATCAATGGACAACTCTACAGAGAAAGTGTAACTGGTGCAGCTCAGCGGTGCATTTCTCCTGAAGAAGGTCGACTGATTTTGGAGGAGATTCACTCGGGAACTTGTGGCCATCATGCGTCCTCTAGGACGATTGTTGCCAAAGCTTACCGGGCTGGTTTCTTCTGGCCACGCGCCAATGAGATGGCTAAGGATATTGTCGATCACTGCGAAGGATGTCAGTTTTACTCGAACCTATCACACAAACCTGCGTCTGCCTTGAAGATCATTCCACTCGTCTGGCCGTTCGCTGTGTGGGGCTTGGATATGGTTGGACCCCTTAGAACAGGTCAGAGTGGGTTTACTCATTTACTGGTTGCAGTCGACAAGTTCACTAAGTGGATCGAAGCTAAGCCTATCAGGAAGCTGAACGCCCGCACTGCCATCAAATTCATAAAAGAGATAACGTTCCGGTATGGGGTCCCCCACAGTATCATTACAGATAATGGTTCTAACTTTGACTCGGAAGAGTTCAGGTACTTTTGCTCTTCTCAAGGCACTCGAGTGGATTACGCATCCGTTGCGCACCCCCAGTCAAACGGTCAAGCTGAGCGAGCGAACGGCCTTATCCTCCAAGGATTGAAACCTCGGCTCATGCGAGATCTTGATCATGCTGCCGGAGCTTGGGTCACTGAGTTACCGTCTGTTCTGTGGGGCCTGAGGACAACTCCCAACCGGTCGACTGGACGCACTCCTTTCTTCCTTGTATATGGAGCTGAAGCCGTATTGCCGAGTGACGTCCTTCACAATTCTCCTCGAGTGGATCTTTACTCTGAAGACGAAGCTGAGCAAGCAAGACAAGACGGAGTGGATCTCCTAGAGGAAGAGCGTGAGATGGCCCTGATCCGATCAACTGCATATCAACAAGACCTTCGCCGCTTCCATGCAAGACATGTCAAGAGCCGTTCGTTCCACGAAGGTGATTTGGTGCTCCGAGTGGATCAGCAGCGACCTCATAAGTTGGCCCCAGCATGGGAGGGCCCATTCGTCATCATCAAGGTGCTTAACAACGGGGCGTATCATCTTTTCAACTTGAAGAAGAATATTGACGAGCCACGCGCCTGGAATGCAGACCTGCTTCGACGTTTTTATTCTTGATAACAGAGTTGCTTTGATAAGAGTACCCCGGACAATGTTATTTGTTAAATGAAGACTCCCGCAGTCTATTGTCGATTCCGATCGCACAGTTTTACATTCAAAATTACTCCGAGTGAAGAGCGATCCTCTCTCTCGGGGGCTTAGCTGCGAATCCGTTTCGCCTAAGTTCACAACTTTTCCGAGTGTATGACATTCAGTACGCTCGGAGACTTAGCTGCGAGCCAGTCCTCGTCTAAGCTCAAAAATTACTCCGAGTGAAGAGCAATCCTCTCTCTCGGGGGCTTAGCTGCGAATCCGTTTCGCCTAAGTTCAAAACTTTTCCGAGTGTATGACACTCAGTACGCTCGGAGACTTAGCTGCGAGCCAGTCCTCGTCTAAGCTCAAAAATTACTCCGAGTGAAGAGCGATCCCCTCTCTCGGGGGCTTAGCTGCGAATCCGTTTCGCCTAAGTTCAAAACTTTTCCGAGTGTATGACATTCAGTACACTCGGAGACAAAATTACTCCGAGTGAAGAGCGATCCTCTCTCTCGGGGGCTTAGCTGCGAATCCGTTTCGCTTAAGTTCAAAACCTTTCCGAGTGTATGACATTCAGTACACTCGGAGACAAAATTACTCCGAGTGAAGAGCGATCCTCTCTCTCGGGGGCTTAGCTGCGAATCCGTTTCGCCTAAGTTTAAAACCTTTCCGAGTGTATGACATTCAGTACACTCGGAGACAAAATTACTCCGAGTGAAGAGCGATCCTCTCTCTTAGGGGCTTAGCTGCGAATCCGTTTCGCCTAAGTTCAAAACCTTTCCGAGTGTATGACATTCAGTACACTCGGAGACAAAATTACTCCGAGTGAAGAGCGATCCTCTCTCTCGGGGGCTTAGCTGCGAATCCGTTTCGCTTAAGTTCAAAACCTTTCCGAGTGTATGACATTTAGTACACTCGGAGACTTAGCTGCGAGCCAGTCCTCGCCTAAGTTCGAAAATTACTCCGAGTGAAGAGCGATCCTCTCTCTTGGGGGCTTAGCTGCCAGTCCTCGCCTAAGTTCAAAACCTTTCCGAGTGTATGACACTCAGTACGCTCGGAGACTTAGCTGCGAGCCAGTCCTCGTCTAAGCTCAAAAATTACTCCGAGTGAAGAGCGATCCTCTCTCTCGGGGGCTTAGCTGCGAATCCGTTTCGCCTAAGTTCAAAACTTTTCCGAGTGTATGACATTCAATACACTCGGAGACAAAATTACTCCGAGTGAAGAGCGATCCTCTCTCTCGGGGGCTTAGCTGCGAATCCGTTTCGCCTAAGTTCAAAACCTTTCCGAGTGTATGACATTCAGTACACTCGGAGACAAAATTACTCCGAGTGAAGAGCGATCCTCTCTCTCGGGGGCTTAGCTGCGAATCCGTTTCGCCTAAGTTCAAAACCTTTCCGAGTGTATGACATTCAGTACACTCGGAGACAAAATTACTCCGAGTGAAGAGCGATCCTCTCTCTCGGGGGCTTAGCTGCGAATCCGTTTCGCTTAAGTTCAAAACCTTTCCGAGTGTATGACATTTAGTACACTCGGAGACTTAGCTGCGAGCCAGTCCTCGCCTAAGTTCGAAAATTACTCCGAGTGAAGAGCGATCCTCTCTCTCGGGGACTTAGCTGCGAATCCGTTTTGCCTAAGTTCAAAACCTTTCCGAGTGTATGACATTCAGTACACTCGGAGACAAAATTACTCCGAGTGAAGAGCGATCCTCTCTCTCGGGGGCTTAGCTGCGAATCCGTTTCGCCTAAGTTCAAAACCTTTCCGAGTGTATGACATTCAGTACACTCGGAGACAAAATTACTCCGAGTGAAGAGCGATCCTCTCTCTCGGGGGCTTAGCTGCAAATCCGTTTCGCTTAAGTTCAAAACCTTTCCGAGTGTATGACATTTAGTACACTCGGAGACTTAGCTGCGAGCCAGTCCTCGCCTAAGTTCGAAAATTACTCCGAGTGAAGAGCGATCCTCTCTCTCGGGGGCTTAGCTGCCAGTCCTCGCCTAAGTTCAAAACCTTTCCGAGTGTATGACATACAGTACGCTCGGAGACTTAGCCGCGAACCAGTCTTCGCCTAAGCCTTAAATTCTTTCGAGTGCTGAACGCCCGTTCCATTCGAGAATTAAATAAATTCATCCAAGCTAACTGTCGGAAAGCGAAATGCGAGTAAGACTAAAATCTCTGGCGTAGCAGAAATTTGTTCGCGCAAAGGGAAGTTCTCAGGCCTAAGGCCTGAACGAAGTTTACTCGGTTACACCAACACTCGGCATACCGAGGCAAATAAAGTTTTTACCGTAAGCAAAGTACCAATTTAAGCTCCAGCAGGACTTGAAGGCTCAACGAAGGTATCCAGGTCGATTCCGTCGGCGATCCGAGTGGCAGCATCGATGAAAGTCTCCATGAAATCTTCAAATTTGAGTTTCTTCGTGTTGGTCACTCGGAGATCCTTCAGTTTATCCTCTCTAGCTTCCTTGCAATGAACTCTGACGAGTGAAAGTGCCACGTCAGCACCACAGCGGGCAGCAGATTTCTTCCACGATTGCACTCGATTGGGAATCTCATTGAGCCGAGTCATCATTGACTCGAGGTCAGTCTGGAGAGGATCTTCAGGCCACAGTTCCTTGTCGACCTTCTCAAATGCAGCTCTCAGCCGAGTGATGAATCCTTGGACACTCTTAAGACGAGCTTCGAGACGAAACATATCCATGGCCACGGCGTCTCCGACGAGAGACTTTGTGGGGTCCAGATTGGGTTCAATTTCTTCAGTTTCTTTTTCGAAGTCTTGACAGAATTCTGCATGAAGAGAAAGTGAAAGGGTGATCACAATACCATTCTGGAAAAACCGAAGAAATTCATTCGACAGATGAGGGTTACCTTCGAGCATGCTGAACATTTTCTTCGCAAAGTCTCCCAAGTGTTTCTCCAGAGCGGTCTTACTCTTGGTCTGCACTTCGAGTTTTTTGATCCATTCGGATCGTTCCTGCTTGAGCTTGGTGTTCTCCTCTTCCAGTTTACTGGCTGCTGCAAGTTTCTTCTCGGCAGCTGCAGTTTTCTCCTTCGCTTCCTTCTGAGCATCAGCAAGTGATTTGTCCTTGTCCTCGAGCGCCTTCTTCATGGTATCTAAAGAAATAGCATTGTTGAGGCGCACTCGGAGACGACGGTTTTCATCACGTACGTCTGTTCGAGTGGATTCACTCGGTTCAAAGGATGGAAATTGAAAGTGATAATACAATTGATCAACAAAGATTACCTCCCAAAGTCTTCAGTTCGGTCTGTGCACGGTCCAGGTTGTTGTTCGTCAGCTCCAGATCCAGCAGAAGTCGGTTCTTTTCCTTCTCCAGCTCGACGTACTTGGTCCCGAGCCCACAGGCTTTCTGAAATCAGCAAAAATAGGGGTTCAGTCGACATAATAATTTCTCTACTCCCGAGTGGAAAAGTTCAACTACAGTCGACTGAAAGGCGGCCCGCCGCCCGACCCCACAACCCTAAACAAGCGTCATATCATGGTTGATGGGAATGATGTCCATGAAACCTGCAGAATGGTTCTAAAGACTACTGCCCATCGTCAACGATCGACAGTAGTCTCGGGGAGTACACCCAGTGGGTGCACTCAGCGTGCCCCCACTGGAAACAAAAACACCCGACCAGGTCTGGCCTGTCCGAGTATAAAAGAAAGAAGCAAGCAACCAAACATCGTCCTTATCAGACCACCGCCGAAGCAAGCACTCGACGGCGGCCTCGGGGACTACACCCAGTGGGTGCACTCAGCGTGCCCCCACTGGACCTACTTTTACTCGACAGGGTCTGCCTTGTTGAATGGAAACAATATTAAGACCCCCGCCGATGCCTTCGTCATTCGACAGCGGTCTCGGGGACTACACCCAGTGGGTGCACTCAGCGTGCCCCCACTGGACCAGAAACTACTTGGTCTACTGGCGAAGAAAAACACCCCAGTGGGTGTAAAATCAAGACGGACAGGAATTCAATCGGAAATGAACTTACAATACCACTTACTCGGACGTTGGCCTGAAGCGCTGAGCTGGCATCATAGGCTAACTTGCTGGCTTCATACGCCTCCTTTGTTCGTAGCATCATCTGCCCAGCCTGGATCATGGCTTCCTTGGCAGCTCCGGTTTGGTCCTCCGGGACATGGTTCAAAGGGTATGCAGGCGTCGAGTGAGTTGGTGTAGTCACTGGAGCAGCTGGAGGTGCTTGAGATTGTCCGATCAGCGTCGAAGCCACCGGAGTAGAAGTAGCTGGCGGAGCACTCGACAGCGGAGTTACAAGGGTTGGAGGCGTCGCAGCAGTCGTCCCACGGGGCGTCTGGACAGACGGTGGTCCCCGAGTGCCCACGCGGGGAGCCTCCGGAAGCACAGCTTCACCCCCCGCTCCCTGCCGCGGCTCCTCATCATCTTCCAGTTCGATGACTTCGTCAGCTGCAGTCGACAATTCGACAATTATTCTTCAGCAAGCAGAGTAAAGTGTGGAATTGTCATACCTCGTTGGGAGGTGGCCGCATCAGGAGTGTCTACTTCCATATGGTCTCCATCATCCCGATGGGGCGACGTTACGGAGGTAGCGGCTCTGGCAAATAAATTTCACTCGGTCAACATCAACATAAAGTTCTTCAACAGCAGAATAAGGAAAATGAACACTCACGTGGAGGCAACAGGCACGGTTATCTTGATTCGAGGCAGGGCCTTCCGAGGCTTTGGCTCGTCTGGCTTGAGCTGTTTCGCGACCTTTTCAGTCGACCCCGATGTCGCGACACGGTCACGTTTCGGGTTCCTTGTGCTTGACGCCACAGTTTTGCTCGGGGTGACCTCCAGGTCGTTCTGCTGCTTGGCCCGACGATCGGTGCGCAAAGGGACCAGAGCCTCCACCTCGTCTTCATCCAGATCGTCGTCGCTGCTCTCACTGTCGTCAGCATAATCGCCGTCTGCGCTACCGTCGACGCTCCCTTCCTCTTCATCAGGATGTTCTCCATTGGGTACAGGCGAGTACATGTTCGTAAATTCCTGCGAGATTCAAGCTTCAAATTCAGTCGACCGAAGATTCAGTTACTCGGCAAAATATTAAAACAATCGACAAATATATAACTCACCAAGTTCTTTGGCGGGTTCAAAGCGGAGAAAGGCGGAATTCGTTTGGATCCTTCTGGGTTATCGCAGGCTCCAGTGATGCTTCTGAGCCACTGAGAAACAGTCTGATCGGAAACTTCCTCAGGATGAGTCCGAGTGGTATCCTCAGGGCCCGAATAATGCCACATGGTGTGATACCGAGCTTGGAGAGGCTGAATTCGTCGACTCAGAAACGTTTCAAGGAGGTCCAAACCAGTCACTCCACCGCGGATCAGTTCAGATATAGCATTCACTAAGATCCCTACCTGGATTTTCTCTACCTTTGTCACGTACAGCGGTTTGGGAGTAACAGGTCGATCCAGGGTGAAAGGAGGAAGTCCAGTCGACATATTTGGTGATGCAACATCTTTGCAATAAAACCAGGTCGACTGCCAACCCCGAACGGAGTCGGGAAAGGTCATAGAGGGGAACGCACTCCTACCTCTCTTCTGAATCCCTAAGCCACCACACAGTTGGATCACATTGGTTTTGCTATCTTTGGGATTGGCTTTCTTGACGGCTTGGGATCTGACAGAGAATATGTGCTTGAACAAACCCCAATGTGGGGGACAGCCCAAGAAACATTCGCACAAGGTTACGAAGTAGGAAAGATAGGCAATTGCATTCGGAGGAAGGTGGTGGAGTTGCGCTCCAAAATAGTTCAAGAAAGCACGGATGAACGGATGGGGAGGCATGGAGAAACCTCGCTCGATGTGGGTGAGAAGCAGAACTCGCTCGCCGTCGCGTGGCTCCGGCTCGACCTCCCCCTTCGGCAACCGCCAGGAATCGGCAGCTATCAACCCGTCGACGACGAGTTTGTCCACATCTTCCGCCGTGACCGTCGATTGGAGAAAATCCCCCTGGATCCACCCTGGCGGCACCGTCGACCGGGCGCCCGACGGCTTCTTCACCTTGGCTCCTCCCTTCTTGGCGCGCTCAACCTTCTCCGTCTTGCCCTTCGTCATGGCGGCGGCGGTCAGTGAAGCGGAGCAGGGCGGAGGAAGAGGAGGAGAAGAGTAGATTTGGGGAAGAATACTGTACCAGCACCGGCGTCGTTGCCTCTTATACCCGCTCGTGTGAGCCACTGACCTGCGGGCCCGCCGGGTCTCTGGATATCCCGAAATCAGAGGAGGGGCGATACGTGGCGATATGGGCGGCGCGATAATCGAGGCGTCGTTCCTGCACTTGCCTTAGCAGTTACGCCATCTCCGCTCCGCGCGCGCGCTCTTATCCAAATTTCAAAACCCGTGAGACTCGGACCCGATGAGGCAAACCGTCTTGTCGGAAGATTCTGCAGATCACTCGAACCTGACTTTGAGCTCAGTTTCACTCGGACCAGTTTTCGAGTTCAGTTTTACTTGGACACACTCCAAGACAGAATTGATCAGGGCGGACGATTAAGGTTTCAATCGACGCAGATTTCTGGGAAGCCTCAAAATATACTCGGAATTTTTGTGTCTCGTCTAAACCTGCATTGACACCTTTTACCCTCGAACCCCGATCCATTCGGGGGCTAATGATGGGGATATGTACTTAGGGTAGGGTCATAGGCCTGACCTACATACCCTACCCAAGGACACTGCCCCAGAAAGCTTAAAGGCTACGAGGAAATCTCCGACTGAAATCACCCTGATGCATGAGTCACTCGACAATATACACTCGGAGATATCTTTCACTCGACGCTTACCCTTTCACTCGGAAGGACCAGAAGACAGTCGACCACAGAAGCCCAGAAGTCACCCCAGGGAGGCTAACGGGCAGGCATTCATCAAGACCATTAATAGCATTTATTGTGTACGTTACCAGTAACGTTCACCCCTTTATGACCACGATTAAGCCCTTGGATGCCGGACACTTATGAGGGGCAGCGCACTCTATATAAGCCACCCCTCCCCTCTGGCACAAGGGTTCGCAACCCTTTGTAACACAACACACATATTTCACTCGACAGAGTAAAGAGCTCTCCGGAGCACTGAGACGTAGGGCTGTTATCACTTCCGAGTGAGGCCTGAACTCATACATCTGTGTGTACATCCTCGCCGTAGCTAGGACTCTGCCCTCTCCATTCGTACCCCTACCATCTACTGTCAGGCTTGTTCCCACGACAGTACCTTGTGTGTATCAAACGTCGCAACGTAACTGGGTGACTGGGATTTGTTGGGTTGGCATGGATCAAGACTGGGATTTGTTACTCCGTATGACGGAGAGGTATCTCAGGGCCCACTCGGTAATACAACATCACAATGAGCCTTGCAAGCAATGTGACTAAAGTGTTAGCCACGAGATCTTGTATTACGGAACGAGTAAAGAGACTTGCCGGTAACGAGATTGAACTAGGTATAGAGATACCGACGATCGAATCTCGGGCAAGTAACATACCGAAGAACAAAGGGAACAGTATACGGGATTAACTGAATCCTTGACATAGAGGTTCGACCGATAAAGATCTTCGTAGAATATGTAGGAGCCAATATGGGCATCCAGGTCCCGCTATTGGTTATTGGCCGTAGAGGTGTCTCGGTCATGTCTACATAGTTCTCGAACCCGCAGGGTCTACACACTTAACGTTTGGTGACGATTAGTATAGTTGAGTTATTTTGTTGGTGACCGAAGGTTGTTCGGAGTCCCGGATAAGATCCCGGACATGACGAGGATCTCCGGAATAGTCCGGAGGTAAAGATTGATATATGTGATAATAGTGTTTTGGTTTCCGGAAGGGTTCCGGAATTCACCGGAAGAGGTTCCGGATGTTTCCCGAAATGTTCGGATACGAGAACACTTTATTTGGGCCAAGGGGTAAAGCCCACGAGGCTTAGGCAAGGTGCGAAAGGAAGTTTTGCTGGCGTCTGGGGCGGTACTACTGCTTATCGTAAGCGGTACTACCGCTACGGGCGGTACTGCCGCTTATCATAAGCGGTACTACCGCTACGGGCGGTACTGCCGCTTATCGTAAGCGGTACTACCGCTACGGGCGGTACTGCCGCTTATCGTAAGCGGTACTACCGCTACGGGCGGTACTGCCGCTTATCGTAAGCGGTACTACCGCTTGTACGCGATACTGCAGGGATCCGAGTTGGACTCTTTCCCTGCGGGCCAAACCGACCTTGTGCGGGCAAAACCGACCTGGAGGAGGCTTTTACTCCAAGTTTAGACCCCAAGGCTCAACATATAAATAGAGGGGCAGGGCTAGCACACGGGATACATCAAGATTTCCCAAGCCGTGTGTCGGCAACCCTAACCCTCTAGTTCTCCCGTCATAATCTCCGTAGTGCTTGGCGAAGCCCTGCAGAGATTGTTCCTCACCACCATCACCACGCCGTCGTGCTGCCGGAACTCATCTACTACTTCACCATCGCTCGCTGGATCGAGGAGGTGAAGGCGTCATCAAGCCGTACGTGTGTTGAACGCGGAGGTGCCGTCCGTTCGGCACTAGTTCGTGATCGGATCGAGGGACGACTTGCGATTTGGATCGCGGAGACGTTCGACTACATCAACCGCGTTTCTTAACGCTTCCGCTTAGCGATCTACAAGGGTATGTAGATTCACTCTCCCTCTCGTAGATGCTCATCACCATGGATAGATCTTGTGTGTGCGTAGGAAATTTTTTGTTTCCCATGCAACGTTCCCCAACAGTGGCATCTGAGCTAGGTCTATGCGTAGATGAGATCTCGAGTAGAACACAAACGAGTTGTGGGCGTGGGTGTATACATATTGCTTGCCGTTACTAGTTGATATTTGATTCGGCGGTATTGTGAGATGAAGCGGCCCGGACCAACATTACTCGTACGCTTACGAGAGACCGGTTCCTTCAACTGACATGTAACTTCGTTACATAAAGATGGCGAGCGGGTGTCTGTCTCTCTCACTTTAGTTGAATCGATTTCAATGAAGAGGGTTCTTTTAGAAGATCAAAAAGCAATCACTACACCACGTTGTGGTTTTGCGTAGGTAAGAACGGTTCTTGCAAACCCGTAGCAGCCACGTAAAATTTGCAACAACAATTAGAGGACGTCTAACTTGTTTTTGCAGGGTATGTTGTGATGTGATATGGCCAATTACATGATGAGATATATGTGATGTATGAGATGATCATGTGTTGTATATAATATCACGACTTGCATGTCGATGAGTACGGCAACTGGCAGGAGCCATAGAGTTGTCTTTAATTATTTTTGCCGTTTTGCTTTACTTTATCGCTATGAGTTAGCAATAGTCGTGGAAGCAACAGTCGGCACGACAACCTCATGGCGACACGTTGATGGAGATCAAGATGATGGAGATCATGGTGTCATGCCATTGACGATGGAGATCATGCCGGTGCTTTGGAGATGGAGATCAAAAGCACAAGTTCATGGCCATATCATGTCACTTATGAATTGCATGTGATGTTAATCCTTTTATGCATCTTATTTTGCTTAGGACGACGGTAGCATTATAAGGTGATCCCTCACTTAAATTTCAAGATAAATTGTGTTCTCCCCGAGTGTGCACCGTTGCGAAAGTTCGTCGTTTCGAGACACGCCGTGATGATCGGGTGTGATAGACTCTACGTTCACATACAACGGGTGTAAGCCATGTTGCACGTGCGGAACACTCGGGTTAAACTTGACGAGCCTAGCATGTACAGACATGGCCTCGGAACACAAGAGACCGAAAGGTCGAACATGAGTCATATAGTAGATATGATCAACATGAAGATGTTCACCATTGAAACCACCTCAACTCACGTGATGATCGGACTTGAGTTGGTGGATTTGGATCATGTTACACTCGAATGACCGGAGGGATGTTAATTTGAGTGGGAGTTTTTAAGTAATATTATTAACTAAACTCATTATCTAGAACAATAGTCTAAGTTGTCTTTGCTATATTTATGTTGTAGATCATGGCTCGCGCAGTAGCACCCCTGAATTTTAATGCGTTCCTAGAGAAAGCTAAATTGAAAGATGATGGAAGTAACTTTGTGGACTGGGCCCGTAATCTAAGGATTATCCTTACGGCTTCCCAGAAGGCTTATGTCCTTGATGCACCGCTTGGTGATCCACCCGCTCCAGTTGAGTCTCTAGACGTTGTGAACGCCTGGCAGGCTCGTTCTGAAGATTACTCAATAGTTCAATGTGCAATATTGTATGGCTTAGAACCGGGACTTCAAAGACGTTTTGAATGTCATGGAGCATATGAGATGTTCCAGGAGTTGAAGTTTATCTTTCAGAAGAATGCCCGGATCGAGAGATATGAGATCTCCGATAAGTTCTATGCTTGCAAGATGGAGGAGAACGGGTCTATCAGTGATCACGTACTCAGAATGTCTGGGTACTCCACCCGTCTGGCTGAATTGGGGATGCCCCTTCCGCCAGAGGCTATCACTGACAGAGTTCTTCAATCATTGCCACCTAGCTACAAGAGCTTCGTGTTGAACTATAACATGCACGGGATGAACAAGTCAGTCGCCGAGCTGTTTGCGATGCTGAAAGCCGCTGAGTCTGAAATTCAGAAGGAGCATCAAGTGTTGATGGTCAATAAAACCACTAGTTTCAAGAAAAATGGCAAGGGTAAGAAGGGTAACTCCAAGAAGAGTGGCAAAACAGTTGCTCCTCTCATGAAGAAACCCAAGGCTGGACCCAAACCAGAAACTGTGTGCTTTCATTGCAAGGGAACTGGACACTGGAAGCGGAACTGCCCCAAGTATTTGGCTGACAAGAAGGCGGCCAACAACAAACAAGGTATATATGATATACATGTTATTGATGTGTACCTTACCAACTCTCGTTGTAGTGCCTGGGTATTTGATACCGGTGCGGTTGCTCATATTTGCAACTCAAAACAGGAACTGCGGAATAGACGGAGGCTGGCAAAGGACGAAGTGACGATGCGCGTGGGAAATGGTTCCAAGGTTGATGTGATCGCCGTCGGCACGCTCGCTCTTCGATTACCATCGGGATTAGTGATGAACCTGAATAATTGTTATTTAGTGCCTGCGTTAAGCATGAACATTATATCTGGATCTTGTTTATTGCGAGACGGTTACTCATTTAAATCAGAGAATAATGGTTGTTCTATTTATATGAGTAATATCTTTTATGGTCATGCACCCGATGTGAGGGGTTTATTCTTATTAAATCTCGATAGTAATGATACACATGTTCATAACATTGATGCCAAAAGATGTAGAATTGATAATGATAATACCACTTTCTTGTGGCACTGCCGTTTAGGTCATATTGGCGTAAAACGCATGAGGAAGCTCCATGCTCATGGACTTTTAGAGTCACTTGATTTTGAATCACTTGACACATGTGAGCCATGCCTCATGGGCAAGATGACTAAAACACCGTTCTCTGGAACAATGGAACGGGCAAGCGACTTATTGGAAATCATACATACTGATGTGTGCGGTCCGATGAGTATTGAGGCGCGCGGTGGTTATCGTTATTTTCTCACCTTCACTGATGACTTAAGTAGATATGGGTATATTTACTTAATGAAACACAAGTCTGAAACATTTGAAAAGTTCAAACAAATTCAGAGTGAAGTTGAGAATCATCGTAACAAGAAGATTAAATTCCTACGATCTGATCGAGGAGGAGAATATCTGAGTTATGAGTTTGGCAATCACTTAAGACAGTCTGGAATTGTTTCACAACTAACACCGCCTGGAACACCACAGCGTAATGGTGTGTCCGAACGTCGTAATCGAACCTTATTGGATATGGTGCGATCTATGATGTCTCTTGCCGATTTGCCACTATCGTTTTGGGGTTATGCATTAGAGACATCTGCATTCACTTTAAATAGGGCACCATCGAAATCCGTTGAGACGACGCCATATGAACTTTGGTTTGGCAACAAGCCAAAGCTGTCGTTTCTTAAAGTTTGGGGATGTGATGCTTATGTCAAAAAGCTTCAGCCCGAAAAGCTGGAACCCAAAGCGGAGAAATGCGTCTTCATAGGATACCCAAAAGAGACAGTTGGGTATACCTTCTACCTCAGATCCGAAGGCAAAGTGTTTGTCGCTAAAAACGGAACATTTCTTGAGAAAGAGTTTCTCTCGAAAGAACTGAGTGGGAGGAAGATAGAACTTGATGAGGTTGTTGAACCTTTACTTCAACCTGAAAGTAGCGCAGCGCAGAAAGATGTTTCTGTAGAGCCTACATCAGCTGAAGAGGAAGTTAATGATGATGATCATGAAGCTTTGGATCAAGTTGCTATCGAACCTCGTAGGTCGACAAGGACGCGTACTACTCCTGAGTGGTACGGCAACCCTGTCTTAGAGGTCATGTTGTTGGACAACGATGAACCTACGAGCTATGGAGAAGCGATGATGGGCCCGGATTCCGAGAAGTGGTTAGAGGCCATGAAATCCGAGATGGGATCCATGTATGAAAACAAAGTGTGGACTTTGGAAGTATTACCTGAAGGGCGTCAGGCCATTCAGAACAAATGGATCTTTAAGAGGAAGACGGACGCGGACGGTAATGTCACCGTCTATAAAGCTCGACTTGTGGCAAAGGGTTTTTCACAAGTTCAAGGAGTTGACTACGATGAGACCTTCTCACCCGTAGCGATGCTTAAGTCCGTCAGAATCATGTTAGCAATAGCTGCCTTTTTCGATTATGAAATTTGGCAGATGGATGTCAAAACAGCGTTCCTTAACGGTTTCCTTAAGGAAGAGTTGTATATGATGCAACCAAAAGGTTTTGTCGATCCAGAGAATGCTGACAAAGTTTGCAAACTCCAGCGATCCATTTATGGACTGGTGCAAGCATCTCGGAGTTGGAATCTTCGCTTTGATGAGGTGATCAAAGCGTTCGAGTTTATACAAGTTTACGGAGAAGCTTGTATTTACAAGAAAGTGAGTGGGAGCTCTATAGCGTTTCTAATATTATATGTGGATGACATATTACTGATTGGAAACAATATAGAAATGTTGGAAAGCGTGAAGGAATATTTGAACAAGAGTTTTTCAATGAAGGACCTAGGAGAAGCTGCTTTCATATTAGGCATCAAGATCTATAGAGATAGATCGAGACGCTTAATAGGACTTTCACAAAGCACATACCTTGACAAAGTTTTGAAGAAGTTCAAAATGGATCAGTCCAAGAAGGGGTTCTTGCCTGTATTGCAAGGTGTGAAGTTGAGTAAGACTCAATGCCCAGTGACTGCAGAAGATAGAGAAAAGATGAGTGTCATCCCCTATGCTTCAGCCATAGGCTCTATCATGTATGCAATGCTGTGCACAAGACCCGATGTCAGCCTTGCCATAAGTATGGCCGGAAGGTTTCAAAGTGATCCAGGAATGGAACACTGGACGGCGGTCAAGAATATCCTGAAGTACCTGAAAAGGACTAAGGACATGTTTCTCGTTTATGGAGGTGATCAAGAGCTCGTCGTAAAGGGTTACGTCGATGCAAGCTTTGACACTGATCCGGATGACTCTAAGTCGCAAACCGGATACGTATTTATTCTTAATGGGGGTGCGGTTAGCTGGTGCAGTTCCAAGCAAAGCGTGGTAGCTGATTCTACATGCGAAGCGGAGTACATCGCTGCCTCGGAGGCGGCGAAGGAAGGTGTCTGGATGAAGGAGTTCATGACAGATCTTGGAGTAGTGCCTAGTGCGCTTAACTCAATGACTCTGTTTTGTGATAATACTGGTGCCATTGCTCTAGCCAAGGAACCAAGATTTCACAAGAGGACCAGACACATAAAGCGACGTTTCAATTCCATCCGCGATTACATCAAGGAGGACGACATAAATATTTGCAAAGTACACACGGATCTGAATGTTGCAGATCCGATGACTAAACCTCTTCCAAGGGCTAAACATGAACAACACCAGAACTGCATGGGTGTTCGATTCATTACAATGTAAATCACATAGTGATGTGAACTAGATTATTGACTCTAGTGCAAGTGGGAGACTGTTGGAAATATGCCCTAGAGGCAATAATAAATTGGTTATTATTATATTTCCTTGTTCATGATAATCGTTTATTATCCATGCTATAATTGTATTGATTGGAAACTCAAATACATGTGTGGGTACATAGACAACACTGTGTCCCTAGTAAGCCTCTAGTTGACTAGCTCGTTGATCAAAGATGGTTAAGGTTTCCTAGCCATTGACATGAGATGTCATTTGATAACGGGATCACATCATTAGGAGAATGATGTGATGGACAAGACCCAAACTATAAACGTAGCATATGATCGTGTCAGTTTATTGCTATTGTTTTCTGCATGTCAAGTATCTGTTCCTATGACCATGAGATCATGAAACTCCCTGACATCGGAGGAGTACCTTGTGTGTATCAAACGTCGCAACGTAACTGGGTGACTATAAAGGTGCTCTACAGGTATCTCCGAGGGTGTCTGTTGGGTTGGCATGGATCAAGACTGGGATTTGTTACTCCGTATGACGGAGAGGTATCTCAGGGCCCACTCGGTAATACAACATCACAATGAGCCTTGCAAGCAATGTGACTAAAGTGTTAGCCACGAGATCTTGTATTACGGAACGAGTAAAGAGACATGCCGGTAACGAGATTGAACTAGGTATAGAGATACCGACGATCGAATCTCGGGCAAGTAACATACCGAAGAACAAAGGGAACAGTATACGGGATTAACTGAATCCTTGACATAGAGGTTCGACCGATAAAGATCTTCGTAGAATATGTAGGAGCCAATATGGGCATCCAGGTCCCGCTATTGGTTATTGGCCGTAGAGGTGTCTCGGTCATGTCTACATAGTTCTCGAACCCGCAGGGTCTACACACTTAACGTTTGGTGACGATTAGTATAGTTGAGTTATTTTGTTGGTGACCGAAGGTTGTTCGGAGTCCCGGATAAGATCCCAGACATGACGAGGATCTCCGAAATAGTCCGGAGGTAAAGATTGATATATGTGATAATAGTGTTTTGGTTTCCGGAAGGGTTCCGGAATTCACCGGAAGAGGTTCCGGATGTTTCCCGAAATGTTCGGATACGAGAACACTTTATTTGGGCCAAGGGGTAAAGCCCACGAGGCTTAGGCAAGGTGCGAAAGGAAGTTTTGCTGGCGTCTGGGGCGGTACTACCGCTTATCGTAAGCGGTACTACCGCTACGGGCGGTACTGCCGCTTATCGTAAGCGGTACTACCGCTACGGGCGGTACTGCCGCTTATCGTAAGCGGTACTACCGCTACGGGTGGTACTACCGCTTATCGTAAGCGGTACTACCGCTTGTACGCGATACTGCAGGGATCCGAGTTGGACTCTTTCCCTGCGGGCCAAACCGACCTTGTGCGGGCAAAACCGACCTGGAGGAGGCTTTTACTCCAAGTTTAGACCCCAAGGCTCAACATATAAATAGAGGGGCAGGGCTAGCACACGGGATACATCAAGATTTCCCAAGCCGTGTGTCGGCAACCCTAACCCTCTAGTTCTCCCGTCATAATCTCCGTAGTGCTTGGCGAAGCCCTGCAGAGATTGTTCCTCACCACCATCACCACGCCGTCGTGCTGCTAGAACTCATCTACTACTTCACCATCGCTCGCTGGATCGAGGAGGTGAAGGCGTCATCAAGCCGTACGTGTGTTGAACGCGGAGGTGCCGTCCGTTCGGCACTAGTTCGTGATCGGATCGAGGGACGACTTGCGATTTGGATCGCGGAGACGTTCGACTACATCAACCGCGTTTCTTAACGCTTCCGCTTAGCGATCTACAAGGGTATGTAGATTCACTCTCCCTCTCATAGATGCTCATCACCATGGATAGATCTTGTGTGTGCGTAGGAAAATTTTTGTTTCCCATGCAACGTTCCCCAACAGTGGCATCTGAGCTAGGTCTATGCGTAGATGAGATCTCGAGTAGAACACAAACGAGTTGTGGGCGTGGGTGTATACATATTGCTTGCCGTTACTAGTTGATATTTGATTCGGCGGTATTGTGAGATGAAGCGGCCCGGACCAACATTACTCGTACGCTTACGAGAGACCGGTTCCTTCAACTGACATGTAACTTCGTTACATAAAGATGGCTAGCGGGTGTCTGTCTCTCTCACTTTAGTTGAATCGATTTCAATGAAGAGGGTTCTTTTAGAAGATCAAAAAGCAATCACTACACCACGTTGTGGTTTTGCGTAGGTAAGAACGGTTCTTGCAAACCCGTAGCAGCCACGTAAAATTTGCAACAACAATTAGAGGACGTCTAACTTGTTTTTGCAGGGTATGTTGTGATGTGATATGGCCAATTACATGATGAGATATATGTGATGTATGAGATGATCATGTGTTGTATATAATATCACGACTTGCATGTCGATGAGTACGGCAACTGGCAGGAGCCATAGAGTTGTCTTTTATTATTTTCGCCGTTTTGCTTTACTTTATCGCTATGAGTTAGCAATAGTCGTGGAAGCAACAGTCGGCACGACAACCTCATGGCGACACGTTGATGGAGATCAAGATGATGGAGATCATGGTGTCATGCCGGTGACGATGGAGATCATGCCGGTGCTTTGGAGATGGAGATCAAAAGCACAAGTTCATGGCCATATCATGTCACTTATGAATTGCATGTGATGTTAATCCTTTTATGCATCTTATTTTGCTTAGGACGACGGTAGCATTATAAGGTGATCCCTCACTTAAATTTCAAGATAAATTGTGTTCTCCCCGAGTGTGCACCGTTGCGAAAGTTCGTCATTTCGAGACACGCCGTGATGATCGGGTGTGATAGACTCTACGTTCACATACAACGGGTGTAAGCCATGTTGCATGTGCGGAACACTCGGGTTAAACTTGACGAGCCTAGCATGTACAGACATGGCCTCGGAACACAAGAGACCGAAAGGTCGAACATGAGTCATATAGTAGATATGATCAACATGAAGATGTTCACCATTGAAACCACCTCAACTCACGTGATGATCGGACTTGAGTTGGTGGATTTGGATCATGTTACACTCGAATGACCGGAGGGATGTTAATTTGAGTGGGAGTTTTTAAGTAATATTATTAACTAAACTCATTATCTAGAACAATAGTCTAAGTTGTCTTTGCTATATTTATGTTGTAGATCATGGCTCGCGCAGTAGCACCCCTGAATTTTAATGCGTTCCTAGAGAAAGCTAAATTGAAAGATGATGGAAGTAACTTTGTGGACTGGGCCCGTAATCTAAGGATTATCCTTACGGCTTCCCAGAAGGCTTATGTCCTTGATGCACCGCTTGGTGATCCACCCGCTCCAGTTGAGTCTCTAGACGTTGTGAACGCCTGGCAGGCTCGTTCTGAAGATTACTCAATAGTTCAATGTGCAATATTGTATGGCTTAGAACCGGGACTTCAAAGTCGTTTTGAACGTCATGGAGCATATGAGATGTTCCAGGAGTTGAAGTTTATCTTTCAGAAGAATGCCCGGATCGAGAGATATGAGATCTCCGATAAGTTCTATGCTTGCAAGATGGAGGAGAACGGGTCTATCAGTGATCACGTACTCAGAATGTCTGGGTACTCCACCCGTCTGGCTGAATTGGGGATGCCCCTTCCGCCAGAGGCTATCACTGACAGAGTTCTTCAATCATTGCCACCTAGCTACAAGAGCTTCGTGTTGAACTATAACATGCACGGGATGAACAAGTCAGTCGCCGAGCTGTTTGCGATGCTGAAAGCCGCTGAGTCTGAAATTCAGAAGGAGCATCAAGTGTTGATGGTCAATAAAACCACTAGTTTCAAGAAAAATGGCAAGGGTAAGAAGGGTAACTCCAAGAAGAGTGGCAAAACAGTTGCTCCTCTCATGAAGAAACCCAAGGCTGGACCCAAACCAGAAACTGTGTGCTTTCATTGCAAGGGAACTGGACACTGGAAGCGGAACTGCCCCAAGTATTTGGCTGACAAGAAGGCGGCCAACAACAAACAAGGTATATATGATATACATGTTATTGATGTGTACCTTACCAACTCTCGTTGTAGTGCCTGGGTATTTGATACCGGTGCGGTTGCTCATATTTGCAACTCAAAACAGGAACTGCGGAATAGACGGAGGCTGGCAAAGGACGAAGTGACGATGCGCGTGGGAAATGGTTCCAAGGTTGATGTGATCGCCGTCGGCACGCTCGCTCTTCGATTACCATCGGGATTAGTGATGAACCTGAATAATTGTTATTTAGTGCCTGCGTTAAGCATGAACATTATATCTGGATCTTGTTTATTGCGAGACGGTTACTCATTTAAATCAGAGAATAATGGTTGTTCTATTTATATGAGTAATATCTTTTATGGTCATGCACCCGATGTGAGGGGTTTATTCTTATTAAATCTCGATAGTAATGATACACATGTTCATAACATTGATGCCAAAAGATGTAGAATTGATAATGATAATACCACTTTCTTGTGGCACTGCCGTTTAGGTCATATTGGCGTAAAACGCATGAGGAAGCTCCATGCTCATGGACTTTTAGAGTCACTTGATTTTGAATCACTTGACACATGTGAGCCATGCCTCATGGGCAAGATGACTAAAACACCGTTCTCTGGAACAATGGAACGGGCAAGCGACTTATTGGAAATCATACATACTGATGTGTGCGGTCCGATGAGTATTGAGGCGCGCGGTGGTTATCGTTATTTTCTCACCTTCACTGATGACTTAAGTAGATATGGGTATATTTACTTAATGAAACACAAGTCTGAAACATTTGAAAAGTTCAAACAAATTCAGAGTGAAGTTGAGAATCATCGTAACAAGAAGATTAAATTCCTACGATCTGATCGAGGAGGAGAATATCTGAGTTATGAGTTTGGCAATCACTTAAGACAGTCTGGAATTGTTTCACAACTAACACCGCCTGGAACACCACAGCGTAATGGTGTGTCCGAATGTCGTAATCGAACCTTATTGGATATGGCGCGATCTATGATGTCTCTTGCCGATTTGCCACTATCGTTTTGGGGTTATGCATTAGAGACAGCTGCATTCACTTTAAATAGGGCACCATCCAAATCCGTTGAGACGACGCCATATGAACTTTGGTTTGGCAAGAAGCCAAAGCTGTCGTTTCTTAAAGTTTGGGGATGTGATGCTTATGTCAAAAAGCTTCAGCCCGAAAAGCTGGAACCCAAAGCGGAGAAATGCGTCTTCATAGGATACCCAAAAGAGACAGTTGGGTATACCTTCTACCTCAGATCCGAAGGCAAAGTGTTTGTCGCTAAAAACGGAACATTTCTTGAGAAAGAGTTTCTCTCGAAAGAACTGAGTGGGAGGAAGATAGAACTTGATGAGGTTGTTGAACCTTTACTTCAACCTGAAAGTAGCGCAGCGCAGAAAGATGTTTCTGTAGAGCCTACATCAGCTGAAGAGGAAGTTAATGATGATGATCATGAAGCTTTGGATCAAGTTGCTATCGAACCTCGTAGGTCGACAAGGACGCGTACTACTCCTGAGTGGTACGGCAACCCTGTCTTAGAGGTCATGTTGTTGGACAACGATGAACCTACGAGCTATGGAGAAGCGATGATGGGCCCGGATTCCGAGAAGTGGTTAGAGGCCATGAAATCCGAGATGGGATCCATGTATGAAAACAAAGTGTGGACTTTGGAAGTATTACCTGAAGGGCGTCAGGCCATTCAGAACAAATGGATCTTTAAGAGGAAGACGGACGCGGACGGTAATGTCACCGTCTATAAAGCTCGACTTGTGGCAAAGGGTTTTTCACAAGTTCAAGGAGTTGACTACGATGAGACCTTCTCACCCGTAGCGATGCTTAAGTCCGTCAGAATCATGTTAGCAATAGCTGCCTTTTTCGATTATGAAATTTGGCAGATGGATGTCAAAACAGCGTTCCTTAACGGTTTCCTTAAGGAAGAGTTGTATATGATGCAACCAAAAGGTTTTGTCGATCCAGAGAATGCTGACAAAGTTTGCAAACTCCAGCGATCCATTTATGGACTGGTGCAAGCATCTCGGAGTTGGAATCTTCGCTTTGATGAGGTGATCAAAGCGTTCGAGTTTATACAAGTTTACGGAGAAGCTTGTATTTACAAGAAAGTGAGTGGGAGCTCTATAGCGTTTCTAATATTATATGTGGATGACATATTACTGATTGGAAACAATATAGAAATGTTGGAAAGCGTGAAGGAATATTTGAACAAGAGTTTTTCAATGAAGGACCTAGGAGAAGCTGCTTTCATATTAGGCATCAAGATCTATAGAGATAGATCGAGACGCTTAATAGGACTTTCACAAAGCACATACCTTGACAAAGTTTTGAAGAAGTTCAAAATGGATCAGTCCAAGAAGGGGTTCTTGCCTGTATTGCAAGGTGTGAAGTTGAGTAAGACTCAATGCCCAGTGACTGCAGAAGATAGAGAAAAGATGAGTGTCATCCCCTATGCTTCAGCCATAGGCTCTATCATGTATGCAATGCTGTGCACAAGACCCGATGTCAGCCTTGCCATAAGTATGGCCGGAAGGTTTCAAAGTGATCCAGGAATGGAACACTGGACGGCGGTCAAGAATATCCTGAAGTACCTGAAAAGGACTAAGGACATGTTTCTCGTTTATGGAGGTGATCAAGAGCTCGTCGTAAAGGGTTACGTCGATGCAAGCTTTGACACTGATCCGGATGACTCTAAGTCGCAAACCGGATACGTATTTATTCTTAATGGGGGTGCGGTTAGCTGGTGCAGTTCCAAGCAAAGCGTGGTAGCTGATTCTACATGCGAAGCGGAGTACATCGCTGCCTCGGAGGCGGCGAAGGAAGGTGTCTGGATGAAGGAGTTCATGACAGATCTTGGAGTAGTGCCTAGTGCGCTTAACTCAATGACTCTGTTTTGTGATAATACTGGTGCCATTGCTCTAGCCAAGGAACCAAGATTTCACAAGAGGACCAGACACATAAAGCGACGTTTCAATTCCATCCGCGATTACATCAAGGAGGACGACATAAATATTTGCAAAGTACACACGGATCTGAATGTTGCAGATCCGATGACTAAACCTCTTCCAAGGGCTAAACATGAACAACACCAGAACTGCATGGGTGTTCGATTCATTACAATGTAAATCACATAGTGATGTGAACTAGATTATTGACTCTAGTGCAAGTGGGAGACTGTTGGAAATATGCCCTAGAGGCAATAATAAATTGGTTATTATTATATTTCCTTGTTCATGATAATCGTTTATTATCCATGCTATAATTGTATTGATTGGAAACTCAAATACATGTGTGGGTACATAGACAACACTGTGTCCCTAGTAAGCCTCTAGTTGACTAGCTCGTTGATCAAAGATGGTTAAGGTTTCCTAGCCATTGACATGAGATGTCATTTGATAACGGGATCACATCATTAGGAGAATGATGTGATGGACAAGACCCAAACTATAAACGTAGCATATGATCGTGTCAGTTTATTGCTATTGTTTTCTGCATGTCAAGTATCTGTTCCTATGACCATGAGATCATGCAACTCCCTGACATCGGAGGAGTACCTTGTGTGTATCAAACGTCGCAACGTAACTGGGTGACTATAAAGGTGCTCTACAGGTATCTCCGAGGGTGTCTGTTGGGTTGGCATGGATCAAGACTGGGATTTGTTACTCCGTATGACGGAGAGGTATCTCAGGGCCCACTCGGTAATACAACATCACAATGAGCCTTGCAAGCAATGTGACTAAAGTGTTAGCCACGAGATCTTGTATTACGGAACGAGTAAAGAGACTTGCCGGTAACGAGATTGAACTAGGTATAGAGATACCGACGATCGAATCTCGGGCAAGTAACATACCGAAGAACAAAGGGAACAGTATACGGGATTAACTGAATCCTTGACATAGAGGTTCGACCGATAAAGATCTTCGTAGAATATGTAGGAGCCAATATGGGCATCCAGGTCCCGCTATTGGTTATTGGCCGTAGAGGTGTCTCGGTCATGTCTACATAGTTCTCGAACCCGCAGGGTCTACACACTTAACGTTTGGTGACGATTAGTATAGTTGAGTTATTTTGTTGGTGACCGAAGGTTGTTCGGAGTCCCGGATAAGATCCCGGACATGACGAGGATCTCCGGAATAGTCCGGAGGTAAAGATTGATATATGTGATAATAGTGTTTTGGTTTCCGGAAGGGTTCCGGAATTCACCGGAAGAGGTTCCAGATGTTTCCCGAAATGTTCGGATACGAGAACACTTTATTTGGGCCAAGGGGTAAAGCCCACGAGGCTTAGGCAAGGTGCGAAAGGAAGTTTTGCTGGCGTCTGGGGCGGTACTACCGCTTATCATAAGCGGTACTACCGCTACGGGCGGTACTGCCGCTTATCGTAAGCGGTACTACCGCTACGGGCGGTACTGCCGCTTATCGTAAGCGGTACTACCGCTACGGGCGGTACTACCGCTTATCGTAAGCGGTACTACCGCTTGTACGCGATACTGCAGGGATCCGAGTTGGACTCTTTCCCTGCGGGCCAAACCGACCTTGTGCGGGCAAAACCGACCTGGAGGAGGCTTTTACTCCAAGTTTAGACCCCAAGGCTCAACATATAAATAGAGGGGCAGGGCTAGCACACGGGATACATCAAGATTTCCCAAGCCGTGTGTCGGCAACCCTATCCCTCTAGTTCTCCCGTCATAATCTCCGTAGTGCTTGGCGAAGCCCTGCAGAGATTGTTCCTCACCACCATCACCACGCCGTCGTGCTGCCGGAACTCATCTACTACTTCACCATCGCTCGCTGGATCGAGGAGGTGAAGGCGTCATCAAGCCGTACGTGTGTTGAACGCGGAGGTGCCGTCCGTTCGGCACTAGTTCGTGATCGGATCGAGGGACGACTTGCGATTTGGATCACGGAGACGTTCGACTACATCAACCGCGTTTCTTAACGCTTCCGCTTAGCGATCTACAAGGGTATGTAGATTCACTCTCCCTCTCGTAGATGCTCATCACCATGGATAGATCTTGTGTGTGCGTAGGAAATTTTTTGTTTCCCATGCAACGTTCGCCAACACATATTGCTTTCCGATCTATCCTTTTGCAATCTTTGTTTTCAGATCTACAAAACCAAAAACCCAAAAATATATTGCTGCATATTTTATTTGTCTTTTCTATTTTGTGTTCTTGAGAGATCTATCTCTCCTATCTATCACTACCTAATCTATCTTTTTACCGTAGAGAGATTGACAACCTCTCTTTCACGTCGGGTTGCAAGTATTTGTTGTTTGTGTGCAGGTGCTGCTTATTGGGTGGTGGTGATCCTCCTACTGGTTCGATAACCTTGGTTTCATAACTGAGGGAAATACTTACCGTCGCTGTGCTGCATCATCCCTTCCTCTTTGGGGAAATACCGACGCAGTCTCAAGCCACATCAAAGGAATTTCTGGCGCCGTTGCCGGGGAGGAAGCGATCTCTTCTACGTGCCTATCGTAGGCGCCGAGGGGACTCCATCATCATCTACCAGGTTCCTAATCACAAATCTCATCTCCTTGCAATTACATTATTTGCCATTTGCCTCTCGTTTTCCTCTCCCCCACTTCACCAATTTGCCGTTTTATCCGCCCTCTTTTTCGTTTGCCCTTTTTCTTGCCGGATCTCTTCCTTGCTTGCAATCTTTGTTTGCGTAGTCATGATGACTCAAGAAAACACCAAGTTGTGTGATTTTTCCAATACTAATAACAATGATTTTATTAGTACTCCGATTGCTCCTCCCGCCACTAGTGCGGAGTCTTGTGATATTAATGCCGCTTTGTTGAATCTTGTCATGAAAGATCAATTTGTCGGTACTCCTAATGAGGATGCCGCGTCCCATCTAAACACGTTCATAGAATTGTGTGATATGCAAAAGAAAAAAGATGTGGACAATGATATTGTTAAGTTGAAACTATTTCCTTTTTCCTTGCGGGGTCATGCAAAAATTTGGTTTTCCTCTTTGCCTCGCAATAGTATCAATTCTTGGAATAAGTGCAAGGATGCTTTTATCACTAAGTATTTTCCGCCCGCGAAAATTATTTCCCTTAGGATGCAAATCATGAATTTTAAGCAACTTGAGCATGAACATGTTGCACAATCTTGGGAAAGAATGAAGTTGATGCTAAGAAATTGTCCTACTCATGGTTTAAATCTTTGGATGATCATACAATTTTTTTATGCGGGATTGAATTTTGTCTCTAGAAATCTTTTAGATTCCTCCGCGGGTGGTACTTTTATGGAGATTACGTTGGGTGAAGCTACTAAATTGCTAGATAATATCATGGCTAATTATTCTCAATGGCATACCGAAAGAGCACCTACTAGTAAAAAAGTTAATTCGGTTGAGGAAATTAGTACTTTGAGTGATAAGGTTGATGCTTTGATGAAATTGGTTGCTAGTAAAAATGCTCCTATTGATCTTAATGATGCGCCTTTGTCTACCTTGATTGAGCAAAATAGTGATTCCATAGATGTGAATTTTGTCTCGCGAAACAATTTCAATAACAATGCTTATAGAGGTAATTTTAATCCTAGGCCTTTTCCTGGAAATTCCTCTAATAATTATGGTAATTCCTATGGTAATTCCTCTTACAATAATAATAGGAACACCTCTGATCTTGAGCGTAATATTAAAGAATTTATCAATGCGCAAAAGGCTTTCAATACTACGATAGAAGAAAAGTTAAATAAGATTGATGATATGTCTAGAAGCATTGATAGAATTTCTCATGATGTTGAAAATCTCAAGTTGAAAGCTTTTGTGCCTAATATTGATGAATCTATTAAAGCTTTATATGTCTCCATGGATGAAAGTAAGAAAAGAACCGCTATGCTTAGAGCTAAAAGAGAAATCTTAGAAAAAACGTTTTCTAGTGATTGCCTTCATAAAAAAGATGAAGATCTTAAAGTGATTGGTGTTTATTCTATTGATTCCTTGTTTAGTAATATTAAGATTGATAATGAAGGGACTGAAGTAGAGTCAACTTTAGCTAGAAGGCGTCCCGGTAATTTGGAGGGTGAAAATCTTGATGAAAATTTTGATTAAAGTGGTTTTGAAGAGGTCAAAACTTTAACTAGTGATGTGCCCACTATTTTGGATTGCAAAGACTTTAATTATGATAGTTTCTCTTTGATTGAATGTATTTCTTTGCTGCAATCCATGTTGAATTCACCCCATGCTTATGAGCAAAATAACGCTTTTACAAAACATATCGTTGATGCCATGATGAAATCTTTTGAAGAAAAGTTGGAGTTGGAGATTTCTATTCCTATAAAATTACATGAGGAGTGGGAACCTACCCTTAAGGTCAAGATTAAAAATTATGAGTGCTTTGCTTTGTGTGATTTTGGTGCTAGTGTTTCCACGATTCCGAAATCTCTATGTGATGTGCTTGGTCTTACCAATATTGAAGAATGCTCTCTTAATTTGCACTTGGCGGATTCAACTATTAAAAAACCTTTGGGAAGAATTAATGATGTTCTTATTCTTGCAAATAGGAACTATGTGCCTATTGATTTTATTGTGCTTGATATTGATTGCAATCCGTCTTGTCCCATTATACTTGGTAGACCGTTTTTACGCACTATAGGTGCCGTGATTGATATGAAAGAAGGCAATATTCATTTTCAATTTCCCTTGAGGAAGGGTATGGAACACTTTCCTAGAACAAGAATTAAGCCACCATATGAATCAATCATGAGGGCATCCTATGGATCCAAAACCAAAGATGACAATAGTTGAATCTATGTGTTATGCCTAGCTAGGGGCGTAAAACGATAGCGCTTGTTGGGAGGCAACCCAATGAATAAATAAATTTTTCCTTTTTCCTTTCTATTTTTGAGTGTTGACAAAATTATGCTTGTGTTATGATTGTGTTTTTATGTTTTATTTAGTGTTTGTGCCAAGTAAAGCCTTTAGGATGATTCATAGGATGAGTAGAAGCGATGCCGAATCTGAAACAGAAACTTTGCGTCCAGAATATGAATTTTCATTTTTTGCTGGAACGTTATCTTGAGCTGAAATTTTAAGACAGTGTTGCTATAAAAATTCCTTACGTTGTCCTAATTTTCAGAATTTTTAGAGTTACAGAAGTATGGTTAGAGTACAGATTACTACAGACTGTTCTGTTTAAGACAGATTCTGTTTTCGTTGCATTGTGTGCTTGTTTTGATGAATCTATGGGTTATATTGAAGGGTATGAGCTATGGTAAAGTTAAAATACAGTAGGTATAATACAATAATAAAATATGAATGGTTTTGCAACAGTACCTAAAGTAGTGATTTGCTTTATTATACTAACGGATCTCACGAAGATTTTGTTGAGTTTTGTGTGATTGAAGTTTTCAAGTTTTGGGTGAGATCACGATGGATGAAGGAATAAGGAGTGATAAAAGTCTAAGCTTGGGGATGCTACCGCACCCCCAAGATATATCTAAAGAGTAACAAGCAACTAAACTTGGGTATGCCCCCGAGTGGCATCCCCTCTTTCTTCTAACGACCATCAGTATTTTACTTGGAGCTATATTTTTATTAGTCACATATCATGAGTTTTGCTTGGAGCATCTTGTATCTTTGCTTGCTTTGTTTGTTAGTTTTTCCTTTGTATCCTTGCTGGACACACCTATTTTAGAGAGCCATAATCATGTTATGATTTGTTAGAATTGCTCTATGTGCTTCACTTAAACTTTTTGAGCTATAGAATTGCTCTAGTGCTTCACTTATATCTTTTTGAGCACGGTGTGCTTGGAAATTTTTATAGAAATACTCTCATGCTTCACTTAGATTAATTTGAGAGTTAGAAAATTTTGAAGAAATTCTCTCATGCTTCACTTATACCTTTTTGAGAGATGAAATCTTTATGCTCATGTGCTTCACTTAAATTTGTTTGAGCTTGCCAAAAAGCAATGGCAATATATGAAACTAGTCCCAAAGTGATAGATATCCAAGGAGGATATAATAAAAACTTTCATGAAGATCATTGGGCAAATTAAACTTGATTCCTTGTAATAGTTTTGAAACATGATGATAGTAATATGTGAGTCATGCTAGTGAGTAATTATGCTTAGTAGGAATATTGGTGTTAAGGTTTGTGAATCCCTATGCATGCACGAAACTCAATAGTTATGCAATGAAGTTAAATCCTACTTATGGTGCATTATTCGGTGTTAGTTATGCTCAATGCTCGCTTATGAGAATTTTCGTTTCTTGGTTTGGTTGCTTCTCAATCTATTTGCTAGCCTCCATTTGTACTAAAGTAGAAATACTACTTGTGCATCCAAAATCCTTAAACCAAGTTTTGCCTTATGAGTCCACTATACCTACCTATATGCGGTATTTCCATGCCATTCCAAGCAAATTTGTATGTGCCATCTCTAAATTTTCAAAATAAATTTTCTCTTTTGTGTGCTCGTACCGCTCATGAAACGGTGGGGTGTGTCCAATATTTTTCCATGCTAGATGTGTTATTCTCAAGATGAGTGTTTATTCATTTGTCATTGCACGAGAATGCGGCGGTAATAGGGATGCCCATTCCCGAAATGAAAAACAAAAAAAATATTTACTTTATGTTGTCAAATAATAAATTCCTTGGAAAGTGTTGGTATGGAAGGCAACCGTGGATACGGCCCGCCATGGAAAGTGAAAGTTTGGTGGAAAAAGGAATACACTTTATTTTCTGTTTGGGAACCGCCTATGATATATCTAGCATGGAAAGTTTTGTGAGCTACTTCGTCGTTTTCGTTGACAGGAAAAGCATGCAACCCAAAATATTTTTCTCTATCAATTTAAACCTTGAGCTTTGGCACCTCTACAAATCCCTACTTCCCTCTGCGAAGTGCCTATCTATTTACTTTATGCATTTTTTTTCTTTTTTCTTTGAGTCTCCATCTTCTCTTATAAGCACCAACTAGCGGGCACTATGATCATACTTGAGCATTGGGCATAGTTAATATTTGAGTGTGTTTCATGAATGGATCAATGATTGAGTATGATGGGCTAGGGATAACTTTCTTTAGTGTTGATATTTTGAAAGACATGGTTGCTTGTTGACATGCTTGAGTATTGAAGTCATTATGTTAAAACTAGACTATTGCTTTGAATAATTTACAAGTCCAAATGTCCATGCTATACAAAAGAAAAGAATATGATGAACGTGTTAGGCAGCATTCCACATCAAAAATTCTGTTTTTATCATCTACCTACTCGAGGACGAGTAGGTATTAAGCTTGGGGATGCTGATACGTCTCCAACGTATCTATAATTTTTGCTTGTTCCATGCTGTTATATTATCATTCTTGGATGTTTTACAATCATTTTATAACAACTTTATATCATTTTTTGGGACTAACCTATTGACATAGTGCCAAAGTGCTAGTTGCTGTTTTTGCTTGTTTTTTACTTCGCAGAAAATCAATACCAAACGGAGTCCAATCGCGACGAAACTTTTTGGAGATTTTTCTGGACCAGAAGACACCCGGTGGGCCAAAGAAGTGATGGAGAAGTGGGACGAGGAGACTACAACCCACCAGGGTGCGCCAGGGGGGCCCCGGCGCGCCCTGATGGGTTGTGCCCTCCTCGGGGCCCCTCTCCACCGCCTCTAATGCCTATAAATTCCCAAATATTTCAAAAACCCTAGGGGAGTCGATGAAACACAATTCCAGCCGCCGCAAGTTCCAGAACCTCGAGATCCAATCTAAACACCATCACGGAGGGGTTCATCTTCCTCATAGGTGCCTCTCCGATGATGCGTGAGTAGTCCACCATAGACCTACGGGTCCGTAGGCAGTAGCTAGATGGCTTCTTCTCTCTCTCTTATGATTCTCAATACAATGGTCTCTTGGAGATCTATTTGATGTAAACTTTTGCGGTGTGTTTGTTGGGATCCGATGAATTTTGAGTTCATGATCAGTTTCTATCCATGAATATTATTTGAGTCTTCTTTGATCTCTTATATGCATGATTACTTATAGCCTCGTATTTCTTCTTCAAATCTTTGGTTTAGTTAGGCCGACTAGATCGATTTTTCTTGCCATGGGAAGAGGTGCTTTGTGATGGGTTCGATCTTCTGGTGTTCTTTCCCAGTGACAGAAGGGGCAGCAAGACACGCATGTATCGTTGCTATTAAGGATAACAAGATGGGGTCTATTCCTACATGGATAGATCTTGTCTACATCATGTCATCGTTCTTATTGCATTACTCCATTTTTCCATGAACTTAATACACTAGATGCATGCTGGATAGCGGTCGATGTGTGGAGTAATAGAGGTAGATGCAGGCAGGAGTCGGTTTACCTATCTTGGTCGTGATGCCTATATAATGATCATCGCCTTGGATATCGTCATGACTATTCGATTTTCTATCAATTGCCCAACAGTAATTTGTTCACCCACCGTGCGCTATACTCATGAGAGAAGCCACTAGTGAACCCTACGGCCCCCGGGTCTACTTTTCCAACATATTGCTTTCCGATCTATCTTTTGCAATCTTTGTTTTCAGATCTACAAAACCAAAAGCCCAAAAATATATTGCTGCATATTTTATTTGCCTTTTCTATTTTGTGTTCTTGAGATATCTATCTCTCCTATCTATCACTACCTAATCTATCTTTTTACCGTAGAGAGATTGACAACCTCTCTTTCGCGTCGGGTTGCAAGTATTTGTTGTTTGTGTGCAGGTGCTTCTTATTGGGTGGTGGTGATCCTCCTACTGGTTCGATAACCTTGGTTTCATAACTGAGGGAAATACTTACCGTCGATGTGCTGCATCATCCCTTCCTCTTTGGGGAAATACCGACGCATTCTCAAGCCACGTCAGTCTTCCCGCGGTCGCCCGGACCCGCGCGTCGTCGCTGCGTAACCCCTTCGGGTTGTAGAGTCGCGGCACATGATCCACTTCGCCGTCCCCGTGCATCGACTTACGTGGTATGCGCCATGCCACCTCCCTAGGCACGGGACCGCCACCATCCGGGCCGGTCTTTGTCACGCTGTCGGGTTCTTCCTTGCCTCCTTCGAGCACCACCGCCGCGCTCCTAACTTAGCCGCCACCGTCGCCTCCTCAGGTCGCCACCGCCGCTCTGCTTCCTCGGCGCTGCTGTGATATCTCCTTTTTATTGACCTGGTGTTGGAACAAGAAATGGTATCCCGCACCTATTTCCCCAGAGGTGACCCTGGGTATCGAACCCACGAGAGGAAGATTCCCTTGATGCAATGGTCTCTAGCAAGCTTTTGCCAAACTGTCAAATCCAGCTTTTGACCGGATCAGCAAGCAAATAGTGATTCAAACACTTATAATAAAAAGAAGGTACGAGGATGAGGTCTTAATGCTTACAACCATGTATTTGTGTTGGGATCAAAAATTGATATTAGTTTGTGCTCGGGAAGTCACCCATCAAGAGGTGTTTGCTTCATATTGGAGTGGGGGATTTGTAGTCCAAATAACATCTTGACAGGCACGAGTCCTGCATCAAGAATCAGTTGTCCTACCGAAGGCCCTATCCGTCTCGCGGGGTTGCCCCGATAATTAAGATAATAATATCAGACAAAAACATTGGGTGTTTAATGACTACACCTCATGAATGCCCAAGGATATGATCCATGTTACCCTACTAAGCATTACTATCACTGGTGTTCGGTATAACACTTCACGGTCTCCTTGCTCCTAGCCTCACTGGTGCTCAATCTCCATGATCCTGGGTACCTGCAGAGATGAAGATCGCAGACAAGACAAGAGACACTTCATGAAACAATTTTATTTTACACATAAGAGACATTGTGTCAAAGACTTCCATTGATCCCTTCACCAAATACCTGGGGTTGCAAGGCTCATGCCTCACCCCATACCTCACTACTGCAGGAAGGTCCTAAGATGACACTTGTATCAGAGACCCTTCGACGAAATGGTGTGTGATGCACGAATCACAAACGGTATAGTTCTAGCTCTGTCACCATTAACGCGAACTGTGTGCGATGGCAGATCCATCAACGATGATTCAGATAAGAGGTGTGTGTATGATACGTGGCATACAATTGACTTTTATGAACTGTTTGTGATGAGGCAAGATGGCACAAACGGTTAAGAAAACAGAGATGTGTGCGATGTACGACATACAGTTCACAGAGTAGAACTATTTACGAAGATCCAATATAACACAAACGATTACGCATATCCGGATATATGCTGTAAAAGGCATGCATGCCATTCAGATAAACCATTTGTGATGATCCGGAAGAACACAAACGGTTTGGTGTAACAAGGTGTGTGTGATACGCTGCAAACAGTTCGGTAATCAGAATTGTGTGCGATAATTCTGGACATCACATACGATTTGTTGTTCTGAATTGTGTGCTCGGCAGGGCACACAATTGAAGAAACCAACTGTGTGCGATAATGTGAATGATCACTGTCGAATCTGTATTCTTAACCGTTTGTGATGAGATCGATAGGGGAAACAAAGTTAAGGAATAAATATTAGCAAACGACAACGGAGTTAAGGAGTACTGTCTGTTTTACTTCTTCTTCTTGTTGTTGTTGGATGGCCTCACGACATCGTCTTGGCATGGACGCTTCTTGCCGCTGACCACTAGCTTTTCAACGCCATCGTCATCACCATCGTCGTTGATGTCCTTGTCGTCGTCACGATCGTCCTTGATGTCCTCGTCGTCATCACCATCGTCATTGATGTCCTCGTTGTTGTCCTCGTCGTCGTCCTCCTTGTTTGACCATTCCTCCTCCTCATCGTCGTCATCTTCTTCGTCCTTTGGCAGCTCCCCATTCATCTGGTCGTAGTCCGACAACTCGGGCGGCGGTGTCCCTTCCATGAGTTAGATAAAATGAAGGTTAGGGCTCGACGCCGGACTCATGGAAGACGAGCGTGATGATGCTAAGGTTGACCCCAGATCGGGCTCCAGATTGGCGGAACTATCGTCCTCGCTGTCGCTCGACATGGCTGTCACTCGACATGGATGCGCTACGTAAACAAACGGCGAGAAAGCGAGATTGCAGAGTGTGTGTAAGTGTAGCGCGGCCGGCCGGGACGATGAAGATGGTGGCGACTGAAGCGTGGTCTGAAGAAAAGAGGAATGGCAATTGAAGCGGGGGATTGACGGATTATATTTGCACCTTGGCAGGAGGTTGGAATTCTGATATAATCAGCCGCAATTATGTATACCCCGTCGCTCTAAATTCCCGCTATTGCGTAGTTCTCAATGTGATAATTACACACATGGGTTGGAGCGTCCAAATGTGTGCAATATGCCAACTGTTTCACATGGTACATTTTAGCAATTCACACGATTCCCTAGATGCATTATTTAACTACCCACACGCTTATATGAAACACAACGGGTGTGAAACAAGCATTTAACACAGGACAGTTGGTAAGCAATAGATGAGCTCTGCTTATTGATGTAGCCATTAATAATCAAACGAAACCCATATTCATCATTGCAAACAGTGCATAGAAGATGCCAAATGCGACAACTACAATTACACATGCTGGTTCCTTCTTGTCTCTTGCTTTCATCTGTTGCCTATGATTGATTCTTTCTTGCTTCATTGTAGTGATTGTACACTCCAAATTAGTCAGTTTCTTCTTCAACTTTACCTTATCTTCTGCAAGCTTGGTGATAACACTCCGAACCCTACCATGCCATTCATCATCCAACCAGTTAACAAAGGCACAAGCCACATATCCCTACGAATGTTAAATATTCAGGATGAGTGGGGGCATTAACTGAACTTAAAGGATGAACTTAGCACTAACCTCTAAGGGGCAATCGAGAAACCGTCTGCCAATGTTGAATCCCTCCGTGCATACACGTCGAGCGGGAGTGTGTCCGTGCACACAATTCAGCTTTTGGTACTTCTCGGTGGCGCAAAACTAAGATTGGAACTCATGTTGCGGGAGTCTGCTGGAGTAATACTCTGGATCTGGCATTTGATCGCTTTCCTAAGAGGGGGGGTCCAATTCAGGATGGGTTGAGTGAGCTTCTTGCTTTGGACATGCTAAAAAAGATGAGGAATGATTGGGACCTGACAAGATGATTCAGATCCGTAGTACACCGGCCTCCTGATGACCTTAGGCAAGTGCTTGGCGGTGACCGTCGTCGTGGTGGCGCCGCCAATGGCGTTGCCAAGAGCGACTGTACGAACCGGAGCAGCCGCACAGAAACCGTCAGCACCACTCCTCCGCATTCCCCCAATGTCAGTGCCACGCAAGGGAATTTGGGGGCTAGAGACTTGGAGGCTATCTAGGGATTTGGGGGGGGGGCTTTGGGGATCTGATAACGGTCAGGGAACTACTCATCATACTATGTTGTATACGACACACGATTTCCACACCAAATCGTTTGAGATGACAACGTGCATGAGACACGGTTCCCGTAACATAACCATATGTGATGTGCTACCCAGTACATATGGGGTTGTAAACAACCGCTCTCCGGATACCCATAAAAAATAGCCGCTACAGAATACTGGCCGAGGCAGCGACTACCGGATAGGAGATCAATCCACGGTCGGTCGGCGGTGCCGGCGTTATAGGAGGTCAATCCTTGGTCGGTCGGTGGTGGCGGCGTGGTAGGCGGTCAATCCTCGATCGGTGGCGGGAGATAGGAGGAGCTCAATCCTCGTGGTTGGCGCCGGCGTGATTGGAGCACATCCCTCACGGTCGAAGGTGGGATAGTGGACCTCGGACTTCAGGCGGTTACCTCACTAAGCTCTGCTCCTCCACCCTGCTGTCTCGCCATGTCGCGGCTACGTGCTGCTCTATCGGCCGGGTGGATGTTGCCGCGCGGCTAATTTATTAAGGTATTCTTTTCGTTGAGTGACTTAATTAAGGTATTAAATTCATTTATCAGGGTTATGCTATACATGTAAATTGACTGCTAATTAATTGGTGTCATCGCACGGCTGGATAACATTATGAAGCGGCTTCTGTAAATTTTGAAAATAAAATCTTGTGATTTATTCACGCATCTTTGCGCATCCAATAATCAATTTATTAATGTTTTTTGAATTACCCCTCGCATTTGTAGATGGAAAGATCTGAATGGATGAAGGATCGGATAAGCACGAAGTATCTGGATGACGTGCAGAAGTTCATGGCTTTGGCTGAACGGACAAATAGGATAATTGATGACAAACATTACATCCTCTGTTGATGCAAGGATTGTACCAATACGGAGTGACATCCAATTTATACCATCGAGTACCACTTATACAAGCGGGGGTTCATGGATGGATTTACACGATGGACTAGACATGGTGAAGAGTAGGTCATGGACAAAGGTAACCTGCATGGCGGCGAGGTGCCAAACCCTGATCAGAGTGATGACCCATAAGTATAGGGGGTCAATCGTAGTCCTTTCGATAAGTAAGAGTGTCGAACCCAACTAGGAGCAGAAGGAAATGACAAGCGGTTTTCAACAATATAATTTCTGCAAGCACTGAAATTGTAGGTGACAGATAGTTTGATAGCAAGATAATTGGTAACAAGCAAGTAACGGTAATGGTAAATAAAGTGCAGCAAGGTAGCCCAATCCTTTTGTGGCAAAGGACAGGCCAGAACAGTCTCTTATAATAGGCAAAGTGTTCTTGAGGGTACACGGGAATTTCATCTAGTCACTTTTATCATGTTGGTTTGATTCGCGTTCGCTACTTTGATAATTTGATATGTGGGTGGACCGGTGCTTGGGTGCTATTCTTACTTGAACAAACCTCCCACTTATGATTAACCCCCTCGCAAGCATCCGTGACTACGAGAAAAGTATTAAGATAAAATCTAACCATAGCATTAAATGTTTGGATCCAAACCAGCCCCTTACGAAGTAGCGCATAAACTAGGGTTTAAGCTTCTGTCACTCTAGCAACCCATCATCTAATAACTACTGCACAATGCATTCCCTTAGGCCCAAGGATGGTGAAGTGTCATGTAGTTGACGTTCACATGACACCACTAAGGGAATCACAACATACATATCATCAAAATATCGAACACATATAAAATTCACATGATTACTTGCAACATGACTTCTCCCGTGACCTCGAGAACAAAGGTAACTACTCACAAATAATATTCATGCTCAAGATCAGAGGGGTATTGAATAGCATAATGGATCTGAACATATAATCTTCCACCAAATAAACCATATAGTAATCAACTACAAGATGTAATCAACACTACTAGTCACCCCCAGGTACCAATCTGAGGTTCCGGTACAAAGATTGAACACAAGAGATGAACTAGGGTTTGAGAGGAGATGGTGCTGTTGAAGATGTTGATGAAGATTGGCCTCCCAAAGATGAGAGGGGTGTTGGTGATGACGATGGCTTCGATTTCCCCCTTTGGGAGGGAAGTTCCCCCGACGGAATCACTCCGCCGGAGGGTAAAAGTGCTCCTACCCAAGTTCCGCCTCGAGACGGCGGCGCTCCGTCCCGAAAGTCCTCTCCTTATTTTTTCTAGGTCAAAAGACCTTAAATACCAGAAGATGGGGACCGGAGGTGGGCCGTGTTGGGCACAACCCACCAGGGCACGCCCTGGTGTCTTGTGCTCACCAGGTGGGCCCCATCCGGTAGTTATTTGCTCCAGTATTTTTTGTATATTCCAAAATAATTCTCCGTGAAGTTTCAGCTTATTTGGAGATGTGCAGAATAGGTATGTGTGATGTGCTTTTTTAGGTCTAGAATTCCAGCTGCCGGTATTCTCCCTCTTTGTGTAAAACTTGCATATTATGAGACAAAAGGCATTAGAATCACTCCCTAAAGCATTATTATGCATAAAAACATTATAAATAACAGTAGGAAATCATGATGCAAAATGGACGTATCAACTCCCCCAAGCTTAGACCTCGCTTGTCCTCAAGCGAAAGCCGATATTGAAAAGCATGTCCACATGGTTTGAGAGAGAGGTGTCAATAAAAACAAAATACAGACATAGTAGCATCATGCTTATTATCATAGCAACAACAAACTTTATCATAGAACTTATTCATATAACTTCTATTATCTAACTTCATCATATAACTTCTCATGAACAAGTAACAATTCATCACAACATAGAAGTATAAAGCATAAACCTTATTGAAAACCAACAAACTATGTTCTCAGTCAACTTTGCAACTACAATTCATCATATTTTCAGGAAGGGTCTCGTGTCAGAGCCTTTTGGCAAGTCCACATACTCAACCATCATTTAGTCTTCTATGATTGTTAACACTCACAACATACCCATGAGCAAAAAGTTTCAACCGGACACATAGAAAGATAGGGGCTTATAGTTTCGCCTCCCAACGTACTCACCTCAAGGGTGATGTCAACAATAATAACTCATGCTCACTCACATTCAACTGGATATATGTGCCTAGATCTTTCCTCACCACATGATGCTTTCAAAAAGAAAAAGAAAAAAGGAATAGGGAAGAATACTTTGACTCTTGCATAAAAGTAAATACATAAAAGTAAAAGATAGGCCCTTCGCAGAGGGAAGCAGAGGTTGTCATGCGCTTTTTGGTTTGTATGCCAAATCCCTTAATGTAAAAGAACGTCACGCTATATTTCCCCCCATGATAGCTGATACGTCTCCAACGTATCTATAGTTTTTGCTTGTTCCATGCTGTTATATTATCATTCTTGGATGTTTTACAATCTTTTTATAGCAACTTTATATCATTTTTTTGGACTAACCTATTGACATAGTGCCAAGTGCCAGTTGCTGTTTTTGCTTGTTTTTTTACTTCGTAGAATATCAGTACCAAACGGAGTCCAATCGCGGTGAAACTTTTTGGAGATTTTTTTTGGACCAGAAGAAGGCCAGTGGGCCAAAGAAGTTACCAGGAGGGATCCCAGGCCGCCCACAACCCACGGTTTTGGCCACCTTGGGAGTCCCCTCCACCGCCTCTGATGCCTATAAATTCCCAAATATTCCAGAAACCCTAAGGGAGTCGACGATAAACACATCCAGCCGCCGCAAGTTCCAATGAATAAATTTATTTTCATCTTTTTCTTTCTGTTTTTGAGTGTTGACACAATTATGCCTCTGTTATGATTGTGTTTTTATGTTTTATTTAGTGTTTGTGCCAAGTAAATCCTTTAGGATGATTCATAAAATGAGTAGAAACAATGCTGAATCTGAAACAGAAACTTTGCCTCCAGTGTGCGAATTTTCATTTTTGACTGGAGTGTGATATTGAGCTGAAATTTAAACACAGTATTGATATACAAATTCTTTACGTTTTCCTAAAATTTCAGTATTTTTAGAGTTAGAGAAGTATGGTTAGAGTACAGATTACTACAGACTGTTCTATTTAAGACAGATTCTGTTTTTGTTGCATTGTGTGCTTGTTTTGATGAATCTATGGGTTGTATTGAAGAGTATAAGCCATGGTAAAGTTAAAATACAGTAGGTATAATGCAATAATAAAATTTGAATGTGTTTGCAACAGTACTTAAAGTGGTGATTTGCTTTATTATACTAACGGATCTCACGAAGGTTTTGTTGAGTTTTGTGTGATTGAAGTTTTCAAGTTTTGGGTGAGATCACGATGGATGAAGGAATAAGGAGTGAAAAGAGCCTAAGCTTGGGGATGCTACATCACCCCCAAGATATATCCAAAGAGAAACAAGCAACTAAGCTTGGGGATGACCCGAGTGGCATCCCCTCTTTCTTCTAACGACCATCGGTATTTTACTTGGAGCTATATTTTTATTCGTCACATATCATGAGTTTTGCTTGGAGCGTCTTGTATCATTTGATTCTTTGCTTGTTTTCCTTTTTAGTTTGTCACTAGTATGCTTGCTAGACACACCTATTTGAGAGAGCCAAAATTATGCTAAGATTTGTTAGAATTGCTCTATATGCTTCACTTAAATTTTTTGAGCTATGGAATTGCTCTAGTGCCTCACTTATATCTTTTTGAGCACGGTGTGCTTGGAAACTTTTGAAGAAACACTCTCATTCTTCACTTAGATTAATTTGATGGTTAGTAATTTTAAAGAAATCCTCTCATGCTTCACTTATACTATTTTGAGAGATGAAATCTCTATGCTCATGTTCTTCACTTAAATTTGTTTGAGCTTGTCAAAAGCAATGGCAATATATGAAACTAGTCCCAAAGTGATAGATATTCAAGGAGGATATAATAAAAACTTTCATGAATATCATTGGACAAATTAAACTTGGTTCCTTGTAATAGTTTTGAGACATGATGATAGTAATATGTGAGTCATGTTAGTGAGTAATTATGCTTTAGTAAGAATATTGGTGTGAAGGTTTGTGATTCCCTATGCAAGTACGACAGTCAATAGTTATGCAATGAAATTACATCCTACTTATGGTGCATTATTCGGTGTTAGTTATGCTCAATGCTCATTTATGTGAATTTTTGTTTCTTGGTTGGTTGCTTCTCAATCTATTTGCTAGCCTCCACTTGTACTAAGTAGAAATACTACTTGTGCATCCAAAATCCTTAAACCCAATTTTTCCTTATGAGTCCACCATACCTACCTATATGCGGTATTTCCATGCCGTTCTAAGCAAATTTATATGTGCCATTTCTAATTTTCAAAATAAATTTCCTTTTTGTGTGCTCGTACTGCTCATGAAATGGTAGGGGGTGTCCAATATTTTTTCATGCTAGATGTGTTATTCTTAAGATGAGTGTTTATTCACTTGTCATTGCATGAGAGTACGACGGTATAGGGATGCCCAATCCCAAAATGAAATTTTTCTTACTTTATGTTATGAAATAATAAAGTCCTTGGAAAGTGTTGGTATGGAAGGCAACCGTGGATACGGTCAGCCATGGATTGTGGAAGAATGGTGGAAAAAGGAATAAACTTTACTTTATGTTTGGGAACATCCTATGATATATCTAGCATGGAAAGTATTGAGAACTACTTTGTCGTTTTCGTTGACAGGAAAGGCATGCCACTCAAAATATTTTTCTCTCTCAATTTAAAACTTTGAGCCTTGGCACCTCTACAAATACCTACTTCCCTCTGCGAAGGGCCTATCTATTTACTTTATGTTTTTTTATTTGAGTCTCCATCTTCTCTTATAAAGCACCAACTAGGGGGCACTATGATCATACTTGAGCATTGGGCGTAGTTAATATTTGAGTGTGTTTCATGAATGGATCAATGATTGAGCATGATGGGCTAGGGATAACTTTCTTTAGTGTTGATATTTTGAAAGACATGGTTGCTTGTTGACATGCTTGAGTATTAAAGTCTTTATGTCAAAACTAGACTATTGCTTTGAACCATCTAAAAGTCCAAATGTCCATGCTACAAAAGAAAAGAATATGTGATGAACATGTTAGGCAGCATTCCACATCAAAAATTCTGTTTTTATCATTTACCTATTCGAGGACGAGTAGGAATTAAGCTTGGGGATGCTGATACATCTCCAATGTATCTATAATTTTTGCTTGTTCCATGCTGTTATATTATCATTCTTGGATGTTTTACAATCATTTTATAGCAACTCTATATCATTTTTTTGGGACTAACCTATTGACATAGTGCCAAAGTGCCAATTGTTGTTTTTGCTTGTTTTTTACTTCGCAGAATATCAGTATCAAACGGAGTCCAATCGCGACGAAACTTTTTGAAGATTTTTTTGACCAGAAGAAGGCCAGTGGGCCAAAGAAGTTACCAGGAGGGAGCCCAGGCCGCCCACAACCCACCAGGGCGCGCCCTGATGGGTTGTGGCCGCCTCGGGAGTCCCCTCCACCGCCTCTGATGCCAATAAATTCCCAAATATTCCAGAAACTCTAAGGGAGTAAAAAAAAACACATCCAGCCGCCGCAAGTTCCAGGACCGCGAGATCCAATCTAACACCATCACGGAGGGGTTCATCATCCTCATTGGTGCCTCTCCAATGATGCGTGAGTAGTCCACCATAGACCTACGGGTCCGTAGGCAGTAGCTAGATGGCTTCCTCTCTCTCTTTTGATTCTCAATACAATGGTCTCTTGGAGATCTATTTGATGTAAACTTTTGAGGTGTGTTTGTTGGAATCCAATGAATTTTGAGTTCATGATCAGTTTCTATCCATGAATATTATTTGAGTCTTCTTTGATCTCTTATATGCATGATTACTTATAGCCTCGTATTTCTTCTTTGAATCTTTGGTTTAGTTAGGCCAACTAGATCGATTTTTCTTGCCATGGGAAGAGGTGCTTTGTGATGGGTTCGATCTTGGGGTGTCCTCTCCCAGTGATAGAAGGGGCAGCGAGGCACGCATGTATCGTTGCTAGTAAGGATAACAAGATGGGGTCTATTCCTACATGAATAGATCTTGTCTACATCATGTCACCGTTCTTATTGCATTACTCTGTTTTTCCATGAACTTAATACACTAGATGCATGCTGGATAGCCGTCGATGTGTGGAGTAATAGTAGTAGATGCAGAATCGTTTCGGTCTACTAATCTTGGATGTGATGCCTATTGTCGGGGTAATGAACAGGGGGTGTCTATTACCCCTGGACATGCACCGGTAAGCTGTAGCCTCCAGGCAGGAAGGGCATGGCTAGAGGAGAAATCCATTTAGACGAAGCATCCAAGACCCAGCATTACCGGCAAGCCCAAGGCCGGCAAGAGCAAGATAGAGATTCCGGGAAGCAAGCCTTCCTGGGAGAAGACCTCCAGGCGAGTCATCGCCAAGACGAAGACAGCGCTTGCCGGCTAGGCGCGAGCCGGCAAGCCAAGGGTCCGGCAAGCTCCGTCCCCGGCAAGGCCTGCCGGGGGAAGGCGTTCGAGCTGAGGATTAGAAGACCAGAAGACAGAAGGCCGAAGGGTTGCGGAGGCCCGGCAAGACCCTTGCCGACAAGGCCTCGCGCCCGGCAAGGCCTCGCACCCGGCAAGACCCGGTCCCGGCAAGCCCCGGGCCCGGCAAGGATTCGCCCCGGCAAGGCTCTGCACAGTGTAGCGCTATCGCTCCTGCGCAACGGCCAGCCTTGTCGTTTAGGGCTTGTCCTCATGGTGACGTGGCGCAATGCTGGCCACGAGATGCTTAAGCGGTGCTGATGGGATGGCTGCTTTTGCCCATCCCCTGTAAAGCTTTTCCAAGCCCGAGACGCTGAGGGACACCTCGACGGACACCTCACGGTGCATTTAATGAGCTTGTCCTAAGCCGTCAGGGTTAGGTATGATAACACTGTAGTGACCCTGTAGCTACTTCCCACCTCATACCTTATCCCTTACGCCACTGTGGTAGCCCCTTTGACTCATATAAAAAGGAGGCCCAAGGCATAGCTATGGAAGGGCACTTCGGAAGCTCATTCTGCATGCGTAGCTGCTACTGTAGCTCCCAGAACTTGGCCAAGAATATCCACAATAATACCATCAAAGCAGGAGTAGGGTTTTACGCATCCGTGCGGCCCGAACCTGGGTAAATTCCCCGTGTGCTGTTCGCTAGTTCTGCTCTTCGTGCAATCCTCTCCCCTTGCCGAACCGTAAAGGGATCTGCTCGATAGCGATCCCATAGGTGTTCGTTTCCCACGACACCTATATAATGATCATTGCCTTGGATATCGTCATGATTATTTGATCTTCTATCAATTGCCCAACAGTAATTTGTTTACCCACCGTGTGCTATACTCATGAGAGAAGCCACTAGTGAAACCTACGGCCCCCGAGTCTACTTTTCCAACATATTGCTTTCCGATCTATCTTTTTGCCACTTTTGTTTTCAGATCTTTTATTCCAGAAAAACCAAAAATACCTTGCTACACTTTTTATTTGCCTCTTTTATTTTGTGTTCTCGAGAGATCTATCTATCCAATCAATCTTATCCTAATCTATATTTTTACCATAGAGAGATTGACAACCTCTCTTTCGCGTCGGGTTGCAAGTATTTGTTCTTTGTGTGCAGGTGATGTTTACGTAGTGTTGGTGATCCTCCTACTGGTTCGATACCTTGGTTTCATAACTGAGGGAAATACTTACCGTCGCTGTGCTGCATCATCCCTTCCTATTTGGGGAATACCGACGCAGTCACAAGCCACGTCAATAGCAACCTTTATTATGCAGTCCGTCGCTTTTATTACTTTGCCATCATAAGTTCGTACAACGCTCAGTTTTCTCTTACACTAATTGATCAAACACATTTAGAAGCAATTTTTATTGCCTTATTGCACCGATGACAACTTACTTGAAGGATCTTACTCGATCCATAGGTAGGTATGGTGGACTCTCAAAACATGAGTTTGGGTTTAGGGTTTTTGGATGCACAAGTAGTATCTCTACTTAGTGCGGAATTTTTGGCTAGCAAAGATATTGAGCAAGCACCACATGTTGAAGGATCTATGACAATATAACTTCTATGTGAATATTAACAAACATAAATCATTACGTTGTCTTCCTTGTCCAACGTCAACAATTTTGACATATAATATTTAATGGGGGCTCACAATCATAAAAGATGTCCAAGATAGTGTATTTGCATGTGAATCTTATCTTCCCTTATTAATTCTTTCATGAATTGCATCATTGCCCAATGCTATGTTTGTCAATCTCCAATAAATTTTACCACTTATACTTTTCCTTATGTGATGTCATTACTTACCATAAGATTAGCATATGATTCTTTTCATTTATTTCCTTCCTATTTTGATTGGAACAAGAAAGTAAAGAAGCAAAAGCTCAAACTAAACTTTATTATATAACTCTCACTCGATTACATAGATAGATAGATCACGAAACTAACACTCGAAAATAGATCATACTAAACTTTTATTCGACTAAATCACGAAAAAGCTAAGAATCGAACTAAAATAGGTAAAGGTAAATAAAAGTGATGGTGATACGATACCGGGGCACCTCCCCCAAGCTTGGCTCAAGCCAAGGGGAGTGCCCATACCCGTGTACTCAAGTCTCCTTTGGTGGTGAAGATGATGAAGGTTGTGATGATGAAGTAGCCTTCTTCTTCAACTTATATTTGAGCATAAAATTTTCCTCCCTTAGATCATCATTCTCTAACTCGAGCTTTAATATCTTTTTGCATAATGCCGCCTTGCTCTCCTACAGAAAACGAGATGGAATAAATTGAACCTCAGGTTTGTATCCTTTAGGGAGGCTTGACTTCTTGAATTCCACATGCATGTCTCCGGGCTGAGGTAGTGCGTCATCCTGTTCCTCAGAGCTATCATCCTTTGTTTCCTTCATGGCAGCGTCTTCCTCCTCGTCTATGGTCCATCCATAACGCTCCACTTCTCCATAGATCTTAGGGTTTGCAATATAGTCAGCAACATAGCTCTCCCCCTCTGAATCTTGAGACGACATATTTTCAGATCTGCCAGGAAAACAACACGAAACAAGAACAGGGGATTTTTCTGCGATGCGGTGGTCAACACAATCAGGGGTATATATAAAGAATTTTTTATCTTGGGAAGCAAGAATATGGAAGGAAAATGGTGTCGGGAAGGTGTCCGAGGTGGGCGCAACCCACCAGGGCGCGCCTGGCAGGGCTGGCGTGCCCTGGTGTATCGTGCTCACCTCGATTGCTTTCCTATTTGCTTCTTATTTTCCTATTTTTTGTAATATTCCAAAACTGTCAGAAAATATTTTTGTGGATTTTTTGGAGTCCGTTTATTTACCGTATCACGTACCTCCTCTTTTTTAGAATTCTGGAGTGTTCCGGAAGGTTTCTTTTATGTGTTCCTCCGGTGTCATGGTTTGGATAACATTGCTTTCAACATTAATAGGCGTACCTGAGATATAGTGTTTAGTCCTTTGTCCATTGACCACCTTCGGGTTAGTACCTTCGGCATTATTAATCTTGATAGCTCCGGAACGATAAACCTCTTCGATAACATATGGTCCTTCCCATTTGGAAAGAAGCTTGCCTGCAAAAAATCTCAAACGAGAGTTGTACAGAAGAACATATTCTCCAACTTTGAATTCCCGCTTTTGGATTCTTTTGTCATGCCATCTTTTGACTTTTTCTTTGAATAGTTTGGCATTTTCATAAGCTTGGGTTCTCCATTCATCTAGTGAGCTTATATCAAATAACCTCTTCTCACCGGCAAGTTTGAAATCATAATTGAGTTCTTTAATTGCCCAAAATGTTTATGTTCTAACTCTAGAGGCAAATGACAAGCTTTTCCATATACAATTTTGTATGGAGACATACCCATAGGATTTTTATAAGCTGTTCTGTAGGCCCAAAGTGCATCATCTAGTTTCTTAGACCAATTCTTTCGAGACCTATTGACAGTTTTTTGTAATATTAATTTAATTTCTCTATTGCTAAGTTCAACTTGACCACTAGATTGAGGATGATAGGGTGATGCAATTCTATGGTTAACATCATATTTAGCAAGCATCTTACGGAAAGCACCATGAATAAAGTGTGAACCACCATCAGTCATTGTATATCTAGGGACTCCAAACCTCGGGAAGATAACTTATTTAAGCATTTGGTGTTATGATCAGCACTACTAGTTGGAATAGCTTCTACCCACTTAGTAACATAATCAACAACAACCAAAATATGAGTGTACCCATTAGAAGAAGGAAAAGGTCCCATATAATCAAAACCCCAGACATCAAATGGTTCAACAACAAGTGAATAGTTCATAGGCATTTCCTGACGCTTACTAATATACCAATTCTTTGACATTCATCACAAGACAATACAAACTTACTGGCATCCTTGAAGAGAGTAGGCCAATAAAAACCAGATTGCAATACCTTGTGAGCAGTTCTATCTCCCGCATGATGTCCTCCGTAAGCTTCAGAATGACATTTCGTAAGATTTGTTCCTGTTCATGCTCAGGTACACAACGTCTAATAATACCATCTAGTCCTTCTTTATAAAGATGTGGGTCATCCCAGAAGTAATGTCTTAAATCATAGAAGAATTTTTTTCTTTTGTTGGTATGTGAAACTAGGTGGTATATATTTAGCGACAATGTAGTTAGCATAATCAGCATACCAAGGAGTGTTTTGAGAAAAAAATATTGCAGCTAACTGTTCATCAGGAAAACTATCATCAATAGGTATTGGGCCATCAAGAATATTTTCTAACCTAGACAAGTTATCAGCCACTGGGTTCTCAGCTTCCTTCCTATCAATGATATGTAAATCAAATTCTTGAAGCAAGCGAACCCACCTAATGAGTCTAGGTTTAGCATCTTTATTTTCCATAAGATATTTTATAGCAGCATGATCAATGTGAACAATAACTTTGGAATCAACAATGTAGGATCTAAATTTATTACAGGCAAACAGCTAAAAATTCTTTTTCAGTAGTAGCATAGTTTGTTTGGGCACTGTCTAGAGTTTTGCTAGCATAATGGATAGCATTTAACTTCTTATCAACTATTTGTCCTAGAACAGCACCAACAACATAATCACTAGCTTCATACATAATTTCAAAAGGCAAGTTCCAATCAGGTGGTTGGACGATAGGTGCAGAAGTTAAGGCTTTCTTGAGTGTTTCAAAGGCTTCTACACAATCATCATCAAAAACAAATGGAATATCCTTTTGTAAAAGATTAGTAAGAGGCCTAGAAATTTTAGAGAAGTCTTTAACGAACCTCCTATAGAAACCAGCATGACCAAGGAAACTCCGAATACCTTTAATATCTTTAGGACATGGCATTTTCTCAATTGCATCAACTTTAGCTTTATCCACCTCAATACCTCGTTCAGATATCTTATGCCCCAAGACAATACCTTCATTAACCATAAAGTGGCACTTCTCCCAATTCAAGACGAGATTAGTTTGTTCACATCTCTGCAAAACTCGATCAAGGTTGCTTAAGCAATCATCAAAAGAAGTTCCGTAAACGGAAAAGTCATCCATGAAAACCTCCACAATCTTGTCACAAAAATCAGAGAATATAGCAGTCATACATCTTTGAAAGGTAGCAGGTGCATTTCATAAACCAAAAGGCACACGTCTATAAGCATAGGTTCCAAAAGGACAAGTAAAGGTGGTTTTCTCTTGATCAGATTGTGATACAGGTATTTGAGAGAAACCAAAATATCCATCCAGAAAACAAAAGTGTGTGTGCTTAGATAATCTTTCTGGCATTTGATCAATGAAAGGCAGAGGGTAATGATCTTTTCTAGTAGCTTTATTTAATTTTCTAAAATCAATTACCATTCTATAGCCAGTGACAATTCTCTGTGGGATAAGTTCATTTTTATCATTAGGAACAACAGTAATACCTCCCTTCTTAGGGACACAATGAACGAGACTTACCCATCTACTATTAGCTATGGGATAGATTATACCTGCTTCAAGAAGCTTTAATATTTCAGTTCTTACCACTTCTTTCATCTTAGGATTCAATCGTCGTTGGTGATCAACAACGGGTTTAGCATCAGGTTCCATATTAATCTTGTGCTGACATAGAGTGGGACTAATGCCCTTAAGATCATCAAGAGTATATCCAATAGCAGCCCGGTGCTTCCTCAGAATTTTTAATAATCTTTCTTCTTCATGTTCTGAAAGGTTAGCACTAATAATAACATGATATATCTTTTTCTCATCAAGATAAGCATACTTCAAAGTGTCAGGCAATTGCTTTAATTCAAACACAAGATCGCCTTTAGGTGGAGGAGGACCTCCTAGAGTTTCAATAGGTAAATTGTTTTTTAGGAGAGGTTGTTGTTCAAAGAAAATTTTATCTATTTCATTTCTTTCATGCAAGTGCATATCATTTTCATGGTCAAGAAAATATTGTTCTAGTGGATCGGTAGGAGGTACGACAATAGAAGCAAGACCAATCATTTCATCCTTACTAGATAATTCTTTATCACGTGGTTGTCTACTAAACTTGGAAAAATTAAACTCATGAGAGACATCACCAAAACTGACACCGACAGTTTGTTTTTCACAATCTATCTTAGCATTAACGGTGCTCAAGAAAGGTCTACCAAAGATAATGGGACAAAAGTCATCTTGCGGGGAACCAAGAACTTGAAAATCAGTAGGATATTTTACTTTCCCACACAAGACTTCAACATCTCTAACAATCCCAAGTGGTGTGATGGTGTCTCTATTAGCAAGTTTAATGGTAACATCAATGTCTTCTATTTAAGCAGGTGCTATTTCATTCATAATTTCTTGGTATAAGGTAAAAGGAATAGCACTCACGCTAGCACCCAAATCACATAAACCATGATAGCAATGATCTCCTATTTTAACTGAGATAATAGGCATGCCAACTACGGTTCTATGTTTATCTTTTTCATCAGGTTTGGCAATTCTAGCAGCTTCATCACAGAAGTAAATAACATGCCCATCAATATTTTCTACCAAGAGATCTTTAACCATAACAACACTAGGTTCTACTTTAATTTGCTTAGAGGGCTTGGGTGCTCTAATATTACTCTTGCGAACCACAATTGATACCTTAGCATGTTCCTTTATCCTAACAGGGAAAGGTGGTTTTTCAATATAAGTAGTAGGCACAACTGGATCAACATTGTAAATGATGGTTTCATCCTTAGCTTTTACTGGTTCTTTAATTTCTTCTTTAATAGGGGGATGATATTTAAACCACTTCTCCTTAGGGAGATCAACATGAGTAGCAAATGATTCACAGAAAGAGGCTACTATCTCAGAGTCAAGTCCATATTTAGTGCTAAACTTGTGGAAAGCATCGGTATTCATAAAAGATTTAACACAATCAAACTTAAGCTTTATACCTAACTCATTATCTTCGTCGAGTTACCAATCTTCAGAGTTGCGTTTAATTCTTTCTAAGATATCCCACTTGAATTCAATAGTCTTCTTCATAAAAGAACCAGTGCAAGAAGTATCGAGCATGGATTGATCATTATGAGAAAGCCGAGCATAAAAATTCTGAATAATAATTTCTCTCAGGATATCATGATCGGGGAATGAATATAACATTGACTTAAGCCTCCCCCAAGCTAGAGCGATGCTTTATCCTTCACGAGGCCAAAAATTATATATATATAATTCCGATCACGATGAACTAGATGCATAGGATAAAACTTTTGGTGGAATTCTAATTGCAATCGATTCCAGTTCCATGATTCAATATCATCAGATAGCCTATACCATGTCAATGCTTTTCCCTTCAAAGATAAAGGGAAAACCTTCTTCTTAACTTCATCTCCAGGTAAACCTGCAAGCTTAAATAATCCACTAACTTCATTCACATGTATTAGGTGCATATCAGGATGTTCAGTTCCATCTCCTACATTAGGATTAGCTAGCAGTTGTTCTACCATACCCGAAGGAATTTCATAACCAATATTTTCAGTAGGTGCACTAGGTTGAGGGGCAACTAATTGTGGTTCCAGTCGAGGTGAAGATACCCCGAACAAACCCCTCAAAGCATTGTTTTCCATAGTAGCAAGTGACAATAAATTTCAGCACGTAGTATATGTTTTTCCTTACCGATTTCCACTTACCAAGAGCGCTTCACTCCCCGGCAACGGCGCCAGAAAAGAGTCTTTATGACCCACAAGTATAGGGGGTCAATCATAGTCCTTTCGATAAGTAAGAGTGTCGAACCCAACGAGGAGCAGAAGGAAATGACAAGCCGTTTTCAGCAAGCACTGAAATTGTAGGTGACACACAGTTTGATAGCAAGATAATTGGTAACAAGCAAGTAATGGTAATGGTAAATAAAGTGCAGCAAGGTATCCCAATCCTTTTGTGGCAAAGGACAGGCCAGAACAGTCTCTTATAATAGGCAAAGTGTTCTTGAGGGTACACGGGGATTTCATCTAGTCACTTTTATCATGTTGGTTTGATTCGCGTTCGCTACTTTGATAATTTGATATGTGGGTGGACCGGTGCTTGGGTGCTATTCTTACTTGAACAAACCTCTCACTTATGATTAACCCCTTCGCAAGCATCCGCAACTACGAGAAAAGTATTAAGATAAAGTCTAACCATAGCATTAAACGTTTGGATCCAAATCAGCCCCTTACGAAGTAGCGCATAAACTAGGGTTTAAGCTTCTGTCAGTCTAGCAACCCATCATCTAATAACTACTCCACAATGCATTCCCTTAGGCCCAAGGATGGTGAAGTGCCATGTAGTCGACGTTCACATGACACCACTAAGGGAATCACAACATACATATCATCAAAATATCGAACACATATCAAATTCACATGATTACTTGCAACATGACTTCTCCCGTGACCTCAAGAACAAAGGTAACTACTCACAAATAATATTCATGCTCAAGATCAGAGGGGTATTGAATAGCATAATGGATCTGAACATATAATCTTCCACCAAATAAACCATATAGTAATCAACTACAAGATGTAATCAACACTACTAGTCACCCCCAGGTACCAATCTGAGGTTCTGGTACAAAGATTGAACACAAGAGATGAACTAGGGTTTGAGAGGAGATGGTGTTGTTGAAGATGTTGATGAAGATTGGCCTCCCAAAGATGAGAGGGGTGTTGGTGATGACTATGGCTTCGATTTCCCCCTCCGGGAGGGAAGTTCCCCTGGCGGAATCGCTCAGCCGGAGGGCAAAAGTGCTCCTGCCCAAGTTCCGCCTCGAGACGGGGGCGCTCCGTCCCGAAAGTCCTCCCCTTATTTTTTCTAGGTCAAAAGACCTTAAATACCAGAAGATGGGCACCGGAGGTGGGCCGTGTTGAGCAAAACCCTGGCGCGCCCTAGTGTCTTGTGCTCACCAGGTGCCCCCCCTCAGGTAGTTATTTGCTCTAGTATTTTTTATATATTCCAAAATAATTCTCCGTGAAGTTTCAGCTTATTTGGAGATGGGCATAATAGGTATCTCTGATGTTCTTTTTCAGGTCCAATATTCCAGCTACCGGTATTCTCCCTCTTTTGTGTAAACCTTGCATATTATGAGAGAAAAGGCATTAGAATCACTCCCTAAAGCATTATTATGCATAAAAACATTATAAATAATAGTAGGAAATCATGATGCGAAATGGACGTATCACAGAGTCGCATGGATTTTGAATTTAACCTCGGGGCTCAAGCATCAAGCTACAGACGAAAGACTGACATGCCAAATTGCCCACAAAAAAACCAAGACTGTGAGGCAGACGACACCGACCTTGATGATATGCTAGATTTTGCTACTATGATTGCAAATTTCCAAGGCCAAGAAGAAGATTTAGCCGGGTACAAGGAGTTTCCAACCATTGATGCGACCTCCAAGAAAGATTTGTATCCAGGTTGCAAAAAGAAATATTCCAAGTTGAATTCCACACTACCGTCTCTTAGATTTAACGCAGAAAGCGGTCTATCAAACAAGGCCTTCACAGAGTTGTTGAGTCTTTTCAAAGACATTCTTCTAGAAGATAATGTGCTCCCCAAAAGCACGAACGAAGCGAAGAAAGTTGTTTGCCCATTGGAACTTTAAGTCCAGAAGATACATGCTTGTGTGAATTATTGTATGTTGTACCGCGGTGATGACAAAGATTTGCGTTCATGTCACATATGCAATCATCCACGATACAAGCGCAGGAGAGCAAAGGACAAGTACAAAACGGACGAAGAGATCAAGAGAGGAACCCAGTTCGAGGTTGTTTGGTACTTGCCTATTCCAAGGTTGAAGCGTTTGTTTGCAAACCCTAGAGAGGCAAAGAGGTTGCGGTGGCATCATGATGAGTGAACCGTGGATAAATATATGAGGCACCGAAAAGATGGGCTCAGTGAGAACAAATCGACGCCAAGTTTCTAGATTTTGCAAAGGATCCTAGAAGTATAAGGCTAGGGGGTGTACTGATGGATATAATCCATTTGGTGATATGAGCACCCAACACAACACTTGGCCAGTGCTTCTGTGCATATATAATCTTCCTCCTTGGTTGTGTATGAAGAAAAAATACATCATGATGTAAATAATTATCCAAGGCCTGAAGCAACCTAGAAATAATGTCGACATTTACTTTCAGCTACTGGTAGAAGAACTGCTGACATTGTGGAATGAGCCTGGTGTAAAATGTTATGATGCTTACGGAAAGGAGGTTTTCCAGCTATATGTGTTGCTGCTGCACACCATTCAAGATATGTCGGTGTTAGGAAACACTTCGGGGCAGAAAACAAAGTGACCAGTAGGATGTGTCACATGCATGGATAGGACAACGAGTAGATTTCTTTCCAACTTGCGCAAAACCGTGTATTTGCGTCACTGTAGGTACCTGAGGAGAAATCACCCTTACCGAAAGATGAAAGCTGAATTTGATGGTATGGTAGTGGGTGCGATTGTCACAAGACCTTATGATGGGAAGGAGTCCTCAGCATGGCTAAAAAATTTAAACTTGTGCTTGGCAAGGGACCCGGTTCGTCATAAAAAAAAAACCCACGGACCAAGTGTTTTAAGAGGAAATCAGTGTTTTGGCAATTTCCTTACTGGGACTTCCTAAGTGTACGTCACTGCATCGATGTCATGCACGTAGAGAAGAACGTGTGTGAAAGCATCCTTGGTACTCTGTTCAAGATTAAAGGCAAAAGAAAGGATGGTGACGGTGCACGACTCGAGATGATTGGCGATCAACCAAAACACATGAATGAAGCAGAAGATGATGACAAAATGCTCGACCTTCACCGAAGTTACAATCTCACTGCAACAAACATAAAAGAGTTCTTCCAATATTTGTTGTCAATTAAGACACCCTCTTCCTACTCCACAAACATCAGCAGTCTCGTGGATGATAGCTAGACTAAAAAGAAGTTGGGTCACATGAAGTCACATGATTGCCACGTATGTTCACACAAATCCTACCCATGTCCATAAGGAATATGATGGACACAGACAAAAGAAACACACTCATTGATCCCTGTGATTTCTTCAATAAACTATGGCAGAAAGTGGTAGATCATGAAGAGCTAGATCATATGCAAGATGATATTGCAAGAATATTGTCGAACTTAGAGATGTTTTTCCCACCATCATTCTTTGATGTCATGGTCCATCTCACTGGGCACCTTGTCGACGAGATAAAGTATTGTGGTCCTGTGTTTCTTCGCAACATGTATCTCTTTGAGCGGTTCATGGGAATATTGAAGCGCTATTGTCGTAACCGATGTCATCCAGAGGCAAGCATCCTACATGGTTATACCGCGGAGGAGGTGGTTGAGTTTTGCACTGAATACATGAAACAAAGACCTATAGGTGTGCGCTTCTCTCGCCACGAGGGAAGGTTGGCTGGTAAGCCGGTCCTTGGTGGCTCACAGTTTTGTGCACCTGCAGATAAGGCCGATCACGCCCATTTGACGGTACTGCTTAACAGCCCGATACTCGATGCTTATGTTGAACAACTCTTGGAGGAGATACGATGATGCTACTGACCCAATGTGCTTTCACAAGTTGTTGAGATCAATGCACACAATAAGGACTACGTCACATGGCTGAAGGCTCACTTGGCACGTGGGTCCGATGATGACCTTGCAACGTGGTTGGCACAAAAGGCATCACCTATGATTATCAAGTACCAAGCGTATGACATAAATGGCAACATGTGCTACACTGAGGCACGTGATGATAAGACTTCATATCAGAACAACTCTGTTCGAATAGAATGCCTAACTGTAGACGAAGATGATAAACATGTATACTATGGAACCATCAAAGAGATTTGAGAGCTTGACTATGTGGAATTGAAGGTGGCATTATTCAGGTGCAGATGGGTCCCTCTTGGTAGCTTAAAGGTTGATGCTTACAGGAAGACATATGTTGACCTCAGAAAGATGGCATATCACAAGGACCCATTTATTCTTGCCAGCGATGCTACCCAGATTTTCTATGTGCAAGACCCCTTGCATAAGAACTGTCATGTAGTGATGTATGGGAAGAGGAGGGTACTAGGCCTCGAGAATGTTGGTGATGAGGACGATTACAATCAATTTAATGAGTTGTCACCTGAGGGACCACGAGACAAGATAAAAGAGAAACATAAAATCATCAGAAAACCTATGTTCATTAGGGGTCAACCTAATGATCCGAGTCACCCCATGTACATGGGAATTATTTAAGCTGTAAATTATGTATATTGTACTGAATTGTCGCATGTACTAAATTGTGAGCTATGTAATGAATTCGTTCTATTAGAAGCGTTGCATGTACTGTATTGTGAGGTGCCCGCCCTTCTGTTGATCTAAATTAATATGTTGACCTTGATATTGTTGTCAACCCTAGCAATGAATTTGAACTATTTATGATTATATACCCTAGAGCTAGCACGCTCATTTGATCTCACTATGGTATGTATGAACTGAACATGTGCAATATGGCTTACCATTAGCACACGGTTCATTTATTAGAGTCGTGTGCGAACCCAAACCTTGGCCGATGACCACTAATGCACGCAATGTGAGTCGTGCGTTATGATTGGCCAAAACCCAAGCCCAACGGATCGTAAGTCTGCATCGTAGGATGCACCTAGATCAAACGACAATCCTTGTCCCTCTCGTCAACACACGTAGTTGCAGTTGGGATTTGATTTATACGCACTAAATGCCCGGTAAATGCTAAAAATGGCTTAAAATAGCAAACGAGCCCCGAAATGCGCTAGAAAATCAAACCTGGCTTATAATGATGATTGCCTACCGTGGGAATTTTTTTGGAGGAAAGGTAATGAAGAACCGTCGATTGGAGTTTGATCCACCATGTCTCCTTCTGTAACTATGATCCCTCTAGGGAGATGATATGGTTTCCAAGGAGCGGACATCGTAACTTGTGCCAAACTTTACCAAAAATTCCCACGGTGTGGTGACATCACGACACGCCGACCCATCGGTTTCCATGATTTTCGGAGTCCATCTGCATTTTCTGTAATTAAATTACCAACATGTCCTATGTCGGTGGACGCATCTCGCATCCGAAATGTTTGAAAATTCTTCCCATTCCTTGGACAACGAATGAAAACACGCAAAGCGACACACAAATGATTTTTAAGGCCTTCTTTGCCAGCACCCACACATAGTTACAGTTGGGATTTTAATTATATGCAGTAAATGCCCGGTAAAAGTAAAAATGCCTTATATCTAGCAACCGAGCCCTGAAATCCACCAGAAAATCATTACTAGGAGTACAACGGTGTTTGCGTACCGTGGAAAAAATTGAGGCGAAACGATGAAGTCATCGCCGATTGGAGTTCGAATTGTCAAATCTACTTTTGGAAACTATGATCCTTCTTGTGAGATGCCCTGGTTTCGAAGGAGGGGTCATCGCAACTTGTGCCAAACATTACTAATTTTTTTCCACGGGGTCTTCACATCATGCCACGGTGACACACCTGACGTGGCTTGAGACTGCGTCGGTATTTCCCCAAAGAGGAAGGGATGATGCAACACAGCGACGGTAAGTATTTCCCTTAGTTATGAAACCAAGGTTATCGAACCAGTAGGAGGATCACCACCACCCAATAAGCAGCACCTGCACACAAACAACAAATACTTGCAACCCGACGCGAAAGAGAGGTTGTCAATCTCTCTACGGTAAAAAGATAGATTAGGTAGTGATGTATAGGAGAGATAGATCTCTCAAGAACACAAAAAAGAAAAGGCAAATAAAAAGTGCAGCAATATATTTTTGGGTTTTTGGTTTTGTAGATCTGAAAACAAAGAAGCAAAAAAAAGTAGATCGGAAAGCAACATGTTGGAAAAGTAGACCCGGGGCCGCAGGATTCACTACTGGCTTCTCTCATGAGTATAGCGCACGGTGGGTGAACAAATTATTGTTGGGCAATTGATAGAAAATCGAATAGTCATGACGATATCCAAGGCGATGATCATTATATAGGCATCACGTCCAAGATAAGTAGACCGACTCCTGCCTGCATCTACCACTATTACTCCACACATCGACCGCTATCCAGCATGCATCTAGTGTATTAAGTTCATGGAAAAACGGAGTAATGCAATAAGAACGATGACATGATGTAGACAAGATCTATTCATGTAGAAATAGACCCCATCTTGTTATCCTTAATGGCAACGATACATGCGTGCCTTGCTGCCCCTTCTGTCACTGAGAAAGGACACCGCAAGATCGAACCCATCACAAAGCACCTCTTCCCATGGCAAGAAAATTGATCTAGTTGGCCTAACTAAACCAAAGATTCGAAGAAGAAATACGAGGCTATAAGTAATCATGCTTATAATAGATCAAAGAAGACTCAAATAATATTCATGGATAGAAACTAATCATGAACTCAAAATTCATCGAATCCCAACAAACACACCGCAAAAGTTTACATCAAATAGATTTCCAAGAGACCATTGTATTGAGAATCATAAGAGAGAGAGAGGAAGCCATCTAGCTACTGCCTACGGACCCGTAGGTCTATGGTGGACTACTCACGCATCATCGGAGAGGCACCTACGAAGAAGATGAACCCCTCCGTGGTGGTCTTTAGATTGGATCTCGAGGTTCTGAAACTTGCGGCGGCTGGAATTGTGTTTCGTCGACTCCCCTAGGGTTTTCCGAATATTTGAGAATTTATAGGCATCAGAGGCGGTGCAGAGGGGCCCCGTGGAGGGCACAACCCATCAGGGCGTGCCGGGGGCCCCCTGGCGCACCCTGGTGGGTTGTGCTCTCCACAGCCCACCTTCCTGGCTCTTTTTTGGCGCACTAGGTGTCTTCTGGTCCAGAAAAAATCTCCAAAAAGTTTCGTCGCGATTGGACTCCATTTGGTACTGATATTCTGCGAAGTAAAAAACAAGCAAAAACAGCAACTGGCTCTTTGGCACTATGTCAATAGGTTAGTCCCAAAAAATTATATAAAGTTGTCATAAAATGATTGTAAAACATCCAAGAATGATAATATAACAGCATAGAACAAGCAAAAATTATAGATACGTTGGAGATGTATCAGCATCCCCAAGCTTAATTCCTACTCGTCCTCGAGTAGGTAAATGATAAAAACAGAACTTTTGATGTGGAATGCTGCCTAACATGTTCATCATATTCTTTTCTTTTGTGTAGCATGGACATTTGGACTTGTAAATGATTCAAAGCAATAGTCTAGTTTTAACATAATGACTTCAATACTCAAGCATGCCAACAAGCAACCATGTCTTTCAAAATATCAACACTAAAGAAAGTTATCCCTAGCCCATTATGCTCAATCATTGATCCATTCATGAAACACACTCAAATATTAGCTATGCCCAATGCTCAAGTACGATCATAGTGCCCCCTAGTTGGTGCTTTATAAGAGAAGATGGAGACTCAAAGTAAAATAAAAATTGCATAATGTAAATAGATAGGCCCTTCGCAGAGGGGAGTAGGGATTTGTAGAGGTGCCAGAGCTCAAAGTTTTAAATTGAGAGAGAAAAATATTTTGGGTGGCATGCTTTTCCTGTCAACGAAAACAAAAAAGTAGCTCACAATACTTTCCATGCTAGATATATCATAGGCGGTTCCCAAACAGAAAATAAATTTTATTCCTTTTTCCACCAAACTTTCACTTTCCATGGCGGGCCGTATCCACGGTTGCCTTCCATACCAACACTTTCCAAGGAATTTATTATTTGACAACATAAAGTAATTTTTTTTCTTTTTCATTTCGGGAATGGGCATCCCTATTACCGCCGCACTCTCGTGCAATGACAAGTGAATAAACACTCATCTTGAGAATAACACATCTAGCATGGAAAAATATTGGACACTCCCCACCGTTTCATGAGCGGTACGAGCACACAAAAAGAGAAAATTTATTTTGAAAATTTAGAGATGGCACATACAAATTTGCTTGGAACGGCATGGAAATACCACATATAGGTAGGTATGGTGGACTCATAAGGCAAAACTTGGTTTATGTTTTTTGGATGCACAAGTAGTATTTCTACTTAGTACAAATGGAGGCTAGCAAATAGATTGAGAAGCAACCAAACCAAGAAACAGAAATTCACATAAGTGAGCATTGAGCATAACTAACACCGAATAATGCACCAAAGTAGGATGTAACTTCATTGCATAACTATTGACTTTCGTACTTGCATAGGGAATCACAAACCTTAACACCAATATTCCTACTAAAGCATAATTACTCACTAACATGACTCACATATTACTATCATCATGTTTCAAAACTATTACAAGGAATCAAGTTTAATTTGTCCAATGATCTTCATGAAAGTTTTTATTATATCCTCCTTGGATATCTATCACTTTGGGACTAGTTTCATATATTGCCATTGCCTTTTTTGACAAGCTCAAACAAATTTAAGTGAAGCACATGAGCATAAAGATTTCTTGTCTCAAAAAGATATAAGTGAAGCATGAGAGGATTTCTTCAAAAATTTACTAACTCTCAAACTAATCTATGTGAAGCATGAGAGTATTTCTACAAAAATTTCCAAGCACACCATGCTCAAAAAGATATAAGTGAAGCACTAGAGCAATTCTATAGCTCAAAAAGTTTATGTGAAGCATAGAGAGCAATTCTAACAAATCATAGCATAATTTTGGCCCTCCCAAATAGGTGTGTACAGCAAGGACATAAATGAAAAACAAACAAGCAAAGCAAGCAAAGATACAAGACACTCCAAGCAAAACTCATGATATGTGACGAATAAAAATATAGCTCCAAGTAAAATACCGATGGTTGTTAGAAGAAAGAGAGGATGCCACTCGGGGGCATCCCCAAGCTTAGTTGCTTGTTACTCTTTGGATATATCTTGGGGGTTCGGTAGCATCCCCAAGCTTAGGCTCTTGTCACTCCTTATTCCTTCATCCATCGTGATCTCACCCAAAACTTGAAAACTTCAATCACACAAAACTCAACAAAATCTTCGTGAGATCCGTTAGTATAATAAAGCAAATCACTTTGCAAAACCATTCATATTTTGTTATTAAATTATACCTACTGTATTTTAACTTTACCATGGCTCATACCCTTCAATATAACCCATAGATTCATCAAAACAAGCACACAATGCAATGAACACAGAATCTGTCTTAAACATAATAGTCTGTACTAATCTGTACTCTAACCATACTTTTATAACTCTAAAAATTCTGAAACATTAGGAAAACTTAAATAATTTGTATATAAACACTTTTTGAAAATTTCAGCTCAAGATCACATTCCAGAAAAAAATGAAAATTCAAATACTGGACGCAAAGTTTCTGTTTCAGATTCAGCATCGCTTCTACTCATCTTATGAATCATCCTAAAGGTTCTACTTGGCACAAACACTAAATAAACCATAAAAACACAATCATAAAACAGGCATAATTTCTTAAATACTCAAAAACAGAAAGTAAAAAGCAAAAATTTATTTATTCATTGGGTTGCCTCCCAACAAGCGCTATCGTTTTACGCCCCTAGCTAGGCATAACGCATAGTTTCAAGTATTGTCATCCTTGGTTTTGGATCCATACGATGCCCTCATGATTGATTCATATGGTGGCTTAATTATTGTTCTATGGAAGTGTTCCATACCCTTTCTTAGTGGAAATTGAAAACGAATATTGCCTTCTTTCATATCAATCACGGCACCTATAGTGCGTAAAAACGGTCTACCAATTATAATGGGACAAGACGGATTGCAATCGATATCAAGCACAATAAAATCAATGGGCACATAATTCCTTTTTGCAAGAATAATAACATCATTAATTCTTCCCAAAGGCTTTTTAATAGTTGAATCCGCCAAGTGCAAATTAAGAGAACATTCTTCAATATTGGTAAGACCAAGAACATCACATAGAGATTTCGGAATCGTGGAAACACTAGCACCCAAATCACATAAAGCAAAGCACTCATAATTTTTAATCTTGACCTTAATGGTAGGTTCCCACACATCATGTAATTTTCTAGGAATAGAAATCTCCAACTCCAACTTTTCTTCAAAAGATTTCATCATGGCATCAACGATATGTTTAGTGAAAGCTTTATTTTGCTCATAAGCATGGGGTGAATTCAACATGGATTGCGGCAAAGAAATACATTCAATCAAAGAGAAACTATCATAATTAAAGTCTTTGAAATCCATAATAGTGGGCACATCACTAGTTAAAGTTTTGATCTCTTCAAACCCACTTTTATCAAAATTTTCATCAAGATTTTCACCCTCCAAATTATTGGGACGCCTTCTAGCTAAAGTTGACTCTTCTTCAATCCCTTTATCATCAATCTTAATATTACTAAACAAGGAATCAATAGAAGAAACACCAATCACTTTAAGATCTTCATCTTTCTTATGAAGGCAATCACTAGAAAACGATTTTTCTAAGATTTCTCTTTTAGCTCTAAGCATAGCGGTTCTTTTCTTCCTTTCATCCATGGAGACATATAAAGGTTTAATAGATTCATCAATCTTAGACACAAAGGCTTTCAACTTGAGATTTTCAACATCATGGGAAATTCTATCAATGCTTCTAGACATATCATCAATCTTATTCAACTTTTCTTCTATCGTAGTATTGAAAGCCTTTTGCTCATTGATAAATTCTTTAATATTACTCTCAAGATCAGAGGTGTTCCTATTATTATTGTAAGAGGAATTACCATAGGAATTGCCATAATTATTAGAGGAATTTCCAGGAAAAGGCCTCGGATTAAAATTACCTCTATAAGCATTGTTGTTGAAATTGTTTCGCGAGATAAAGTTCACATCTACGGATTCAATATTTTGCTCAATCAAGGTAGACAAAGGCACATCATTAAGATCAATAGGAGCATTTTTACTAGCAACCAATTTCATCAAAGCATCAACCTTATCACTCAAAGTACTAATTTCTTCAACCGAATTAACCTTTTTACGAGTAGGTGCTCTTTCGGTATGCCATTGAGAATAATTAGCCATGATATTATCTAGCAATTTATTAGCTTCACCCAAAGTAATTTCCATAAAAGTACCACTCGCGGCGGAATCTAAAATATTTCTAGAGACAAAATTCAATCCCGCATAAATTTTTTGTATGATCATCCAAAGATTTAAACCATGAGTAGGACAATTTCTTAGCATCAACTTCATTCTTTACCAAGATTGTGCAACATGTTCATACTCAAGTTTCTTAAAATTGATGATTTGCGTCCTAAGGGAAATAATTTTCGCGGGCGGAAAATACTTAGTGATAAAAGCATCCTTGCACTTATTCCAAGAATCGATACTATTGCGAGGCAAGGAGGAAAACCAAATTTTTGCACCATCCCACAAGGAGAAAGGAAACAATTTCAACTTCACGATATCATTGTCCACATCTTTTTTCTTTTGCATATCAAACAATTCTACGAACGTGTTTAGATGGGACGCGGCATCCTCATTAGGATTACCGGCAAATTGATCTTTCATGACAAGATTCAACAAAGCGGCATTAATATCACAAGACTCCGCACTAGTGGCGGGAGGAGCAATCGGAGTACTAATAAAATCATTGTTATTAGTATTGGAAAAATCTCACAACCTGGTGTTTTCTTGAGTCATCGTGACCACGCAAACAAGATTGCAATCAAGGAAGAGATCTGGCGAGAAAAAGGCGAATGAAAAAGAGGGCGAATAAAATGGCAAATTGGTGAAGTGGGGGAGAGGAAAACGAGAGGCAAATGGCAAATAATGTAATTACAAGGAGATGAGATTTGTGATTAGGAACCTGGTAGATGATGATGGAGTCTCCTCGGCGCCTGAGATAGGCACGTAGAAGAGACCGCTTCCTCCCCGGCAACGGCGCCAGAAATTCCTTTGACGTGGCTTGAGACTGTGTCGGTATTTCCCCAAAGGGGAAGGGATGATGCAGCACAGCGACGGTAAGTATTTCCCGCAGTTATGAAACCAAGGTTATCGAACCAGTAGGAGGATCACCACCACCGAATAAGCAGCACATGTACACAAACAACAAATACTTGCAACACGACGCGAAAGAGAGGTTGTCAAAAAATACAGCTGATCCATACAGCACACGATCGAAACTCGAGCGGCTCCCGTGTCATCCCAGCTGGGCGACCCGGGCGCGACCAGATCCCGCCGCCGACTACCCCCTACTCCGGTGCTCTCCCCGGCCGCTGCTGCCTCCGACGGGTGATGCGGTGGCAGCGGCCCCCTCTCGTTACCAAAGGTGGCGGGGGGTGGCCCAGGCCATGCGAGCACGGTGGCTCCATGGGGGCGGCGGATCCTCATGGCGCCGGTGGTGGAGATGTGCTCCGGTGGCGTCATCCTTGCGGGGGGTGGACCGATTTGGCCGGCCAGTTCGAGGAGGTGGCGGTTGGTGGGTGTGGTGGTGTTGCGGTGGCGTCGTTCTTGCGAGGATGGCCGGATCTGACAGGGTGCTCGGACACCGCGCGGGCGTTGAGGTCGGATCTGGCGCGGGAGGCTGGCGGCCGTGCTGTGCTGCTGCTCCTGATGCATGGATCTGGAGCACGTGATGTCGGGGCTGTGGTGCTCGGATGCCGGAGCGGCGGCCCCGGACCTCTTCTTCGGCGACGGCGGCCGGGGTGGCTGCGTGGGCAGTGCCAGGGCTGGAGCTCGGGGCACCGGTACTCTGCAACAGTGCGTCAGCCCTCGATCGCACTAGGGACGCTTGGTGCTGGTCGGTGGGTTGGTTGTTGCGCGAGGCACCGGATCTGACCAGACGTGGGTGGTTCTGGCTCTCGCGGTGGTGTTGGGGTGGCATGGTCGGCGGCTGTGCGTGGTGCACGTGGCAGCAGCAAGGCCGTTCTAGTCGGCCGCTCCTGGCTCTGGTGGTGGGTGGTGGTTTAGGCGAGCGGTGGCTATCGTGTGTTGGTTTGAGGGGAGGGCATCCTTTGGCTTCTCGGGGCGAAAGTCTTGCTCCGGTCTTGGCCGGAGCCGACGACGGCGACGCCTATGAGCGCCGCACACCTTCTTGGAGGCGTCGTCGTACGAGGGCCTACGATCTCTTCTGTCGCTCTCCGGGGGAAACCCTTGCTCCGGGCTCCTGGAGAGAACGATGGCGGCGCTTCAGTGTCGCGATCCTTCTTGGAGGCATCGTTCTGGAGCGGTCTTGGCCTCGATGTGTCATTGGCTTGGGTGGTGCGCAGCCTCGGGGCCGGCGTGGAAGTCGGAGCGGCGGTTCCGGATCCCATCGCAATGGAGGGGTGCCAGCATTGGTCATGTGGGTGACAATGTCATTGGCCAGCCTGGTGCCCGGCCTTGGGGCCAGCGTGGACGTCGGAGCGGCGGTTTCGGATATGGTTGTTGGGTGTCGGCTTCTGTTGCTCGGGCGATGAAGCTGGCGGCTCGCTTGGAGCGCGGCCTTGGGGTCGGCGTGCACGTCGGAGCGGCGGTTCCGGATATGGTTGTTGGGTGTCGGCTTCGGTTGCTCGGGCGATGAAGCTGGCGGCTCGCTTGGAGCGAGGCCTCGGGGTCTGTGTGTGGGGTTTTTCGTCTGTAAGTCGGAGCGCTCCGGAGTTGGTTGTTGGGTGTCGGCTCTGGTTGCTCGGGCGGCAGAGCAGGTGACTTGTCTGGTGAGCGGCCTCGGGGTCGGCGTGGATGCCAGAGCAGCGACTTCGGTCTTGGTTGTAGAGTGTCGGCTACGTGCTACTCGGGTAACAGAGCCGGCGGCTCATCTGGTGCGCGGCCCTGGGGTCGGCGTGTGTTGTTGGTGCCCTGTGGAGGGCGTGTTGTAACGGTTTTCGCCCGGGTTTCCGTTAATTAACCGGGCAACTATCTTCTACCTTAATTAATGAATCGGGCCCTAAGGGACCGTGTTTCAAAAAAATATAGATTAGGTAGTGATGGGTAGGAGAGATAGATCTCTCAAGAACACAAAATAGAAAAGGCAAATAAAAAGGGCAGCAATATATTTTTGGGTTTTGGTTTTGTAGATCTGAAAACAAAGAAGCAAAAAAAAGTAGATCGGAAAGCAATATGTTGGAAAAGTAGACCCGGGGGCCGTAGGATTCACTAGTGGCTTCTCTCATGAGTATAGCGCACGGTGGGTGAACAAATTACTGTTGGGCAATTGATAGAAAATCGAATAGTCATGACGATATCCAAGGCGATGATCATTATATAGGCATCACGTCCAAGATAAGCAGACCGACTCCTGCCTGCATCTACCACTATTACTCCACACATCGACCGCTATCCAGCATGCATCTAGTGTATTAAGTTCATGGAAAAACGGAGTAATGCAATAAGAACGATGACATGATGTAGACAAGATCTATTCATGTAGGAATAGACCCCATCTTGTTATCCTTAATGGCAACAATATATGCGTGCCTTGCTGCCCCTTCTGTCACTGGGAAAGGACACCGCAAAATCGAACCCATCACAAAGCACCTCTTCCCATGGCAAGAAAAATCGATCTAGTTGGCCTAACTAAACCAAAGATTCAAAGAAGAAATACGAGGCTATAAGTAATCATGCATATAAGAGATCAAAGAAGACTCAAATAATATTCATGGATAGAAACTGATCATGAACTCAAAATTCATCGGATCCCAACAAACACGCCGCAAAAGTTTACATCAAATAGATCTCCAAGAGACCATTGTATTGAGAATCATAAGAGAGAGAGAGAGGAATCCATCTAGCTACTGCCTACGGACCCGTAGGTCTATGGTGGACTACTCACGCATCATCGGAGAGGCACCTATGAAGAAGATGAACCCCTCCGTGATGGTGTTTAGATTGGATCTCGAGGTTTTGGAACTTGCGGCGGCTGGAATTGTGTTTCGTCGACTCCCCTAGGATTTTCCGAAAATTTGAGAATTTATAGGCATCAGAGGCGGTGCAGAGGGGCCCCGTGGAGGGCACAACCCATCAGGGCGCGCCGGGGGCCCCCTAGCGCGCCCTGGTGGGTTGTGCTCTCCACAGCCCACCTTCCTGGCTCTTTTTTGGCCCACTGGGTGTCTTCTGGTCCAGAAAAAATCTCCAAAATGTTTCTTCGCGATTGGACTCCATTTGGTACTGATATTCTGCGAAGTAAAAAACAAGCAAAAAACAACAACTGGCACTTTGGCACTATGTCAATTGGTTAGTCCCAAAAAATGATATAAAGTTGTTATAAAATGATTGTAAAACACCCAAGAATGATAATATAACAGCATGGAACAAGCAAAAATTATAGATATGTTGGAGACGTATCAACGTCCACTTTCGTGATTTTCGATGTCCATCTGCATTTCATGTAATTAAATTACTAACAAGCCCGATGTTGGTGGACGCATCTCGCAACCGAAATGTTTGAAAATTCTTCACATTCCCTGGAAAATGACTGAAAACGCGCATTGCGACATACAAATGATTTTTCAGACCTACCTTTATAACACCCGCATGTAGTTCAAGTTGGAATTTGATTTATATGCACCAAATGCGAGCTAAATGCAAAAATGGTTTAAAAATAGCAACCGAGATCTGAAACCCGACAGAAAATCAATACAGGGGTAAGAAAGGTGATTGTGTACCGAGAAAAAAAATCGAGGTGAAAAGATGAAGTCATGTCCTCATTTTAAATGGAATTACGATGTTCGTGCATAAACCATTAGCACACGGTTTATTCATTAAAGCCATGTGCGAACCCAAACCGTGGCCGATGACCACTAATGCGCGCAACGTGATTCGTGCATTCTGATTAGCCAAAACCCAAGCCCCATGGATGGTAAGTCTGCACCATAGGATACATCCAGATCGAACGACAATCCTTATCCCTCTTGTCAACACACGTAGTTGCAGTTGGGATTTGATTTATATGTACTAAATGCCTGGTAAATGCTAAAAGGCTTAAATATAGCAAACGAGCCCTGAAATGCGCTAGAAAATCAAACCTGGTTATAATGATGATTGCATACCGTGGGAAAAAATTGAAGGAGATGCGGTGAATACACCGACGATTGGAGTTCGATCCGCCACGTCTCCTTCTCGAACTATGATCCCTCTAGTGAGATGCTATAGTTTCAAAGGAGCGATCATCGTAACTTGTGCCAAACTTTACCAATTTTTTTCCACTGTGTGGTGACACCACGACACGCCGACCCACCGGTTTCCATGATTTTTGGAGTCCATCTATATTTTCTATAATTAAATTACCAACATGCCATGCGTCGGTGGACGCATCTTGGAACCGAAATGTTTGAAAATTCTTCCCATTCCTTGGACAACGAATGAATACATGCAAAGTGACGCACAAATGATTTTTAAGGCCTTCTTTGCCAGCACCCACATGTTGTTGTAGTTGGGATTTGATTTATATGCACTAAATGCCCGGTAACTGCAAAAATGGCTGGAAAATATCAAACGATACATGAAATGCGACAGAAAATCAACACTAGGGTATAATGGTCACTGTGTACCGTGAAAAAAATTTGGAGGCAAAATGATGAGGTCTCGTCTTCATTTCAAACGAATTTATGCTCCTTGTTCACACAGGTTACTAGATGCAACCGTTTGCATAGGCCTTTCCGCGGGGCGATCGACGCTCTTTTTTCACCCTTTTCACCGAAGCCGCCAACATGCCCCCAACCCCAACACCCGCCCCCATTTTACTCAACAGTCGGCATATTCTATTCAAACTCCATCGCCAACTCCCTCCTATCCCCCCAGATCCACACCAGAACCCTTTCTGGCCCCGTCATTCTCAATCCAGTCGTGTACCCGCTCTCCGACGTCAACCCAACCCTTCACCGTCGTTCCGAACACGCGTCTACTCATGCCTCGGCATCTTCATTTGCTCGCCAGCCGCCCTCGAGCATATCGATCATGTACCGTCGCCTCTCCTGCCGGGTTTGCGCAAAAACCTGTCAGTTACTGCCCTCCATCGCGATGAAGCATATTTCCTCGCGATCCGTTTTCCTATTTGGTTTGGCATGTTCCCAAATTGGTTATAAAATAATGGAGAGCGTATATATGTTCATTATCAACCTTTCTAACTACATATAAGTTATATTTTGTTCCAATTAGTTATTGTCGTGTTACAGATCATGGGCGCATGAGTCACACAAAACGAACAAATTAGTCGTACATTTTCCAAATTATTACATGCCATGTTTAGACAGCTTGCTACCAAGTTGTTAGTTTTAATTTATGCTTACCCCCCTTTTCTGAATTTCACATGTGTTCTCTATAGTAGATGCTGAGTAGCAGCGACGACAGTCGTACTTCTACCGATGTATCTTGATCTGAGTTCGAAACCAACATATGATCTTGGATCAATAAATGAGGAACGGGATAGAGCTGTCGCAACCATCCTTCCGGTCAAGACACAGAAGAACGCTCTAAGAAAGCCCACACACCATCCTAAAGGTGTATATGAAGTAGTCGACATCGATTTGAAGTCGTGGGATCCAACTAAACCAGAGGAAGCACGCACGAGGTTCAGGAGTGTGAGTGGTTTTGTTGGCAGGGCAAGGCTCAACATTAATCTACCCGGGTTTCGGAAGGCTGGCACAGAAACATGACACATGATAGTTTGGGAGATCATGGAGCATTTCAATGTTACCGAGAAGTGGAGAGAGTAGGTGGAACAAGCTGTACTGAAGAAGGCCATGGATGCTTGGAGAAACTGGAAGCATGTGTTGTACAAGAAGTACTTGAGTCAAGGCAAGGACTCAATCCCCTCATACCCCCAAATTACAAAGGATGGCTTGGCAGAATTCAAAAGGGTTAGGGCCAGTGTGGAGTTTATTAAGAAGAGTGCCAAGCAATTGGAACTTCAAAAGAAGAACACACACACCCATTGTATGGGTGTGGCATGATACTACATCATGAAACCGATATGGGATCGGGAGGACAAAGAAGTAGTAGCTGCCGGTGGCAAACCGGCCTTTAATGAAGTTAGGGGCAGCCACGCTAGAGACTACTTGCGGGCACGTGCAAGGAGGCGTGAGGATGGCACTTATTACTTTGAAAACTCAGCAGGTGAAGCACTGTATAACGACATGGTAGAGGCTTCCAAAAACCCTGGAAGGTTCTACGGGAACTCAGGGACAGTGGACATTCTGTCCGAGGCTCTGAAAACCAAAGAGCCCCCCTGACGTGCAAGGGGTATTGGGGTCAATGTCCCACACAAGAGGGCTTTCTCACTAAGCAAAGAAGAGAGGCTCAGCATGAAAAAAGCTAGAAGTGAAATGAAGCAGAATGTATTGTACGAAAAGATCAAGAGGGACATGTATCCTGGATTTTAAAAGGATATTGAGGATTCATTTATGCAGCAGAAGACACTAACATTGAGAGATAGCCAGAAGACACAAGGGGGTGGGCATGGAGGATGCCGCTTATTGCGCAACAACACCGCACAAGAGTAGATGTGCATCATCTGACCCCAGTGACATTAAGACTGCAACTTCACATGATGGTGCTATATTCGATCTCTATGGTATGAGAGACAGACTGAAGGGTGTGCTCACACATTATGAAGGTACGTTAAAATGTGCAATAGCCTGGGTTTACCCCCTGGATCGGACGAGGGACTCTTGTTGGACAAATGTGTCGTTGAAGCCGGGTTGTGTGAAGTGCCTTGTGACCGAAATAAAGCCTGGATTCAAAGAATTTTCCCTGAAGAAAGTCCTAGGGGACTATGATGAGGAGAGGACCTTGAAAGAAACACTATTAAATCATATCCAGTGGCCATGGAAAGAAATAGACTTCCTGGAAGAGATCCCTCCACCCCTCCCAAAAGCAACCAATGGCGCCCTTGAACCGGTGACTCTCTTCTGGCCACAACAGATCTTGTGTGCTTCCCCCAAGAAACATAATATTCATAATCCGATGGCTGAGGTATCAAACTGTGATCAACTCGCCCACCTGTCGTACAAGCCAGGTCATCGTACGCTCCCGAGCAGCTTGTGGAAAGGCCTACAACTGCTGAAGACGCACCATCAGTTCAGATGCCGACCACTGAAGCAAAAGGGGCAAACGCATCGGCACTACATGCTCAGCACACAAACCAGGTGGAATCGCCTGCTAAGCAGTTCTAAAGTTTGGATACACCTGCTAAGTAGTTCGACAGTCCGGAACCACCTGCTCATCAGTCCAGCGGTTCACAGCCGCCTGATAAGCATACCGATGTGTCGTCACTGCCCGCTCAGCAAACCAATGCATTGTCACAGACGCCTCAACACACCGACGCGTTGGCACCACCTGCGCAGAAGCCCGACATAGCTTCAACGGCTGGGCAACAGTCCGTCGCCTCTGCTACTACAGCTTAACGGTCCGTCACAGCAGCACCATCGGGTCAGTAGTCCATCGTAGTTTCACCGGCTGCTCAGCATCACATTGTTCATGTATCCAGACCTCGAACCAGAAGTGCTTCAGCTAACAAGAGGAAAGTGGGCACAATTGCAAACACGAAGAAGGGCCCCCCAAAACCAAGGAGGGATGGGACCAATAGCATCCTACTACAAAGACTCCTCACCCGGAACCAAATCAACAACAATTTGTTTCAAGGGGTGGCTAGTGTTGGTTCTGACGCCATGGACGATGAGACATTTAATAAGCTACTTGGTAGTCGTAAGGAATACCCATTTGATGCACACAAGTACAAGCATGGCCAGCCATTTCTTGTTTGCGAATACTTTGAGGAGTGCAGTGCCAGTTGCCGCAAGTTACATAAATATTGCATGGAGAAATGTCAGAAGGAGAAGATAATAACATTCTGAACTCATGACACTTTCATCTCTTCTTCAACTTTGATGACATGCTGAACTTTGTGAAGTACTTACAACATCAATCATTTGACAAGAGTGGAAGCAACCTCATCAAAGTTGAAGAAGAGATGAAAGTCCCCGAATTCCACACTGATGGTACCCGGAAGGTGAGAGAAATGCCTCATGTCGTAGTGGTGATCCCTATTTAGCAAATGACACTTTATTACATGACGATGGTCCACATAAGGATTCCATTGAACATGTATCCAAGATCTTGAATAAGTTACACGTAGGACAATTCTTCATTTAGCCATATCATGAAGAGTAAGTTAAATATACAACCACGCATACATTGATTGTTTTTCAGTTTTTGACATAGTTCATAAGTTCAAGGTTTTCTTAAAATGTAGCCATCACTGGATCTTGGTGGTCATTGTTCTAAAGCGCAACATAGTTTACTAGCTGGATTCTCTTAGAGAGTCAAATAAGCCTCAGGATCTGAATCATCTTCAGGATTTCATGGATAGGTATTGAGTTCTTTGATGTTCATATGTTGTATTCATATCTGGTTCAAGAATTGAGTATGTGAAAATTCATCTTCATATCCAGTGTATTGTCAAGGTACATAACTTTAGGAGGGATACGGTTCGACCGCTAACTACCTCTACAACACTTGATCGTTTCTCTAGTAAGACACCGAAATCGGTTATTTTCAGAAAATGCTGGATGTTCAAGTTTCCAAGTAAACCTCTTTCTATTCCTCTCCAAAGAAAAAAAAACAAACTACACCAGTTAGGTTGTTCCTAACAGGGCAAATACACGACTAATTTTGTACAAAAAAATTCAGTGTCCTCAACAACAAGAAGGGACCACCCATTATGGATAGTACGTTTGTAGACACATGATGAACCTATGCAGATATGCTGAATGTTGTGCCGATGCTGACAAAATAGTACCAGTAAGTCTGTTTCTCAGGATATAATCATGACTAATATAGTGTGTGCGATATGCTCCTGCATCACACACGATTATATTTGGCAGAGCATCTGCACCATCGGTCACTATCGCAGATGATTTTTCCATGTCATGTGGGATGGACCCCCCTATCGCCCACACAGGCAAGGCAACGGTTTGAAACTACATCGCGGAAAGGGGTTAAAAACTGTTTGTATAGCACGTTGTTGTACTAGTGCCTTACCGAACTACTCACATATGAAGATCAGATCGTGAGAAGAAAACGTTGAAGAACACATCTTGCGATTGATTGATTGCAATATGTCTTACAATGGATGCCTTGTGCGATGCACGATTCCAATTATGAACTAGATGAGAGAGCACTATGGTGGTGGAGATGGCTATGGGGATGAAAATGGCGGCGGCTAGGGTTTGTGGATGAAGATAATGATGAAGAGGTTCTGGCTGTGCTCGACGCTGTCTGTTCACATTTCGACGGGGTCCCCTTTATAAAAGTTGTTCATGTGGACGACGTGCCTCGGTTTCCATGCCGAACGACCGCTCATGCGAGCGTGTGCGGTCGCATGGAATGTTGTCTTTGACTCTGGTTGCCTCCTAGTGAATTATTCCTTCTCCCTTTTCCTTCATTTCCTTTCTCCCACGTGATTTCTTCCCTTTTTAGCCCATTTCCCATGGAAAAATATCAAAGAGAGGATATGTGGAATCCTTTGCATTCATTAGTCATTAGTGGCAATATGAGAGCGAATATCTCTCTTTTAATGAAATATCTCGGTTTAAACATGGTTGAAATGAGTGTAAAAATATCACTCATCACGCTGCCGCTCGCTCACCCGAGCTGCGCCGCCTGTCCACCCCCTTCGTCTTCGTCCAACAACAGCTCATCGCCAGCGTCGCCGTCATCTTCCCTGACCAGTTAATCTACTTCGACAACTGCGGTTGACATCGAGACCTTCTACCCCACATCAACTGGCGCCACAACCGTCATCGAGTCCTTCTCTGCTAGCGCCCTCGACATGGCGTACAAACTCATGCAGGTCCCCGTCTACGCATGCCTGGTGTCGGCAACACTGATGCGTGCCCTCATCCATGACGTGTCCTCGGGCCTGCCAAGCCTGGAGCGGCGCCTCGTCAACATCGACTTCGTCTGTCTACGCATGCCCGGTACTGGCAATACCGATGCGTGCCTTCAACCACGATGGTCCCTAGGCTTGGCAATCCCAACACGACACCTCGAAAACACCGTCTTCTTCCCAACGCAGCACTACCTCGACACCACGACGCCTATGACTAACTCGGCGCCTCCTTGCGCCCGCGCCTCCCCGGCGACTTCCTCGACACAGGCCACCCTGACTCGACATCGATCATGACATTCTTCACACGACTACCTCGACCATGGCTACACCACCCTACGCTCTCAGCTACCTCGACATCGACACAAAGGGCTACCACCTTGCTTGGGCAACCTCGTCGGTTTCCACTCCAGCCATGACTTCCGGTATGCATCGACCATTACGGCTGGGGGGGATCCACTACTGCAAGAAGGTGCTAAGACGACACATCAATCAGAGACCCTTCGACGAAACTGTGTGCGATGCATGAATATCCAACAGTATAGTTCAAGGTCCATCGCCAATAACACGAACTGTGTGCGATGGCCGATCCATCAAATACGATTCAAAAAGAGTTGTGTGTGCGATCTGTGGCATACAGTTGACCCAAACAAACTGTCTGTTATGAGCCAAAATAATGCAAATTGTTAACTAATTATAAGTGTGTGCAATGTAAGGCATACAGTTCACCTGGATAAACTGTTTGCTCTGATCAAGCATAACACAAGCGATTATCCAGATGATTATGTGTGCGATAGACGCCATACATGTCAGCCAGATGAACTGTTTGTGATGACATAAAATAACATAAACGATCACCTAGATCAAGATGTGTTCGATAGACGGCAGGCATGTTGCCCCAATGAACTGTTTGCGATGAGCCAAAATAACACAAACGGTTGCCCAGATCAAGCTGTGTGTGATATACAACATACATGTCACTCAGATGAACTGTGTGTGATGTACAACATATAGGGCGCCAGTTCTTGTCAATTGTCGTCAGGCACCATGGGAGGCGCGCCGGCCTATCCATCGGGCACGATGAGGATGTGTGTACCATGTGTGATAGTGGGCAGACACGTACACACATCCGAGAACACGGGTCCATGTACGCCATCCCACACAGTTTCTAAAACACATAAACCGTTTCGGGATTTGGAACCAAAACCATCAATAAATTTTTAGCTTGTTTCCCGTCACATTCCAAATTACCACACTTTAACTTATTGCAAATCAGTTAAAACCTACCAAACCTAAACGTGTTCCTGATACGTCTCCAACGTATCTATAATTTTTGATTTTTCCATGCTGATATATTATCATTCTAGGATACTTTTTGGGTCATTATTTACTAATTTATAATATTTTTGAGCACTAACCTATTGACCCAGTGCCCAGTGCTAGTTGCTGTTTTCTGCATGTTTTTGCCTTTTCAGGTTTACAATACCAAACGAAGTCCAATTGCCACGAAACTTTTTGATGATTTTTTCTGGACTATATGAAGACCTAGAAGCTTCGGAAGGAGGCCAGGAGGTGCACGAGGGCACCACCACACACCAGGGCGCGCCCTGGGAAGGCACGCCCTGATATGTGGTGGCCCGCTCAGTCGCCTCCCGACGTCCCTCTTCGGCCTATAAATTCTCTAATATCCTAAAAACCCTGGAGGCAGTCCCGAAACCCTTTTTCCGCCGCCACAAGTCTCTGTTCCGTCACGAGGCCATCTGGAGCTCCGTTCCGACACCCTGCCGGAGGGGGGATCGATCACGGAGGGCCTCTTCATCAACCTTGCTGCCCTCATGATAATGGGTGAGTAGTTCACCATAGACCTACGGGTCCATAGCTAGTACCTAGATGACAATCTCTCTCTCTTATGATCTTCAATACAATGGTCATCGCATCTTCGCTTTGATCTATCCGATGTAATCCTATTGTGCAGTGTGTTTGTTGGGATCCGATGAATTGTGGGTTTATGTTCAGATTATTCATGAAAAGTATTTGAGATGCCTCTTAATTATATTATCTCTTAAGTGCATGATCATTATAGCTTCGTAATGCTCTCCGATCTATTGATGTGCTTTGGCCAAGTAGATTGATATTTCATCGATGGGAGTGGTGCGTTGTGGTAGGTTCAACCTGGCGAGTTTCTATATCCCAGTGACAAAGTAGGGGACAAGATGCGTCTTTGTGTTGTTGCTACTAAGGATAAAACGATGGGGTTCATTCGTATTGTTTGAGTTTACTTTGTCTACATCATGTCATCGTTCTCCAAGCATTACTCTATTTTACTTAATACTCTAGATGCATGCTGGATAGCGGTCGATGAGTGGAGTAATAGTAATAGGTGCAGGCAGGAGTCAGCCTATTTGCTTATGGACGTGATGCCTATATACACATGATCATTGTTGTGAAAATCGCATAACTATCCGCTTTTCTATCAATTGCCCAACAGTAATTTGTTTACCCACCGTATGCTGCCTACATGAGAGATGCCACTAGAGAACACTATGGCCCCCAGGTCTATTCACTTATATATTTGCAAACGCTATTATTAACTTGCTGCCTTTATTTACTTTTTATTATTTTGCTTTTATCAACAATTATCTACACAACTCATTTGCTTGCAAATAACGAGATCAAGGGGATTGACAACCCTCTTGCCCGCGTTGGGTGCAAGTCGTTTGTTCATTTGTGTCCAGCCGCTGAAGACGGTTGAGGATTGATATTCCTATTGGTTCGATAAACCTTGGTTTCATAACTAAGGGAAATAATTATCCACTTTGTGCTGCAATTACCTGTTCCTCTTCACGGAAAACCCAACGCATATCACAAGTATCAGTTCCCACTTAGCAGTTGTTTACTAGTAGGCTATAAAAACACCTACTCGAAAATTATCACAGATTCCTCTCCTCGTCACCAAAAAAACAGGCCTTTCTTGTTAGTCGTTCCTTTCGTTTGCTGGCCGGTAGGAGGGGGGGGGGGTCTGGGTCGAGATATAAGCAGGGAAGAAAGACCAAGGCCGCGGAAGCAACAGAGAAGTCCCGCCATCACGCCGGGGAAGCGCCAGAGAGCTCCAGCCACGCCGCGTTTGCCGTAGTAGAGATGCCTGGCGGTGCCATAGAGGCCTCAGAGGAGCTTTTGCGGAGAGGTGAGGGCTCTCACAATCACAAGCACATTCGCCTCGGAGGCGAACTGGACGAGCTAGCAGTTTTGGATTCCTCAGCTAGTGATGACATGCGCGTTGAGCATGATAAGAAGGAGGAGGAGATCAATGCCTTGGTGAAGTTGCTGGAGAAGAGCAACGCCTTGCTTAACAAGGTGACCGTCTTCATCGTGAAACTTATGGGCAAGAAGGCGAAGCTCCGCAACGAGCGCGACGAGCAGAAGGAGCAAACCGCAACCTGGAAGAAGCTGCTCAAGAAGAAAAGTGCCTCGGAGGGGAAGTTGAAAGACCTCGCCGAGGAACTTTTGGAAGACTTAGCGAAGATCCACATCGAGCACGAGGGGCTGGTGAAGGAATCCGTGACACGTGTCAAAGAACTTCATGCGTACGTGAAGGAGAGCATCGACGCTCTCCATAAAAAATCCTATGCCATGGCCGCAATGCGTAAGATGGCGGAGGAGAGGCAAGAGGAGATGAAGGTCGTGGAGGCGATGAGGAAGCAGATTGAGGAACTCCGTGGCCAGCAATCCATCAAGAATTAGATAGCAGCTGCCCAAATCGTTGTCTGTGTCTTCCTTCTTCAGCCTCTTCCTTCTTTTGCCCCGTGTCTTTAGGGAGTTGCCGCATGTGGCCTTTTTTTATTATCTTGAATATGTAAGACAATTATTATCCTTTGCCGGTGCGAATTTTTCGTTGTATTATTTTGTTCATAGGTACATGTATATGATTTGAAAACAGGTGAAAAGTCAAGTTCTCAGCAAGACACGAACAAAACAATGCTTACGTTGAGCGGGGCAACGGATCACAAGTAAACTACCAGTCCCTCTGTTTAGGCGCATTAACCACATGATAAACAGTGGGTCAGATGCCATTAATTTAGAAGTTAAGAGCGAGGCGAGCGGAGGGTGGAGGTCAAAGTCTCACTTCCCAATGAGCCCGCGCAGCAGATTACTCCCATGTGTCCCGTCGAGCCTGCACGGCGGACAGCTCTCACGCGCGTCGTCGAGCCTGCGCTGCGGAAAGCTTGCACGCGTCCTATAATCAAACAGCTGCACGCACGGCACCCCCATATCAAGTAAAAAAAAGTTGGACACGTGGCACGGAATGGTTATCAGAGTGCACACGATTCACGTAATACAACCATTTGTGATAATAACGTGGCAACTATTTGTTCCAAAATGTCTATGTTGCCTATTATTGTGCGAGCCTTCTCAAATAGGAAAAGGTATGGTGCCAAGGCCTATATGTGCCATGTTATGACACCAGTATAAGTTTCATGAATTTCGTATGAGTTTTGTATTTACGGGAATTCAAAAACCAATATTCTCAATGATTGCGGCTGAGCTATCATGCCTAAATGTTTCTAATTCATTCACATTCGTTGCATGGGACATAAGCAAACACACAAGGACACAAAAATGATTTTTCAACAATTTTTGGTGCACAAGAGCATGTGTTTCTAGTTCAAAATTTGAATTGCGAATATTAAATCCCTAGAAAACTCAATTAATGTATAAAAAGGGCCGAATTGGTGCACTAGAGGACGCATTGAATGTAGTTTCGCCCCCAAAGGTGACATGTTCCCTATCGAAATCACGAGACTTCTTGCAGAAACTTTGGCTTGTAAGATGCATGTCCGAATATTTGTCCCAAATTGGTCAAAAAAATTAGCACGCCATATATGTGTTGTGGCATGACACTGGGTAAGTTACATGAATTTCAGACGAGCTTTGGATTTTCGAGGATTTTAAAACCAAGACTCAATGTTTGCGGCCTAGTCACGACGCTAAGATGTTTGTAATTCATTCGCCTTCAGTGCATGGGATCTAAACAGGGATCCAAGTACACAAAAATGGTTTTTTGTCCATTTTGGTGCCCTGGAGCATGTGCTTGTAGTTCAAATTTGAGTTCTTCACATTAAGTGCCTAGAAAACTCTATGTCGTTTTGACCACAAAGGTGACATGTTCCCTATCGAATCCACGAGGCTTCTCGTGGGAAGCTCCGATTTGTAAGAGGTTTGTCCCAAAACTTGTACCAAATTGGTCAAAAAAATTACCATGCCGTATAAGTGTCGTGTCATGACACTGGGGTAAGTTTTAAGAATTTCAGATGAGTTTTGGATTTATGGGGATTTAAAAGCCAAGTTTCTCAATGTTTGCGGCCTAGTCACGATGCCGAGATGTTTGTAATCAATTCACATTCATTGCATGGGACCTAAACAGCGACCCAAGTACACAAAAATGATTTTCTAACCCATTTTGGTGCCCTGGAGCATGTGCTTGTAGTTCAAATTTGAATTATGCACATTAAATGGCTAGAAAACTCAATTGAGCCCTGAATAATTCCACATTTTAGCACTGCACTTGTATTAGTCTATGTTGCATTTAGAAAAAAAATCAAGGCAAGAAGAGGTATTGAATGCCATTCCGCCCACAGAGGTGACATGTTCCCTATCGAAACCACGATGCTTCTTGAGAGAAGTTCCGGTGTGCAAGATACTTTTCCCAAATTGGTCAAAAAAATTACCATGTCGTATAAGTGTCGTGTCATCACACTGTGGTAAGTTTCAAGAATTTCAGACTAGTTATGAAATTATGGGGATTTAAAAGCCAAGTTTCTCAATGTTTGCGGCCTAGTCACGATGCCGAGATGTTTGTAATACATTCACATACATTCCATGGGACCTTGCTACGTCTCCAACGTATCTATAATTTTTGCTTGTTCCATGCTGTTATATTATCATTCTTGGATGTTTTACAATCATTTTATAACAATTTTATATCATTTTTTGGACTAACCTATTGACATAATGCCAAAGTGCCAGTTGCTGTTTTTGCTTGTTTTTTACTTCCAAGAAAATCAATACCAAACGGAGTCCAATCGCGACGAAACTTTTTGGAGATTTTTTCTGGACCAGAAGACACCCAATGGGCCAAAGAAGTACCGGAGAAGTGGGCCGAGGAGACCACAACCCACCAGGGCGCGCCAGGGGGGCCCCGACGCGCCCTGATGGGTTGTCCCCTCCTCGGGGCCCTCTCCACCGCCTCTGATGCCTATAAATTCCCAAATATTCCAAAAACCCTAGGGAAGTCGACGAAACACAATTCCAGCCGCCGCAAGTTCCAGAACCTCGAGATCCAATCTAAACACCATCACGAAGGGGTTCATCTTATTCATAGGTGCCTCTCCGATGATGCGTGAGTAGTCCACCATAGACCTACGGGTCCGTAGGCAGTTGCTAGATGGCTTCCTCTCTCTCTCTTATGATTCTCAATACAATGGTCTCTTGGAGATCTATTTGATGTAAACTTTTGCGGTGTGTTTGTTGGGATCCGTTTAATTTTGAGTTCATGATTAGTTTCTATCCATGAATATTATTTGAGTCTTCTTTGATCTCTTATATGCATGATTACTTATAGCCTCGTATTTCTTCTTTGAATCTTTGGTTTAGTTAGGCCAACTAGATCGATTATTCTTGCCATGGGAAGAGGTGCTTTGTGATGGGTTCGATCTTGCGGTGTCCTTTCCCAGTGACAGAAGGGGCAGCAAGGCACGCATGTATCGTTGCCATTAAGGATAACAAGATGGGGTCTATTCCTACATGAATAGATCTTGTCTACATCATGTCATCGTTCTTATTGCATTACTCCGTTTTCCCATGAACTTAATACACTAGATGCATGCCGGATAGCGGTCGATGTGTGGAGTAATAGTGGTAGATGCAGGCAGGAGTCGGTCTACTTATCTTGGACGTGATGCCTATATAATGATCATCGCCTTGGATATCGTCATGACTATTCAATTTTCTATCAATTGCCGAACAATAATTTGTTCACCTACTGTGCGCTATACTCATGAGAGAAGCCACTAGTGAATCCTGCGGCCCCCGGGTCTACTTTTCCAACATATTGCTTTCCGATCTACTTTTTTTGCTTCTTTGTTTTCAGATCTACAAAACCAAAAACCCAAAAATATATTGCTGCACTTTTTATTTGCCTTTTCTATTTTGTGTTCTTGAGAGATCTATCTCTCCTATACATCACTACCTACTGCTTTCTTCATGTCAAGTATTTGGTCCTAAGACCATGAGATCATGAAACTCCCTGACACCGGAGGAATGCCTTGTGTGTATCAAACGTCACTTCGTAACTGGGTGATCAAAAAGGCGCTCTACAGGTATCTCCGAGGGTGTCTGTTGGGTTGGCATGGATCAAGACTTTGATTTGTCACTCCATAGGACAGAGAGGTATATCTGGGCCCTCTCGGTAATACAACATCATAAGAAGCTTGCAAGCAATGTGACTAAGGAGTTAGTCACGGGATCTTATATTATGGAACCAGTAAAGAGACTTGCCGGTAACGAGATTGAACTAGGTATGGAGATACCGACGATCGAATCTCGGGCAAGTAACATACCGATGGACAAAGGGAACTACATACGAGATTGACTGAATCCTTAACATCGAGGTTCGACCGATGAAGATCTTCGTGGAATATGTAGGACCAATGTGGGCATCCAGGTCCTGCTATTGGTTATTGACCGCAGAGATGTCTCGGTCATGTCTACATGATTCTAGAACCTGTAGGGTCTGCACGCTTAACGTTCGATGATGATATAGTATCATTGGGTTATGTATGTTGGTGACCGAATGTTGTTCGGAGTCCCGGATGAGATCCCCGATATGACGAGGAGCTCCGGAATGGTCCGGAGGTAAAGATTTACATATGGAAAGTTGTTTTCAGGGTTCTAGAAAAAGTTTTAGTTTTTTCGGTATTGTACCGGGAAGCTTCCAGAAACTTTCGGAGGAGTCCAGAAGTCCACCGAGGATTCCAACATGTCCCAAGGGCCAGCATGGGCTAAGGGGAGGCGCGCTGGCCTTATTAGGCAAGGCGCACAAGTCCCTCAAGGCCCATGTGCCTTGGGAGAGGTGGAAAGTCCACCTGTGTATGGAAAAGGAGGGAACTGGACTAGGAGTCCAACTCCTCCCCCTTGTGTAACACCCCATGTACTAAGCTACAATGATCACCCTTTTGATTATGCCATGTCATCATGATTAACAGTGCTTAATCATCATTAGCACCATATCTCATTTCAAATCCAAATTCAAATTGAAATTCATCATGTTGCAAATATTCCCAAGGCAATTATAAAATTGCAATCAACATTAATCAAATTAATTAAATAACTCAAACAATAAGAAACAGAACTAAAACAGAAATATTTAATCCATTTAACATTAACTAAAAATTAAATGGAATCACTTTGGCTCCAAACCATTTTCTAACAATGGTAAATATTGCATAGTATTTATTTTGGCAAGTCTCATAATTTGCAAAAGTCATTTGGAATAAAAAGAAAAGGCAAAACAAAAATAAAAACAGAAAACAGAAAACAAAAACAGAAAAATAAAAAAAGGCCCGCAGCGCCTGGGCCTAAGTGGCTACATCGCCGGCCCAACCCACCCCGCGCCGTCACCCACCTCTCGCACTGCTCCCCCTCCCCTCGCTGTCGACGCCACAGCGCTCGCCCGCGCGCGCACGCGCTCGTCCCTCTGGCCCCCCTCTCCGCAACTCGACAGCGCGCGCCCGCGCCCGCGTGGAGGATAAGGGCGAGGCCCTGCGCGCCCCCTGGCGTCTCCCTCGCCATTCTCCCCCGCTCTCCCTCTCTGTCTTCCCCTCCCGAGCGCCGCCATGGACGGCCTCGGCTGAAAACCACGGCCATTGCCACCGTTTCGCCTCGCCTCCGTGCCAGGAAGGATCGCCACGACCTCCTCTTCCTCCCCGACGAGTCACCCGAGCAGGAGCGCCTATGCTTCGTCCCCTACGTCGTCGTCTTCAACCCGCGGCCACCACACGCCGTCACCGATTTTGCCGCCGTCGAGCCTCCCCCGAGCCCGCTTTGCACCTCTACAGGCTCAACGTGAGCCCTCACTTCCTCCCCTCTCTCTCGTCGCCGCTAGCTGCCTGTACGCGCCGCCCCTAACTTGCCCGAGCTCGCCGCCGCGTAGCTCATCGCCGGCGCCATTCCGGCGACCAAACGGCCCCGTGCTGCTGCCCTTCTGCTTCGCTGCACCGCGTAGGCCACGCCTAGCCTCTTAGCACCCTCGCTCGCGCGCTGCAGCATCGTCCCCGTCGCGCACCCGCGACCGTCGCCGCCCGACGTCGTCGCCGGCGACCATTCCGGCCACCCCAACCGTCGCAACCACCACCATCGGACGCGGCGTGGAGAGGCCGTTCCAGAGGACCTAGCCGTGCTCAAAACCGTGCCCCGTAGCACGTTTCCGAACTCGCCGAAGTTCGGCCACCGCGTCTGGGCTCGCCGGCGCACTCCGGTGGCTGCGCTGACTTGGCGCCGACGTGACGCCGCGGGCCCCGCCCCGTGCCACTGACCACGGGCCCCACTGGGCCCCTTTGACCCAGTCAACGCTGACTGGGCTGGCCCCAGTCACTGACATGTGGCCCCCACCCCATTTAAACATTTTTTAAAAATAAATAAAACTATTAATTAGTTAATTAACACACTAATCTGTCACTGACTAATGGGGCCCACACTTAATTAATCCTAATTAGTTTAAAATAAATCCTGATTAGCCTCTGTCTCAATGACAGGTGGGTCCCACTGGGCTCACTGGTCAGGTTTGACCAGTCAACTGCACCGTTGACTGCTGACGTCACCATTACGTCATGCTGACATCACCCTGCACTGTTCTGGATAATGTTGATTTAAATAAATAAAATAAATTCCAGAAAATGTTTAAAACTTTAGAAAATCATATCTTTTAAACCGTAGCTCAGATCGAAAAACTTTATATATGAAAGTTGCTCAGAACGACGAGACGAATCCGAATACGCTATCCGTTCATCTGTCACATGCTCCTAGCATGATGAACATGGACATTTAGCATTAGGATCATCTGTCCGGTAGTAGCCTGAGACCGGGAAAATATCGTCAGATATTCTTCCGACCCGTCTGCGACGTGTAATACTGCGTTAGTGCATGCCTAGCTCTGCATATTGCCATGTCGTGCATCGTGATGCATTTGTCTGCTTTATATTTATTGTTTCTCCCCCCTCTTCTTACCGGTAGACCCCGAGACTGACGCTGCTGCCGGGTACGACTACACCGTTGATGATCAGGCCTTTGCCGCTGAGCAGCAAGGCAAGCAACCCCCCCTTGAGCATTCCGATATCGCCCAATTCATTCCCTCTTATTCTTGCATTAGATTTTGCTACTATATTAGTTAGCTCCTATTATGATGCATAGCCTGTTTTTGGTAAACTGCTGCTATACTTGCAATCATATCAACTGCTTAGTATAGGTTGATCAGTGAATCCCCTGTGACCCCCCTTAGTCCCAGTTGCCCCTGCTTCTTCATCGACGACTCGAAGACTCGGTCAACCGACCGACAAGCCAGGCCCCTCACATCACCGCACACCCCTTATTTGTACGACTCTGCAGAGCTACTATCGAGTACCGAGGGTGACACCTCGTGAAGTACTCATGATGCTAACTCTGTGGTGCAGCTAGTCGGTCGTGGTTATCGAGGGTGATTCCTCCTTCACCACTCCCGACGATGACTCTGTCGTGCAACCCCTCAAGTGTGGGACCCTCGAGGGTGATTCCTCTAAGTCCACCTTGATGGTTTCATCCAGCGGGGCCCTTTAAGGGTGATTCCTCAGGTTCCGTCTTGATGTTTTATACACACAGTTACTATGACCTGGTTACAGAAACATGTTGGTGATGGGTCGGCCCTGAGGGGTACCCACGGTTTGATGCTGATGAGGCGTGGACGGGCAGGAGAGGCCCTTGCCACACATCCTCGAGACGGGGCGACGGGACCGCACTTCATGGGTCGCGCATGCCCCGCATTAATAAAATGCTAATGGGTTGGGTATTTGATCTGAGTTGGTCGTTGGCCTTATTTTCGCACCAAACCATCACGTGGGAGAAGTTATGGGTACTCAGCGTCGTTGTATCAGCCGAAGCTCTTCGGACGTCAGCAATGGAGCGGCGCGCGCCCGAGTGGCCTGGACGGTGCAGCTCTTGGACTAGAGTGTACTAGGGCTGACCTCGGCCGCCCTCGCATCGTGCAGGAGTGCAAAGGGTGATTGGGCCCATGACCCCTACGCGCTTAGGATTTAGACCGGCGGGCTGGCCTCTCTGTTGAGCCTAGGTGGGGCGACGACGTGCTGATATCCCGAGGCCGGGCATGACCTAGGAAAGTGTGTCCGACCGGAGGTGATCAAGCGTGTTGGAAATGCGGTGCACCCCTGCAGGGATGAATTCATCTATTCGAATAGCCGTGTCCACGGTAACAGGACGACTTGGAGTTGTACCTTGACCTTATACAACTATAACTGTGACTTAAATTTGAGATGAATGTGGCTCCGAGATTGCTTCCTCGCAGGGAATCGAGGAAGAATCCCTGGGCGTGGTTACTTAATAAAATTGCTACAATAATATGACTATATATGAGATACAAGTCTACTCTCTTCTAATGCTGCAAGATGCTAGTCTTCGATAGGACTAGGCCTTCTCCCTATCCTCGCTTTCTGCAGTCAGTCCAGATATAACCCCATTTCTTGATACTGATGCATACTTAGCATAGTTCTGATGTCAGTCTTGCGAGTACTTTGGATGAGTACTCACCGCTGCTTTGCTTTCTCTTTCCCCCTCGATCCGATTACCGCGTTCAGACGATGGAGCCCAGGAGGTGGAGTACGCCGGAGACGACTACTACACCACCGCTGGAGCCTACTACTACGTGGAGAGTGCCGACGCTCAGGAGTAGTTAGGAGGTTCCCAGGCAGGAGGCCTCGCCTCTTTCGATCCGCTGCTTATGTTTGTGCTAGCCTTCTTAAGGCAAAACTTGTTTAACTTATGTCTGTACTCAGATATTATTTGCTTCCATTGACTCGTGCTTGTCGAGCTTTGTATTCGAGCCCTCGAGGCCCCTGGCTTGTAATATGAAGCTGTATGACTTTAATTTGTGTCTAGTGTTGTGTTGTGATATCGATCAGTGAGTCCCTAATCTTGATCGTACGCATTGCGTGTTTGATTAGCGTACGGTCGAAATTGGGGGCGTCACACCTTGCTTGCGCCCCTAGGGCTTGGAGGGCTGGCCACCGCGCCACTCCACCTATATATAGAGAGGAGGGGGCACCCCCAAGAGTACACGCAAGCCCTTGGCGCCCCTCTTGTTGGAACACACGGTACGCTACGCTAGCGCTAAATAAAAATTTCTACCATGCACCCAAGAACATGCTGCTGGAAATAGATCACGGGATCGGGTTTACCACTAGACGCGCACTCACCGCATCGGAAGTAGAGTTGGTGATGCATGTAGACGATCAACTTATTCGTCTCCCCTCCTGTCCCACGAACAGCTCCTCGCGTATCCCTCGAACGGTTCGTCCAAGCACCGCAAATGCGATGCCTCGAAGGTATCCACACGTACGGGGGGCAGGGTCGGGCGGTGGACTGCTAGGTCCGATCGCACGACATGGTGGCGTGGGGAGTGGCGGTGGCTGTCGAGGGGACAAAAAGGATCAACCCTGAAAGGTGCGCCCACTCCCCTTTATATAGACCTCCGAGGTGGGCTCAACACTTCAGGCCCACGACGAGTCTAGTTCCATTTTCCATTCGGATCCAATCCGAATGGGCTACAATCGCTTAAGTGTGCGACACTATAGGTTCACGTACACATGGACACGACCCGAGTCGATAGTCGGTAGCGGCTCCTAGCAGAACGTGCCAACTTCCATGTGTGCGCAAAGTCGTTAGAAAAAACTCGACAATGTGTCATATACAACATTCCTTTTGCCTCATGATATAGGTTGTAGAGCTCAAGGCGAGTACTTGTTTCCCTTGTGGTAGCTCGACATCTCTTCTCGAAACCGTGATGCAGATTCCCGAACTGGGTTAACACTTAACCCATGTCACATGGCCATGCTTTCTGAATCTGATCACACGAGTGGGCCCAGAGAATATCTCTCCTCACGGAGGGGCAAATCCCATCTTAGTCAACCATGTCTCGCGGCATGTCTGACGACTCACCCGAAAGCTACCTTTATAACTACCTAGTTACGGAGTAGCGTTTGATAGACCCTAAGTAAGTCGATCCTCATCCCGAGAACATGCGAGGACCTTAGGTCTAGGACATGGCATATCCATTGTACTTGAGACTAACAGATGACATTATCTCGCTGTGTCTCAAAGTGGGTCTGTCCGACTCAGTGATCTTAATCCCCGAGTCCAAACTATCAGTTTAGCATCTCTATGCACAGGACTTCTGAAACGTAGTCATCAACTGAATCGTATACTAGTAAAGGATATGTGTCCGCATAACCTTAACAACTAGGGACTGTTAGAACAATCATCATACAATATATAGTCTCACAAATAAGTCACATACTTATTGATACATATCACTGATGATGTTCAAGGACAATACAAAATACTCATGAATACATAGGAAATGAAATCATCACATGATTGCCTCTAGGGCATATCTCCAACAGTCTCCCACTTGCACTAGAGTCAATCATCTTGGCATCGTATGCCCATGGACCTCATGTGCACCTCATGCTTCGACTGCAGGAGAGGCTTCGTTAATGGATCAACAACATTTGCATCTGTGTGTATCTTGCATATGTTTACATCGCCTCTCTCGACAATGTCGCGAATGAGGTTAAAACGCCTGAATATGTGTTGGGTTTTATGTTGGTTCCATGGTTCCTTGACTTGTGCGATAGCACCACTATTATCACAATAGAGGTCAAACGGATTGGACGAGTCCTAAACCACTCCAAGATCAGAAATAAAATTGTTCACCCAAACACCTTCTTTTGCATCTTCAGAAGCCGCAATGTACTCAGCCTCCGTTGTAGAATCAACTACCGTATCTTGCTTGGCACTCCTCCAGCTCACTGCTCCTCCATTCAGAATGAACACAAACCCATATTGCGATCGACTATCATCCCTATCGGTTTGGAAACTAGCATCAGTGTAACTCTTTACAACGAGCTCATCCTCACCTCCATAAACCAGGAACATATCCTTTGTACTTCTCAAGTATTTAAGGATATTCTTTACCGTTGTCCAGTGACTCTCACCTGGATCAGCCTGGTATCTCCCTACTACGCTTAGAGCAAAGCTAACATCAGGACGAGTACGTACCATAGCATACATGATGGACCCGACAGCCGAAGCATACGGAATCCCATCCATGCGTCATCGCTCATCAGGAGTCGAGGGACTCTGAGTCTTGATAAGACTAATGCCATGTGACATGGGCAAGAACCCTTTCTTGGCATCTTGCATGTTGAACCGTTTCAACACCTTGTCTATATACGTACTTTGGCTTAATCCAATAAGCCTTCTCGATCTATCTCTATAGATCTTGATTCCCAGAATATAAGCTGCTTCTCCCATGTCTTTCATCGAAAAACTATTTTTCAATGAGTCCTTGATAGATTCAAGCATTTGAACATCATTTCCAATCAACAATATGTCATCACATACAGGATCAGAAATGCAACTAAGCTCCCACTGGCCTTCTTGAATACACAATGATCATAGTCATTCTTGATGAAGCCAAACTCTTTGACCGCTTCATTAAAACGAATGTTCCAATTCCGAGATGGTTGCCTCAATCCATAAATGAATATCTGAAGCTTGCATACCATGCCAGCATTCTTTGGATCGACAAAACCCTTGGGCTATGTCATATACACGTCCACAGTTAAATTTCCATTATGGAAAGCCGTTTTGGCATCCATCTGCCATATCTCATAGTCGAAATATGCAGCTATTGCAAGAATGATCCGAATTGATTTAGGCATCGCTACCGGTGAATATGTCACACCGTAGTCAACTCCTTGAACTTGTCGATAACCTTTAGCGACAAGTCATGCCTTATGGACTATAACATTTCCGTCCATATCAGTTTTCTTCTTAAAGATCCATTTGCACTCAATGGCTCGAACGCCATCTGGCGGATCAACCAAGTTCCAAACTTGATTGTCATCCATGGACTTGAATTTGGATCTCATGGCCTCAAGCCATAACTCGGAATCAGGGCTCACCATCGCTTCAACATACGTGGTTGGTTCGTTGTTCTCCAAGAACAACACATTGCAGTCGTGCATATTGCGCAACCTTTCCGACCTATGTGGAACCGGCGCCGATTCCACTACGGGTTCCCTGACTAACTCCGATGTGATTGAATCACCTATCGGAACGTCCCCACGTGGCTCTCGAATTTCTTCAAGTCGGACTGACCTCCCACTAGCCTTCTGATTGAGAAACTCCTTCTCGAGGAAAACTCCATGCCGAGCGACAAACACTTTGCCCTCCTCACGGTTGTAGAAGTAATATCTCAAGGTTTCCCTCGGATATCCCACGAATATGCACTTGTCCGACTTGGGTGTGAGCTTGTCCGACTGGAGTCGCTTGACATATGCTTCACAACCCCAAATCTTTAGAAAAGACAAACTATGACTCTTTCCAGTCCATATCTCATATGGTGTCTTATCTACGGACTTTGATGGTACCATGTTTAGTGTCAAAGCTACGGTTTCTAGAGCGTATCCCAAAATGACAAGGGTAAATCCGACTGACTCATCATCGATCGGACCATGTCTAACAGAGTCCGATTCCTCCGTTCCGACACACCATTTCTCTGTGGCGTACCTGGAGGAGTGAGTTGTGGAACTATTCCACGACTCTTCAGATGATCATCAAACTCCTAGTTCATATACTCACCGCCACAATCAGATCGTAGAAGCTTGATTGTCTTGCCGAGTTGATTTTCCACTTCATTCTGAAACTCCTTGAACTTTTCAAAAGATTCTGACTTGTGCCTCATCAAGTAGACATATCCATATCTACTAAAGTCGTCGGTAAAAGTCACGAAGTATTGGAAACCACCTCTAGCTGTTGTGCTCATTGGTCCACATACATCACTATGTATAAGTTCCAATAGCTCAGGCGCCCTCTCACAACTCTTTGCAAAAGGAGTCTTAGTCATCTTGCCGAGTAGGCAGGACTCGCATGTCTCGAATGATTCAAAATCAAATGAAGTCAGAATTCCATCATCATGGAGCTTCTTCATGCGCTTTTGACTAATGTGTCCCAGTCGACAATGTCAGATGTAAGTCAAATTTATCTCTTTAGGCTTATGCCTGTTGATATTTATGTTATAGACCGATTCACCTTCAAAATCTAATATAAATAACCCGTTCACAACAGGCGCAAAGCCATAAAACATTTTATTCAAGTAAATAGAACAACCATTGTCCTTAATACTGAATTCATAAACTTGCCTCATAAAACATGAGGCCGAAATAATGTTTTGACTTAATGCAGGAACATAATAACAATTATCAAGTTCCATTACAAATCCTAAAGGTAAATTAAGTTGCATGGTGCCGACGGCTAATACAACAACTCTTGCTTTATTCCTGACGCGTATGTCAACTTCTCCTCTTGCAACATTCCTAGTCCTTCTTAGCCCCTGCATCGAGTTTCATATGTGAACAACCGATCCGGTATTATATACCCAAGAGCTACTAGAAATATTAGCAAGAAAAATGTCTATAACATATACAACAAGTGTACCTGAAGAAGAAGTGACACTTCCAGTCTTGTTGCCTATCTGGGCAAGCCACTTGCTGTAGTTCCTCTTCCAGTGACCGGTTTCCTTGCAGTGAAAGCAAACGGTCCCCATGTTTGGTCCGGACTTGGGCACAGCGGCGATAGTAGGAGTTGCCTCCTTGCCCTTTGCCTTAGCCCTTTTCTTGGACCAACTCTTCTTGAACTTTGCCGTGTTCTACACCATCAACACTTGATGTGTGCCTTTCTTGATATCCTGCTCTGCCACTTTTAGCATCCCATGCAATTCAGTGAGTTTCTTTTCCATGCCATGCATATGGTAGTTCGAGATGAACGTCCCATAGCTGGCCGGAAGAGAAGCCAGAATTATATCCGTGGACAATTCGTCCCCAAGTGGGAAGCCTAACCGATCCAAAGCTTGCATGTATCTGATCATCTTGATCACATGCGGTCTTAGTGGATCACCCTCTTTCAGCTTACAATCCATCAAGGATCGCCAGACGTTGAACCTTTCGGTCATTGCCTGCATCTGAAACATGCTCTTGAGATTCTCGATCATATCGAAAGCCTCAATATTTTCGAAATGCTGCTGCAGATCAGGCTCCATAGAAGCCAACATGAGACAGCTAATCTCGTTTGACTCAACAACGAGTTTCTGGTGGGCATTCCTGGCCATGGCATTAGCATTCTCGACAGGTTCCTCTGGAAGGGGTTCCTCTAGAACATGTTCCTTTTTATCATGCCTGAGAACAATTCTCAGATTTCTATACCAGGTGGTAAAGTTTGTTCCATTCAGTTTATCCTTTTCTAGGATTGATTTCAACGAAAAACTGGGTTGAGCAGGTGGTGCCATTGATCTACAACAGAAATATGCAAAACACTAAGACATGTATTCTTAAATAGTAATTCAAATTAAACATTTTAATAAGAACATTACTCCCACTAAAATCAACATCCCTCCGTTGATTCTTAGCGATTCAAGATCCAAGATCCACATGTCAACTAGTGAGCTTTTGCATCACCGCTAGAAGACTAGATCACTCGGTAAGCAACACTTGCTAATCGTATCTCTATACGACTCTTATTTGTTGGGGACATCTCATGCCATGCCAACTCTTATGCCTCGAGGCCCAAAACTGTTTTGATAGCCACGACAAGTTAACCAATGCTTCGCTCGTAAGTGTCCGACACAAACACACCACGTTAAGGAGAATTAGCAGCACCCTAATTTTATAGGCCCACCACTAAAAATACTTAATATGTGATGGTGCAGCAATTGGGGAGGCATATTTACTTGACATTCTTTGAGGGATCGCCCTACTTAAAACATTATCATGCAAAAGAAGGGCGCATAAAAAGGGATAAACTTTCACATGTAGTATATATATGTGTGATATGGTATAGCCCCTTTCATTTACGCATGGTGATCTCCATCTCCACATGCGCTGCATGCTCATGGTGATCTCCATCTCCATGCATGGTTGCCCTTGTGGTGATCTCCATCTCCACACATGGTGTCAACCGCCAAGTGTTACATAAGATACTATGCTATTACAAACTAATAGCTATGAGAGTAAATTACATTACAAGGCATCTCATGTTGACACGCAGGTCATTAATACAATAATGGGACAACCATATGGCTCCTGCCGGTTGACGCACTCATGACACGCAGATCATGATTTAATAATTTACAAGCAACATTCATGGGCTATACCAAATCACAAGCATTCCCTGCAAAAACAAGTCAGACGTTCTACCACCGAAAATAAAACTGTCCAAAACTCTATTTTCCAAGAGGATTTTGACCTCTAAAATTTGGGCGAAAACGGCAAGGTGGCTGAAGGTCAAATTCATATTTTCATGCTGTTCAGTTTGACAGGTCGTGGAGCGAAAATAGAGTTCGTATGCAAAAGTTATGCCCGTTTTACCGTGACTGCTCCAATAGATTTCAGCACTGCGGAAATCACATTTCCACGGTGTCAATCTTTGTTCCGGTTGGATCAATCTCATTGATCTTCGCGTGCTGCATCTGGATTTACGTTCCACTATCTACCCCGATGGCGGAAACCGACCGGTAGGGGTAATTCGTGTCACGACCTCTGCATCATGATCACGGAAGCAAGATCACGAAACCAACGTTCAACACTGACGTGCACGGCCGACCTCATCGAACCGCGTGTGAACCGATCTACATATCTCATATGCAAATCACCGAATCTATCACCACATAGCAGAGGCTCTGATACCACCATTGGAACACACGGTACGCTACGCTAGCGCTAAATAAAAATTTCTACCACGCACCCAAGAACATGTTGCTGGAAATAGATCACGGGATCGGGTTTACCACTAGACGTGCAGTCACCGCAGCGGAAGTATAGTTGGTGATGTGTGTAGACGATCAGCCTATTCATCTCCCCTCCTGTAGCCGATCTCCCATGAACAGCGATCTCCCACGAACAGCTCCTCGTGGATCCCTCGAACGGTTCATCCAAGCACCGCAGATGCGATGCCTCCAAGGTATCCACACGTACGCGGGTAGCGTCGGGCGGTGGACTGCTAGGTCCGATCGCACGACATGGTGGCGTGGGGAGTGGTGGTGGCTGTCGAGGGGAGAAAAAGGATCAACCCTGAAAGTGTTGGAAATATGCCCTAGAGGCAATAATAAATTGGTTATTATTATATTTCCTTGTTAATGATAATCGTTTATTATCCATGCTATAATTGTATTGATTGGAAACTCAAATACATGTGTGGGTACATAGACAACACTGTGTCCCTAGTAAGCCTCTAGTTGACTAGCTCGTTGATCAAAGATGGTTAAGGTTTCCTAGCCATTGACATGAGATGTCATTTGATAACGGGATCACATCATTAGGAGAATGATGTGATGGACAAGACCCAAACTGTAAACGTAGCATTTGATCGTGTCAGTTTATTGCTATTGTTTTCTGCATGTCAAGTATCTGTTCCTTTGACCATGAGATCATGCAACTCACTAACACCGGAGGAATACCTTGTGTGTATCAAACGTCGCAACGTAACTGGGTGACTATAAAGGTGCTCTACAGGTATCTCCGAGGGTGTCTGTTGGGTTGGCATGGATCAAGACTGGGATTTGTTACTCCGTATGACGGAGAGGTATCTCAGGGCCCACTCGGTAATACAACATCACAATGAGCCTTGCAAGCAATGTGACTAAAGTGTTAGCCACGAGATCTTGTATTACGGAACGAGTAAAGAGACTTGCCGGTAACGAGATTGAACTAGGTATAGTGATACCGACGATCGAATCTCGGGCAAGTAACATACCGAAGAACAAAGGGAACAGCATACGGGATTAACTGAATCCTTGACATAGAGGTTCGACCGATAAAGATCTTCGTAGAATATGTAGGAGCCAATATGGGCATCCAGGTCCCGCTATTGGTTATTGGCCGTAGAGGTGTCTCGGTCATGTCTACATAGTTCTCGAACCCGCAGGGTCTACACACTTAACGTTTGGTGACGATTAGTATAATTGAGTTATTATGTTGGTGACCGAAAGTTGTTCGGAGTCCCGGATAAGATCCCGGACATGACGAGGATCTCCGGAATAGTCCGGAGGTAAAGATTGATATATGTGATAATAGTGTTTTGATCTCTGGAAGGGTTCCGGAGTTCACCGGAAGGGGTTCCGGATGTTTACCGAAGTGTTCGGGTGCAGCAACACTTTATATGAGCCAAAGGGATAAAGCCCACAAGGTATTGGAAAGTGCAAAAGTAGTTTTGCTGCCGCGTAAACGGTACTACCGCTTGGTGAAGCGGTACTACCGCTTGTGTGAAGCGGTACTACCGCCCGAGCGGTACTACCGCTTGTGTGAAGCGGTACTACCGCCCGAGCGGTACTACCGCTTGTGTGAAGCGGTACTACCGCTTGTGCGCGGCTGTGCACGGTTCGGCAGGGATCCGAGTTGGACTCTTTCCCTGCGGGCCAAACCGACCTTGTGCGGGCAAAACCGACCCGGAGGAGGCTTTTACTCCAAGTTTAGACCCCAAGGCTCAACATATAAATAGAGGGGCAGGGCTAGCACACGGGACACATCAAGATTTCCCCAAGCCGTGTGCGGCAACCCTAACCCTCTAGTTCCTCCGTCATAATCTCCGTAGCGCTTGGCGAAGCCCTGCAGAGATTGTTCCTCACCACCATCACCACGCCGTCGTGCTGCTGGAACTCAACCACTACTTCACCATCGCTCGCTGGATCGAGGAGGTGAAGGCGTCATCAAGCCGTACGTGTGTTGAACGCGGAGGTGCCGTCCGTTCGGCACTAGATCGGAAGGATCGTGATTGGATCGCGGGACGCTCGGGGATTTGGATCGCGAAGACGTTCGACTACATCAACCGCGTTTATTAACGCTTCCGCTTAGCGATCTACAAGGGTATGTAGATTCACTCTCCCTCTCGTAGATGCTCATCACCATGGATAGATCTTGCGTGTGCGTAGGAAAAAATTTTGTTTCCCATGCAACGTTCCCCAACAGTGGCATCATGAGCCAGGTCTATGCGTAGATGAGATCTCGAGTAGAACACAAACGAGTTGTGGGCGTGGGTGTATACATATTGCTTGCCGTTACTAGTTGATATTTGATTCGGCGGTATTGTGAGATGAAGCGGCCCGGACCGACATTACGCGTACACTTACGCGAGACAGGTTCCTTCAACTGACATGTAATTTTGTTGCATAAAGATGGCTAGCGGGTGTCTGTCTCTCTCACTTTAGTTGAATCGATTTCAATGAAGAGGGTTCTTTTAGAAGATCAAAAAGCAATCACTACACCACGTTGTGGTTTTGCGTAGGTAAGAACGGTTCTTGCAAACCCGTAGCAGCCACGTAAAATTTGCAACAACAATTAGAGGACGTCTAACTTGTTTTTGCAGGGTATGTTGTGATGTGATATGGCCAATTACATGATGAGATATATGTGATGTATGAGATGATCATGTGATGTATAGAATATCACGACTTGCATGTCGATGAGTACGGCAACTGGCAGGAGCCATAGAGTTGTCTTTAATTATTGTATGACCTGCGTGTCAATCATTAAGCGCTATGTAATGCTTTACTTTATCGCTAAACGTTAGCTATAGTCGTGGTAGCAACAGTCAGCGCGACAACCTTATGGCGACACGTTGATGGAGATCAAGATGATGGAGATCATGGTGTCATGCCGGTGACGATGAAGATCATGCCGGTGCTTTGGAGATGGAGATCAAAAGCACAAGTTCATGGCCATATCATGTCACTTATGATTTGCATGTGATGTTAATCCTTTTATGCATCTTATTTTGCTTAGGACGACGGTAGCATTATAAGGTGATCCCTCACTTAAATTTCAAGATAAATTGTGTTCTCCCCAAGTGTGCACCGTTGCGAAAGTTCGTCGTTTCGAGACACGCCGTGATGATCGGGTGTGATAGACTCTACGTTCGCATACAACGGGTGTAAGCCATGTTACACGTGCGGAACACTCGGGTTAAACTTGACGAGCCTAGCATGTACAGACATGGCCTCGGAACACAAGAGACCGAAAGGTCGAACATGAGTCATATAGTAGATATGATCAACATGAAGATGTTCACCATTGAAACCACCTCAACTCACGTGATGATCGGACTTGAGTTGGTGGATTTGGATCATGTTACACTCGAATGATCGGAGGGATGTCAATTTGAGTGGGAGTTTTTTAAATATGATTAACTAAACTCATTATCTAAGAACAATAGTCTAAGTTGTCTTTGCTATATTTATGTTGTAGATCATGGCTCGCGCAGTAGCACCCCTGAATTTTAATGCGTTCCTAGAGAAAGCTAAGTTGAAAGATGATGGAAGTAACTTTGTGGACTGGGCCCGTAATCTAAGGATTATCCTTACGGCTTCCCAGAAGGCTTATGTCCTTGATGCACCGCTTGGTGATCCACCCGCTCCAGTTGAGTCTCTAGACGTTGTGAACGCCTGGCAGGCTCGTTCTGATGATTACTCAATAGTTCAATGTGCAATGTTGTATGGCTTAGAACCGGGACTTCAAAGACGTTTTGAACGTCATGGAGCATATGAGATGTTCCAGGAGTTGAAGTTTATCTTTCAGAAGAATGCCCGGATCGAGAGATATGAGATCTCCGATAAGTTCTATGCTTGCAAGATGGAGGAGAACGGGTCTATCAGTGATCACGTGCTCAGAATGTCTGGGTACTCCACCCGTCTGGCTGAGTTAGGGATGCCCCTTCCACCAAAGGCTATCACTGACAGAGTTCTTCAATCATTGCCACCTAGCTACAAGAGCTTCGTGTTGAACTATAACATGCACGGGATGAACAAGTCAGTCGCCGAGCTGTTTGCGATGCTGAAAGCCGCTGAGTCTGAAATTCAGAAGGAGCATCAAGTGTTGATGGTCAATAAAACCACTAGTTTCAAGAAAAATGGCAAGGGTAAGAAGGGTAACTCCAAGAAGAGTGGCAAAGCAGTTGCTCCTCTCGTGAAGAAACCCAAGGCTGGACCCAAACCAGAAACTGTGTGTTTTCATTGCAAGGGAACTGGACACTGGAAGCGGAATTGCCCCAAGTATTTGGCTGACAAGAAGGCGGCCAACAACAAACAAGGTATATATGATATACATGTTATTGATGTGTACCTTACCAACTCTCGTTGTAGTGCCTGGGTATTTGATACCGGTGCGGTTGCTCATATTTGCAACTCAAAACAGGAACTGCGGAATAGACGGAGGCTGGCAAAGGACGAAGTGACGATGCGCGTGGGAAATGGTTCCAAGGTTGATGTGATCGCCGTCGGCACGCTCGCTCTTCGATTACCGTCGGGATTAGTGATGAACCTAAATAAGTGTTATTTGGTGCCTGCGTTAAGCATGAACATTATATCTGGATCTTGTTTATTGCGAGACGGTTACTCATTTAAATCAGAGAATAATGGTTGTTCTATTTATATGAGTAATATCTTTTATGGTCATGCACCCGATGTGAGGGGTTTATTCTTATTGAATCTCGATAGTAATGATACACATGTTCATAACATTGATGCCAAAAGATGTAGAATTGATAATGATAATACCACTTTCTTGTGGCACTGCCGTTTAGGTCATATTGGCGTAAAACGCATGAGGAAGCTCCATGCTGATGGACTTTTGGAGTCACTTGATTTTAAATCACTTGACACATGTGAGCCATGCCTCATGGGCAAGATGACTAAAACTCCGTTCTCTGGAACAATGGAACGGGCAAGTGACTTATTGGAAATCATACATACTGATGTGTGCGGTCCGATGAGCATTGAGGCGCGCGGTGGTTATCGTTACTTTCTCACCTTCACTGATGACTTAAGTATATTTACTTAATGAAACACAAGTCTGGAACATTTGAAAAGTTCAAACAATTTCAGAGTGAAGTTGAGAATCATCGTAACAAGAAGATTAAATTCCTACGATCTGATCGAGGAGGAGAATATCTGAGTTATGAGTTTGGCAGTCACTTAAGACAGTGTGGAATTGTTTCACAATTAACACCGCCTGGAACACCACAGCGTAATGGTGTGTTCGAACGTCGTAATCGAACCTTATTGGATATGGTGCGATCTATGATGTCTCTTGCCGATTTGCCACTATCGTTTTGGGGTTATGCATTAGAGACAGCTGCATTCACTTTAAATAGGGCACCATCGAAATCCGTTGAGACGACGCCATATGAACTTTGGTTTGGCAAGAAGCCAAAGCTGTCGTTTCTTAAAGTTTGGGGATGTGATGCTTATGTCAAAAAGCTTCAGCCTGAAAAGCTGGAACCCAAAGCGGAGAAATGCGTCTTCATAGGATACCCAAAAGAGACAGTTGGGTATACCTTCTACCTCAGATCCGAAGGCAAAGTGTTTGTCGCTAAAAACGGAACATTTCTTGAGAAAGAGTTTCTCTCGAAAGAATTGAGTGGGAGGAAGATAGAACTTGATGAGGTTGTTGAACCTTTACTTCAACCTGAGAGTAGCGCAACGCAGAAAGTTGTTTCTGTGGAGCCTACATTAGCTGAAGAGGAAGTTAATGATGATGATCATGAAGCTTTGGATCAAGTTGCTATCGAACCTCGTAGGTCGACAAGGACGCGTACTGCTCCCGAGTGGTACGGCAACCCTGTCTTAGAGGTCATGTTGTTAGACAACGATGAACCTACGAGCTATGGAGAAACGATGATGGGCCCGGATTCCGAGAAGTGGTTAGAGGCCATGAAATCCGAGATGGGATCCATGTATGAAAACAAAGTATGGACTTTGGAAGTATTACCTGAAGGGCGTAAGGCCATTCAGAACAAATGGATCTTTAAGAGGAAGACGGACGCGGACGGTAATGTCACCGTCTATAAAGCTCGACTTGTGGCAAAGGGTTTTTCACAAGTTCAAGGAGTTGACTACGATGAGACCTTCTCACCCGTAGCGATGCTTAAGTCCGTCAGAATCATGTTAGCAATAGCTGCCTTTTTCGATTATGAAATTTGGCAGATGGATGTCAAAACAGCGTTCCTTAACGGTTACCTTAAGGAAGAGTTGTATATGATGCAACCAGAAGGTTTTGTCGATCCAGAGAATGCTGGCAAAGTTTGCAAACTCCAGCGATCCATTTATGGACTGGTGCAAGCATCTCGGAGTTGGAATCTTCGTTTTGATGAGGTGATCAAAGCGTTCGAGTTTATACAAGTTTACGGAGAAGCTTGTATTTACAAGAAAGTGAGTGGGAGCTCTATAGCGTTTCTAATATTATATGTGGATGACATATTGCTGATTGGAAACAATATAGAAATGCTGGAAAGCGTAAAGGAATATTTGAACAAGAGTTTTTCAATGAAGGACCTAGGAGAAGCTGCTTTCATATTAGGCATCAAGATCTATAGAGATAGATCAAGACGCTTAATAGGACTTTCACAAAGCACATACCTTGATAAGATTTTGAAGAAGTTCAAAATGGATCAGTCCAAGAAGGGGTTCTTGCCTGTTTTGCAAGGTGTGAAGTTGAGTAAGACTCAATGCCCAGTGACTGCAGAAGATAGAGAAAAGATGAGTGTCATCCCCTATGCTTCGGCCATAGGCTCTATCATGTATGCAATGCTGTGCACAAGACCCGATGTCAGCCTTGCCATAAGTATGGTCGGAAGGTTTCAAAGTGATCCAGGAATGGAACACTGGACGGCGGTCAAGAATATCCTGAAGTACCTGAAAAGGACTAAGGACATGTTTCTCGTTTATGGAGGTGATCAAGAGCTCGTCGTAAAGGGTTACGTCGATGCAAGCTTTGACACTGATCCGGATGACTCTAAGTCGCAAACCGGATACGTATTTATTCTTAATGGGGGTGCGGTTAGCTGGTGCAGTTCCAAGCAAAGCGTGGTAGCAGATTCTACATGCGAAGCGGAGTACATCGCTGCCTCGGAGGCGGCGAAGGAAGGTGTCTGGATGAAGGAGTTCATGACAGATCTTGGAGTAGTGCCTAGTGCACTTAACCCAATGACTCTGTTTTGTGATAATACTGGTGCCATTGCTCTAGCCAAGGAACCAAGATTTCACAAGAGGACCAGACACATAAAGCGACGTTTCAATTCCATCCGCGATTACATCAAGGAGGACGACATAAATATTTGCAAAGTACACACGGATCTAAATGTTGCAGATCCGATGACTAAACCTCTTCCAAGGGCTAAACATGAACAACACCAGAACTGCATGGGTGTTCGATTCATTACAATGTAAATCACATAGTGATGTGAACTAGATTATTGACTCTAGTGCAAGTGGGAGACTGTTGGAAATATGCCCTAGAGGCAATAATAAATTGGTTATTATTATATTTCCTTGTTAATGATAATCGTTTATTATCCATGCTATAATTGTATTGATTGGAAACTCAAATACATGTGTGGGTACATAGACAACACTGTGTCCCTAGTAAGCCTCTAGTTGACTAGCTCGTTGATCAAAGATGGTTAAGGTTTCCTAGCCATTGACATGAGATGTCATTTGATAACGGGATCACATCATTAGGAGAATGATGTGATGGACAAGACCCAAACTGTAAACGTAGCATTTGATCGTGTCAGTTTATTGCTATTGTTTTCTGCATGTCAAGTATCTGTTCCTTTGACCATGAGATCATGCAACTCACTAACACCGGAGGAATACCTTGTGTGTATCAAACGTCGCAACGTAACTGGGTGACTATAAAGGTGCTCTACAGGTATCTCCGAGGGTGTCTGTTGGGTTGGCATGGATCAAGACTGGGATTTGTTACTCCGTATGACGGAGAGGTATCTCAGGGCCCACTCGGTAATACAACATCACAATGAGCCTTGCAAGCAATGTGACTAAAGTGTTAGCCACGAGATCTTGTATTACGGAACGAGTAAAGAGACTTGCCGGTAACGAGATTGAACTAGGTATAGTGATACCGACGATCGAATCTCGGGCAAGTAACATACCGAAGAACAAAGGGAACAGCATACGGGATTAACTGAATCCTTGACATAGAGGTTCGACCGATAAAGATCTTCGTAGAATATGTAGGAGCCAATATGGGCATCCAGGTCCCGCTATTGGTTATTGGCCGTAGAGGTGTCTCGGTCATGTCTACATAGTTCTCGAACCCGCAGGGTCTACACACTTAACGTTTGGTGACGATTAGTATAATTGAGTTATTATGTTGGTGACCGAAAGTTGTTCGGAGTCCCGGATAAGATCCCGGACATGACGAGGATCTCCGGAATAGTCCGGAGGTAAAGATTGATATATGTGATAATAGTGTTTTGATCTCTGGAAGGGTTCCGGAGTTCACCGGAAGGGGTTCCGGATGTTTACCGAAGTGTTCGGGTGCAGCAACACTTTATATGAGCCAAAGGGATAAAGCCCACAAGGTATTGGAAAGTGCAAAAGTAGTTTTGCTGCCGCGTAAACGGTACTACCGCTTGGTGAAGCGGTACTACCGCCGGAGCGGTACTACCGCTTGTGTGAAGCGGTACTACCGCCCGAGCGGTACTACCGCTTGTGTGAAGCGGTACTACCGCCCAAGCGGTACTACCGCTTGTGTGAAGCGGTACTACCGCTTGTGCGCGGCTGTGCACGGTTCGGCAGGGATCCGAGTTGGACTCTTTCCCTGCGGGCCAAACCGACCTTGTGCGGGCAAAACCGACCCGGAGGAGGCTTTTACTCCAAGTTTAGACCCCAAGGCTCAACATATAAATAGAGGGGCAGGGCTAGCACACGGGACACATCAAGATTTCCCCAAGCCGTGTGCGGCAACCCTAACCCTCTAGTTCCTCCGTCATAATCTCCGTAGCGCTTGGCGAAGCCCTGCAGAGATTGTTCCTCACCACCATCACCACGCCGTCGTGCTGCTGGAACTCAACCACTACTTCACCATCGCTCGCTGGATCGAGGAGGTGAAGGCGTCATCAAGCCGTACGTGTGTTGAACGCGGAGGTGCCGTCCGTTCGGCACTAGATCGGAAGGATCGTGATTGGATCGCGGGACGCTCGGCGATTTGGATCGCGAAGACGTTCGACTACATCAACCGCGTTTATTAACGCTTCCGCTTAGCGATCTACAAGGGTATGTAGATTCACTCTCCCTCTCGTAGATGCTCATCACCATGGATAGATCTTGCGTGTGCGTAGGAAAAATTTTTGTTTCCCATGCAACGTTCCCCAACAGAAAGGTGCGCCCACTCCCCTTTATATAGACCTCCGAGGTGTGCTCAACACTTGAGGCCCACGACGAGTCTAGTCCCATTTTCCATTCGGATCCAATCCGAATGGGCTGCAATCCCTTAAGTGTGCGACCCTATAGCTTCACGTACACATGGACATGACCCGAGTCGATAGTCGGTACCAGCTCCTAGCAGAACGTGCCAACTCCCATGTGTGCGCAAAGTCATTAGACGAACCTCGACAATGTGTCATATACAACATTCCTTTTGCCTCATGATATAGGTTGTAGAGCTCAAGGCAAGTACTTGTCACCCTTGTGGTAGCTTGACATCTCTTCTCGAAACCGTGATGCAGATTCCCGAACTGGGTTAACACTTAACCCGCATGGCCATGCTTTCTGAATCTGATCACACGAGAGGGCCCACAGAATATCTCTTCTCACGGAGGGGCAAATCCCATCTTGGTCAACCATGTCTCGCGGCATGTCTCACAACTCACCCGAAAGCTACCTTTATAACTACCCAGTTACGGAGTAGCGTTTGATAGACCCTAAGTAAGTCGATCCTCATCCCGAGAACATGCGAGGACCTCAGGTCTAGGACATGACATATACATTGTACTTGAGACTAACAGATGGCATCATCTCGCTGTGTCTTAAAGTGGGTCTGTCCGACTCGGTGATCTCAATCCCCGAGTCCATACTATCAGTTTAGCATCTCTTTGCACATGACTTGTGAAACGTAGCCATCAACTGAATCGTATACTAGTAAAGGATATGTGTCCGCATAACCTTAACAACTAGGGATTATTAGAACAATCATCATACAATATATAGTCTCACAAATAAGTCACATACTTATTGATACATACCACTGATGATGTTCAAGGACAATACATAATACTCATGAATACATAGGAAACGAAATCATCACATGATTGCCTCTAGGGCATATCTCCAACACCTCTGTCTCCTGTTACTCCGTATACTCATCCTCTTGAAACCTGCAGGTATACCCATCCTCTTGAAACGAGATTCATACTCACAGTTTTGGTTTTCTAGATCATAGATTTGAGCCTGAAGATCTTGAAGCCTCTCATGGAGCTTGAAGATCATCTCCATAATTTCCTTGTTGTCCATCTTATGTTCACGAACAAAATCCATGATCATGGAGTGATTGGCGCTGAGTCCATGCTCCACCATCCCTTGGCACTTGAAGATCTCTTGTTTCAATGCTGCAGGCCTGGCCTTCTCGTTCCCCTCCTTCTTTAGCCCTTGAACATTCTGGATGTGAAGCACCCCCTCACGCATCTCAATGGATTGAGGGTGTTTCATCACCTCTGGAAGGTAGGGGTTGATGACTTTTTCGAAGAACTTGTCCTTGGAGGAGCTTGATGGTGTCATGACAATCTAGATCTGTCACAAAAATAGCCCGAAACAAGAACATAGGAGAAGTTGCGATGCAGTGGTAAAAACATACATGAGTATATATAAAGAATTTCTCTATGTCAGAATACATGTCCAGGAAGAAAACGGAGTCCGGGAGGCACACGAGGTGCCCCCAAGCCATTAGGGCGGGCCAAGGGGGGTGGCCGCGCCCTGTTGGCTTGGGACTCCCTCGCAGGTCCCCCTGGCTGGTTTTTATTTTTGTAATTTTTCTAATATTCCAAAACTGACAGAAAATACTTTTATGGAACTTTTGGAGTCGGTTTACTTACCGTATCACATATGTGCCCTTTTTCAGGTTTCTGGAGTGTTCCGGAAGGTCTCTCTTATGTGTTCTTCCGATGTCATTACTTGAATAACATTAGTTTCAATACTAATGGGCATGCCTGAAATATAACATTTAATTCTTTGTCCATTAACCACTCTCGGATTTGTGCCTTCGACATTATTGATCTTAATGGCTCCAGAGCGATAAACTTCTTCGACGATATTGGGTCCTTCCCATTTGGAGAGAAGTTTTCCTGCCAAAAATATGAAATGAGAATTGTACAAGAGAACTAGATCACCGATTTTAAATTCTCATTTTTTGATTCTTTTTTCATGCCATCTTCAAAAAATTTCTTTAAACAACTTGGCAATTTCATAGGCTTGTGTCCTGCATTCATCTAAGGAGCTAATATCAAATAACCTCTTCTCACCGGCAAGCTTGAAGTCATATTTTAGTTCTTTAATTGCCCAATAAGCTTTATGTTCTAACTCAAGCGGTAAATGACATGCTTTTTTATAGACCATTTTATATGGGGACATTCCCATAGGAGAAGCTGCTTACATATTGGGCATCAAGATCTATAGAGATAGATGGAGATGCCTAATAGGACTTTCACAAAGCACATACCTTGATAAGGGTTTTGAAGAAGTTCAAAATGGATCAGTCCAAGAAAGGATTCTTGCTTGTCTTACAAGGTGTGAAGTTGAGTAAGACTCTATGCCCAGCAACTACAGAAGATAGAGAAAAGATGAGTGTCGTCCCCTATGCCTCAACCATAGGCTCTATCACGTATGCAATGTTGTGCACAAGACCAGATGTGAGCCTTGCCATTAGCATGGCCGGAAGGTTTCAAAGTGATCTAGGAGTGGAACACTGGACATTGGTCAAAAATATCCTTAAGTACCTAAAGAGGACTAAGGAAATGTTTTTCGTTTATGAAGGTGATCAAGAGCTCGTCGTAAAGGGTTACGTCGATGCTAGCTTGGACACGGATCCGGATGACTCTAAGTATCAAACCGGATACATATTTATTATGAATGGTGGAGCAGTCAGGTGGTGTGTAGTTCCAAGCAAAGCGTGGTAGCAGATTCTACATGTGAAGCGAAGTACATAACTGCTTCGGAAGCAGCAAAGGAAGGAGTCTGGATGAAGCAGTTCATGACAAATCTTGCAGTTGTGCGTAGTGAACTGGATCAAATGACTCACTTTTGTGCCAACACTAGTGCCATTGCTCTGGCCAAGGAGCCCAGGTTTCACAAGAGGACCAGACATATAAGGCACCGCTTCAATTCCATCCGCGATTATATCAAGGATGAGGACATAAACATTTGCAAAGTACATACTGCTACTTCTCGAGCATGCGTTGGTTTTCCCTTGAAGAGGAAAGGGTGATGCAGCAAAGTAGATAAGTATTTCCCTCAGTTGTTGCGAACCAAGGTATCAATCCAGTAGGAGATACAAGCAAGTCCCCAATAGGTGTACCTACACAAATAATCAAACACTTGCACCCAACGCAATAAAGGGGTTGTCAATCCCTTCACGGTTACTTGCAAGGATGAGATCTGATAGAGATAGATATGATAGATTGCTTGAACGGAAAGTAAAACAAAAGTAAAAATATTGCAGCAAGGTATTTTTGGTATTTTTGGTTTTAGATCTGAAAGTATAAGATGGAAAATAGACCCGGGGGCCATAGGTTTCACTAGAGGCTTCTCTCATGAAGGAAAACAATACGGTGGGTGAACAAATTACTGTCGAGCAATTGATAGAAAAGCGAATAATTATGAAGATATCCAAGGCAATGATTATGCATATAGGCATCACGTCCGTGTCAAGTAGACCGAAACGATTCTACATCTACTACTATTACTCCACACATCGACCGACTCCTGCCTGCATCAAGAGTATTAAGTTCATGAAGAACAGAGTAACGCATTAGGTAAGATGACATGATGTAGAGGGATAAACTCAAGCAATATGATGAAAACCCCATCTTTTTATCCTCGATGGCAACAATACAATACGTGCCTCGCTACCCCTACTTTGTCACTGGGTGAGGACACCGCAAGATTGAACCCAAAACTAAGCACTTCTCCCATTGCAAGAATTACCAATCTAGTTGGCCAAACCAAACCAATAACTCGAAGAGACTTGCAAAGATATGAAATCATGCATATAAGAATTCAGAGAAGATTCAAATAATATTCATAGATAATTTGAACATAAACCCACAATTCATTGGATCTCGACAAACACACCGCAAAAGAGTATTACATCGGATAGATCTCCATGAAGATCATGAAGAACATGGTATTGAAGAACAAAGAGAGAGAAGAAGCCATCAAGCTAATAGCTATGGACCCAAAGGTCTGTGGTAAACTACTCACGCATCATCGGAGGGGCAATGGAGTTGATGTAGATGCCCTCCGTGATCGATTCCCCCTCCGGCAGATTACTGGAAAAGGCTCCAAGATTGGATCTCACGGGAACAGAGGCTTCCGGCGGCGGAAAAGTATTTTCGTGGCTCTTTTTGGTATCCAGGGAATATTTGGGAATTTATAGGCCGAAGAATAGGGTTAGGAGGGCTGCCGTGGGGCCACAAGCCAGGGGGGCGCCCCCCCAGGGCGCGCCCCTGTGGCTTGTCGCCACACGGCGGCTCTCCTGCCTTCATCTCCAAGTCTTTTGGGTTGCTTCTGGTCCAAAAAAAATTATTCCGAAGATTTTATTCCGTTTGGACTCCGTTTAATATTCCTTATCTGCAATACTCAAAAACATGGAAAAAACAGAAACTGGCACTAGGCTCTAGATTAATAGGTTAGTCCCAAAAATAATATAAAATAGCATATTAATGCATATAAAACATCCAAAACAGATAATATAATAGCATGGAACAATCAAAAATTATAGATACGTTGGAGATGTATCAAGCATCCCCAAGCTTAATTCCTGCTCGTCCTCGAGTAGGTAAATGATAAAAACAGAATTTTTGATGTGGAATGCTACCTAACATATTTATCCATGTAATATTCTTTATTGTGGCATGAATATTCAGATCCATAAGATTCAAAGCAAAAGTCTAATATTGACATAAAAACAGTAATACTTCGAGCACACCAACAAGGCAATCGTGTCCTTTCGAAATAACATGGCCTTAGAAAGTTATCCCTACAAAATCATATGGTCTGGCTATGCTCCATCTTCCCCACACAAAGTATCTAAATCATGCACAACCCCGATGACAAGTCAAGCAATTGTTTCACACTTTTAATATTCTCAAACCTTTTCAACTCTCACGCAATACATGAGCGTGAGCCATGGATATAGCACTATAGGTGGAATAGAATATGGTGGAGGTTGCAAGGGAAAAGGAGAAGATAGTCTCACATCAACTAGGCGTATCAACGGGCTATGGAGATGCCCATCAATAGATATGAATGTGAGTGAGTAGGGATTGCCATGCAACGGATGCACTAGAGCTATAAGTGTATGAAAGCCCAAAAAGAAAACTAAGTGGTTGTGCATATGATGAAAAATTCCACTAGTTATATTAAAGTGACAAAATAGGAGACTTTCTATCATGAAGATCATGGTGCTACTTTGAAGCACAAGTGTGGTAAAAGATAGTAGCAATTGTCCCTTCTCTCTTTCTCTCATTTTTTTAATTTTATTTATTTTGGTGGGCATCTTTGGCCTCTTTTTTTTATTTGGGCTTCGTTGGCCTCTTTTATTTTTTTGTAAAGTCCGGAGACTCATCCCAACTTGTGAGGGATTCATAGCTTCCATCATCCTTTTCTCTCACGGGAACAATGCTCTAATAATGAAAATCATCACACTTTTATTTACTTACAACTCAAAAGAAAATTTACAACTCGATACCTAGAACAAGATATGACTCTATATGCAATATGAAAGTGATGGTGCATGTCATGAAAAACGGAATGGTGGAAGTTGCATGGCAATATATCTCGGAATGGCTATGGAAATGCCATAATAGGTAGGTATGGTGGCTGTTTTGAGGAAAATATATGGTGGCTGTTTTGAGGAAGGTGGGTTTGATGCACCGGCGAAAGTTGCGCGGTACTAGAGAGGCTAGCAAAGGTGGAAGGGTGAGAGTGCGTATAATCCATGGACTCAACATTAGTCATAAAGAACTCACATACTTATTGCAAAAGTCTATTAGTTATCAAACAAAGCATTAGACGCATGCTCCTAGGGGAGAGGTTGGTAGGAGTTAACCATCGCGCGCCCCCGACCCTCACACAAAGGTTGACAATCATTAAACAAATCATGCTCCGACTTCGTTACATAACGGTTCACCATACGTGCATGCTACGGGAATCACAAACTTCAACACAAGTATTTCGTCCAATTCACAATTACTCACTAGCATGACTCTCATATTACCATCTTCATATCTCAAAACTATATGCAAGGAATCAAACTTCTCATAGTATTCAATGCACTTAATATGAAAGTTTTTATTATATCCCTCTTGGATGCCCATTATATTAGGACTAAATTCATAACCTAAACAAATTACCATGATGTTTCAAGAAACTCTCAAAAAAATATAAGTGAGGTACGAGAGTTCAATAATTTCTATAAAATAAAACACCACCGTGCTCTAAAAAGATATAAGTGAAGTACTAGAGCAACATTGCCTAGCTCAAAAGATATAAGTGAAGCACATAGAGTATTCTAATAAATTCACGATTCAGCATGTCTCTCTCAAAAAGATGTGTGCAGCAAGGATGATTGTGGAAAACTAAAAAGCAAAGACTCATATCATACAAGACGCTCCAAGCAAAACACATATCATGTGGTGAATAAAAATATAGCCTCAAGTAAATTTACCGATGGATTGAAGACGAAAGAGGGGATGCCTTCCGGGGCATCCCCAAGCTTAGGCTTTTTGGTATCCTTGAATATGGCTTGGGGTGCCTTGTGCATCCCCAAGCTTAGTCTCTTTACACTCCTTATTCCATAGTCCATCAAATCTTTACCCAAAACTTGAAAACTTCACAACACAAAACTCAACAGAAAACTCATGAGATCCGTTAGTATAAGAAAAATAAATCACCACTTTAGGTACTGTTGTGAACTCATTCTTTATTTATATTGGTGTAATATCTACTGTATTTTAACTTCTCCATGGTTCATACCCCCCGATACAACCCATAGATACATCAAAATAAGCAAACAACACAAAGAAAACTGAATCTGTCTAAAACAGAACAGTCTGTAGCAATCTATAGGCTTCGAATACTTCTGTAACTCCAAAAATTTAGAAAAATTAGGAAAATCAGGGAAATTTGTATATAAATCTTGTGTAAAAAATTCAGATCAAAAGCACGTTCCAGTGAATTTACAAAATTCCTGGACTGAGAGCAAAAGTTTCTATTTTTCAGCAAAATCAAATCAACAATCACCGTAGACCATCCCAAAGGTCTTACTTGGCTCAAACACTAATTTAAACAAGAAAACACAATTACTACAGAGGTAATAATGTGAAAAACACTCAAAAACAGAAGCAAAAAACAAAAGCACAAAAATAAAATTGGGTTGCCTCCCAACAAGCGCTATTGTTTAACGCCCCTAGCTAGGCATAACGCAATAGATCTAGGTATTGTCATCTTTGGTATGCAATCCATAAGTAGCTCTCATAATAGATTCATAAGGTAGTTTTATTTTCTTTCTAGGAAAGTGCTCCATGCCTTTCCTTAATGGGAATTGGAATCTAATATTTCCTTCCTTCATATCAATAATTGCACCAATCGTTCTAAGGAAAGGTCTACCAAGAATAATGGAACATGTAGGATTGCAATCTATATCAAGAACAATGAAATCTACGGGCACATAATTCCTATTTGCAACAATAAGAACATCATTAATCCTTCCCATAGGTTTCTTAATGGTGGAATCCGCTAGATGCAAATTTAGAGAGCAATCATCAAATTCACGAAAACCTAACACATCACATAAAGTTTTTGGAATCGTGGAAACGCTAGCACCCAAATCACACAAAGCATGGCACTCATAATCTTTAATTTTAATCTTAATAGTAGGTTCCCACTCATCATAAAGCTTTCTAGGTATAGAAACTTCCAACTCAAGTTTTTCTTCAAAAGATTTCATCATAGCATCCACGATATGTTTAGTAAAAGCTTTATTTTGATTATAAGCATGCGGAGAATTCAACATGGATTGCAACAAGGAAACACAATCAATCAAAGAAAAACTATCATAATTAAAGTCCTTGAAATCCAAAAGAGTGGGTTCATTGCTATTTAAAGTTTTGACCTCTTCAATCCCACTTTTATCAATCTTAGCATTAAGATCTATAAACTCCGAATCATTGGGACGCCTTTTAACTAAAGTCGACTCATCTCCAGTCCCATTTTTATCAAGATTTACATTAGAAAACAAAGATTCAATAGGAGTCACATCAATCACTTTAAGATCTTCATCAATATTATCACGAGAACACACCTTTTCAAGCCATTCACGCTTAGCACGTATTCTAGCGGTTCTTTCCTTACACTCATCAATAGAAATTCACATAGTCTTTAAAGACTCATTAATATCATGCTTGGTAGGAACAGATCTAATTTTCAAAGAATAAATCTCAAGAGAAATTCTATCAACGTTCCTAGCCAAATCATCAATCTTGAGCAATTTTTCTTCAATCATAGCATTGAAACCCTTTTGCGAACTAATAAATTCTTTAATATTATTCTCAAGATCAGAGGGCATCTTATTATAATTTCCATAAGAATTGTTGTAGGAATTACCATAACTATTAGAGGAATTACTAGGAAACGGCCTAGGATTGAAATTACCTCTATACGCGTTATTACCAAAATTGTTCCTACCAACAAAATTCACATCCATAGATTCATTATTATTTCCAATCAAAGAAGACAAAGGCATATCATTAGGATCAATAGGATCACTCTTACTAGCAAACAATTTCATCAATTCATCCATCTTTTCACTCAAAGTATTAATCTCTTCAATAGCATGCACTTTTTTACTAGTAGGAGATCTTTCGGTATGCCATTGAGAGTAATTTGCCATAATATTATCTAGGAGTTTAATAGCTTCTCCTAATGTGATTTCCATAAAAGTACCACCCGCGGCGGAATCTAAGAGATTCCTAGAAGCAAAATTTAATCCCGCATAGAAAATTTGTATAATCATGCATAAACTCAAACCATGCGCGGGGCAATTTCTAATCATTAGTTTCATCCTCTCCCATGATTGTGCAACATGCTCATGATCAAGTTGCTTAAAATTCATTATATCGTTCCTAAGGGAGATGATCTTAGCGGGCGGAAAGTACTTGGAAATAAAAGCATCTTTACACTTATTCTATGAATCAATACTATTTTTAGGCAAAGATGAAAACCAAGTTTTAGCACGATCTCGTAGTGAGAACGGAAATAGCTTCAATTTAACAATATCATTATCCACATCTTTCTTATTTTGCATATCACACAACTCAACGAAAGTATTTAGATGGGATGCGGCATCTTCACTAGGAAGGCCGGAAAATTGTTCTTCCATAACAAGATTAAGCAAAGCAGCATTAATTTTATAAGATTCCGCACTAGTGGCGGGAGCAATCGGAGTACTAATAAAATCATTATTATTAGTATTGGAAAAGTCACACAACTTGGTATTCTCTTGATTCATCGTGACAAACCAAGCAATCTAGCACACAAGCAAACAAAAAGCAAACGAAAAGACGAACGGAAGAAGGGCGAATAAAAAGGCAAATCTTTTTGGAAAATCATTTTAGAAGTGGGGGAGAGGAAAACGAGAGGCAAATGGCAACTAAAGTAAATGCAAGAGATGAGTTTGTGATGGGTACTTGGTAGGCTTGATGTAGATCTCCCCGGCAACGGCGCCAGAAATCCTTCTTGCTACTTCTCGAGCATGCGTTGGTTTTCCCTTGAAGAGGAAAGGGTGATGCAGCAAAGTAGATAAGTATTTCCCTCAGTTGTTGAGAACCAAGGTATCAATCCAGTAGGAGATACAAGCAAGTCCCCAATAGGTGTACCTACACAAATAATCAAACACTTGCACCCAACGCAATAAAGGGGTTGTCAATCCCTTCACGGTTACTTGCAAGGATGAGATCTGATAGAGATAGATATGATAGATTGCTTGAACGGAAAGTAAAACAAAAGTAAAAATAATGCAGCAAGGTATTTTTGGTATTTTTGGTTTTAGATCTGAAAGTATAAGATGGAAAATAGACCCGGGGGCCATAGGTTTCACTAGAGGCTTCTCTCATGAAGGAAAATAATACGTTGGGTGAACAAATTACTGTCGAGCAATTGATAGAAAAGCGAATAATTATGAAGATATCCAAGGCAATGATTATTCATATAGGCATCACGTCCGTGTCAAGTAGACCGAAACGATTCTGCATCTACTACTATTACTCCACACATCGACCGACTCCTGCCTGCATCTAGAGTATTAAGTTCATGAAGAACAGAGTAACGCATTAGGTAAGATGACATGATGTAGAGGGATAAACTCAAACAATATGATGAAAACCCCATCTTTTTATCCTCGATGGCAACAATACAATACGTGCCTCGCTACCCCTACTTTGTCACTGGGTGAGGACACCGCAAGATTGAACCCAAAACTAAGCACTTCTCCCATTGCAAGAATTACCAATCTAGTTGGCCAAACCAAACCAATAACTCGAAGAGACTTGCAAAGATATGAAATCATGCATATAAGAATTCAGAGAAGATTCAAATAATATTCATAGATAATCTGAACATAAACCCACAATTCATCGGATCTCGACAAACACACCGCAAAAGAGTATTACATCGGATAGATCTCCATGAAGATCATGAAGAACATGGTATTGAAGAACAAAGAGAGAGAAGAAGCCATCTAGCTACTAGCTATGGACCCGAAGGTCTGTGGTAAACTACTCACGCATCATCGGAGGGGCAATGGAGTTGATGTAGATGCCCTCCGTGATCGATTCCCCCTCCGGCAGATTACCGGAAAAGGCTCCAAGATTGGATCTCACAGGAACAGAGGCTTCCGGCGGCGGAAAAGTATTTTCGTGGCTCTTTTTGGTATCCAGGGAATATTTGGGAATTTATAGGCCGAAGAATAGGGTTAGGAGGGCTACCGTGGGGCCACAAGCCAGGGGGCGCCCCCCCTAGGGCGCGCCCCTGTGGCTTGTCGCCACACGGCGGCTCTCCTGCCTTCATCTCCAAGTCTTCTGGGTTGCTTCTGGTCCAAGAAAAATTATTCCGAAGATTTTATTCCGTTTGGACTCCGTTTAATATTCCCTATCTGCAATACTCAAAAAGAAGGAAAAAACAGAAACTGGCACTAGGCTCTAGATTAATAGGTTAGTCCCAAAAATAATATAAAATAGCATATTAATGCATATAAAACATCCAAAACAGATAATATAATAGCATGGAACTATCAAAAATTATAGATACGTTGGAGACGTATCACATAGGTATCTGAATGTTGCAGACCCGTTGACTAAAACTCTCTCACGAGCAAAACATGATCAACACCAGAACTCTATGGGTGTTAGATTCATTACAATGTAAAGCTAGATTATTGACTCTAGTGCAAGTGGGAGACTGTTGGAAATATGCCCTAGAGGCAATAGTAAAGTGGTTATTGTCATATTTCCTTGTTCATGATAATCGTTTATTATCCATGCTAGAATTGCATTGACCAGAAATTTAATACATGTGTGGATATATAAACAACACCGTGTCCCTAGTGAGCCACTACTATACTAGCTCGTTGATCAAAGATGGTTAAGGTTTCATAACCATAGACATGAGTTTTCATTTGATAACGGGATCACATCATTAGGAGAATGATGCGATGGACAAGACCCAACCGTAAGCATAGCATTTGATCGTATCACTTAGTTTATTGCTACTGCTTTCTTCATGTCAAGTATTTGTTCCTAAGACCATGACATCATGCAATTCCCTGACACTGGAGGAATGCCTTGTGTGTATCAATGTCACTTCGTAACTGGCTAATCACAAAGGCGCTCTAAAGGTATCTCCGAGGGTGTCTGCTGGGTTAGCATGGATCGAGACTAGGATTTATCACTCCATAGGACGGAGAGGTATCTCTGGGCCCTCTCGGTAATACAATATCATAAGAAGCTTGCAAGCAATGAGACTAAGGAATTAGTCACGGGATCTTATATTATGGAACCAGTAAAGAGACTTGACGGTAACAAGATTAAACTAGGTATGGAGATACCGACGATCGAATCTTGGGCAAGTAACATACCGATGGACAAAGGGAACTACATACGGGATTGACTGAATCCTTGACATCGAGGTTCGACCGATGAAGATCTTCGTGGAATATGTAGGAACCAATATGGGCATCCAGGTCCCGCTATTGGTTATTGACCGTAGAGATGTCTCGGTCATGTCTACATGATTCTCGAACCTGTAGGGTCTGCACGCTTAATGTTCGATGACGATATAGTATTATTGGGTTATGTATGTTGGTGACTGAATGTTGTTTGGAGTCCCGGATGAGATCCCAGATATGACGAGGAGCTCCGGAATGGTCCGGAGGTATAGATTTATATATGGAAAGTTGTTTTCACGGTTCCGAAAAAAGTTTCAGTTTTTTTGGTATTATACCGGGAAGCTTCCAGAAGGTTCCAGAAACTTCTGGAGGAGTCCGGAAGTCCACCAAGGATTCCACCATGTCCCAAGGGCCAGCATGGGCTAAGGGGAGGTGCTATGGCCATATTAGGCCAGGCGCACAAGTCCCTCAAGGCCCATGTGCCTTGGGAGAGGTGGAAAGTCCACCTGTGTATGGAAAATGAGGGAATTGGACTAGGAGTCCAACTCCTCCCCCTTAGCTGCGCCCCTAGGGCTTGGAGGGCTGGCCACCATGCCACTCCACCTATATAGAGAGAGGAGGGGGCACCCCCAAGAGTACACACAAGCCCTTGGCGCCCCTCCATCAGATATTTAATAGCAGCATGATCAGTGTGAATAGTGACTTTGTAATCAACAATATAAGGTATAAACTTATCACATGCAAACACAACTGCTAAAAATTCCTTATCAATAGTAGCATAATTTCTTTGAGCATTGTCTAGAGTCTTACTAGCATAATGAATAACATTCAATTACTTGTGTACTCTTTGCCCTAGAACAACCCCAACAGCATAGTCACTAGCATCACACATAATTTCAAAGGGTAAGTTCGAATCAGGTGGTTGAACAATAGGTGCAGAGATTAAGGCTTTATTAAGTATTTCAAAGGCTTCTACACAATCATCATAAAAAACAAATGGATTATCTTTTTGAAGAAGATTAGTTAATGGCCTAGAAATCTTTAATAAATCGCCTATAGAAACCGGCATGACCAAGGAAGCTTCTTATACCTTTAACATCTTTAGGACATGGCATTTTCTATATTGCATCGACTTTACTTTGTCTATCTCAATACCTCGTTCAGAAATTTCATGCCCAAGTACAATACCTTCATTCACCATAAAGTGGCACTTCTCCCAATTCAAGACAAGATTAGTTTCTTCACATCTCTGCAAAACTCGATCAAGGTTGCTCAAGCAATCATCAAAAGAAGTCCCATGAACGAAAAGATCATCCATCCTCAACAATCGTTTCACAAAATTCAGAGAATATAGCAGTCATACATCTTTGAAAGGTAGTAGGTGCATTGCATAAACCAAAAGGCATACGTCTATAAGCATAAGTTCCAAAGGGACAAGTAAAAGTAGTTTTCTCTTAATCTTCTTTTGACACACGTATTTGAGAAAAACCAGAATATACATCGAGGAATGATCTTTTCTAGTAGCTTTGTTTAATTTCCTGAAATCAATGACCATCCTATAACCAGTTACTATCCTTTGTGGAATAAGTTCATTTTTCTCATTAGGAACTACAGTTATACCTCCTTTCTTAGGAACCCAATGAACATGACTTATCCATCTACTATTAGTTGTGGGATAGATAATACCTTCCTCCAGAAGCTTTAATATTTGAGTTCTTGCCACTTCCTGCATTTTCGGATTCAAGTGGCGTTGATGATCAATGATAGGTTTAGCATCTGTTTCCATATTAATCTTGTGCTGACTTAGAGTGGGACTAATGCCCTTAGGATCATCAAGAGTATATCAATAGCAACTCGGTGCATCTTCAGAGTTTTGAGTAATCTCTTTTCTTCATGCTCTGAAAGGTTAGCACTAATAATAACAAGACATATCTTCTTTTCATCAAGATAAACATATTTCAGTGTATCGGATAATTTCTTTAGCTCAAACACAGGATCTTCCTTAGGTGGGGGAGGATCCCCTAAAATATCAACAGGCAAGTTGTGTTTAAGAATAGGTGTTTGTCTAAAGAATATTTCATCCATTTCCTTCCTTTCATTCATATGCATATCATTTTCATGGTCTAGCAAATATTGTTCTAACGGATCAGCATGAGGCACGACAATAGAAACAAGACCAATGATTTCATCCTTACTAGATAACTCTTTCTCATATGGTTGTCTATCAAACTTAGAGAAATTAAATTCATGAGACGCATCACCAAAACTTACTTTAACCTTTTCTATAACACAATTAATTTCAGCATTGACAGTATTCAAGAAAGGTCTACCGAATAATGGGACAAAATTATCTTGTTGTGTACCAAGTACTAAGAAATAAATAGGGTATTTAATTTTTCCACACAAGACTTCAACATCTCTAATAATCCCAAGTGGTGAAATAGTGTCTTTGTTTGCAAGTTTAATAGTAACATCAATGTCTTCCATCTCAGCTGGTGCTATGTCATTCATAATTTCTTGATATAAGGTAAAAGGAATATCACTCACACTAGCACCCATATCACACAAGCCATGATAGCAATGACCTCCAATGTTAACAGAAACAACAGGCATGCCAACGACTAGTTTGTTTTTATCTAACTCACCATGTTTGTTTCTAATAGGTTTTGCAATTCTAGCAGCTTCATCATAGAAGTAAATAACCTGACCATCTATAATATCAACTAAGAGATCTTTAACCATAGAAATATTAGGTTCTACATTTATTTGTTCAGAAGGTTTGGGTGTTCTAATATGGCTTTTATTAACCACAGTTGTAGCCTTAGCATGTTCCTTAATCCTAATAGGAAAACTTGGCTTTTCAATATAAGTAGTGGGCACAACTGGATCAATATTACAAATAATGGTTTCTTCTTTAGCAATAGTAGGTTCCTCTAACAATTCTTCAATGGGTGGATGATATTTAAAGCACTTCTCCTTAGGGAGACCAACATGAGCAGCAGAGGTTTCACAAAAGGAAGCTACTATCTGAGAGTCAAGTCCATATTTAGCGCTAAGCTTATGAAAAGTATCGGTTTTCATAAACGATTTAACACAATAAAACTCAAGTTTTATACCTGAGTCTTTACCTTCGCCGAGCTCCCAATCTTCAGAGTTGCATTTAATTCTTTCCAGAAGATCCCATTTGAACTCAATAGTTCTCTTCATGTAGGAACCAGTGGACGAAGAATCGAGTATTAATTGATCATCATAAGAACATCGAGCATAATTTTTTTGTATAATTATTTCTCTTTAGAGCTCGTGATTGGGGCAAGTGTGCATCATAGATTTAAGCAGCCCGCAAGCTTGAGCGATGCTTTCTCCTTCACGAGCCCAAAATTTATATATATAATTCTGATCACGATGAACTAGATGCATATGATAAAACTTCTGGTGAAATTCCAGCTTCAACTGGTTCCAGTCCCATGTTTAGGCATCATCCAATAGTCTATACCAAATAAATGCTTTTCCCTCCAAAGATAAAGGGGAAACCTTCTTCTTAACTTTGCCCACGGATAAACTTGCAAGCTTAAACAATCCACAAATCTCATCTATATATATCAAGTGCAAATCAGGATGAGTCGTTCCATCTCCTTCATAAGGATTAGCTAGCAATTTCTCTAACATAACCAAAGGAATCTCATAATAAATATTTTCAGTAGGTTCAATAGGTTGAGGAGAAACATTTTCCACTTCTGGTCAGGGTGAAGATACCCCAAACAGGCCCTTCAAAGCATTATTATCCATAGTGATAAGCAACGGTGAATTTCTGCACATACCGGAAATGTTTCCTTACCAAATTCCACTCACCAAAGGCTCTTCACTCACTGGCAACAACGCCATAAAAGTGTCTTGATGACCCACAAGTATAGGGGATCAATCGTAGCCCTTTTGATAAGTAAGAGTGTCGAACCCAACGAGGAGGAGAAGGAAATGACAGGCGGTTTTCAGCAAGGTATTCTCTGCAAGTGCTATAAGTAACAATGATAGATAGTTTTGTAGCAAGATAATTCATAAAAAGTAACAGGTAACAATAGTAGCAAGTGTGCAGCAAGGTGGCCCAATCCTTTTTATAGCAAAGCACAAGCCTGGAAGTTCTCTTATATAAATAAAGCGCTCTCGAGGACACATGGGGATTTCTGTCTAGTCATGTTCATCATGTTGAGTTGATTCGTGTTCGTTCCTTTGATAATTTGATATGTGGGTGGACCGGTGCTAAGGTGATGTTCTTACTTGAACAAGAAACCCACTTATGATTACCCCCTCTCACAAGCATCCGCAACTACGAAACAAGAATTAAGATAAATCTAACCATAGCATGAAACATGTGGATCCAAATCGGCCCCTTATGAAATAACGCATAAACTACGGTTCAAGATTCTGTCACTCTAGCAACCCATCATCTACTTATTACTCGACAATGCCTTCCCTTAGGCCCAAAATATGGTGAAGTGTCATGTAGTCGACGTTCACATGACACCACTAAAGGAAGCAACAACATACATATCATCAAAATATCGAACGAATACCAACTTCACATGATTACTTATAACAATACTTCTCCCATGTCTCCAAGAACAGAAGTAACTACTCACAAATCATCACCATATTCAATATCAGAGGTGTAATAGATGTGATAAAGGATCTGAACATATTATCTTCCACCAAACAAACCCACAAGCATCAACCACAAGACGTAATCAACACTACTAGTAACCCATAGGTACCAATCTGAGGTTTTGAGACAAAGATTGAATACAAGAGATGAACTAGGGTTTGAGATGAGATTGTGCTGGTAAAGATGTTGATGAAGATTGATCCTCCCACGAAGGAGGAAGCGTTGGTGATGACGATGGCTTCGATTTCCCCCTCCCGGAGGGAAGTTTTCCCAGCAGAATCTCTCTGCCGGAGAGCAAAAGGGCCTCTGCCCAGGTTTCCGCCTCGAGACGGCGGCACTTATTCCCGAAAGTATCCTCTTGATTTTTTCTAGGTCAAAACACATCATATAGCAGAAGAGGGGGGAGGCCGCCTGTGGGCCTGCCAAGCCATCAGTTGGCCCCCTATGGCATTTATTTGCTCCATAAATTCAGATATATTCTACAAAAAATCCTCGTGAAGTTTCAGGTCATTTGGAGTCCAGAGAATTTTCACCCTTTTTCTTGGTTTTCAGGTCTAGAATTCCAGTTTCCGGCAATTTTCCTCTTTGTGATGTACCTTGTAAATTAAGAGAGAAAAGGCATTAGAATAGTATAATAAAATAGAATAGTGGCCAAGAATAATATAAATATCATTAAGAAATCATGATGCAAAATGGACGTATCAGGGCTGGACATTGTCGGCCCTTTCCCCAATGCTACCAAGGGCCTTGAGTTCTTGTTCGTTGCGATCCACAAGTTCACAAAGTGGACTGAGGTAGAGCCTGTGAGGAAGGTTACAGCACATGCAGCCGCCAAGTTCTTCAAAGGAATAGTTTGCCGTTTTGGTGTCCCCAGCAGGATCATCACCGGCAACGACACACAATTCATGAGTCGCACCTTCATGCAGTACTGCCAAGATCTTGGTGCCAAGATCTGCTTTGCGTCGGTTGCTCACCCGAGAAGCAATGGCCAAGTGGAGAGGGCAAATGTTGAAGTGTTGCGTGGCCTCAAGACAAGGACTTTCTACAAGCTGCGCAAATGTGTAAGGCGCTGGATTGTTGAGTTGCCGACGGTTCTTTGGTCACTCAGAACGATACCAAATCGACCACCGGCCAGACGCCCTTCTCCCTAGTTTATGGTGTAGAAGTGGTGCTCCCCGCAGAAATCACATACGGGTAACGTCGAGTGCAAGCCTTCGACGAAGATGAGCAAGAGCAACTGCAGCAAGATGATGTCACGCTCCTCGAGGAAGATCGTCTTTAGGCTGCCCTGCGTGCCGCTCGGTACCAGCAAGCTTTGCACCGCTATCATAGCCGCAAAGTGCATGCCAGAAGCATTGAGGAAGCGACCTTGTTCTTCGCTGAATCCAGTCCGCGAAGGGATCAAACAAGTTGATGCTAAAGTGGGAAGGCCCTTACCGGGTGGTACGAGTCACCAGGCCTGGCGCAGTCCGCCTGGAGACCGAAGATGGCACTCCAGTGTAGAACTCATGGAATATCGAGCATCTTCGTAAGTTCTACCGATGAGGCATGGTTGCCGAGACTCCCCGCAACCCCTTCTGTACAAGTTTGCCAGAAGGGCATGCAATCATTTGTACAGAGCCAGACACAGACCTTGTGCATAATCAATAAAGCTAAGTGTTCTACAACTTTTTGTCAAAGTACATACTTATATTATGAATGATTGCATGAAATGTTTTGTTCATTTTTACTTGTGTGGGATGATTGACGAACCAGCAAGGTTCCTAGCATCCTCTTTTCTCTTCTTTCTTTTTCTCAAAGGATAGAAGGGGCCTTCGGGTGAAAGTTTTCCCAGGGGGAGTGATGGTATGGATACCCAAATGACGTTCAAGTTGATCATTTTGCGACAAGAAGTACAACAAGGAAAAGCTAAGTTATAAAGCTATGAGTTCTTTGTTGTAAACGCCTTTTCCCTTGAACGATTTTTACATTTGTATCAGAAAACCTGCACGTGAAGGACCCTTGTCAAAATCTGTCGTGCTCCTAGGTTGTTTCGAGTCTGCTCAGCAACTAAGGTTTATGCACTAAGGACGACAAGGTGGTCTTGTCGATAGCGACATTTCTGATGGGCTGCTAAGGACCCGTTCCTAAAGCGCTTGCGGTAAGAATGTGCGCACCGGCAAGTATTTCTGGCAAGCGTAGGGATCAGAAACATACAAGTGTGGAGTCAAGCATAAGGAAAAATGGCCATTCATTCAAACAGATAAAATATATTACATCCATAAAACAAGGGTGCAGTGCTAATCAAAAGATAATTGTTTTTATGCATGCGCAGCACTGGCGGCAAGGATGAACCGGGAAGGGTTTCTACTCCTTCAGCTTGACGGAACCAACCCTTTCGGAGATAGGCGCGACGAGAGCATCGGAAGCGCTGGTGTCAGCATCCTTTGGCAGCTTGGAGAAGGTCTTGGACACGACGATTCCAGGGTTGCGAAAGGCCACCTTCACGAGGATCTTGTGGATGATGTTGCGACAGAGCTCGCGGGACTCCTTGACGAAGTTGTCAGCTTGGTCCTCCACATGCTTCTCCAACGCCTCAACAAGCCCCTCGAAGAAAAGGGACGGCCTGACACTTTCCACCTCCCTTCCATCGCTGGAGAATTTCCACTTTTCCAAGCCCATGGCAGCTAACTGGGCAGAGAGCTTGCCGGCGATGTTCACGAGATGCTCCATCCAGAGCGCCAAGATTTTTTTCAGCTCGTCGAAGGAGTGGGCAGCAGAGGTGAGAAGCCCCTTCTCCTTCCGGAGTTCTTCGAGTAGGGCTAATTCCTACTCGTCCTCGAGTAGGTAAATGATAAAAACAGAATTTTTGATGTGGAATGCTGCCTAACATGTTCATCATATTCTTTTCTTTTATATAGCATGGACATTTGGACTTGTAAATGATTCAAAGCAATAGTCTAGTTTTAACATAATGACTTCAATACTCAAGCATGCCAACAAGCAACCATGTCTTTCAAAATATCAACACTAAAGAAAGTTATCCCTCGCCCATTATGCTCAATCATTGATCCATTCATGAAACACACTCAAATATTAGCTATGCCCAATGCTCAAGTACGATCATAGTGCCCCCTAGTTGGTGCTTTATAAGAGAAGATGGAGACTCAAAGTAAAATAAAAATTGCATAATGTAAATAGATAGGCCCTTCGCAGAGGGAAGTAGGGATTTGTAGAGGTGCCAGAGCTCAAAGTTTTAAATTGAGAGAGAAAAATATTTTGGGTGGCATGCTTTTCCTGTCAACGAAAATGACAAAGTAGCTCACAATACTTTCCATGCTAGATATATCATAGGCGGTTCCCAAACAGAAAATAAAGTTTATTCCTTTTTCCACCAAACTTTCACTTTCCATGGCGGGCCGTATCCACGGTTGCCTTCCATATCAACACTTTCCAAGGAATTTATTATTTGACAACATAAAGTAATTTTTTTTCTTTTTCATTTCGGGAATGGGCATCCCTATTACCGCTGCACTCTCGTGCAATGACAAGTGAATAAACACTCATCTTGAGAATAACACATCTAGCATGGAAAAATATTGGACACTCCCCACCGTTTCATGAGCAGTACGAGCACACAAAAAGAGAAAATTTATTTTGAAAATTTAGAGATGGCACATACAAATTTGCTTGGAACGGCATGGAAATACCGCATATAGGTAGGTATGGTGGACTCATAAGGCAAAACTTGGTTTAAGGTTTTTGAATGCACAAGTAGTATTTCTACTTAGTACAAATGGAGGCTAGCAAATAGATTGAGAAGCAACCAAACCATGAAATGAAAATTCACATAAGTGAGCATTGAGCATAACTAACACTGAATAATGCACCACAAGTAGGATGTAACTTCATTGCATAACTATTGACTTTCGTACTTACATAGGGAATCACAAACCTTAACACCAATATTCCTACTAAAGCATAATTACTCACTAACATGACTCACATATTACTATCATCATGTTTCAAAAATATTACGAGGAATCAAGTTTAATTGGTCCAATGATCTTCATGAAAGTTCTTATTATATCCTCCTTGGATATCTATCACTTTGGGACTAGTTTCATATATTGCCATTGCCTTTTTTGACAAGCTCAAACAAATTTAAGTGAAGCACATGAGCATAAATAATTCTTCTCTCAAAAAGATATAAGTGAAGCATGAGAGGATTTCATAAAAAAATAATAACTCTCAAATTAATCTAAGTGAAGCATGAGAGTATTTCTATAAAAATTTCCAAGCACACCGTGCTCAAAAAGATATAAGTGAAGCACTAGAGCAATTCTATAGCTCAAAAAGTTTAAGTGAAGCATAGAGAGCAATTCTAACAAATCATAGCATAATTTTGGCTCTACCAAATAGGTGTGTACAGCAAGGACACAAAGGAAAAATAAACAAGCAAAGCAAGCAAAGATACAAGACGCTCCAAGCAAAACTCATGATATGTGACGAATAAAAATATAGCTCCAAGTAAAATACCGATGGTTGTTAGAAGAAAGAGGGGATGCCACTCGGGGGCATCCCCAAGCTTAGTTGCTTGTTACTCTTTGGATATATCTTGGGGGTGCGGTAGCATCCCCAAGCTTAGGCTCTTGTCACTCCTTATTCCTTCATCCATCGTGGTCTCACCCAAAACTAGAAAACTTCAATCACACAAAACTCAACAAAATCTTCATGAGATCCGTTAGTATAATAAAGCAAAACACTACTTTAGGTGCTGTTGCAAACCCATTCATATTTTGTTATTGCATTATACCTACTGTATTTTAACTTTACCATGGCTCATACCCTTCAATATAACCCATAGATTCATCAAAACAAGCACACAATCCAACAAACACAGAATCTGTCTTAAGCAGAACAGTATGTAGTAATCTGTACTCTAACCATACATCTGTAACTCTAAAAATTCTGAAACATTAGGAAAACTTAAATAATTTGTATAGAAACACTGTGTTAAAATTTCAGCTCAAGATCACATTCCAAAAAAAAATGAAAATTCAAATACTGGACGCAAAGTTTCTGTTTCAGATTCAGCATCGCTTCTACTCATCTTATGAATCATCCTAAAGGTTCTACTTGGCACAAACACTAAATAAACGATAAAAACACAATCTATAACAGAGGAATAATTGCTTCAACACTCAAACAGAAAGTAAAAAGCAAAACACATAGATTACTACATAGATTCAAGTATTGTCATCCTTGGTTTTGGATCCATAGGATGCCCTCATGATTGATTCATATGGTGGCTTAATTATTGTTCTAGGGAAGTGTTCCATACCCTTTCTTACTGGAAATTGAAAACGAATATTGCCTTCTTTCATATCAATCACGGCACCTATAGAGCGTAAAAACGGTCTACCAAGTATAATGGGACAAGACGGATTGCAATCGATATCAAGCACAATAAAATCAATGGGCACATAATTCCTATTTGCAAGAATAAGAACATCATTAATTCTTCCCAAAGGCTTTTTAATAGCTGAATCCACCAAGTGCAAAATAAGAGAACATTCTTCAATATTGGTAAGACCAAGCACATCACATAGAGATTTCGGAATCGTGGAAACACTAGCACCCAAATCACATAAAGCAAAGCACTCATAATTTTTAATCTTGACCTTAATGTTAGGTTCCCACTCATCATGTAATTTTCTAGGAATAGAAATCTCCAACTCCAACTTTTCTTCAAAAGATTTCATCATGGCATCGACGATATGTTTAGTGAAAGCTTTATTTTGCTCATAAGCATGGGGTGAATTCAACATGGATTGCAGCAAAGAAATACATTCAATCAAAGAGCAACTATCATAATTAAAGTCTTTGCAATCCAAAATAGTGGGCACATCACTAGTTAAAGTTTTGACCTCTTCAAACCCACTTTTATCAAAAATTTCATCAAGATTTTCACCCTCCAAATTATTGGGAAGCCTTCTAGCTAAAGTTGACTCTTCTTCAATCCCTTTATCATCAATATTAATATTACTAAACAAGGAATCAATAGAAGAAACACCAATCACTTTAAGATCTTCATCTTTCTTATGAAGGCAATCACTAGAAAACGATTTTTCTAAGATTTCTCTTTTAGCTCTAAGCATAGCGGTTCTTTTCTTACTTTCATCCATGGAGACATATAAAGCTTTAATAGATTCATCAATCTTAGGCACAAAGGCTTTCAACTTGAGATTTTCAACATCATGGGAAATTCTATTAATGCTTCTAGACATATCATCAATCTTATTCAACTTTTCTTCTATCGTAGTATTGAAAGCCTTTTGCGCATTGATAAATTCTTTAATATTCCTCTCAAGATCAGAGGTGTTCCTATTATTATTGTAAGAGGAATTACCATATGAATTACCATAATTATTAGAGGAATTTCCAGGAAAAGGCCTAGGATTAAAATTACCTCTATAAGCATTGTTGTTGAAATTGTTTCGCGAGACAAAGTTCACATCTATGGTTTCACTATTTTGCTCAATCAAGGTGGACAAAGGCACATCATTAAGATCAATAGGAGCATTTTTACTAGCAACCAATTTCATCAAAGCATCAACCTTATCACTCAAAGTACTAATTTCTTCAACCGAATTAACTTTTTTACTAGTAGGTGCACTTTCGGTATGCCATTGAGAATAATTAGCCATGATATTATCTTGCAATTTAGTAGCTTCACCCAAACTAATTTCCATAAAAGTACCACCCGCGGCGGAATCTAAAAGATTTCTAGAGACAAAATTCAATCCCGCATAATTTTTTTGTATGATCATCCAAAGATTTAAACCATGAGTAGGACAATTTCTTAACATCAACTTCATTCTTTCCCAAGATTGTGCAACATGTTCATGCTCAAGTTGCTTAAAATTCATGATTTGCGTCCTAAGGGAAATAATTTTCGCGGGCGGAAAATACTTAGTGATAAAAGCATCCTTGCACTTATTCCAAGAATCGATAGTATTGCGAGGCAAAGAGGAAAACCAAATTTTTGCACGATCCCGCAAGGAGAAAGGAAACAATTTCAACTTCACGATATCATTGTCCACATCTTTTTTCTTTTGCATATCACAGAATTCTACGAACGTGTTTAGATGGGACGCGACATCCTCATTAGGATTACCGGCAAATTGATCTTTCATGACAAGATTCAACAAAGCGGCATTAATATCACAAAACTCCGCACTAGTGGCGGGAGGAGCAATCGGAGTACTAATAAAATCATTGTTATTAGTATTGGAAAAATCACACAACTTGGTGTTTTCTTGAGTCATTGTGACCACGCAAACAAGATTGCAAGCAAGGAAGAGATCCAGCGAGAAAAAGGCGAACGAAAAAGAGGGCGAATAAAACGGCAAATTGGTGAAGTAGGGGAGAGGAAAACGAGAGGCAAATGGAAAATAATGTATTTGCAAGGAGATGAGATTTGTGATTAGGAACCTGGTAGATGATGATGGAGTCTCCTCGGTGCCTGAGATAGCCATGTAGAAGAGACCGCTTCCTCCCCGGCAACGGCCCCAGAAATTCCTTTGACTTGGCTTGAGACTGCGTCAGTATTTCCCCATAAATTCCTGGGATGATGTAGCACAGTGACGGTAAGTATTTCCCTCAGTTATGAAACCAAGGTTATCAAACCAGTAGGAGGATCACCACCACCCAATAAGCAGCACCTGCACACAAACAACAAATACTTGCAACCCGACGCGAAAGAGAAGTTGTCAATCTCTCTACGGTAAAAAGATAGATTAGGTAGTGATGGATAGGAGAGATAGATCTCTCAAGAACACAAAATAGAAAAGGCAAATAAAAAGTGCAGCAATATATTTTTGGGTTTTTGGTTTTGTAGATCTGAAAACAAAGAAGCAAAAAACTAGATCGGAAAGCAAATGTTGGAAAAGTAGACCTAGGGGCCGTAGGATTCACTAGTGGCTTCTCTCATGAGTATAGCTCACGGTGGGTGAACAAATTACTGTTGTACAATTGATAGAAAATCGAATAGTCATGACAATATCCAAGGCGATGATCATTATATAGGCATCACGTCTAAGATAAGTAGACCGACTCCTGCCTGCATCTACCACTATTACTCCACACATCGACCGCTATCCAGCATGCATCGTGTGTATTAAGTTCATGGAAAAACGGAGTAATGCAATAAGAACGATGACATGATGTAGACGAGATCTATTCATGTAGGAATAGACCCCATCTTGTTATCCTTAATGGCAACGATACATGCGTGCCTTGCTGCCCCTTCTGTCACTGGGAAAGTACACCGTAAGATAGAACCCATCACAAAGCACCTCTTCCCATGGCAAGAAAAATCGATCTAGTTGGCCTAACTAAACCAAAGATTCGAAGAAGAAATACGAGGCTATAAGTAATCATGCATATAAGAGATCAAAGAAGACTCAAATAATATTCATGGATTGAAACTGATCATGAACTCAAAATTCGACGGATCCCAACAAACACACCACAAAAGTTTACATCAAATAGATCTCCAAAAGACCATTGTATTGAGAATCATAAGAGAGAGAGAGGAAGCCATCTAGCTACTGCCTACGGACCCGTAGGTCTATGGTGGACTGCTCACGCATCATCGGAGAGGCACCTATGAAGAAGATGAACCCCTCCGTGGTGGTCTTTAGATTGGATCTCGAGGTTCTGGAACTTGCGGCAGCAGGAATTGTGTTTCGTCGACTCCCCTAGGGTTTTCCGATTATTTGAGAATTTATAGGCATCAGAGGCGGTGCCCTGATGGGTTGTGCTCTCCACAGCCCACCTTCCTGGCTCTTTTTTGGCCCACTGGCTATCTTCTGGTCCAGTAAAAATCTCCAAAAAGTTTCGTCACGATTGGACTCCATTTGGTACTAATATTCTATGAAGTAAAAAACAAGCAAAAACATCAACTGATACTTTGGCACTATGTCAATAGGTTAGTCCCAAAAAATGATATAAAGTTGTAATAAAATGATTGTAAAACATCCAAGAATGATAATATAACAGCATGGAACAAGCAAAAAAAATTATAGATACGTTGGAGACGTATCAAGGGCCCTCTCCTTGGTCCAGGCGCCCTCAAGGTTCTCTTCCAAGGTGCCCTGATACTTGTGATCTGCGTTGGGTTTTCCGTGAAAAGGAACGGGTAATTGCAGAACAATACGGATAAGTATTTCCCTCAGTTAAGAAACCAAGGTTTATCGAACCAATAGGAATATCAGTCCACAACCGTCTTCAGCGGCAACACACAAAAGAGCAAACACTTGCACCCAACGCGGCAAGAGGGTTGTCAATCCCCTTGATCTTGTTATTTGCAAGCAAGTGAAGTGTGTAGATAATAGTATATAATTTTAAATTGCAATATAAAATAAAAGGTAAATAATGGCAGCAAGGTAAATATAGGATTTATAAATATATAAGTGAATAGACCCGGGGGCCATAGTTTTCCCTAGCGGCATCTCTCATGTAGGCAACATACGGTGGGGAAAGAAATTACTGTTGGGCAATTGATAGAAAAGCGCATAGTTATGTGATATTCACGGCAATGATCATGTATATATAGGCATCACGTCCATAAGCAAATAGGCCGACTCCTGCCTGCACCTATTATTGTTACTCCACCCATCGACCGCTATCCAGCATGCATCTATAGTATTAAGTAAAACATAGTAATGCTTGGAGAACAATGACATGATGTAGACAAAGAGAATTGAATTAATATGAACTAACCCCATCGTTTTATCCTTAGTGGCAACAATACAAAGACGTGTCTTGTCTCCTTCTGTCACTGGGACATAGAGCACCGCCAGATTGAACCCACTACAACGCACCCCTCTCACCGAAGAAGTATCAATCTAGTTGACCAAACTATTTCAATAAATTTGAGAGGATTACAAAGCAATAACAATCATGCAAATAAAATACCAGCAAGTATTCAATATCTTTTCATGAATAATCTGAACATAAACCCACAATTCATCGGATCCCAACAAACGCACCGTACAAAAGAATTACATCGCATAGATCAAAGCGAAGATGCGATGATCATTGTATTGAAGATCAAAAGAGAGAGAGAGAGCCATCTAGGTACTAACTACGGACCCATAGGTCTGTGGTGAACTACTCACACATCATCATGAGGGCAGCAAGGTTGATGAACAAGCCCTCCGTGATCGATCCCCCCTCCGACAGGGTGCCGGAACGAAGCTCAGATGGGATCACGGTGAAATAGAGACTTGCGGTGGTAGAAAAAGTATTTCGGGATGCCCCTGAGGGTTTTTGAAATATATGTGAATTTATAGGCCAGAGAACGGGGGTAGGAGGGCCACCAAGGAGGGACAAGCCATCAGGGCGCGCCGACACCCCCTGGGGTGCCCTGTTGGCTTGTGCCTCCCTCGTGCAGCCTACTGTCTTCTTCTGAAGCTTCCAGGTCTTCTTTTGGTCCATACAAATTCATAAAAACGTTTCGGGGCAATTGGACTTCGTTTGGTACTGTAAACGTGAAAAGTAAAAACACGCAGAAAACAACAACTCGCACTGGGCACTGGGCACTGGGTCAATAGGTTACTGCTAAAAAATAATATAAATTGGTAAATTATTACTCAAAAAGTATCCTAGAATGATAATATAATAGCATGGAACAATTAAAAATTATAGATACATTGGAGACGTATCAGCATCCCCAAGCTTAATTCTTGCTCGTCCTCGAGTAGGTGATGATAAAAACAGAATTTTTGATGTGACATGCTACCCAATATGTAATCTTTTGCATGTATGCTCATTGAGAAACGATGAATTAACAAACATCAACATAGTAATATTTATAGGCACAGGCAACAAAATCATCAATATTTCAAAGTATACGATCCTAAAAGAATGTTTACCCCCATTCATTTGATCATATTAGTAAGGCATGGCTCCGTCCACCACATTAATACAAATGTCAAGCACCACGGTGTCCAAGTCAGGCAATTGGATCGTACTTTTTCAATGTGCATCAACTTTTTATTCTTCACGCAATACATGAGCGTGAACCATGGACATAGCATAAAGGTGGAATCGAATATGGTGGTAGATATCAAAGGGGTGAAAAGTGGAGAAGAAAGTCTCGCATCAACTAGGCGTATCAACGGGTTATGGAGATGCCCATCGATAGATGTCAATGCAAGGAGTAGGGATTGCCATGCAAACGATGCACAAGAGCTATAAGTGTATGAAAGCTCAACTGAAGCTAAGTGGGGTGTGCATCCAACTTGCTTGCTCATGAAGCCTCGGGCATTTTAGGAAGCCCGTCATCAGAGTATACAAGCCAAGTTTATAATAATGAAAAAGTAATTCCCACTAGCATATGAAAATGACATAACATGAGACTCTCTGTATGAAGAACAAGGTGCCACTTTGAGGCACAAGTGTGGTAAAGGATAGTAGCAAAGTCCCTTTTCTCTTTTTCTCTCTTTTTCATTTTTTCACATTTTTTTCATTTTCTATGGTTGGCTCATTTGGCCTCCCCCATTTTTATTTCTTCACTAGAACAATGCTCTAATAATGTTGATCACCACACTTTTATTTACTTACAACTCGATATGAAAACTCGATATGAAGAACTATGAAACAATATGACTCAATATGAATGCCTCTGGCAGTGTACCAGGATGTGCAATGATCTAGCGTGCCATGTATCAAAAATATGATGAACGGTGGCTTTGCCACAAACACTATGTTAGCTCTATATGATCATGCAAAGCAATATGATGATGAATGAAGTAGTCATATGATGTAATGATGGAATTTGCATGGCAATATATCTCGGAATGGAATGCCATAATAGGTAGGTATGGTGGCTGTTTTGAGGAAGATATAAGAAGGCTTATGTGTGACAGAGCATATCATGCCACGGGGTTTGGATGCACCGGCGAAGTTTGCACCGATCCTCGAGGTGAGAATGGGTAATGCACGGTACCAAAGAGGCTAGCAAAATATGATGTGGTGAGATTGCGTATGTCCACGGGTTCACATTAGTCATAAAGAACTCATATACTTATTCCAAAGTTTTATTAGTTTTATCACAAATCAAAGTACTACTCGCATGCCCCGAGGGAGGAGGTTTGGAGGAGTTAACCATCGCGCGACTCCGACCAGAAACAACACTAGGATTTTAACGAGGAATAGAAATGCTCACACATCCCAATCATGCCTTTTTAATATTTAGACAAACTGGAAATTAACACCTCTTAATACCGACACTTCTACGAATCAACAATGATGCACTCACACCTTTTTCACATTACCACATCAATATCATTAACCCACAATTTCTCTTTTATGTGCTAAATGACGGTTTTGATTATCACTCATTGAATACCTATTATTTTCGGACTACTCTTATGACCCATGCAAATTACCGTCACTATTTATTAACTCTCAAACAAATATAAGTGAAGAACGAGAGTGCACTTATTTCTATAAAATCTATACGCCACTGTGCTCAAAAAGATATAAGTGAAGTACTAGAGCAACTGCTAAGCTCAAAAGATATAAGTGAAGCACACAGACCGTTCTAATAAATTATGATGAAGGTGTGTCTCTCTCAAATAGGTGTTTACAGAAAATGATGATTGTGGCAAACTAAAAAAAATCAAAAACAAACAAAAGCAAACGACGCTCCAAGCAAAACTCATATCATGTGACGAATAAAAATGTAGCTCCAAGTGACATACCGATGGATTGAGACGAAAGAGGGGATGCCTTCCGGTGCATCCCCAAGCTTAGATGCTTGAGTCTTCCTATAATATTACCTTGGGGTGCCTTGGGCATCCCCGAGCTTAGGCTCTTGCCGCTCCTTAATCCTTCGTCCATCGTGATAACACCCAAAACTTGAAAACTTCAATCACACAAAACTCAAGAAAACTTCGTGAGATCGGTTAGTATAAGCAACATATAAAATACTTTAGGTACGGTTATAAATTGATTCATATTTCATTATTTCATAATACGTACTGTATTCTAACTCCTTCATGACTTATACCCCCTTATACAATCCATAACATCATCAAAACAAGCAAACTATGCAAGCAAAAACAGAATCTGTCTAAAACAGAACAATCTGTAAAGATCTGTAGAGAACCTATACTTCTATAACTCTAAAAATTCTGAAAAAATAGGACAACCTGAATAATTTGTATATAAATACTTTTTAAATAATTCATATCAAAAATACATTCCAGTAAAATCAGAGAAATTCTGCACTGGACGTTAAAGTTTCTGCTTTTGCAACGTATCAATTCTACTCATCTTGTAAGTCATCCCAAAGGCTTTACTTGGCACAAACAATAATTAAAACATAAAAACACAATCATTACAGTGGAAATAATCATGTTATCTAAAACAACCAGAAAGTAAAAAGCAAAAAGCAAAAATAAAGATAACTATTGGGTTGCCTCCCAACTAGCGCTATTGTTTTATGCCCCTAGCTAGGCATAATGCATAGTTTCAAGTGTTGTCATAATCATAAGAAAGATTCACCATGCTATAATCATATTACCTTCTCTCGGAATAAAGTTTTCTCATGGGCAAGGAAAACTAATTGAAGGGACTAAACTTCACAACACAAGGATCCGTGAGATCTATCTCCGGAGGAGAACGAGGCTCCTCCTTAGTATTTTCATAGGTTATGGTAAATTCTTCATTGTATAGGTTCCGATAAAGATATTTACTTAATTTCATCTCAAGCTCATAGTCCAATTCAAGATTTGTAACAATAATCTGGTCATTAAATTTGGAAATTTTATCAATCAAGACATTAGGTGGAACCTTTTTCATAAGGTTTTCATTATAAGCAACATAATCTGTTGATCTTAATCTCCTTATTTCTTCAAACTCAGAAAGGATTCCCTCTGTTGGTGGGCACTCACCATTAATACTATAATAAGCAAATATTTCTCTTGCTTGCTACATAACGTGATTAAATTCATGTGCGAGAAATATTGTAGCCAACCGTTTAGTAGGAGCATGTTCAATATTAGAGAACTCTAGAAACAACCATTGTATGGAGGGATGCATATTAATAAATTGTCTCTCCAACTCAACTATGAGCAAAGATGTAGCATCCGCATAACTAGTGCTTCTAGCAAGAATAGATCCTCCTATCAAGGGTAGAGATCCCGCACAAGTGAAAAAGTCTTGGATCACACTTTTTCCAATGATATTACCACTGGCAATACGGAATTTCTTAGTTTGCATAATAGGTTCTACTTTAGAAGGATCATCATCCGCAAGGTTATCAAGTTTTTCCTTAGCAACCTCATCAAAATTTCTTTTATCATTATCGTTCGGAGGTGAAGTTGAATGTTCTAATGTTTCCGCACTAGGGGCAAGAACATTACTAGTTTCAAACTCAGACATGATAGCAACTTACAAGCAAGCAAAGTAGTAAACTAGTGACTAGCAAAGATAAATATTTTGGTATTTTTGATTTGTATGAAGCAAACTAAATATATCAGCAAATAAAAAGAATAACAAGTGAATGATAATTTGTGTGAAGTTACTAGATAGTTGGTGATGATACTCCCCGGCAACGATGCCAGAAATCCTTCCTGATACTTGTGATCTGCGTTGGGTTTTCCGTGAAAAGGAAAGGGTAATTGCATCACAATACGGATAAGTATTTCCCTCAGTTAACAAACCAAGGTTTATTGAAACAATAGGAATATCAATCCATAACCGTATTTAGCGGCTGCACACAAAAGAGCAAACACTTGCACCCAACGCGGCAAGAGGGTTGTCAATCCCCTTGATCTCGTTATTCGCAAGCAAGTGAAGTGTGTAGATAATAGTAGATAATTGTAAATTTTAAAATAAAATAAAAATTAAATAATGGAAGCAAGGTAAAGATAGGATTTGTAAATATATAAGTGAATAGACCCGGGGGCCATAGTTTTCCCTAGCGGCATCTCTCATGTAGGCAACATACGGTGGGTAAAGAAATTACTGTTGGGCAATTGATAGAAAAGCGCATAGTTATGTGATATTCACGGCAATGATCATGTATATATAGGCATCACATCCATAAGAAAATAGGCCGACTCCTGCCTGCACCTATTACTGTTACTCCACCCATCGACCGCTATCCAGCATGCATCTATAGTAAAACATAGTAATGCTTGGAGACCAATGACATGATGTAGACAAAGAGAATTGAATTAATATGAACTAACCCCATCGTTTTATCCTTAGTGGCAACAATACAAAGACATGTCTTGTCTTCTTCTGTCACTGGGACATAGAGCACCGCCAGATTGAGCCCACTACAACGCACCCCTCTCACCGAAGAAGTATCAATCTAGTTGACCAAACTATTTCAATAAATCTGAGAGGATTACAAAGCAATAACAATCATGCAAATAAAATACCAGCAAGTATTCAATATCTTTTCATGAATAATCTGAACATAAACCCACAATTCATCGGATCCCAACAAACGCACCATACAAAAGAATTACATAGGATAGATCAAAGCAAAGATGCGATGATCATTGTATTTAAGATCAAAAGAGAGATAGAGAGAGCCATCTAGGTACTAACTACGGACCCGTAGGTCTGTGGTGAACTACTCACACATCATCATGAGGGCAGCAAGGTTGATGAAGAAGCCCTCCGTGATCGACCCCCCCTCCGGTAGGGTGCCGGAACGGAGCTCAAATGGGATCGCCGCGGAACAGAGACTTGCGGCAGCGGAAAAAGTGTTTAGAGATGCCCCTGAGGGTTTTTGGAATATATGTGAATTTATAGGCCAGAGAACGGGGGTAGGAGGGCCACCAGGGAGGGACAAGCCATCAGGGCACGCCGACCCCCTTGGGTGCACCCTGTTGGCTTGTGCCTCCCTCGTGCGGCCTCTGGTCTTCTTCTGAAGCTTCGAGGTCTTCTTTTTGTCCAGAAAAAATCATGAAAAACTTTCGGGGCAATTGGACTTTGTTTGGTACTGTAAACCTGAAAAGTAAAAAACACGCAGAAAAGAGCAACTGACACTGGGCACTAGGTCAATAGGTTAGTGCTCAAAAATAATATAAATTGGTAAATTATTACTCAAAAAGTATCCTAGAATGATAATATAATAGCATGGAACAATCAAAAATTATAGATATGTTGGATACGTATCATGCCCAACTTCAGCTTCAGGTCAGCAATAGAATCGGCGGCAGCAGTGAGGTCTTGGGTCTTGCTAGAGATCGTCGCCTGCAGCTCCCCTAAGGTGTGAGCTGCCTTCTACACGTTCTCCTTCAACTTCGAGACTTCCTTGCGAGAAGCGGCAAGGTCTAGCTCCAGTTGCCGCACCTTGTTATCCAGCTCAACCTTGGCGGGTTCAGTGGCGTCAGCAGGCCCGACAGCCTCTTGAAGCTTGCCGGCGTGCTGTGTGGCTTGTGCTTTGATGGCCTCCTTATGCTTCAGCTCCAACTCCTGAATCTGCTGCGTGAGCTGGGTGTCGAGCTTGGTGGTGATGGCTGCCTCCCGCGTGGCAAGGTCCTCCTCATGAGAGTCTAGGGCACTCTTGTGCTTGATGAGATCGGTGTCAGCGGCAGCAATCCTTTGCTCAACCTCCTCCAGTGCAATATCTGCTTCAGCTTTCTCCAAGACAAATTATTCCACTACTTTGGTGAGCTGGGCTTGGCGGGTGGTGAGGTCTTGATGGCATTGGGTGAACTAGGCATGCGCTTCGCTGAGGCACGTCTGGAAATTGGCCTCTGCATTGGCTCTTCCCAATGGTCCAACCTCTCCGAGGGGCTGTCTTAATGGGTCTGGAGCTGCTGGAAATTTTGGCTAATGGAGAGAAGGATGGCGTATTCCTTGGCCTCATCGCTGCCGCCAAATGGGTCAACAGTGACTGCCCCTCCAGCCGTTGTGACATCATTGTCAAGGGTTTTCTCCTCAGTGAAAGCTTCAAGGATGTCCTTGCCGAGAGCACAGACGAACTGCAGGTCGCCAACCTTGAGGTACCTGCTGGGCGGAGGCACTTCATATCACTACTGCAGGATGGTCCAAGACGACACATCAATTAGAGACCCTTCGACGAAACTGTGTGCGATGCACGAATCACAAACGGTATAGTTCAAGCTCTGTCGCCAATAATGCGAACTGTGTGCGATGGCGGACCCATCAAATACGATTCATAAAATAGTTGCATGTGCGATCTACAGTAGACAATTTGTTCTTATGAACTGTTTGTGATTAGCGAAGATAACAGAAATGGTTACACAGATCCAGATGTGTGCGATAGTGGGCACACAGTTCAGTAACATAAACTGTGTGCAATGATATAGAAGAGCACAAATGATTCGGCATAACAAGATGTGTGTGATATAGGGCACATAGTTCACTACCATAAACTGTGTGCGATAATACAGCAGAACACAAACGATTCAGTATAACAAGATGTGTGCGATATAGGACACACAGTTCACTACCATAAACTATGTGCGATGATATAGCAGAACACAAACGATTCAACATATCAAGATGTGTGCGATAGAGGGCAAACAGGTGAGTAATCAGAACCATGTGCGAACACCAGAAATAACACAAACTATTGGTGTTAATAACCTGTGTGTGTTGTGGGGAAACGCTTGCTGGTATACAATTTGTCAGCGATTGATGAAATCATCACCGGCGGGTTTCGTAGTTTTGTCCGTGTGTACTGTGATTTTCTCTGTCTGCACAACATCTATGCTGCCTATAGGTCACTGATACGTCTCCAACGTATCTATAATTTTTGCTTGTTCCATGCTGTTATATTATCATTCTTGGATGTTTTACAATCATTTTACTACAACTTTATATTATTTTTGGGACTAACCTATTAACCCAGAGCCCAGTGCCAGTTTCTGTTTTTTCCTTGTTTTTGAGTTTTACAGAAAAGGAATATCAAACGGAGTCCAAACGGAATAAAAATTTACGGTGATTTTTGATGGACCAGAAGAGACCCACGGAGCATCGGAGTTGGCCCAGAAGAGCCACGAGGCAGCCACAAGCCCCTAGGGCACCCCCCCTAGGGCGCGCCCTGCTGGCTTGTCGCCACCTCGTGGCCCCCCTGGACTTGTTTTCTCCGCCAAAAATTCCTATAAATAGAGAAACCCCCAGAAAAAAACCAATCGGGAGCCTTTTCCGGCACCCTGCCGGAGGGGGAAACCATCACCGGAGGCCATCTTCATCATCCCGGCGATCTCCATGACGAGGAGGGGGTAGTTCACCCTCGGGGCTGAGGGTATGTACCAGTAGCTATGTGTTTGATCTCTCTCTCTCTCTCTCGTGTTCTTGAGATGGCACGATCTTGATGTACCGCGAGCTTTATTGATATAGATGAATCATATGGAGTTTTCCCCTCTCTATCTTCTTGTGATGAATTGAGTTTTCCCTTTGAAGTTTTCTTATCGGATTGAATCTTTAAGGATTTGAGAACACTTGATGTATGTCTTGCAATGGGATATCCGTGGTGACAATGTGATGTTCTATTGATCCACTTGATGTATGTTTTGGTGATCAACTTGCGGGTTCCGTGACCTTGGGAATCTATGCATAGGGTTTGGCACACGTTTTCGTCTTGACTCTCCGGTAGAAACTTTGGGGCACTCTTTGAAGTTCTTTGTGTTGGATTGAACATGATGAATCTGAAATTGTGTGATGCATATCGTATAATCAAGCCCATGGGTACTCGTGGTGACATTGGAGTATCTAGGTGACATTAGGGTTTTGGTTGATGTGTATCTTAAGGTGTTATTTTAGTACGAACTCTAGGGTTGTTCGTGACACTTATAGGGATAGCTTATAAGATTGATCGGAAAAGATAACTTTGAGGTGGTTTCGTACCCTACAATAATTTCTTCGTTTGTTCTCCGCTATTTGTGACTTTGGAGTGAACTCTTTGTCGCAGGTGAGGGATTTATATATGATTCAACTATGTTAGTATTGTTGAGAGAACTTGCACTAGTGAAAGTATGAACCCTAGGCCTTGTTTTCAAGCATTGCAATACCGTTTTTGCTCACTTTTGTTACTTGTTACCTTGCTGTTTTTATATTTTCAGATTACAAAAACCTATATCTACCATCCATATTACACTTGTATCACCATCTCTTCGCCGAACTAGTGCACCTATACAATTTACCATTTTATTGGGTGTGTTGGGGACACAAGAGACTCTTTGTTATTTGGTTGCAGGGTTGTTTGAGAGAGACCATCTTCATCCTACGCCTCCCACGATTGATAAACCTTAGGTCATCCACTTGAGGGGAATTTGCTACTGTCCTACAAAACTCTGCGCTTGGAGGCCCAACACGAGTCTACAAGAAGAAGGTTGCGTAGTAGACATCAAGCTCTTTTCTGGCGTCGTTGCCGGGGAGGCTAGGTAAGCGGCACTCACATCCCGCCAACGAAGCTCTTTTCTGGCGCCGTTGCCGGGGAGGTGAGTGCTTGAAGGTATATCTTTAGATCTTGCAATTGAATCTTTTAGTTTCTTGTTTTATCACTAGTTTAGTCTATAAAAGAAAACTACAAAAAAATGGAATTGAGGTTGCCTCATATGCTTCATCTTTTTAATGTCTTTCGTGAAAATGATGGAAAGGAAAATTGTGCTCAAGTGTTAGAAGAAGAAGTTATTAAAATGTTTAGTACTAAATCTTTGAGTTATGAGCATGATTGCAATGTTGTTATTATGAATTCCTTGAATATTCATCATGCTAATGATATGCAAAGCCACAAGCTTGGGGATGCTATGTTTGATGAAGATGATATTTTTAGTCCCCCAAGTTTTGATGAGCAAATTTATTATGATGAAAGCATGCCTCCTATTTATGATGATTATTGTGATGACATGAATGCTATAAAGAATAATGATAACCATGAAACTTGTCATCATGATTTTAATTTTCAATTGGATTATGCTTCACATGATAGTTATTTTGTCGAGTTTGCTCCCACTATTATGAATGAGAAGAAAATTGCTTATGTGGAGAGTGACAAATTTTCTAGGCTTGTAGATCATGAAAAGAATGCTTTATGTGATGGTTATGTTGTGAAATTCCTTCATGATGCTACTGAAAATTATTATGAGAGAGGATCTTATGCTTCTACATATTGCAAAAATATCAAGTTTCCTCTCTATGTGTTCAAAGTTTTGAAGTTATGCTTGTTTTGCCTTCCTATGCTAGTTGATTCTTGCTCCCATAAATTGTTTGATCACAAAATCCCTATGCATAGGAAGTGGGTTAGACCTAAATGTGCTTGTCATGAGATTCATGATGCTCTCTTGCATGTTCCAATTACTACTTTTTATGTGAGCATCATTGAAATCATCCTGCCTAGCTAAAAGGCATTAAAGAAAAGCGCTTGTTGGGATACAACCCAACACTTTTAACTTCTGTTTTGGTGTGTTCACATGATTAAGCTACTGTATTAATCATGTTTTATAGCTTTTGTTTCAATAAAGTGCCAAGTAAAGCCTTTGGGATAGTGTGGATGATAGTTGACTTGATTCTGTGCAAAAACAGAAACTTTTGCTCTCAGTCCAGGAATTTTGTAAATTCACTGGAACATGATTTTGATCTGAATTTTTACACATGATTGATATACAAATTGCCTAGATTTTCCTAATTTTTCAGAATTTTTGGAGACAGGGAAGTATGGTTACACTACAGATCTTCACAGACTGTTCTGTTTTTGACAGATTCTGTTTTGCATGCATAGTTTACTTGTTTTAGTGTTCCCATAGCTTATATTCAGTGATATAAATTATGGGAATGATATAATACAGTAGGTATCATGTGGAAACAATTATGAATCTTGTCTTGACAGTACCTAAGTGAATGATCTTTATTTATTATACTAACCCATCTCACGAAGTTCCGTTAAGTTTTGTGTGATTGAAGTTTTCAAGTTTTGGGTGAGACACCGATATGAGGAGAAAAAGGAGTGACAAGAACCTAAGCTTGGGGATGCCCAAGGCACCCCCAAGGTAATATCCAAGGAAGACTCAAGCGCCTAAGCTTGGGGATGCCCCGGAAGGCATCCCCTCTTTCGTCTTCAACACTATCGGTATATCTTACTTGGAGCTATATTTTTATTCGTTACATAATATGAGTTTTGCTTGGAGCATCATTTTATTTCCTTGTTCTCTGTTAGGTGTTATTTATAATCTTGTTTTTCAATAAAAAGTTCCAAGAATTGCCTTTAGGATGCTTGCATTGCATGTTTTGATGAGTGCTGTGTAAAAACAGAAACTTTGGCTGTAGTGTTTGAATTTTCAAATTTTACTGGAACGTGGAAAGTTTCTGAAATTTTTACACAGTGTTTTCATATAAATTTTATAGCATGTCCTAAATTTTTATAATTGTTTGAGTTACATAAGTACACTGTTTTCAAAAATTGCTACAGACTGTTCTGTTTGGACAGATTGCTGTCATAGTTTTGTTATCTACTTATCCTATAGTTTCCATAGCCTATATTGGTAGATATAAATTGTGGAAATTATAGTATACAGTACCTAATGTTTGAAAATTAGTATGCAACTTGTCTTGGCAGTACATGAAGTGTTGATTTAGTATTATGTGTACTAACCTATCTCACGAGTTCTTTTCGAGTTTTGTGTGGATGAAGTTTTTGAGAATAGGTGAAACCGTGATATGAGAGGATTGAACGAGATACAAAAGCTCAAGATTGGGGATGCCCAAGGCACCCCAAGTAAATATTTCAAGAAGTCTCAAGCATCTAAGCTTGGGGATGCTACGCATCCCACCTCTCTTCATCAACAATTATCGGTTAGCCTATGTTGAGCCTAAATTTTTATTAGTTCACATTATGCGTGCTATTATTGGAGTGCTATTTTTCTTTTGCTTGCTGTTTAAATAAAATACTCAGATCTGAAAATATTTATTGAGAGAGAGAGTCCTCACATGGCTACTTAATTGTTCGACTACTCATTGATCTTCACTTATATCTTTTGAGAGTAGCTTGTCATTTCCTCTCATGATTCACTTATACCTTTTTAAGGGATGAAATCTTTATGCTCATGTGCTTCATTTAAATTTGTTTGAGCTTGCCAAAAAGCAATGGCAATATATGAAACTAGTCCCAATGTGATAGATATCCAAGGAGGATATAATAAAAACTTCCATGAAGATCATGGGGCAAATTAAACTTGATTCTTTGTAATAGTTTTGAAACATGATGATAGTAATATGTGAGTCATGTTAGTGAGTAATTATGCTTTAGTAGTAATATTGGTGTTAAGGTTTGTGATTCCCTATGCAAGTACGAAAGTCAATAGTTATGCAATGAAGTTACATCCTACTTGTGGTGCATTATTCGGTGTTAGTTATGACTCAATGCTCACTTATGTGATTTTTCGTTCCTTGGTTTGGTTGCTTCCCAATCTATTTGCTAGCCTTCATTTGTACTAAGTAGAAATACTACTTGTGCATAAAAAAATCCTTAAACCAAGTTTTGCCCTATGAGTCCACCATACCTACCTATTTGCGGTATTTCCATGCCGTTCCAAGCAAATTTGTATGTGCCATCTCTAAATTTTCAAAATAAATTTTCTCTTTTGTGTGCCCGTACCGCTCATGAAACGGTGGGGAGTATCCAATATTTTCCCATGCTAGGTGTGTTATTCTCACGATATGTGTTGATTCACTATCATTCACGAGAAAGTGGCTGGTATTCGGGATGCCCAGTTCCATGCTCAAAAATCAAATCAAAATATAATGAAACAAAACTCCCCCAGGATTGTTGTTTGTATGGACTGTACCCGTGGATTCGGCTCGCCGTGGAGTGTGATTGATTGGTGGAGGGAGAGTAAAAACTTTACCATTCTGTTTGGGAACCGCCTATAATGTATCTAGCATGGAAAGTATTGTGAACAACTTCGTCGTTTTTGTTGACAGGAAAAGCATGCTACTCAAAATATTTTTCTCTCTCAATTTAAACCTTGAGCTCTGGCACCGCTACAAATCCCTACTTCCCTCTGCGAAGGGCCTATCTATTTACTTTATGCAATTTTTATTTTTGCTTTGAGTCTCCATCTTCTCTTATAAGCACTAACTAGGGGGCACTATGATCGTACTTGAGCATTGGGCATAGCTAATATTTGAGTGTGTTTCATGAATGGATCAATGATTGAGCATGATGTGCTAGGCATAACTTTCTTTAGCATTGATATTTTGAAAGACATGGTTGCTTGTTGACATGCTTGAGTATTGAAGTCATTATGTTAAAACAAGACTATTGCTTTGAATCATTTACAAGTCCAAATGTCCATGCTATACAAAGAAGAAAAGAATATGATGAACATGTTAGGCAGCATTCCACATCAAAAATTCTGTTTTTATCATTTACCTACTCGAGGACGAGCAGGAATTAAGCTTGGGGATGCTGATACGTCTCCAACGTATCTATAATTTTTGCTTGTTCCATGCTGTTATATTATCATTCTTGGATGTTTTACAATCATTTTACTATAACTTTATATTATTTTTGGGACTAACCTATTAACCCAGAGCCCAGTGCCAGTTTCTGTTTTTTCCTTGTTTTTGAGTTTTACAGAAAAGGAATATCAAACGGAGTCCAAACGGAATAAAAATTTACGGTGATTTTTTCTAGACCAGAAGAGACCCACGGAGCATCGGAGTTGGGCTAGAAGAGCCACGAGGTAGCCACAAGCCCCTAGGGTGCCCCCCCTAGGGCGCGCCCTGCTGGCTTGTCGCCACCTCGTGGCCCCCTGGACTTGTTTCCGCCGCCAAAAACTCCTATAAATAGAGAAACCCCCAGAAACAAACCTAGATCGGGAGTTCCGCCGCCGCAAGCCTCCAGATCCACGAAAAACCAATTGAGAGCCTTTTCCGGCACCTTGCCGGAGGGGGAAACCATCACCGGAGGCCATCTTCATCATCCCGGCGATCTCCATGATGAGGAGGGAGTAGTTCACCCTCGGGGCTGAGGGTATGAACCAATAGCTATGTGTTTGATCTCTCTCTCTCGTGTTCTTGAGATAGCACGATCTTGATGTACCGCGAGATTTATTGATATAGATGAATCATATGGAGTTTTCCCCTCTCTATCTTCTTGTGATGAATTGAGTTTTCCCTTTGAAGTTTTCTTATCGGATTGAATCTTTAAGGATTTGAGAACACTTGATGTATGTCTTGCGATGGGATATCCATGGTGACAATGTGATGTTCTATTGATCCACTTGATGTATGTTTTGGTGATCAACTTGCGGGTTCCGTGACCTTGGGAATCTATGAATAGGGGTTGGCACACGTTTTCGTCTTGACTCTCTGGTAGAAACTTTGGGGCACTCTTTGAAGTTCTTTGTGTTGGATTGAACATGATGAATCTGAAATTGTGTGATGCATATTATATAATCAAGCCCATGGGTACTCGTGGTGACATTGGAGTATCTAGGTGACATTAGGGTTTTGGTTGATGTGTATCTTAAGGTGTTATTTTTGTACGAACTCTAGGGTTGTTCGTGACACTTATAGGGATAGCTTATAAGATTGATCGGAAAAGATAACTTTGAGGTGGTTTCGTACCCTACAATAATTTCTTCGTTTGTTCTCCGCTATTTGTGACTTTGGAGTGAACTCTTGTCGCACGTGAGGGATTTATATATGATTCAACTATGTTAGTATTGTTGAGAGAACTTGCACTAGTGAAAGTATGAACCCTAGGCCTTGTTTTCAAGCATTGCAATACCATTTTTGCTCACTTTTGTTACTTGTTACCTTGCTGTTTTTATATTTTCAGATTACAAAAACCTATATCTACCATCCATATTACACTTGTATCACCATCTCTTCGCCAAACTAGTGCACCTATACAATTTACCATTGTATTGGGTGTGTTGGGGACACAAGAGACTCTTTGTTATTTGGTTGTAGGGTTGTTTGAGAGAGACCATCTTCATCCTACGCCTCCCACGGATTGATAAACCTTAGGTCATCCACTTGAGGGAAATTTGCTACTGTCCTACAAAACTCTGCGCTTGGAGGCCCAACACGAGTCTACAAGAAGAAGGTTGCGTAGTAGACATCAGTCACTCGGGTGAACTATTTGCGATGAGCCAAAATAACACAAATGGTTGCACAGATCAAGATGTGTGCGACAGACGGCATACCGTGCGCTCGGATGAAATGTGCGAGCCAAAATAACACAAACAATTGGGCGTAACAAGATGTGTGTGATGCCCAACAAACATGTCAGTAATCTAAATTGTGTGGAAAGACAGAAAATAACACAGACAGATAATAACACACACGATTTGTGGTAATAAGCATCTCATTTAGAAAATGATAGCAAAAATTATCGTTCGCACTCCTACATAATCGACTAAATAACATAATAGCGACATTACATATCAGCAAGGTTCAGAAAACAGTAAAATGGAAACAACTACTCGTCGGCGTTGCTGCGAGGTTGGCCTGTTGGTTCGCCAATGTTGAAATATCGTCCGCACTCATCCAACATCCTCTCTATGGAAGAAGGATCCACTTTTGGGTCGGCGATGACCATGTTCTTGAACGCTTCATAGGCATGGCCTTTCCTCTGCTCCTGCTCCATCACTGTAGCTCCGGTCTCATGGAAAATCCCGTCCACGGTCAAATGCATGTGTGCGACCCTCTGACGATGGAGATATTCAAAGTGGTCGTAAACAAGACACCCAAGAGCTACGCGCTATGCTAGAGCGGTAGCAGACTCTAAGGAGGCTGTTGTCCTTACCGCGGCCAAATCCATGTGAGCCGCATACAGAACCGCGCTTGCCCGCAACCGATCTGATGTAACCTTCAGCTTTTCCGCTCCTGCCGCCAAGGCCTCCGGACCCTCAGCAGTGCGTACGGCCGCCAAGGCCTCCGGACCCTCAGCAGCGCGTACCGCCCAGGTCTCCAGACCCTCAGCAACGCGTACCTATGCCAAGGCCTCCGGACCCTCAGCAGCGTGTACCGCTGCCACCGCGGGCTCCTCCGTGCATAAGATCTGCCTCAACCGCGCGCTCCTCTGCCGCGAGCTCCTCCGCGCGGATGACATGTCTAATGTTGAGGATTTTGTGGAGGCGAGGACAGTGGGGAGAAGAAGGCCAGATTTGGGGGTTGCGAGAGGGGAAAGAGACGATGGAGAGAGAAGAGTGGTGATATTTATTTATGGCCCTATACACGATTGCTGACGGTTGCTACATTTTTTCCGTGTGCGGTTATATTTGCACCAAAATAACGAATCGCCTCCGATGAGTGACGCAACAACACACGGGTTTAAAGTACCAACTATGTGGCACGACTCGCTCCCCGTCGTCGCCATACCCTCACACACCAATGGTGGCTGGTTGTCGCTCATGGGCCCCATTTAGTCTTCCCGCCCTCTAGCCAATGCTTCCCGCGCAAGCGCACGCGCCAGCCACAACGGTAAATTGTAAAATCCCCAATCCCCTTGGCCTTGGCAGCAACTAGCTATAAATAACACAGCAATGGCCGGCGGGGGTGAGCTGAGTCAATGATCCCCTGGCTAGTTGCTACACATACCGTCTGAAAGGACGTGGATGTCACCTAGAGGGGGGGTGAATAGGCGCTTTAAAATAATTACGGTTTAGGCTTGAACTAATGCGGAATAAAACTAACGTTTAATATGTCAAGCACAAAACCTAAAACACTAGGCTCACCTATGTGCACCAACAACTTATGCTAAGCAAGAAAAACAACTAAGTGATAGCAAGATATAAAGCATGAAACAATATGGCTATCACAAAGTAAAGTGCATAAGTAAAGGGCTCGGGTAAGAGATAACCGAGGCACGCGGAGACGACGATGTATCCCGAAGTTCACACCCTTGCGGATGCTAATCTCCTTTCGGAGCGGTGTGGAGGCACAATGCTCCCCAAGATGCCACTAAGGCCACCGTAATCTCCTCACGCCCTCGCACAATGCAAGATGCCGTGATTCCACTAAGGGACCCTTGAGGGCGGTCACCGAACCCGTACAAATGGAAACCCTTGGGGGCGGTCACCGGTACCCATACACTTTGGCAACCCTTGGGGGTGGTCGCCGGTACCCGTACAAATTGCTCGGGGCAATCTCCACAACCTAATTGGAGACCCCGACGCTTGCCCGGAGCTTTACACCACAATGATTGAGCTCCGAGGCACCACCAACCGTCTAGGGCGCCAAGGCACCCAAGAGGAACAAGTCTAGGGTGCTCAAACACCCAAGAGTAATAAGCTTCTCAAACTTCACTTCCACGTATCACCGTGGAGAACTCAAACCTATGCACCAAATGCAATGGCAAGGGCACACGGAGTGCCCAAGTTCTTCTCTCCCCCCACCAAAGCAACTAATGCTAGGGAGGTAAATGAGAGGAAGAACAAAGAAGAACACCAAGAACTCCAAGAACTAGATCCAAGGGGTTCCCCTCACATAGAGGAGAAAGTGATTGGTGGAAATGTGGATCTAGATCTCCTCTCTCTTTTCACTCAAGAACTAGCAAGAATCATTGGAGGGATTGAGAGTTAGAAAGCTCTAAGAAGGTCAACAATGGGGGGCAAACACGAGCTCAAAGGTTGGAGAACCATTGGGGAAGAAGACCCCCTTAAATAGGTCCCCACAAATCTGCCCGTTATGTGCAGAATAACACAGGGGCGGTACAACCGCTATGAAGACCGGTACAACCGGTCAAAGCAGACAAAACCAACCTGTAGCAAAAGCAATAAGCGGTACAACCGCCCGGGGCACCGGTAGTACCGGAATAACCGGAACAACCGGCCCACAACCGCGCAAGAACCGCTCCAAAACAGAAACTAGTCCGGTGGTAGAGCGGTACATGGCCGGTACAACCTTCAGACCAATTCTAGAGCGGTACAACTGCTCCAAACACCGGTTGTACCGGTCAACCGGTACAACCTCTCTATGGGGCGGTACAACCTCTCTATGTAAAACAGGTACGACTAAAACAGCCATAACTTTCGCATACGAGCTCCGATTTGAGCAAACTCAAGCTTGTTGGATAAAGGACAACAAGAGCTATCCAACAATGACTAGTTAAATTAATAACAAGCAATGGAGAATAAATGCCACTAGGATAAGGAAGATGACCTTCCCAATAAATATCCGGCAAAATCTCCAACACCGAAAACACGATATGATGCATACAAAATCTGTTTTCGATGAGCTTGAACTTATCACGATGAAGACCATAAGCTCAAAAACTCACATAGAGAAAAACCAAATAAGGACCAAGAAAGATGATGATGCAAGGATGCAAATGGTTTGAGCTCTCAACGAACGATACGATCAAGTTACTCACTTGAGAGCCCCCCTTGATAGTATGACAATCGATCCTATAACTCGGTCTCCCAACTACCACCATGAGACCGGTAAAATAGAAAATCTATCAAGGGCAAACCTATACCTTGCACATAGTCCACTTGAGCTAGATGATGATGATCTTGACTTCCTCAAGATGGACCACCTTTCTTGATTGCGTTGGCTCGATGAAGACTAGTTGATTGCTCCCCCATACTCCACTATGGGTGAGCCACTCTTCGTCACATCTTCATAAGTCCGTTGTCACCACAATGGACGACAAGCTTCAAGCATGATATCTTAGTGATGCTCACTTGAACTTGCACACCGCAACCTTGATGACGATCACCACTGGATGTCATCTTCCATGGGTTGTATGGGATCTTCCTCTTGATGCAATCCCATGGAAATATACCTAACCCTACTAAGAACACTCACGTAGACCATGGGTTAGTACACAAAGTGTAATGGACAATGCTTACCATACCATGGGATCACTTGATCCCTCTCGGTATATCTTGTACGCTTTGTGTGTTGATCAACTTGGTTCATTCTTTGACTAAGTCTTGATCAACCTTGTATCTTATCTTCTCTCTTCATAAAGATGATGTCTTGAAGGTAAACATGAGTGCTCACACAATCTTCTTCTTCAAGACATGCTTGCAATAAGCTCAACTCTCACATGACCAATCTTTGGATAAAACCTTGAATACCACCTTGGTCACCATATAAACTCCTTGAAACCAACAGATGGACTTCAAGAAGTACCTACGGACAAATCCTTCGAATATAACTCAAGGCAACCATTAGTCCATAGGGATTGTCATCAATTACCAAAACCACACATGGATAAATGTGCTCTTACAATCTCCCCCATTTTGGTAATTGATGACAACCACTTTCAAGAGAGTTTATATAAGGAAATAAGCACAACCAAGCACACACATGCAAAGCAATAATGCATGGGTATGAGATGCAAATGCTTAAGCAATCAAACGCAAAACTCTCTAAACTTTCCAAACTAAACTCTCTAAACTTCTCCCCCATTAGCATTGATTGCCAAAATGGACGAAAAGCTTAGAAAGCCAATATAATAGGTGCTCCTCCAAAAAGTGTGTATTTCTCAAAATATGAGTGCAATGAAATACACATATCCAATTATAAGTAGTTGGAGGAAAACAAACTATATTGAGGATCCAAAGATTGCAAAAAGGATCGTATGGCACAAGGACATACAGAAGAGAAGCAAGCAATCAAAAGATACGAATCGGAACAAACAATCACATGGACCTACGAGCCACATGAATAAAAGATATTATGATATGGGCAATAGACTGTTTTAAAGAAACTAGAGAAGCTCCCCATGATTTGTGCACTATTAAGAATTTTTGTATTTGGATACAAGAGCACAAAATAGGATCATCACTCCCCCAAAATCAATAGAAACACACAATAAGTGCAAGCACGTAGATAAGACAATAATAATATCACTTGCACCAAACATATGGTTGAGCAACATGTAAAAGAGGCTTAAGAATAGGATCAACCAAAATGATGTGTGTGAGTCATGGCAAAGCACTTGAGAAGACTATTATAAGGATGAGCATTGAGCATCAATATAGTCTTGATGAAATGAGACACAAAGTGCAAGACATATCCTTCCCACACACACAAAGCACTTTAGCAAATGGGTTCACAAGCTTACTAATAAGAAAATTAAAAACCAAAGCTTGTGACAACCCATGGTGAAGATAGGAAATAATAGCCTTGTCAAGAGGAGGGATACCAAACGAAGTGGAAAAACCCTCGTCAAGACAAGCATGAGGAAAAATAATATTCACCACCATGTATCAAGATGCATGGATAAAAGATCCACACTCAAGACAAATTCATTCACGAAACCACCAAGGAATTAGAAAAAAGGAATGCAACGGTGGACGTGAAGGAAAAGAGGATATCAACTAGAGATGTAACTTCTCTCATGTGTATAAGATTCTAGATAGAAGACAATCATGATGATATATATCCACAAAGAAGGATGTACACATGAAATAGTTACAATAAGAAAGAGCAAGATATCCAAACGGAAGTCATAAATATACCAATAAGAACTTTGCTTGAAAGCATAGCACATGGCTTAATATTGTCTTATTGTATATAACTAGACTCCACCACACGAACATCAAAGACATCACAACTAGCAGCAAGAGATCATCGTTGGGATGCTTTGAGTAAGGAAACAAGTACCACAAGAAAGAATCAAGAAATTCATGCCATGATGCAACCTACAAGAAGTTGAATGCAAGAAATGTATGCATGAAGTAGATACTTGTTACCGAGATAGCATTGGATTGATGTAGTAGATAATGGTTCATCGATCATCCTAGCTTGGCTCCAATAAGCACATGGTGTCAACACCTTCCTTGTAAGTGAGCCGAGCATCCAATGCATCTCCAATTGTTCCTAGAACAACAACACAAACAAAATGATACCCAAACTCATTGGGACCAAAGAGTTAGTAGACCAACAATACATAGGACAAACTCCACATAACTATGTGCATATAGATATGAACTTGAATTTCATGCACACTTTAGCCAATTTGTGACATAGTTGAGTTTCTCCTATATATTGGGTCGAAGAAAGAAAGCATGCCAAAGAAAGTACATAGTAAATATGCATGCTTACGACTGTCAAGGACCAAATCAACACAGAGTTGATAAGGTACCAAAAGAAAGGTATCAAGTGAATATGATACCAAACGAAGAATTATCACTTGACGGATACCAACTAAAAGATACATCAAGAAATGAGATATCCATTACCACATGCCAAATAGAAGGAAACAAGATACCAATTGAAGGAAAACAAGAGGTATCAAGTTCCCAAAAGAGAGCTAGGTTCCAAACAAACCAAACCCTCCGCAAATTTTCATGATGGCACAAAGCACCATAGAGGAAAGGCTTGCCTCCCACCAACACACTTGATGAGGATCAAAATATTTTATGATAAACACATAAAGAGAGTGTTCTAAAGAAAATGGGATAGCTCCCCCAAGAGATGTGCATTATATAGAATTTGCATTTGAATACAAAATGCACAAGATGGGATCATCACTTTCCCTATATCTATAGAGACACTAGACACGCTCAACACGAACCACAAGAGGCAAGGAAGACAAACGATAAACAAAATACAATGTAAAGATGATTAGCAGTTTCTACCACTTAAAAGGAATACCAATTGTCAAAGGACAAGAAGTATTTGGAAATTATTCCCATTGGTAGATTGCAAAAAGTGTTGGAAATATGCCCTAGAGGCAATAATAATTTAGTTATTATCATATTTCCTTGTTCGTGATAATCGTTTATTATCCATGCTATAATTGTATTGATTGGAAACTCAAATACATGTGTGGGTACATAGACAACACTGTGTCCCTAGTATGCCTCTAGTTAACTAGCTCGTTGATCAAAAGATGGTGAAGGTTTCCTAGCCATGGACATGAGATGTCATTTGATAACGGGATCACATCATTAGGAGAATGATGTGATGGACAAGACCCAAACTGTAAACATAGCATATGATCGTGTCAGTTTATTGCTATTGTTTTCTGCATGTCAAGTATCTGTTCCTATGACCATGAGATCATGCAACTCCCTGACATCGGAGGAGTACCTTGTGTGTATCAAACGTCGCAACGTAACTGGGTGACTATAAAGGTGCTCTACAAGTATGTCCGAGGATGTCTGTTGGGTTGGCATGGATCAAGACTGGGATTTGTTACTCCGTGTGACGGAGAGGTATCTCAGGGCCCACTCGGTAATACAACATCACAATGAGCCTTGCAAGCAATGTGACTAAAGTGTTAGCCACGAGATCTTGTATTACGGAACGAGTAAAGAGACTTGCCGGTAACGAGATTGAACTAGGTATAGAGATACCGACGATCGAATCTCGGGCAAGTAACATACCGAAGAACAAAGGGAACAGCATACGGGATTAACAGAATCCTTGACATAGAGGTTCGACCGATAAAGATCTTCGTAGAATATGTAGGAGCCAGTATGGGCATCCAGGTCCCGCTATTGGTTATTGACCGTAGAGGTGTCTCGGTCATGTCTACATAGTTCTCGAACCCGCAGGGTCTACACACTTAACGTTTGGTGACGATATAAGTATAGTTGAGTTGTTATGTTGGTGACCGAAAGTTGTTCGGAGTCTCGGATGAGATCCCGGACATGACGAGGAGCTCTGGAATAGTCCGGAGGTAAAGATTGATATATGGGATAATAGTGTTTGGTCTCCGGAAGGGTTCCGGAATTCACCGGAAGGGGTTCCGGATGTTTCCCGAAATGTTCGGGTACGAGAACACTTTATTTGGGCCAAGGGGTAAAGCCCACGAGGCTTTAGGAAGGTGCAAAAGGAAGTTTTGCGGAGGCCAGGGGCCAGACGCCGAGGACCCTGGCGTCTGGTCCTGGAGTCCGAGCAGGACTCTTGCCTTGCGGGCCAAACCGACTTTGAGGAGGCTCTTTCTCCAAGTTTCGACCCCAGGGCTCAACATATAAATAGAGGGGCAGGGCTAGTACCCGAAATACATCAAGATTTCCCCAAGCCGTGTGCGGCAACCCTAACCCTCTAGTTCCTACGTCATAATCTCCGTAGCGCTTGGCGAAGCCCTGCAGAGATTGTTCCTCACCACCATCACCACGCCGTCGTGCTGCCGGAACTCATCTACTACTTCACCATCGCTCGCTGGATCGAGGAGGTGAAGGCGTCATCAAGCTGTACGTGTGTTGAACGCGGAGGTGTCGTCCGTTCGGCACTAGTTCGTGATCGGTTCGAGGGACGACTTGCGATTTGGATCGCGGAGACGTTCGACTACATCAACCGCGTTTCTTAACGCTTCCGCTTAGCGATCTACAAGGGTATGTAGATTCACTCTCCCTCTTGTAGATGCTCATCACCATGGATAGATCTTGCGTGTGCGTAGGAAAATTTTTGTTTCCCATGCAACGTTCCCCAACAGTGGCATCATGAGCTAGGTCTATGCGTAGATGAGATCTCGAGTAGAACACAAACGAGTTGTGGGCGTGGGTCTATACATATTGCTTGCCGTTACTAGTTGATACTTGATTCGGCGGTATTGTGAGATGAAGCGGCCCGGACCGACATTATGCGTACGCTTACGTGAGACAGGTTCCTTCAACTGACATGTAACTTCGTTGCATAAAGATGGCTAGCGGGTGTCTGTCTCTCTCACTTTAGTTGAATCAATTTCAATGAAGAGGGTTCTTTTAGAAGATCAAAAAGCAATCACTACACCACGTTGTGGTTTTGCGTAGGTAAGAACGGTTCTTGCAAACCCGTAGCAGCCACGTAAAATTTGCAACAACAATTAGAGGACGTCTAACTTGTTTTTGCAGGGTATGTTGTGATGTGATATGGCCAATTACATGATGAGATATATGTGATGTATGAGATGATCATGTGTTGTATAGAATATCATGACTTGCATGTCGATGAGTACGGCAACTGGCAGGAGCCATAGAGTTGTCTTTAATTATTGTATGACCTGCGTGTCAATCATTAAGCGCTATGTAATGCTTTACTTTATCGCTAAACGTTAGCAATAGTCGTGGAAGCAACAGTCGGCGCGACAACCTCATGGCGACACGTTGATGGAGATCAAGATGATGGAGATCATGGTGTCATGCCGGTGACGATGGAGATCATGCCGGTGCTTTGGAGATGGAGATCAAAAGCACGAGTTCATGGCCATATCATGTCACTTATGATTTGCATGTGATGTTAATCCTTTTATGCATCTTATTTTGCTTAGGACGACGGTAGCCTTATAAGGTGATCCCTCACTTAAATTTCAAGATAAATTGTGTTCTCCCCGAGTGTGCACCGTTGCGAAAGTTCGTCGTTTCGAGACACGCCGTGATGATCGGGTGTGATAGACTCTACGTTGACATACAACGGGTGTAAGCCATGTTGCACGTGCGGAACACTCGGGTTAAACTTGACGAGCCTAGCATGTACAGACATGGCCTCGGAACACAAGAGACCGAAAGGTCGAACATGAGTCATATAGTAGATATGATCAACATGAAGATGTTCACCATTGAAACCACCTCAACTCACGTGATGATCGGTCTTGAGTTGGTGGATTTGGATCATGTGACACTCGAATGACCGGAGGGATGTCAATTTGAGTGGGAGTTTTTAAGTAATATGATTAACTAAACTCATTATCATGAACATAGTCAAAATGTCTTTGCAAATTATGTTGTAGATTACTAGCTCGCGCTGTAGCTCCCTTGAATTTTTATATGTTCCTAGAGAAATAGATTTGAAAGATGATGGTAGCAATAATGCGGACTGGGTCCGTGATCTGAGGATTGTCCTCAATGCTGCACAGAAGGCTTATGTCCTTAATGCACCGCTCGGTGCGCCACCCCCTCAAGCGTCGTCTGTAGATGTTGTGAACATCTGACAGGCACGTTCTGATAACTACTTGATAGTTCAGTGCGTCATGCATTACGGCTTAGAATTGAGGCTCCAAAATGTTTTGAACGTCACGGAACATATGAGATGTTCTAAGAGCTGAAATTGGGATCTCAGGCTCGTGCCCGTGTTGAGAGGTATGAGACCTCCAACAAGATTCTTTGCCTGCAAGATGATGGAGAATAGCTCAATCGTTGAGCATGTGCTCAGATTGTCTGGGTACTGCAATTGCTTGAATCGAGTGGAAGTTGATCTTCCAGATAAGATAGTGATTGGTATAGTTCTCCAAGTCACTGTCACTAAGCTACTAGAGCTTCGTGATGAACTATAAAAGGCCAGAGATGGAAATAATGATCCCTGAGCTATTCGCGATGTTTGACCCCGCGAAGGTAGAAATCAAGAAGGAGCATCAAGTGTTGATGGTTAGTAAAACCACTAGTTTCAAGAAGGGCAAGGGCAAGGAGGGATACTTCATGGATGGCAAGCCAGTTGCTGCTCCAGTAAAGAAACCCAAGGTTGAACCCAAACCCGAGACTGAGTGCTTCTATTATGAGGAGAACGGTTGCTGAAGTGGAACAACCCTAGATGCTTGGTAGATAAGAAGGTTGGCAACATTGACAGAAGTATATTTGATATACGTGTTATTGATGTGTACCTTACTAGTACTCCTAGTAGCACCTGGGTATTAGATACCGGTTCGGTTGCTAAGTGTTGGTAACTCGAAATAAAAGCTACGGAATAAACGGAGGCTAAGGGTGAGGTGACGATGAGTGTTGGAAGTGTTTCCAAGGTTGATGTGATCACCATCGCGCGCTCTCTCTACCTTTGGGATTAGTGATGAACCTAAATAAATGTTATTTTGTGTTTGCGTTAAGCATGAACGTGATTAGATCAAGTTTATTGCAATACGGTTATTCATTGCAGTTAGAGAATCATGGTTATTCTATTTACATGAATAATACCTTCAATGGTCATGCACCCAATAAGAGTGGTTTATTGAATCTTGATCGTAGTGATACACATGTTCATAATATTGATGCCAAAAGATACAAAGTTAATAATGATAGTACCACATACTTGTGGCACTGCCGCTAAATGTCATATTGGTGTAAAACACATGAAGAAACTCCATGCTGATGGATCTTTGGACTCATTCGATTTCGAATCGGTTGAGACATGCGGACCATGCCTCATGGGCAAGATGACTAAAACCCCGGTATGATGGAGCGGGCAATTGACTTATTGGAAATGATACATGTTGATGTATGCGGTCCAGTGAGTTTTGTAGTGGGCGGTGGATATCGTTATTTTCTTACCTTCACTGATGATTTGAGTAGATATAGTGTATATTTACTTAATGAAACACAAGTCTGAATCGTTTGAAAAGTTCAGAGTGAAGTTTGAGATCATCGTGACAAGAAGATAAAATGTCTACGATATGATCGTGGAGGTAAATATCTGAGTTACGAGTTTGGTATATAACTTAAGACAATGTGGAAGTTGTTTCACAACTCATGCCACCTGGAACACCATAGTGTGATGGTGTGTCCGAACGTCGTAGTTGTGCTCTATTAGATATGGTGCGAACTATGATGTCTCTTATCGATTCACCACTATCGTTTTAGGGTTATGCATTAGAGACAACCACATTCACTTTAAAAGGGGCACCATAAGTCCGTTGAGATGACACCATATGAATTTTGGTTTGGCGGAAACCTAAGCTGTCATTTTTTAATGTTTGGGGCTGCGACACTTATGTGAAAAAGGGTTTTCACCTAATGAGCTCGAACCCAAAGCGGACAAATGCATCTTCATAGAATACCCTAACGTAACAGTTGGGTGAACCTTCTATCTCAGATCCAAGCACAAAGTGTTTGTTTCTAAAACGGGTCCTTTCTCGAGAAAAAAGTTTCTTTCGAAAGATTGAGTGGGAGGAAGATAAAACTTGATGAGGTTGTTGAACCTTTGTTTCAACCAGAGAGTAGCGCAGCGCAGAAAGTTGTTTCTGTGGAGCCTACGTTAGTTGAAGAGGAAGTTAATGATGATGATCATGAAACTTCGGATCAAGTTACTATCGAACCTCGTGGGTCGACAAGGACGCGTACTGCTCCTGAGTGGTACGGCAACCCTGTCTTAGAGGTCATGTTGTTGAACAACGATGAACCTACGAGCTATGGAGAAGCGATGATGGGCCCGGATTCCGAGAAATGGTTAGAGGCCATGAAATCCGAGATGGGATCCATGTAAGAAAACAAAGTATGGGCTTTGGAAGTATTACCCGAAGGGCGTAAGGCCATTCAGAACAAATGGATTTTTTAAGAGGAAGACGGACGTGGACGGTAATGTCACCGTCTATAAAGCTCGACTTGTGGCAAAGGGTTTTTCACAAGTTCAAGGAGTTGACTACGATGAGACTTTCTCACCCGTAGCGATGCTAAAGTCTGTTGGAATCATGTTAGCAGTTGCTGCATTTTTCAATTTTGAAATCTGGCAGATGGATGTCAAAACATCGTTTCCTTAACGGTATCCGTAAGGAAAGGTTGTATGTGATACAACCGGAAGGTTTTGTCAGTCCTAAGGATGCTAAAATGTATGCAAACTCCAGCGATCCTTCTATGGACTGGAGCAAGCATCTCGGAGTTGGAATATACACTTTGATGAGGTGATCAAAGTTTTTATGTCTATACAAAGTTTATGAGAAACTTGTATTTACAATAGAGTGAGTGGGAGCACTATAGAATTTCTGATAAGTATATGTGGTTGACATATTGTTGATCGGAAATAATGTAGAATTTCTGGAAAGCATAAAGGGTCGTTTGAAAGGAGTTTTTCAAAGGAAGACCTGGAATGAAGCTACTTAAATATTGGGCATCAAGATCTATAGAGATAGATCAAGACGTCTGATAAGACTTTCAATGAGTACATACCTTGACAAGATTTTGAAAGAGTTCAAAATGGATCAGTCAAAGAAAGAGTTCTTGCCTGATTTGTAAGGTGTGGAGTTGAGTGAGACTCAAAGCTCGACCACGGTAGAAAAAAGAGAAAGGACGAAGGTCATCCCCTATGCCTTATCCATAGGCTCTGTATAGTATGCCATGCTGTGTACCGCACCTGATGTGTGCCTTGCCATGATTCTGTCAAGGGGTACAAGAGTGATCCAGGAGTGGATCACTGGACAGCGGTCAAGATTATCCTTAGTAACTAGAGGACTAAGGAAATATTTCTCAATTATGGAGGTGATGAAGAGTTCGTCGTAAAGGGTTACGTCGATGCAAGCTTTGACACCTATCCGGACGACTCTGAGTAGCAGTCAGGATACATATAGTGGAGCAGCCATTTGGAATAGCTCCAAGTGGAGTGTGGTAGAAGTGTCTACAGTATGACATAGAGATTTGCAAAGTACACACGGATCTGAATGTCGCAGACCCGTTGACTAAAGACCTCTCTCACATGCAAAGCATGATCGAACCCCAGAACTCATTGGGTGTTAGAACAATGTAAATCACATGGTGATGTGAACTAGATTATTGACTCTAGTGCAAGTGGGAGACTATTGGAAATATGCCCTAGAGGCAATAATAATTTAGTTATTATCATATTTCCTTGTTCGTGATAATCGTTTATTATCCATGCTATAATTGTATTGATTGGAAACTCAAATACATGTGTGGGTACATAGACAACACTGTGTCCCTAGTATGCCTCTAGTTAACTAGCTCGTTGATCAAAAGATGGTGAAGGTTTCCTAGCCATGGACATGAGATGTCATTTGATAACGGGATCACATCATTAGGAGAATGATGTGATGGACAAGACCCAAACTGTAAACATAGCATATGATCGTGTCAGTTTATTGCTATTGTTTTCTGCATGTCAAGTATCTGTTCCTATGACCATGAGATCATGCAACTCCCTGACATCGGAGGAGTACCTTGTGTGTATCAAACGTCGCAACGTAACTGGGTGACTATAAAGGTGCTCTACAAGTATGTCCGAGGATGTCTGTTGGGTTGGCATGGATCAAGACTGGGATTTGTTACTCCGTGTGACGGAGAGGTATCTCAGGGCCCACTCGGTAATACAACATCACAATGAGCCTTGCAAGCAATGTGACTAAAGTGTTAGCCACGAGATCTTGTATTACGGAACGAGTAAAGAGACTTGCCGGTAACGAGATTGAACTAGGTATAGAGATACCGACGATCGAATCTCGGGCAAGTAACATACCGAAGAACAAAGGGAACAGCATACGGGATTAACTGAATCCTTGACATAGAGGTTCGACCGATAAAGATCTTCGTAGAATATGTAGGAGCCAGTATGGGCATCCAGGTCCCGCTATTGGTTATTGACCGTAGAGGTGTCTCGGTCATGTCTACATAGTTCTCGAACCCGCAGGGTCTACACACTTAACGTTTGGTGACGATATAAGTATAGTTGAGTTGTTATGTTGGTGACCGAAAGTTGTTCGGAGTCCCGGATGAGATCCCGGACATGACGAGGAGCTCTGGAATAGTCCGGAGGTAAAGATTGATATATGGGACAATAGTGTTTGGTCTCCGGAAGGGTTCCGGAATTCACCGGAAGGGGTTCCGGATGTTTCCCGAAATGTTCGGGTACGAGAACACTTTATTTGGGCCAAGGGGTAAAGAACACGAGGATTTAGGAAGGTGCAAAAGGAAGTTTTGCGGAGGCCAGGGGCCAGACGCCAGGGACCCTGGCGTCTGGGGCCAGACGCTGAGGACCCTGGCGTCTGGTCCTGGAGTCCGAGCAGGACTCTTGCCTTGCGGGCCAAACCGACTTTGAGGAGGCTCTTTCTCCAAGTTTCGACCCCAGGGCTCAACATATAAATAGAGGGGCAGGGCTAGCACCCGAAATACATCAATATTTCCCCAAGCCGTGTGCGGCAACCCTAACCCTCTAGTTCCTACGTCATAATCTCCGTAGCGCTTGGCGAAGCCCTGCAGAGATTGTTCCTCACCACCATCACCACGCCGTCGTGCTGCCGGAACTCATCTACTACTTCACCATCGCTCGCTGGATCGAGGAGGTGAAGGCGTCATCAAGCCGTACGTGTGTTGAACGCGGAGGTGCCGTCCGTTCGGCACTAGTTCGTGATCGGTTCGAGGGACGACTTGCGATTTGGATCGCGGAGACGTTCGACTACATCAACCGCGTTTCTTAACGCTTCCGCTTAGCGATCTACAAGGGTATGTAGATTCACTCTCCCTCTCGTAGATGCTCATCACCATGGATAGATCTTGCGTGTGCGTAGGAAATTTTTTGTTTCCCATGCAACGTTCCCCAACAAAAAGACCCATCATCATATTTACACCAAAATCACACGTAAATGACACTTGTAGAGCTAACATGCCACCTAGGAACAAGATAATTTACAATATCAACTCTAAGTGGCAATACCTCAAATGTACACATTTTCTAGGCTTGTAATATGCACATAGCATATTACTCCCCCATAACGTGATAACCCAAAAATAATTAACAAGTGGCAAATGAAATCCAACAAGAGATAATTAATGGACCATTTAGAATTTGAATTTCTCATGAGAAGACATACCACATAGAAGCTAGATAATCTTATAATATCAATACTAAGTGGTATTCCTCATGTACACACATTTTGAGGATCGTGACGTGCACAAAGCACATCACTCCCCCAAAATGGAATAATCCATTAATCACTCAAAAGAGCCAACTAAGATACAAACAAAATGCAAAAAGGCTCAACACAAGACTCACACATACATGATGTGCAACCCATCATACATACTTGATTACTCAAGATAAACAAACAGGAAGCACAACATATACACGCACATGAAAGGTACAAAACCACAACATGCAAAGGGGCAAGTAACTATCAATGTAAACAATTTAAGTACAAGTTACCATAAGGAGGCACATTGGATATAAGATAGAAACTCGATAATCCAAATGACTTGGCTTGAGATAATATGAATGATGAAGATCCCTTAATTCTTCATGATGTAGCCAAGTCACCAATGCCCTTCAACAACACCTATTGATTAAGTTTGAGCTTGTTGGTCCCCAACCAAGTTAGGTCCTAAGAGGTTAGTCACAATAGGCTTGGCTACCCAAATGGTTCTTTTCTTAACACCACTTTGAGTACCAACAAACTTGGCAAACACATTGCCAACCTTATCCTTCCCAAGAGAATAGATATCATCAATAATAATTGGGTTGGGTAAGTTACCATTCGTGCATGAAGAAGCAAAGTGACCCTTCTCATGACATAAGTAACAACATTTACCCTTTACTTTCTTCTCAATTGATTTCTCAACTTGAGGAGCGTTGACTTGGGTCTTCTTGGGAATATGCTTTGCTTCAACTTGCGGTTGAGCATGAGATTGTGGACGCTTCCCTTGTTGTTTGTCACTATGGGGATTCTTCTTCAATGGGCAAGATCTAACACGGTGCCCTTCTATTTTGCACTTGAAGCAAACAATTTTGGCCGAGTTCTTGACTTGTTCTTGGCCCTTCTTCTTGTTGATCTTGGACTCCTTCTTCTTATTGGAGTTGAATCCAAGTCCACCTTTGTCATTTGGGGATTTTTGCACACTCAAGATATTGTTGAGTGTGGACTTCCCTTCATGACTCTTTTCCAAGTCTTTCTTCAAAGAAGTGACTTGGGCCTTGAGCTCATTGATTTCCTCTACATGGTTAGTATGAACACAAGTACTAGAGGAAGTATAAGCTTCATCGTTAGAGAAACAAGGCAAGGAAAGTAATTCATCACAGGATATAGCAACATTATGAGTAGATGAACTACGAGGACTAGCACATGGCAATAAAGCATTTCTACTAGATGTAGTGCTAATGTCCACATGAGGCTCACTAGATGTTACCTTAGTAGTACTAGCCGCATGAGCTATTTTTAGCACATTATGGGATACTAGAAGATCACCATGAGAGCTCGAGAGCTTTTCATGACTTTCTTCCAATTTCCCATAATTGCTAGATAGAAACTCAAGTTGAGCCCTTAGCTCAACATTCTCCTTCAAAATGGATGCTTCACAAGGAACAGAGTTAGTAGCACAAGCATCATCATTAACAACAAGAGGAGAATGCAACTTGGCAAGATCTTTAGCATATGTAGCTTCAAGTTGAGCATGAGACTCGGTGAGTTCAATGAGCGAACTCTTAATGACCCTTGAGCCATTTTCGAGGTGCTCAAAGTCCTCAAGGAGTTTAGCATGTGCAACTTCAAGCTTATCATTTTTAAATCATTAGCCACCTCGAGAGCTCTATCATGGGATTCCTTTAATCTAGATAATTCTAGAGCAAAGGTCTCCTCAAGAGATTCCTTGGTGGTTTGTTCATTTTCAAGAGCTTGAGATAGCTCCGCGATCTCATTAGCGTAATCATGCTCATGACCTTCTATTTTATCAATGGTGGCCTCATGCTCCTCGATATGAGCTTCCAACTCCTCAATATATTTCTTGCCCTCAATTGCAATAGACATGATTTCCATGAAGTTGGAACGAGCAATTTTATTCTTATGAAGAGCTTTAAAAACCATTTCTCCCTTAATTTTTAAGGAAGCAATATTATCACTCTCTTCATCATTATCCTCATCCTCATTATCATCAACATCATCATCATGGGATATATTGGGATTCAAAGTAGGAGATACCTTTGAAGCCTTAGCCATAAGGCAAAAGTGAGAAATAATAGATGATGATGTAGGATCCCTTGACGCACCATTCAAGACAACATCTTGTTCTATGGAGTGTTGGGTTTCCTCTACATTGTTAGCACAACAACTCGAGGAAAGCGATGCATTTTTATCACGACAACAAGACATGGCAAGCATATCATCATGAGATTTAGTCAAGCAATTTCTACATGATATGCAAGGACTATCAAAACAAGCATGTGAAACATTTAGAGTGCTCGAAGTGTTAAAGTCCAAAGATGAAGCATTGCAATAAGATAGTGATGAAGTATCATCAACAATAATCCCACTATCATCATTACAATGATCACCACTACTCACCATATCATTACCTTGTGGCAATCCACATGTAGGTGAAGTAGATGAAGTTGAGAAGACAACACGACCGGAGGTGGAGGGAGAACAATCATCCCTACAAATCTTGGACATACCATATTTATCTTGAAGCTTTGTCCACAACTCATGAGCATCCCGGAACGACATGAGTTGAAATATAACTACATTGCTCAAAGCATCGAAAAGCACATTAGAAGCTTGAGCATTGAGATAAGAGTTTTTCTCATCCTCTAAAGATATGTGTTGAGAATCCTTTGGAGGAGAAAAACCCATATCTACGATTCGCTCCAAATTTGGGTCCATGACCCTAAAGAGATTAAGCATGCGAATAACCCAAACATCAAAATTTGTGCCATCGAAACTAAGAGTGTCAAAGAATCCTAATCCCCAAGTCGACATCCTTACTCTCTAGGTGGTTAAACCTAATAATGAGAGACCTAGCTCTGATACCAATTGAAAGGATGTGTATGTTGCCTAGAGGGGGGGTGAATAGGCGCTTTAAAATAATTACGGTTTAGGCTTGAACAAATGCGGAATAAAACTAACGTTTAATATGTCAAGCACAAAACCTAAGGCTCACCTATGTGCACCAACAACTTATGCTAAGCAAGATAAACAACTAAGTGATAGCAAGATATAAAGCATGAAACAATATGGCTATCACAAAGTAAAGTGCATAAGTAAAGGGCTCGGGTAAGAGATAACCGAGGCACGCGGAGACGACGATGTATCCCGAAGTTCACACCCTTGCGGATGCTAATCTCCGTTCGGAGCGGTGTGGAGGCACAATGCTCCCCAAGATGCCACTAAGGCCACCGTAATCTCCTCACGCCCTCGCACAATGCAAGATGCCGTGATTCCACTAAGGGACCCTTGAGGGCGGTCACCGAACCCGTACAAATGGCAACCCTTGGGGGCGGTCACGGGTACCCGTACACTTTGGCAACCCTTGGGGGTGGTCACCGGTACCCGTACAAATTGCTCGGGGCAATCTCCACAACCTAATTGGAGACGCCGACGCTTGCCCGGAGCTTTACACCACAATGATTGAGCTTCGAGGCACCACCAACCGTCTAGGGCGCGAAGGCACCCAAGAGGAACAAGCTCTAGGGTGCTCAAACACCCAAGAGTAATAAGCTTCTCAAACTTCACTTCCACGTATCACCGTGGAGAACTCAAACCTATGCACCAAATGCAATGGCAAGGGCACACCGAGTGCCCAAGTCCTTCTCTCCCCCCACCAAAGCAACTAATGCTAGGGAGGAAAATGAGAGGAAGAACAAAGAAGAACACCAAGAACTCCAAGAACTAGATCCAAGGGGTTCCCCTCACATAGAGGAGAAAGTGATTGGTGGAAATGCGGATCTAGATCTCCTCTCTCTTTTCCCTCAAGAACTAGCAAGAATCATTGGAGGGATTGAGAGTTAGCAAGCTCTAAGAAGGTCAACAATGGGGGGGCAAACACGAGCTCAAAGGTTGGGGAACCATTGGGGAAGAAGACCCCCTTCAATAGGTCCCCACAAATCTGCCCGTTATGTGCAGAATAACACAGGGGCGGTACGACCGCTATGAAGACCGATACAACCGGTCAAAGCAGACAAAACCAACCTGTAGCAAAAGCAATAAGCGGTACAACCGCCCGGGGCACCGGTAGTACCGGAATAACCGGAACAACCGTCCCACAACCGCGCAAGAACCGCTCCAAAACAGAAACTAGTCCGGTGTTAGAGTGGTACATGGCCGGTACAACCTTCAGACCAATTCTAGAGTGGCACAACTGCTCCAAACACCGGTTGGACCGGTCAACCGGTACAACCTCTCTATGGGGCGGTACAACCTCTCTATGTAAAACAGGTAAGACTAAAACAGCCATAACTTTCGCATACGAGCTCCGATTTGAGCAAACTCAAGCTTGTTGGATAAAGGACAACAAGAGCTATCCAACAATGACTAGTTAAATTAAGAACAAGCAATGGAGAATAAATGCCACTAGGATAAGGAAGATGACCTTCCTAATAAATATCCGGCAAAATCTCCAACACCGAAAACACAATATGATGCATACAAAATCTGTTTTCGATGAGCTTGAACTTATCACGATGAAGACCATAAGCTCAAAAACTCACATAGATAAAAACCAAATAAGGACCAAGAAATATGATGATGCAAGGATGCAAATGGTTTGAGCTCTCAATGAACGATACGATCAAGTTACTCACTTGAGAGCCCCCTTGATAGTACGACAATCGATCCTATAACTCGGTCTCCCAACTACCACCATGAGACCGGTAAAATAAAAAACCTATCAAGGGCAAACCTATACCTTGCACATAGTCCACTTGAGCTAGATGATGATGATCTTGACTTCCTCAAGATGGACCACCTTTCTTGATTGTGTTGGCTCGATGAAGACTAGTTGATTGCTCCCCCATACTCCACTATGGGTGAGCCACTCTTCGTCACATCTTCATAAGTCCATTGTCACCACAATGGATGGCAAGCTTCAAGCATGATATCTTCGTGATGCTCACTTGAACTTGCACACCGCAACCTTGATGACGATCACCACTAGATGTCATCTTCCATGGGTTGTATGGGATCTTCCTCTTGATGCAATCCCATGGAAATATACCTAACCCTACTAAGAACACTCACGTAGATCATGGGTTAGTACACAAAGCGTAATGGACAATGCTTACCATACCATGGGATCACTTGATCCCTCTCGGTATATCTTGTATGCTTTGTGTGTTGATCAACTTGGTTCATTCTTTGACTTAGTCTTGATCAACCTTGTATCTTATCTTCTCTCTTCATAAAGATGATAACTTGAAGGTAAACATGAGTGCTCACACAATCTTATTCTTCAAGATATGCTTGCAATAAGCTCAACTCTCACATGACCAATCTTTGGATAAAACCTTGAATACCACCTTGGTCACCATATAAACTCCTTAAAACCAACAGATGGACTTCAAGAAGTACCTACGGACAAATCCTTTGAATATAACTCAAGGCAACCATTAGTCCATAGGGATTATCATCAATGACCAAAACCACACATGGATAAATGTGCTCTTACACCGTCAAACCCCCAATGGCCGACGAGAGGATGGAGTTGGGCGACGGTGGAATCCAGGCTGCCGGCGCGATGGTCGGCTTGAGGGTCGACGGTCATGCCTCCACCTCTCCCGAAGACAACCAAAGGAGGCAGGAATCACGATGCGAGCAAGCCAGCAGGTTAGCCAGGGTCGTCTTGAAAGCAGCTAGGGATCGCCAACGGGCGCTATTGCGGGCTTGACGCAGAGTGCGACGGATGGTGCGGTCGGCGTAGCGGGAACCACGACGCCGCAAGGACAACTACGGCAGTGGTCACTGCACGAGGCGTAGGCTTATGTCTAAGATGGAGGAGGACGCAGCTCCGGACGCTGGGGGAGGCCCGGCGGCTGTTGCTGCAACACTGGCGATAGCCAGGGTCTCGTCGGCCGTCGGGACGATGTACGAAGACCCGACAGACGTCGTAGTCCTGGTGAGAGCCGCGTTCGAGGTAGTAGCGGCGATGACCAATGTCGAGGCTGACCCTTCCTAGGTCGATGGAGGTGTAGGTCATCGACTTGGCGACCTCCTGTCCTCCTGAGCCAAGGAACGACACTATATCAATGGACGATGGCAGAGGTGCGTGCTGCATCGGCGTTAGGGGCAGTAGCACTTTTGTGTTGCGTAGTTCATATATATTATATTGATGTAAAATACCGAGCTAATGTTTTGTAAATTACTCCGCCAACTATGCATTGTACCAATTTGAGCATGTAAATGTTCGATTGAATTGTTCATGCCTGATTTGTCCTTGCACCGTGGACACTACGACGGCTTTTTTCCTCGGGTGATTGACACGGACATACGAACTGCGATAAGGGATGCTCAAATATTTGGCAAAATTAATTACCTGGTTCTGCATTAAAAAAAACAGCCCAATCCCGCAAAAATCCCCAATCGAGCAGCGTCGAGAAAGTCGGCGCCGATAGGCGTCGGTGAGGGGATGAAACAAAATGCGGTGGCGTTCGTTGGCGACAGCCGGCTACGACAGGCGTCGTCGAGCTCGAAGATTTGGGCGGGCCGAGGTGGAGAACGAGCAAGTATACAACAGTGCGAATGAGGACGAAGGGGGAGAGGGCCGGGGTAGAGCATCCGCGTAGGAAACGGTTCGTAAACATCAACCGTGTGTGATTAATGCCATTAAAGTTTTTGTTGGCAGCTTAATTTAGTGCATGTATGAAATAAAATCCCAACTACAGTATACGGGTGAGATGGGAGAAGTGTGGATTGCCCTTCGATCGCGATGCATCCTACGGTGTGCATGCACGATCCATGTGGCTGGGGTTCTGGCCAATCAGAACACAGAGCAGAATGGGCTGAACGCACACAACATTCGCAAAGTAACTGTTTGCCCCAAAAAATCACAAAGTTTCAAGGGAAACCCATATTTCCTTGGTCGTTTCTCCATTATTATTTTTCTACGATCATCATACCCACTAGAATACACCGTGCCCAAATTTCACATTTTTTCAGGCTCGTTTACCATATTTAGTCTTTTTGTGTACTTTTCTAGGCATTTACTGCTTATAATTCAAGTTCGAACGTTCTATACATGAAAAGGTGTTCAAAAAGGACTCGAAAATTCATAATTGTGTCGTTGAATAACTTTTCATGTATGTACAGGAAATTAATAGAATTTTAAAAGATATGTGTGGGAAGAGGCAACCATACATGTGTCGTTTATTTGTTTTGTAACTCTTGAAAAATGGAAAACATGCCTGAAAAACATGTTACCTCGTGTGGTGCCTAGGCATGACCTCAATATGATGCGGTGAATATTTGAGGAGGTATGGATAATGTCGTCATACACATTCTTCATATACCGGACCATCACCTACGGAGTTTCATGGTTCGGGGAGCGAAATCGCCATGTCACTACTGGAATCAGCTTCTTTGCCGTCTGCCATACCAGACGGCAAAGGCATGCCTGGCGGACGGCAAAGCCTTTGCCGTCTGCCAGCAGACGGCCAACAGTCCGGCCGAACAGCTAACGGCAAAGGCCCCTTTGCCGTCTGCTGGCAGACGGCAAAGAAGCAAAGCTCTTTGCCGTCTGCCGGCAGACGGCAAAGACCCTGGACGGCAGACAAAAGGTGCCAGCCCCGCTAGGGGGCTAACGGCGCTCTTTGCCGTCTGCCAGCAGACGGCAAAGAGCTGCAGCTGACGTCAGCTGACGTCAGGCGTCAGCTGGGCCAGCGCAGGCTCTTTGCCGTCTGCCAGCAGACGGCAAAGAGGCCAAATAGGCCAGCCCAGGTTGCACAGGCTGCTGCCACGTGGCCGCTTTGCCGTCTGCTAGCTGACGGCAAACCTCTTTGCCGTCTGCTAGCAGACGGCAAAGTGGCTATATTGCCATTGTTTTTTTCTTAAATTCAATCAATTTCATAGATATATATATATTCATTTCAAAATATTTCAACAAGTACATATAGCCAACATATCCCTGCCATATGGATATGATCATCCAACACATATATACACCAAATGAAAAGTCCAACATATCCAACAATTAAGCAAAAGGTCCATATAGTTTCATCCATACATACATATATAGGTAGCAAGTTTCACATTGTTCATCCTACAAAATCAAAACAAAAAGGAAGCACAAGAAGAAGAGTAGACTCCATCAACGCAAGCTTCCTCATCGAAAGCAAATCTGCAAATTGGGAAAGAAGAAAGTTAGAAGAAGAAGAAGAAGACTAGAAGAAGAAGACTAGCTAGAAGAAGAAGAAGAAGAAGAAGAAGAAGAAGAATACTAGAAGAAGAAGAAGAAGAAGAAGAAGAAGACTACAACAAGAAGAAGAAGAAGAAGAAGAAGAAGAATTTTTCTTCTCTTTCTTTTTCTCCTCTCCTCTTCTTTATCTTCTTCTTCTAACTAAGGTAGGTAAAAATGCCATTTTTTAGCTAAGCTAGGAAAAAATGCTAAGTGTAGGTCATTTTAGAGCTAAGCTAGGTAAATAGGTCATTTTGGAGCTTAGTAAGGTTATTATGTCATTTTCGAGGATGATGCCATTTTTGAGCGAACTTACGTAAGTATAGCTCATTTTTTATCTAATTTAGGTAATTATGCCATTTAGGAGGAAAATAAGCTAAGTATAGAGAAAACGCATCATCTTCAAGCGCATTGCATTCATCTTCATCTTGTGATCATCGACGACATCGGCAACATACAACTCCAATGTCATCTTCTCTTTTTCAATTCTTTTAATTTTTTCTTTCAAATACTCATTTTCTTTTTCAACTAAATTTAACTTCTCGACAAGAGGGTCGGTTGCAAATTCCGGTTCACATACCTCCTAGATTAAAATATCTCTATGTCAACTTGATGGCCATAATTGTCATAAATGCGAAATGCAACAAATAGTTATAAAAGAGAATTTACCACATCCGAATCATAAAGCGGGCGAGGGCCGACGGGGACGGATTTCAAGATCATGGCACTATGTATAAGAAACAATCATACAAAGTAAGAAAATTATACAAGTAACTATATAAATCATACAATCATACAAGAAAATGGCAAGTGTAGGTCATTTTAGAGCTATCCTAGTTAAAATCGGTCATTTTGGAGGTAGGTAAGGTTATTTTGTCATTTTGGAGGAAAATAAGCTAAGTCAATGTCATTTTGGAGCTAAACCAAGATTATCATGCCATTTTTTTACCTAAGTATGCTAAGTATGTCATAAATGAACTAAAGAAGCTAAGTATAGGTCATTTTGGAGCTATCCTAGGTAGTTATGCCATTTTTTAGCTAACTAAGCATATTAAGTCATTTAGGAGGAAAAATGCTAAGTATAGGTCATTTTATAGCTATCCTAGGTAAAGTATGTCAGTTTGGAGCTAAGTAAGGTTATTATGTCATTTTCGAGGAAAATAAGCTAAGTCAATGTCATTTTGTTGAATACCTAATAACATGAACTAATTAATAATATATATGTACATAATAATAATTGAATACCTGACATTACTAATATTAATCTTCATCGTCTATATATGCTCCGGGATCAATAAATGCGGAATCATCATCACTATCAGTAATGACGTGCTCATCAGCATCATCAATAAATGCATCAACATGTGGAAGGCCTCCTTTATGTAATCGGTCAAGCATTGACAGGTCATCCGCAGCAGTAACCTCTTCTTCTTCCGTCTCATCTTGTTCCGGCTCAGGGGTGAAGTCGGATTCACTGTCGCTGTCTACCTCAATGTTCTGGGGTGAAGTAGAGCGGTTCTTGAAACGTTTTTTGGAAACACGTGTTTCTTGGAAGAATTCTCCTTCATATGTGTCTGGGTTAATGTGAGGGTCATAATCATCTTCATTGAGGAGAGGTGGTCTAAAATGTTGCGGCACATCATAAACGACATCCCAACCATTCAGATTTGGATCAGTTTGGCAGGCCCACGGTAGATAGAAAACTTGGGTCGCCTGTTGAGCCGTAATATAGACATCGGGAACATCTAAATGGGTGCTTTGTTTGATTTCCACTAGCCCTATATGTTCATGAGTCCTTCTAGTCTCCTTTGGCTGGAACCAATAACATTTGAAGACTACGACGTTTGGTGGGTTTTCACGAAAGAATGTAAGTTCATAAATTGCTTCAACTCTTCCATAATACTCGACCCCTCCTTCGCCGATAGCGGAGACACAACAATTTGTAGACTTTCGGTCGGCCATAGATAGCTCTTTGCCAAAAGTACGAAAGCGATACCCGTTGATGTCGTATTTGTCAAATGAACGGACCTTATAGTCAAAACCATTTGCGACTTGTCTCAATTCGGAGTCCATAGACTCTGCATTGGCCTACAAGTTTAATATGAAAGGATTGTTGCATTAGCCGCAAACTAGACGAAGAAATGAAATGGTCTAATGGAAATTACCGTTTGTTTGAACCAAGAGATGAAACCGGGATAGCCTCCTCCATGCTTTGCCAGAAGCTCATACTCTTCGATGGAATCCTTTTGGATCACCGCTCCATCCGAGAATTTGGCGACGTATCGACTGTATCACATATCCGGGAATAAGAGCATTTCAAAGGAATTAGAAGTTGCGAAACAATGTACCGAGAACTTACTCGATGTACGGCCGCACTTCTGTTAGGTTGTTGAAGATACACAACGAAATGGTCCGCCATTCTTCGACATCCAACGGTATTGCTTTCGAAGCACCGGCTGGTGCGAGGTTCCCTTTGAATAGGCTAAGGTTGGATCGACCTTTTTCATGGTCGCCATCATTGTACTGAGGCTTCGGATTATGCAAATGACGATTCTTGGCTTTGTAGTGTGCTGTCACGAAGTTTGCGGCCTCCTCAGTAATGAATGCCTCGGCCATCGATGCTTCAATTCTACGTTTATTTTTACATTTTGCTCGAAGCGTCTTCTGCATCTTCTCTCAGTTGCGAAGCACCAACGATTTTGCACGGGCCCCCCCAATCTTGCCTCGGTCGGGAGATGCAAAATCAAATGCTGCATTGGATTAAAGAATCCCGGTGGAAAGATCTTTTCTAACTTGCAGATCAACTCCGGCGCCAACTCTTCCAGTTCGTCTAGCACGTCAAGCGATAGTTCTTTCGCACAAAGAGCACGGAAGAAATAGCTCAGCTCTGCCAGTACTAGCCATTCATCCTCAGGGATAAAGCCACGCAACATCACCGGCATTACCCGCTCAAGCCATATGTGCCAATCATGACTCTTCATACCAAATATTTTCAATTTGTCAAGACTCGCTCCCCTCTTTAGATTCGTTGCATACCCATCGGGGAACATCAACTGCATTTTCACCCACAAGATCATTTCCCTCATAGCTGGCCTTCCAAGATTGAACCATGCCTTTGGCTTCCTCCAGTTCTTCTTTCCTTTCGGTTGTCGCATGTTTTGTAACGGTCTATCACATAGAGCCTCTTGATCGACTCTAGCCTTAGGGTTATCCTTTGACTTCCCCTCTATGCCGAACAATGTAACAAAAAGGGCCTCGGCGATATTCTTTTCAGTGTGCATCACGTCGATGTTGTGTGGGCAAATGAGGTCTTTAAAGTAAGGCAGATCCCACAAGCATATCTTGTGAGTCCAGGCGTGTTCCGAATTATACCCTTTGAAATATCCTGGACGCTCTGGATTAGGCTCGAGAGCGTTTAACTGATCCAGGGCCTGTTGGCCTGTCAATGCAGGTGGTGCAGAGTTTTTGACAACTCTACCTTTCATGAAATTTTTCTTGTCTTTTCTGAACTTATGGCCAGGATCCAGGAACTGTCTATGCAAGTCGAAGCAAGAATACTTGCGACCCGCCTGCAGCCAACGGAATTGAAGAGCTGCCTTGCATGTGGGGCACGGGAACCTTCCATGCACACACCAGCCAACGAATAGCGCATACGCCGGCAAGTCATGCGTCGAGTACATGTACCACACATGCATTTTGAAGTTTTGTTTTGTAGCGGCGTCATATGTCTTGATCCCATTATCCCAAGCTTCTTGCAATTCATCCTTAAGCGGCTGCATGTACACATTCATATTCTTCCCCAGATAGTTGGGCCCTGGAATTATCAACGTCAAGAAAATGTTCTTTCTTTTCATAATCTCTCCGGGGGGGAGATTGAGTGGAATGACAAATACAGGCCAGCAACTGTATTGGGTTGCCGTCATACCAAACACTTGGAACCCATCCGTGCTGATGGCGACTCGAGGATGCCTTGGATCTGCCGCTTTGTCCTTATGTAAAGCATCGAAGTGCTTCCACGCAAAAGCGTCTGAAGTGTGTCCCAACATCGGATTCCCATCTGCATCTAGTTCGGTTCTTTTGCCCAATTTATGCCACATCATCTGTCTGGCCGTCTCTTCGACCATGAAAAGACGTTGAAGTCTTGGTATGATTGGCATATACCTAAGAACATTAACTGGGATTTTGGTCTGACTCTTCTCACCCATACCATTGTCTACCACAACATACCTGGAAGACTTGCAAATGGGACAATAGTTGAAGCCCACATACTCAAGCCTAAATAAGGCACATCCATTCTCACAGGCATCTATCTTCTCATAGGGCATCTTAAGCGCACGTAGGATTTTGTCCGACTGGTACAGGTTTGTTGGCAATACATGGCCTTTGGGTAGAAAGCGTCCAAATATCGTCATCATCGCGTCGTAGCATTCTCTGCCCAGGTTGAACTGAGCCTTGAGAGCCATTACTTGCGCGATGGCATCCAGCTGACAAAGCTCAGTGTGCTCGTGGAGAGGACGTTTTGAAGACTCCAACATTTCATAGAAGGCCTTTGCAGATTCCTCCATCTCATCGTCCGAATCCCGAGCATCATCAAAGTCTTGCACCATGTCTTCGATCCCGGTACCATGCTCGTCGGTGCGACGACGAACCACCTCAGCTCTGGCACGTTGGGCAGACTCACCATGAAATCTCCACACCGTATAATCAGTCGTAAAACCCCACTTCTGCAAGTGTTTACCCATTTCATCCCGTGTCCACTTTTTATGGTTGTTGCACCGGACACAGGGGCACCAGGTTATTTCCTGGCCATTTGCAAATGCGGCGCTCAAAAACCCCTTAGTTTTTGTTAACCATTCAATGGTCATTTCTTTCTGACTAGGGTGACCGGTGTACATCCAAGCACGATCACTCATCTTGCCTACCTACTAAACACACAAGAAATATATACATAATTCAGCAAACCATATTCATCAGTTAATAGAGTTTGTCAGTTTTATTACGTCCATGCAACCTAGACGCTAGTAGGTAAAGATAGGTCCTAATCCCACCCGAGTATGTGTAGATTGGGTTCGTTTTCCCATGCTCTGCTCCGGATCCGACGCAAAATTTCGGCAGCACCTCCCCGCTGTTCTTCTGATACACGTCTCGGCAATAAGCAGAGAGGATGTGTACCCGGAGAACAACAGGGAGGCACTGGCGAAATTCTGCATCGGATCCGGAGCAGAGCATATGGGAAAACGAACCCAATCTACACATACTCGGGCTGTCCATGGATAACGTTGGACAATTCGAAAGAATCACGGTTATAAATATGCAAATGCATGCATATTTATAGATGTAACCCTTTCGAACGGGAGACGCATAGTCGTCACGCATACTGATGATTCAATCTACCTACAGCTAGCAAGTTTCATCGGCACGAAGACCGGAACAGGGCAAATGAAGGGGGAGGAGGAGATGTCATTTGTGCTCACCCACAAACGCAGGGGCGGAGCTCGTCGAACGCACGGGGAGGTCGTCGAACACCAAACCCTCGCAGCGACGAAACAACTGCACATTTAAATCCACCCGATCAACACAAATATATATGATGTTTTTCATAACAAAATCGGAAATTATATGACCTAAATCATAATTCACACATATATGACCCCGTCGGCCTCTGGAAGGCCGAAGAGCACCCTTTCGGTCAACAGGAGGCCGAAGAGGTGTCGGGGGTCGGGGGTGTCGTGTCAGGGTGTCGGGGTGTCGTGGTGTCGGGGTGTCGTGTCGGGGTCGGGGTGTCGGGGTGTCGGGGGTGTCGTGTCTGGGTGTCGTGGTGTCGGGGTGTCAGGGGTGTCGGGGTCGGGGTGCCGTGTCGGGGTCGGGGTCTCGGGTCGGGGTCGGGGTCGGGGTGCCGTGTCGGGGTCGGGGTGCCATGTCGGGGTCGGGGTCGGGGTCGGGGTCGGGGTCGGGTCGGGGTCGGGGTCGGGGTGCCGTGTCGGGGTCGGGGTGTCGGGTCGGGGTCGGGGTTTTTCCTCTTTTTTTCTTTTTTTCTTCTTCCTCTTCTTCCTTTTCTTCATTTTCTTCCTTTTTGTTCCTTCTTCTTCTTCTTCTTCCTCCTTTCCTTTTTCCTCTTCTTCTTCTCCTCCTCTCCTCTTTTTTCTTCTTCTTCTTCTTCCTCTTCTTCTTTTTTCTTCTCCTCCTCCTCCTCCTCTTCTTCTTCCTTTCCTTTTTTCCTCTTCTTCTTCTCCTCCGCTCCTCTTTTCTTCTTCTTCTTCTTCTTCTTTTTTCCCTCTAAGTTTTTTATACCTAATATATACTAACTAATATGAACTAAAAACTAACTAATATATAAACTAACTAATATGAACTAATAAAAACAGAAAAAAAACAGAAAAAGGGGGGAGGGTGGAGCTCACCGGAGGGGGGGTCGAGGCGGCGGCGCGGGGCGGCGGAGGGGGAGGGGTGGAGCTGGGTCGTCGGGGGTGACTGCTCGCCGGCGACCCGACGCGGCGGAGCGGCGGGGCAGGGGGCGGCGGGGGCGATGGGGCCGAGGTGGTGGAGGAGGGCCGCGGGGAGGGGGCGGGCGGCGCCGCGGCCAGGCTCCGGCGGTGGTGGAGAAGGGCCGCGGGGAGGGGGCGGTGGTGGAGGAGGGCTGCGGGGAGGGTGCGGCGGCGGGAGGGCGGGGCGGCGGCGCTGAGAGAGAGAGGGAGAGAGAGATGTGTGAGAGAGAGAGAGGCGCGGGGCGCGGGGCCGAAAGTTAAGTTCATTTCTTTGCCGTCTGCTGGCAGACGGCAAAGAATTCTTTGCCGTCTGCCAGCAGACGGCAAAGACGACGACCGTTAGCCCGCCCCCGCCGTGACATTGTGGGCCCCACCCTCACCTCTTTTCCGTCTGCCAGCAGACGGCAAAGAAGTGGCAGATGGCAAAGAGCTTGACCTAGCCAGTGCCGTGCCCCATGGGGCCCACTTTGGTCTTTGCCGTCTACTGGCAGACGGCAAAGAGTTCTTTGCCGTCTGCCAGCAGACGGCAAAGAAGTGCAGATGGCAAAGACCCTCTTTGCCATCAGCCAGATCTTTGCCGTCTGCATTGCCAAAGCAGACGGCAAACAACCTGTTTGCCATCTGCCAGCAGACGGCAAAGAGCTGGCAGATGGCAAAGAAGCTGATTCCAGTAGTCTTGATCAACCTTGTATCTTATCTTCTCTCTTCATAAAGATGATGTCTTGAAGGTAAACATGAGTGCTCACACAATCTTATTCTTCAAGATATGCTTGCAATAAGCTCAACTCTCACATGACCAATCTTTGGATAAAACCTTGAATACCACCTTGGTCACCATATAAACTCCTTAAAACCAACAGATGGACTTCAAGAAGTACCTACGGACAAATCCTTTGAATATAACTCAAGGCAACCATTAGTCCATAGGGATTGTCATCAATGACCAAAACCACACATGGATAAATGTGCTCTTACACCGTCAAACCCCCAATGGCCGACGAGAGGATGGAGTTGGGCGACGGTGGAATCCAGGCTGCCGGCGCGATGGTCGGCTTGAGGGTCGACGGTCATGCCTCCACCTCTCCCGAAGACAACCAAAGGAGGCAGGAATCACGATACGGGCAAGCCAGCAGGTTAGCCAGGGTCGTCTTGAAAGCAGCTAGGGATCGCCAACGGGCGCTATTGCGGGCTCGACGCAGAGTGCGACGGATGGTGCGGTCGGCGGAGCGGGAACCACGACGCCGCAAGGACAACTACGGCAGTGGTCGCTGCATGAGGCGTAGGCTTATGTCTAAGATGGAGGAGGACGCAGCTCCGGACGCTGGGGGAGGCCCGGCGGCTGTTGCTGCAACACTGGCGATAGCTAGGGTCTCGTCGGCCGTCGGGACGATGTACGAAGACCCGACAGACGTCGTAGTCCTGGTGAGAGCCGCGTTCGAGGTAGTAGCGGCGATGACCAATGTCGAGGCTGACCCTTCCTAGGTCGATGGAGGTGTAGGTCATCGACTTGGCGACCTCCTGTCCTCCTGAGCCAAGGAACGACACTATATCGATGGACGATGGCAGAGGTGCGTGCTGCATCGGCGTTAGGGGCAGTAGCACTTTTGTGTTGCGTAGTTCATATATATTATATTGATGTAAAATACCGAGCTAATGTTTTGTAAATTACTCCGCCAATTATGCATTGTACCAATTTGAGCATGTAAATGTTCGATTGAATTGTTCATGCCTGATTTGTCCTTGCACCGTGGACACTACGACGGCTTTTTTCCTCGGGTGATTGACACGGACATACGAACTGCGATAAGGGATGCTCAAATATTTGGCAAAATTAATTACCTGGTTCTGCATTAAAAAAACAGCCCAATCCCGCAGAAATCCCCAATCGACCAGCGTCGAGAAAGTCGGTGCCGATAGGCGCCGGCGAGGGGATGAAACAAAATGCAGTGGCGTTCGTTGGCGACAGCCGGCTACGACAGGCGTCGTTGAGCTCGAAGATTTGGGCGGGCCGAGGTGGAGAACGAGCAAGTATACAACAGTGCGAATGAGGACGAAGGGGGAGAGGGCCGGGGTAGAGCGTCCGCGTAGGAAACGGTTCGTAAACATCAACCGTGTGTGATTAATGCCATTAAAGTTTTTGTTGGCAGCTTAATTTAGTGCATGTATGAAATAAAATCCCAACTACAGTATACGGGTGAGATGGGAGAAGTGTGGATTGCCCTTCGATCGCGATGCATCCTACGGTGTGCATGCACGATCCATGTGGCTGGGGTTCTGGCCAATCAGAACACAGAGCAGAATGGGCTGAACGCACACAACATTCGCAAAGTAACTGTTTGCCCCAAAAAATCACAAAGTTTCAAGGGAAACCCATATTTCCTTGGTCGTTTCTCCATTATTATTTTTCTACGATCATCATACCCACTAGAATACACCGTGCCCAAATTTCACATTTTTTTCAGGCTCGTTTACCATATTTAGTCTTTTTGTGTACTTTTCTAGGCATTTACTGCTTATAATTCAAGTTCGAACGTTCTATACATGAAAAGGTGTTCAAAAAGGACTCGAAAATTCATAATTGTGTCGTTGAATAACTTTTCATGTATGTACAGGAAATTAATAGAATTTTAAAAGATATGTGTGGGAAGAGGCAACCATAGATGTGTCGTTTATTTGTTTTGTAACTCTTGAAAAATGGAAAACATGCCTGAAAAACATGCTACCTCATGTGGTGCCTAGGCATGACCTCAATATGATGCGGTGAATATTTGAGGAGGTATGGATAATGTCGTCATACACATTCTTCATATACCGGACCATCACCTACGGAGTTTCATGGTTCGGGGAGCGAAATGGCCATGTTTTCAAGGGGAACCCATATTTCCTTGGTCCTTTCAACTTGAATTATTTTCTACGATCATCATACCCACTAGAATACACCGTGTCCAAATTTCACATTTTTTCCAGGCTCGTTTACCATATTTAGTCTTTTTGTGTATTTTTCTAGGCATTTACTGCTTATAATTCAAGTTCGAACGTTCTGTACATGAAAAGGTGTTCAAAAAGGACTCGAAAATTCGTAATTGTGTCGTTGAATAACTTTTCATGTATGTACATGAAATTAATAGAATTTTAAAGGATATGTGTGGGAAGAGGCAACCACAGATGTGTCGTTTATTTGTTTTGTAACTCTAGAAAAAGGGAAAACATGCCTGAAAAACATGTTACCTCGTGTGGTGCCTAGGCATGACCTCAATATGATGCGATGAATATTTGAGGAGGTATGGATAATGTCGTCATACGCACTCTTCATATACCGGACCATCACCTATGGAGTTTCATGGTTCGGGGAGAGAAATCGCCATGTTTTCAAGGGGAACCCATATTTCCTTGGTCCTTTCAACTTGAATTATTTTCTATGATCATCACACCCACTAGAATACACCGTGTCCAAATTTCATATTTTTTCAGGCTCGTTTACCATATTTAGTCTTTTGTGTACTTTTCTTGGCATTTACTGCTTATAATTCAAGTTAGAATGTTCTGTACATGAAAAGGAGTTCAAAAAGGACTCAAAAATTTGTAATTGTGTCGTTGAATATCTTTTCATGTATGTACGAGAAATTAATAGAATTTTAAAGGATATGTGTGGGAAGAGGCAACCACAGATGTGTCGTTTATTTGTTTTGTAACTCTAGAAAAATGAAAAACATGCCTGAAAAACATGTTACCTCGTGTGGTGCCTAGGCATGACCTAAATATGATGCGGTCAATATTTGAGGAGGTATAGATAATGTCATCATACGCACTCTTCATATACCGGACCATCACCTATGGAGTTTCATGGTTCGAGGAGCGAAATCGCCATGTTTTCAAGGGGAACCCATATTTCCTTGGTCCTTTCAACTTGAATTATTTTCTACGATAATCATACCCACTAGAATACACCGTGTCCAAATTTCACATTTTTTCAGGCTCGTTTACCATATTTAGTCTTTTTGTGTATTTTTCTAGGCATTTACTGCTTATAATTCAAGTTCGAACGTTCTATACATGAAAAGGTGTTCAAAAAGGACTCGAAAATTTGTAATTGTGTCGTTGAATAACTTTTCATGTATGTACATGAAATTAATAGAATTTTAAAAGATATGTGTGGGAAGAGGCAACCATAGATGTGTCGTTTATTTGTTTTGTAACTCTCGAAAAATGGAAAACATGCCTGAAAAACATGTTACCTCGTGTGGTGCCTAGGCATGACCTCAATATGATGCGGTGAATATTTGAGGAGGTATGGATAATGTCGTCATACGCATTCTTCATATACCGGACCATCACCTAGGGAGTTTCATGGTTCGGGGAGCAAAATCGCCATGTTTTCAAGGGGAACCCATATTTCCTTGGTCCTTTCAACTTGAATTATTTTCTATGATCATCATACCCACTAGAATATACCGTGTCCAAATTTCACATTTTTTTCAGGCTCGTTTACCATATTTAGTCTTTTTGTGTATTTTTCTAGGCATTTACTGCTTATAATTCAAGTTCGAATGTTCTGTACATGAAAAGGTGTTCAAAAAGGACTCGAAAATTCGTAATTGTGTCGTTGAATAACTTTTCATGTATTTACAGGAAATTAATAGAATTTTAAAAGATATGTGTGGGAAGAGGCAACCATAGATGTGTCGTTTATTTGTTTTGTAACTCTTGAAAAATGGAAAACATGCCTGAAAAACATGCTACCTCATGTGGTGCCTAGGCATGACCTCAATATGATGCGGTGAATATTTGAGGAGGTATGGATAATGTCGTCATACACATTCTTCATATACCGGACCATCACCTACGGAGTTTCATGGTTCGGGGAGCGAAATCGCCAAGTTTTCAAGGGGAACCCATATTTCCTTGGTCCTTTCAACTTGAATTATTTTCTACGATCATCATACCCACTAGAATACACCGTGTCCAAATTTCACATTTTTTCCAGGCTCGTTTACCATATTTAGTCTTTTTGTTTATTTTTCTAGGCATTTACTGCTTATAATTCAAGTTCGAACGTTCTGTACATGAAAAGGTGTTCAAAAAGGACTCGAAAATTCGTAATTGTGTCGTTGAATAACTTTTCATGTATGTACATGAAATTAATAGAATTTTAAAGGATATGTGTGGGAAGAGGCAACCACAGATGTGTCGTTTATTTGTTTTGTAACTCTAGAAAAAGGGAAAACATGCCTGAAAAACATGTTACCTCGTGTGGTGCCTAGGCATGACCTAAATATGATGCGGTGAATATTTCAGGAGGTATAGATAATGTCATCATATGCACTCTTCATATACCGGACGATCACCTATGGGGTTTCATGGTTCGAGGAGCGAAATCGCCATGTTTTCAAGTGGAACCCATATTTCCTTGGTCCTTTCAACTTGAATTATTTTCTACGATCATCATACCCACTAGAATACACCGTGTCCAAATTTCACATTTTTTCAGGCTCGTTTACCATATTTAGTCTTTTTGTGTACTTTTCTAGGCATTTACTACTTATAATTCAAGTTCGAACGTTCTGTACATGAAAAGGTGTTCAAAAAGGAGTCGAAAATTCGTAATTGTGTCATTGAATAACTTTTCTTGTATTTACAAGAAATTAATAGAATTTTAAAGGACATGTGTGTGAAGAGGCAACCACAAATGTGTCGTTTATTTGTTTTGTAACTCTAGAAAAATGGAAAACATGCCTGAAAAACATGTTAGCTTGTGTGGTGCCTAGGCATGACCTTAATATGATGCGGTGAATGCACCATGTCCAAAATTTGACATTTTTCCAGGCTCGTTTACCGTATTTAGTCCTTTTTTGTACTTTCTAGGCCTTTTGTGCTTGTACTTCAATTTAGGCATGGTGTGGTGTGCTTATACGACACCAGTATGCTTTGGCAAATATTTGAACACCAAGCAAAGTATCATGTACTATCTGATACTATCAGTTTTCCAAAAATTCAGCTTTAACGGCAAACGTTTTCTTACAACGAACAGTTTGCGAAACGTCCGATGTACACGAGAGAGAGAAGGCTTGAAATTTTTCCGACGCGGGATCACCAATTTTCTCTTTTCTCGCACACGGCTATTAGATGCGCTTCGTTTGCGTTGCGTGTTCCCCCCGTAAGGTTCGAGTTTTGCCGCCAAATTTTCAATAGGCGCGCGATTTCAGAAGTTATTCCTCCCACCCCATACCCACCCATCACATTTCCCCCTATCCCCCACCGCCCACCTCTAACTGCAGGCCAAACCGCCGCCGCCACCGCCGCAACCAAATCTACGTTCTGCCCCTATCTGGCTCGTCGATCTAGTGAGGTAACCTCCGATCTCCATCACCGCCCCAGCCTGATTGCTCAGATGGAGCCTGCAAACCACCTTCATGCCTCCACATCCCCACCCCCTATCGCCGAGCATCCCCGCGTAAGCCCAACCACATATCACGCGGAGGTCGAGGAGCTATCATGGCGGTCGATGGCGCGGTGGACGCTATGCGTGCCGACCCGGAGGAACACCTTGCCGCCGACGCCGCCAACTTGGTGCGGGCTCTGGCCGAGATGAAGTGCCCCATGCTTCTAACACTTGTTGTTTGTACACGTACATACTGTAGCGGTCCTGATCCTTGCTTCGGTCCGCAGGAACACCTCGCCGCCGAATTTGGACGGGCTCTAGTCGAGATGAAATGCCCAAGAAACTACCCCTTGGGATTTACCAAGTATGAACTGTCCAGTTCATTATTACGAATACCAGTTGCAATGTTTAACCGTGTCAATTTCAGTTTCAACGGTACACGTTTAAATTGCCATGTTAGGTTGTCTGTACTCTGTAGTTAACACGTCCGTTGTTCATTTCAGTTATGCGCCCTGTGTTGTTCAAGTATGAACTGTCCAGTTCAATTTCAGCAATACCAGTTACAAACTTACAATGCCCATGCTAGGTTATTGTTAAGCCTGCTGTAGTGAACAGTTATATCCATTTTTTACGCCGCCCATTCGGTACCGTGCTACTCTTCGCAAAGAAGATATCACTGGAGATGATGTCCTTCAATTACCATTAGATTTTTTTGGTGGATGTTAACCCTGTTGTAATTGACAAGCCTTTCCATGTACTTACGCAGTGTCACAATGCACGATGATGTTTTTTTACCGTCGAGGTTAGTCACATCCCAATATCTTATACTCCCTACGTCCCATAATATAAGAGCGTTTTTGACACTATAGTGTCAAAAACGCTCTTATATTATGGGACGGAGGGAGTAGTATTTTACATCATTTTTTCAACTGCAGTTTAGCTTCTAACATTTACTTGATGCTTGTAGGTACATATGTTAGCGGTATTGATCCACGCTATGACCAGCAGGAACAACTAGCCACCGACTTTGTGTGGGCTCTGGCCGAGTTGAAGTACCCCAGCAACTACCCCTCGGGATTTACCAAGTATGAACTGGCTCGCGATGTTTAACCGTGTCAATTTCAGTTTCACTGGTACAAGTTTTAATGACTATGTTAGGTTGTCTGTACTCTGAAGTTAACACGTCCGTTATTTATTTCAGTAATGCGCACTGCTGTTCAAGTATGAACTATCCAGTTTAATTTCACCAATACCTGTCCCTTTGTTACCGTGCTACTCCTCGCAATGAAAATATCACCGGAGATACTATCGTTTAATTAACATTTGCTTATTTTGGTGGACGTTAACCCTGTTGTATTTAACACGCCTTTTTATATGCTTATTGTTGGAAATATGCCCTAGAGGCAATAATAAATTGGTTATTATTATATTTCCTTGTTCGTGATAATCGTTTATTATCCATGCTATAATTGTATTGATTGGAAACTCAAATACATGTGTGGATACATAGACAACAAAGTGTCCCTAGTAAGCCTCTACTAGACTAGCTCGTTGATCAAAGATGGTTAAGGTTTCCTAGCTATAGACATGAGATGTCATTTGATAACGAGATCACATCATTAGGAGAATGATGTGATGGACAAGACCCAAACTATGAACATAGCATATGATCGTGTCAGTTTATTGCTATAGTTTTCTGCATGTCAAGTATCTGTTCCTATGACCATGAGATCATGCAACGCACTGACACCGGAGGAATACCTTGTGTGTATCAAACGTCACAACATAACTGGGTGACTATACAGATGCTCTACAGGTATCTCCGAGGGTGTCTGTTGAGTTGGCATGGATCGAGACTGGGATTTGTTACTACGTGTGACGGAGAGGTATCTCAGGGCCCACTCGGTAATACAACATCACAATAAGCCTTGCAAGCAAAGTGACTACAGAGTTAGCCACGGGATCTTGTATTACGGAACGAGTAAAGAGACTTGCCGGTAACGAGATTGAACTAGGTATAGAGATACCGACGATCGAATCTCGGACAAGTAACATACCGAAGAACAAAGGGAACATCATACGGGATTAACTGAATCCTTGACATAGAGGTTCGACCGATAAAGATCTTCGTAGAATATGTAGGAACCAATATGGGCATCCAAGTCCCGCTATTGGTTATTGACCGTAGAGGTGTCTCGGTCATGTCTACAAAGTTCTCGAACCCGCAGGGTGTGCACAATTAACGTTCAGTGACGTTTCGGTAGTATTGAGTTATGTATGTTGGTGACCGAAGGTTGTTCGGAGTCCCGGATGAGATCCCGGACGTCACGAGGAGCTCCGGAATGGTCCGGAGGTAAAGATTTATATATGGGAAGTCATATTTTGGCGACCAGAAAATTTTCGGGTTTTTTCGATATTGTACCGGGAAGCTTCTAGAAGGTTCCGGAAACTTCCGGAGGAGTCCGGAAGTCCACCAAGGGTTCCACCACGTCTCAAGGGTTTGCATGGGCTGAGGGGAGGCGCCCTAGCCTTATTGGGCCAGGCGCACAAGTCCCTCAAGGCCCATGTGGCTTGGGAGAGGTGGAAAGTCCATCTGTTTATGGAAAGGGAGGGAATTGGACTAGAAGTCCAACTCCTCCCCCTTGGCTGCGCCCTAGGGCTTGGAGGGGCTGATCTCCACGCCCCTCCACCTATATATAGAGGGGAGGGGGCGCCCCAAGAGCACACACGAAGCCCTTGGCGCCCCTCTCTCTCTCCCTAGATCATTTTCTCCTCCGTTCGCGGTTTCGGTAGCGCTAGGCGTAGCCCTGCCGGGATAACACCACCACCGCCGCCACCACGCCGTCGTGTTGCCTGAGAACTCATCTACCTCTCCGCTCCCTCTTGCTGGATCAAGAAGGCGGAGATCGTCATTGAGTTGTACGTGTGCTGAACGCGGAGGTGCCGTCCGTTCGGGGCTAGATCGGGACGGATCGTGATTAGATCGCGGGACGGATCGTGATTAGATCGTGGGACGCTCGGCGATTTGGATCGCGAAAACGTTCGATAACATCAACCGCGTTTCTTAACGCTTCCGCTTAGCGATCTACAAGGGTATGTAGATTCACTCTCCCTCTCGTAGATGCTCATCACCATGGATAGATCTTGTGTGTGCGTAGGAAAATTTTTGTTTCCCATGCAACGTTCCCCAACAGTGGCATCTGAGCTAGGTCTATGTGTTGATGAGATCACGAGTAGAACACAAAGCAGTTTGTGGGCGTTGATATTCAGATTGCTTCCTCCCTTGGTCTTTTCTTGATTCGGCGGTATTGTGGGATGAAGCGGCCCAGACCAACATTGCTCGTACGCTTACGAGAGACCGGTTCCATCAACTGACATGTAACCTTGTTGCATAAAGATGGCTGGCGGGTGTCTGTTTCTCCCACTTTAGTTGGATCGGATTTGACAAAGGCGGTCCTTGAGAAGGTTGAATAGCAATTTGTGTATCACCGTTGTGGTTTTTGCGTAGGTGAGAATTGTTCTTGTTAGATACCCGTAGGAGCCACGTAAAACATGCAACAACAATTAGAGGACGTCTAACTTGTTTTTGCAGGGTATGTTGTGATGTGATATGGCCAATTACATGATGAGATATATGTGATGTATGAGATGATCATGTATTGTATAGAATATCACGACTTGCATGTCGATGAGTACGGCAACCGGCAGGAGCCATAGGGTTGTCTTTCATTATTTTCGCCGTTTTGCTTTACTTTATCGCTATGAGTTAGCAATAGTCGTGGAAGCAACAGTCGGCGCGACAACCTCATGGCGACACGTTCATGGAGATCAAGATGATGGAGATCATGGTGTCATGCCGGTGACGATGGAGATCATGCCGGTGCTTTGGAGATGGAGATCAAAAGCACAAGTTCATGGCCATATCATGTCACTTATGATTTGCATGTGATGTTAATCCTTTTATGCATCTTATTTTGCTTAGGACGACGGTAGCATTATAAGGTGATCCCTCACTTAAAATTTCAAGATAAAATTGTGTTCTCCCCGAGTGTGCACCGTTGCGAAAGTTTGTCGTTTCGAGACACCACGTGATGATCGGGTGTGATAGACTCTACGTTCACATACAACGGGTGCAAGCCAGTGTTGCACGTGCGGAACACTCGGGTTAAACTTGACGAGCCTAGCATGTACAGACATGGCCTCGGAACACAAGAGACCGAAAGGTCGAACATGAGTCATATAGTAGATATGATCAACATGGAGATGGTCACCATTGAAACCACCTCATCTCACGTGATGATCGGACTTGGGTTGGTGAATTTGGATCATGTGACACTCGAATGACCAGAGGGATGCCAATTTGAGTGGGAGTTCTTTAGTAATATGATTAACTAAACTCTTTATCATGAACATAGTCAAAATGTTTTTGCAAATTATGTTGTAGATTACTAGCTCACGCTGTAGCTCCCTTGAATTTTTATATGTTCCTAGAGAAATAGAGTTGAAAGATAATGGTAGCAATAATGCGGACTGGGCCCGTGATCTGAGGATTGTCCTCATTGCTGCACAGAAGGCTTATGTCCTTAAATGCACCGCTCGGTGCACCACCCCCTCAAGCGTTGTCTGTAGATGTTGTGAACATCTGACAGGCACGTTTTGATGACTACTTGATAGTTCAGTGCGTCATGCATTACGGCTTAGAATTGAGGCTCCAAAACGTTTTGAACGTCACGGAACATATGAGATGTTCTAAGAGCTGAAATTAGGATCTCAGGCTCGTGCCCGTGTTGAGAGGTATGAGACCTCCAACAAAATTCTTTGCCTGTAAGATGAAGGAGAATAGCTTAATCGGTGAGCATGTGCTCAGATTGTCTGGGTGCTACAATCACTTGAATCGAGTGGGAGTTGATCTTCCAGATAAGATAGTGATTGATATAGTTCTCCAAGTCACTGTCACTGAGCTACTAGAGCTTCGTGATGAACTATAAAATGCCAAGGATGGAAATAATGATCCCTGAGCTATTTGCGATGTTTGACACTGCGAAGGTAGAAATCAAGAAGGAGCATCAAGTGTTGATGGTTAGTAAAACCACTAGTTTCGAGAAGGGCAAGGGCAAGGAGGGATACTTCATGGATGGCAAGCCAGTTGCTGCTCCAGTAAAGAAACCCAAGGTTGAACCCAAACCCGAGACTGAGTGCTTCTATTATGAGGAGAACGGTCACTGAAGCGGAACTGCCCTAGATACTTGGTAGATAAGAAGGCTGGCAACATTGACAGAAGTATATTTGATATATGTGTTATTGATGTGTACCTTACTAGTACTCCTAGTAGCACCTGGGTATTGGATACCGGTTCGGTTGCTAAATGTTAGTAACTCGAAATAAAAGCTACAGAATAAACGGAGGCTAGCTAAGGGTGAGGTTACGATGAGTGTTGGAAGTGTTTCCAAGGTTGATGTGATCACCATCGCACGCTCTCTCTGCCTTCGGGATTAGTGATGAACCTAAATAAATGTTATTTGGTGTTTGCGTTGAGCATGAACGTGATTAGATCATGTTTATTGCAATACGGTTGTTCATTTAAGTTAGAGAATAATGGTTATTCTGTTTACATGAATAATACCTTCAATGGTCATGCACCCAATGAGAATGGTTTATTGAATCTTGATCGTAGTGATACACATGTTCATAATACTGATGCCAAAAGATACAAAGTTAATAATGATAGTACCACATAATTGTGGCACTGCCGCTAAATGTCATATTGGTGTAAAGCGCATGAAGAAACAACATGCTGATGGATCTTTGGACTCATTCGATTTCGAATCGGTTGAGACATGCGAACCAAGCCTCATGGGCAAGATGACTGAGACCCCGTTTTCCGGTATGATGGAGCGGGCAAGTAACTTATTGGAAATGATACATGTTGATGTATTTGGTCCAATGAGTGTTGTAGCGTGCGGTGGATATCGTTATTTTCCTACCTTCACTGATGATTTGAGTAGATATGGGTATATTTACTTAATGAAACACAAGTCTGGAACGTTTGAAAAGTTCAAACAAATTCAGAGTGAAGTTTGAGATCACCGTGACAAGAAGATAAAATGTCTACGATATGATCGTGGAGGTGAATATCTGAGTTACGAGTTTGGTATGCAACTTAAGACAATGTGTAAGTTGTTTCACAACTCACGCCGCCTGGAACACCATAGTGTGATGGTGTGTCCGAACGTCGTAGTCGTGCTCTATTGGATATGGTGCGTACTATGATGTCTCTTATCGTTTTGCCACTATCGTTTTGGGGTTATGCATTAGAGACAACTACATTCACTTTAAATTAGGGCGCCATCTAAGTCCATTGAGATGACACCGTATGAATTTTGGTTTGACAGAAACCTTAGCTCTCATTTCTTAATGTTTGGGGCTGCGACGCTTATGTGAAAAAGGTTTTCAACCTGATGAGCTCGAACCCAAAGCGGACAAATGCATCTTCATAGAATACCCTAATGTTACAGTTGGGTATACCTTCTATCTCAGATCCAAGGGCAAAGTGTTTGTTGCTAAAAACGGGTCCTTTCTCGAGAAACAGTTTCTCTCGAAAGAATTGAGTGGGAGGAAGATAGAACTTGATGAGGTTGTTGAACCTTTACTTCAACCTGAGAGTAGCGCAGCGCAGAAAGATGTTTCTGTAGAGCCTGCATCGGTTGAAGAGGAAGTTAATGATGATGATCATGAAGCTTCGGATCAAGTTGCTATCGAACCTCGTAGGTCGACAAGGACGCGTACTGCTCCTGAGTGGCACGACAACCCTGTCTTAGAGGTTCTCGATAAAGATCTTCGTAGAATATGTAGGAACCAATATGGGCATCCAGGTCCCGCTATTGGTTATTGACCGTAGAGGTGTCTCGGTCATGTCTACATAATTCTCGAACCCGCAGGGTCTGCACACTTAACGTTCGGTGACGTTTCGGTAGTATTGAGTTATGTATGTTGGTGACCAAAGGTTGTTCGGAGTCCCGGATGAGATCCCGGACGTCGCGAGGATCTCCGGAATGGTCCGGACATAAATATTTATATATGGGAAGTCATATTTTGGCGACCGGAAAAGTTTCGGGTTTTTTCGGTATTGTACCGGGAAGCTTCTAGAAGGTTCCGAAAACTTCCGAAGGAGTCCGGAAGTCCATCAAGGATTCCACCACATCCCAAGGGTTTGCATGGGCTGAGGGGAGGCGCCCTAGCCTTATTGGGCCAGGCGCACAAGTCCCTCAAGACCCATGTGGCTTGGGAGAGGTGGAAAGTCCATCTGTTTATGGAAAGGCAGGGAATTGGACTAGGAGTCCAACTCCTCCCCCTTGGCTGCGCCCTAGGGCTTGGAGGGGCTGATCTCCACGCCCCTCCACCTATATATAGAGGGGAGGGGGCGCCCCAAGAGCACACACGAAGCCCTTGGCGCCCCTCTCTCTCCCTAGATCGTTTTCTCCTCCGTTTGAGGTTTCGGTAGCGCTAGGCGTAGCCCTGCCGGGATAGCACAACCACCGCCACCACCACGCCGTCGTGTTGCCTAAGAACTCATCTACCTTTCCGCTCCCTCTTGCTGGATCAAGAAGGCAGAGATCGTCATCGAGCTGTACGTGGGCTGAACGCAGAGGTGTCGTCCGTTCGGCGCTAGATCGGGACGGATCGTGATTAGATCGCGGGACGCTCGGCGATTTGGATCGCGAAGACGTTCGACTACATCAACCGCGTTTCTTAACGCTTCCGCTTAGCGATCTACAAGGGTATGTATATTCACTCTCCCTCTCGTAGATGCTCATCACCATGGATAGATCTTGTGTGTGCATAGGAAATTTTTTGTTTCCCATGCAACGTTCCCCAACACTTATGTAGGGCTACGATGCGCGATGCTGTTGTTTACCATCGAGGTAGTCACATCCCAGTTTCTTATAATATTTTACATCATTTGTGCAATTGCAGCTTAGGTTCTACTCCCTCCATCCCATAATATAAGAGTGTTTTTTACACTACACTAGTGTCAAAAACACTCTTATATTATGAGACGGAGGGAGTAACATTTATTTGTTGCTTGTAGGTACATATGTCAGTGGTACTGATTCACGCTTCGACCCCCTTTGAATATGGGGTAATGAGATAAACATGAACAAGTATCAAGTGAGGAAACTAAGAAAAAATGTTAGGCAGAAGAGACATCCGATTGGAATTAAACTCTTTATTTATACTTTATCCAAGACATCAGTGAACTTTAGGATGGTAAGTAATCTGTTGCCTTCTTTTCCAGCCCAGAACAAGTTCCTCTATTAGACATGAATACCTGAAAGTTGTCTCTTTTCAGTGGTTTTCGAAGGAATTTACTCAAGATTACCTAGCAAACTACCTGACCGAAGTGGAGGCAATGAAGGTTATAGTATATAATTCATGCTACCATGATAATAGTCTAGAAGTCTTCTTGAAGGCAGTGAAGGATGGTCGGGTGATCATCACAAGGGGTTGGACAAAAGTTGTGTGCACCTTTGGCATGGAGGAGGGCACATTATGGGTATTCCGCTTCTTCAACACCATCGACAGCCAAAAGCATTTACAATTCTCTCTTCACCTTATCGCCTCTAGTACTGCATATTGTAGTTCATCATATTTAATCTTCTACCGAACTATGTAACCATCGAACATGTACTGAGCTTTTGATTTATGCATTGGCTGTTGAACCATTGTAATTAGGGTATGTATTGACGGATGTGAAATCCACATTTCATAATTAAAAATTTGAAATTTCCAATTCTAATAATAAATTAACTAAAATAAGCTATTAGGTAATAAATTACAGCGCACACAGTTAGAACGATTAAACCGTGTGCGATGGTGTCATATGTCACACACGATTGTTTGAAGAATAGTGTGTGTGATTATCAGCTTTACAACACACGGTCGCATATTTTGCGCGTGCGGGATGCGTGTACTGTGACACACGCGTTTGCATGTCGTAACCGTGTGCGCTTGCCCTCAATAGCACAAATGGTTCCAAACCTACGTGCGTGTGTAATGTAGGACGATAAGAAGACGGCTGACATACGTTTCGCGTGTGTGATCCGAATAACTATTGCACACGAATATATCTGTCCATCGTCTTGGATGTGTGCTTGATCACAAACGTAACGTCAAAGTGTGGCGTGTGGGATAGGCTACGAGTTCGCATACGTTTATGTTAGGTGAATCGTCAGTAGGTGCTCGCACCATCGCAGACGATGTTTCGGTGTCGTGTGGGATGACCCCCCCCTATCGCCCACACAGGCAAGGCAACGGTTCGGAACTACATCGCGGAAAGGGGTTAAAAACCATTTGTATAGCACGTAACGGTACCAGTGTATGTCAACGGTTCGGTGGCAGCCGTGCTGGTTGCCCCCACCTCGATGAGCATGCCCTTGTCAGGTGCTCCTGAGATAGAACTGTCTTCAGTTTCCGTGGTCACCACCGGGGGGCACCTCCTCAGCTGTTTCCCTGTCGGTCTCCTCTGTAGCTTTCCTGGTGGCCTCTTCCTTTGCCGCGATCTGACTAGCCTCAGCGGCTGCTTCCTTGGCAATCTCCCCAACATTGACATCTACGTCCATTTCATTGTTTGGGGGCAGATCTACAGGTTGAAAGAAGAAACAGAAAATTGAATTCAAAAGAAGTTCAAGAAGACAAAAAAGAGAAACAAGACAGGAAAAAGGTTTCGACGGCAAGGGGGCTCACCTGTGAGCACTTGTTGACAAGAGGTACCCTCTCCTCCGGCAATATTTGTTGTCGTCGCATCACCACCGGCGGCTTCGCCTGCCGGCGCGTCCTTGGTGCGGACAGGCTTGTCAGCAGAGGCCCTTGCCAAAGAACCCATCCCCGGAGCGGAGTGCTTTGAGCTGCCTCGAAAAGGTAAACCCTTTGGTGCTCCTCCCCCTGGCGCTCCGCCCCCATCTGCAAGGGAATAGAGGAAGCGGTTGTACCCATGCCAGCGGGTATTGAAAAGTACTCTCCGCCTGGGGGCTGCACTGCGGGCTGCGCCGGGGGCTATTGGCCACACCCTCCACCTCTGGCACGGAGCTTGTCATTCCCTCCATGGCGAGAGTAGTCTTGGCTTTTCCTGGCCACTCGATGGGCCAAGGTCTCTTGGTTCCTGCAAGACGACACCAACAAGATTGGGATAAATGGATGCATCAAGGATTCGAGAATTAATCAAGAAAACGCAGACACTTACTCTTCCTCCTCGTCCTCCGAGCTGTCGAGGGCCGACAAGTCCCATACGGGCTTCTGCCCGGCAGCAAGAGCGGGCAGCAGAATGGGAGTCCTGTCGTGAGACGAAGACGCGGCAGCACGAGAAGACCCTGCCGCCTTGGTGGAGGCCCCTGCCGGACGATTTGAGATAGTGCGCCACATCCACCGTCGACGGGCGACGCCAGCAGTGGGGTCCTCCTCCTCCTCCTCTTCTTAGGCCGGCGGTGGCGGGCGAACCAGCTCCCCAGTGGATGCCTTCCGAAGAGCGCGGGATCTCTTCCTTGGCGCAATTGGAGCCGGGGGCTCCTCAATTCCCAGCTCCTGGCCAGCTTCGTGACCTTCACCCCGGCAAGCTCCTCCGGCAAGTCCATTGCCGGCGCCTCTTCCTCGCCCTCCTCCTCTTCCTCCTCGTCGCAATTGAAGAACGTGTACTTCTATGTGCCAGGCTTGCCGACACCGGGGAGCACCACCGGCATGGTGTGCGCCATGGTATCTTTCCCCCACATATAAGCGTACCGCCTAATGAGATCATTGGCAGTCAGCACAGATGGGTAGAAGACGACTTGAGTCCTCTGTGCCGATGCGATAGCTTCCTTCTGCTTCTACGCCTCGGGGTTAGCGGGCTTCTTGGCCTTCTTCTCCATAGTCAGGATGGCGGCCTGCTTCGACCTCTTCGCACCATGGCAGGTTCGAGACATCGAAAGGTGGAAGCTAACACGAATGGTGAAGCGGCGGAGCTCTCTGTTGTGCTCAAAGTTGAAGACAACAGTGACAGCGAGTTGGGGAATTGCTAGGTGAGATGAGCAGCTCCTCTGCAAGTTTCCCCTTTTATAAGGTGGAAGGCGCAGAGGCTGGCTCTCTTCGCCTGACGTGGCCGCTCCTTTTTAGGCACGCGATTCAGGCGCCGTTTCGCTCCACCTCTCCCACGCCCCGCATTTAATGCGCGTTGTGGGTAGAGGGTAAAAATCATCATTACGACACAGTAACTCCCCGCCACGTGTGTCTGTGCACTGTTTTGGGCCTGGCCCAACAACTTTATGGACGCAAGTGTGGCCCAGGCTTGGGGGCTCCTGTCGGTGTACTAAAGAATGGGTTATCTTAGTACCCTGACTTGTGCACAGACGACAACGGCCCAACTCCCGGCAAGCCTTGCCGAAGTACAACTACATTCAAGACGAAACCAGGTGAAGATCGAGCTGCCGGTAGGCCATCTTGCTGGTAGGAGAAGGCCCGACAAGCCCTGTGCCGGCAGGCTCCCACTACCAGGCAACTGCTCCACCTCATCAGCCTGATTGTCACTTAGCAGTGAGGTGTCGAGCAGGCAGGCGATTAGGTAGAGCCTGCCGGGGCACGTGGCAGCTCCGGGGGATTAAACCACCTTTATTAACACCTGTCCTGGTGGCATGGCAAAGGAATAAGAGGTAGCTAGGTGGACGACATAGAAGGAGAGGCCATCCTTGCGGGGAGACGGCGCCATCACGACACCTCACGGAGCATTTAATGCTCCTATCCTAATTCGTCAGAGTTAGGTATGTAGCACTGTAGCCACTAACAGCATAGTGTATTTACTATTTTGCCACTATGGTAAACCCTTGAGCTATAAAGGAGGTCCATGGCACCTTTTACACGGATCGAACCCTTGTCCTTTTACACGTAGTATCTGCACTCCCGCGCATCCTTGCTGGCAAGCTACACTCCTTGTAACTTGGACAGTACACATAATCCACAAAACACAGGACGTAGGGTGTTACACCTCCGGGTGGCCCGAACCTATATAAACCCTTGCATGTTGATAGTTAGTTCTACTCTCTCTGTACGTTGATTCCCAAAGTTGTACCGCAAATGGGCCCTTTGCCGATCCCATAGATTGTCATACCTCGACACCCAAAAACTTTGATCACCTCATCAAAGTGTATATTCCAACTCCGAGATGCATGCACCAATCCATAGAAGGATCACTGGAGCTTGCATACCTTTTAGCATCCTTAGGTTGACAAAACCTTCCGGTTGTATCACATACAACCTTTTCTTAAAGAAACCATTAAGGAAACGTTGTTTTTGACATCTATCTGTTAGATTTCATAATAAAAATATATAGTAACTACTAACATAATTCCAACAAACTTTAGCATCGCTACAGCTAAGAAAGTCTCATCGTAGTCAACTCCTTGAATTTGTGGGAAACCCCTTTGCGACAAGTAGAGCCTTATATATGGCGAGATTGTCAACGTCTGTCTTCTTCTTAAAGATCCATTTGTGCTTAATGGCATGTCGGTCCTCAGGCAAGTCTACCAAAGTCCATACTTGGTTTTCATGCATGGATCCTATCTTGGATTTCATGGTCTCTAGCCATTTGTCAGAATCCGGGCGCATCATCGCTTCCTCATAGTTCATAGGCTCACCGTTGTCCAACAACATGACTTCCAAGACAGGATTACTGTACCACTTGTTGGAAATATGCCCTAGAGGCAATAATAAATTGGTTATTATCATATTTCCTTGTTCATGATAATCGTTTATTATCGATGCTATAATTGTATTGATCGGAAACTCAGATACATGTGTGGATACATAGACAACACTATGTCCCTAGTGAGCCTCTACTAGACTAGCTCGTTGATCAAAGATGGTCAAGGTTTCCTGACCATACACATGAGTTGTCATTTGATAACGGGATCACATCATTAGGAGAATGATGTGATGGACAAGACCCAACCGTAAGCATAGCATTTGATCGTGTTAGTTTATTGCTACAGCTTCATCCATGTCAAGTATCTGTTCCTACGACCATGAGATCATGCAACTCCCTGACACCGGAGGAATGCCTTGTGTGTATCAAACGTCACAAAGTAACTGGGTGACTATAAAGGTGCTCTACAGGTATCTCTGAGGGTGTCTATTGGGTTGTCTTGGATCCAGACTGGGATTTGTCACTCCGTATGACGGAGAGGTATCTCTGGGCCCACTCGGTAATACAGCATCACAAGAAGCTTGCAAGCAATGTGACTAAGGAGTTAGTCACGAGATCTTGTATGACGGAACGAGTAAAGAGACTTGCTGGTAACGAGATTGAACTTGGTATGGAGATACCTACGATTGAACCTCGGGCAAGTAACATACCGATGGACAAAGGGAATTGCATACGGGATTGATTGAATCCTTGACATCGTGGTTCGACCGATAAGGATCTTCGTAGAATGTGTAGGAACCAATATGGGCATCTAGGTCCCGCTATTGGTTATTGACCATAGAGGTGTCTCGGTCATGTCTGCATAGTTCTCGAATCCGCAGGGTCTGCACACTTAACGTTCGGTGATGATTTGGTATTGTTGAGTTATATATGTTGGTGAAAGAAAGTTGTTCGGAGTCCCAGATGAGACCCCGGACGTCACGAGGAGTTCCAGAATGGTCCGGAGGTAAAGAATGATATATATGAAGTTCCGTTTTGGTCACCGAAAGGAATTCGGGCGTCGCTGGTAATGTACAGGGAGTGCCGAAGGGTTCCGGGGGTCCACCGGAAGGGGCCACACACCTCGGGAGGCCAAATGGGCTAAGAGGGGACCGAACCAGCCCCCGGTGTGCTGGGCGCCCCTTCCACCAAGGCCCATGCGGCGAAGGGGCTGGTGGGGGGTGACAGTATCCTAGACTAGGGGGCACCCACCACGTCATCTCCCGACCAGTGGGTCAGGCCGAGGACCCCCATGATGATTCACTAATGGGCCACTTCGGGCAGCCCATGATGCATAGAAGGAAGATTCCACAAGACTTGGCGCACAAGACAAGGACTCTTCTAAACCCTAGGCCTCTGGTGCAATATATAAACCGAGGTCAGTCTAGTCAATAGACAATCTTATATTCACTACATACGATCTCGAGGTAGATCAACTCTGTACTCGATACCCCATCATCAATACAAAACAAAGCAGGACGTAGGGTTTTATCTCCATTAAGAGGGCCCGAACTGGGGTAAATATCGTCTCCCTTGTCTCCTGTTACCCATCGATCCAAGATCCACAGTTCGGGACCCCCTACCCGAGATCTGCCGGATTTGACACCGACATTGGTGCTTTCATTGAGATTTCCGCTGTGGGATCGCTAGAAGGATCGATGGCTCGTCTGTAGATTGACAATGGTTTTTCTGGACGACAAAGTTGTGTTCCTCGTCCCCGTTTCCTCAAGCGTCGCTTTGACGATTGCTTCGGTGGAATTGTGCGGAATTGTATCCACAACAACCCTGCAAAATTTTGTCGCATTCTGAAGGAGGAATCTCCGGCATTCTACGATATACTGGAGCCCTGTCGAATCTGGACGGGAATCTAGACGAGGTGTCTAGTATCTAGCTCGGACATCCGTTGGAAAATCCCACCGTTCATCAGCTGTGGAATTCCTATATTGATCATCCCTCAAAATTTCAGCTCGATCCGACTGTTCAAACTCCAGGAAACGTTCGATGAGTGCATCAATTTTCGGATCTATTTTCTGTGCGAGAACGAATCCGACCCGAATTCATATTTCTTCATGAACGGGACATTGGACATCCTTCTTGAAGGATTTTTTTCTCTAGGGTATTGTGTGTTGTTTTCATACACGTGCCCATAAATTTTGAGTCTTTTCCGAGGCGATTTTCATCATCGCGCCGATGTCAAACCGGCCCGACCACGTTGCTCCACGGCTACCGACCTGCGTCATCATCGACTGCGCCGTCGCTCCATCGAGCCAGCGACAACCACCACCTCGGATCATCACCTTGGCGAGCCGACCAAGAGTTTGGCATCATGAAGGGCAAATAATCGTTAAGACAAGATCGTCACCCCACGGGTTGCATGGGTCGGGTGCGACGTTGCTTCATCAAGCCAGCATTGACCATGTCACAAATTCTGACGTGTGTCGGCATCGCCGCGCCGTCGCTTCTTCAAGCCGACATCACCGGCCGACCTGCTCCGTCACCACGGCTAGACCGAGGGCTTCACCATCTCTTCATCAACCTGCTCAAGGGACTTCGGCATCACCAGCCGACCAGCTTCATCATGTTGGCTGGACGAGGGGCTTCCGAACAGTTCTCGGCAACTGGCTTTGTCAATGTAATTCGGTAGAGTCTATTCTCGCCCCGCGGCAGCAGATACGAGACGCTCAAGTTACGAGAGATCAGCCAACTTCGACCACTACGAACAATTAGGTGATATTTCTCCTATTAAATTTATTCGTGTTGTTTAATACTATCAAAGATCTTTGTACTTGTAATTTGTACTCAACTTTGTACTAAGTTTAGTACAAAGTTAGTGCAAACTTGAGTCAGTTATTTGGGACGGAGGAAGTACAATTTTGTGCGCAGGTTATCTGTGCTGAGCCGGTGGACTCTAATCCACATTGACGTCCCTGTGCCGTCAATTCTACTTATGTTGCACAGAGGCCATATTTGTTTTATTATCATACTCTGCGTAAATTGATTATGCAAAAAATGTTATTATTATGTCCGGCTTGCACTGTTTTATGTGTGCAGGTAAAGGATTTAGATTGGATGGCATTGTCACCCCGGCGTACCGACGTCGTTGTCCCGCCTTCGCTGACCAAATTCTGTTGTCACCCTAGCGCGAATTCGGGTGACCCTACGAATTCAGATTTTGTCACCTCACCGCGTCGACGCCCTGTGTCGACATCTGCATCGCGCCAGGCTGCATCTCTTCTAAATAATTTATTTCGCATAAATAATTCTTTAAAGAACTTTCATTTTATTATTATTTGGCTCGTGCTACTTCATGCGTGTAGGTAATCGACTTCGGCTGTGTCACGTCGTCACCTCGGCGTGCCGACATCGTCGTCCCGCCTCCATCAACCAAATCACGTCGCCGACATTGTCGACTGATGTGGGGGCTTCGCCAACATGCTGCCGAACTACTCTGTCACCTCGGCTGGACCGGGGGTTTCACCTCGGCCCTTCGGAAGTGTTGTGTTGTCACTTCATTAAGCCGAGCTCTTCGTTGGCTACCTCGTGACCGGCTTGGGGGCTGGGACCTTGTCTCGTCGTAGCTCAAACCGCGTCATCCACACCGAGCATATTAACCAGCTAAGTCGCTTTCATGCTCAAATTTCTTAAGTTTTTATTTTTTTTGTTCGGTCCAACCGAGCGTTATGTTTTTATCTCAAAACAAAAATTTATTTGTTAAAAATGTTGTTTTGTTCAAAAAACAACCTTCTTTTCCCATGTTACGTGGGGCTCTTAAATTTATATGAGCCGTTTTAATAATAAATGTGTTTTCTTTTGGGTCGTCGCAAAGTCTTTCTCTATTACTCCTTTTTCCGACACTAGTGTGTGGTCAAAAGCTGGATAGCCTGGTTTCTTTCTAAAGACGCTTTAGTTTAGTTCGCTAAACTGGCCTCGGAGAAACACTCCGCCTTCGGGATATGGAGGTTTAAGCAAAAGGCTGACCCGCTTGAAGTCCGGAGATCGGATGTATCACGTTAAAGCACAACCAAAGCACAAAATAAATGTTAGACCAATTTCGGATTGGCACAATTTTCTTTTATCTAAACATAAAGTTTTTTGCATAAGTTTTTTGATTTTTCCGAGCATAACTCTCGCAGTACAACGCCAGATGCATTTCACGCATCGGCAATATTAAAGGGGGTCTGCGGTTACCACCGAACCCACCAAAAACCGAGGTACTCCATGTAGTCCTTAGCAAAATGTCCTCGGTATTTCACATTTCTATGCATTGATTTTGAGTTGGGTCATTGGTCTATAGCTGGATTGCCCGGCTCCTGTGCTTACCCCTTATGTTCTCGCTTTGTTCGGCTAAGGGGTAAAGGGAAAACAACTGTGATTGTCACTTCTGGTTTAACTGGTTAAGTGCCTCAGTTGGAGAAAGCCGAAAGCTGACTGTCACAAAAAGCGTAAATCGGTCAGGGAACCGCATGAGGTGTTCAACCAAATATAGTCGATCGAGGTTATCCGAGTAAAACTAAGGGCCTATCTTTCTTAAAAAGGCCAAGTTGTGGGTGGTTCGACCTCGAATGATCCGAGGAGTCGACGTATACCGGGGGCTATTAAGTTGCCCCCAAACATATGCTCCTATGACTAAGTGAAAGTTATAAAGCCTGAATATCTGATTGCCTCGTTTCCACTAACACAACCGCCTCCGGGCACCGAGACATCAGCTAAGGGTTGTCTTGTTTGTACGGAAACACCCTGCATAGCATCTACAAAGGGGTGGAAGCCGATGATAGGCCACTTTCAAATTATAAACAGTCGCGACGGAGTCAAAATAGACCATACCGAGGGTTCCTTGTGGTACCTCGGCATAGATACATCGGGATTCCTGGAGAGCCCAACATATCATCAGCATTTGTATTTAATATACAAAAGCTGCCTTCCGTAGTGATCGTTATACCGCCATAGATATGCATCAATTTGACTTAAGATTTTAGCCGAGCTGGGTTGCCTGGCTCCTGTTCTTACCCCCTATGTTACCGATTGTTAGGCTAGAGGGTTAAGGGAGCAACTTTGTGATTGTTACTTCCGGGTCATCCGGGTTAGTACCTCAGACTGGGTGAAGCCGAAAGCTAGCCATCTTAAGAATATAATTGGTCGGCAACGACGGAAGTGAAAATCTCGGTTCATTAAAGACCACTGAGTTCGGCAACATTCCCCGAACTAAATCCTCAATATTTTCCTCCCACATTGATCGGAATTGAGGTTTCACGATCATGGTTAACATGATATCCTGGGAAAAGGAACTTGTAAATGTACTATTTTTCCCAGAAGATGTTTCTTACATAGTAATATAACATATCTCTCTACGTAGCTTTGTTTATAAAACCATGTGGCCGGATTGCCTTGTTTGCCGTAAATCTTTGCCCTTATAAAGGCTTTATAAAGTAGGACAGACACTCCTCGGCTACTAGCCGAGGAGGTTGAAGCCGATGGTCTGTTAACAAAGTCTTGTACAATACGGATTAAAGCATTAATGATGTAAAGTACTTGGATACATAGAATCATTACACATAAATTATGTCAAACATAACAAAGTTCGTGTCAAACAAATATAGATCCTTAATTCGACCACCCGTGCCCAAATTGAGGCTCGGGGGCTACTGCATTGATGATTCAATGCAGAAATTTTAAGTGCAAAACACTTTCCAATGAGATTACGATCCTCGGGTTGGTCGGCCGCACCCAACCTGAGTCTCGGGGGCTACTGCACAACGCATTTTAATTCCTAAAGTATGCTGCCGAGCAAGGAATTGATCCTCAGGCCGATTTCGCGAATCGACCTGAGTCTCAGGGGCTACTGGGATTAGTGGTTTTATTTTATCCTTCAGGTGCATCCCGGGTTTTAGACCGACACGCACCTTGAGGGCTACTGGCTATATATCTCGACAGAGAATAAATTGCACCAATTAAAAAATCAGCCCACGGTCGGGGTGGTGCACCACCTCGGAAGCAATCCGGCATAAAGCTCGGGCGCAAGTGGCTGGCTCCATAGAGGGCATTTCCGGCATTAAGCTCGGCTGAATTCCTTCAATTTTTTAAAGACCAAGGTAATTTATGACATCTCGGACACTGATGATCGTTGGAGCTCGGATGCAGTCCGGCGTTGGAGCTCGGAAGCAGTCCGACGTAAAGCTCAAGATCGGAGACACCTCGGAAGCAGTCCGGCATAAAGCTCGGATGCGAATGGTTGGCTCCATAAAAGATTATTTTCGGCATTAAGCTCAGATAAAATCCTTCAACTTTTTCAAGACCGAGGTAATCTATGATGCCTCGGATGTAGTTCGGCATTAGAGCTCGGCTGCAAAAAGATACCTTGGATGCAGTTCGGCGTTGTAGTTCGGACGCAAGAGGGCATCACCGCACGGGAAACACTTCGAACCCCAGTTGTGGCGTAAAAAGTAACAAGTCATCAATAAAAGCCAAAAACTTAAAGGGCTCCTCGGATGCCCGACGTGTGAACTCTTCGGATTCAGCTCAACGATCCTCAAGATCGGACATGGGAAGATATGTTGAACCAGTTTTGAAGACCGACAACCGAAGACAAAGAACTGTGCGGAAGAACCGAGGAGCGTCCCAACTTGAAGACCAGTTCAGGGGGCTACTGACGGTGTCCTAGACTAGGGGGTACCCACCACGTCATCTCTCGACTAGTGGGTCGGGCCAATGACCCCCATGATGATTCACTAATGGGCCACTTCGGGCAGCCCATGATGCATAGAAGGAAGATTCCACAAGACTTGGCGCACAAGACAAGGACTCTTCTAAACCCTAGGCCTCTGGTGCAAAATATAAACCGAGGCCAGGCTAGTCAATAGACAATCTTATATTCACTACATACGATCTCGAGGTAGATCAACTATGTACTCGATACCCCATCATCAATACAAAACAAAGCAGGACGTAGGGTTTTACCTCCATTAAGAGGGCCCAAACCTGGGTAAATATCGTCTCCCTTGTCTCCTGTTACCCATCGATCCAAGATCCACAGTTTGGGACCCCCTACCCAAAATCCGCCGGTTTTCACACCGACAGGGGGAAAACCCTAAAGGGGGCGGCCACCCAAACTTGGGGGCCAAGCCACCCTTGGGGCGCCGCCCCACCTAGGCCGCCGCACCCCCTAAGGGAGGAACCCTAGGGCGCCACCCCTCCTCCCTTCCCCCTATATATACTAGAGGAGAGGGAGGGCAGACACACCCCAAGCCATAGGTGCAGCCCTCCCTCTCTCCCTAGATATGTTTCTCCTCCAAACGCATCTGCGGCATCGCTTGGCGAAGCCCTGCTAAGATTGCTCCACCACCAACGCCACCACGCCATCGTGCTATCAGAGAACTCATCTACTACTCCGCCCTCGCTCGCTAGATCGAGGAGGCAGAGACGTCATCGAGCTGTAGGTGTGTTGAACGCGGAGGTGTCGTCCGTTCGGCGCTAGATCGGGATGTATCATGATTGGACGCGGGACGGATCATGATTGGATCGCGAAGACGTTCGACTACATCAACCGCGTTTCTTAACGCTTCCCACTTAGCGATCTACAAGGGTATGTGGATCTACTCCCTCTCGTAGTTTTTGATCTCCATAGATAGATCTTGGGTGTTCGTAGGAATTTTTTTTGTTTCCCATGCAACGTTCCCCAACAGTGGAATCATGAGCTAGGTCTATGCGTAGATAACATGCACGAGTAGAACACAAAAGATTTTGTGGGCGTTGATGTTCAGATTGCTTACTTCCTTCGTCTTATCTTGATTCGGCGGTATTGTGGGATGAAGCGGCCCTGACCAACCTTACTCGTCCACGTACGAGAGACCGGTTCCACCGACAGACATGTAACCTAGTTGCCCAAAGGTGGCTGGCGGGTGTCTGTCTCTCCCACTTTAGTTGAATCGGATTCGACAGAGGCGGTCCTTGTAGAAGGTTAAATAGCAACTTGAATATCACCGTTGTGGCTTTGCGTAGGTAAGAACGGTTCTTACTAGTTGCCCATAGCAGCCACGTAAAACTTGCAACAACAAAGTAGAGGACGTCTAACTTGTTTTTGCAGGGCATGTTGTGATGTGATATGGCCAATGACATGATGTGATATATGTGATGTATGAGGTGATCATGTTTTTTATAGATTATCATGACTTGCATGTCGATGAGTACGGCAACCGGCAGGAGCCATAGGGTTGTCTTTAATTTATTTTCGCCATTTTTTGCTTTACTTTATCGCTATGAGTTAGCAATAGTTGTAGAAGCAATAGTTGGCGCGGCAACCACATGACGACACGATGTTGGAGGTCATGATGATGGAGATCATGGTGTCATGCCGGTGACGATGGAGATCATGCCGGTGCTTTGGAGATGGAGATTAAAAGCACAAGATGATGATGGCCATATCATGTCACTTATATGATTTGCATGTGATGTTAATCCTTTTATGCATCTTATTTTGCTTAGGACGACGGTAGCATTATAAGGTGATCCCTCAATAAAAATTTCAAGATAAAATTGTGTTCTACCCAAGTATGCACCGTTGCGAAGGTTCTTCGTTTTGAAGCACCACGTGATAGACTCTAAGTTCGCATATAATGGGTGTAAGACAGATTTACACATGCGGAATACTTGGGTTAACCTTGACGACCCTAGCATGTACAGACATGGCCTCAGAACACAGGAGACCGAAAGGTCGTACATGAGTCATATAGGAGATATGATCAACATGGATATGTTCACCATTGAATCCACCTCATCTCACGTGATGATCGGACTTGGGTTGGTGGATTTGGATCATGTCACACTTAGACAACCCGAGGGATGTTGATTTGAGTGGGAGTTCTTTAGTAATATGATTAATTGAACTCATTATCATGAAGATAGTCAAAATGTCTTTGCAAATTATGTTGTAGATCGATAGCTCGTGTTGTAGCTCCCCTATATTTTGATACGTTCCTAGAGAAAAACTAAGTTGAAAGATGGTAGTAGCAATTATGTGGACTAGGTCCGTGATCTGAGGATTGTCCTCAGTTGCTGCACAGAAGGCTTATGTCCTTGATGCGCCACTCAGTGCGCCACCCCCTCAAGCGTCGTCTGTGGGTGTTGAGAACATCAGACATGCATATTTTTTATGACTACTTGATAGTTCAGTGGGTCATGCTTTACGGCTTAAAATTGAAGCTCCAAATACGTTTTGAACGTCACGGATCATATGAGATGTTCCAAGAGCTGGGATTTCAGGCTCGTGCCCGTGTTGAGAGGTATGAGACCTCCAACAAAGATTCTTTGCCTGCAAGATGAAGGAGAATATCTCAATCGGTGAGCATGTGCTCAGATTGTCTGGGTGCTACACTCACTTGAATCAAAGTGGGAGTTGATCTTCCAGATAAGATAGTGACTGAGATAGTTCTCCAAGTCACTGCCACCAAGCTACTAGAGCTTCGTGATGAACTATAACATGCCAGGGATGGAGAAGATGATCCCTGAGCTATTCGCGATGTTTTACACCGCGAAAGGTAGAAATCAAGAAGGAGCATCAAGTGTTGATGGTAAGACCACTAGTTTCAAGAAGGGCAAGGGCAAGAAGGGAAACTTTCGAGAATGACAAGCCAGTTGTTGCTCCAGTGAAGAAACCCAAGGTTGGACCCAAACCCGAGACTGAGTGCTTCTGTTATGAGGAGAACAATCACTGAAGCGGAACTGCCCCAAGATACTTGGCAGATAAGAAGGCTGACAATGTCAACAAAAGTATATTTGATATACATGTTATTGATGTGTACCTTACTAGTACTCCTAGTAGCATCTGGGTATTAGATACCGGTTCAGTTGCTAATATTGGTGACTCGAAACAAAAGTTACGGAGTAAAGGGAGACTAGCTAAGGGCGAGGTGATGATGTGTGTTGGAAGTGTTTCCAAGGTTGATGTGATCACCATCGCACGCTCCTTCTACCTTCGGGATTAGTGTTAAACCTATATAAATGTTATTTGGTGTCTGCGTTGAGCATGAACATGATTAGATCGTGTTTATTGCAATACGATTATTCATTTAAGTCACAGAATAATGGTTGTTCTGCTTACATGAATAATATCTTTTATGATCATGCACCCGATGTGAATGGTTTATTGAATCTCGATCGTAGTGATGCACATGTTCATAATATTGTTGCCAAAAGATACAAACTTAATGATGATAGTACCACATGCTTGTGGCACTGCTGCTTAGGTCATATTGGTGTAAAGCGCATGAAGAAGCTCCATGCTGATGGATCTTTGGACTCACTCGATTTTGAATCGCTTGAGACATGCGAACCATGCCTCATGGGCAAGATGACTAAGAGCCCGTTTTCCGGTTCGATGGAGCGGGCAAGTGACTTATTGGAAATAATACATATTGATGTATGCAGTCCAATGACCATTGAAGCACGCAGTGGATATCGTTATTATCTTACCTTCATAGATGATTTGAGTAGATACTGGTATGTTTACTTGATGAATCACAAGTTTGAAACTTTTGATAAGTTCTAAAAATTTCAGAGTGAAGTTGAAGATCATCGTGACAAGAAGATTGAATGTCTACGATATGATCGTGGAGGTAAATATCTGAGTTACGAGTTTTGGTATACATTTAAGACAATCTGGAAGTTGTTTCACAACTCATGCCGCCTGGAACACCATAGTGTGATGGTATGTCCGAACTTCGTAGTTGTGCTCTATTGGATATGGTGCATACTATGATGTCTCTTACCGATTTGCCACTATCATTTTGGGGTCATGCATTAGAGACAACTACATTCACTTTAATAAGGGCACCATCTAAATCCGTTGAGATGACACCGTGTGAATTGTGGTTTGGAAGAAACGTAAGCTGTCATTTCTTAGAGTTTGGGAATGCGATGCTTATGTGATAAGACTTCAACCTGATAAGCTCGAACCCAAAACGGACAGATGCGTCTTCATAGGATACCCTAAGGAAACAGTTGGGTATAACTTCTATCTCAGATCTGAGGGCAAAGTGTTTGTTGCTAAAAACGGGTCCTTTCTCGAGAAAGAGTTTGTCTCGAAAGAATTGAGTGGGAGGAAGGTAGAACTTGATGAGGTTACTGAACCGTCACTTCAGTTGGATGGTAGCACGACGCAAAAATATGTTTCTACGGCGCCTACACCAAATGAAGAGGAAGCTAATGATGATGATCATGAAACTTCAGACCAAGTTACTACTAAGCCTCATAGGTCGACAAGGAATCATACCGCCCCTGAGTGGTATGGCAATCCTGTCATGGAGGTCATGTTGTTAGACAAAGTGAACTTACGAGCTATGAAGAAGCGATGGTGGGCCCAGATTCCAACAAATGGCTAGGAGCCATGAAATCCAAGATAGGATTCATGTATGAAAACCAAGTATGGAATTTGGTAGACTTGCCCGATGAACGGCAGGCCGTTAAGTACAAATGGACCTTTAAGAAGAAGACAGACACTGATGGTAAATGTCACCATTTATAAAGCTCGATTTGTCACAAAGAAGTTTCTGACAAGTTCAAGGAGTTGACTACGATGAGACTTTCTCACCCGTAGCGATGCTAAAGTCTGTTGGAATTGTGTTAGCAGTTGCTGCATTTTTCGATTATGAAATCTGGCAGATGGATGTCAAAACATAGTTTCCTTAACGGCTTCCGTGAGGAAAGGTTGTATGTGATACAACCAGAAGGTTTTGTCGGTCCTAAGGATGCTAAAAGGTATGCAAGCTCCAGCGATCCTTCTATGGACTGGAGCAAGCATCTCAGAGTTGGAATATACGGTTTGATGAGGTAATCAAGGCTTTTGGGGTTTATACAAAGTTTATAAGAAACTTGTATTTACAAGAAAGTGAGTGGGAGCACTATAGAATTTCTGATAAGTATATGTATGACATATTGTTGATCGGAAATAATGTAGAATTTATGGAAAGCATAAAGGGTTGTTTGAAAGGAGTTTTTCAAAGGAAGACCTGGATAAAGCTACTTAAACATTGATCATCAAGATCTACAGAGATAGATCAAGACACCTGATAAGATTTTCAATGAGTACACACCTTGACAAGATTTTGAAACAGTTCAAAATGGATGAGTCAAAGAAGGAGTTCTTGCCTGATTTGTAACGTGTGAAGTTGAGTAAGACTCAAAGCTCGACCACGACGGAAGAAAGAGAAAGGACGAAGGTCGTCCCCTATGCCTTGGCCATAGGTTCTATATGGTTTTCCATGTTGTGTACCGCACCATGATCAGTGCCTAATCATTTTGCTAAACAAGATATGATCCAGTTAAAATTCATATCACAATTTAAATTTCACTTCAAAAGCCAATTGAATTTTATGGTGATAAAATAATTCTCCAAACAGCATCAGGAAAATATTGCACACTTGTGGAATAATCCAAAACAATTATTGTTAAGGAAAACAACATCACCCTCAAGCTGGTGTGGACCCCACCATCCAAAACAGAACCATTTTGCATTTAAAATGCCCTTTAAATTGCATGGTTAATTCCAACAGTACCCAAAAATCCTCAAACTCGTTGTGGCCATTCAAAATATTGCAAGTTATTAAATGGACCATGTTACACATTTTTGCTAAAAGGAAATATGGCCAAAAGGATTTAAAACAGAAACTTACAAAAGAAAACAGAAAAGAGAAAAAAAAAGAAAAGAAAAAGCCCCCCTGACCTGGGCCTTAGGCCACAGTGGCAGGCCCAGGCCGGCCCAGCGGGCCCCTCGGTCGTCTCCCACCTCGTTACAGTTGGGCGACCGAGGCGCGCGCGCGCGACCGGGTGCGTCCCTGCCGGACCGGCTCGCCGGCGACGGCCCGGTGGTTATAAGGGCGCCCCGACGCCCCCCCTGAAACCCTAGCCCCCAGATCCCCCCTTGCTCTCTCCTCGCGCCGCCGCTCTCCTCCCGCACCCGCATCCGAGCGCCGCCGTCGCCATGGCCGCCGGTTAGCCGCAGCCACCGAGCCCCATTCGCCTCGCCGTCATGTCCCCCAGCTCCGCCGCTGTCCGCTGCTTCGACCCCGCCCACAGGAGCAAGACCGGAGCCCCTGCATCGTCCCCGCGCCGTCGTCTTCCACCTCGGACCCGAGCGCTCGCCGTCGTCGATTCGCCGCCGTCGCGCTACCCCGAGCCCACCTTTGCACGTCTACAGGACCACCGTGAGCACCCCGTCCTCCTCCCTCTCTCTATGCCCTCTCCTCTGTGCCGTAGCCGCCATTCCGTCGAGCTCCCGAACGCGTCGCCGCCGTCGAGCTCGTCGCCATCGTTGTGGCCATTGCCACGCTCGCCCGAGCTCACCATCGAGCTCCTGGTGCTTCCAGGAGCACGACGCACACGCGCACGCACTCTTCCGAGCCCCCTATCACCATTTCCGTCGAGCTCCCGAACGCGCCGCCGCCTCCGCTCATCGCCGGCGCCATTTCCGGCCAACTCCGGCAACGCCGCGGCCAACACTAGATGCGGCGTTGTGCGCTCGTTCGAACGCGCCCACGCGCGGGCCAAATGGCCCTCTGTGGGCGAATCCCGACGCCGTCCCGTGCCCTCCGCCACGTTTTGGCGTCGCCGGCGTTGAGCCGTCGGCCGCCGCCAACGTGGCTGGGCTGGGGCCACCCCCAGTGACCCTGCCAGTGGGCCAGGGCGACCCAGTTGACCAGTTGACTTGGTCAACTGGCTGACTGGGCACAGCCCAGTCACTGACAGGTGGGGCCCGACCCCCCCTGTGTATGACATGTGGCCCAGCCCCTTTTTAATTAATTAAGTTAGTTTAATTAATTTTGATAATTAGTTTAACCTAATTAGTCACTGACAGATGGGGCCCACCCCTCTAATTAACCCGTTAGTTTAATTTAAACCCTGTTTAGACTCTGAGTCTATGACAGGTGGGGCCCACTGGTCAGGTTTGACCAGTCTGCCCCACTGTTGACTGCTGACGCAATGCTGACGTCATGTCGACGTCATAAATGCTCTTTCGAATTAAATTAAATCTGTTTAATTTCAGAATATTAATAAAACTTTGAAAATTAATACAAAATAATCCGTAACTCGGATGAAAAAGTTTTATACATGAAAGTTGATCAGAAAAATCCCACGAATCCGAACACGCTGTCCATTTATCTGTCACATGCTCCTAGCATGATGAACATGGACATTTTGGCGTTAGGATCAGCTGTCCGGTAGTAGCCCGAGACCCGAAAAATATCGTCAGATATTCTTCCGATCCGTCTGCGACATGTAATACTACGTTAGTGCATGCCTAGCCCTGCATATTGCCATGTCATGCATTGTGATTGCATCTGTGCTTTATATTTATTGTTTCTTCCCCCCTCTTCTCTCAGGTAGACCCCGAGACTGACGGTGCTGCCGGGTACGACTACACCGCCGATGATCAGTCCTTTGCCACAGAGCAGCAAGGCAAGCAACCCCCCCATGAGCATTTCGATATCGCCCATTTCTTTCCCTCTCATTCTTGCATTAGATTTTGCTACTGTATTAGTTAGCTCCTATTCTGATGCATAGCCTGTTTTTGATAAACTGATACTATACCTGCAATTATATCAACTGTTTAGTATAGGTTGATCAGTGAATCCCCTGTGACCCCCTTTAGTCCCAGTTGCCCCTGCTTCTTCATCGACGACTCGACGACTCGAAGACTCGGTCAACCGACTGACAAGCCAGGCCCCTCACATCGCCGCACACCCCTTAGTTGTATGACTCTGCCGAGTTACTATCGAGTATCGAGGGTGACACCTCGTGAAGTACTCATGATGCTAACTCTGTGGTGCAGCTAGTCGGTCGTGGTTATCGAGGGTGATTCCTCCTTCACCACTCCCGACGATGACTCTGTCGTGCAACCCCTCAAGTGTGGGACCCTCGAGGGTGATTCCTCTAAGTCCACCTTGACGGTTTCATCGAGCGGGGCCCTTTGAGGGTGATTCCTCAGGTTCCGTCTTGATGTTTTATACACACGGTTACTATGACCTGGTTACCGAAACATGTTGGTGATGGGTCGGCCCTGAGGGGTACCCACGGTTTGATGATGATGAGGCGTGGACGGGCAGGAGAGGCCCTTGCCACACATCCTTGAGACGGAGCGACGGGACCGCACTTCGTGGGTCGCGCTTGCCCCGCATTAATAAAATGCTAATGGGTTGGGTATTTGATCTGAGTTGGTCGTTGGCCTTATGGCGCACCAAACCATCACGTGGGAGAAGTTATGGGTACTCAGCGTCGTTGTATCAGCCAAAGCTCTTCGGACGTCAGCAGTGGAGCGGCGCGCGCCCGAGTGGTCCGCAACGGCACTGCGCTTGTTAATAAGGGGTGCTAGGACTGACCTCGGCCGCCTTCGCATCGTGCAGGAGTGCAAAGGGCGATTGGCCCATGACCCCTGCGTGCTTAGGATTTAGACCGGTGGGCTGGCCTCTTCGTTGAGCCTAGGTAGGGCGACGACGTGCTGATATCCCGAGGCCGGGCATGACCCAGGAAAGTGTGTCCGGCTGGAGGTGATCAGGCGTGTTGGAAATGCGGTGCACCCCTACAGGGATGAATTATCTATTCGAATAGCCGTGTCCACGGTAACAGGACGACTTGGAGTTGTACCTTGACCTACTACAACTATAATTGTGATTTATTTTGAAATGAATGTTGGCTCCGATATTGCTTCCTCGCAAGGAGTCGAGGAAGAATCTCTGGGCATGGTTACTTAATAAAATTGCTACAATAATATGACTATATGTGAGATACCAATCTGCACTCTTCTAATGCTGCAAGATGTTGAAGATGCTAGTCTTCGATAGGACTAGGCCTTCTCCCTATTCTTGCTTTCTGCAGTCAGTCCAGATATAACCCCTCCCCTTGATAATGATGCATATTTAGCATAGTTCTGAAGTCAGTCTTGCGAGTACTTTGGATGAGTACTCACCGCTGCTTTGCTTTCTCTTTCCCCCTCGATTCGATTCTGCGTTCAGACGATGGAGCCCAGGAGATGGAGTACGCCGGAGACGACTACTACACCGCCGCTGGAGCCTACTACTACGTGGAGAACGCTGACGCTCGGGAGTAGTTAGGTTGGCTCCCAGGCAGGAGGCCTCGCCTCTTTCGATCCGCTGCTTATGTTTGTGCTAGCCTTCTTAAGGCAAAACTTGTCTAACTTATGTCTGTACTCAGATATTATTTGCTTCCGCTGACTCTTGCTTGTCGAGCTTTGTATTCGAGCCCTCGAGGCCCCTGGCTTGTAATATGAAGCTGTATGACTTTAATTTGTGTCTAGTGTTGTGTTGTGATATCAATCAGTGAGTCCCTAATCTTGGTCGTATGCATTGTGTGTATGATTAGCGTACGGTCGAAATTGGGGGCGTCACATAGATGGTGCCCTATATTAAAGTGAATGTAATTGTCTCTAATGCATAACCCCAAAAACGATAGTGGCAAAATGATAAGAGACATCATAGTACGCACCATATCCAATAGAGCATGACTACGACGTTCGGACACAGCATCACACTATGGTGTTCCAGGTGGCGTGAGTTGTGAAACAACTTCCACATTGTCTTGAGTTGTATACCAAACTCGCAACTCATATGTTTACCTCCACGATCATATCGTAGACATTTTATCTTCTTGTCACGATGATCTCAAACTTCACTCTGAATTTGTTTGAACTTTTCAAACGTTTCAGACTTTGTGTTTCATTAAGTAAATATCCCCATATCTACTCAAATCATCAGTGAAGGTAAGAAAATAGTGATATCCATCGCACGCTTCAACACTCATTGGACCGCATACATCAACATGTATCATTTCCAATAAGTCACTTGCCCGCTCCATCAAGCTGGATAACGGGGTTTTAGTCATCTTGCCCATGAGGCATGGTCCGCATGTCTCAACCGATTCGAAATCGAGTGAGTCAAAAGATCCATCAGCATGGAGTTTCTTCATGCGCTTTACACCAATATGACCTTGGCGGCAGTGCCACAAGTATGTGGTACTATCATTATTAACTTTGCATCTTGTGGCATCAATATTATGAACATGTGTATTACTATGATCGAGATTCAATAAACCATTCACATTGGGTGCATGACCATTGAAGGTATTATTCATGTAAACAGAATAACCATTATTCTCTAACTTAAATGAATAACGGTATTGCAACAAACACGATCTAATCACGTTTATGCTCAACACAAACACCAAATAACATTTATTTAGGTTTCATCACTAATCCCGACGGTAGAGAGAGCGTGCGATGGTGATCACATCAACCTTGGAAACACTTCCAACACACATCGTCACCTCGCCCTTAGCTAGTCTCCGTTTTATTCCGTAGCTTTTATTTCGAGTTACCAACATTCAGCAACTGAACCGGTATCTAATACCTAGGTGCTACTAGGAGTACTAGTAAGGTACACATCAATAATACGTATATCAAATATACTTCCGTTGACGTTGCCAGCCTTCTTATCTACCAAGTATCTAGGGTTGTTCCGCTTCAGCGACCGCTCTCCTCATAATAGAAGCACTTAGTCTCGGGTTTGGGTTCAACCTTGGGTTTCTTCACTAGAGCGGCAACTGGCTTGCCATTCTTGAAGTTTTCCCTTCTTGCCGTTGCCCTTCTTGAAACTAGTGGTTTTACTAACCATCAACACTTGATGCTCCTTCTTGATTTCTACCTTCGCGGTGTCAAACATCGCGAATAGCTCAGGGATTATTATTTCCATCCCTGGCATTTCATAGTTCATCACGAAGCTCTAGTAGCTTTGTGGCAGTGACTTGGAGAACTATATCAATCACTATCTTATCTGGAAGATCAACTCCCACTCGATTCAAGGGATTGTAGCACCCAGACAATCTGAGCACATGCTCACCGATTGAGCTATTCTCCTTCATCTTGCAGGCAAAGAATCTTGTTGGAGGTCTCATACCTCTCAACACGGGCACGAGCCTGAGATCCCAATTTCAGCTCCTAGAACATCTTATATGTTCCGTGACGTTCAAAAACGTTTTGGAGCCTCAATTGTAAGCCGTAATGCATGACGCACTGAACTATCAAGTAGTCATCAGAACGTGCCTGTCAGATGTTCACAACATCTACAGACGGCGCTTGAGGGGGTGGCGCACTGAGCGGTGCATCAAGGACATAAGCCTTCTGAGCAGCAATGAGGACAATCCTCAGATCACGGACCCAGTCCGTATTATTGCTACCATCATCTTTCAATTCTACTTTCTTTAGGAACGTATAAAAACAGGGGAGCTACAGCGCGAGCTATTGATCTACAACATAATTTGTAAAGTCACTTTGACTATGTTCATGATAATGAGTTCAATTAATCATATTACTTAAGAACTCCCACTCAAATCAACATCCCTAAGGTTGTCTAAGTGTGACATGATCCAAATCCACCAACCCAAGTCCGATCATCACGTGAGATGAGGTGGTTTCAATGGTGAACATCTCCATGCTGATCATATCTTCTATATGACTCATGTTCGACCTTTCGGTCTCTTGTGTTCCGAGGCCATGTCTGTACATGCTAGGCTCGTCAAGTTTAACCCGAGTGTTCCGCATGTGCAACACTGGCTTGCACCCGTTGTATGCGAACATAGAGTCTATCACACCCGATCATCACGTGGTGTCTCGAAACGATGAACTTTTGCAACGGTGCACACTCGGGGAGAACACAATTTTATCTTGAAATTTTAGTGAGGGATCACCTTATAATGCTACCGTCGTCCTAAGCAAAATAAGATGCATAAAAGGATTAACATCACATGCAAATCATAAGTGACATGATATGGCCATGAACTTGTGCTTTTGATCGGCATCTCCAAAGCACCGGCATGATCTCCATCGTCACCGGCATGACACCATGATCTCCATCATTTTGATCTCCATCAACGTGTCGCCATGAGGTTGTCGCGCCAACTATTGCTTCTACAACTATTGCTAACTCATAGCGATAAAGTAAAGCAAAACGACGAAAATAAATTAAAGACAACCCTATGGCTCCTGCCGGTTGCCGTACTCATCGACATGCAAGTCGTGATTATCTATACATAACATGATCATCTCATACATCATATATATCTCATCATGTCATTGGCCATATCATATCACAACATACCCTGCAAAAACAAGTTAGACGTCCTCTAATTGTTGATGCATGTTTTACGTGGCTGCTATGGGTATCTAGCAAGAACGATTCTTACCTACGCAAAACCACAACGGTGATACACAAATTGCTATTCAACATTCTCAAGGACCGCCTTTGTCAAATCCGATCCAACTAAAGTGGGAGAGACAGACACCCGCCAGCCATCTTTATGCAACAAAGTCACATGTCAGTTGATGGAACCGGTCTCTCGTAAGCGTACGAGTAATGTTGGTCCGGGCCGCTTCATCCCACTATACCGCTGAATCAAGAAAAGACCAAGGGAGGAAGCAATCTGAGCATCAACGCCCACAAACTCCTTTGTGTTCAACTCATGATCTCATCTACGCATAGACCTAGCTCATGATCCCACAATATCCATGGTGATGAGCATCTACGAGAGGGAGAGTGGATCTACGTACCCTGGTAGATCGCTAAGCAGTAAGCGTTAAGAAACGCGGTTGATGTAGTCGAACGTTTTCGCGATCCAAATCGCAAGCCGTCCAGCGATCCGATCACGATCCATCCCGCGATCCAATCACGATCTGTCCCGCGATCCAATCACGGTCCTTCTGCTCTAGCGCCGAACGGACGGCACCTCCGCGTTCAGCACACGTACAGCTCGATGACGATCTCCGCCTTCTTGATCCAGCAAGAGGGGGCGGAGAGGTAGATGAGTTCTCCGGCAACACGATGGCATGGTGGCGGTGGTGGTGGTGCTATCCCGGCAGGGCTACGCCTAGCGCTACCGAAACCGCGAACGGAGGAGAAAACGATCTAAGGAGAGAGAGGGGCGCCAAGAGCTTCGTGTGTGCTCTTGGGGCGCCACCTCCCCTCTATATATAGGTGGAGGGGCGTGGAGATCATCCCCTCCAAGCCCTAGGGCGCAGCCAAGGGGGAGGAGTTGGACTCCTAGTCCAATTCCCTCCCTTTCCATAAACAGGTGGACTTTCCACCTCTCCCAAGCCACATGGGCCTTGAGGGACTTGTGCGCCTGGCTCGATAAGGCCAGGGCGCCTCCCCTCAGCCCATGCAAACCCTTGGGACGTGGTGGAACCCTTGGTGGACTTCCAGACTCCTCCGGAAGTTTCCGAAACCTTCTAGAAGCTTCCCGGTACAATACCGGAAAAACCCGAAACTTTTCCGGTCGCCAAAATATGACTTCCCATATATAAATCTTTACCTCCGAACCATTCCGGAGCTCCTCGTGACGTCCGAGATCTCATCCGGGACTCCGAACAACCTTCGGTCACCAACGTACATAACTCAATAATACCGAAACGTCACCGAACGTTAAGTGTGCAGACCATGCGGGTTCGAGAACTATGTAGACATGACCGAGACCAATAGCGGGACCTGGATGCCCATATTGGTTCCTACATATTCTACGAAGATCTTTATCGGTTGAACCTCTATGTCAAGGATTCAGTTAATCCCGTACGCTGTTCCCTTTGTTCATCGGTATGTTACTTGCCCGAGATTCGATCGTCGGTATCTCCATACCTAGTTCAATCTCGTTACCGGCAAGTCTCTTTACTCGTTCCGTAATACAAGATCCCATGGCTAACACTTTAGTCACTTTGCTTGCAAGGCTCATTGTGATGTTGTATTACCGAGTGGGCCCTGAGATACCTCTCCGTCACACGGAGTAACAAATCCCAGTCTTGATCCATGCCAACTCAACAGACACCCTCGGAGATACCTGTAGAGCATCTTTATAGTCACCCAATTACGTTGTGATGTTTGATACACAAAAGGTACTCCTCTGGTGTCAGCGAGTTACATGATCTCATGGTCATAGGAACACATACTTGACATGCAGAAAACAATAGCAATAAACAGACACGATCATATGCTACGTTCATAATTTGGGTCTTGTCCATCACATCATTCTCCTAATGATGTGATCCCATTATCAAATGACAACTCATGTCTATGGCCAGGAAACCTTGACCATCTTTGATCAACGAGCTAGTCTAGTAGAGGCTCACTAGGGACATAGTGTTGTCTATGTATCCACACATGTATCTGAGTTTCCGATCAATACAATTAGAACATGGATAATAAACGATTATCATGAACAAGGAAATATGATAATAACTAAATTATTATTGCCTCTAGGGCATATATTCAATAGATGGTGGAGTCTTAGTGCCGGCAGGGCTTCGCCAAGCACCTCTGAAATGACGAACCGAGGAAGAACGGGAGTAACGGAGAGAGGGGTTGCGGCCGTGGGAAGGGGTGCTGACCTCTTGCGCCTGCTCACCTTTATATAGGCGTGGGAGGGGCTGGTGGCTTGCCCTCCAAGCCCCTAGGGTCGTTGGTCAAGTGGGAGGAAGGAAATCCCTCCTTTCCTTCCCCACTGATCGCTACCCCCCCTTTAGGGATCTTGATCTTATCCCTTAGGGATATGATCATATTCCTTTTAGGGGGGATCTTGGTGTGCCTAGACTAAGGGTGTGGGTCCTTGAACCACTACCTACGCCCAAGTGGGTACCCCCATGCAGGTCGGACCCACTCCGGAACCTTCTAGAACCTTCCCGGTGAAAGGACGTGGATGTCGCCTAGAGGGGGGGTGAATAGGCGCTTTGAAATAATTACGGTTTAGGCTTGAACAAATGCGGAATAAAACTAACATTTAATATGTCAAGCACAAAACCTAAAACAACTAGGCTCACCTATGTGCACCAACAACTTATGCTAAGCAAGATAAACAACTAAGTGATAGCAAGATATAAAGCATGAAACAATATGGCTATCACAAAGTGAAGTGCATAAGTAAAGGGCTCGGGTAAGAGATAACTGAGGCACACAGAGACGACGATGTATCCCGAAGTTCACACCCTTGCGGATGCTAATCTCCGTTCGGAGCGGTGTGGAGGCACAATGCTCCCCAAGATGCCACTAAGGCCACCGCAATCTCCTCACGCCCTCGCACAATGCAAGATGTCGTGATTCCACTAAGGGACCCTTGAGGGCGGTCACCGAGCCCGTACAAATGGCAACCCTTAGGGGCGGTCACCGGTACCCGTACACTTTGGCAACCCTTGGGGGCGGTCACCGGTACCCGTACAAATTGCTCGGGGCAATCTCCACAACCTAATTGGAGACCCTGACGCTTGCCCGGAGCTTTGCACCACAATGATTGAGCTCCGAGCCACCACCAACCGTCTAGGGCGCCAAGGCACCCAAGAGGAACAAGCTCTAGGGTGCTCAAACACCCAAGAGTAATAAGCTTCTCAACTTCTCACTTCCACGTATCACCGTGGAGAACTCAAACCTATGCACCAAATGCAATGGCAAGGGCACACGGAGTGCCCAAGTCCTTCTCTCCCAAATCCCACCACAACAACAAATGTTATGGAGAAAACGAGAGGAAGAACGAAGAAGAACACGAAGAACTCCAAGATCTAGATCCAAGGGGTTCCCCTCACTTAGAGGAGAAAGTGATTGGTGGAAATGTGGATCTAGATCTCCTCTCTCTTTTCCCTCAAGAACTAGCAAGAATCATTGGAGGGATTGAGAGTTAGCAAGCTCGAAGAAGGTCAACAATGGGGGGCAAACTCGAGCTAAAGAGATAAGATCCATTGGGGAAGAAGACCCCCTTAAATAGGTGGGGGGGAAATCCAACCGTTACTCCCACAGCCCGCACACAAGCGGTAGTACCGCCCCTGGGAGCGGTACTACCGTCCGCACGCAGATTTCAGCAGTAGTAGGGGGCAGCAGTAGTACCGCTTGTTACTACCGCCCTACTACCGCTCTGGAGGCGCGGGGTACCAGACACCAGGCGAGAGGGTGTCTGGTGTCCCGCGTAAGGAGTCAGAACCCCCCAGCGGTACTACCGCTGTGGCCAGCGGTACTACTGCGTAAGGAGTCGGAACCCCCCAGCGGTACTACCGCTGTGGCCAGCGGTACTACCGCCCTCGGGAGAGTAACAAAGAACCCAAGCAACCAGATGGAAACAGTAAAACCAAAACTGCCATAACCTTCGCATATGAGCTCCGAATTGAGCAAACTCAAGCTTGTTGGACCGGGTTATCTTAAGAAGAGGCAGAATGAAAATGCCAATGATATAGAGATGTGAAACCTCTATGAATGAAGAACCGGCAAAAACTCCAACATCGAAAACATCATAGAAGATGCATATGGACTTCGTTTTCGATGAACTTGAGCTTGTCATGAAGCTGACCATAAGCTCAAGAACCCACATAGAGAAAAGCCAACCAAGAACCAAGAAAGATGATGATGCCAAGAATGCAATGGCTTGAGCTCTCAACGAACGATACGATCAAGCTACTCACTTGAGAGCCCCCCTTGATAGTATGGCTACCGATCCTATAACCTGGTCTCCCAACTACCACCATGAGACCGGTAAAATAGAAAACCCTATCAAGGTCAAACCTTTGCCTTGCGCATAGTCCACTTGAGCTAGATGATGACGATCTTGGGCTTCTCAAGATGGACCACCTTTCTTGATTGCGCCGGCTCGATGAAGACTAGTAGATTGCTCCCCGATACTCCACTATGGGTGAGCCACTCTTCGGCACATCTTCACAAGTCCATTGTCACCACAATGGACGGCAAGCTTCAAGCATGATCTCTCCGTGATGCTTCACTTGAACTTGCACACCGCAACCTTGATGACGATCACCACTTGATGTCATCTTCCATGGGTTGTATGGGATCTTCCTCTTGATGCAATCCCATGGAAATATACCTAACCCTACAAAGAACACTCACGTAGACCATGGGTTAGTACACAAAGCATAATGGACAATGCTTACCATACCATGGGATCACTTGATCCCTCTCGGTATATCTTGTATGCCTTGCGTGTTGATCAACTTGGTTCACTCATTGACTTAGTCTTGATCAACCTTGTATCTTATCTTCTCTCTTCATAAAGATAATGTCTTGAAGGTAAACATGAATGCTAACACAATCTTCTTCTTCAAGACATGCTTGCAATAAGCTCATCTCTCACATGACCAATCTTTGGATAAAACCTTGAATACCACCTTGGTCACCATATAAACTCCTTGAAACCAACAGATGGACTTCAAGAAGTGCCTATGGACAAATCCTTCGAATATAACTCAAGGCACCCATTAGTCCATAGGGATTGTCATCAATTACCAAAACCACACATGGATAAATGTGCTCTTACACCGGTCCAATACTGAAAAATCCTGAACATTTTCCGGAACCCTAAATATGACTTGCCATATATAAATATTTACCTCCGGACCATTCCGAAGCTCCTCGTGCAGTCCGGGATCTCATCCGAGACACCAAACAACATTCGGCCACCAACGTACATATCGCAATACTACTCTAGCTTCATCAAACGTTAAGCGGGCGGACCCTACGGGTTCGAGAATCATGTAGACATGACCGAGACTCCTCTCCGGTCAATAACCAATAGCGCGACCTGGATGCCCATATTGGTTCCTACATATTCCATGAAGATATTTATCGATCGAACCTCGATGTCAAGGATTCAGTCAATCCCGTATGCAGTTCCCTTTGTCCATTGGTATGTTACTTGCCCGAGATTCGATCGTCGGTATCTCCATACCTAGTTCAATCTCGTTACTGGCAAGTCTCTTTACTCGTTCCGTAATACAAGGTCCCGTTACTAACTCATTAGTCACATTGCTTGCAAGCTTATTGTGATGTTGTATTACCGAGAGGGCCGAGAGATACCTCTCTGTCATACGGAGTGACAAATCCAAATCTCGATCCATGCCAACCGAAAAGACACCTTCGGAGCTACCTGTAGAGCACCTTTATGATCACCCAGTTACGAAGTGATGTTTGATAGCACACAAGGCATTCCTCGGGTATCCAGGAGTTGCATGATCTCATGGTCTTAGGAACACATACTTGACATGAAGAAAGCAGTAGCAATAAACTTAAGGGATACAGTCAAATGCTAAACTTACAGTTGGGTCTTGTCCATCAAATCATTCTCCTAATGATGTGATCCCGTTATCAAATGACAACTCATGTCCATAGTCAGGAAACCTTAACCATCTTTGATCAATTAGCTAGTCTAGTAGAGGCTCACTAGGGACACGACGTTGTCTATGTATCCACACATGTATCTGAGTTTCCGATCAATACAATTTTAGCATGGATAATAGACGATTATCATGAACAGGGAAATATGACAATAGCCAATTTATTATTGTCTCTAGGGCATATTTCCAACAGGATTGTAATAAAGAAATGTATTCAATTAAATAACAACTATCAAAATTGATATTCTTACAATCCAAAGTAGTGGGCACAGCACTATCTAAAGTCTTTACCTCTTCAAACCCACTTTTATCATTTTTTAGCATAAAGATCATCACCCTCCGAACAATTGTAATAAAGTTAACTTTTACATGACTAAATAAAGATTCAATAGGTGTCACACCAATCATTTTAATATCTTCGTCATTATTATCATGAAAACCGTAAGCGAACGTCTATTCTAGAAACTCACGCTTAGCTCTCATCTGCTCGGTTCTCTATTTACCTTCTCTTATGGAGACTTGGATAGCTTTTAGATATTTAGATGTGTCCCTTTAGGTGGCAACATTTAAATTTTTAGAGTATCCACATCATGAACAAGTGTATCCGTGTTTCTAGACAAATCGTCAACTTTGCTTAATTTTTCTTCTGCCATAGCATTGAAGGTCTTTTGAGAACTAATAAATTCTTTAATATTGTTCTCTAGTTCAGTAGGTATCCTGTTATATTGTTATATGAATTTCCATAGGAATTACCATAGTTATTCGAGGGATTATCGTGATACGGTATAGGCTTATTGAAATTTCCTCTATAAGCATTGTTGTTGAAATTATTTCTAGCGACAAAATTCACATCAAAAGAATCATTATTTTGCTCAATTAAAGTTTACAGTGGAACATCATTTGTATCAATTTGAGTATTTTTACTAACAAGCATATTCATGATAGCATTCATTTTGCCACTCAAAGTAGAAACTTCTTCAACAGAATTTACCTTCTTACCAGTTGGAGCTCGCTCGGTGGGCCATTGGGAGTGGTTTGCGGTTATGTTGTAGAGAAGCTTCGTGGCTTCTCCTAATGTGACCTCCATAAATGTTCCACCTACAACTGGGTCTAGAAGGTTTCTTGAAGCAAGTTTAATCCAGCATAGAAGTTTTGTATAATCATCCATAAATTCAATCCATGTGTAGGACAATTCTTAATCATTAATTTCATTCTTGCCCAAGATTGTGCGACATGTTCTTGCTCATGTTGTTTAAAGCTCATAATTTGAATTCTCGGAGATATTATCTTGGCAGGAGGAAAACATTTAGCAATGAAAGCATGCTTAGACTTACCCCATGAATCAATATTATTGCGGGGTAAGGATGAAAACCAAGTTTTAGCTTTATATCTTAGTGAGAAAGGAAATAATTTCAACTTCACAATATCATTATTCACGTATTTTTTCTTTGGCATGTCACATATTTCAACGAAGGTATTAAGATGGGATGCAACATCTTCATTAGGACTTCCAGAAAATTATTCTTTCATAACAATATTTAATAATGCAACATTTATATCATATGACTTCGTACTAGTGGCGGGTGGTATTAGAGTACTAATAAAATCAATGTTACTAGTATTCGAGAAATCGCACATTTTAGTATTCTCTTGAGTAGACATGATGGCGATTCAAGCAAGATAACACACAAGATATTTTTCTATTTTTTTTGTAAACTGGAAATAAAAGTAAGTAAAAAAGTAGAACAAGTAAATAATAATGTGTGTGGAGGAACCTTCAGTATGTTTGATAACTTCCCCGACAACGACGCCAGGAATTCCTTCTGCTACTTGTAGATGTGTTGGATTTTTTCCCGAAGAAGAAGGGATGATGTAGTACTGTAGCGGCAGGTATTTCCCTTAGTTAAGAACCAAGGTTATCAAACCAATAGAAAGTTATCCAAACACACGCTTAACAATTCCTACACACACAAGAGCAAATACTTGCACCCAACGCGGGCAAGAGGGTTGTCAAGCCCCATGTACTCATTAATTGAAAGGATTAAATCTAAAAACTAATAAAAAGTAAATAAATAATAGCAAATATTTTTATGTGTTTTTGATATATAAAATATAAAGATGGACTCGATGGCCATAGCGTTCACTAGAGGCATCTCTCTCATGAGCATAGTAGCGGTGGGTGCACAAATTACTGTTGGGCACTTGATACAAAAGCAAATAACTATGTAGTCATTCATGGCATGATCAATATACAGGCATTACGTTCGTGATAGGTAGACCGAAACGATTCTGCATCTACAACTATTACTCCACCAATCGACCGCTATCCAGCATGCATCTATGGTATTAATTTCATGACAAGCAGAGTAATGCTTTAAGCAAGATGACATAATGTAGAAAAGGTAAGACCAAATAATATGTTCAGACTCCGTCATTTTATCCTTAGTAGAAACAATACAAATGCGTGCATCGCTACCCATTCTGTCACCAGGTGAGGACACTGCTAGATTAAACCTACTACTATGCACCATTCCCTCTGGTGATTAACTCATCTACTTGACCAATGCAAACTTATAGATCGGAAAGCATACATAGCTATATGAAATCACACATAATAAATATAAGATTGTATCAATTACTTTCAATTAATAATTTGAATACAAACTCACAATTCATCGGATCCCAACAAACACACCGCAAAAGTTACATCGAATAGGTCTTCGAAGAAATCATTGTATTGAATCAAACGCGCGCGCGCGCGCGAGAGAGAGAGAGAGAGAGAGAGAGAGAGAGAGAGAGATGGAGAGAGAGAGAGAGGAGAGAGAGGGAGAGAGAGAGAGACATCTAGATACAGCTATGGACTCGCATGTCATGTAGGAACTACTCACACATCATGTGGGAGGCAGCAAGGTTGATGAAGATGGCCACCGTGATGGATTCTCCCTTCGGCAGAGTATCGGAAAAGGCCTTCAGATGGGATCGCGGTGGAACAGAGAGTTGAGGTGGCGGAAAAAGGTGTTCCAGATGCTCCCCTAGGGTTTTTGGAATATTTGGGGATTTATAGAAAGTAGAGGCGGCAAAAAGGAGCAACGGGAGGGCCACAAGGGTGTAGGGCGCGCCCTACCTCCCAGGACGCACCCCCTGTCATTCTTCTATGTGGCGTATGATCTCCCTCCGAAGCTTCCAGGTCTTAATTTGATCCAGAAAAAATTATCAAGACGTTTCGTCACGTTTGGACTCCGTTTGGTACTGGTTTTTTGTAAAACCAAAAACAAGTAGAAAACAACAACTGGCACTAGGCACTGAGTTAATAGGTTAGTTCCAAAAATGATATAAAATGGCATATAAAGCATACAAGATTGATAAAATAATAGCATGAGACCATAAAAAACTATAGATACGCTGGAGATGTATCAAGGTGTTCACCGGCCTTGCCAAAGGCTTTGAGGTATGTTTTTTTCGTTTTTCCTTTGCCTACTGAGTTGATACGAAGCACTAAAATATGCCCGGTAGCCCTCGACGAGGATATCAAGGTGTCGTCCGAGGACACCATAAAAAAAGAACTTTAGTTTTAAGGAACAAACTTTAAGCTGCTTAATTCCATGCAAGGTAGAGCTGCAATTCCCAGTAGCCCCTGAGTCAAGCTAGTTTAGCATTCTCGCTTGAGGGTCGATTAGCTAGAAATGACTTAATAACGGAAATCTCCCCTTGTCCAACCGTCGTTGCGTTTGACATCCGCAACCGACACATCTTTCAATTCTCTCTCGGTCTTCAGCAACCGACGTCTCTCTCGATCAAAGTGTTTGTTCCATCTCATATATGGTGTACATGTAACTATCAATAAATATAAGCTTTGTCATTTACTTAAAACCATATTGCCACGAGGATACCTCAACACTTGGTTGTAATTTCCTCTTTGTTTATGTTCATAAGTTTTTTTTGGTCCTAAGTGTGTCCATGGTTCTAGTTATCGCATTATCTGTTTTTTTCAGGGCCCCCATTACCCAATTGTATCACCTATGCTTGCTATTATCAAATATACAATAGGGTTTTTGTTCTATATTTTTTATCAGATCGTTTTGGTATTTCTTTTAGATGTCCATCGTATCTTCTGTTCAGAAAAAGTGCGGTGCAGGGGTAGCGCTATGTCTCGCTTACAGCAAGACCTAGCGTGCTCTCGCGTGAGGCTTCTCCCTAAATGGGCCGGTCCAGGGGCGTAGGAGGCCACAACCTAGTTTCATTCACGTTTTTTTTTCATTTTTTACTTTCGTTTATACATCAAAACATTATAAATAAATATATTACAAAAAAACACATCATGTAAAAAACATTTGGGAAATTTTTTTATCTAAGCATTTGAAAAATGTTAAATATGTATAAAGAATTTTTTTCTCCTCTATACAAAAAATGTATACAAAAAACTAGAATATATGTGAAAAAATTGATCATGCATTTTAAAACTTTAGTCAATCATTTGAAAAATGTTAAATAAGTAACTGATTTTTTTAATCAAGCATTTAAAAATATTAAATGTGTATAGAATTTTTTTTGACAATGTAATAAAAAAATGTCAAACTCGTATTTAAAAAATGTTATTCAAGTATTCGAAAATGTTAAAATGCGTATAGAAAAAAATGTTGGCCATATATTAAAAAATGTTAGTCTTGTATTTGAATTGTATTTTATTTAGTTCAAGCATTTGGGATAAAATATTAAATACGTATTTTAAAAAGGTTAATCAAGCATTTAAAAATGTTAAATGTGTATATAAAAAATGTTGACCATGTATATTGAATGTTAATCTTTGTATATGAAAAATAATACTCAAGAATTTGAAAACATTAAAAATGAGTATAGAAAATATGTCGACCACATATTAGAAAAATATTCTTGACGTATATGAAAAATGTAGAATGAAAACCAAAAGAAACAACGGAAAAAATCAAAACCGAAAAAGGAACATAAGAAACAAAAGGAAAGTAAATAAAAAAACCCAAAGAAACAAGTGCAAAAAAATGGAAAACGGAAAGAAACAAAGTAAAACCAAAAAAGGAAAAAATAAAACCTTTGAGAAAAAGAATGAAAAGAAGAAGAAAACAAAAAAAATCGAGAAGGTAAAATTGAACGGAAGAAATCGTAGGAGAAAAGAAGGCCGTCCCAGAAACAAAAGAGGAGGAAAGACCAATGGTGAGATGAGAGCTATTCTCGCTATAAGCAAGATATAGCTCTCACGGCGGTGCAAGTACATACGGTAAATCATAGTAGAAGAAAAGGGGAGCAACTAATTAAGGAGTACTCCTTAGGAGCCCTCACAAGGGTCATTTGGGGTAGGCTGGGAGCGCGCCACTTGTCGCGCTCTCAGCCGCCGGTACGTGTCGTGCTCTCGGCGCTTCCTCTAGATTTTATTTTTTTTATTTTTTTACGTGTTTTGGGCTTTTACATGCTGTGTTTTAGTTTTTTTCCAGTATTTTTCTGTACCCGTTGTTTCTGAGGATTTGGAAAAAAATAGAATTTTTTCCAAGAAAAAACACGTTTTCTTTTTTTCATGAGAAACACAGATTTACTTCTTGTGGAGGCACACTTTTTTTTCCGTGAGAGGCACGGTCATGCCTCTCAAAAAAGGAAAAATGTGTTTTCTTTTTTGCACAAATTTATTTCTCGTGGAGGCATGAATTTGCTTCCGCGAGAGCCACGGTCATGCCTCTCGAAAAAGGAAAAAAAAAATACGCGTCTTATTTTTCATTCCGCGAGAGGCACAAATTTACCTCTCATGGAGGCATGGAGTTGCTTCCCCAAAAAGGAGAAAAACATGTTATCTTATATACTCCCTCTGTCCCAAAATAAGTGACTCAACTTTGTACTAACTTTAGTACAAGATGAGTAAAAAGTTGAGTCACTTATTTTGGGACGGAGGGAGTATATTTTTTCTTTCGCGAAAGGCACAGTTTTAGTTCGCATGGAGGCATGGATTTTCTTCCGCGTCGTGCCTCTCGAAAAAGAGGAAAAAACGTGTTTTTCTATTTTCACGAGAGGCACATATTTACTTCTCGTGGAGGCACGGATTTGCTTCCACGCGAGGAACGGATTTTTTTGTGAAAAAAATTCATTAAAACTTATCAACATGGGATCTACCTTTGAAGATCTCGACACAAGGAATTCAACGGTGAAAACATTCGAGATTTGAACGCACGGTTTAAGAGATAAAATATTTTGAATAAATGAATCTAGAAAGAAGGGAAAACTCCCCGGTGCGACAAGTGGTGCACATGCAGTGTGTAACCTGAGGAGGTGGAAGTGACCTTTGCAAAGAATATTTAGTTAGTGATTTCGGAAGAAAAACCTTTGGCTAATCTGAACGTTGGGCCAGCCTGGATACCTTGTGCTGGGATAAGAGCATCTCCAATAGATGATGCAAATTTGAAGATATAAAACTAAGAGATGTAAAATTTACATCACCAAAAAGTGTAATTTACATCTTCAAAAAGGAGGCAACTCCAACAATTGATGTATACCAGTGATGTAAAAGTGCAATTCCAATAGATGATGCAAAGTGAAGATATAAAACCGGTTGACGGTCGCGTGACATTTCGTCGAACACGTTGATGCGATGGCCATGGGCGTGACCACGTCTTTCTCCATGGTCCTCGGCGGCGGCGGCGGAGGTGGAGTAGGGGTTCCTTGAACGTATGCGGACTACATGGCCGACGGTGGCAATGAATCGGCTGTCGCAACCGCGATCACCTTCAATTTTCTTTGCCAACCGAGATGGGTTCTTCGACGGGTTGCGCCCTGCCGGCCGCTTCACACGTCGGATTGGCGGCCCGTTGCTTCTTCGCCGGTGGCGCAACCGCGACGAAGACCGGACGGGGTAGGGCAAAACTGGGGCGGCGGCATGGAGGCGGAGGCAGGATTGGGGAAGGTGGTCGCACCGGGGAAGGCCGTGGTGGGGGTGGGCGGCTACGGCGGATGAGGCGGCGGGGTCGTCGGAGTCGGCTATGGCCTGGACGGCGGGCGGACGGAAGCAAAATGAAAACGGTTCGGCGGTTTGTGCGCGGACGCGAGTTTTACATCTTCTAAAGGTGAAGATGCAAATTTGTATCTTTAGGTATTATAATTTACATTTTCTGAAAGTAAAAATGTATTCTTTTGCATTTACATCATCTATGGAAGGTGGGTTTTTAGCCCTCAAAAATATATGAGTTTTATTGGAGATGCTCTAAGAGCATCTACAGCCGGACCCCTCATACTCTCCTCAAACGCCCGGGCAGCCAGCCCGGTCACTGACCGGTCATGAAAAAGCGACCCAGACGGACCCCTCATACCCATCTTAAACGTCCGGACTGACCGGCACCCCTCATATTCATCTCAAATATGAGGACAATATGAGGGGTCGCGGACGCGCCCGGTCAGTCCGCCACGTAGGATGCGACCCCACCCCGGACCACCTTTTCTCTTTCTTTATTCATTCTTTTCTTTCTCTCTCTTCTTCTCCACCAATCACGTGCAAGTGACCGGACATATGAGAAAAAATATGAGAGATGCGGATGCACGGAAAAGTAGGGGTTAAAAACGAACACGTCCGGTCACTGACCGGGCGTGTCCGTGGGCGTTTGAGGGGCCGGATTTGCAAGTCGTGGCTGAAGATGCTCTAACGGGCTTGATTTAATTCGGGACCTCAAATTTGGGCGCACCCCGCACCTGAAAAGCCAAACCATCCATGAAATAAAAAACCTAAAAGGCGAAACGTTTGGTACTAGAAAACAAATGTCGGGTTTCCAGTGGTTACAAAGTTCCATGACGGGAACATCAAATATTGTTTGAGTGGCAGGAACATCAATTAGTTTACCGCCGAAATGAACATCATTTTTTCTTTGACCGTGACATGAACATCAAATTAGTTGCACACGAAGTCATCAAATCCTGCAGCCTCTAGAAGGTCAGGCATATTAAACAAACCATCTTATTTGCAGGACTCTTTCGGATATGACGGTGATGGATTAGGTTCTAGTTTATGCCGTCGTCCAAAGCTGGCTTAGTTTTTCATTTTTGAGCTGGAAAGCTAGCTTAGTTAATCACACGTACCAAGGGTGACCACATAACTAATTTCCCCTTCTTGGAGTAAAAATAGCGAGATAGAGAGATAAGGGGGGAGGAGGACCAATAATGAAGTATGCTGCTTCCATTGCTTGAGTCGTAGGCAGTTGACGAAAATCTGGTCAGGGAGACATTTTCCGTCGGTCCGAAACTTTGAACAGTTCTTGACCAACCATGGACTAGGGACCGGGTTTGCCGCGGTGCCAAGTACTAGTAGGAGTACGTGCCACCAAGCTGGATCTGGCACCGTTTCGTGCTTCAGATTGACAAAAAGGATGTGCTCTGGCCTCTTTGATTTCTTTGTCTTAGCTTGTGCGCGTACTGGTCTGTGGCTGAAGGTCCTTTGTGGACAGCGTGTTTACTGTTTACTCGGTTCCTTCCCATTCCAAGAAAAACACGCTGCTGAGCTGGGTCTCCCGAGATGCCCCCCCCCCCCCCCCCCCCCCCCTCTTTCTTTCTCTTGAAGGTACCCGATGAGCGTTGAGTTTATGCCACCATTTTTACATGTACGCTGTGGAAACGCATTGTTTCTAGCGGATCAAAGTTAGCTCTCAAACGCCACGATGGTTGACCTATATGTTAACAAAATGGAGAGGCTGAAGGCGACAGATTTGGTCGTCGGATGCATGCATGTTAACTGATCAAGCTGGTTAACATTATTGCCGGGCGTTCGATGCTGTAATCAGTGACATGATCAAACCTCGCCAGGGTGACAGTAGCTACAATATACTCAACTGCGTGCGGTTGTGTTCATCTGTTAACGTGATAGCATTAAACAAGAACTAATCTGACAAAGCTGAAGTTGTCAATGTGTTAGTATTATTTGAAGCTATCAATTCAAGGAACAACTTTCAGAGAATGAGTTCTTTCAGTTACCTTTGTAAGTGCATATACAACCGGGCGCTCCAAACGCGTCTCAAACGCCCGAACACACGAACCGGTCATTCACCGGTCACAAAAAATCGACCTATCCAAACGTCTTAAACCGACCTCAAACATTCGGGTTGTTCGACGTCCCTCATATCCAGCCTAAATCTATGGCGGATATGGGGCGGCCCAGACACGGCCGGACGCGTCCGCCACATCGTAGATGGCAGGCCCGGTCCACCACCGACCCCACCGCTGTCCCACAAAATCCCCAATCCGGTGCCTAGCTCCAAACCCTAGCTCGCTCACACGTCTCTTTCCACTATTGGGAAAGGGCTTATAGGTGAATCCCAATCAGTGACGGGCGTGGCGTGGCACCCGTCGCGGCTAATTTGGAATTATAGCAATGGCGGGTGTTAGGAAATGCGTGCCACTGCTACACACGTAGCTATGGCGAGCCCTTTTTCGGACCCGTCACAGGCATACGCTTTCTAATTTGTTCAAGTGCGGGACGTCACGATGGCGGTTACGTTGCTATGCCCGCCACTGATCCGAAGTAGAAGTGGCGGACATTTGCCGGCGACCGTCGCAATTATATTTGGGCACCACGCGCCAACAGGTTTCAAATTTAATTAGTGTCCATGGTGGCAGGTATACTTACGTGCCCGCCACTGTTATACACAATCTTTATCCCGACCCCCCCCCCACGTACAACCCCGCTTAGATCCAATCGGACACCTCTCTTTCTCCCCCCCCTCTCTCTCTCTCTCTCTCTCTCTCTCTCTCTCTTCGTCCCAATCGACAGCGTCGTGGCGTCCTCCTTCGCCACCGGCGAGGTCGCCGTCCACCGGCTTGAATTTTGTCGGCCCCGCCGTGCAACGCTACCTCCAACTACTTCCCTGTCACCGTCGCCCGCGCCTTCCTCCGCATTCAACTTCGTCCGCGTCTCTGTCGACCTCGCCTTCTACCGACGCCTCCACCATCGTCCCCGGCCTCGTCCTCCCAGCCGTCCGACTCCGGTCCGGTAACCACAACTCCCTTCCCATTGTTGTATTTGTACATCTGCAAATTTTTGTTAGTGTAATTAATTTTTTTTATTTGTACATCTGCAACATTTTGTTAGTGTAGTTAAAAAAATTATATAGAATTTTTGTTAGTAGATGTCTTGAATATTAGTGCTTGTGCTATAGTAGAATCTTTGTGAGTGCCAATATTTTCATGTGTAAGAGCGTATTTATCCATGTGTGGTTTTGGTAATTGATGACAATCCCTATGGACTAATGGTTGCCTTGAGTTATATTCGAAGGATTTGTCCATAGGCACTTCTTGAAGTCCATCTGTTGGTTTCCAGGAGTTTATATGGTGACCAAGATGGTATTCAAGGTTTTATCCAAAGATTGGCAATGTAAGAGTTGAGCCTATTGCAAGCATGTCTTGAAGAAAAAGATTGTGTGAGCATTCATGTTTACCTTCAAGACATCAACTTTATGAAGAGAGAAGATATGATACAAGGTTGATCAAGACTAAGTCAAAGAGTGAAGCAAGTTGATCAACACACAATGTGTGCAAGATGTACCAAGAGGGATCAAGTGATCTCATGGTACGGTAAGTATTGTCCATTATGCTTTGTGTACTAACCCATGATCTACGTGAGAGTTCTATGTAAGGTTAGGTATGTTTTCATGGGTTTGCGTCAAGAGAAAGATCTCATACAACCCATGGAGGATGACATCAAGTGGTGATCGTCATCAAGATTGCGGTGAGCAAGTTCAAGTGGAGCATCACGAAGAGATCATGCTTGAAGCTTGCCGTCCATTATGGTGACAATGGAATTGTGAAGATGTGTCGAAGAGTGGCTCACCCATAGTGGAGTATGGGGGAGCAATCAACTAGTCTTCATCGAGCCAACGCAATCAAGAAAGGTGGTCCATTCCTCAAGATCGTCATCATCTAGCTCAAGTGGACTATGTGTAAGGTATAGGTTTGCCCTTGATAGGTTTTCTATTTTACCGGTCTCATGGTGGTAGTTGGGAGACCGGGTTATAGGATCGATTGTCGTACTATCAAGGGGGGCTCTCAAGTGAGTAGCTTGATTGTATCGTTCGTTGAGAGCTCAAACCTTTTGCATCCTTGCATCATCTTTCTTAGTTCTTGTTTAGTGTTTCTCTTTGTGAGTTTTAGAGCTTATGGTCATCTTCATGACAAGCTCGAGTTCATCGAAAACGGAGTCCATATGCATTTTCTATGATGTTTTCGATGTTGGAGTTTTTGCCGATTCTTCATTGATAGAGGTTTCACATCTCTATATCATTGGCATTTTTATACTGTCTCTTCTTAATATAACACGTCGCTGTTGGATAGCTCTTGTCGTCCTCTATCCAAAAAGCTTGAGTGTGCTCAATTCGGAGCTCGTATGCGAAAGTTATGGCAGTTTATTTCTCAGGATAGTTCTCAGCACTCAAGCGGTAGTACCGCTGCTATGGAGCGGTAGTACCATTCAGGTGGTTCTGGCCTCCGCGCCAGCCACCAGCCACCTGTCTGATGCCCCGCGCCACCCAAGCGGAAGTCTGCTGACAGGAGCGGTAGTACTGCTCCAGCGGCACTACCGCCTCGAGGTTTCTGTCGTTTGCTTGTTCTTTCCTGGAACTACCGCTTATAAGCGGTAGTACAGGTCTCCGGAGTGGTAGTACCACTTGTGTGCGGGTTGTGGGGGTAACGGTTGGATTTTTACCCACCTATAAAAGGGGGTCTTCTTCCCCAATGGATCTCATCCTTTGAGCTCGAGTTTGCCCCCCATTCTTGACCTTCTTCGAGCTTGCTAACTCTCAATCCCTCCAATGATTCTTGCTAGTTCTTGAGGGAAAAGAGAGAGGAGATCTAGATCCACATTTCCACTAATCACTTTCTCCTCTATGTGAGGGGAACCCCTTGGATCTAGATCTTGGAGTTCTTCGTGTTCTTCTTCGTTTTTCCTCTTATTTTCTTCCATAGTTGTTGTGGTGGGATTTGGGAGAGAAGGACTTGGGCGCTCCGCGTGCCCTTGCCATTGCATTTGGTGCATAGGTTTGAGTTATCCACGATGATATGTGGAAGTGAAGTTTGAGAAGCTTATTACTCTTGGGTGTTTGAGCACCCTAGAGCTTGTTTTCCTCTTGGGTGCTTTGGCGCCCTAGACAGTTGGTGGTGTCTCGGAGCTCAATCATTGTGGTGTAAAGCTTCGGGCAAGCGGGGGGGGGGTCTCCAATTAGGTTGTGGAGATTGCCCCGAGAAATTTGTATGGGTTTCGGTGACCGCCTCCAAGGGTTACCAAAGTGTACGTGTACGGTGACGGACCCCAAGGGTTGCCATTTGTACGGGTTTGGTGACCGCCCTCAAGGGTCCCTTAGTGGAATCACGGCATCTTGCATTGTGCGAGGGCGTGAGGAGATTACGGTGGCCCTAGTGGCTTCTTGGGGAGCATTGTGCCTCCACATCGCTCCAAACGGAGATTAGCATCCGCAAGGGTGTGAACTTCGGGATACATCATCGTCTCCACGTGCCTCGGTTATCTCTTACCCGAGCTCATTACTTATGCACTGTACTTTGTGATAGCCATATTGTTTCATGCTATATATCTTGCTATCACTTAGTAGTTTATCTTGCTTAGCATAAATTGTTGGTGCACATAGGTGAGCCTAGTTGTTTTAGGTTTTCTGCTTGACATATTAAACATTAGTTTTATTCCGCATTTGTTCAAGCCTAAACCATAATTATTTTAAAGCGCCTATTCTAGGCGACATCCACGTCCTTTCATCATGAAACGTGGATTAAGTTCCGTTTCGCTTAATTTCTGGCACTCCATATGTCCAATTCCTAGCAAAGGTCATGCCGATTTTTTCCGTAAATTTAGTACTTTTTTATGAAAAAGCTATTTAGTCATAGGTGGTCGTTCCTTTCCCTCTTCTTCCTCTAAGACCTTCGTAAAGCGGGAGGAGAGGGGGAAGAACGACCATCACCGACGGTCAAAGTACCCAACATAAGAGCAAGAAATGTCTACCCGAAGGACAAATATAAAGTGTTGTCGTAAGAGTTTTATCTTTTGTATTGTAATAAATCTGCTTTCATAAAAATGCCTTTTATCTAAATGTCAACTTGTTTACTACGGTTTAGACGGACAAGCCAAGACGCCTCATTAGGACTCCTACACCCGTAGATGGGATTCCTTCTGCCGTAGACATCTTCATGAGGGTGGCTCGGTACACAGAGATCTTGCTTGCCTATGTCGACAGCGCTCGAGCAGCCATCGAGAGTGCTCATGCATACGTCGAGAGTTATGCAGCATATGCCGAGAGCACGACAACAGCCATCGAGAGCACTAGAGCAGCTGCCAAGAGTACGTGAGCAGCCGCCGAGAGTGCGTGAGTAGCCGTCAAAACTGCGAGGACCGCCCAAGAAAAGATCACGAAGATGATGAAAGGCGATGAGAAGTCATGATGGAGCTGAACTTTTAGTTCTAAACTACTAGTGCACTGCCTTTATGCGATATATATGATCGATGCGTGTGAACTTAATTTCTATGTTGCCACGAAGGAGCTAAACTTTTGCTTCCGAACTACTAGTGAACTACAACGTGGTCATTTGTATCATCTATCATGCTATGAAGATTGTGATATGACTTTGCTCTATGTGATTCGATAACTATGAAGTTGACTTGTTAGCTTGTTTAATTATTTTCATAGATGAATTGGAACTGGTATGTGGTATACACCGGGAGGAATTACGAGTTTATGATTCATGGGAGATATGCAAGGAACAAGTGGACCGTTACAAGAACAACTGCTATGAGGGGTATATGACTAAGAAAGAAGCACAATATCTCTATGCCAACTACCTCCACAAAGATAAAATCAACTATAAAGTACGCAAGACCGTGTGGGCAAGCGAATGAGTAAAGAATTTGATTATCTTTATCCAGTTCTTTGTCATTATGGTGTTGTTGTTATCATGAGGTCTTGTATGTATGTGTACTAATTAATGATGTAACGTGAATTGTTGTACTCTAATGCATACATGCATTTTATATAAAGTTTAGTTTATTGGTATGTTATATGTAATGTGTATGATTGTTTATTTTGTTTGTGTGTTGTAATGTGTATTGGGTGCTGTTGACTGGGGATTGAAAGTAGAAGTACCTATGGCGGGTGCCCTAGACAACGCACCACAACTAACAGTAGAACACATTGGAAGGCATGGTGCCACGTCTGCCACTGAAAATACTTTACCAGTGGTGAGCAGGCGTCCGCAACTGATGCCATTATAGGAGTCGCGGGAGGTCAGTGGCGGGCGCACCTGGGAGCCTTGCCCGTCATTGACGGGCCTTTTGCACCCACCACTGCTAGGCATTCCTGCAGTAGTGTTTGCCTTGTCCTATCCTCTCCCTCTCGAAGTCCCAGCCAATCCGGCGCAATGTCGAGCTCCGCCAGCCACTCCGGCTCTGACCACAACTACGAGGAGGAGTTGGCCCTCCGCATTGCCTTGGAGTGGTCCAAGGTGGACATGGGGGCTGCTCCGAATCTCCAGCGTCGCCCCAGCTGAAAGCACAATATGCTCCCTTGGTGGTTTTGATAATTCATGACAACATACATTGTCTCTTGGACTAATACTTTTACCTAGTGTATTTCAGTCCATGGAGAGATGGGTTGGCAAAAAGGGCTGTGTGGAGATACCCCAAGATGCAAGGAAATGGATTGGCAAAGCTTCAAGCAAGAGGACTCTACATTTTACTTTGTGAGAAATCACTTTGAGTCCATAGGAAAGCCAATACTATTAAAAGGGGGTAAGGTATTGTTGGTGAACAAAATGCTCATACGTGCACGAGTGATAGTCACCAAAAACACCCATAAGCTCTTCCACAAAAGTCTGTCCAAAGTCAAATATCCAAAATCGGTGCAAACAACACTTTCCACTCGGTGCCACTGATTCCCATACTCAGACAGACCTAAGCCAAACCCTAGCCGTTCGGTGCAACCGATTCTGCTTCGGTGCCACCGAGTTTAGGTTGCCAACTCTCTGTTTAGCCATCTTTAGTCTTCGGTACCACCGAGATTTTCCTATCGGTCTCACCGAGTTTTTGGACCAACTCTCTGGATAGCCATTCACCTGATCGGTACCACCGAGAAATGTGGATCGGCGCCACCGAGTTTCTGGACCAACTCTCTGGTAAGCCTTGGTCAAGAATCGGTACCACCGAGATGTGAAGATCGGCGTCACCGAGTTTGTGCAATTTGACCGTTGGTCACCTGATCGGTACCACCGAGAGTTATATATCGGTCTCACCGAGATTCAAAACTTGTCACCTTTTGGTCACTTCGGTACCACTGAGATTCACACATCGGTGTCACCGAGTTGGTCACTTTAGGTGTAACGGTTGGATTTTTGGGGATGCCTATATATACCCCTTCACCACCACCCACTCAAAAGAGAAGCACTCAGAACTATTCCATACTTGCCCCATCATATTTTCTGAGAGAGACCCACCTACTCATGTGTTGAGATCATGCCATTCCATTCCAACCATATGAATCTTGATCTCTAGCCTCCCCAAGTTGCTTTCCACCAATCCCATCTCTTCCACCAAGCCAAATCTGTGAGAGAGTGATTGTGTGTTGAGGAGTCTATCATCTTGAAGCACAAGAGCAAGGAGTTCATCGTCATTACCGAGCCTATTACCTTTTGGAGGGTGGTGCCTCCTAGATTGGTTAGGTGTCGCTTGGGAGCCTCCTACTTCGTGTTGTGGAGTTGAACCAAGAAGTTTGTAAGGGCAAGGAGATCGCCTACTTCGTGAAGATCTACCCATAGTGAGGCTAGTCCTTCGTGGACGGAAGCCGTTATGGAATAGTCAAGGTTGCTACTTCGTGGACTGCTACTTCTCGAGCATGCGTTGGTTTTCCCTTGAAGAGGAAAGGGTGATGCAGCAAAGTAGATAAGTATTTCCCTCAGTTGTTGAGAACCAAGGTATCAATCCAGTAGGAGATACAAGCAAGTCCCCAATAGGTGTACCTACACAAATAATCAAACACTTGCACCCAACGCAATAAAGGGGATGTCAATCCCTTCACGGTTACTTGCAAGGATGAGATCTGATAGAGATAGATATGATAGATTGCTTGAATGGAAAGTAAAACAAAAGTAAAAATAATGCAGCAAGGTATTTTTGGTTTTAGATCTGAAAGTATAAGATGGAAAATAGACCCGGGGGCCATAGGTTTCACTAGAGGCTTCTCTCATAAAGGAAAATAATACGGTGGGTGAACAAATTACTGTCGAGCAATTGATAGAAAAGCGAATAATTATGAAGATATCGAAGGCAATGATTATGCATATAGGCATCACGTCCGTGTCAAGTAGACCGAAACGATTCTGCATCTACTACTATTACTCCACACATCGACCGACTCCTGCCTGCATCTAGAGTATTAAGTTCATGAAGAACAGAGTAACGCATTAGGTAAGATGACATGATGTAGAGGGATAAACTCAAGCAATATGATGAAAACCCCATCTTTTTATCCTCGATGGCAACAATACAATACGTGCCTCGCTACCCCTACTTTGTCACTGGGTGAGGACACCGCAAGATTGAACCCAAAACTAAGCACTTCTCCCATTGCAAGAATTACCAATCTAGTTGGCCAAACCAAACCAATAACTCGAAGAGACTTGCAAAGATATGAAATCATGCATATAAGAATTCAGAGAAGATTCAAATAATATTCATAGATAATCTGAACATAAACCCACAATTCATCAGATCTCGACAAACACACCGCAAAAGAGTATTACATCGGATAGATCTCCATGAAGATCATGAAGAACATGGTATTGAAGAACAAAGAGAGAGAAGAAGCCATCTAGCTACTAGCTATGGACTCGAAGGTCTGTGGTAAACTACTCACGCATCATCGGAGGGGCAATGGAGTTGATGTAGATGCACTCCGTGATCGATTCCCCCTCCGGCAGATAACCGGAAAAGGCTCCAAGATTGGATCTCACGGGAACAGAGGCTTCTGGTGGCGGAAAAGTATTTTCGTGGCCCTTTTTGGTATGCAGGGAATATTTGGGAATTTATAGGCCGAAGAATAGGGTTAGGAGGGCTGCCGTGGGGCCACAAGCCAGGGGGGCGCCCCCCTAGGGCGCGCCCCTGTGGCTTGTCGCCACACGGCGGCTCTCCTGCCTTCATCTCCAAGTCTTCTGGGTTGCTTCTGGTCCAAGAAAAATTATTCCGAAGATTTTATTCCGTTTGGACTCCGTTTAATATTCCTTATCTGCAATACTCAAAAACAAGGGAAAAACAGAAACTGTCACTAGGCTCTAGATTAATAGGTTAGTCCCAAAAATAATATAAAATAGCATATTAATGCATATAAAACATCCAAAACAGATAATATAATAGCATGGAACAATCAAAAATTATAGATACGTTGGAGACGTATCAAGCATCCCCAAGCTTAATTCCTGCTCGTCCTCGAGTAGGTAAATGATAAAAATAGAATTTTTGATGTGGAATGCTACCTAACATATTTATCGATGTAATATTCTTTATTGTGGCTTGAATATTCAGATCCATAAGATTCAAAACAAAAGTCTAATATTGACATAAAAATAGTAATACTTCGAGCACACCAACAAGGCAATCGTGTCCTTTCGAAATAACATGGCCTTAGAAAGTTATCCCTACAAAATCATATGGTCTGGCTATGCTCCATCTTCCCCACACAAAGTATCTAAATCATGCACAACCCTGATGACAAGCCAAGCAATTGTTTCACACTTTTAATGTTCTCAAACCTTTTCAACTCTCACGCAATACATGAGCGTGAGCCATGGATATAGCACTATAGGTAGAATAGAATATGATGGAGGTTGCAAGGGAAAAGGAGAAGATAGTCTCACATCAACTAGGCGTATCAACGGGCTATGGAGATGCCCATCAATAGATATCAATGTGAGTGAGTAGGGATTTCCATGCAATGGATGCACTAGAGCTATAAGTGTATGAAAGCTCAAAAAGAAAACTAAGTGGTTGTGCATATGATGAAAAATTCCACTAGTTATATGAAAGTGACAAAATAGGAGACTCCCTATCATGAAGATCATGGTGCTACTTTGAAGCACAAGTGTGGAAAAAGATAGTAGCAATTGTCCCTTCTCTCTTTCTCTAATTTTTTTATTTATTTTGGTGGGCATCTTTGGCCTCTTTTTTTTTATTTGGGCTTCGCTGGCATCTTTTATTTTTTTGTAAAGTCTGGAGACTCATCCCAGCTTGTGAGGGATTCATAGCTTCCATCATCCTTTTCTCTCACGGGAACAATGCTCTAATAATGAAAATCATCACACTTTTATTTACTTACAACTCAAAAGAAAAATTACAACTCGATACCTAGAACAAAATATGACTCTATATGCAATATGAAAGTCATGGTGCATGTCATGAAAAACGGAACGGTGGAAGTTGCATGGCAATATATCTCGGATTGGCTATGGAAATGCCATAATAGGTAGGTATGGTGGCTGTTTTGAGGAAAATATATGGTGGCTATTTTGAGGAAGGTGGGTTTGATGCACCGGTGAAAGTTGCGCGGTACTAGAGAGGCTAGCAAAGGTGGAAGGGTGAGAGTGCGTATAATCCATGGACTCAACATTAGTCATAAAGAACTCACATACTAATTGCAAAAGTCTATTAGTTATCAAACAAAGCATTAGACGCATGCTCCTAGGGGAGAGGTTGGTAGGAGTTAACCATCGCGCGCTCCCGACCCTCACACAAAGGTTGACAATCATTAAACAAATCATGCTCCGACTTCGTTACATAACGGTTCACCATACGTGCATGCTACGGGAATCACAAACTTCAACACACGTATTTCTTAAAATTCACAATTACTCACTAGCATGACTCTCATATTATCATCTTCATATCTCAAAACTATATGCAAGGAATCAAACTTCTCATAGTATTCAATACACTTAATATGAAAGTTTTTATTATATCCCTCTTGGATGCCCATTATATTAGGACTAAATTCATAACCTAAACAAATTACCATGCTGTTTTAAGAAACTCTCAAAATAATATAAGTGAGGTACGAGAGTTCAATAATTTCTATAAAATAAAACACCACCGTGCTGTAAAAAGATATAAGTGAAGTACTAGAGCAACATTGCCTAGCTCAAAAGATATAAGTGAAGCACATAGAGTATTCTAATAAATTCACGATTCAACGTGTCTCTCTCAAAAAGATGTGTGCAGCAAGGATGATTGTGGCAAACTAAAAAGCAAAAACTCATATCATACAAGACGCTCCAAGCAAAACACATATGATGTGGTGAATAAAAATATAGCCTCAAGTAAATTTACCGATGGATTGAAGACGAAAGAGGGGATGCCTTCCGGGGCATCCCCAAGCTTAGGCTTTTTGGTATCCTTGAATATGGATTGGGGTGCCTTGGTCATCCCCAAGCTTAGGCTCTTGCCACTCCTTATTCCATAGTCCATCAAATCTTTACCCAAAACTTGAAAACTTCACAACACAAAACTCAACAGAAAACTCATGAGATCCGTTAGTATAAGAAAAATAAATCACCACTTTAGGTACTGTTGTGAACTCATTCTTTATTTATATTGGTGTAATATCTACTGTATTCTAACTTCTCCATGGTTCATACCCCCCGATACAACCCATAGATACATCAAAATAAGCAAACAACACAAAGAAAACAGAATCTGTCTAAAACAGAACAGTCTGTAGCAATCTATAGACTTCGAATACTTATGTAAATCCAAACATTCTGAAAAATTAAGAAAATCAGGGAAATTTGTATATCAATCTTGTGTAAAAAAATCAGATAAAAAGCACGTTCCAGTGAATTTACAAAATTCCTGGACTGAGAGCAAAAGTTTCTGTTTTTCAGCAAAATCAAATCAACAATCACCGTAGACCATCCCAAAGGTCTTACTTGGCTCAAACACTAATTTAAACAAGAAAACACAATTACTACAGAGGTAATAATGTGCAAAACACTCAAAAACAGAAGCAAAAACAAAACATAAAAATAAAATTGGGTTGCCACCCAACAAGCACTATTGTTTAACGCCCCTAGCTAGGCATAACGCAATAGATCTCGGTATTGTCATCTTTGGTATGCAATCCATAAGTAGCTCTCATAATAGATTCATAAGGTAGTTTTATTTTCTTTCTAGGAAAGTGCTCCATGACTTTCCTTAATGGGAATTGGAATCTAATATTTCCTTCCTTCATATCAATAATTGCACCAATCGTTCTAAGGAAAGGTCTACCAAGAATAATAGGACATGTAGGATTGCAATCTATATCAAGAACAATGAAATCTACGGGCACATAATTACTATTTGCAACAATAATAACATCATTAATCCTTCCCATAGGTTTCTTAATGGTGGAATCCGCTAGATGCAAATTTAGAGAGCAATCATCAAATTCACGGAAACCTAGCACATCACATAAAGTTTTTGGAATCGTGGAAACGCTAGCACCCAAATCACACAAAGCATGGCACTCATAATCTTTAATTTTAATCTTAATAGTAGGTTCCCACTCATCATAAAGCTTTCTAGGTATAGAAACTTCCAACTCAAGTTTTTCTTCAAAAGATTTCATCATAGCATCCACGATATGTTTAGTAAAAGCTTTATTTTGATCATAAGCATGAGGAGAATTCAACATGGATTGCAACAAGGAAACACAATCAATCAAAGAACAACTATCATAATTAAATTCCTTGAAATCCAAAAGAGTGGGTTCATTGCTATTTAAAGTTTTGACCTCTTCAATCCCACTTTTATCAATCTTAGCATTAAGATCTATAAACTCCGAATCATTGGGACGCCTTTTAACTAAAGTTGACTCATATCCAGTCCCATCTTTATCAAGATTTACATTAGAAAACAAAGATTCAATAGGAGTCACATCAATCACTTTAAGATCTTCATCAATATTATCACGAGAACACACTTTTTCAAGCCATTCACGCTTAGCACGTATTCTAGCGGTTCTTTCCTTGCACTCATCACTAGAAATTCTCATAGCTTTTAAAGACTCATTAATATCATGTTTGGGAGGAATAGATCTAATTTTCAAAGAATCAATCTCAAGAGAAATTCTATCAACGTTCCTAGCCAAATCATCAATCTTGAGCAATTTTTCTTCAATCATAGCATTGAAACCCTTTTGCGAACTAGTAAATTCTTTAATATTATTCTCAAGATCAGAGGGCATCTTATTATAATTTCCATAAGAATTGTTGTAGGAATTACCATAATTATTAGAGGGATTACTAGGAAATGGCCTAGGATTGAAATTACCTCTATACGCGTTATTACCAAAATTGTTCCTACCAACAAAATTCACATCCATAGATTCATTATTATTTCCAATCAAAGAATACAAAGGCATATCATTAGGATCAATAGGAGCACTCTTACTAGCAAACAATTTCATCAATTCATCCATCTTTTCCTCAAAGTATTAATCTCTTCAATAGCATGCACTTTTTACTAGTAGGAGATCTTTCGGTATGCCATTGAGAGTAATTTGCCATAATATTATCTAGGAGTTTAGTAGCTTATCCTAATGTGATTTCCATAAAAGTACCACCCGCGGCAGAATCTAAGAGATTCCTAGAAGCAAAATTCAATCCCGCATAGAAAATTTGTATAATCATCCATAAACTCAAACCATGTGCGGGGCAATTTCTAATCATTAGTTTCATCATCTCCCATGATTGTGTAACATGCTCATGATCAAGTTGCTTAAACTTCATTATATCGTTCCTAAGGGAGATGATCTTAGCGGGCGGAAAGTACTTGGAAATAAAAGCATCTTTACACTTATTCCATGAATCAATACTATTTTTAGGCAAAGATGAAAACCAAGTTTTAGCAGGATCTCGTAGTGAGAACGGAAATTGCTTCAATTTAACAATATCATTATCCACATCTTTCTTCTTTTGCATATCACACAACTCAACGAAAGTATTTAGATGGGATGCTGCATCTTCACTAGGAAGGCCGGAAAATTGTTCTTTCATAACAAGATTAAGCAAAGCAGCATTAATTTCATAAGATTCCGCACTAGTGGCGGGAGCAATCGGAGTACTAATAAAATCATTATTATTAGTATTTGAAAAGTCACACAACTTGGTATTCTCTTGAGTCATCGTGACAAAGCAAGCAATCTAGCACACAAACAAACAAAAAGCAAACGAAAAGACGAACGGAAGAAGGGCGAATAAAAAGGCAAATCTTTTTGGAAAATCATTTTAGAAGTGGGGGAGAGGAAAACGATAGGCAAATGGCAACTAAAGTAAATGCAAGAGATGAGTGTGTGATGGGTACTTGGTAGGCTTGATGTAGATCTCCCCGGCAACGGCGCTAGAAATCCTTCTTGCTACTTCTCGAGCATGCGTTGGTTTTCCCTTGAAGAGGAAAGGGTGATGCAGCAAAGTAGATAAGTATTTCCCTCAGTTGTTGAGAACCAAGGTATCAATCCAGTAGGAGATACAAGCAAGTCCTCAATAGTTGTACCTACACAAATAATCAAACACTTGCACCCAACGCAATAAAGGGGTTGTCAATCCCTTCACGGTTACTTGCAAGGATGAGATCTGATAGACATAGATATGATAGATTGCTTGAACGGAAAGTAAAACAAAAGTAAAAATAATGCAGCAAGGTATTTTTGGTATTTTTGGTTTTAGATCTGAAAGTATAAGATGGAAAATAGACCCGGGGGCCATAGGTTTCACTAGAGGCTTCTCTCATAAAAGAAAATAATACGGTGGGTGAACAAATTACTATCGAGCAATTGATAGAAAAGCGAATAATTATGAAGATATCGAAGGCAATGATTATGCATATAGGCATCACGTCCGTGTCAAGTAGACCGAAACGATTCTGCATCTACTACTATTACTCCACACATCGACCGACTCCTGCCTGCATCTAGAGTATTAAGTTCATGAAGAACAGAGTAACGCATTAGGTAAGATGACATGATGTAGAGGGATAAACTCAAGCAATATGATGAAAACCCCATCTTTTTATCCTCGATGGCAACAATACAATACGTGCCTCGCTACCCCTACTTTGTCACTGGGTGAGGACACCGCAAGATTGAACCCAAAACTAAGCACTTCTCCCATTGCAAGAATTACCAATCTAGTTGGCCAAACCAAGCCAATAACTCGAAGAGACTTGCAAAGATATGAAATCATGCATATAAGAATTCAGAGAAGATTCAAATAATATTCATAGATAATCTGAACATAAACCCACAATTCATCGGATCTCGACAAACACACCGCAAAAGAGTATTACATCGGATAGATCTCCATGAAGATCATGAAGAACATGGTATTGAAGAACAAAGAGAGAGAAGAAGCCATCTAGCTACTAGCTATGGACCCGAAGGTCTGTGGTAAACTACTCACGCATCATCGGAGGGGCAATGGAGTTGATGTAGATGCCCTCCGTGATCGATTCCCCCTCCGGCAGATTACCGGAAAAGGCTCCAAGATTGGATCTCACGGGAACAGAGGCTTCCGGCGGCGGAAAAGTATTTTCGTGGCTCTTCTTGGTATCCAGGGAATATTTGGGAATTTATAGGCCGAAGAATAGGGTTAGGAGGGCTGCCGTGGGGCCACAAGCCAGGGGGCGCCCCCCCTAGGGCGCACCCCTGTGGCTTGTCGCCACACGGCAGCTCTCCTGCCTTCATCTCCAAGTCTTCTGGGTTGCTTTTGGTCCAAGAAAAATTATTCCGAAGATTTTATTCCGTTTGGACTCCGTTTAATATTCCTTATCTGCAATACTCAAAAACAAGGAAAAAACAGAAACTGGCACTAGGCTCTAGATTAATAGGTTAGTCCCAAAAATAATATAAAATAGCATATTAATGCATATAAAACATCCAAAACAGATAATATAATAGCATGGAACAATCAAAAATTATAGATACGTTGGAGACGTATCATGGACCCTTATGGGTGGAGCCCTCCGTGGACTCTCGTGACCGTTACCCTCCGTGGGTTGAAGACTCCATAAACGTGGACGTACGATAGCACCACCTATCGGAACCACGGGAAAAATCTTTGCGCCTCCAATTGTGTTTGATCTTCCTATCTCAACACTCTACTTCATGTGCAATGTCTTTACTTTCCGCTGCTATACTCGTAGACATGCATGTGTAGGGTGTGCTTGACTTGCTATGATTGTTAAAATCTACCAACCAATTAACTTGGGAAAATGTTAGGTTTTAAATTCCTGCTAGTAGTTTATTCACCCCCATCTAGACACTCTTCTAGTGATCGCACAATTGGTATCAGAGCATTGGTCTCCATTGCTTCGGTTTCATCACCATGGAGGAAGATGGTTGTGTCTAGTATAGGGAGTTTGAGTTGTAGAGTGCCCATTCTTGATGGAGAGTACTATAGTCAATGGAAAACTTTGATGCTTGAGCTGTTTAATGAATTTCAATTAAGAAAATATGTTAAGAGCCCCTATGTACCTCCCATTGATCCTTTACATCCCACACACGAAGAGGAAATTGATATGCTATGCAATCTTAGAACTGTTAATCTCATTGTTAGAGCATTGCCTAGAAATGTGCTTAATCAAATGAAGAATTTTGAATGTGCTTATACTTTGTGGAATGACTTGGAGAAACGATATCCAAGTTATTCATTGAGTAATCTTGATGAAATTCTTCATAAAACTATTGCCTTTCACAAAATGACGCCTAGTAATCCCAAGTTTGATGACTATCTATTTGAGCTTAGAGACCTCATGCGTGCTAAAGGAGATGTCATAACCATTAGCAACATCATTGTAGAAGCCATTCGAATTCACAATCTTGAACATTGTCATGATCACAATCCTAATGAATCTCTTGTTCTTTGTGACGAGGATTTCCCACTTGATGATGACAATGTGGAACATGGCTACTATGATGAAGATGAGTTGTTCGACATCGAGTATGAGAAGATCATGAAGAATCTAAGTCTCATGGCAAACTTCAAGGATTACATGTCCGGAGGAAAAGAGTGGATCCTCGATAGCGGATGCACCGATCATATGACCGGAGATAGAGAAATGTTTGAAGAGATCACACCAAACCATGGACCGCGAAGGTACGTAATGTTTGGAGACAACTCCAAGGGTAAGGTACTTGGTCTTGGTAAGGTGGCCATATCCCATGATAGCTCTATTCAAAATGTTATGCTTGTTGAATCTCTTGGCTACAATCTTCTTTCCGTATCTAGACTTGCCGACTTTGGTTTTAATGTGCTATTCACGAAAGTAGATTGCCAAGTGTTTCGTCAAGACAATCATAACATGGTCTTTACCGGTTTCCATAGAGGTGATCTATACATTGTCGATTTCACTAAGAGATCCAAACCTCGTACTTGCCTTATTGCAAAATCTTCTAAAGGTTGGCTTTGTCATAGAAGACTAGGACATGTTGGCATGCGTAACTTAGACAAGCTTATCAAAGGTGATCATATACTTGGTGTTAAAGATGTTATCTTTGACAAAGATAGACTTTGTAGTGCTTGTCAAGCTGGAAAGCAAGTAGATGGAAGTCATCCCGTTAAGAATATCATGACTACTAGGAGACCACTCGAGTTACTTCACATGGATCTTTTTGGTCCCAATGCTTATAAGAGCCTCGGTGGAAATTCCTATGGTCTAGTTATAGTTGATGATTTTTCCAGATTTACGTGGGTATTCTTTCTTGATGATAAGTCGCAGGTACAAAAGATCTTCAAGAACTTCGTTCTCAAAGCGCAAAATCAGTTTGAAGTGAAGATCAAGAAGGTTCGGAGCGATAACGGATCGGAGTTCAAGAACACCCATGTGGATACCTTTCTTGAGGAAGAAGGTGTCTCACATGAGTTCTCAGCTACGTACACACCTCAACAAAATGGAGTTGTTGAGAGGAAGAACCGAACTCTTATTGAGATGGCAAGAACGATGCTTGACGAATACAAGACGCCAAGACACTTTTGGGCAGAAGCCGTGGAAATAGCATGTCATGCCACGAACCGACTCTACTTGCACAAGCTTCTCGGTAAAATGGCATACGAGCTACTCACCGGTAACAAACCCCAAGTTGGATACTTTCGGGTATTCGGCTCAAAGTGCTACATTCTTGATAAGCATCGTTGTACTAAATTTGCTCCTAAATCTCATGAAGGATTCCTACTTGGTTACGGATCGAACTCTCACACTTACCGTGTCTACAACAACTTCACTCGAAAAGTTGAAGAGATGGTAGATGTGAAGTTTGATGAATCTAATGGTTCGCAAGTCGAACAATTGCCAAATGATGTAGGATATAAGGACCCTTCGGAAGCTATTCAAGACTTGTCCATCGGCAAGATTCGTCCCATGGAGGTGAAGGAAAGTACTTCGTCAGCTCAAGTGGAAGCCCCTACTTCACGTCAAGGTGAACCTCAACACGACATGGAGGCATCCACAAGTGGTACACGACAAGATGATGAAGAGGAGGAAGTGCATCATGAAGATCCACCACAACCTCCTTCACCACCACCTCAAGGGAACGACACCTTCAACAACAACGAAGATGAAGGAGTTGATGATGAAGAAGAAGCTCCACCATCCAACAAGCCTAAGCTACCCCGAGTTCGGGCAAGAGTGGCCAAGAACCATCCCCTAAACCAAATCTTTGGTGACATACAAACCGGGAGAATCACTCCCTCTAAAACTCGCCTAGCTAACTTTTGTGAGCATTATTCTTTCATTTCTAGCATTGAACCCTTGAAGGTAGAACAAGCTCTTGAAGACCCGGATTGGGTGAACGCAATGCATGAAGAGCTTCACAACTTCGAGAGGAACGAAGTGTGGACACTCGTGGAGAAGCCCGAGGACGAGCACAACATCATCGGAACCAAATGGGTGTTTCGAAATAAGCAAGACGAAGACGGTCAAGTCGTACGCAACAAGGCACGTCTCGTAGCCCAAGGATATACACAAGTCGAAGGTATGGACTACGGTGAGACCTATGCCCCCGTCGCTAGACTTGAAGCTATTCGCATTCTTCTTGCTTATGCTAATCACCATGATATCACGCTTTATCAAATGGATATTAAAAGTGCCTTTTTAAATGGTGAGATTGAAGAAGAAGATTATGTTAAGCAACCACCTGGTTTTGTGAATCATAAGAAACCTGATCATGTTTACAAGCTTCGTAAAGCCCTTTATGGTCTTAAGCAAGCCCCTCGTGCTTGGTACAAATGCTTAACGAAGTTTCTCATTGAAAAAGGTTTTGAAATTGGTAAAATTGACGCAACCTTGTTCACTAAGAGAGTTAATGGTGAATTATTTGTGTGCCAAATCTATGTGGATGATATTATCTTTGGATCTACTAACCCACAATTTAGTGAAAGATTTGGAAGGTTGATGTCCGAGAAGTATGAGATGTCCATGATGTATGAGCTGAAATTCTTTCTTGGTTTGCAAATCAAGCAAACGAGAGAAGGAACTTTCATCTCTCAAACTAAGTATACCAAGGACTTGATCAAGAAGTTCAACATGCAGGAGTGCAAAGGTATGAAAACTCCTATGCCTACTAGTGGACATGTTGATCTTACCAAGGAGGACGAACCAGTTGATCAAAAAGTTTATCGATCTATGATTGGTTCATTGCTATATCTATGTGCCTCCTGTCCCGATATTATGCTTAGTGTTTGCATGTGTGCTAGATATCACGCCGCACCTAAAGAGTGTCATCTTTTGGCTGTGAAACGTATTGTGAGATATTTGATACAAACACCAAACTTTGGCATTTGGTATCCCAAGGGATCTTCCTTTAACCTTGTTGGCTATTCCGATTCGGACTATGCCGGTGACAAGATTGATAGAAAATCCACCTCGGGTACATGTCAATTTCTTGGTAGATCTCTTGTGTCTTGGTCCTCCAAGAAACAAAACTCAGTATCTTTATCTACTGCCGAAGCTGAGTATATTGCTGCTGGATCTTGTTGTGCACAATTACTATGGATGACACAAACGCTTAAGGATTATGGAATCCATGTTTAAAATGTTCCATTACTTTGTGACAATGAAAGTGCTATTAAAATTGGTCATAATCATGTGCAACATTCTCGAACTAAACATATTCAAGTTAGACATCATTTCATTCGTGATCATGTTGCCAAAGGAGATATTAATCTTAAGCATGTTCGCACTAACAAGCAATTGGCCGATATCTTTACTAAGCCACTTGATGAGAAAACGTTTTGTTACTTGAGGAGTGAGTTGAACATCATTGATGCTTCAAACTTGAGCTAGACTCACTCGGTTGCGTGCAAGGGCATGAGCTTTCTTGATATTTCCATGATCTTGTGACATGTTATCTTATGCCATGGAATACTATGCTCCCTTGTATTGCATCTAACCCTTTTGTAGGTACTTGGAAGAACTTCATTCCACAAGATTGCCATCAACTCCAATCATAAGCAATCTTGTCATTACCAAGTATCCACAACCCCTCTTGATGATGGAAGGAAGAAGACAACTTAACCATATCCTTGACATATACTTGATGTGATCATATTTTCTAAATCTCAATTGGTATCATGTCAAATGGATACATATTGTTCTTCCTTGCTTGACTAACCTATGTAGGTGACAAGTGTACTAAAACGAGAAGGATTGCTCCCAACTCAAGATGATCTTCATCAACCTCGAGCATCCTCAACAAGTTCACCTACAAGCCACGTCATCAACATCACTCAAAGGTATGTACTCATATCCTTGAAAAGGCTTTACTCCAAGACATGAGCAAAAGCAACTCAAGTGATATGAAGACATTAAAATGCTTAATCGAAAAATGGTAACCCCATTTTGAGCTTAACGTTGAGTATGACCTATGATCAAGTATTCTTGCTTGCCTCCTAAGTCAATATACTCAAATATAGGTGACCTAGTCACCGCCCATCATCTAGTTAAGTATTTTGGTTGGTTCATTCTCTATTTTCAAGATTTCTTGGAACCACTCAAATCTTCTCTAGTTGATATCTCTCTGTAAAATCTTTTGCATTCTTCTTTGAAAATTTCTTTTAAGATCAAATTATTTGGCAATGTTTGAGAAATCTCAGTCTACTGCCAAGTTTCTGTTTTAGCCTCGGAGCCGCCGATACAAATAACTCGGTTCTACCGAATTAGCAGAACAGCTGCAAAACATAATCTCGGTACCACCGATTTATTTGTCTCGGAGCCACCGATTTGATTTCTTCTCTTATTTGTGTTCATAATTGCAAATCTGTGTTTCTTTAGTGATCCTACAAGTGATTTCCTTGTTTCTTCGATGATCCCTTCTTAAAAAAAACTTAGGGGGGGAAACTTTATTCAAGGATCCCTAACTCAAAGGAGGAGAAGTCTTACAAGCTCTCAGTTCAGTCAAAAGGGAGAGAAATTATTTTCCATGATTCCCTCAGTTTTCCTTTCTATGATCCCTACATTCAATGACCCTTGTTCTCAAGGATCCCTTCTTAACCAATGATCCCTGTATCTGACCCTATGTATGACCTTTTTGGAAATTAATGCCAAAGGGGGAGAATACCAAAGCTTTAATGCAAAAAGGGGAGATACATGCTTATGCAAAGGGGGAGATATAATCAAGGGGGAGAGCAGATATCAAAGCTTACATTTATATATACAAGGTGAGAATACCAAAGTAGGGGGAGAAAAATGTGTTTGGAGAAAAATATACTCATCTTAGACTTTTCTCACCCTATCCAATCCCAATATATCCATGCTAAGATTCAGGGGGAGAGGATGATCTACTATTTTCATATCTAAGGGGAGAAAGTTCTAAATGATCTTGGAGACATATCAATCTTAAGGAATACTATCTTCCATATGTTTTCCATATCTTCATACTTTTGAGTTCTATTGCCTTGTTGATTGGTAGAATACTCTTGTGTTTCCTAACATTGTTTTCACAAGTGTGTTTCTACTACTAGAATGCTCAAGAACTCAAGGTAAGTATATGTATCATATCTTTGATCAAGATGATCTCTTGCTTCTTGCACATATTGTTTGCAAGAGTAAAGTCTTGAACAAAGATACACCTCATTCATATATATTTGGTGCATATATCCAAGATACACATGACTTATTATATCCCTTCAACTATATATGTGTCCATGCATTCCCAAGCAACTATCCTTTAAAGGAATTGCACACATTTAGGGGGAGCAAGTCTAAGTCATGTGTCTCTCAAAGTCTTCATTATATCCATGCATATCTTTATTTGAAGCTTTGATTGTATGTTGTCATCAATTACCAAAAAGGGGGAGATTGAAAGCACAATATGCTCCCTTGGTGGTTTTGATAATTCATGACAACATACATTGTCTCTTGGACTAATACTTTTACCTAGTGTATTTCAGTCCATGGAGAGATGGGTTGGCAAAAAGGGCTGTGTGGATATACCCCAAGATGCAAGGAAATGGATTGGCAAAGCTTAAAGCAAGAGGACTCTACATTTTACTTTGTGAGAAATCACTTTGAGTCCATAGGAAAGCCAATACTATTAAAAGGGGGTAAGGTATTGTTGGTGAACAAAATGCTCATACGTGCACGAGTGATAGTCACCAAAAACACCCACAAGCTCTTCCACAAAAGTCTGTCCAAAGTCAAATATCCAAAATCGGTGCAACCAACACTTTCCACTCGGTGCCACCGATTCCCATACTCAGACAGACCTAAGCCAAACCCTAGCCGTTCGGTGCAACCGATTATGCTTCGGTGCCACCGAGTTTAGGTTGCCAACTCTCTGTTTAGCCATCTTCAGTCTTCGGTACCACCGAGATTTTCCTATCGGTCTCACCGAGTTTTTGGACCAACTCTCTGGATAGCCATTCACCTGATCGGTACCACCGAGAAATGTGGATCGGCGCCACCGAGTTTCTGGACCAACTCTCTCGTAAGCCTTGGTCAAGAATCGGTACCACCGAGATGTGAAGATCGGCGTCACCGAGTTTGTGCAATTTGACCGTTGGTCACCTGATCGGTACCACCGAGAGTTTTATATCGGTCTCACCGAGATTCAAAAGTTGTCACCTTTTGGTCACTTCGGCACCACCGATATTCACACATCGGTGTCACCGAGTTGGTCACTTTAGGTGTAACGGTTGGATTTTTGGGGATGCCTATATATACCCCTTCACCACCACCCACTCGAAAGAGAAGCACTCAGAACTATTCCATACTTGCCCCATCATATTTTCTGAGAGAGAGCCACCTACTCATGTGTTGAGATCATGTCATTCCATTCCAACCATATGAATCTTGATCTCTAGCCTTCCCAAGTTGCTTTCCACCAATCCCATCTCTTCCACCAAGCCAAATCTGTGAGAGAGTGATTGTGTGTTGAGGAGTCTATCATCTTGAAGCACAAGAGCAAGGATTTCATCGTCATTACCGAGCCTATTACCTTTTGGAGGGTGGTGCCTCCTAGATTGGTTAGGTGTCACTTGGGAGCCTCCTACTTCGTGTTGTGGAGTTGAACCAAGAAGTTTGTAAGGGCAAGGAGATCGCCTACTTCGTGAAGATCTACCCATAGTGAGGCTAGTCCTTCGTGGACGGAAGCCGTTATGGAATAGTCAAGGTTGCTACTTCGTGGACTCTTATGGGTGGAGCCCTCCGTGGACTCTCGCGACCGTTACCCTCCGTGGGTTGAAGACTCCATAAACGTGGACGTACAATAGCACCACCTATCGGAACCACGGGAAAAATCTTTGCGTCTCCAATTGTGTTTGATCTTCCTATCTCAACACTCTACTTTATGTGCAATGTCTTTACTTTCCGCTGCTATACTCGTAGACATGCATGAGTAGGGTGTGCTTGACTTGCTATGGTTGTTAAAATCTGCCAACTAATTAACTTGGGAAAAGGTTAGGTTTTAAATTCCTGCTAGGAGTCTATTCACCCCCCCTCTAGACACTCTTCTAGTGATCCCACACCAGCTCCCGCGTCGGTGCAGTGCAGATGCCGGAGCTGGACCCTCCCGGCTCGGGCGCAGCTCCGTCACGACATCGTAGTCCGCACCGTCCCTAGGCTGTCCCCTTCCCCCACGGGCCGCTCCTCCGTGTGGGCAGCGGTGGGTGCTAGTGCCCATACCGCCGGCCCGTGCGTTCACTTCGGAATAGGAGGCACGTGCCGCCCGCTGCGAGAGGCAGCGGGCAAGGCAGAGGGACGCGATGGAGCATTTTGCACGCCGTCGTAGCCGAATGCAGGCGGAGCCCGACAAGGACGAGCGGCTCTTCGCATGGCTCTACCACCGGTCGCTCAGGATGATGGAGATAGACGCTCGCCACCTACGGTGGAAGAACACGAAGGCGCTCCGGCTTGCTATTGTGCAGTCAGAGCACGAGGCGAAGGAGCAAGCGGAGGAGGCGGCTCGGGTCGCGAAGTTAAAGCAACAGCAGGACATGGTCATCCGTCGGATGAAGGGGCCGACTGTCCACTCCGACTCCGACTCCGACGACGGCGACGATCACAACCCAACCTCCTCGTCCGAAGACCAAGATCCTCGACGAGCCGCGGACGCATGCATCTGCGCTGCTGACCGGAAGGGCAAAGGCCCGGCATGGAATGGTGATCCCGCTTCTCCTCATATGCTTATATCATTTTTGTTGTTGAAGTTTAAGAACTTGTCCGGCGACGAACTCAGATGATCTTTTGGATGATGTAAAGTTTGTTTATGTCTGTTTGTAGCCGATTTTGTTGTCCGTTATTTGATCATGTAGAATAGTTCACGATGCATGTGTAATATGGATATAAAGTGTTGGATATAAGATGCACAAATATGAAAAGAAAAAATGAAGTATGCCCGATCAGTGCTCACAAATGCACCCGGACGCATCCGCGGACGTTTGAGGGGCCAAATTAATCCATCACCATTGTAGATACTCTAAGGCCCCGACAGTTGTTAATCAAGGGTCTTCAATCAGCTTTGATACTCGTGGAAAGTTTTGTACTACTATTTCAGTAAAACATGTATGTCTGGAATCAATGCAAGGGTTCTATAAACTTGTGGAGGAAACGTTCTTCCTTTGAAATTCTCGTGTGTCAAAGCGAGAGATTAGGTAATCGACCGACGTACACTTTTTCGAGAGCCAAGTTTGCAGCTCATCTTCAAAATTGACATATAAATGGTTCTGATATATATCTATTTTTACGTCCGAACGTGATTCACGAACATAATACGAGGCAGAGCCATGTAACATTCTCACATAATCCTTATTAGTCTCGTTGGGAGGAGAGAGGACTATGCATGTGTGAAGAAAGAAAGAAGAAAAGGACCACGTGGCGGCCTTTTGTTGGTCAAGTGGATATCCAAACACCAGTATATCTCTTCATGTTTGTCTCGGGTTTGCCGAAAAAGGACATCCGGATCACGTGATGGCCTTTTGTTGTTCAAGTGGGTTTCTTATTGAATGACAAACATTGATACAAACGGTCCAAACAGTACAATCCATATATATACCGAAGCTTTGGACGTCTTCTTTGGAGATGCCCTTAATAGATAAGATAATGGAAATCTATCTCTGACAACACTAGCTACTTGACTACGTGCAACGAGTTGATTCCGTATCAAACAAAGTTTAAACGCCACGTCATGTCCTAACGATGCAGCTGATTGAGGATATATTTGAACCTCGATTAATAACTGGTCGGGGCCTTTGGTCTACTTGTCCATGTTAAGCTTAGCACGTGGTCCACGATCGACCGTCCTGCGTATCCCAAAATTTCAACACAGAATCCGGTAACTGGAATAGAGAGAAAATGGGTAAGAGATGCCAAGATGAAGCAAATGATATCCGGATGCCAAGATGCATCATGCATGGCTCCAGATCAGGATACATGTGCATGGGGCGCTGTCTTCCTGGATACCCCGATGGCGACCGGGCGACAGGGACCTACGGCGCACCTTGACTAAGAGTGGAACTTTGTGATATCGCTGCCTCGAGGAAACTTCACTTGGCCTGGTCCTGGACGTTGCCTCAACTTAGCCTTGTGCTGTATCGACAATGATCACACTGTTCCGACCAAAATGGCTGGTGGTTATTCTCTCAGAGCATCTTCAGCCACGACTTGTAAATTTGGCCCCTCAAACGCCCACGGACACGCCCGATCAGTGACCGGGCGTGTCCGTTTTGAACCCCTATTTTTTCGTCCGTGCAGTCGCATCTCTCATATTTTTCCTCGTATGTCCGGTCACTTGCACGTGATTGGTGGAGAAGAAGATAGGGAAAGAACAGAATGAATAAAGAAAGAGAAAAAGGTGGTCCGGGATGGGGTCGCGTTCTACGTAGCGGACTGACCGGGCGTGCCCGGGCGCGTCCGCGACTCCTCATATCGTCCTCATATTTGAGATGGATATGAGGGGTGCTGGTCAGTCCGGGCGTTTGAGATGGATATGAGGGGTCCGTCTGAATCGCTTTGTCGTGACCGGTCAGTGTAGGGATGGCACCCGCAGAGTTTGGGTACGGGTGGAGCCACCCTATACCCTTACCCGTCATTCCAAACCTTACCCATACCTATCGACGGGTACAATTTTTTTCTATACCTATCACCCGTCAGGGTAAATGGGTACCCGCGGGTAAAATTACCCATATTTGCAATACATCAATTCGAGTATTATATAGTCATAAACAATAACTTATAATAATAATGTATAAACAACAACACTTCATGATAGGAACACATACTCGTAAACAGTAACACATTTTGGACATAGGCTAGCTGCGAGATTTATGTACATATAATACATTTAATATCTGAATTAATAATATTTAAAGCCTATTTTTCAGATTATATGCGGGTTCATGGGTACACGGGTATGCGTTGTACTAAACCATACCCGTACCCACTATACCTGATGGGTTTTAAATTTTTCCCACTTACGTATCATGGGTATTTTTTTGACCCATACCCTTACCCTATTAGGTTTTTTACCCACCGGGTACGTGGGTAATGGGTACCCATTGCCATCCCTAGGCCGTCAGTGACCGGGCGGGCTGTAGATGCTCTCATGTCCATCTCCGTAATTCTCTTACCGTTCGTGTCGTGCCATTGCGATGTACTCCCTCGTAGTGTCAAAAACATTTTTACATTATAAGACGAAAATAATATTTTTCATCCCGCCCCGGTGCTCATCACTCTCTGATTGCCTTACGAAATGACGGGAACACACAGACACAGGCGTCATCGATTGCGCAACAAGTACGTACGCCCGGCCGCGTGTTCTAGTGAAAAAGTTAATCAATCCGGTGAGTCACCGTCTCACTGACACGCGACTTCTTTTATACGAGTAGAAGCGTGCATTTTTGTACGTCTTCCACAAGCAATCATCCAGACACGTATCATGTTCTCCGTTAGAAGTACAAGGCCGGCGAGCTTGAGCTTTGACCACGCATCGTGCGGCAGAAAGAAGAAGCACGCGCCGGCCCAGCCGATGAATTCCAATAATCGTTGGGTCTCATCAGAGATCCAGATCCTGTAAGTACACGGAGAAAAAATCTTGGACCGGGAAAACAATTCGTTAACCAAATCGATAAGGACTCGACAATTTTTAGTTGGACATATATTACTACTTGGATTCTTTCCACAACAAGTAGGTGGGTTGAGCATGAGCAACTGACCGATTAGCTATGTTCTTGGAGCCCAAGGTTTGGAGCCCAAGCCGTATTATTCCATCTAATTAACTAGTGGAAATTAATGAGTAGATTGAGTTCGTATTTGGTAGCTACAACCCCAATCTGATGAGGATAGTGTGAGACGTATGGTGCGGTGCAGAAGCATTCCCCTACCAATTACTAGTTCGTTACTAGCTCCCATCCTAAAACAACCTTAGATCTTCCTCAAAAAAAAAAAAAAAAAAAAAAAAAACAACCTTAGATCGATCGATTAAAACTGGGCAGCGAGAGAGACGTGTATCCCCTTCGTCTGGAAGCAGGCACTTTCCTGCCACTGTATCTTCACGGGGGGAAATTCACGCCACGGATGCACGTGCATGCGGTACACACAGAGAAACCAAAGAGACATCTCGATCAATGCCGATCGCCACGGAGCCAAACGCAGATTTTTTCCGTGAAGCCGTACGTGGACCGGAACAGGAAGACCACCGAGATGTTGTAGGGTTTGAATTGAGACATGTACGCACGCCTATTACCCCCTCTCGGATACCAGTACAATCCTAGGCAGAAGTGAACAAACGGTCACGCACACAAAAGTAACCAGATGTCCACGTCCATGTCGATCAAGATGAATAACTCCCGCGCCCTTCTTTTCCAGGAACCTTCACCTCTCTCTCTCAAAATTATCCTGCGCCGGTCGTCCAATCAACCCACTCACCAAATTTCTCAAGCAACGGTACTATGCACACGAAACCGTCACGCCCTATGACCGTGCTGTGGTGCGGGAGATACTGCTGTGGTGTGACCCCAAGCTCAATCAAAGCCGCATGTGCCACAATTCGCTCCGGCCGGAACCCCGGAACCTACAACAAAATTATTATCCGGCGGATTCCGGGAAACTGCGGGGGCCAATCTACAGCCACAGAAGCGCAGCGGCGATATCTTGAAACAAAGATCGTCTCCCTGACCGGACCTAGTAATCTTGCGGCCGCGCAACCCTATATAAGGCTCCGGCAACAAAACCCACCATCACGGCATCACCTCCTCACCCAAAGCAGCTAAACCAGCTTGGTTGAGCTGATTGATCGCTCAGTCCGCTTCATCGCATCGAGGCGCGCGCTCTCTTTGGCTTCGTCTCACTGCTGCTGCTGCTGTGCGTGTTCGATCGCTCGCGCGCGCGGGAGGAGTCCATCGAGATTGTTGAGATGGACAAGCTGAGCGTGCACCACGGGCAGCACAACGGCATCTCCAAGCCGCCGGTGCACCACCACGGCAAGGGCGGCGGGAAGGGCAAGGGTGGCGGGAAGGAGATCAAGGTCGTCTACATCTCCAGCCCCGTGATGCTCACCGCCAGCGCCGAGGAGTTCCGCGCCGTCGTGCAGGAGCTCACGGGCCGCGACTCCAACGTGGCCGACCACGACGCCCCAGGCGTATCGTCCTACTACTCCTCGTCGTCGTCCTCCTCCTACTCCTCGTTCGGGCGCGCCTCTCCGACGGCGGGGGCTATGGCCGCTGCGGGGGGCCGGGCTTTGCCGCCGGCGATGGCGTCCACGGCGGACTACGCGGCTGGCGCTGGCGCCATGCCTCCGCCGTTCCAGAGCATGTATGATCAAACGGGAGGCGCTGGCCTGCTTTACGGCCAAGACTACTGGTAGGTAGGATCGGAGATCGGTCACCTGGTGGCGGTCGACGTTCGGCATGCCATCGAATCGATCACTTGCATATGTGTGAATTTGCCGTCTACAGTCATGCTACATGTTGCTGCGATTTTCGATCGACTTGTACTCGAGATGATAATGTCATGTTGATGCGAGAGCTAGTACATATTTCAGTTTACTTGTTCTATCTATGCCGTTGTTGTCTAGATCTTCTCCCGCCGGCATGGCAGCATCATTTGACACCTTTCATTTATGCTCGTATATGTTTGGAATCAAGCTACTCCATTCGTTTTTTATACAAGCCCATTATCCTATTTTTCAGAAATAAAAGAAAAACAAGGGATGAACTAGGGCACAGTCGGCTGAAAACTGTTTTTGCGTCAGTCGATCATTTTGGACCGTCGGATGCAAAATCAACAGCGAGATGGTCTTCCTCAACCTTCGGCTCATCTTCCTCCCCTAATCATTCTGCATACCACCAGCCGAACCGTTGGCTTCCACCGCCAGCGGCCGGCGGCGCTCCCGCGCCAGCCCGGCCGCCCCGCCCTCCCCTCAATCGCCGCCCAACGTCGTGCTTCCGCCGCCCACCGCCATCCCTCTAACCCCGGCAAACCTCCAATTCCGACGCCGACGAACTTGCACCCCGCCAGCCCTAAGATAGACAAGGAGGTTGCCGCTCCCTCTACACCCGATGCACCCCTACGATAGACGAGGAGGCTACTCCGCCGTGGTTGCTCCTTCCTTAGTTCCATCCCTCCGGCGAGCCTGCGACTTACATGAAAAACAAAGCCAACTACTTCCTCCGTTCCATAGTATTTTTAGTGGTTATAGTGGGTTATGAAACAGATGGAGTAATAAATAACAAGATTACTATGTGAAAAATCTCTCGTGTTTTAAATTAATTAATAAATTGTATATGGGGACTCTTTCTCTATAATAAATGTATGCACCGTTTGCATTAATAAGCATCATGGTACGAGATAGTTTTACGATAACGGGGGTAAGGTACTCATGTACCGAACAAATGATTGAATTGCATTTCGATACCTCAGTGGTTGTTTGGATTAGAACAATTTAAGTTTGGATTTTAGAAGATAGGTTCTAGGAGAACTATTAGGAAAATCAGTTTTAGTTTTTTTTTTACACAAGTTTTTCCAGTCCTTTGTTTGGATTAAAAGACTATTTTTGTAACAGATTTACTAATTTACATGTAGATGAGATTTTTTTAATATCTCATCTGACCTTCAAACCGTAGGATGGATGCTCGCCACAAGATTCATGTTTTTAGTAATAGTCACGCGTCGAGGGGGGGGGGGGGGGGGGGTCGTGATGTGGTCGTGAACACATGCATGCTTTTGTGGGAGGTCTTATTTGATCCTAACTGTGTCAAATAATCGTAATATCGTATATGTAACGACCGACTAGGCCGGCCCATTAAGGATGCAAATGGTGTGGCGGTTTTTTCTTTTTTCTACTGGTACTTAGTTTTATTTTTTCGTTTTCCCCTTTTTCCTTTTCGCTTTCCATATATTATTCCTGTTTTTGAAAAAATGCTCAGAATTTCAAAATTATTCATAATTCAAAGAAAATGTTCATAAAATTAGAAAAAGGTTCAAGCTTTCAATATTTTGTAATTTCAAAAAAAATCTGCATTTTAAAAAATGGCTCACAGATTCAAAAACAAATGTTAGCGTATTAAAAGCATATATCATTTTCATAAAATATACTGAATTTCAAATTTTGTACCAATTTGTCTGAATTACAAATATTTTCTGAAATTCCAACCTTTTTTGACAAAAAGGGAACAAAATATGAAACTATGAATAATTTTCTTAAATCCCAAATAACTTTTGAAAAAAGCAAAGAATTTTTTAAGTGCGTCATTCTTTTCCTGAAAATGCAAATAGTTTAAACTTTTGAGTTTCTTAAAGCACAAACATTTTCCAAATTGGAATCTTATTTTGGAAAAGTGAACATTTTAAAAAATTTAAAATAAATATGAACACTTTTCAAATTTGCAATATTTTTTTAAATTTTCAATTTTCTATAGGAAAAAATAAATTTGAAAACGCAAAGATTGGTTTTTTTTTATTAAATTTTGAATTCTGATCATTTTTATGGTAAAGGCGAACAATGTATTAGAAATATATTGACAAATTTCGAAATTTGCGAATTTTTGAAAAAGATTGAAAAAAGAAACCACAAAATAAAAAGAAAACAGAAAAGCAAAAGCTAAATAGAAGAAAAAGGAAACAGTAAAATGCACATTTTGGCAAAAATGAGCCGGCCAAGTGCACTAGTCCATGTGTGTGTTAGATGACTATTTGCTGCCACATGCGGCAAATAGTATTTTCCCATTTTCGTATGTTTGTCTGGTCGTCTTTGTTTAATGTTGGGATGGCAGGCTGCAAGGGATCACCTCTATACACGGATATGTGGCATAAAGAAATCACCCTTGTTCAATGCACCTTCTACCAGTTCTCAAAGCACGGATTGGTTTTCACTTTGCTTCGGTTCTTTTCCTTTTCTTTTTTAGATGAAAGGGAGGAGCTCCCCGACTCCTTTTTATTCAAGAAGCCAAAACCACACAAGTACCACAAAAGCCTTTTTAGAAGGCAGTTCACAAACAACTAAACATTTAAAAGTCTCCAGCATCCGGAGTTTTAAGTGTCAGGAAGGAGAAATATAAAAACAACAAATCATCAACGACATGAGATGGCAAGACCAGGTCGCCCCCATCACTCCATCTTGTTTTTTTTGCTTCTACAGGCTCATCGGCGACGCGAGGATGCAAAAGTCAAGAGTGGAACGGGGCTTGGAACAGTGATGACAATAGTCGCAGTGGCGTGCGGCGCCCAAGAGTCATTGCATTCCATCGGTGGGATGTCCATCTACATCACCCCCACTTGAATAGGAATGGCCTTGTGATCGGTAGGAGAAGCTTCTCCTCGAAGATCTCCATCTGCCGCAACATATGGTCCTTGAAGAACAACCTCCATTTTCCGACGAGCTTTAAAGTCATCCACCAAATCTGATTAACAGAAATCCAAGGCACACCGTTAAAGATCATGTTGTTCCTATGTTTCCATATAGCCTAAAGAATTGCAGAACATATGGTGTTAACATGGTCTAAGGGTTTCCCAGCAACCGAAAGGGAAGCAATAGATTCCAATTTACCCCTGGTTTTCTCCCCAAAATTGTAGAAGCTGTAGGCCAAATTTCCTTAGCTACCAAATATTCAAAGAACAGATGGCATACTGTTTCTGTCGGGCCCCTGGGACAGGGGGTACCCAGGCCCGTCTGCCTGAGGCCCACGACGCGACGCGCGGCCTGGGCCCAGTACGGCCCACCGTTGGGCTTCACGAGAAAGACTTTCATGAGGACCCCCGCCTCATGAAGCATTCGACCGGAGGCACCCCCACCAGCCTCATGAGGACGCCCTCGCGAGGTCTCCTCCCGGGGCTGCCCCAAGGGGGCTTCGCGGGGCGCATAGGTCAAGGATGGTTTAGCGGGGTCGCGCGGCTTCACCCCATCGTGGGGGCGACGCGCCCTGCCTAGCGACGTCCGGAGCCGTGGTAGGAGGCCTCGCCGAGAATACTTTCCCCTTTGGTGCTAAGGGAGCTGGGCCAGCACGCCGGTTCCCAAAGCTACCCCCAAAGGTTCCCCGTTTGGTGTAAGAAGGCCAAGGCCGGGGGCTCGCCAGGATGGAGGTCATTCCCGAGCCCACCAGCGCGTCACGAAGGAAGGCTTTTGCAGGCAAAGACTACTTTTTTCAGGATAAGCTACAGTCATGTCCCCCTTCAAACTGGCACTTGTGGCAACCCTTCCCGCCTGATATTTTCGGGGTAAGAGGACCAGAGCCGGTATAAAAGGAATAGGGTAGCCACCGTAGCAAAGGATCAACCCCTCTGTATTCACTCTCACCCCTAAGAAATCCAGACAAGCAGGAGTACGGTTTTACACCGCGAGGTGGCCCGAACCTGGGTAAACAGCCGTGTTCCTTTTTCTCCCCCCAAGCTCAAGCACGCCAGAGCATCGCCGTAGGTTAGCAAGAGAGCGCAGGGTTGGAGAGCCGGCGCACCCCAGAGTTCGAACCTTTCTTGGGTCCCCGAAGCCCCGATTCCGACAGTTTCCTGGCATGAACAGAAGATACATTCTTCTGGGGTTTTCATGTTTCTTTTCAACAGGTTATGTCTAGTCATTCGTTTGTTGTAGAACAATAACCAAAGGAAAATCTGGATTCTAGGTGATATAATTAATTTCCAGACTGCGGGTAAGAACAGTGGGGTCAACCCTCTAAAATTAATGATGGCATATAGGGAGTTGGATGTGTGTTGTTCAGATGATTCATACTGCCAGACTAGAGAGTCACATTCTTGTGTAAGGACAATACTTTGAGCTATCATAAGGGGCAATATAAGGTGACGTTCATTTACATTAAGAGTTTGCACATCCAAATAAAAAGCGCATGACAACCTCTGCTTCCCTCTGCGAAGGGCCTATCTTTTACTTTTCAGTCTTTACTTTTATGCAAAGAGTCAAAGTATTCATCCATATTCCAACCATACGTATTCTCCACTTGGCAAGCATTATGTGGTAGGGAATGATCCAACCACATATATCCAGTTGGATATAAGTAATCATGAGTTATTATTGTTGACATTACCCCTGAGATGAATGAGTTGGGTGGTGAAACAATAAGGGATTTCTATTTTCGTGCCCCTGGTTCCTTAGGTCTCCTCAGTTTTGCCCCGCACATATCACTGTGCTCACATTCCCCCTCCTCCACTCGCCCGCGCCTCACAAGAGGACAAACGGTGCCTTGCCGTCGAGTCAAAGCCTTTGACCGTCACTACGCCGATGCTAACACGTGGGACCAACTTGTAAGGCCGCATGCGTTCGCATCGCCGGTGCTGACGTGTGGGACCGACGTGTCGGTGTTGACTCGTGGGACCGACGCGTAAGGCCGCATGCATTCACATCGCCGGTGTTGACTCGTGGGACCGACGTGTAAGGACGCATGCATTCGCATCGCCGTTGCTGACTCGTGGGACCAGCGTGTAAGGCCGCATGCATTCACATCGCCGGTCCATACAGTCGCGTGGAACCAGCATTTGGCCGCATACATTACCGATTTTGCGTGGCCGGTTAATCCTACGTAGTTAGCGACTGACATGTGGGACCCACGACCTTGCAAAACTGAATCAACGTCGCCTGCTGTTTCCACATAGGCACTGCTCGCGTTTTCCAATTATATCATGCCAAGCCAGCTGTCACGTAAGATTATGCTACACTATTATGTAGATGTAGCAAAGCCCCGCGTTTTCACACAAGGACATAAATTCAAGTAATATACAATCACGTTAATATAAATTCAAGTTCGATTAATATTTGGGAACGGGAACATTGCATACATAGATATTTCCCTAGATATGAATATTTGGGCTTATAGTAGAGCCCTTACAAATAACCTAGCCCGCGAACACCACCTGGCCACTCCGGGCACTCGTTCACACCTCGTCCTCTATGTTGTAGGGGAGAGTGTGCATGCCGCCGACGGTGGGGAAGATGTTGTCGAAGTTGGTGAAGCTATTGTGGGTGGTGAAGGCGATAAACTCGCACACACACCAGAAGACTCTGCCGAGGAGGAAGTAGGCGTCAAGGCAGTTGGTGAAGCGAGCGGTGAGGCTAATCACAAGGTCGTTGACACGAACCTCCTCCACGTTGAAAATCATCGGTGACCCGGGTGGGAGGTGGCGGTAGCCGATAACGAGGAAGAAATTCGCCAGCGCCATCGAGCCCCTCCACCTTGAGAAGGCCCACATGCGAAGGGTGTTCTCCACGATGACCCCGGTGGGGTACCGCATCTCCGGCACGGTGGCCGGAAGGCGGTTGATTGGGCCTTGGAACTGCATCCTGTCTTGGGTGGGATCTAGCGAGGAAGATGGATGCGAGTTGTGACGAAGGTGGATACGAGAGGGGTTTGACGAGGAAGAAGATGGATGCGAGTTGTGATGAAGATGTAGACGAGCGGGGTTTAAATAGCCGCAGCGAGACGCACCCGTCTGAATGCGTTCATTGGAGCACCCTCTAATAATGGCCCACCGGAGCCCTATGCGTGTGAATGTTTGGCGTTTGAATGCATTTTTTCACACTCAACCAAGGTGTGTCGATCGGTAAAGCTGCGTCCCGAGGGTGCACTAATTGCCCTGTTCCGACGTAGTTGCATCCCGAGGGTGCACTAATTGCCGTGATGCGACGTAGTTGCATCGGGTGGCCACGCGCATGCATTGTGATCTGCGTAGGGTGGCTGCGCGCATGCATGGCAGGTTGAGTCGTTGGACGGCCCATCGGTCTGACGAGCGTCCCGTCCCGATTGAATGCGTCAAGCGCGTGTCCCATGGCCGCTGTCACGTGTCCCTGTTCCCCCACTGCCAGGTGGGCCATCATGTCCGTAGCCACGGAACACCCCGCCCGCATCCAGCCAATCAGGGCTCATCTTGTGGATCGGCAAACCCTTGCGCCTGATCTAAATTGTTCCCGAACAGCGATCCAACGGCCTTGTTAGTGCCGGGTTTTTAGAGGGGTTTGAGGGGTTTTGAGAGCTAGGGTTGAGCACAACTAAATTGAAAAAAAATCAAAAAATACGAGACTTGTGCACACCATCGTTTATGTCACTGAGTTGCTAGGAAAAATAAGAAACCACGACTGAGGATATTTTCAAGAAATTCCCTTCACATAACTTAGCTACCACGAACAAGGTTGGATGGTTTTCAAGGGGAATGGGCTAGGGTTTAGGGTTAACCATGGAATAGTTTGTCCAAACCACCCCATGTTTGGCATGGACCCTATATCTTCACACTAAACGATAATGGCCAAGATAAACATGGCATGCTCACATTGTACATTTTCAACAGGAAAATGTGTAACATTTCTGCTCCTGTTTGACCACCTGTTGTCCCACTACAGGAAGCTCGAATCTAGGACGTAAATACAGGGCAGGCTCAACTTAAAGGATACTAACTTTTTCATGTGGAAAACCATTTTATGTACTGCACCTATGTACTAGTGTGCTGATCATTGGTGTTTTTTTTGTGTGGCAATTTTTTAGGGTAGGCTAGAGCCTGTAGAAGCCTGTTGAGTAGAATCGCCACTGCCTACAGACAATCACCAATATTTCTTTCCCACAAACGCATGATCATGATCCTTATTTTGTTAACCATGTCATGCACGTGTGCCCCTTCGGTGTTCACCGCGGCCCCACATATCTGACTACCGCGGACCCACGCGTCATCAACTCGAAGCTACAAGGGCCCGACCTTTGTTAATCCACGCGTGCGGGGGGCGGCATCATTCACTTCCACTGCCTGTCCACATCTCGCCCCCCACCCCCACCCCGCATGCTCCTTCGTTGGCGACCACCAAACCCTAGCCATGGGTTTCCTCAGTGGCTCCAGCAAGGGCAAGGGGAAGATCACCCCCAGCGCATCCTCCTCGCGCGCGCTTCCCCCTGCCGCCACCCCCCCCCCGTGCAGCAGCGCCAGCACATTCCGGTGCACCAGGTGCGCTGACACTGGGTGTAGAGGCAGTTGTTGCCGTACCCGGTGAAAGCACAACTTCTCCCTAGGTGGTTTTGGTAATTAATAACAACATATACTTCATTGGACTAATGCTTTCCACTAAGTATATCTCAGGAAAAATTTCAATGATGGCTTGGCAAAGGATTGTGAGGAGATACCCCAAGATGCAAGGAATGGATTGGCAAAGCTTCAAGCTAGCGGACTCTACATTTTACTTTGTGAGAAATCACTTTGAGTCCATAGGAAAGCCAATACTATTAAAAGGGGGTAATGTATTGTTGGTGAACAAATTGCTCCACGTGCACAAGTGCTAGTCACCAAAAACATCCACAAGCTCTCCCACAAAGATTCTGTCTAAATATCCTTTCACTCAAAATCGGTGCTACCAACTTTCATATCGGCTACACCGAGTTTAAACCCTTGACAGAAACCCTAGCCACAAACCAATCTCGGTACTACCAAGTTTTGTATCGGTGCCACCGAGTTTCAGTGACCAACTTTCTGTTAGCAGTTTCACAAGAATCGGAATTTCCGAGAATTGTGAATCGGTCTCACCGAGTTTGGAAACTGCCCTCGGCCACTCATATCGGTACCACCGAGATTCGTATATCGGTCTCACCGAGATTCCTAAAGTTTTCACATTTTGAACACTTTGGTGCCACCGAGTTTTCACTTCGGTTTCACCGAGTTGCTCAATAATGGTGTAACGGTTGGATTTTTGGGGATGCCTATATATACCCCTCCACCACCATTCACTCGTATGAGAAGCACTCAGAACTATTCCATACTTGCCCCATCCAATTTTCTGAGAGAGAACCACCTACTCTTGTGTTGAGATCAAGGTCATCCACTCCAACCATATGGATCTTGATTTCTAGCCTCCCCACATTGCTTTCCACCAAATCAATCTCTTCTACCAAGCCAAATCTGTGAGAGAGTGATTATGTGTTGACGAGTCTATCATCTTGAAGCACAAGAGCAAGGAGTTCATCATCATTATCAAGCCTATTACCTTTTGGAGGGTGGTGCCTCCTAGATTGGTTAGGTGTTGCTTGGGAGCCTCCTACTTCGTGTTGTGGAGTTGAACCAAGAAGTTTGTAAGGGCAAGGAGATCGCCTACTTCGTGAAGATCTACCCATAGTGAGGCTAGTCCTTCGTGGATGGAAGCCGTTATGGAATAGTCAAGGTTGCTACTTCGTGGACCCTTATGGGTGGAGCCCTCCGTGGAGTCTCGCGACCATAACCCTCCGTGGGTTGAAGAGTCCATAAACGTGGATGTACGATAGCGCCACCTATTGGAACCACGGGAAAAATCCTCGTGTCTACGATTGTGCTTGATCTTCTAACCCTTATCTCTATTACATGTGCTTGTCTTTACTTTCCGCTGCTACACTCTTAGACATGCATGTGTAGGGTGTGCTTGACTTTTATCATTGCTAAAATCTGCCCACTGCTAAAATTGGGAAAAGGTAGATTTTTAATTGGCCAAGTAGTCTAATCACACCCCCTCTAGACATACTTGCGATCCTACACCCGGATGTCATGCTGATGCACGACTGGCATCTATATCTGAAGCAGATCCCGGTGCTGGCTGTGCCGTGGTCGCAACGGGCGCACGCCGAGGAGGTGCGCAGGTGGCGGGAGCTCCTTACGCCATAGCAACTTCGGATGGAGGCGTACGCTCCCTACTCTCCCAACTAAGGGAGGTGGTTTGCCCTCGAGCACGAGGAGCAACGCCGCCTCGACGTCCATGAGCACCACACCAACCCTCCGCCGCCCCCCGTCGTCCAGCCGGAGGAGGAGGAGGAGTACCAGGCGGCCCTAGCTGCTGCCATGCAGACCTCCAGCGAGGAGGAGAGACACAAGGTGGAGGCGGACTACCAGGCGAGACTGGCAGAGGCCCTGGTCCTATCAGCCGTTGGCGACTGCGTAGACCCCCCTCACCGCCGAGGCTCCCTGCGCCGAAGGCCGAGCCGTTGCCGCCGCCCCCGTTGCTCCAGCCGACAGAGGAGCCGTACGCATGGTAGGGCGTCGTGCGCGAGTGGGTCAGCGCGCCCCCATGTGTATGGGGCTACGCCAGAGCAGGAGGCCGCGTACCATGAGTACTGGAGGGAACGCCACCTAGCGGCGGAGCGTGAGGAGGCCAAGCGTCTCATGCAGGCGGAGCAAGAGGAGGAGGAGCACCGTGCCCGCTGGGCACGGGAGGAGGAGGAGGAGGATTGCCGTGCCGGCTGCGTAGGAGGTCCGCCAATGGTGCAGCCGGCGCAGGATGCAGCCCATGCATGGGAGGTGGTTATTCCCTGGGCAGGCCCGGTGTCATGGACCTGACCGATCCTCGGTAGGACGGCGAGGACGCCTAGGAGACAACGGGGACGGTGAACCCTTTTAATTATATTTTTATGTTTTAATCAATGTAAATCTGGACTTTGGCGGGCGGTTGCCCAAGGTTTTAATGTATAATTCGTATTAAGCTTAAACGTGCCTGTTTTTTATTTACGTGGCGCGCACAAAGAAAATGGGTCGTCGGGTTGGATGCATGCGCCGACCCAAATCAAAAAACGGACACGGGTGTCCCCTCGGCCGACCCACCTATCAAGATACCAGGCCGGCCCACTAGTGAGGATACCAGGCCGGCCCACAAGTCAGGAGGTAACGGTCAAAGGCTATGACTGGACGGTGGCGCTCTGTTTGGACTTTCGTGAGCAGGTGGTGGAGGGGGAGGGCAAAAGTGAGCAAATTTAGTTGGTTTGGGCAAGACTGAGGTAAACTAAGGTACCAGGGGCATGAAAATAGAAATCCCAAACAATAAACCCCCGAGTGAAACTAGTTGTACTAAGAATATGCTTTGAGTGCCAACAATTATGGAAGACTATATGATAGTTGAGCATGTGGAATTTGCTAAATAAAAAGCTCTTACATAGAATCTTCCTGAAATATGATGAATTGTAATTGCCTTGATGACTGAGAACATAGTTTGTTAGTTTTCAAGAAAGTTTATGGTCTATACTTTAGCTTGTGAATGAATTGTTACTTGATCATGAGAAGCTATTTGATTGATACTTCATGTTATGATAATAATCATGATGTTGCCATGTCCGTACTTTGTTTTATTGACACCTCTCTATCACACCCTGTGTTTTTCACCACATGCTATGCTTATAGAGTTTAAAAATTTGGACCAATTAAAACTTGTTGTGTGCTTATGATGCTTGATTGCTTTGCCGTTGCTTGTTTGCTTGGTTATGCCTTAATTCACAAAAATCCTCCTACTCTCTAAACTCATATCCTTGATCCAAATCTTTGCCCAATGATCATGCCATGTGTATAGAACATAAAACTATTTTTATAAAATATTAATTTGGCCAAAAAGCATTTATTTGATTTAGGTTTTCAAAACCCCCTAAATTGAGGTTTGTACTACAAGTCCTGAAAGTAAGGTAATTGTTTTGCCCCAAAGATTTTATTTGGAACCTATTATCTATAAGACTTCCCCAAACCACAAAAATATTATTTTAAAAGTTATTTTTGAATTTTATTTAAATGCCTTTTTTGAGGGCAAAAATAGTCTTTTATAGGGAAAATTTATATTTATGTTTCAAAAATATTTGAGAAAATTTAGGGAAACTCAATGGACATATATTGTCTATATATATGAGTTTCAACACATGGTCATGTTCAAAATGTTGGATAAAACCCTCCAAAATTCTTCATGTTCATTTCCAGTATTTGAAATATTTCTATAAGAAATATTGTAAAATAAATCCAGAAAAACTCCAGCAAGTCACATATGCCTCATATGATGATCTTGCCAAGTTTCATCTCAATTTAAATTGTTTTGGTTCACAAAAGTGCCCCAAAACCCTCTTTCTCCATATCCAAATTTTAACAACTCTACATTGCCAAGTATATCCTATTGATCTCAAACTTTGTGGACATGTTCAAATGCTCTAATAATGCATCTACACAAAGTGGGGCATCAAGGAGAACATTGTAGCTTAGCTAGATATATCCAAATCCCTTTCTGCTGATTTCTAGGGTTAGAAATAATTGCATTAGAAAGTTTCTCCTATTAAGCTACAATTTTTACCACAAGTCCATTTGGTCATGATTCACATTCCTGGTAAGTTTCAAAGCCATTGGATCCTTCTACATTGCTCAAAACAGTATCAAACACCTTCTGGTGATTTTCCAAATTTACTATTTACATCACTTACCTTGATCTCCTTGACCCCAACCTTTTACCGCAACTCCTACTAGTCCCCATCTACCCCATTAAGTTTCCGTGCCCACGACTCAATGATTGAGTGGGGTGAAAACCTCAAGTTACCTCCCTGGACAACAAGTTTTCCCTCCTTTCTCTACCTTCCATCTCTCCTAGTGAATCCCCAATGCATCCAAGGCCATTTCTGTGACTCTTGCTTCCACCCTAAGATACTGGACACGAGTGGCCACGTCCATGTCACTAAAGACATGCTCTGGCATGCCAAAAGCATGCTCCAAAGCGCACTACAGTGCGCCCCCGCACTGTAGCCAGAGCATCCCGAGGCTCGCGACAGCCTAGGGAGGCGGGGACGTGTCCCCCGAGGTCTCCTCGACATCCGCAAGACGCCGTGATACGTCTCCAACATATCTATAATTTTTTATTGTTCCATGCTACTATATTATCATTCAAGGGTACTTTTTGGGTGTTTATTTATCAATTAATATTATTTTTGAGCACTAACCTATTAACCCAGTGCCCGGTGCCAGTTGCTGTTTTCTGCATGTTTTTAGCTTTTTAGGTTTACAGTACCAAACGAAGTCCAATTGCCACGAAGCTTTAATATGATTTTTTCTGGACCAAAAGAAGACCTGGAAGCTTCGGAAGGAGGTCAGGGGCCCCACGAGGGAGGAACCACACAACAGGGGGTGCCCTAGGGATGGGTCACGCCCTGTTGCGTGGCCCCTCCCTCGGGCGTCCTCCGATGCCCCTCTGACGTGGCTTGAGACTACGTCGGTATTTCCCCAAAGAGAAAGGGATAATGCGGCACAGCTACGGTTAGTATTTCCCTCAGTTATGAAACCAAGGTTATCGAACCAGTAGGAGAACCAAGCAACACTATGTAAATGGTACCTTCACACAATAAACAAATACTTGCAACCCGACGCGTAAGAGAGGTTGTCAATCTCTCCATGGTAAAAAGATAGATTAGTTTGTATGAGATTGGATAAATAGATCGCACAAGAACAAAAAATAAAAGATACAAATAAAAAGTGCAGCAAGGTATTTTTGGGTTTTGGAATAATAGATCTGAAAACAAAAGCGGAAAAAGATAGATCAGAAAGCAATATGTTAAAAGGATAGACCTGGGGGCCGTAGATTTCACTAGTGGCTTCTCTCATGAGTATAGCACACGGTGGGTAAACAAATTACTGTTGGGCAATTGATAGCAGATCAAATAATCATGACGATATCCAAGGCAATGATCAATATATAGGCATCACGTCCAAGATTAGTAGACCGAAACGATTCTGCATCTACTACTATTACTCCACACATCGACCGCTATCCAGCATGCATCTAGTGTATTAAGTTCATGGAGAAACGGAGTAATGCAATAAGAACGATGACATGATGTAGACAAGATCTATTCATGTAGGAATAGACCCCATCTTGTTATCCTTAATAGCAACGATACATGCGTGCCTCGCTGCCCCTTCTGTCACTGGGAGAGGACACAGCAATATCGAACCCATCACAAAGCACCTCTTCCCATGGCAAGAAAAATTGATCTAGTTGGCCTAACTAAACCAAATATTCGAAGAAGAAATACGAGGCTATAAATAATCATGCATATAAGATATCAAAGAAGACTCAAATAATATTCATGGATAGAAACTGATCATGAACGCAAAATTCATCGGATCCCAACAAACACACCGCAAAAAGTCATTACATCAAATAGATCTCCAAGAGACCATTGTATTGAGAATCAAAAGAGAGAGAGAGAAAGCCATCTAGCTACTACCTACGGACCCGTAGGTCTATGGTGGACTACTCACGCATCATCGGAGAGGCACCAATGAGGATGATGAACCCCTTCGTGATGGTGTTAGATTGGATCTCGCGGTTTTGGAAATTGAGGTGGCTGGAAGTGTTTTTCGTCGACTCCTCTAGGGTTTCTGGAATTTCTGAGGATTTATAGAGCTGAGAGGCGGTGGAAAAGACCTCCATGGGCCCCACGATACATCAGGGCGCGTCGGGGGCCTCTGGCGCGCCCTGGTGTATCGTGGGCCCCACGGGCCTCCTCCCAGGTGCTTCCTTGGCTCACAAGTTGTTTTCTGGTCCAAAAAAAATCTCCAAGAAGTTTCATCGCGATTGGACTCCATTTGGTACTGATATTCTGCGAAGTAAAAAACAAGCAAAAAACAGCAACTGGCACTGGGCACTATGTTAATAGGTTAGTCCCAAAAATGATATAAAGTTGCTATAAAATGATTATAAAACATCCAAGAATGATAATATAACAGCATGGAACAATAAAAAATTATAGATACATTGGAGACGTATCAACATCCCCAAGCTTAATTCCTGCTCGTCCTCGAGTAGGTAAATGATAAAGATATAATTTTTGATGTGGAATGCTACCTAACATGTTCATCACATATTCTTTTCTTTTGTAGCATGGACATTTGGACTTTTAGATGGTTCAAAGCAATAGTCTAGTTTTGACATGAAGACTTTAATACTCAAGCATACCAACAAGCAACCATGTCTTTCAAAATATCAACACGAAAGAAAGTTATCCCTAGCCAATCATGCTCAATCATTGATCCATTCATGAAACACACTCGAATATTAGCTACACCCAATGCACAAGTATGATCATAGTGCCCCCTAGTTGGTGCTTTATAAGAGAAGATGGAGACTCAAATTAAAAATAAAAATTGCATAAAGTAAATAGATAGGCCCTTCGCAGAGGGAAGTAGGGATTTGTAGAGGTGCCAGAGCTCAAAGCTTAAATTGAGAGAGAAAAATATTTTGGGTGGCATGTCTTTCCTGTCAACGAAAATGACCGAGTAGTTGTCAATACTTTCCATGCTAGATACATCATAGGAGGTTCCCAAACATAAAATAAAGTTTATTCCTTTTTCCACCATTCTTTCACAATCCTTGGCTAGTCGTATCCACGGTTTCCTTCCATACCAACACTTTCCAAGGAATTTATTATTTGACAACATAAAGTAAATTTCTTTTTCATTTTGGGACTGGGCATCCCTATTACCGCCATACTCTCGTGCAATGACAAGTGAATAAACACTCATCTTGAGAATAACACATCTAGCATGGAAAAATATTGGACATCCCCTACCGCTTCATGAGTGGTACGAGCACACAAAAAGGAAATTCATTCTGAAAATTAGAGATGGCACATACAAATTTGCTTAGAACGCCACGGAAATACTGCATATAGGTAGGTATGGTGGACTCATATGGCAAAACTGGGTTTAAGGATTTTGGATGCACAAGTAGTATTTCTACTTAGTACAAGTGGAGGATAGCAAATAGATTGAGGAGCAACCAACCAAGAAACGAAAATTCACATAAACGGGCATTAAGCATAACTAACACCGAATAATGCACCATAAGTAGGATGTAATTTCATTGCATAACTATTGACTTTCGTACTTGCATAGGGAATCACAAACCTTAACACAAATATTCTTACTAAAGCATAATTACTCACCAACATGACTCACATATTACCATCATCATGTCTCAAAACTATTACAAGGAATCAATTTTAATTTTTCCAATGATCTTCATGAAAGTTTTTATTATATCCCTCTTGAATATCTATCACTTTGGGACTAGTTTCATATATTGCCATTGCTTTTGAGAAGCTCAAATAAATTTAAGTGAAGAACATGAGCATACAAATTTCATCTCTCAAAATAATATAAGTGAAGCATGAGAAAATTTCTCCAAAATTTACTAACTCTCAAATTAATCTAAGTGAAGCTTGAGAGTATTTCTTCAAAAATTTAAAGCACACCATGCTCAAAAAGATATAAGTGAAGCACTAGAGCAATTACATAGCTCAAAAAAAATTAAGTGAAGCATATAGAGCAATTCTAACAAATCATAGCATAATTTTGGATCTCTCAAATAGGTGTGTCCAGCAAAGGATACTTGTGAAAAACTAAAAAGAAAATAAAGCAAAGACTCATATAATACAAGACGCTCCAAGCAAAACTCATGGTATGTGACGAATAAAAATATAGCTCCAAGTAAAACACCGATGGTCGTTAGAAGAAAGAGGGGATGCCACTCGGGGCATCCCCAAGGTTAGTTGCTTGTTTTTCTTTAGATATTATCTTGGGGTGCCATAGCATCCCCAATATTAGGCTCTTTTCACTCCTTATTCCTTCATCCATTGTGATCTCACCGAAAACTTAAAAACTTCAATCACACAAAACTTAACAAAACCTTCGTGAGATCCGTTAGTACAATAAAGCAAATCACCACTCTAAGTATTGTTGCAAACCCATTCATATTTTATTATTGCATTATATCTATTGTATTCTAACTTTACCATGGCTTATACCCTCCAATACAAACCATAGATTCATCAAAACAAGCACACAATGCAACAAAAACATAATCTATCAAAAACAGAACAGTCTGTAGTAATCTGTACTATAACCATACTTATGTAACTCTAAAAATTCTGAACAATTAGGAAAACATAAAGAATTTGTATAGAAATAATTTGTTAAAATACTGCTTGTGCATCAAAACCCTTAAACCAAAGTTATTCCAGATGAGTCCACTATATCTACCTATATGCGGTATTACCCTGCCGTTCCAAGTAAATTTGCATGTGCCACCTCTAAAAATTCAAATGAACATCTGTTTTGTGCGCCTGGACCGCTCATGGAGCGACATGGAGCGGTCAGTATCTTCCATGTTAAGCGGGTTATTCTCATGATGAGTGTTTATTCATTCGTCCTTGCACGAGAGGGGCGGTAATAGGGATTCCCAGTCCCGAAATCAAAAATAATTAAATAAAACTCCCCCAGGAATGTTGTTGGTATGGACGGTACCCATGGATTCGGCTAGCCGTGGAGTGTGATTGTTGGTGGAGGGGGAGTAAACATTTACTTTTACCGCTTGGGAACCGCCGCTAACGTGTTTAGCATGGAAGATATTGATAACTCTTGGTCGTCACATTGACAGGAAGGGTGTACCTCCCAAAATTATATCTATCTCTGTTTTAAAACTTGAGCTCTGGCACCTCTGCAAATCCATGCTTCCCTCTGCGAAGGGACTATCTATTTACTTTTATGTTGACTCATCACCTTCTCAAATAAGCGCCAGACCTGAGAGCACTATTGTCATCCTCATGCATTATGTATAGTTGATGTTGGGTGCAGCATGACTGGATTTTTTCTACCATGAATTACAATGTTTAGTCGCTGCTTGAACTTTGGAGGTGCTCTGCATTTATGTTTTGCGGCCTCACAAAGGGCTAGCGAGATACCACTTTTGTCATATTATATCATGATTGTTTTAACAAAGTGTTGGCGCTTGAGATACTTTATTATTGCTCGCTAGTTTGCTTATGCCATTGATATGAGTTAATATAATTTCTAAGAGTTATTGCTGACATGGTTAGTCATAATCTTTGCAGAAAACCTGGGTGCTACTTAAGCATATATATGTAAACAAGAAGAAAAGAGTTCGTAAAAGCTTTTCTTTATCACTTTCAGTTTGTCAACTGAATTGCTTGAGGACAAGCAATGGGTTAAGCTTGGGGGAGTTGATACGTCTCCGTCGTACCTACTTTTCCTCATAGTTTTGCCCTTGTTTTGGACTCTAATTTGCATGATTTGAATGAAACTAATCTGGACTGACGCTGTTTTCAGCAGAATTACCATGGTGTTGTTTTTGTGTAGAAATAAAAGTTCTTGGAACAGGACGAAACTTTTTGGAGATTTATTTTACAATAAATAAAAAATATGGGAGCCAAGAACCACCGGAGGGGGGCCCTGGCTGGGCACAAGACACCAGGGTGCGCCAGCCCCCCCCCCCCCCCCCGGGCGCGCCCTGGTGGGTTGTGCCCACCTCGTGGCCCCACTGACCCTAATTCCGACGCTATAAAATCCTATTTTTGGAGAAAAAAATCAGGGAGAAAGTTTATTACGTTTTACGATACGGATCCGCCGCCACCTCCTGTTCTTCCTCGGGAGGCTAGATCTGGAGCCCGTTTGGGGCTCCGGAGAGGGGAATCTTCAGTCTTCGTCATCATCAACCCTTCTCCATCGCCAATTCCATGATGCTCCCCATCGGGAGTGAGTAATTCCTTCGTAGGCTTGCTGGTCGGTGAGGAGTTGGATGAGATTCATCATGTAATCGAGTTAGTTTTGTTAGGGCTTGATCCCTAGTATCCACTATGTTCTGAGATTGATGTTGCTATGACTTTGCCATGCTTAATGCTTGTCACTAGGGCCCGAGTGCCATGATTTCAGATCTGAACCGTTTATGTTTTCACCATTATATCTATTTTCTTGATCCGATCTTGCCAGTCATACGCACCTATTACGTGTTCTGATCCGCAAACCCCGGGGTGACAATAGTCGGGATACTTTCCGGTGATGACCGTAGTTTGAGGAGTTCATGTATTCACCGTGTGTTAATGCTTTGTTCCGGTTCTCTATTAAAACGAGGCCTTCATATCCCTTAGTTTCCTTATGGACCCTGCTGCCACGGGAGGGTAGGACAAAAGATGTCATGCAAGTTCTTTTCCATAAGCACATATGACTACTTACGGAATACATGCCTACATTACATTTATGAACTAGAGCTAGTTCTGTATCGCCCTAGGTTATGACTGTTATATGATGAATATCATCCAACGAGTTCACCGATCCAGTGCCTACGAGTTTTCCACATATTGTTCTTGCTAAGTTACTATTGCTACTGCTACTGTTACACTTGCTACAAAACTATTGCTGTCACTGCTATTATTACCGTTACTGCTACTACTGCTATCAAAACTATCATACTACTGTGCTACTGATCACTCTGTTGTAGATATTTAATCTCCAGGTGTGGTTGAATTGACAACTCAGCTGCTAATACTCGCAAATATTCTTTGGCTCCCCATGTGTCGAATCTATAAATTTGGGTTGAATACTCTACCCACGAAAACTGTTGCGATCCCCTATACTTGTGGGTTATCACACCACAGCTACGGTAAGTATTTCCCTTAGTTATGAAACCAAGGTTATCGAACCAGTAGGAGAACCAAGCAACACTATGTAAACGGTACCTGCACACAAAGAACAAATACTTGCAACCCGACGCGTAAGAGAGGTTATCAATCTCTCCACGGTAAAAAGATAGATTAGTTTGTATGAGATTGGATAAATAGATCGCAGAAGAACACAAAATAAAAGATACAAATAAAAAGTACAGCAAGGTATTTTTGGATTTTTGGAATAATAGATCTGAAAACAAAAGCGGAAAAAGATAGATTGGAAAGAAATATGTTAAAAGGATAGACCCGGGGGCCGTAGATTTCACTAGTGGCTTCTCTCATGAGTATAGCACACGGTGGGTAAACAAATTACTGTTGGGCAATTGATAGAAGATCAAATAATCATGACGATATCCAAGGCAATGATCAATATATAGGCATCACGTCCAAGATTAGTAGACCGAAATGATTCTGCATCTACTACTATTACTCCACACATCGACCGCTATCCATCATGAATCTAGTGTATTAAGTTCATGGAGAAATGGAGTAATGCAATAAGAATGATGACATGATGTAGACAAGATCTATTCATGTAGGAATAAACCCCATCTTGTTATCCTTAATAGTAACGATACATGCGTGCCTCGCTTCCCCTTCTATCACTGGGAGAGGACACCGCAAGATCGAACCCATCATAAAGCACCTCTTCCCATGGCAAGAAAAATCGATCTAGTTGGCCTAACTAAACAAAAGATTTGAAGAAGAAATACGAGGCTATAAATAATCATGCACATAAGAGATCAAAGAAGACTCAAATAATATTCATGGATAGAAACTGATCATGATCTCAAAATTCATCGGATCCCAACAAACACACCGTAAAAAGTCATTACATCAAATAGATCTCCAAGATACCATTGTATTGAGAATCAAAAGAGAGATAGAGAAAGCCATCTAGCTACTGCCTACTGACCCGTAGGTCTATGGTGGACTACTCACGCGTCATCGAAGAGGCACCAATGAGGATGATGAACCCCTTCGTGATGGTGTTAGATTGGATCTCGCGGTTCTGGAACTTGCGGTGGCTGGAACTGTTTTTCGTCGACTCCTCTAGGGTTTCTCAAATTTTTGAGGATTTATAGAGCTGAGAGGTGGTGGAAAATACCTCTGTGGACCCCCTGATACATCAGGGCATGCCGGGGGCCTCTGGCGCGCCCTGGTGTATCGTGGGCCCCACGGGCCTCCTCCCAGGTGCTTCCTTGGCTCACAAGTTGTCTTCTGGTCCAAAAAAATCTCCAAAAGGTTTCATCGCGATTGGACTCCATTTGGTACTGATATTCTGCGAAGTCAAAAACAAGCAAAAAACAGCAACTGACACTAGGCACTATGTCAATAGGTTAGTCCCAAAAAATGATATAAAGTTGCTATAAAATGATTATAAAACATCCAAGAATGATAATATAACATCATAGAACAATTAAAAATTATAGATACGTTGGAGACATATCACCCTCTCTGGCCTATAAATTCTCTAAATTCCCCAAAACTCTAAAGAACATCCCGAAACACTTTTTCGCCGCCACAAGTCTCTGTTCCGCCATGTGCCCATCACGAAGGGCCTCTACATCATCCTTGCTGCTCCCATGGTCATGTGTGAGTAGTTCACTACAAACATACGGGTCCGTAGTTAGTACCTAGATGGCTATCTCTCTCTCTCTTGATCTTCAATACAATGATCATCGCATCTTCGCTTTGATCCATCCGTTGTAATTCTTTTGTGCAGTGCGTTTGTTGGGATCCAATGAATTGTGGGTTTATGTTCAGATTATGCATGAAAAGTATTTGACTCACCTCTGAATATTAGGATTCTTATTTGCATGATCATTATAGCTTCGTAAATCTCTCTGATCTATTGAGATAGTTTGGCCAACTAGATTGATATTTCTTCAGTGAGAGGGGTGTGTTGTAGTGGGCTCAATCTGGCGGTGCTCTATATCCCGATGACAGAAAGGGAAAAGACACGCCTTTGCATTGCTGTCACTAAGGATAAAACAATGGGGTTAGTTCATATTAATTGAATTCTCTTTGTCTACATCACGTCATCGTTCTCCAAGCATTACTTTGTTTTACTTAATACTCTAGATGCATGCTGGATAGCGGTCGATGGGTGGTAATAGTAATAGATGCAGGCAGGAGTCGGCCTATTTGCTTATGGATGTGATGCCTCTATATACATGATCATTGCCGTGAATAAACATTGCATAACTATGCGCTTTTCTATCAATTACCCAACAGTAATTTGTCTACCTACCGTCTGCTTACTATATGAGAGATGCCACTAGGGAAAACTATGGCCCCCGGGTCTATTCACTTATAAATTTACAAAAGCTTTCAATACCTTGCTGCCATTTATTATATTTTATTTTGCAATTTACAATTATCTACTATCATCTACGCACTTCATTTACTTGCAAATAACGAGACCAAGGGGATTGACAACCGTCTTGCCGCGTTGGGTTCAAGTGTTTGCTCTTTTGTGTCCAGTCGTTGAAGACGATGGTTGACCATTACTCCTATTGGTTCGATAAACCTTGGTTCTCTACTGAGTGAACTACTTATCCATACTGTGTTGCATCACCCGTTCCTCTTCACGGAAAACCCAACGCAGATCACGAGTATCAGGAAGGATTTCTGGCGTCGTTGGCGGGGAGTATCATCAACCAACTATCAAGTAACTTCTCACAAATTATCATTCACTTGTTCTTATTTTTATTTTCTGTTATATTTAGTTTGCTTCATAAAAATCAAAAACACAAAAATATTTATCTTTTCTAGTTACTAGTTTACTTCTTTGCTTGCTTGTTTACTTTTCCTGCTTGTTACTTTGTTTGCTCGGTCACCATGTCTCAAGATACTACTAAGTTGTATGACTTCTCAAATAATAATAACAATGATTTTATTAGTACTCCTATACCACCCACCACTAGTACGGAGGCTTTTGATATTAATGCTGCATTGCTGAATCTTGTGATGAAAGATCAATTTTCAGGAAGTCCTAATGAGGATCCCGATGCTCATCTTAATACCTTTGTTGAACTTTGTGATATGCAAAAGAAAAAGGACATGGATAATGATGTTGTGAAATTAAAATTATTTCCTTTTTCACTAAGAGATAAAGCTAAGGCTTGGTTTTCATCTTTACCATGTATTAGTATTGGAGCATGGGATAAGTGTAAAGATGCTTTTATTGCCAAGTATTTTCCTCCTGCTAAGATCATCTCCCTTAGAAATCAAATTATAAATTTTTAACAACATGAGCAAGAACATGTTTCACAAGCTTGGGATAGGAGGAAATTGATGATTAGAAATTGCCCTACTCATGGTTTGAACTTGTGGATGATTATCCAAAACTTCTATGTTGGACTAAACTGTGTCTAGAAATCTTCTAGATTCTGCTGCAGGTGGTACGTTTATGGATGTGACCTTAGGAGAGGCCACCAAACTTTTGGACAACATCATGATGAACTACTCTCAATGGCATACCGAAAGAGCTCCAACTGGTAAGAAGATAAATTCTGTTGAGGAAATCGCTACTTTGAGTGAAAAAGTGGATGCTCTTATGAATATGGTTGCTAGCAAAAATACTCATGTTGATACAAATGATATGCCCTTGTATACCTTGATTGAGCAAAATTATGATGGTATTGACGTGAACTTTATCTCGCGAAACAATTTCAACAACAATGCTTATAGAGGAAATTTCAATGTTAGGACGTATCCCTGTAAATCCTCTAACAACTATGGAAACTCTTATGGAAATTATTATGGAAATTCTTATACAAATGCTAATAGTATACCCTCTGATATTTAGAACACAATTAAATAATTTATTAGTTCTCAAAAGATTTTTAATACTATGGTAGAAGAAAAGTTGCATAAGACTGATGCTTTGGCTAAAAACATGGATAGAATTGCTCTTGATGCGGAAACTCTTAAAAGTAAAACTTTGCCACCCAAGTATGATTTTAATGATACTATTAAATCTATCCAAATATATATTAATGAAAGTAAGGAGAGCACCGCTAAGTTGAAAGCTAAGAGGAATTCTTAGAAAAAGCTCTTCCACCCGGTTTTTACCGGAATCATGATGACGATCTTGAAATGCTTGGCACTTCTCCTATTGAATCTTTGTTTACTTCTCTGAAATTAAATGATAAAGGGACTGGAGATGAGTCAACTCTAGCTAGAGAGAGTCCCGTTTGCTTGGAGGGTGATGATTCAAATGCTAAAACTGAAAGAAGTGGGTTTGGAGAGGTTAAAACTTTAATTAGTTATGTGCCCAAGATCTTGGAATACAAGGATTTTAATTATGAGATCTTCTCTTTAGTAGAATGTATTTCCTTGTTGCAATCCATTATTATCTCACCCAATGCTTATGAACAAAATAAATCTTTTACGCAACATATAGTAGAAGCTATGATAAAAGCTTATGATGAGAAACTTGAGCTAGAAGTCTCTATTCCTAGAAAACTGCATGATGAATGGGAACCTACTATAAAAATAAAACTTAAAAAATATGAATGCAATTCTTTGTGTAACCTTGGTGCTAGTGTTTCAACTATACCTAAATCTCTTTGTGATGTGCTTGGTCTCACCAATATTCAAGATTGTTCCCTAAACTTGCATCTTGCGGATTCTACCATCAAGAAACCTTTAGGTAGAATAAATGATGTTCTTATCCTGCTAATAAAAATTATGTGCCTATAGATTTCATTGTGCTTGATATTGAATGCAATCCTACTTTTCCAATAATACTTGGAAGACCTTTTCTACGAACTATAGGTGCAATGATTGATATGAAAGAGGGAAACATACGATTCCAATTCCCATTAAAGAAAGGGATGGAACACTTCCCTCGAAAGAGAATCTAAACACCTTATGAATCTATCATGAGGGCTACTTATGGGTTGAGTGTCAAAAATGACAACACTTGATCATATGTGTTATGCCTAGCTAGGGGCGTAAAACAATAACGCTAGTTGGGAGGCAACCCAATGGTTATCCTTAATTTTGCTTTTTAATTTCTGTTTATTTTTTATAACATGATTATTGCCTCTGTAATTATTGTGTTTTTATGTTTAAAGTGGTGTTTGTGCCAAGTAAAGCCTTTGGGATGACTTACAAGCTAAGTAGAATTGATACAGTGCAAAAATAGAAATTTTAGCGTCTAGTGCAGAATTTCTCCGATTTTACTGGAATGTCTTTTTGATCTGATTTTTTTACACAATATTGATATACAAATTATACAGATTTTCCTAACTTTTCAGAATATTTAGAGTTACATAAGTATAGGTTCTCTATAGATCTTTACAGACTATTATGTTTTAGACATATTCTGTTTTTGCTTGCATAGTTTGCTTGTTTAGATGATGCTATGGATTATATCGGGGGGGGGGGGTATAAGCCATGGATAAGTTAGAATACAGTACCTTATGGAATAATAAAATAAGAATCAATTTATAACAGTAACTAAAGTATTTTATATGTTTTCTATACTAACGGATCTCACAAAGGTTTTGTTGAGTTTTGTGTGCTGAAGTTTTCAAGTTTTGGGTGCGATCACAACGGATGAAGGAATAAGGAGCGCAAGAGCCTAAGCTTGGGGATGCCCAAGGCACCCCAAGATAATATTCAAGGAAGACTCAAGCGTCTAAGCTTGGGGATGCCCTAGAAAGCATCTCCTCTTTCGTCTCAATCCATCGGTATGTCACTTCGAGCTATATTTTTATTTATCACATGATATGAGTTTTGCTTGGAGCGTCATTTGCTTTACTTTGATTTTTGTTTTAGTTTCCCACAATCATTGTTTGCTGCACGCACCCACTTGAGAGAGAAACACTATCACCATAATTTATTAGAATACTCTATGTGCTTCACTTATATCTTTTGAGCTTAGCAGTTGCTCTAGTACTTCACTTATATCTTTTAGAGCACGGTGGCGTATAGATTTTATAGAAATAATTGCAGTCTCTTTCTTCACTTATATTTGTTTGAGAGTTAATAAATAGTGATGGTAATTTGCATGGGTTATAAGACTAGTCCAAAAATAATAGGTATCCCAATGAGTGCATAATCTAAACCACATGTAGCACATAAAAGAGAAATTGTGGGTTAACGATATTGATGTGGTAATATGAAAGGGAATGAGTGCATGATCATTGGTTATTAAAAGTATCATGAATTAGAGGGTGTTAACTTTCTATTCATCTAAATATTTTTTATAGCATGGTGATGATGTGTGAGCATACTTATTCCTCGTTGAAATCCTAGTGATGTTCAAGTCAAAGGCGCTCGATGGTTAACTCCTCCCAACCTCCTCCCTAGGGGCATGCGAGTAGTGCTTTGCTTCAAGAGAGCTAATAAAATATTGCAATAAGTATGTGAGTTCTTTATGACTAATGTGAATCCATGGATGTACGCACTCTCATATTTGCTAGCCTCTTCGGCACCGTGCATTGCCCATTCTAACCTCGAGGATCGGTGCAACCTTCGCCGGTGCATCCAAACCCCGTGACATGATATGCTCTGTCGCACATAAGGCTTATTATATCTTCCTCAAAACAGCCACCATACCTAACTATTATGGCATTTCCATAGCCATTCCGAGATATATTGCCATGCAACTTCCGCCGTTACATCATATGACTAGTACTTTCATTGCCAAATTGCTTTGCATGATCATATAAGCTGACATAGTAATTTTGTACATGTTATGCTTGATCACTGGACATCCTGGTACACTGCCAGAGGCATTCATATAGAGTCATACTATATTCATGTTGAGTTGTAAGTAAATAAAAGTGTGATCGTCATCATTATTAGGGCACTGTCTCAGAGGAAAGGATGATGAAGACAATGATTCCCCCACAAGTCGGGATGAGACTCCGGACAAAAAAATAAAAGAAAAAGAAAGAAAGAAAGAAAAATAAAAGAAAGAAAAAAGAAGAAAAAGAAAAAAAATGAGAGAAAAGAGAGAAGGGACAGTGCTACTACCTCTTATTCCACACTTGTGCCTCAAAGTGGCACCATCTTCTTCATATAGAGAGTCTCTTGTTTATCACTTCCATATGGTAGTGGGAATTTTTCATTATAGAACTTGACTTGTATATTCCGATGACGGGTTTCCTGAAATGCCTGAGGTCTTCATGAGCAAGCAAGTTGGATGCACACCCACTGAGCTTCAGTTGAGCTTTCATACACTTATAGCTCTAGTGCATCCGTTGCATGGCAATCCCTACTCCTCGCATTGATATCTATTGATGGGCATCTCCATAGCCCATTGATACGCCTAGTTGATGCGAGACTTTCTTCTCCACTTTCACCCCTTTGAAACCCACCACCATATTCGATTGCACCTTTATGCTATATCCTTGGTCCATGTTCATACATTGCGCGAGTAATAAAAAGCTGAAGCGCGTTAAAAAGTACAATCCAATTCCCTGACTTGACACCGTGGTGCTTGACATTTGTATCTGTGTGGTGAAGATGGAGCCATGCTATTCTAATATGATAAAATGAATAGGGGGTCAGCATTCTTTTCGGATCGTATACTTTGAAACTTGATGATTATGTTGCTTATGTTTATAAATATTACTATGTTGATGTTTATTAATTCATCATTTCTCAATGAACAAACCTGCAATAGATTACATGTTGGGTAGCATGTCACATCAAAAATTCTGTCTTTTGCATTTACCTACTCGAGGATGAGCAGGAATTAAGCTTGGGGATGCAGATACGTCTCCAACATATCTATAATTTTTGATTGTTCCACGCTATTATTATCATTCTAGGATACTTTTTGGGTGTTTATTTACAAATTAATATTATTTTGAGCACTAACCTATTAACCCAGTGCCATGAAACTTTAATATGATTTTTTCTGGACCAAAAGAAGACCTCGAAGCTTCACAAGGAGGCCCGGGGCCCCACGAGGGAGGCACCACACAACAGGGCGCGCCATGGGGTGGGCCACGTCTTGTTGCATGGCCCCTCCCTCGGGCGTCCTCCGATGCCCCTCTCTGGCCTATAAATTCTCTAAAATCCCAAAACCTTAAGGAGCATCCCGAAACACTTTTTTCCGCCGCCGCAAGTCTCTATTCCGTCATGTGCCCATCTGGAGCCATGTTTCGGTGCCCTGCCAGAGGGGGAATCGATCATGGAGGGCCTCTACATCATCCTTGCTGCTCCCATGGTGATTTGTGAGTAGTTCACTACAGACCTACAGGTCCGTAGTTAGTACCTAGATGGCTATCTCTCTCTCCCTCGATCTTCAATACAATGATCATCGCATCTTCGCTTTGATCTATCCGAAGTAATTCTTTCATGCGGTGCATTTGTTGCGATCCGATGAATTGTGGGTTTATGTTTAGATTATTCATGAAAAGTATTTGAGTAACCTCTGAATATTATGATTCTTATTTGCATGATCATTATATCTTCATAAATCTCTCCGATCTATTGAGATAGTTTGGCCAACTAGATCGATATTTCATCCATGAGAGGGGTGCATTGTAGTGGTTTCAATCTGGCGGTGCTCTATATCCCAGTGATAGAAAGGGACAAGACACACATTTGTATTGCTGCCACTAAGGATAAAACAATGGGATTAGTTCATATTAATTGAATTCTCTCTGTCTACATCATGTCATCGTTCTCCCAGCATTACTCTGTTTTACTTAATACTCTAGATGCATGCTGGATAGCAGACGATGGGTGGAGTAATAGTAATAGGTGCAGGCAGGAGTCAGCCTATTTGCTTGTGGACGTGATGCCTTTATATACATGACCATTTCCATGAATAAAGATTGCATAACTATGCGATTTTCTATCAATTGCACAACGGTAATTTTTCTACCCACCGTATGCTTACTATATGAGAGATGCCACTATGGAAAACTATTGCAACCGGGTCTATTCACTTATAAATTTACAAAAGCTTTTAATACCTTGTTGCCATTTATTTTATTTTATTTTATTGTGCAATTTACAATTATCTACTATCATCTACACACTTCATTTACTTGCAAATAAGGAGACCAAGGGGATTGACAACCCTCTTGCCGCGTTGGGTGCAAGTGTTTGCTCTTTTGTGTGCACTCGATGAAGACGGTGGTTGAACGTTACTCCTATTGGTTCGATAAACCTTGGTTCTCTACTGAGGGAAATACTTATCCATACTGTGCTGCATCACCCGTTCCTCTTCACAGAAAATCCAACGCAGATCACAAGTATACGCTACCTTGTCGGACCCCTCCTCTCTGTCACTCAAGTGACCGCAGGCGCACGTGCCCGAGCGTCGTCAGTGTCCGCCAGCCTCTACTCACGCCCCTGGCCCGCCTCGGGCTCACTCTCTTCTCCCTCTCTCTTCCCAGCGTGCTACACGACCCCCACGAACACCGCACAGAGCCCAGGGCCCCCTACCGCAGCCTCCAGAACCATTGTCGCGGACGTTGGTGAGCTACGCCCACGATGGACCGTGGCCAGGCTATTTAAGCCGCTCCCGGGCTCCTCTCTACACTCCTCTCGCTCTCACCCCACCCCAATAGTACCCTTGCACCACCCTCTCCTCCCCAGAGCCGCCCAAGCTCGAGATCGAGCTCGAGCTCCGCCGCATCGGGCCACTGCTGATCTCACGGTTGGGAGCACCTCTAGCCCCCGTTCTTCTTCCTTTGGCCCCCTCTCACCTCTCTGATGTGTTTCCCTCTCTTCCCCATGTTATTTGCAGCAGGAAATGACCCCGGCGACTGCACTCTGATGACCCACAAGTAATGAGTAACAATAGTAACAAAGGTCCAGCAAGGTAGCCCAATCCTTTTTATAGCAAAGGACAGGCCTGAAAGTACTCTTATATTAAGCAAGCGCTCTCGAGGACACATGGGAATTTCTGTCTAGTCATATTCATCATGTTGAGTTGATTCGCTTTCGCTACTTTGATAATTTGATATGTGGGTGGACTGGTGCTAAGGTGTTGTTCTTACTTGAACTAACAACCTACTTATGATTACTCCCTCTCGCAAGCATCCGCAACTATGAAAGAAGAATTAAGATAAATCTAACCATAGCATGAAACATGTAGATCCAAATCAGCCCCTTATGAAGCAACACATAAACTGGGGTTTAAGCTTCTGTCACTCTAGCAACCCATCATCTACTTGTTACTCCACAATGACTTCCCTTAGGCCCATAACATGGTGAAGTGCCATGTAGTCGACGTTCACATGACACCACTAAGAGAAGTAACAACATACATATCATCAAAATATCGAACGAATACCAACTTCACATGATTACTTATAACAAGACTTCATACATGTCCTCAGGAACAATAGTAACTACTCACACCTCATCAACATATTCAAGATCAGAGGTATAATAATGATGATTAAGGATCTGAACATAATATCTTCCACCAAGTAATCCAACAAGCATCAACTACAAGATGTAATCAACACAACTAGTAACCCACATGTACCAATCTGAGGTTTTGAGACAAAGATTGAATACAAGAGATGAACTAGGGTTGGACATGATATGGTGTTGGTGAATATGTTGATGAGGATTGGTCCTCCCACGAAGTAGGGAGCGTTGGTGATGACGGTAGCTTCGATCGCCCCCTCCCGGAGAGGAATTTCCCCGGCAGAATCTGACTGCCGGAGTGCAAAAGGGCATCTGCCCAGGTTTCCGCCTTGAGACGGCAACGCTTCGTCCCCAAGGGTTGCTTATGATTTTTTCTAGGGTAAAACATGCCATATAGGAGAAGAGGGGCGTCGGGAGGCTAGCAGGGGCCCCACAAGCCATCAGGGCGCAGCCAGTGGGGGCGCGCCCTGTTGGCTTGTGGCCCCCCTCTAGTATATTTTTGGCCCAGAAATTCTTAAATATTCAACAAAAATTCACCGTGAAGTATCAGGTCATTTGGAGTCTGGTGATTTTTCTGCCTTTTCCTCGGTTTTCAGTCCAGAATTCCAGTTTTCAGATATTTCCCTCTTTGTGATGTACCTTGCATATTCAGAGAGAAACGACATAAGAATTGTATAATAATATGGAATAATGGACAAGAATGAAGTAGATAGTAATAAGAAATCATGATGCAAAATGGACGTATCAACTTCCCCAAGCTTGGACCTCGCTTGTCCTCAAGCGAAAGCCGAACTCTAAAATAATGACCACATAATTTGAGAGAGAGGCGTCGATAAAAACAGAATACGAACATGAGAGCATCATGAATATCATTATAGCAGCAAGCTTTTCATCATATAACTTCTCATAAACAAGTAAAGATCTATTCACAATTATCGAAGTATGAAGCATAAACCTTATTGACAACCAACAAACGGTGCTTTTAGTCATGGAGATAATCATAATTCATCATATTCAAGAGAAGAGTCTATATAAGAGCTTTCATTCTAGCAAATCCACATACTCAACTATCATTTAGTCATCTACGATTGTTGACACTCATTGCATATTTTTAGAGCTAATGTTTGTGCCGGACACATAGAGCTAATGTTTTTGCCGGACACATAGGAAGATAGGGGCTCAATTTGCCACCCGACTCGTTTACCTCATGGATAATGTCAACAATAATGAATCATGGTTTCTTACATTCAACTGGATATATATATATCTGGATCTTTCCTCAACACGTGATGCTTGCCAACTAAGAGGGTTTATAAATTAAAATAAGGGAAGGTATTAATGACTCTTGTATGAAAGTAAAATATTTATGAAAATAAAAGATAGGCCCTTCGCAGAGGGAAGCAGAGGTTGTCATGCGCTTTTATTTGTTTAGATGTGCAATCTCTTAATGCAAAGGAATGCCACTTTATATTGCCCCTTGTGATAGCGAACTTTATTATGCACTCCGTCGCTTTTATTTCTTCGTCATCACAAGATCGTACAAAGCTTATTTTCCCTTTTCAATAAAAGATAATACATGATTATATGCAATTTTTATTGCTTGGTGCACCGATGACAACTTACTTGAAGGATCTTATTCAATCCATAGGTAGGTATGATGGACTCTCATGGAAAGAAACTGGGTTTAAGGGGTTATGGATGCACAAGTAGTATCTCTACTTGGTGCAGAAATTTTGGCTAGCAAAAGGTCTAAAAGAAACATCACATGTTAAAGGATCCATGACCATATAACTTCTATGCAAATGTAAGCAATCATGGCCATTTGGTGAGGGTTTGCAATCATAGATGATGTCCAAGATAGTGTATTTGCACGTGGATCTTCTCTTCTCTATCATAGTCTTGCATAGATTATGAAAATGACTAAGGCTATGTTTGTTTTATTCCCAACAATTTTCATAGCTCATACTTTCTTTTTATGTGAAGTCATTACTCCCCATGAGCTAAGCACATGATCTTTCTATTTCTCTTATTTCCTTACTAAGGTGTAGGATGCAATGAGGGTAAGGCACACGAACTCAACAAACTTTATTATATAACTCTCACACTCGGTTACAAGGATAGATAGAACTCAAAGCAAAATACTAAGCAAAAACAAATCTGAAATTTATTTCTCTAAACCACGAAATAACTAAGGATTGAACTAAGAAAAAAGATGATGGTAAAAAGTGATGGTGATACGATACCGGGGCGCCTCCCCCAAGCTTGGAACAAGCTAGGGGTGGTGCCCATACCCATGTACTCATGTGTTCTTCGGTGATGGTGGAAGTGTGAGGTAATCCTCCATCTTCCAAGGCATAGGTTCCCCATCATGGAAAGAATCTCTTGTCTTTGGAATCCTGAAATCAGCAGCGAGGCTCATCCTTTTAAACCTAGATTCATAATCACAGTTCTGGGTTTGAAGTTCATAGATTTGATCTTGGAGGTGCTCGATCCGCTCTTGAAGATTGAAGAGACCTTCTCCCACACTCCCTGTGTCCATCTTGTTTTCACGGATGAAGTCCATGATCATAGAGTGATTATCACTCAGACCAAGTTCAACCATCCCTTGGCACTTGAAGATCTCCTGCTCCACTGCTGCAAGTCTGGCCTTGTCACTTCCCTCCTTCTTGGGACCTTGGACATCCCGGATGTGGAGCACCCCATCACGCATCTCAATGGCTTAAGGGTGCTTCATCACCTCCAGCAGGTAGGGGTTGATGACCTTCTTGAAGAACTTGTCTTTGGATGAGCTTGGGGAAGTCATGGCGATCTAGATTTGTTAGATAAACAGCTCGAAACAAGAACAGAGAGGAAACTCGCGATGCGGTGGTCAAAACATACGGGAGTATATATAATGATTTTTTCCAGGTCAGAATACATGCTCAGGAAGAAATCGGAGTCCGGTGGAACACGAGGGCCCCACTGACTCCTTTTTATTTTTGGATTTTTTCTAAAATACCAAAACCAACAGAAACTATTTTTTTGGAATTTTTGGAGTCGGTTTACTTACCGTACCACATACCTACCCCTTTTTCAGGTTTATGGAGTGTTCCAGAAGGCCTCCCGTATGTGTTCTTCTGGTGTTATAACTTGAATGACATTAGTCTCCTCATTAATGGGTGTACCTGAAATATAATGCTTGATTCTTTGCCCATTCATCACTCTCCGGTTTTTGCCTTCAAAGTTATTAATTTTAATAGCACCGGAGCGATAGACCTCTTCGTCAACATATGGACCTTCCCATTTGGATAAGAATTTTCCTAAAAAAATCTGAAACGAGAATTGTACAAAAGCACAAGGTCTCCTACATTGAATTCCCGTTTTTTGAATCCTTTTATCATGCCATCTCTTAACCTTTTCTTTAAACAATTTAGCATTTTCATAGGCGTGTGTCCTCCATTCATCTAGTGTGATAATATTAAATAAACTCTTCTCTCCGGCAAGCTTAAAGTCATAATTAAGTTCTTTAATTGCCCAATAAGCCTTATGTTCTAACTCAAGATGTAAATGACAAGCTTTTCCATACATCATTTTATACGGGGACATCCCCATGGGGTTCTTATAAGCAATTCTATAAGCCCAAAAAGCATCATCTAGTTTCTTAGACCAATTCTTATTGGATCTATTGACAGTCTTTTGCAAGATTAATTTTATTTCTCGATTGCTCAATTCAACTTGGCCACTAGACTGAGGATGATAGGGTGATGCAATTCTATGGTTAACATCATATTTAGCTAGAAGTTACGGAAAGCACCATGAATAAAATGTGAACCACCATCAGTCATTAAATATCTAGGGACTCCAAACCACGGAAAAATAATTTCCTTAAGCATTTTAATAGAAGTGTTATGATCAGCACTACTAGTTGGAATAGCCTCTACACACTTAGTAATGTAATCAACAACAACTAAAATATGAGTATATCCATTTGAGGAAGGAAAAGGTCCCATGAAGTCAAAACCCCAAACATCAAATGGTTCAATGGCAAGTGAATAGTTCATAGTCCCAATGTTACCAACTCTTTGGCATTCATTACATGAAAGGACATACTAACGAGCATCTTTGAAAAGAGTAGGCCAATAAAAACCAGATTGTAATACCTTGTGTGCAGTTCTGTCACCAGCATGGTGTCCTCCGTAAGCCTCGGAGTGACACTTCCATAGGATCTGTCCCTGTTCATGCTCAGGTACACAACGTCTAATAACACCATCTACTCCTTTATAAAGATATGGGTCATCCCAAAAGTAATGTCATAAATCATAAAAGAATTTCTTCTTTTGTTGGTAGGTAAAGTTAGGTGGTATATATTTAGCGACAATATAGTTAGCATAATCAGCATACCAAGGGGTAGTATGTGAAGTATTTATTGCAGCAAGTTGTTCATCAGGAAAATTATCATCAATAGGCAGTGGGTCATCAAGAACATTTTCCATTCTAGACAAGTTATCTGCTACCGGGTTTTCGGCTCCCTTCCTATCAACGATGTGCAAATCAAACTCTTGAAGTAAAACGACCCACCTAATAAGTCTAGGTTTAGCATCTTTCTTTTCCATAAGGTATTTAATAGCAGCATGATCAGTGTGAATAGTTACTTTGGAATCAACAATATAAGGTCTAAACTTATCACATGCAAAGACAACTACTAAAAATTCCTTTTCAGTGGTGGCATAATTTCTTTGGGAAGCGTCTAGAGTTTTACTAGCATAATGAATAACATTCAATTTCTTGTCTAATCTTTGCCCTAGAACGACACCAACGGCATAATCACTAGCATCACACATAATTTCAAATGGTAAGTTCCAATCAGGTGGTTGAACAATGGGTGCAGAAATCATAGCTTTCTTAAGTATTTCAAAAGCTTCTACACAATAATCATAAAAAACAAAAGGAATATCTTTTTGAAGAAGATTAGTTAACGGCCTAGAAATCTTTGATAAATCTTTGATGAAACGCCTATAGAAACTAGCATGACCAAGGAAACTTCTTATACCTTTGATATCTTTTGGGCATGGCATTTTCTCAATTGCATCAACTTTAGCTTTGTCCACTTCAATACCTCATTCAAAAAATTTATGCCCAAGCACTATGCCTTCATTTACCATAAAATGGCACTTTTCCCAATTCAAGACAAGATTAGTTTCTTCACATCTCTGCAAAACTCGATCAAGGTTGCTCAAGAAATAATCAAAAGAAGTCCCATAAACAGAAAAATCATCCATGAATACCTCAACAATCTTTTCACAAAAATCAGAGAATATAGCAGGCATACATCTTTGAAAGGTAGCAGGTGCATTGCATAAACCAAAAGGCATACGTCTATAAGCATAAGTTCCAAAAGGGCAAGTGAAGGTAGTTTTCTCTTGATCCTCTTTTGACCCAGGTATTCGGGAAAAAACAGAGTATCCATCAAGAAAACAAAAATGTGTGTGCTTAGATAATCTTTCTAGCATTTGATCGATAAAAGGCAAAGGGTAGTGATCTTTCCTAGTAGCTTTGTTTAATTTCCTGAAATCAATCACCTTCCTATAACCAGTTACTATTCTTTGTGGAATAAGCTCATCTTTATCATTAGGTACAATGGTTATACCGCCTTTCTTAGGGACACAATGAACAGGACTTACCCATCTACTATCAGCAATAGGATAAATTATACCTGCTTCCAGAAGTTTTAATATTTTGGTTCTTACCACCTCCTTCATCTTAGGATTGAGACGACGTTGGTGGTCAACGACTGGTTTAGCGTCAGGTTCCATATTTATCTTGTGTTGACATAGCGTAGGGCTTATGCCCTTAAGATCATCAAGAGTATATCCGATAGCAGCCCTGTGCTTCCTTAGAGTTTTAAGTAATCTTCTCTCTTCATGCTCTAAAAGGTTAGCAATAATAATAACAGGATATATCTTCTTTTCATCGAGGTAAGCATATTTCAAAGTATCAGGTAAAGTTTTAAGCTCAAACACGGGATCTCCCTTGGGTGGAGGAGGATCCCCTAAAATATCAACCAGTAAGTTGTGTTTAAGAATAGGTGTTTGCTTAAGAAATATGTCATCTATTTCATTTCTTTCATTCATATGCATGTTATTTTCATGGTCTAGTAAATATTGTTCTAACGGATCGGTAGGAGGTACGACAATAGAAGCAAGACCAATTATTTCATCCTTACTAGGTAATTCTTTCTCATGTGGTTGTCTACCAAACTTGGAGAAATTAAATTCTTGAGACACATCACCAAAGCTTACTATGACCTTCTCAGTAACACAATTAATTTCAGCATTAACAGTATTTAAGAAAGGTCTACCTAATATAATGGGACAAAAGTTATCCTATTTGAATCAAGTACTAAGAAGTCAGTTGGGTACTTAATTTTTCCACACAAGACTTCAACATCTCTAACAATCCCAAGTGGTGTAATAGTGTCTCAGTTTGCAAGTTTAATAGTGACATCAATGTCTTATAGCTCAGAGGGTGCTATGTCATTCATAATTTCTTGATATAAAGTAAAAGGTATAGCACTAACACTAGCACCAATATCACACAAGCCATGATAACAATGGTCTCCAGTTTTAAGTGAAACAACTGGCATGCCGACAACTGGTTTATTTTTATCTAACTCATCCTGCGCGTTTCTAGCAGGTTTTGCAATTCTAGCAGCTTCACCACATAAGTAAATAACTTGACCATCAATGTTATCAACTAGAAGATCTTTAACCATAGCAACATTAGGCCCAATGTTTATTTGTTTAGAAGGTTTAGGTATTCTAACATGACTTTTATTAACCACAGTTGTAGCCTTAGCATGTTCCTTAATTCTAACAGGAAAAGGAGGTTTCTCAATGTAGGCAGTAGGAACAATTGGATCAACATGGCTAACAATTATTTCTTCCTTCTCAATTTTAATTGGTTCCTCTAATTACTTTTCAATGGGTGGATAATATTTAAACCACTTCTCCTTACGGAGATCAACATGAGTAGCAAATGATTCACAGAAAGAAGCTACTATCTCAGAGTCAAGGCCATATTTATTGCTAAAATTATAGAAAGCATTGGTTCCCATAAAAGATTTAACACAATCAAACTTAAGCTTTATACCTGACTCTTTACCTTTGTCGAGTTCCCAATCTTCAGAGTTGCTTTTAATTCTTTCCAGAAAATTCTATTTGAATTCAATAGTCCTATTCATAAAGGAACCGGTAGAAGAAGAATCGAGTAGTACTAGATCATCATGAGAAAGCCGAGCATAAAAATTTTGTATAATAATTTTTCTTGAGAACTCATGGTTGGGGTAGGTGTGCATCATTGATTTAAGCCTCCCGCAAGCTTGAGAGAACCTTTCTCCTTCACGAGGCCAACAATTATAAATAAAGTTCTGATCACGATGGACTAGATGCATAGGATAAAACTTCTGATGAAATTCCAGCTTCAAGTGATTCCAGTCCCATGATACAATATCGTCCAATAGCCTGTACCACATTAATGCCTTTCCCTCCAAAGATAAAGGGAAAACTTTCTTCTTAACTTTGTCTCCGGATAACCCTACAAGCTGAAATAATCCACAAATATCATCGACAAATATCAAATGGTAATCAGGATGAGTTGTTCCATCATATGGATTAGATAACATTTTTTCAAGCATACCCGAAGGAATCTGATAATAAATATTTTCAGTAGGTTCAGTAGGTTGAGGAACAATTTCCTCATCTTCAGTTCGAGGCGAAGATGCCTCGAACAAGCCACTCAAAGGGTGACCATTCATAGCGACAAGCAACAGTAAATTTCAGCACGCATAGAAAATATTTCCTTACCAATTCCACTTACCAAAGGCGCCTCACTCCCCGGCAACGGCACCAGAAAAGAGTCTTGATGACCCAGAAGTATAGGGGATCAATCGTAGTCCTTTCGATAAGTAAGAGTGTCGAACCCAACGAGGAGCAGAAGGAAATGACAAACGGTTTTCAGCAAGGTATTCTTGACAAGTGTTGTAAGTGGCAATAGTAGATAGTTTTGCAGCAAGATAATTTGTAGCAAGTAACGAGTAACAATAGTAACAAAGGTGCATCAAGGTAGCCCAATCCTTTTTATAGCAAAGGACAGGCTTGAAAGTACTCTTATATTAAGCAAGCGCTCCCGAGGACACATGGGAATTTCTGTCTAGTCATATTCATCATGTTGAGTTGATTCGCGTTCGCTACTTTGATAATTTGATATGTGGGTGGACCGGTGCTATGGTGTTGTTCTTACTTGAACTAACAACCCACTTGTGATTACCCCCTCTTGCAAGCATCATGTCGGTGCACTAGGACTGGGATACCCAGTGCCCCTGACTTATGCACACGCAGTAGTAGCAGAACCCAGTCAAAACCAGTCCAAGCCAGAGAAGCCGCTCTACGAGAGATCAAGGAGTGCAACAAGAAGACAGAACCAACATCCAAGACCAAGACCCCGGCAGAAGCAGCCTACGCTGGCTAAGCAACGCCGGCAAGGTCGATGCAACGACCCAAAACGGGCCCGAGCCGCGCCAGTCACGTCCCCAGTGCCTGCCGGGGACCGAGGCGCACACATCTTCAGGAAGACCCAGCAAGCCATCCCCCGGCAGGCGCGAGCCGATCGGCCACCGCTCCACCGCATCGCAATGCCAGTCATTTGTCGATGTTGTGTCGAGCCCTTAGGTGGCTAAGTGGCTCTCGCTAAGGACGTGGCGGCTTGCTGGAAGGCAGATTATGCCCATTTGACACCCGTCCAGAGGCGTGTCGAGATATTAAGCACCTGTCATCCAAGCGGTGGTAAAAGCTTGTCGGGGATGCGTCCCCGCACGCCACCTAGGCTAGCATTTATGGCATTTTGTCCTAAGTGCCAGAGTTAGGTATGATAGCACTGTTAGCTATCTAATCACTAGATAATGTCTGTTTTGCCACTTTGGTTGCCCCTTGACCTATAAAAGGAGGCCCAAGGCAACCTAGCTCAAGATTCGGACCTTTGGACACTTGTACTAGCGTAGCAACTCTCCCGAAGGCACCCTTGCCGGGTTTGAGCGCTATGTGTGCTTCGTGTTCCCCCGATCAATCCACCAAAGCAGAAGTAGGGTTTTACGCTTCTCAGTGGCCCGAACCTGGGTAAAGCACCAGCGCCTCATCATTGTGCGATCTCATCACCTTTGCTCTTCGTGCAACGTGATCTCGCCCCTGCCGAACCATAAAGGGGCCCTTGGCCCCATAGGTGAGCGTGTCCATCGTGCCCTGACATCTTTGGCATGCTAGGTAGGGGTCGTCATTTGCGCGAACCTGAGATCGTGAGCAGCGCGTCGATCTTCAGCACCGTCTTCTTCATCTATGGCTCCCAAGAAGAAGATCGGCACAACCGCGCATCCCTCCACTTCGACGGCCCCCTCGCACGCAGCTGCGGACGCCATTGGCACCGCGGCGGCGGCGAGTGAGGTGGGCATGATGGGCGACGCGACTGGCGCAGGCGGCGCCACCGTAGTATCCCCCATGGCCGAAGCTGGAGCGAGAAACACCGAAGAGGAGCAACAACAGCAACATTTTGGCGAGCTCGGCCCTAGTGTCGCGGGAGGAGGAAACATTCGGTCTCCACTCCCCGCCGCACTGGCGGCTGCGGCCGCAACAGCGGCGCCCAATTTGGGGCAAGCCGTGATCTTCCAGCTGAGCCCGTCACAGGCGCGTCTGCTAGGCGCACGCCTCGCCCAGAGCAGGACGGAGCGCCCAGCGGGGCCGCAGACCCGCAAGTTCGACCTCCTCCAAGTCAGACCGCCTCGGCGACCGGTGCACGGCGACGCTCCCTTGGTTCCACCAGGAGTTGAGCAACGTCGCAATCCGCCTCTCTAGCCATGCCGGCCACGGCAGTAGAAGCGATGGCGTGGGCCCAGCTGTTGTTAAATTTCCCGCCGGTGGCTGACAAGATGAACGAATGGAGAGCCACCATCCAGAGTTTGATCGGCTTCGTCGAAGCCAGCAAATCGCAGCATACAGAGCCGTCGCGATACCCACGGACGGAGATGGGCGGCCCGGGCTGACGGTCGTGTCGAGGGGGCCGTGCCAACGGTGCAATCCCCTTCGCAACAACAGACCGAGAGGCAGCCACAACAAGCTCCACGTGCTGACGAGTCCGACGAAGCATCTATGATCTCGTCCGGCCCGCACGATCGCCGGGACCAGCGGCGTGTTTTGGAAGACCGACAAAGGGAAGATGCGCGCGTCACCATAGAGCGACGCCGGAAAGCGCACCGCCAATCCGACAGGCGCAACGGCCCAGATGCTGGTGACCCCGCGCCCAGTGTTGGCGGGTACCTGCCTTATGAGGTTGGGTGCCCTGCCTTCACTCGCGAGCTGCGACAGGTCCGCTGGCCATCGGCCCGAGCTTTCAAGCCTGAGCTGACGGAGAAATACGATGGGAAGCTAAACCCGGCGGAGTTCCTGGGCATCTATACGATAGCCGTCCAAGCCACCGGAGGAAGAGATGAGAAGGTGGTCGCCAACTATTTCCCTTTGGCACTCAAGCCAAATGTGAGATCGTGGCTGATGCACCTGCCGGAGAACTCTATTTCATCATGGGCTGACTTGTGCAACGAGTTTGTCGGCGCCTTCACAGGTGGCCACCAGGAGCCAGGGCAGCCTAGCAACCTGCAAGTCCTTCCGCAGAAGGAGGGAGAAACCTTGCGGAAGTACATCAAGAGATACAGTCGAGTACACCGCAATATTCCCGAAATACACCCCGCAGCCATGATTGCCGCGTTCCATTCGAACGTGCGCAATAGGAGGATGCGGGCCAAGATGAATGTTAAACTCCCCAAGACCGTCAATAAGTTATATACATTGGCGGACAAGTGCGCTCGTGCTGAGGAAGGAAGGCGACTCCCCGGAGAGGAGGCTAGCGTTGAAGTCGACTCCGATGACGATGACGATGCCCCTGGCCCGAAGGGGAAAAGCCGAAGGCGCAACAAGAAACGTAAGGGAAAGGCAGTGTTGGCTGCTCTGGTAATCTCAATGCCGGCAAGAAGGCCAAGGCCGAGGCCCCCGGCAAGGGAGCTGCCGCATGCGCTGATTGCCGGGAGGCCGCAACGGCAGAGAAAACCGGAAAGTCTGACGGGCCATACTGCAAAATCCACCGCACCCAAGGTCATGATCTCCAAGAATGCCGCCAAGTTGAGCAGCTTGCTGAGAAGGAGAAGGCTGAATATGAGAAGCATGACAAGGAGAGAGGCCAAGATGGTGCTGTCGGGAAGGGCCATGGTGGTAGAGGAGGCCGCCGCGGCAAGGCCCCGCAGCAGAAGGAGAAACCGGCTAGAGGCCGTGAGAAGAAAGAAGGAGATGATATGACTGATGATGAGGATGATGAGGATGATATGACTGAGAATTCCAAAAAGCAACTGGAGCTATGTGTGTTGACTGGGGTGCGTCCTTGCATTCCTCTCATCGCCAACTCAAGCAGTGGGCGCGTGAGATCAACGCCATGGAGCCAGCTGCAGAGTCCAGAAGGCCACTCAAATGGTCCCGCACGCCTATCATCTTTGACGAAGAGGATCATCCTGACCGCACCACTGTGGTCGGATGTTTGCCGTTGTTGGTCTCCCCAACAATCCGCAACCTCAAAGTAACCAAGATGTTAGTTGACGGCGGGGCGGGGTTGAACTTAATCTCCCCTAAAGTGGTTGAAAGGCTGCAGATCCCTGACGGAGAGCTCAAAGCTACGGGTACGTTCCAAGGAATCAACCCCGGTAGGGGCCGACCCAAAGGAAATATCACTTTGCCTGTGACGTTCGGCGGGGAGTTGAACTACCGAACTGAGAAGGTGGTTTTTGATGTGGTCGAACTCCCTCTGCCTTACAACGGAATTCTTGGTCGCCCAGCTTTGGCAAAATTCATGGCAGCATCCCACTATCCTTACAACACTTTGAAGATGCCCGGGCCCGTGGGAATCATCTACATCCCATCTGATAAGAAGGATGCAGTTATATGCATGGACAAAATGTATCAAGACGCAGTAGCAGCTGAAGTCGCGGAAACCCCATCTCCCGCCAAGGAATCAATGAAGGGGAAGAAGTCTAGCAGAGACGCCAACAAGGACTCCGGGAAGCGCGCCTCTTCGGAGTGCGCTGCGCCCGTCGATGACCTGCCGGAGAGTTCCACTAGCAAGAGATCCAAGGTCACCTATCCTGCGACGAAGAAGGTCCCGGCAGGGCAGGATGGTGCTGATGGTACGTTTATCATCAGTGCCACCCTTAATGACAAATAGGAAAGTGCGCTCGTTGCCTTCCTGCGGGCGAATGTCGATGTGTTTGCTTGGCAACCATCTGATATCCCCGGTGTTCCCAGGGAGATAATTGAGCACCATCTTGCTGTCTAACCTCATGCCAAACCCGTCAAGCAGAAAGTTAGAAAGCAAGCCTTGGAGCGGCAGCAGTTCATCGCCGAGGAAATCAAGAAGCTCGAAGCAGCTGGTTTGGTCAGAGGAGTGTTGCATCCGACATGGTTAGCTAACCCGGTAGTGGTGCGCAAGGCGAATGGAAAATTGAGGATTTGCATTGATTTCACTGACTTGAACAAAGCATGCCTGAAGGACCCTTTTCCCTTGCCGCGCATCGATCAGACAGTTGATTCCACTTCCGAGTGTGACTTGCTTTCCTTCTTGGACGCATACTCCGGATACCACCAGATATTCATGGCCAAGGAAGATGACCGCGTTCATAACTCCGTGTGGCACATACTGCTTTGTACGTATGCCCTTCGGGTTAAAAAGCGCTGGTTCTACCTTTGCAAGGGCCGTGCAGATTGGATTCGAACCTCAGTTGCACAGAAACGTGGAAGCTTACATGGATGACATAGTAGTAAAAACCAAAGATGAAGCAACCCTCATACAAGACTTGGAAGAAACTTTTATGAACTTGCGCAAGATCAATTTGAAGCTCAACCATGAGAAGTGTGTGTTTGGTGTCCCATCCGGCAAGCTGCTTGGGTTCTTTGTGTCTCAGTGAGGAATAGAAGCCAATCCCGACAAGCTCAAAGCAATCGAGCAGATACAAGCACCCAAGTCCGTCAAGGACGTAAGACGCTTGGCCGAATGCATTGCCGTGTTGAGTAGGTTCATCTCCAAATCCACTGAGCGCACCCTGCCGTTTTTCAAGATTCTGAAAAAGGCCAGCCCGATGAAGTGGACACCAGAAGCATACGCAGTGTTGCAAGATCTGAAAGCTTACCTTTCCTCCGCTCCCACCTTGGTCGCGTCTAAACCGCAAGAACCGTTGCTGCTATACTTGGCGGCAACGAATCAAGTGGTTAGTGCAGCGCTGGTGGCGCAACGAGAAGTCGATGAAGACGCAGCCGCTGCAACTGATGTCACCGGGGGTGGAACCGAAACACCCGCGGCAGGACCTGATACAAACCAAGGGGAACCTAAGCAAGCAAACGAAGGCAGTATCAAGGAAGTGGCGAACAAGAAAGTGGTGCAGCGACCAGTGTACTTTGTCAGCTCCTTGTTACAAGGGGCTAGGTCAAGGTACTCTGGAGTGCAAAAGCTGATCTTCGGCCTTCTCATGGCCTCGAGGAAGCTGCGCCACTACTTCCAAGGCCACGAGATCACAGTTGTCACTCGCTTTCCGTTGCAGCATATATTGAGGAACCCCGAAGCCACTGGCAGGATAGTTGATTGGGCGCTAGACCTGTCAAGTTTTGGTTTGAAGTATGAGAGCACTTCCACTATCCAGAGCAGGGCATTGGCGGAATTCATTGCGGAATGGACACCCACGCCGGACGAACAGGTTCCAGATACAATTTTCCCCGGCAAAGAAGCGCCTAAGGAATGGATCATGTATTTTGACGGTGCTTTCTCACTTCAGGGCGCCGGAGCAGGCGTGCTCCTCATCGCCCCTACCGGAGAGCATCTCAAATATGTGGTTCAAATGCACTTTCCCCGGGAGAAGGCCACCAACAACACTGCTGAGTATGAGGGGCTCCTTGCCGGGCTCAGGATCGCGGTGGAGTTAGGAATCAAGAAATTGATCATCCGAGGAGATTCTCAACTCGTGGTGAGACAAGTCAACAAAGGTTATCAGAGTCCGTTGATGGAAGCATACGTGGAAGAGGTGAGGAAGCTGGAGGAGCACTTTGATGGATTGCAAGCAGAACATGTGCCACGTGCAGAAAACAGCATCGCTGATCATCTATCGAAGTGCGCCGCGCAAAAGCTCCCTATGGAACCAGGAACTTTTGTCCTCCACCTCACTCAGCCATCAGTATCCCCATCAACGATGACCAGGAAAAGAACAAAGCTAAATTCCGGCAAGCATTTCCCGGCAGAGCTTCCTGAAGCCACTGGTAGAGAAGCTACCGGGGACGGCCTCGTTTCGGTTGGTGAGCTGCTCCCTCCTGCAGAACCCCAGGTTCTCGCGGTCGAGGTAAGCACTCCCACGAACGAGGAGATTCCTTTAATCCTCGTTGTCGAGCCACAGGCTCCAGCTTGGGCACAACACATAGTCCACTTCCTTCAAACAGGAGAACTTCCCGAAGAACAAGAAGAAGCCGAAAAAGTAGCCCGCCAGTCAAGTATGTACCAGTTTGTCGATGACACTCTGTACAGAAAAAGACCAAACGGTGTGAAATTAAGGCACATTTGCCGGGAAGATGGACTGAAGCTGTTGGGAGAGATTCACGAAGGCATGTGTGGGTCTCACATTGGATCAAGGGCCCTTGCCGGAAAAGCCTTCTGGCAGGGTTTCTATTGGCCCGCCGCCCTCCAAGATGCAACTGAGCTAGTCACCAAGTGTGAAGCCTGCCAGTTCCATTCCAAGAAGATTCATCAACCAGCGCAAGCTCTCCAGATGATCCCTTTATCCTGGCCATTCTCGATCTGGGGGATCGATATTTTGGGGCCCTTTCCCCGCGCCGTCGGGGGCTTTGAATTCTTGTTCGTAGCAATCGACAAGTTTACAAAGTGGCCAGAGGTGGAACCAGTGAGGAAGGTGACCATGCAATTAGCTGTCAAATTCCTGAAAGGACTGGTGTGCCGTTTCGGAGTGCCCAACAGGGTGATCACTGATAATGGCACCCAGTTCCCGAGCCGCACCTTTATGCAATACATCCAAAGCCTTGGAAGCAAGGTCTCCTTTGCCTCTGTTACCCATCCGAGGAGCAATGGGCAAGTCGAGAGGATGAATGCTGAAGTGTTGCGTGGGCTCAAGACAAGAACTTTCGATAGACTGCGAAGAAGCGGCAAGCGTTGGATAGATGAACTTCCGGTGGTTCTTTGGTCCCTCAGAATGACACCAAATCGAGCTACCGGCCAGATGCCCTTCTCCCTAGTGTACGGGGCGGAAGCAGTTCTCCCCACGGAACTCATATACGGATCTCCTCGAGTACTTGCCTACGATGAAGTAGAGCAAGAGCAGCTACGGCATGACGATGCCATGCTCCTCGAGAAAGATCGTCTTCGGGTTGCTGTGCGTGCTGCACGCTACCAGCAAGCCCTGCACTGCTATCATAGCCGCAGGGTCCATGCCGGGAGCCTTGAGGAAGGCGACCTTGTCCTTAGGCGTGTTCGGTCCGCCAAGGGTACCAACAACTTGACGCCGAGTGGGAAGGCCCTTACCGGGTAGCACGAGTCACCAGACCTGGCGCAGTCCGTCTGGAGACCGAAGATGGCATCAAAGTGCTTAACTCATGGAATATTGAGCATCTTCGTAAGTTCTACCTGTAAGGCGCGGTGGTCGGCCTCAGTCCTCGGCAACCACCTTTTGTACAAGCCTTGCCGCTGTGCATGTAACCCTTTGTACAAAGCCAGGCACAGACGCTGTGCATGCAATAATAAAGCTAGGCATTGAATCATACCATCAAACTGCATGTTTACTATGCATTTTTTATGTTGCAATGTTATCGCTTTTAAGTTTTAGAAATTTGCTAGAGTACTTGATGAGCCTGTGATCCTTGTTACCGCATTCTCTCTCCCCAAAGGATAGAGGCCTCTTGCCCTACATGTTTTACCATCACGAAAACAAGGAAGGAGGGCAAAGAAACAAGGACGGCAGCCCATCGTACTCCAGAAAGGGATACTACCTGAAAAGATAAGTTTAACCACATATCCCTAGCTCGGTGCCGTTTGCTCCCTTAAGAAAACCTTTGCTATCCTTTTTGACTGTATACCATGGAGTCCTTCACGCAATGGAAACCCTTGTCGGGACGAGCCGTCCGCCAGCTCCTGTCTCTTATCAGCTCTGGGGGTGCGCCGATGCCGACAAGGAGCCTTGCCGGGAAATGATACTAGCCTGCTGCCGGGGGCTCGCTCCCCCTTTGGCGCTCGCGGTTAGTACTGACCCGGCAGATAGTTCCGTGCGGCAAGGACAAACATGCTGACACAGTATATACGAAGGGAGAAAAGGATAGTACTTAAGGAAGAGAAATAACATTTTTTCATTCATTTTCGGTACAAAATGGATCAAAATTACATTATGATTAGCCAAAACTTGGCAAGCGCCTACACCTTTTGATTTATAAAAAGATAAGTGCCCCGTAATGCCTTTCTTGTCCCTCTCCTCTTCAGATTGGATGGAGAAGAAAAACAGGGCAAAAGGAGCGCCTGGATGGGATTCGGCGCCTCCCCCCAGGGCCAGCGGGATGCGTCCCCTGAAAGATCAGAAGGACCCTACCCCAGGCAGGGCGGACGAAGCTGGCGGGGCGGACAAAGCCGACAATGAGGAAGAAGGCGGAGGGTAGGTGCAGATGGTGGCGCTGCCGAAGCCCAGCTGGTGATGATGGTGCTGTCAGCATTCACGACGCGTTGGAGCCGTCATCCACGCTCCTGAAGCGTCGTGGGTTGCCGCTGCCATCATCTTCCTCATCGCCACCGCTCAAGGGGACACCTCCGCCGTCATCCGAGCCCTCGACGCGGCAGCCGAGGAACCTCATAGAGAGCATGGTCGTCCTAGTCGGCCCGAGGCAGAGAAGACTCCCTGCCCTTAGGGAGTGCACGCAGGCGAAAGGCTCCCACCCATGTGCAGGATACATAGCGCCATGGGTGGGGAACTCTGCCGCGACCCATGAAGAACCGATGCTGCGATCGCTCACGTAGAGCCAATGGCCGTACGGACGATCTTTCATCGTCGCCTTGAAGAAGAAGCGCGGAGACCGCAGTCGACCACAGCACTGCGCTTCCACTATGGGCTCCGACGCGGTGTCATCCACGCGGCGTTTTGCCAAGACTGAAGCAGCGGGCGACACAGCGGCAGGTGCGCCACCGCAGCTACCCCTTGCGCGGCCACCGCGTCGCCCGCTCCTCCGCTCAAGACCCTTCCAGCCAGCTCTGGGTCCAAAACCATCGACCCAAGCCGGGGGCTGGGCATGGACACAAAAAGAAGACCCTGCGGTGGCAGGCGCACTAACCCAACCTTTCCCCCTGATCATCAGGAGGAAAGGTACGGCCCTACGACGGAGAAGAAGGGAGGCAATGTGAACTTGGGATTGAAGAGGAGAAGGGAATGGATGAGCATCGCCCGTTGTGACCCCCCAATTTATAGGGAGGGGCACGGGGGCTAGCTCTCCTACGCTCCAAGGAGGCCGCCCATCTCCACCAATCACACTACCCACGGTCACGGGCGAACAGGTAACCGCCCCATTGCTCCAATCCCTGGCGCTACAGTTTCTGCCACTCCCATGCCTTTGAGCCATGCGCGTCCACCGCAAACTCCCCGCAATGCATGTGGCGCGCGTGGCGGAAACGGACTGAGGTCAGGTAAGTGCTGGCTTAAAAGTTAGCAGTTACTCCCTCATATTGCACGCCTGTGCATAAATGTTGGGCCTGACCCAACGGTGCTGGGCAAGCGCGTTTGGGCCAGACCCGGGGGCTCCTGTTGGTGCACTAGGACTGGGGTACCCAGTGCCCCTGACTTCTGCACAGGCAGTAGTAGCAGAACCCATTCAAAACCAGTCCAAGCCAAAGAAGCCGCTCTACAAGAGATCAAGGAGCGCAGCAAGAAGACAGAACCAACATCCAAGACCAAGACCCCGGCAGAATCAGCCTACGCTGACTAAGCAACACCGGCAAGGTCGATGCAACGGCCCAGAACGGGCCCAAGCCGCGCCAGTCACGTCCCCGGTGCCTACCGAGGACCGAGGCGCACACATTTTCAGGAAGACCCGGCAAGCCATCCCCCGGCAGGCGCGAGCCGATCGGCCACCGCTCCACCGCATCGCAACGCCAGTCATTTTTCGATGCGGTGTCGAGCCCTCAGGTGGCTAAGTGGCTCTCTCTAAGGACGTGACAGCTTGCCGGAAGGCAGCTTATGCCCATTTGACACCCGTCCATAGGCATGTCGGGATATTAAGCACCAGTCAGCCAAGCGGTGGTAAAAGCTTGCCGGGGATGCATCCCCGCACGCCACCTAGGCTAGCATTTATGGCATTTTGTCCTAAGTGCCAGAGTTAGGTATGATAGCACTGTTAGCTATCTAATCACTAGATAATGTCTGTTTTGCCACTATGGTTGCCCCTTGACCTATAAAAGGAGGCCCAAAGCAACCTAGCTCAAGATTCGGACCTTTGGACACTTGTACTAGCGTAGCAGCTCTCCCGAAGGCACCCTTGCCGGGTTTGAGCGCTGCGTGTGCTTCGTGTTCCCCCGATCAATCCACCAAAGTAGGAATAGGGTTTTACGCTTCTCAGCAGCCCGAACCTGGGTAAAACACCAGCGTCTCATCGTCGTGCTGTCTCATGACCTCTGCTCTTCGTGCAACGTGATCTCGACCCTGCCAAACCATACAGGGGCCCTTGGCCCCATAGGTGATCATGTGCATCGTGCCCCGACACATCCGCAACTACGAAATAAGACTTAAGAAAAATCTAACCATATCATGAAACATGTGGATCCAAATCAGCCCCTTATGAAGCAACACATAAGCTGGGGTTTAAGATTCTATCACTCTAGCAACCCATCATCTACTTGTTACTCCACAATGACTTCCCTTAGGCCCATAACCTGGTGGAGTGTCATGTAGTCGACGTTCACATGGCACCACTAAGAGAAGTAACAACATACATATCATCAAAATATCGAATGAATACCAACTTCACATGATTACTTATAACAAGACTTCTCACATGTCCTCAGGAACAATAGTAACTACTCACACCTCATCAACATGTTCAGGATCAGAGGTATAATAATAATGATTAAGGATCTAAACATAATATCTTCCACCAAGTAATCCAACAAGCATCAACTACAAGATGTAATCAACACAACTAGTAACCCACAGGTACCAATCTGAGGTTTTGAGACAAAGATTGAATACAAGAGATGAACTAGGGTTGGAGATGAGATGGTGTTGGTGAACATGTTGATGAGGATTGGTCCTCCCACGAAGGAGGAAGCGATGGTGATGACGGTGGCTTCGATTGCCCCCTCCCGGAGAGGAATTTCCCCTGCATAATCTGACTGCCGGAACGCAAAAGGGCCTCTACCCAGGTTTCCGCCTCGGGACGGCGGCGCTTCATCCCGAAAGGTTGCTTATGATTTTTTTCTAGGGTAAAACACACCATATAGGAGAAGAGGGGCGTCAGGAGGCCAGCAGGGGCCCCACAAGCCATCAGGGCGCGACCTGGGGGGCGCGCCCTGTTGGCTTGTGGCCAGCTGGTGGCCCCCTCTGGTATATTTTTGACCCAGAAATTCTTAAATATTCAATAAAAATTCTCCGTGAAGTTTCAGGTCATTTGGAGTCTGGTGATTTTTATGCCTTTTCCTCGGTTTTCAGTCCAGAATTCCAGTTTTCAGATATTTCCCTCTTTGTGATGTACTTTGCATATTCAGAGAGAAACGACATAAGAATTTTATAATAATATGGAATAATGGATAAGAATGAAGTAGGTAGTAATAAGAAATCATGATGCAAAATGGATGTATCACACCCGAGACCTTCCGCCGCTGCTTCCTTGTCGTCGGCGACCCAAGCATCTCCGGCGCCTCCCTCCATGACCACCCGAATGGTAGAAGTACGTTGAGTCCAGCCGTGCCCTCAGATCACATAGTTGTGGCCTAGAACACAGGCGGTGAGCTCCCCGATCCCTCTAGGCGCGAGGTTAGGGATGACAGGTGGGTGTCGGTGTAAAAATCGCCAGACCTCGGGGTAGGGGGTCCTGAGCTGTGGATCTCAGATGGATGGTAACAAGAACAAGGGAGACGACATTTATCCAGGTTCGAGCCCTCTTGTTGGAGGTAAAACCCTACGTCCTGCTCTTGTTTACTATGATGGTGAAGTATCGAGTACAAAGTTGATCTACCTCGAGATCGTGAGATATGTTCTAACCCTAGAGCTAGATGTGTAATGTTCTGTTCGAGTCCCCTCTCCGGGCTAAACCCACGGCTTATATACATGCCAGGTAGGGTATCTAGGGTTACAAGGTCGGTATCGTGGCGTGGAGGCGGCAGGAGAAGTCTTGGAGTATACGTAAAGTCTTCGGTAGACGCAGTCTTGATCACGTTCCATCATGCAGCCTCTGCAGTTCATCTTGAGAGGACAGAGGGCCCCTCGTCCGAACCCGGGGAGCTTGGGCCGACCAGGTTCATACCCCCTAGTCCAGGACACCATCAGTAGCCCCCGAAATGGTCTTCCACGCTGAGGTCTATTCCTTTGATGAAGATAACTTCAGTCCCGAAGTCTTTGGCTTGACAGATGAGTTCCCCTTTTGATTTTAAAACGCCCGAACCGTTCTCAAAATAAATAGTGGGATCATTATTCATTAGTACCTAGAGTTGACACTATTCCAAACCCACTTTCATCAATATAATCATCATAAATAGGAGGCATGCTATCATCATAATAAATTTGCTCATCAAAACTTGGGGGACTAAAAATATCATCTTCATCAAACCTAGTGTCGGCGTTCCGGGGACGGGGGTACCCAGACGTGCTGGCCTGCGTCCCGGGGCGTGTCCCACCACGACGACCAAGCACGGCACAGAGCGGCCTCATTCAAGACAAGGCCCTCGCGAGAGCCCCGCGCTCGCGAGGAGGACAACGCCAAGGCCACCGGAGGGAAGAGCCCTCCCCAGGCCCCCTCCTGAGCGGCAGAGATCTCTATGCAATGCTCGGCCTCGGGAGGTCAAGGATGACGCAAGGCGGGCCAGACGGGCACCAGCGCGCGCAGAGGAGACAGTTTCCTCTTCGGTGCAAAGGAGGCACAGGTGAGCACAGGTTCCCAAGGCGGCCCGCCAAAGGTTTCCATTCCGGCGCAACGAGACCTGGCCAGCGGGCACGGTAGGACGGATGTCACCAGCGAGCCCACCACCGCGTCACCACCAGCTACTTTGCAGGCGAAGACCACCTTTCGTCAGGATAAGATGTACCTCATGTCCCCTTTTGAATTTGGCCATTGTGGGGTCCCTTCCCGCCATTGCGATAAGGGAAGAGGACCCGGGCCACTATAAATAGAGGCTAGGCTGCTCCGCAGAGAGGGGGGATCGAACACAACTAGAACATCCTCGCGAGGCAACTCACCACTGTACTAGTTCATCCGAAAAACCTCCTCGTGAGGCAATCCACCAAAAGCAGGAGTAGGATTTTACGCTTCACAACGGCCCGAACCTGGGCAAATCCTCGTGTGTTGGTTTTCTTCCCGTGAGTGCGCGAGCTTGTTTGGCTAGGTCGTTGAGCTGAGAGCCAGAGGTTGAAGCTGTTGGGGATCTTCGCACACGCCCCTGTGTTCGAACCTCGTGGGTTTTGGAGAGCCCGAAATCCGACATTTGGCGCGCCAGGTAGGGGGCGTGTCGGACTCTCCTGCAAGCTTCGCTTCTCCTTCGCTCCGTCGTGTCGATGGACGACGCCCGACAAGCTTCCTTCGGCCCCGGCGGATCCGCCTTCGCCAACCTCGCCGCTACCACCCAAGACGTGCGCCCTGGCAGCTCGGCGCTGGGCGGTCGTTACTAGGCTACCAGCGTCGTCTCCACCGCCGTCGCCGCTCATGTCGGCCGGGTGCGTGCCGGGCGAGCGGCGCCCCCGGGACCGGCATCACACCGTACCCACGTGGGAGACCTCAACGCGCATGACACACTGCTGATGGCGAGTGAGATGCTTCGCCACCGCCTGACGCACGGGGGCTTCAACGCCTGGGCTGACCACATCGCCGAGTTGGTCACCGTCGCAAGGAGGGCCTGGGTTCCGAACCTCTCTTCTCGACCACTGATGCTGGGCGCCGGGGGCTCACTCGCCGTGCCTCTCACCTCATCTGCGGACAGCGTGCCCGCCCCATGCCCGGGCGAGCCCGGGCAGGGCCCGCCGCACACCATGATCCTTCTCCTCCGTATCCCGGTGACCAGCTTCGGGGTGCCGTCCGGCCCCGCCAGTGGTGCCTTTGAAGAAGGTGATGGGGCGCTCCGTGCGCGCCTCAATGCGGGCACTCATGCCCCGGTGGATCATCAACAGCCTGGGTCGTCCCGGTGAGAGCGCGCCAACCGGCGCAGGGATCAGGCGGCTCAAGCTTCTGGGCAGACAGGTAACCATAACGGAGGTGCGATGGATAACCAAGGAGGCAACCCAGGTCAAGACACGCGCGATCAACCCCGCGCCGTCGGCAGAGGTAAGCAACTCCGGGCGGAGGCCCGCCGCAGGAGGGTTTGTGGGCCGCGCGCCCCGGGCGGCATCGCCTTGCCACCCAGGGAGGCTGCCCATGGGGCGCGCGAAGACAGTTCAAGAGGAGGCCAAGGCCTTTACCCAGAGGCCTATGTTCCGAGCTATGTCATACCTGCGGATGGCGCGGTTGATCACGCGCCCCCCGCGAGAGCCAGCATCCTCCCGGAGTAAGGAGATGTCCCGGATGACCTCTCCAAGCTGGCCCTGGGGGCTTCCACTAGAAAGGCACCAGGCCTGGTTGGTGCAAGCGAGGGGGCGTCCCGGGATGCGCGGGGGCGCGGCACAGCCGCCGCCCTCGCGAGCAAGCAGCACGCAGCCGAGCCCTCTGGGCCGCAAGGGCAACCACCTAGGGGGACCGACAGGATATGAGCAGCGCGGGCCACACGCGGCAACGGGGGCGCCGGTGCGGCCCTCAGGAGGCAGGGCCTCGCGAGGTCCTCGGGTCGTGGTCTGGCCGGCGCCCCGATGCCTCACAAGGCGGCTTCACCAACACAACACCCCTATGGCTGCGTTGGGTGCATTGTGCTCATGTTTGGGCCACAGGAGCGCAATCCCGCGGCTATGCGGGGCACGATGCACTCAGGTTTGGGCTGTAGGGGCGCGCAACCGCGCAGAAATGCATGGGATGGCTCTTAACAGAGTTGGGAGCACCTAGGCCATGCGCCTGGGGGCTTGCCCAGCTATCTTCGGCCGTGACACTCTCACGTAATAATGAGTGGGCTGTATACGCCCGGAGCCCCCCGAGGACGCGGAGGGGTTCCATCCCATGCCCAAGTGGAAGCCCCATGCTCTGTGCTGGCGGACAATACTGTCCTCCAATGACTATGCCCACGCAACGTGGATGCCCTATGCTCCGCGCTGGGGGAATACGAAGACGAAGACTAGCCTAGGCGTCGGACGCGGCTGTTGCTTGCTTTCCTTTTTGTATTTGAATTGCCACTTTTTGAAATGAAACTTGAAGGTTTCGTAACTCTATTTAAAAAAGGGGGGCGGGACTTTTCTCTCTTTGCAATTCGTTTTTTCTGGTCTTGAAGTCTCGTTTTATGAATCGACACCTTGCCAGGGCCCGGGCACCTTGGCCCTCGCGTGGCGCCTCTGGGCAAGACGGCAAGGGCCTGTTGCCTTGGAAGCAACCATCTTTTAACGGTCGACCCTCGCTCGGGGGCTCCGGCTATGGCCCGACGCGGCAACACGGAGCCTCGGGTGGCTCAGGCACCTCCCGGGGCAGGAACCGGAAAAAAGGTATGGGAGCCGCTCGAATGTCAAGGGGGACTCCTGAGCAACGCGCCTTAGGAGCCTCACTGGTCACATAGCTCCTCGCCCCTTGGTCTCATCCTGGCGATCCGGACACCCCAACGGTGGTCGAGGTATGCGCGAGATTGGGCCCCGCCGATGTAGAGCGCCGCTTGAGCGTCAAGGGGGACTCCGGAGCAACGCGCCTCAGGAGCCTCACTGATCACGTAGCCCCTCGCCCCTTGGTCTCGTCCTGGCGATCCGGACACCCCAACGGCGGTCGAGGTATGCACGGGGTTGGGCCCCGCCGACGTAGAGTGATGAAAAGGCTCCCAAACCATTCCGCTCGCAAGAAGGAAGCCCTGCCTGGCGAGATCCTTGAGCTCCCAAGACGCCACAGCTGCACCACACAACGCACGAGCTCGCCACGGCCTATCAAGCTAAGTACCCCGGTCGCGCTAACGATTTACTACGTATCCCTGTCAGGCCACTTGTAACTCTAGGTACAGGGAAGGGCAGCGCAAAGGAAGGAACCCGGCCTCTCTCGGCGTCATCGCTAAAACCCCGGTCTTGGGATAGCACACTCCACCTCAGGAGGGTCTGCCTTGCGAGGCCCTAACGGGCCGTCATCGCTGGGCGAAGTGCGGCACCTCAGTGGACCTCGCGAAGAGCGCCGGGCGCGGAGCAATGGCACATTGGTATGATCGAAAGGTGTGAGGGAGTGCGCAGTGCCGCATCAACGATGACACAGAACTCCACGCAGGGGACGAGGGCGCGTCACGTAAAACAAGCAACCAACGACTTAAAAGGAGAGGGAAGAAAACGAAGGTAAAACGCAAAAGTTTTAACGCCCCAAGGGGCCAAGTGCTTCTTGATTTGACACGGACCAGGGGAAGTAAATGGGGAAGCCTAGGCAGAGGAGCCGTTGTCGCCATCCAGGCCTCCGCTAGCCTCGCCGCCGGAGTCGTCGCCCTCGTCGGAGCAAGGCTCTTGGACGAACCGTTCCACCAGGGCCTCCACGTGCGGGCGCACCTCGTCCCGGAGGGGCCTCTGGAGCTCCTCAGGCACCAGCTCCATGACGCGGGGGAGGACAAGCTCCGGGGCGTGGCGGCGCAGGTTGGAGAAGACGCGCGTCAGCGCAATATCCAGGAGGTCGCGCGCGCTGGACGCGTTGTCCTCGTCCACCCGGGAGACGCCGGTCTCCAGCGCCTCCACCACCTTGCCGAAGAAGTTGAGGTAGCCCCCGTCGCCATGCGCGCACGGCAGCCCGGGGGCTTCCCCGACGAACCGGCTCACAGCCCCAACCGCGCGGTGGGCGATGTCCAGGTACTGCTTGGCGCGCTGCGCCTCCAGCATCTTCGCGTGCGCCGCCTCGTCCTGGGCGGCCTGCACAGCGTTAGCTGCCTCCTTGATTTGGGCCTGGAGGGACGCCAGCTCTGCCTGGGCCTCCGCCTCGCCCCTCCACGCGGCCTGGAGGGCGGCCTCGGTGTCTGCCAGCTGGGCTCTCAACGCGTCCGCCTCCTCCTGGAGCTCGTCGAGCCTGCGCCTCTTGGGCACAGGCACCCTGGGGGGAGGAAACGAACCGATCCGGCGTGCCGGGCAGGATCACAAGAGAAGGCCGGGGGTGGCGGAGCACTTACTCATTGATGATGGCCCAGCGCCGACGAGCTTGGGCCGACCTTGATGGCCCCCCGCCACTGCATCCAGGGGCTGACGGCGTAACCGAGGGCTCCGTGCGCTTCCCCGCACATGCTGCACCCCCACCAGGCGCCATGGAAGATAAGGAAAGAAAGGAGGAAGAGAAATATATCTTCGGAAGGATGGGAAGCGAGAGCGCACGTCAGGATGGCAAGAACCCCCCGGGCAGGGCGGGTTTATAGGCGCAACCGCTGCTCACGGGGCGACGTGGGGAGTGGAGGCGCCGTGCGCTCCTCGGGCGCCGCGTGCCAGACCCGGTCGGCGAGCTGCCCTGCTTCACGTCGCTTCATCTGCCCACGTCGGGTGACATCCACGTGGCCCGAGGAGGGAGGAGGACACAATGAGACAGCCGCATTCAAGGAAGGGCAATGATGGCTGGCGCGGCGCGCAGGCCTCGCATCGGCTCAACTCGGAGCGGTTCCCGACATCTTTGGGAAGCGGAGGCGCCCGCGTCTTGTTATGCGCCACGCGCCAGGATGGGCCCGCAGGCGATTGGGGCCCGCGGCGCTCAGGTCGGCTTCTATGGCTTCGCCCCGAAGTCAACCCAACCACGCCTTGGACCCGGGGGCTGCTGTCGGGGTTGTGGGTACGGGGGTACCCAGACCTGCCGGCCTGCGGCCCGAGGCGTGGCCCACCTCGACGACCAAGCACGACACAGAGCGGCCTCATTCAAGACAAGGCCCTCGCGAGAGCCCCGCGCTCACGAGGAGGAAAACGCCAAGGCCACCGGAGGGAAGAGGCCTCCCCAGGCCCCCTCCTGAGCGGCGGAGATCTCTACGCAATGCTCGGCCTCGGGAGGTCAAGGATGACGCAAGGCGGGCCAGACGGGCACCAGCGCGCGTAGAGGAGACAGTTTCCTCTTCGGTGCAAAGGAGGCACAGGTGAGCGCAGGTTCCCAAGGCGACCCGCCAAAGGTTTCCATTCTAGTGCAACGAGACCATGCCAGTGGGCACGGCAGGACGGATGTCACCAGCGAGCCCACCACCGCATCACCACCAGCTATTTTGCAGGCGAAGACTACCTTTTGTCGAGATAAGGTGTACCTCCTGTCCCCTTTCGAATTTGGCCGTTGTGGGATCCCTTCCCGCCATTGCGATAAGGGAAGAAGACCCGGGCCACTATAAATAGAGGCTAGGCTGCTACGCAGAGAGGGGGGATCGAACACCACCAGAACATCCACGCGAGGCAACTCACCACTGTACTAGTTCATCCGAAAAACCTCCTCGTGAGGCAATCCACCAAAAGCAGGAGTAGGGTTTTACGCTTCGCAGCGGCCCGAACCTGGGTAATTCCTCGTGTGTTGGTTTTCTTCCCGTGAGTGCGCGAGCTTGTTTGGCTAGGTCGTCGAGCTGAGAGCCAGAGGATGAAGCTGTTGGGGATCATCGCACACGCCCCTGTGTTCGAACCTCGTGGGTTTTGCGAAGCCCGAAATACGACACCTAGCATTCCCAAGCTTGTGGCTTTGCATATCATTAGCATCATGGATATTCGGAGAATTCATACTAACAATATTGCTATCATGCTCATCATTCAAGGATTTCACATTAAGCATTTTTATAAATTCTTCTTCTAACAATTGAGCACAATTTTTCAAACCATCATTTTCATGAAAGACATTAAAAAGACGAAGCAATTGAGGCAACCTAAACTCCATTTTTTGTAGTTTTCTTTTTATAAACCAAAATAGTGATAAACAAGAAACTAAAAGATTTAATTGCAAGATCTAAAGATATACCTTCAAGCACTCACCTCCCGGGCAACGGCGCCAGAAAATAGCTTGATGTCTACCACACAACTTTATTCTTGTAGACTTTGTTGGGTCTCCAAGTGTAGAGTTTTGTAGGACAGTAGCAATTTTTCCTCAAGTGGACGACCTGAGGTTTATCAATCTGTGGGAGGTGTAGGATGAAGATGGTCTCTCTCAAACAACCCAACAATCAAATACAAGAAATCTCTTGTGTACCGACCACACCCAATACAATGGTAAAGTGTATAGGTGCACTATTTCGGTGAACAAATGGTGATACAAGTGCAATATGGATGGTAGATATAGGTTTTGTAATCTGAAAATATAAAAACAGCAAGGTAACAAGTAGTAAATAGTGAGCAAAATGTTGTATTAATGCTTGGAAATAAGGCCTAGGGTTCATACTTTCACTAGTGCAATCTCTCAACGGTGTTAACATAACAGAATCATATGATCATCCCTCAACGTGCAACAAAGAATCACTCCAAAGTTCATATCTAGCAGAGAACATGAGATGAAATTGTTGTAGGTAATAGAACCACCTCAGAGTTACCCTTTCCGATTGATCTTGGGCTATTCCTATAGGTCTCAAAAACAGCCCTAGAGTTCGTACTAAAATAACACCAATGATACATATCAATCAACCCTAATGTCACCTAGATACTCCAATGTCACCACAAGTATCCATGGGTTAATTATTCGACATGCATCAAACAATTTTAGATTCATCATATTCAATCCAACACAAAGATCTTCAAAGAGTACCCCAAGATTTCTATCGGAGAAGGTAGGACAAGATCATGTATCAACCCCTATGCATAGATTACCCCATTGTCACCACGGGAATCCGCAAGTTGAGTACCAAGACATACATCAAGTGATCTCAAATCCAATATTCAATCCGTCATAACAAAATCTCAAAGGAAAAATTCAATTCATCACAACAAGATAGCAAGGGACAAACACCATATGATCCAACTATATTAACAAAGCCCGTCATACATCAAGATCGTGACATATCAAGAACACGGGAGAGAGTGATCAAACACATAGCTACTGGTACATACCCTCAGCCCCGAGGGTGAACTACTCCCTCCTCATCATGGCTTTCGCCGGGATGATGAAGATGGCCACTGGTGATGGTTTTCCCCCTTCGACGGGGTACTGGAAAGGCTCCAGACGGGTTTTTCTTTGATCCAGAGAGTTGGAGCAGTGGGGCAGAAGTTCTATGTTAATTTCTAAAGGTTTCTGTATATATAGGACTTTTTAGTGTTGGAATCATGCCAGCCGGAGCCACGTGGGGCCCACAAGCTAACAGGGCGCGCCTAGGGGGGTGGGCGCACCCTATTGCCTTGCGACCCACAGGTGGCTCCCCTCCGGTGGTTTTTCGCTCCGGTATTTCTTATTTTCTCCAGAAAAAATCATAAAAAAGTTTCGGGTGATTTCGAGAACTTTTATTTTCTGCACAAAAAACAACACCACAATAATTCTACTGAAAATAGCGTCAGTCCGGGTTAGTTCTAAATAAGTCATATAAAGTGCATCAAAACCATAGGAAAACATGGCATGAATACTTCATAAATTATCGAGACGTATCAGCATTCCCAAGCTTAATTCCTACCCATCCTCGAGTAGGTAAATGATAAAAGAAGTAATTTATGAAGTGTTAATGCTAGCATAGTGAATAGTTTTGATCATTGATAATTTCAGTCACTTTTCTAGAATCATAACCAGCAACTTTTTCTCATAAAAACTCCTCATGATCAAGTAGCAAGCTATTCACATGTGAAAGCATAGACCATAAATTTTCTTGAAAACCAACAAACTATGTTTTCAATCATCAAACAATTACAATTCATCTTATTGTTAGGAAGGGCCTATGTAAGATCTTTCATTTAGCAAATTCCACATACTCAACTATCATTTAGTCTTCCATGATTGCTGACACTCAAAGCATATGTTTAGAATAGACGGTTCTAATCAAACACATAGGAAGATAGGGGCTTAATGTTATACCTCCCAACTTATTTATCTCAGGGATAATGTCAACAATAAATCATGATCACCTATATCCAACTGGATATATGTGCCTGGATCTTTCCCCACCACATGATGCTTGCCATCTAAAGAATTAATAGATTGGAATACGGATGAACATGATTGACTCTTGCATAAAAGTAAATATAGAAAAGTAAATGCATAAAAGTAAAGATAGGCCCTTCGCAGAGGGAAGCAGAGGTTGTCATGCAGTTTTTATTTTTGGATGTGCAAACTCTTATTGGAAAGGAACGTCACTTTATATTGCCCCATGTGATAGCAACCTTTATTATGAAGTCCGTCGCTTTTATTTCTTCACCATCACAAGTTCGTACAAAGCTTATTTTCCCTTTCAATAAAAGATCATACATATTTAGGAGCAATTTTTATTGCTTTTTTTGCACCGATGACAACTTACTTGAAGGATCTTATTCAATCCATAGGTAGATATGGTGGACTCTCATGACAAGAAACTGGGTTTAAGGGTTTTTGGATGCACAAGTAGTATCTCTACTTAGTACGAATTTTTGGCTAGCAAAAGATCCTAAGCAAGCACCACATGTTAGAGGATCCATGACAATATAACTTCTATGTGAACATAAACAAACATAACCATTACGTTGTCTTCGTTGTCCAACATCAACTACTTGCTCATGTTTGAAAATAATTAATGGGGGCTCACAATCATAGAAGATGTCCAAGATATTATATTTATATTTCAAATCTCTCTTCCTTTAATATTTTTTCATGAATTGTTCAATTGACCAAAGCTATGTTTGATAACTTCCAATAAATTTTACCGCTTATACTTCTTGTATGTGAAGTCACTACTCCCCATGTAACAAGCATATGAAGAATATATAATTTCATATTTATGACATTCACTTCATTCAATATTTTCTCTTAGGATATAAGTGAAGCACAAGAGTGAACATCAAACTACACTCAAAAAGATATAAGGGAAGATCAATGAGTAGTCAAACAATTAAGTAACTATGTGAGGACTCTCTCTCTCTCTCTCAATAAAGATTTTCAGATCTAATATTTTATTTAAACAGCAAACAAAACAAAAATACACTCCAAGAATAACATGTATCATGTGAAAGAATACAAACTTAGGCTCAACATAGGCTAACCGATAATTGTTGATGAGGAGAGGTGGGATGCATAGCATCCCCAAGCTTAGATGCTTGAGAGTTCTTGTAATATTGTCTGGGGGTGCGTTGGGAATCCCCAAGATTGAGCTTTTGTATCTCGTTCAATCCTCTCGTGTCCCGGTTTCACCTATGTCTCAAAAACTTCATCCACACAAAACTTGAAAAGAACTCGTGAGACAGGTCAGTACACATAGGAATAAATCAACTCTTTATGTACTGCCAAGACAAGTTGCATAATAATTTTCAAACATTATATAATGTATACTATCATTTCCACAATTTATATCTACCAATATAAGTCATGAAAACTATAGGAAAAGTAGATAACAAAACTATTACAGCAATCCGTCTAAACAGGACATCTTGTAGCAATTAATTTACAAAGTGCACTTATGTAACTCCAAAAATTCTGAAAATTTAGTACATGCTAAAACATTTACATGAAACTACCATGTAAGAATTTCATAAACTTTCCACGTTCCAGTAAAATATGAAAATTCAAACACTACAGCAAAAGTTTCGGTTTTTACACAACACACATCAAACATGCAATTCAAGCATCCTAAAAGGCAATTATGTCGGCGTCCTGAGAACGGGGGTACCCAGACTTGCCTGCCTGCGGCCCAGGGCGTGGCCCACTTCGACAGCCAAGTACAGCACAGCGCGGTCTCACTCAAGACAAGGCCCTCGCGAGAGTCCCACCCTCGCGAGGAGGACAGCGCCAAGACCCGCGGGGAATAGGCCTTCCCAGGACCCCTCCTGAGCGGCGGCGATCTCAATGCAACGCTTGACCTCTGGAGGCGAAGGATGATGCAAGGCGGACCTGGCAGGCGCCAGCGTGCCAGAGGAGGCAGTTTCCTCTTTCGTGCAAAGGAGGCAGGGACGAGCGCAGGTTCCCGAGGCGCCCCGCCAAAGGTTGCCATTCCGATGCAACGAGACCAGGCCAGCGGGTGTGGCAGGACGGGCGACATCGCCGAGCTCACCACTACATCACCAATAGCTACTTTGCAAGCGAAGACCACCTTTCGTCAGGATAGGATGTACCTCCTGTCCCCTTTCGAATTTGGCCGTTGTGGGATCCCTTCCCGCCATTGCGATAAGGGGAGAGGACCCGGGCCACTATAAATAGAGGCTAGGCTGCTCTGTAGATGGGGATCGATCCGAACACCACCGAGACGCGCTCGCAAGGCAACTCACCACTGTACTAGTTCATCCACAAACCTCCTCGTGAGGCAATCCACCAAAAGCAGGAGTAGGGATTTACGCTTCGCAGTGGCCCGAACCTGGGTAAACTCTCGTGTGCAATCTTCTTCCTCGCCATCGAGCGGGGTTATCGCGTTGAGAGCTGGGAGGGGGTGAGGCTGTTGGGGATCTTCGCACACGCCCCTGGCTTTGAACTTCTTAGGGTTTTTCGGAGCCCGAAATCCGACATTTGGCGCGCCAGGTAGGGGGCGTGTCAGAGTCTTCAGCAAGCTTCGCTTCTTCTTCACCCCATCGTGTTGATGGCCGACGCTCGACAAGCTCCCTTCGGCCTCGGTGGATCCGCCTTCACCAACCTCGCCACTGCCGTCCAAGACCCGCGCCCCAGAGGCACGATGCTGGGCGGTCGTTACCAGGCCACCAGCGTCATTTCCACTACCGTTGCTGCTCGTGCCGGCCAGGCGTGTGGCGGACGAGCGGTGCCCACGGGTCCGACATCGCACTGTACCCATGTGGGAGACCTCAACGCGCATGATGCACTGATGATGTCAAGTGAGATGCTTCGCCACCACCCAACGCACGGGGGCTTCGACGCCTGGGCAGACCACATCGCCGAGTTGGTCACCATCGCGAGGAGGGCCTGGGTTCCCCACCCCTCTTCGTGACCACCGGCGCTGGGCGTCGGGGGCTCATCCGCCGTGCCCGTCGCCTCATCTACGAACGACGTGCCCGCTTCACTCCCGGGCGAGCCCGGGCAGGGCCCGCCGCACGCCGTGCTTCTTCTTCTCCGGATTCCGGTGACCGGCTTCGGAGCGCCGCCCGGCCCCGCCGGCGGTGCCTTTGAAGGAGGTGATGGGGCGCCCCGCGCGCGCCTCGATGCGCGCACTCATACCCAGATGGATCATCAACAGCCTGGGTCGTCCCGGCGGGAGCGCGCCAACCGGCGCAGGGAACAGGCGGCTCAGGCTTCCGGGCAGGCAGGTAACCGTAACGGAGGAACGGTGGATAACCAGGAAGACAACCCACATCAAGACACGCGTGGCCAACCCCACGGCGGCGGCAGAGGTAAGCAACTTCGGGCGGAGGCTCGCCGCAGGAGGGTTAGTGGGCCGCGCGCCCAGGGTGGTGTCACCTTGCCACACAGGGGGCTGCCCTTGGTGCGCGCGGGGACGGTTCAGGAGAGAGCCAAGGCCTTTACATAGAGGCCTATGTTCCGAGCTACGTCATACCTGCGGATAGCGCGATGGATCACGCGCCCCCCGCGGGTGTCAGCACCCTCCCGGAGTAGGGAGATGTCCCGGGCGCCCTCTCCAAGCCGAGCCTGGGGGCTTCCACTGAGGAAGTACCAGGCCAGGTTGGTGCTAGCGGGGGGCGTCCCGGGGAGCGTGGGGGCACGGCGCAGCCGCCGCCCTCGCGAGCAAGCAACACGTCTCCGAGCAACATGTCCCGGACGCCCTCTCCAAGCCGAGCCTGGGGGATCGGCACGATACGAGCAGCGCGGGCCACCCGTGGCAATGGGGGCGCCGGCACGGCTCTCGGGGGCAGGGCCTCACGAGGTCCTCAAGTCGAGGTCTGGCCGGCGCCCCGACGCCTCACGAGGCGGCTTCACCGACACAACACCCCTATGGCTGCGCTGGGTGCATTGTGCTCATGTTTGGGCTGTGGGAGCGCAATCCCGCGGCTACACGGGGAACAATGCACTCAGGTTTGGGTTGTAGGGGCGCGCAACCGCGCAGAAATGCGCAGGATGGCTCTTAACTAAGTTGGGAGCACCTAGGCCATGCGCCCGGGGGCTTGCCTTGCTATCTTCGGCCGTGACACTCTCACGTAATAATGAGTGGGCTGTATACGCCCGGAGCCCCCCCGAGGACGCGGAGGGGTTCCATGCCACGCCCAAGTGGAAGCCCCATGCTCCGCGCTGGCGGACAACACTGTCCTCCAATGCCTATGCCCACGCAACGTGGATGCCCTACGCTCCGTGCTGGGGGAAGACGAAGGCGAAGACTAGCCTAGGTGCCGGACGCGGCTGTTGCTTGCCTGTTTTTGTGTTCGGATTACCACTCTATGAAATGAAATTTGAAGGTTTTGTAACTCTATTTGAAAAGGGGCGGGCTTTTTTCTCTCTTCGCAATTTCTTTTTCTGGCTTTAAAGTCTCTTTTCTCTGAATTGGCACCTCGCCAAGGCCCACGCACTTTGGCTCTCCCCCGTGGCGCCTCGGAGCAGGCCGGCAAGGGCCTGTTGCCTCGGAAGCATACATCTTTTTAACGGTCGACCCCCGCTCGGGGGCTCCGGCCATGGCCCGGCATGGCAGCACGGAGCCTCGGGAGGCTCGGGCGCTTCCCGAGGCAGCAACCGGCAGAAGGGTATGGGAGCCGCTTGAGCGTCAAGTGGGACTCCTGAGCAGCGCACCTCAGGAGCCGCACTGGTCAAGTAGCCCCTCGCCCCTTGGTCTTGTCCTGGTGATCCGGACGCTCCAACAGCGGTTGAGGTATGCGCGAGACTGGGTCCCGCCGACGCAGAGCGCCGCTTGAGCGTCAAGGGGGGATTCTCGAGCAACGCGCCTCGGGAACCTCACCGATCATGTAGCTCCGTGCCCCTTGGTCTCGTCCTGGTGATCTGGACGTCCCAACGGTTGCCGAGGCCTCGCCCCTTTGGTCTCGTCCTGGTGATCCGGACGCCCCAACGGCGGTCGAGGCCTGCTCGGAATTGGGCCCCACCGACGCAGAGTGCCGAAAGGGCTCCCTAACCATCCCGCACACAAGGAAGAAGCCCCCTGGTGGGATCCTCGACCTCCCTGGACGCTCCAGCTACACCTCACGACGCGCAAGCTTGCCACGACCCGATAAGCTAAGTGCACCCGCCGAACAGAGCAGAAATTTTCTGATTAGCTGATAACCTTAATACAGGGCATGAGACAGGAGCGCCAACGCGTGAATGCAGGCGCTACGGTTTGCCACGTGCCCCATCAGGTGTCTTGTGGCACCAGGTACAGGAAAGAGCAGCGCAAGGGAAGGAATCCGGCCTCTCCGGGCGACGTCGCTAAGACCCCGGCCTCGGGGCGGCACGTTCCATCTCAGGAGGGCCCGCCTCGCGAGGCCCCAACAGGTCACCATCACTGGGCCGCACCGACAATAACGCCGACCTCCGCGCAAGATATAAAGTCGCGTCATGCAGAACAAGCAACCGGCGATTTAAAAAAAAGGGGGAGGAAGAATGCAAAGGTAAAACACAAAAGTTAACGCCCTCAGGGGCCGAGCGTTTTTGACATGGCAGGAACCGGGAAAAGAAAACAGGGGGAGCCTAGGCGGAGGAGCTGCTGTCGCCATCTAGACCATCACCCGCCCCGGCGCCGGAGTCGTCATCCTCGTCGGAGGAGGGTGTATGGACGAACCGCTCCACCAGGGACTCCACGTGCGGGCACACCTCGTCCCTGAGTGGCCTCTGGAGCTCCTCGGGCACTGGCTCCATGACGCGGGGAAGATCAAGCTCCGGGGCGTGGCGACGTAGGTTGGAGAAGACGCGCGTCAGCGCGAGTCCATGAGGTCACGAGCACTGGACACGTTGTCCTCGTCCACCCGGGAGATGCTGGTCTCTAGCGCCTCCACCACCTTGCCGAAGAAGTTGTGGTAGCCCCCGTCGCCGTGGGCGCACGGCAACGCATGGGCTTCCCCGACGAACCGGCTCACCGCACCAACCGCATGGTGGGCGATATCCAGATACTGCTTGGCGCGCTGCGCCTCCAGCATCTTCGTGTGGGACGCCTCGTCCTGGGCGACCTGCACGACGTCGGCGGCCCCCTTGATTTGGGTCTAGAGGGACGCCAGCTCCGCCTGGGCCTCCGCCTCACCCCAGAGCACAGCCTGGAGGGCGGCCTCGGCATCCACCAGCTGAACCCTCACCGCGCCTACCTCCTCCTGGAGCTCATCGAGCCTGCGTCTCTTGGGCGCGGGCGCCATGGGAGGAGGGAACAGTCAGGACCGGCGCGTCGGGGGCAATTGCAAGAGAAGGGGACCGGAGGCGGAACACTTACTCATCGATGATGGCCCAGCGCCGGCGGGCTTGAGCCGGCCTCGAAGGCCCCCCACCGCTACATCCAGAGGCCGACGGCGGAGCCGGAGGCCCCGTACGTCCTCCCACACCCGCTGCACTCCCCCCGGACACCATTGGAGGGCAAAGGGAGAGAGGAGGACAAGGAAGATATCTTGGAAGGATGAGAAGCAAGAGGGCGCGTCAGGATGGCAAGGCCCCCGGGAGGGGTGGATTTATAGGCGCAACCGCTCCCCATGGGGCGTCGTGGGGAGTGGAGGTGCCATGCACTCCTCGGGCGACGCGTGCCAGACTCGATCGGCGTGCTGCCCTACATCACGTCGCTTCACCTGCCCCCGTCGGGTCACATCCGTGCGGCCCGACAGGACGGGAGGACACAAGGAAACATCCGCATTCAAGGAAGAGCAATGATGGCCGGGGAGGCACGCAGGCTTTGTGACAGCTTGACTCAGGGCGGTTCCTGACGTCTTCGGGGAGCTGAGACGCCCATGTCTCATTATGCGCCATGCGTCAGGATGGGACCATAGGCGGTTGGGGCCCACGGCACTCCGGGCCATCCTCCATGGCTTCGCCCAGAAGCTAGCTCAGGCGCGCCTCGGGCTCGGGGGCTACTGTCGGCGTCCTGGGAACGGGGGTACCCAGACTTGCCTGCCTGCGGCCCAGGGCGTGGCCCACTTCGACAGCCAAGTACGGCCCAGCGCGGTCTCACTCAAGACAAGGCCCTCGCGAGAGTCCCACCCTCGCGAGGAGGACAGTGCCAAGACCCGTGGGGAATAGGCCTCCCCAGGCCCCCTCCCGAGCGGCGAAGATCTCTATGCAACGCTTGACCTCGGGAGGCCAAGGATGACGCAAGGCGGACCAGGCGGGCGCCAGCATGCCAGAGGAGGCAGTTTCCTCTTTCGTGCAAAGGAGGCAGGGACGAGCGCAGGTTCCCGAGGCGCCCCGCCAAAGGTTGCCATTCTGATGCAACGAGACCAGGCCAGTGGGCGCGGCAAGACGGACGTCATCGCCGAGCCCACCACTGCATCACCAACAGCTACTTTGCAGGCGAAGACCACCTTTCGTCAGGATAGGATGTACCTCTTGTCCCCTTTTGAATTTGGCCGTTGTGGGATCCCTTCCCACCATTGCGATAAGGGGAGAGGACCTAGGCCACTATAAATAGAGGCTAGGCTGCTCTGTAGAAGGGGATTGATCCGAACACCACCGAGACGCGCTCGCAAGGCAACTCACCACTGTACTAGTTCATCCACAAACCTCCTCGTGAGGCAATCCACCAAAAGCAGGAGTAGGGTTTTATGCTTCGCAGTGGCCCAAACCTGGGTAAACTCTCGTGTGCAATCTTCTTCCTCGCCATTGAGTGGGGTTATCGCGTTGAGAACTGGGAGGGGGTGAGGCTGTTGGGGATCTTCGCACATGCCCCTGGGTTCGAACTTCTTAGGGTTTTTGCGCAGCCCGAAATCTGACAAATTCTTGGAAATTTTTATTGTAAAACATGATTATAAATATCATAAAGCAAAGTTAACAAAATGAAATGACGCTCCAAGAAAAACTCATATTGTGTGATGAATAAAAATATAGCTCTAAGTAAGATATACCAATAGTGTCGAAGACGAAAGAGGGGATGCCTTCCGGGGCATCCCCAAGCTTAGACGCTTGAGTCTTCCTTGGATATTACCTTGGGGTGCCTTGTGAATCCCCAAGCTTAGGGTCTTACCACTCCTTATTCTCCTCATATCGATGTCTTACCCAAAACTTGAAAACTTCAACCACACAAAACTTAACGGAACTTCATGAGATGGGTTAGTGTAATAATTATAGATCATTCACTTAACTGTGAGGACAAGATTCATAATTGTTCTCACATAATAACTATTGTATTCTATCATTCCCATAATTTATAACACTAAATATAAGGTATGGAAATACTAAAACAACCAACTATGCATGCAAAATAGAATCTGCCAAAACCAGAGCTGTCTGTGAAGATCTGAACTTAAACCATACTTCCCTATCTCTAAAAATTCTAAAACATTAGGAAACTCAAAAACTTTGCATTGAAAGACTGTGTAAAAATTTCAGAATTTTTTAACTCTCTAGTAAAATCAGAGAAATTTTGCACTGGACATAAAAGTTTCTGTTTTTGCACAGAATCAAGCTAACAAGTATCCACAGTATCCCAAAGGCTTTACTTGGCACTTTATAGGAATAAAAGACATAAAACATGATTACTACAGTATCTTAATCATGTGAACACACAAAAATAGAAAGAAGAAGTGTTGGGTTATCTCCCAACAAGCACTTTTCTTTAAAGCCTTTTAGCTAGGCATGAGGATTTCAATGATGCTCACATAGGAACAGTATTTGGAACATGCAAAAGAGCATCATGGATCACATGACAATCACATTTAAGTCTAACCCACTTCCTATGCATACGTATTTTGCAAGCAAACAATTTATTGTAGCAAGCATCAACTTGCATAGGAAGACAAAACAAGCATGACTTCAAAACTTTGAATACATAGAGAGGAAACTTGATATTATTGCAATACCTACAAGCATATGTTACTCTCTCATAATAATTTTAACCGTTTAACCAAGCACTCTTGTAGCTTCGGAAACTCCGTGTTCAGATCGGTGAGCATCATGAATGAATTCAACAATATAACTATCACATATAGCATTATCTTCATGATTCACAAGCATAGAAAAATTTATTACTCTCCCCACAAGCAAACTTCTTCTCATTCATGATAGTGGGAGCAAACTCAACAAAATAACTATCATGAGACACTTCGTTGACACAACAAAATTTAATATTAAAATCATGATGACACGTTTCATGGTTATTATCACTCTTTCCTTAGCATACATGTCATCACCATAATCATCATAGATACCAACTTTGTTGTCATAATCAATTAGAACCTCTTCCGAAATAGCGGAATCATTACTAAAAAAAGTCATGACCTCTCCAAATCCACTTTTATCATTATGAAAAGATTCAACACCCTCCAAAATAGTGGGATAATTAGTAACTAGAGTTGAGATTCTTCCAAACCCACTTTCATCAATATAATCATCATAAATAGGAGACATGCTTTCATCATAATAAATTTGCTCATCAAAAATTGGGGGGACCAAAAATATCATCTTCATCAAACATAGCATCCCCAAGCTTGTGGTTTTGCATATCATTAGCATCATGGATATTTAGAGAATTCATACTAACAATATTGCTATCATGCTCATCATTCAAGGATTTCACATTAAGCATTTTTATAAAATCTTCCTCTAACAATTGAGCAGAATTTTCTGAACCATCATTTTCACAAAAGACATTAAAAAGACGAAGCAATTGAGGCAACCTAAACTTCATTTTTTATAGTTTCCTTTTTATAAACCAAACTAGTGATAAACAAGAAACTAAAATATTTAATTGCAAGATCTAAAGATATACCTTCAAGCACTCACCTCCCCGGCAATGGCGCCAGAAAATAGCTTGATGTCTACTACGCAACTTTATTCTTGTAGAATTTGTTGGGCCTCCGAGCGCAGAGTTTTGTAGGACAGTAGCAATTTTCCCTCAAGTGGATGACCTAAGGTTTATCAATCTGTGGGAGGTGTTGGATGAAGATGGTCTCTCTCAAACAACCCTGCAATCGAATACAAGAAATCTCTTGTGTCCCCAACACACCCAATACAATGGTAAATTGTATAGGTGCACTAGTTCGGCGAAGAGATGGTGATACAAATGCAATATGGGTGGTAGATATCGGTTTTTGTAATTCAAAAATATAAAAACAGCAATGTAACAAGTAGTAAACGGCGAGCAAAACGTTGTATTAATGATTGGAAATAAGGTCTAGGGTTCATACTTTAACTAGTGCATTTTCTCAATAGTGTTAACATAATAGAATCATATGATCATCCCTCAACGTGCAACAAAGAATCACTCCAAAGTTCATATCTAGCGGAGAACAAGAGATGAAATTGTTGTAGGTAGTAGATCCACCTCAAAGTTACCCTTTCCGATCGATCTATTGGGCTATTCCTATAGGTGTCACAAACAACCCTAGAGTTCGTACTAAAATAACACCAATGATACATATCAATCAACCCTAATGTCACATAAATACTCCAATGTCACCACAAGTCCGTGGGTTAATTATTCGCCATGCATCAAAAAAATTCAAATTCATCATGTTCAATCCAACACAAAGAACTTCAAAGAGTACCCCAAGATTTCTATCGGAGAAGGTAGGACAAGATCATGTATCAACCCCTATGCATAGGTTACCCCATTGTCACCACGGGAATCCAAAAGTTGAGTACCAGGACATACATCAAGTGATCTCAAATCCAATATTCAATTCGACATAACAAAATCTCAAAGGGAAAGATTCAATTCATCACAACAAGATAGCAAGGGACAAACACCATATGATCCAACTATATTAACAAAGCACGTGATACATCAAGATCGTGACATCTCCAGAACACGAGAGAGAGAGAGATCAAACACATAGCTACTGGTACATACCCTCAGCCCCGAGGGTGAACTACTCCCTCCTCGTCACGGCCTCTACCGGGATGATGAAGATGGCCACCGGTGAGGGTTTTCCCCCTCCAGCAGGGTACTGGAAAGGCTGCAGATGGTTTTTTTTTATATCGAGAGTGCGGCGGCGGGGTGGAAGTTCTAGGTTAATTTCTGAAGGTTTCTGTATATATAGGATTTTTCAGCGTTGTAATCACGCCAGCCGGAGCCTTGTGGCGCACAGGTGGCTCCCCTCCGGTGGTTCTTCGCTCTGGTATTTCTTATTTTCTTTAGAAAAAAACATAAAAAAGTGTCGCGCGATTTCGAGAACTTTTATTTTTGCGCAAAAACAACACCACGGTAATTCTGCTGAAAACAGTGTCAGTCCGGGTTAGTTCTAAATAAGTCATATAAAGTGCATCAAAAACATATAAAATTATTGTAAACATAGGCAAACATGGCATAAGTACTTCATAAATTCTATACGTTGGAGACGTATCAGCCGACTATGGGCCTCCACAGGTAAAATGTTCCGCGCACCTTTGCATTCCCCTGTCTCTTCATGGTGAGACAATTTTGTTTATAACTCACTTTGATATGTGCAGAAGTGGTTTGCCAAGGTGCAGGGGATGAGGTGCCCGGCACCTCTTCCAAAGGAAGAGAGATCCCCCTGCTTACGGTGCTCTTGGTCGAAGAGCCACACGTAGTGGTTCCCAAGACGCCGAAGTCTCAGAAGGGGAAGGCAGGTCGGAAGACCTCAGCTACCCAGTCCGAGGAGACCCACACCTCCACCACCCATGAAGACGGGGGGAGGATGAAGATGTTCCTTCCCCAATAGGGAAGAGGGCGGCATCAGAGGACACCGAAGTGCGGCTCCAAAGCCTGAAGAGGTTAAGGAAAACATCGGCCAGGGCCTCCAGCAAGCCGTCGGAGAAAATCATGTTCTCCAACAAATCCAAAGACGATCCCCTTGCACTAGGGAGGGAAAAATTGGCACCTTGAGGGTACGTTACTGTTTCCCATATTTTGTATTTCATTGGACATACACTTTAGCAAGAATAATCTCATATGAGCATTTTTCCCGCAGTTTGCCGAAGGCACTTCCAAGCGATTCCTCGAGCGGTCTACCTCCCGCCAGTGGAACCCCAGATTGTTCTACTCCCCCAAGGACGGGCTAGCGCAAGGTGGACCGACGATATGGAGGAGACCTTGAAGGGTTCCTCCCTTATGGAAGAATGTCATGCCTTCATAGGCATGGCACTGCAAGGCTTTCATTCCGCGGAAGTTGGATTGCACGAAGTCTTTAAAGTCCTTGTGACAAGCCTCGAGGTATCCTTTCTTTACCCTTTTTGCAAAATATTTTCAGTTTGAATTTATCTTGCAAATCCGTGTACTTGTATCGCCAGTGAGTAGACCCCGGGCCCAAGGATAGATTCGAAGAACCTGTGTTGGAATCGCATCGAAGTAGGAACCTGATTGCCAGCCCCAAGATGCTGCATGTCCAAGGTTAATTGACCGCGGGGCTTATGCGGAAAAATCCTCGTTTTTCACGCTTCCACCTCGACTCCGGACTCTGTCTCCGAAGAAATAGCGTAGATGAACGGGAAGCTTGAGAAGTCAGAGAAGGACCTCGACCGGATGAACCAACAATTCGAGCCGTCTCAAGGTGAGCGGTTCATTCTTTGTGTGCTTTGAGAAGAGCTTTAAACACAAGAAACGTGATTTGTTTTTTAATTAGGATGTTGATGCCGAACTATTCGAATGACAGCGGCTCTGGCCGAGCTCAAGAAGACTCGGCAGGAGGAGGAGCAGCAAAAGGTTGTGGTCGCAGATGCGGAGAAGGCCCAGGCTACCGAGCAGGTGGCGAGGGAGGAAGGGCGAGCGAGGGTTCTAGAGGTTGAGGAGACTCTGAAGGGTGTGTTCGAAGCATGCGATGCCCTTTAGGCCGAGCAGAAAAAGGCAAAGGAAGAGCTTCAAAAGCTTCAACTCGCGTACTCTGAGCTCCAGGTCGCGGCTCGCTCTGACCGCCAAATGCTCAAGGAAGTGGAGCAGATAGCTGCGGGTAAGCCATATTTACTGTAGTGTGTGTTTGGCAGCCAAGGGTGTGTCGAGCTCACCTAGTCATGGCGTTCCGCAGAGGTCTTCGCGAATCTTCTGAAGAGTGTCGCCGACGCCGTCCAGCACTTCGGGCAGCTGGAGGGTCATGAGGAAGAGAAGGCATTTCGGCGGCAGTTCTCGGATGCTCCATCATCGCCGCTGCTGAATCATCAAATGAAGGAGCTAGCAGAGCTTCTTCGCCTGATGAAGCCCGTGCTTCAGGACCTTTGCATCAAATTATTGCCCACCGGAGCTCTGCCGACCAAACTCTTCGGTACTCTGACCCGGTTGTGTGCTGCCAGCCCACAGGGGGATCGCTGGAAGCGTTCACGTGCTTTGAAGGAGCACGTCAGGAGTACGCCTGCGTGAACACACACTTCTAGAAGGTTGAGGCGTCGGTCGTTGATGTGGGTCCTCCTCCAGGCAAACAACACAGTGCGGAGCGGTTCTATGCCAAGGTGGAAGAGGGCGCCCGGGCGACCGAGGCCTGGTGTCCAAAGGACACTTTCTATCAACTGTAGTACTTCGAAGGGCTGAAGTGTTTGGGATGTAAAAAACCATATTTGTCTTAATGAGTATATTATTTGATACCCTCATATGTTTTTTTTATGTTAATGTACTTTCCTCCTGTTTAACCGTTTTTAAATGAAAGTTGCCAGTCGTCGGCTTCTACCCCAATGTAGAGTATACAGAGGGTGTTCCCTGAAGCAACTCTAACCCTTAGCAGACGTCTCTGTACCCGAAGGCGGTTCGTGCTTGTAGGAACTAGGCGATTGGACTATTACGGTTTTATTGCTTTCACTTAGTCATAGGAGTTTGACTGTGGGGGTGATGACGAGCCCTCGGTGTGTGAAGTGGTCGGCTGTAGGCAGGCGAGGTCGACGCCCTTACCCACTTCAGCTTATGCAAAGAATAAGCCCTTTGTTTAACACGGGTGACCTCTAACGACACGTCGCTTAACGTGGTCTTCGGACTGCCGACCAGTTTTTGCCTACCCAGATAGTCAGTTTTTGGCTTTATCCACTGAGGCACTCTGTGAATTGACTGGCAGCACAATCGCAGTGGTTCTCCCGTTACACCCTTAGCCGAATTTTTTTGGGAACGTAAGGGGTACACATAGGAGCCGAGCACTGAAATCAAGGTTCGAAACTGATGCATATAATGCAACATCCGAGACGCCGAGCACTTCGGACATGTATTTAAATGCAGGGAAACGAAGCCTTTTTTGCAGTTGTATCTTGAAGACGTTCTCATAGCTCACAGGCAGCGCTTTGATACGTCTCCAACGTATCTATAATTTTTGATTGTTCCATGCTGATATATTATCATTCTAGGATACTTTTTGGGTCTTTATTTACTAATTTATAATATTTTTGAGCACTAACCTATTGACCCAGTGCCCAATGTCAGTTGCTGTTTTCTGTATGTTTTTCACTTTTCAGGTTTACAGTACCAAACGAAGTCCAATTGTCATGGAACTTTTTGATGATTTTTTATGGACCAAAAGAATACCTGGGAACCTCGGGAGGAGTCAGGAGGCTGCCTCCCGACGCCCCTCTCTGGCCTATAAATTCTCTATTATTCCAAAAACCCTAGAGGCACTCCCGAAACTCTTTTTACGCTGCTGCAAGTCTCTGTTCCGTCGCGAGGCCATCTCGAGCTCCGTTCTGGCACCCTGTCAGAGGGGGGTCGACCACGGAGGGCCTATTCATCAACCTTGATGCCCTCATGATGATGTGTGAGTAGTTCACCACAGACCTACGGGTCCATAGCTAGTGCCTAGATGGTAATTTCTCTATCTCTTGATCTTCAATACAATGATCATCGCATCTTCGCTTTGATCCATCCGATGTAATCCTATTGTGCGGTGTGTTTGTTGGGATCCGATGAATTGTGGATTTATGTTCAGATTATTCATGAAAAGTATTTGAGTCACCTCTGAATATTAAGATTCTTATTTGCATGATCGTTATAGCTTCGTAATGCTCTCTGATTTATCGATGTGCTTTGGCCAAGTAGATTGATCTATCTTCGGTGGGAGTGGTGCGTTGTGGTAGGTTCAACCTGATGAGTTTCTATATCCCAGTGACAAAGTAGGGGGCAAGATACGTCTTTGTGTTGTTGCTACTAAGGATAACACGATGGGGTTCATTCATATTGCTTGAGTTTACTTTGTCTACATCATGTCATCGTTCTCCATGCATTACTCTATTTTACTTAATACTCTAGATGCATGCTGGATAGCGGTCGATGAGTGGAGTAATAGTAATAGGTGAAGGTAGGAGTCGGCCTATTTGTTTATGGATGTGATGCCTATATACACATGATCATTGCCATGAAAATCGCATAACTATCCGCTTTTCTATCAATTGCCCAACAGTAATTTGTTACCCACCGTATGCAACCTACATGAGAGATGCCGCTAGGGAAAACTATGGCCCCTGGGTCTATTCACTTATAAATTTACAAACGCTACTATTACCTTGCTGCCGTTATTTGCTTTTTATCTTATTTTGCAATTTACAATTTTCTACAATTATCTACACACCTCATTTGCTTGCAAATAACAAGATCAAGGGGATTGACAACCCTCTTGCCCGTGTTGGGTGCAAGTTGTTTGTTTGTGCAGCCGCTGAAAACGGTTGAGGATTGATATTACTATTGGTTCGATAAACCTTGGTTTCATAACTGAGGGAAATACTTACCCACTTTGTGCTGCAATTACCCATTCCTCTTCACGGAAAACCCAACGCATATCACAAGTATCTGGAAGGATTTCTGGCGCCGTTGCCGGGGAATATCATCATCAACTATCAAGTAACTTCACACAAATTTTCATTCACTTGTTTATCTTTTTATTTACTATTATATTTAGTTTGTTTCACAAAAAGCAAAAACACAAAAATATTTATCTTTGCTTGTTACTAATTTACTTCTTCGCTTGCTAGTTTACTTGTCCTGCTTGTTCGGTCGCCATGTCTTAAGATACTACTAAGTTGTGTGACTTCTCAAATACTAATAATAATGATTTTATTAGTACTCCTATACCACCCGCCACTAGTGTGGAGGCTTTTGATATTAATGTTGCATTGCTAAATCTTGTCATGAAGGATCAATTTTCGGGAAGTCCTAATGAGGATCTCGCGTCACATGTTAATACCTTTGTTGAATTATGTGACATGCCAAAGAAAAAGGATACAGATAATGATATTGTGAAATTAAAATTATTTCCTTTTTCACTAAGAGATAAAGCTAAGGCTTGGTTTTCATCTTTACCTCGTAATAGTATTGGAACATGGGATAAGTGTAAAGATGCTTTTATTGCCAAGTATTTTCCTCCTGCTAAAATAATCTCCCTTAGAAATCAAATAATGAATTTTAAACAGAAAGATCAAGAACATGTTGCACAAGCTTGGGAGAGAATGAAATTTATGATAAGAAATTGCCCAACTCATGGTTTTAATTTGTGGATGATTATAAAAACTTCTATGCTGGACTAAACTTTGTGTCTAGAAATCTTCTAGATTCTGCTGCAGGTGGTACCTTTATGGATGTGACCTTAGTAGAGGCCACAAAACTTCTGGACAACATTATGACAAATTATTCTCAATGGCATACCGAAAGAGCTCCAACCGGTAAGAATGTAAGTTCTGTTGAAGAAATCGCTACTTAGAGTGAAAAAAGTGGATGCTCTTATGAATATGGTTGCCAGTAAAAATGATCATGTTGATCCCAATGATATGCCCTTGTCTACTTTGATTGAGCAAAATAATGATGCTATTGATGTGAACTTTGTATCGCGAAATAATTTCAACAACGATGCTTTTAGAGAAAATTTCAATTCTAGACCGTATCCCGGTAATTCCTCTAAAAACTATGGAAATTCTTATGGTAATTCTTATGGAAATTATTCAACAAATTATAATAGGATACCCTCTGATCTTGAGAACACAATTAAATAATTTATTAATTCTCAAAAGGTTTTCAACACTATGGTAGAAGAAAAATTGCATGTAGTTGATGCTTTGGCTAAAAATATGGATAGAATTGCTCTTGATGTAGAAACTCTTAAAAGTAAAGCTTTGCCACCTAAGCATGATTTTAATGATACTATTAAATATATCCAACTATCTATTAATTAAAGTAAGGAGAGGACCGCTAAGTTGAAAGCTAAGCAAGAATTCTTAGAAAAGGCTCTTCCACTCGGTTTTTACCGGAATCATGATGAAGATCTTAAAATGGTTGGTACTTCTCCTATGAAATCTTTGTTTACTTCTCTGAATATAAATGATAAAGGGACTCGAGATGAGTCAACTCTAGTTGAGAAGCGACCTGTTTGCTTGGAGGGTGATGGTTTTCATGCTAAAACTAAAAAACGTGGCTTTGGAGAGGTCAAAACTTTAACTAGTGATGTGCCCACTATTTTGGATTACAAGGACTTTAATTATGATAATTTATCTTTAGTAGAATGTATTTCCTTTTTGCAAACCATTATTAGCTCACCAAATGCTTATGAACAAAACAAAGTTTTTACCGAACATATAGTAGAAGCTATGATAAAAGCTTATGATGAGAAACTTGAGCTTGAAGTTTCTATTCCTAGAAAATTGCATGATGAGTGGGAACCTAATATCAAAATAAAGATTAAATATGAATGCAATGCCTTGTGTGGCCTTGGTGCTAGTGTTTCAACTATTCCAAAATCTCTTTGTGATGTGCTTGGTCTCACTAATATTGAAGATTGTTCCCTTAACTTGCATCTTGCGGATTCCACCATTAAGAAACCTCTAGGTAGAATTAATGATGTGCTGATTATTGCAAATAAAAATTATGTGCCTATAGATTTCATTGTGCTTGATATTTATAGCAATCCTACTTGTCCCATAATACATGGGAGACCTTTCCCGAACTATAGGTGCAATTATTGACATAAAAGAGGGAAACATAAGATTCCAATTCCCATTGAAGAAAGGGTCGGAACACTTCTCTAGTAAGAGAATGAAGCCACCTTATGAATCAATCATCAGAGCTACTTATGGATGGAGAATCAAAGATGACAACATTTGAAACTATGCATTATGCCTAGCTAGGGGCATAAAACAATAGCGCTTGTTGGGAGGCAACCCAATAGTTATCTTCATTTTTTTGCTTTTAACTTTCTGCTTGTTTTTTATAACATGATTATTGCCTATGTAATGATTATGTTTTTTATGTTTAAATTAGTGTTTGTGCCAAGTAAAGCCTTTGGGATGACTCACAAGATGAGTAGAATCTATGCTGAAACAAACAGAAACTTTTGACTCCAGTACAGGAATTTTCTTTTTTTACTGGAGCGTGATAATGATCTGAACTTTTACACAGTATTGATATACAAATTTTCCAGGTTGTCCTAATGTTTCAGAATTTTTAGAGTTACAGAAGTATAGGTTCTTTACAGATTGCTACAGACTGTTCTGTTTTAGACAGATTCTGTTTTTGCTTGCATAGTTGCTTGTTTTGATTATGCTATGGATTGTATCGGGGGGTATAAGCCATGGTGAAGTTATAATACAGTACCTATTATGCAATTATGAAATAATAATCAATTTATAACAGTACCTAAAGTATTCAATATGTTGCCTATACTAACGGATCTCACGAAGTTTTGTTGAGTTTTGTGTGATTGAAGTTTTCAAGTTTTGGGTGTTATCACAATGGGCAAAAGAATAAGGAGTGGAAAGAGCCTAATCTTGGGGATGCCCAAGGCACCCCAAGGTAATATTATAAGGATGACTCAAGCGTCTCAGATTGGGGATGCCCTCGAAGGCATCCCCTCTTTCGTCTCAATCCATCGGTATGTCACTTCAAGCTATATTTTTATTCATCACATGATATGAGTTTTGCTTGGAGCGTCATTTGTTTTTGTTTGCTTTTACTTTCAGTTTACCACAACTTGTTTGCTGGACACACCTATTTAAGAGAGACAAACCTTCATCATAATTTTTTAGAATACTCTATATGATTCACTTATATCTTTTGAGCTTAGCAGTTGCTCTAGTACTTCACTTATATCTTTTTGAGCACGGTGGCGTGTAGATTTTATAGAAATAATTTCACTCTCGCTCTTCACTTATATTTGTTTCAGAGTTAATAAATAGTGACGGTAATTTGCATGGGTCATAAGACTAGTCCAAAAATATTAGGTATTCAATGAGTGATAATCAAAACCATCATGTAGAACCAATAGAGAAATTATGGTTAATGATATTGATGCGGTAATATGAAAAAGGTGTGAGTTCATAATTTTTGATTTGTAGAAGTATCGATATTGAGAGAGGTTAACTTTTTGTTCGTTAAAAATTAAAGAGGCATGGTGATGATGTGTGAGCATTTCTATTCCTCGTTGAAATCCTAGTGTTGTTTCGGGTCGGAGGCGCGCGATGGTTAACTCCTACCAACCTCCTCCCTCCGAGCATGCGAGTAGTACTTTGATTTATGATAGAAGTAATAAAACTTTGCAATAAGTATATGAGTTATTTATGACTTTTGTGAAACCATGGACATACGCAATCCCACCTTCTCATATTTGCTAGCCTCTTCGGTACCATGCATAGCACATTCTCACCTTGAGGATCGGTGCAACTTTCGCCGGTGCATCCAAACCCCGTGACATGATACGCTCTGTTGCACATAAGCCTCATTGTATCTTCCGCAAAACATCCACCATACCTACCTATCATGGCATTTCCATAGCCATTCTGAGATATATTTCCATGCAAATTCCAACGTCACTTCACATGACTAGTTCGTTCATCGTCATATTGCTTTGCATGAGCATATAGAGCTGACATAGTATTTGTGGCAAAGCCACCGTTCATCATATTTTTGATTCATGTCAGGCTAGATCATTGCACATCCTGGTACACTGCCAGAGGCATTCATATAGACTCATATCATCCTATCAGTTCCTCATATTGAGTTGTAAGTAAATAAAAGTGTGATGATCATCATTGTTAGAGCCTTGTCCCTGTGAGGAAATAAAAATGGGGGAGGCCAAATGAGCCCACCATTAAAAAATGAGAGAAAATGAGAGAAGGGACTTTTCTACTATCCTTTACCACACTTGTGCCTCAAAGTGGCACCTTGTTCCTCATATTGAGAGTCTCATGATATGTCATTTTCATATGCTAGTGGGAATTACTTTTTCATTATTACAAACTTGGCTAGTATACTCCTATGATGGGCTTCCTCAAATGCCCGAGGTCTTGATGAGCAAGCAAGTTGGATGCACACCCCACTTAGCTTCATTTGAGCTTTCATACACTTATAGCTCTAGTGCATCGTTTCAATGGCAATCCCTAATCCTTGCATTGACATATATTGATGGGCATCTCCATAGCCCGTTGGTATGCCTAGTTGATGTGAGACTATCTTCTCCACTTTTTACCCCTTTGATATATACCACCATATTCTATTCCACCTAAATGCTATGTCCAATGGTTCAAGCTCATGTATTGCGTGAAGAATAAAAAGTTGATGCATATTGAAAAAAGTACAATCCAATTGCCTGACTTCGACACCGTGGTGCTTGACGTTTGTATTAATGTGGTGAAGATGGAGCCATGTCTTGCTAATATAATAAGATGAATGGGGGTAAATATTCTTTGAGGATCGTATACTTTGAAAGATTGATGATTTTGTTTCTCATACTAATAAGTATTGCTATGTTAATATTTGTTGATTCATCATTTCTCAATGAGCATACATGCATAAGATTACATAATGGATATCATGTCACATCAAAAATTCTGTTTTTATCATTTACCTACTCGAGGACGAGCAGGAATTAAGCTTGGGGATGCTTGATACGTCTCCAACGTATCTATAATTTTTTATTGTTCCATGCTCATATATTATCATTCTAGGATACTTTTTGGGTCTTTATTTACCAATTTATAATATTTTTGAGCACTAACCTATTGACCCAGTGCCCATAGCCAGTTCCTATTTTCTGCATGTTTTTCACTTTTCAGGTTTACAGTACCAAACAAAGTCCAATTGCCATGAAACTTTTTGATGATTTTTTATGGACCAAAGGAATACCTGGGAACCTCAGGAGGAGTCAGGAGGCCGCACGAGGGCACCAGCACACAACAGGGCGCGCCCTAGGGGGGCGCGCCCTGATGTGTGTTGGCCCCCTCGGGCGCCTCCCGATGCCCCTCTCTGGCCTATAAATTATCTAATATTCCAAAAACCCTAGAGGCGGTCCCAAAACTCTTTTTACGCCGCCGCAAGTCTCTATTTCTTCGTGAGGCCATCTGGAGCTCCGTTCTGGCACCCTGTCGGAGGGGGGATCGATCACGGAGGGCCTCTTCATCAACCTTGTTGCCCTCATGATGATGTGTGAGTAGTTCACAGAAGACCTATGGGTCCATAGCTAGTACCTAGATGGCAATCTCTCTATCTCTTGATCTTCAAGACAATGATCATCGCATCTTCGCTTTGATCCATCCGTTGTAATCCTATTGTTCGGTGTGTTTGTTGGGATCCGATGAATTGTGGGTTTATGTTCAGATTATTCATGAAAAGTATTTGAGTCACCTCTGAATATTAAGATTCTTATTTGCATGATCATTATAGCTTTGTAATGCTCTATGATTTATCGATGTGCTTTGGCCAAGTAGATTGATCTATCTTCGGTGGGAGTGGTGCGTTGTAGTAGGTTCAACCTGATGAGTTTCTATATCCCAGTGACAAAGTAGGGGACAAGATACATCTTTGTGTTGTTGCTACTAAGGATAACACGATGGGGTTCATTCATATTGCTTGAGTTTACTTTGTCTACATCATGTCATCGTTCTCCATGCTTTACTCTGTTTTACTTAATACTCTAGATGCATGCTGGATAGCGGTCGGTGAGTGGAGTAATAGTAATAGGTGCAGGGAGGAGTCGGCCTATTTGTTTATGGACGTGATGCCTATATACACATGATCATTGCCGTGAAAATCGCATAACTATCCGCTTTTCTATCAATTGCCCAATAGTAATATGTTACCCACCGTATGATGCCTACATGAGAGATGCCGCTAGGGAAAACAATGGCCCGGGTCTATTCACTCATAAATTTAGAAATGCTACTATTACCTTGCTGCCTTTATTTTCTTTTTATTTTATTTTGCAATTTACGATTATCTACACACCACATTTTCTTGCAAATAACCAGATCAAGGGGATTGACAACCCTCTCGCCCGCGTTGGGTGCAAGTTGTTTGTTCTTTTGTGTGTAGCCGCTTGATACGTCTCTGTCATATCTATAATTTTTGATTGTTTCATGCCAATATTATACAACTTTCACATATTTTTGGCAACATTTTATGTGATGTATTGGACTAACATATTGATCCAGTGCCCAGTGCCAGTTCCTGTTTGTTGCATGTTTTTTGTTTCGCAGAATATCCATATCAAACGAAGTCCAAACGCGACGAGAATTTATGGAGATTCTTTTTGGAATATTTGTGAATTTTGAGAAGTGCAATCAACACAAACGGAGGCCCACAGCCCCCACGATACATCAGGGCGCGCCTAGGGGGCCCAAACGCGGCCTGGTGGGTTGTGCCCACCTTGTACGTCGGTTGGAGCTCTCCTTCAGGCGCAAGGAAGCTAATTTTTGGATAAAAATCCCCTAAAAATTTCAGCCCGATCGGAGTTACGGATCTCCGGGAATATAAGAAACGGTTTTCGGCCAGAAAACAGGAACGCGGAACAGAAGAGAATAGAGAGGGAGATCCAATCTCGGAGGGGCTCCTGCCCCTCAGCCGCCATGGAGGCCATGGACCAGAGGGGGAACTCTCCTCCCATCTAGGGGGGAGGCCAACGAAGAAGAAGAAGCAGGGGGGCTCTCTCCCCCTCTCTCCCGGTGGCGCCGGAATGCCGCCGGGGCAATCATCGTGACGGCGATCTACACCAACAACTTCGCCGCCGTCAACACCAACTCTCTTCCCCTCTTTGCAGCAGTGTAACACCTCTCTTCCCCGCTGTAATCTCTACTTAAACATGGTGCTCAACTCCATATATTATTTCCCAATGATATTTGGCTATCCTATGATGTTTGAGTAGATCTCTTTTGTCCTATGGGATAATTGTGGTATGATGTTATGGATGTGAGTTCTATGTTGATATGGTGCTGTCCTATGGTGCCCTCCATGTCGCACAAACATGAGGGATTCCTGCTGTAGGGTGTTGCAATATGTTCATGATTTGCCTATGGTGGGTTGCTTGAGTGACAGAAGCATAAACCCGAGTAGGTGGGTTGTTGCGTATGGGAGTAAAGAGGACTTGATACTTAATGATATGGTTGGGTTTTACCTTAATGATCTTTGGTAGTTGTGGATGCTTGCTAGAGTTCCAATCATAAGTGCATATGATCCAAGTACGAAAAGTGTGTTAGCGTATGCCTCTCCCCCATTGCATATGACAAGTATCTATCATATTATATACAATTGCCTAGGGACAATCTTTCTCTTGCATTACACAAAAAGCTTTCTACTAAGTTATTTACTTTTATTGTTCTTTTATTAAAACATCACCTAACTTTTATTTCCAAGTTCTTTATTATCTTGCAAAGTACTTCTAGTTTTATTCCCACAAAGTAGTTTCATACTTGTTCTAGGTAAAGCAAGCATTAGCGTGCGTAGAGTTGTATCGGCGGTTGATAGAACTTGAGGGAATATTTGTTCTACCTTTAGCTCCTCATTGGGTTCGACACTCTTACTTATCAAAAAAGGCTACAAACGATCCCCTACACTTGTGGGTTATCACCGCTGAAGATGGTTGAGGATTGATATTCCTATTGGTTCGATAAACCTTGGTTTCATAACTGAGGTAAATACTTACCCAGTTTGTGGTGCAATTACCCGTTCCTCCTCACAGAAAACCCAACGCAGATCATAAGTATCATGCTTGTATAGAAATACAGTAAAAACCTTGAGGGGCGTGAGTACTTTACTTGATAACTGCAAGCCTTACATGCCGAGCTATATCGAGAGAAATTAATAAGACAAAATGCAGTAATTAAAATAAGGGAGTACATAGAAACAGGGCGGATATGATGAACGGGTTTATGAGCCCAGGACGCTTCCTATCTCACGTCTGCATCTCCGTGTTTTTGACCAACTTATCTTCGTTGATAGCGAAGATTGGTATGGACTATCTGCGACCTTGGCTTTGCACCTGCTGAAAGTGCTTGTTGGCTGAGTTCTTTAAGGGGTCTGCAGACGTCCTATTGTGTGGTTAATGCCACCTCGGTATAATTTTGTGGCTAGCTCTTTGATAGGTCCTTGCCAATAAAGAAGTTCGAAGCTTTAGTCGTTCCTCGGTTTAGCGGATCCGGTGTTTCCATAAGATTTGGCTCCTCGACGGCCCAAGGAATTTTTAGTGCAAAATTGTGCACCCTTGGGGCGTAGTACCCCTTCCAAGGGGATCCCACAAGGAGCCCGCACCCCTATTTAGGGTGTGGGGGGCATGTTTTCGAGGTCCGCTAGCGCGTCCCGCGAGCGCTTCAAAGAGCTAGGAGTGCGTTTACCGCTATGGGTCGTGTCCTCGGCTGCGAAGGTGGCAGTCTACTCCTCGGTATGGAGGGAGCGCTCGGTGTTTCCGTTGATCATGGTGACCCTGCTAGGTCCTGGCATTTTAAGCTTGAGGTAAGCATAATGCGGGACCGCGTTGAAGCGGGCGAATGCTATGCGCCCTAGGATCACGTGATATCCACTTCGAAAGGGGACAATGTCGAAAATTAACTCTTCGCTTCTGAAGTTTTCGGGTGATCTGAATACAACCTCAAGTGACACGGTTCCTGTGCAATGAGCCTCAACACCTGGTATGAAACCTTTAAAGGTGGTGCTACTCGGCTTGATCCGAGATGAATCAATGCCCCTCTTCCTAACCGTGTATTCGTAGATTAAGTTGATTCTGCTCCCGCCATCCATAAGGACACGTGTCAGATGGAGACCATCAACAATCGGGTCCAGGACCGGTGCAACTGATCCTCCATGCTTGATGTTGGTCGGATGGTCATGTATGTAAAATGTGATCGGGCAAGCCGACCACGAACTGAACTTCGGGGCGACTGGCTCTAACGCGTAGATGTCCCGAAGTGCGCGCTTCCTCTCTCTTTTGGGGATGTGGGTGACATAGATCATGTTCACCTCTGTTACCTCATTAGGAAACTTCTTTTGGCCTCCACTATTGGTCCGCCGAGGTTCATCCTCGTCCTCACTGCGATTTTGGGTTTTGCTTGGACCCTCCGTCACGGCCTTGCTAGCTTGTCTAAAGACCCAACAATTCCTATTAGTGTGGGTTGTTGATTTGTCCTGAGAGCCATGGATTTGGCATGGTCGATCCAGGATCTTGTCAAACTTGTTAGGTTCATTGTTGTTCCCTTTACAGGGTTTTCTTTTTGGTCCATATCTAGGTCTGGTGAACCCTGCATTGACTGTGATGTCTTCTGTGTCGCTTCCGCCATTTTTATACCTGCACTTTTTTATTGCGTTGTGGCTTTCCATTGGCGTCACGTGTCTCCAAGGTGACTGCCTCGCCGTTGTGAGTGCTTCATGCGAGTCAGTTGTCTTCTCCCGCGCAAAAGCGGGTCATTAGCGAAGTGAGGGCTCACATGGTCCTCGACCTGTCTTGGTTGAGCTGGCGGGCAAGCCATTCATCTCGGATATTGTTTTTGAACGAGGCGATGGCTTCGGCGTTGGAGCAATCTATGATCTGGTTCTATTTAGTAAGGAACCTGTTCTAGAACTTCCGAGCAGATTCGCCTGGCTGCTGGACGACACGACTGAGGTCGTCAGCGTCTGGAGGTCGGACATAAGTCCCTTGGAAATTTGCCCTAAAGGCATCTTCAAGGTCTTCCCATCTACCGATGGAGTGAGGAGGCGGGCTGTTAAGCCAATGCCTAGCCGGCCCCTTTAGCTTGAGCGGTAGATATTTGATGGCGTGGAGGTCATCTCTGTTAGCCATGTGTATGTGGAGAAGGAAGTCCTCGATCCGCACTGTTGGGTCTGTGGTGCCATCATAGGGTTCCATGTTGATGGGATTAAACCCATCTGGGAATTGATGTTCCATTACCCTGTCTAGAAAACAGATCGGGTGGGCTGGACCTCGGGACCTAGTAGTATCTCGTTGAAGGTTGGGGGAGAGTCGCTCGTAGGCTTGATCTCGGGCACGGCCGTTCTTGTCTAACCAGGTGTCATAGCCGTCAAGCCCGGCCCGCGCGCATCTTCTCGAACCGTAAATGGATCGAGGAGGTGCTCGGTTTGCCTTGATCTGACGTCGAACGTCATGAGGGTCTAGGTGATCAACATGGTCTTTGCTGTAAGGGCGTGGCGCCGATCGGGTGTTGATGTATTCCCGTACTGACTTATCCCAACCTCTAGGGGGTCGGTCAGGCTCGTCGGTGGCTAGTTCTTCATCGAACTCCGGCAACAAACACCTTCGTGGGTATGATTTCGGCGGGCTACGACGTCGGTCTTCGAGGTCTTGTTCGGCCGAAAGTACTTCGACCCACTTGTCGTTCAGCGTGTCCAAATTTGCTTGCAGTTGTTGCTCCTTGCATTTCATGCTTCGAGTGATGGCAATGAGATGCCGCCTGAAGCGCTCCTACTCCAAGGGGTCTTCGGGGACGATGAAGTCCTTGGTGCCAAGGCTCTCGTCTTCCTCGGATTCCAGCATGTAATTGTCGTTAGCCCCTTCAAAGAGGTTGTCAGGATCTGAGTCCTCGGGATTTTCTTCGGGACTGCCATTCCGTACTGGGGAGGCTTGAGGTTCCTCTCCAGTGTTATCAGCGTTGCTCGTCATTGCCTCGCCGCCGGCGGCGGTGGCGTTATTGCTGTTTGGCTCCCCGTTGTTTCCTCTTCGGCGTCTACGCCAATGTTTAGTAGGGGATATGGGGGTGTCCCCCATGTAGACACCGTAGGTAGATGGCGGTGTTTACCATAGGCGAAGTGTGTTCCTTAGGGCTGTCGGCATCTTTATATATGTCTGTGGCCTCGTCATAGTCTAACACGTCGGTTAAATCGTCAACCGTGGTGACTAAGTGGGTGGTGGGCGGGACTTAAATTTTCCGATCGTCGACTTTAAGTCCGATCTTGTCGTAGACTGAAGTCGAAATAGACATGCTCTATATGCGATCGAGCATCTCATTCGGGTGAGATAGTTCTTCGGAGTTCATTGCCTGACTATGAGTGGGGCTGACTTGTAGTGTGCCCGGTGTGTAGCTCGGAGTTGGCTCGAGATCCAACATAGCTTCCAAGATTCGGACATCCGGGTAGGGGTTCAAGGGGAGGTTGCCCGAAGTAGCTACCTCAGGGACCTCCAGTAGTGCCGAGGGCTTTGTCCTGATGTCCTCGAGAGAGGTCGGTTCCGGCGTTAGTCCTCCAGAGCGAGACAGCCCTTCCACCAAGTCGGGCGTCTGATACTTGTGATCCGCGCTGGGTTTTCCATGAAGAGGAACGGGTGATGCAGCACAGTATAGAAAAGTATTTCCCTCAGTAGAGAACCAAGGTTAATCGAACCAATAGGAGTAACACGCAACCCCCGTCTTCAGCCACTACACACAAAGAAGAAAACACTTGCACCCAACGCGAGCAAGAGGGTTGTCAATCCCCTTGGACTCGTTATTTGCAAGCTAGTGAAGTATATGGATGATGAATGAATATAGTAAATTGCAAAATCAAATAAAAACAAATAAATGGCAGCAAGGTATTGAAGGCTTTTGTAAATTTGTAAGTGAATAGACCCGGGGGGCGTAGTGTTCTCTAGTGGCTTCTCTCGCTTAGTAGGCATACGGTGGGTAAACAAATTACTGTTGGGCAATTGATAGAAAAGTGCATAGTTATGCATTATTTATTCATGACAATGATCATGTGTATATAGGCATCACGTCCATAAGCAAATAGACCGACTCCTGCCTGCACCTATTACTATTACTCCACCCATCCACCGCTATCCAGCATGCATCTAGAGTATTAAGTAAAACAGAGTAATGCTTGGACAACAATGACTGATGTAGACAAAGAGAATTCAATCAATATGAATTAACCCCATCGTTTTATCCTTAGTGGCAGCAACACAAAGATGTATCTTGTCCCCTACTTTGTCGTTGGGATATAGAAACCCATCAGGTTGAACCCACTACAACGCACCCCTCTCACTGAAGAAATATCAATCTAGTTGGCCAAACTATTTCAATAGATCAGAGAGATTTACAAAGCTATAATAATCATGCAAATAAGAATCATAATAGAAATCAGAGAAGACTCAAATCTTTTTCATGAATAATGTGAACATAAACCCAGGATGCCAACAAACGCACCGCACAAAGTGATTACATCGAATAGATCACCGCGAAGATGCGGTGAACTTTGTATTGGAGATCAAGAGAGAGAGATAGCCATCTAGGTACTAACTACAGACCTGTAGGTCTGTGGGGAACTACTCACACATCACTGTGGGAGCAGCAAGGTTGATGTAGAGGCCCTCCGTGATCGATCCCCCCTTTGGCAAGGCATTGAAATAGGGCTCCAGATGGGCACACGGCAGAACAGAGACTTGCATTGGAGGAAAATGTATTTCAGGAGGCTCTCTAGGGTTTTTGGGATTAATGAGAATTTATAGGCCAGAGAAGGGAGTCGAGGGCCACCTGAGGGAGGCAGCACACATCAGGGCCCGACCACCCCCCTAGGGGCGCCCTATTGTGTGCTCCTTCCCTCGTGCGGTCTCCGGTCTCCTCCCAAAGCTTTCAGGTCTTCTTTTGGTCCAGAAAAAATCATAAAAAAAATTCGGGGCAATTGGACTTCATTTGGTACTATAAACCTGAAAAGTCAAAAACATGCAGAAAGCAACTAGCACTAGGCACTGGGTTAATAGGTTAGTGCTCAAAAATAATATTAATTGGTATATAAACACCCAAAAGGCATCATAAAATGATAATATTATAGCATGGAACCATCAAAAATGATAGATACGTTGGAGACGTATCAAGCATCCCCAAGCTTAATTCCTGCTCGTCCTCGAGTAGGTAAATGATAAAAACAAAAATTTTGATGTGACATGCTACCCAACATGTAATCTATTGTAGGTACAGTCATTGAGAAACGATGAATTAACAAACATCAACATAGTAATACTTATAAACATAAGCAACATAATCATCAAGTTTCAAAATATATGATCCTTAAAGAATGTTCACCCCCTATTCATTTTATCATATTAGAATAGCATGGCTCCGTCTTCACCACATAAATACAAATATCAAGCACCACGGTGTCAACTCAGGCAATTGGATCGTACTTCTTATGCGCTTCAGCTTTTTATTACTTACGCAATATATGAGTGTGAACCATGGATATAGCATAAAGGTGGAATGGAATGTGGTGGCAGGTTTCAAAGGGGTAAAAGTGCAGAAGAAAGTCTCACATCAACTAGGCGTATCAACGGGCTATGGAGATGCCCATCAATAGATATCAATGCGAGGAGTAGGGACTTCCATGCAACGGATGCACTAGAGCTATAAGTTTATGAAAGCTCAAATGAAGCTAAGTGGGTGTGCATCCAACTTGCTTGCTCATGAAGACCTCGGGCATTTGAGGAAGCCCGTCATCGGAATATATAAGCCAAGTTCTATATAATGAAAATTTCCCACTTGCATATGAAAGTGATAAAACAAGAGACTCTCTATATGAAGAACATGGTGCTACTTTGAGGCACAAGTGTGGAAACAAAAGTAGTAGTACTGTTGTCGGTGTCGAAACCGGCGGATCTCGGGTAGGGGGTCCCGAACTATGAATCTAGGAACGATGGTAACAAGGGACAAAGGGGACAGTGTTTACCCAGGTTCGGGCCCTCGTGAGGAGGTAAAACCCTATGTCCTGCTTGATTATATTGATGAATGAGATGGTTACAGAGTTGATCTACCTCAAGATCAAAAGAGCTAAACCCTAATGAATTGAGTTGTCCTTCTACGAACTAAGCTCCCTGGTTTATATAGACACCAGGGGTCCCTAGGGTTATATATGGTCGGTTTCTCTCCGGGCACAGATACGCCCATTCTGACTTGGAGGACACACCAAGTCTTCGAGCCTCCTCCTTCCGAACACGGGATTGTCTGATAACTTGGCCCTCTAGCAATTGCTCCTGTATGGGCCATAACGGATGAATCCACGGCCCGAGGACCCCTTAGTCCCGGACTCCCTTAGTAGCCCCCGAACTTGCCTCCAACGCTGAGGCACTCCATGTTTGGCAGCTTCATTCACCAAGGGTCATCGGCTTGTGAGGCAAGTTCTCCTCTCCTCCGATTCATCAGATGATAACCTGACCATATTAAGAATCCCCGACTGCCCGGAGAGGCACGGGCCCACAACATCGATTTCTCTGCCCGAGGCTCACTGAAACTCCTCGATTCCCGTGCTCCAATAGAAGGCAGGCATCTCAACAGTCCTTTTATGGAAATACCCTCGACAAGCTGAGGGATAAGCGCCTATTTATAGCAAGTCAAACTTGTTGTAGGAAACGCTTCCTCCTTGTTCGTTTCCAAGGAACTCTAGCATCAACCAAACTTTGGACGTATGGCGAGCGCCCCAGGTTCTTCCTCGCGCCCTCACGGCCCCCTTCCCGGCGACTGGGCCAGCTGTTCTGTCTCCCTCCTCTGACTGCGCAGTCTCGAGACGCAGGGATATCTTCCAACTTTGGATCTGGCGCCTACTCTCGCAGGGTTAACATCTGCGAACGGCGTGGCTTTCGCGGAGAACTTCCCTGCGCCCTGCCCAAAGAGAGGGTATGCTTCATCTCCTTCCTCCTACAAGGCCTAGGTTTTCCCATTCACACCTTCTTGAGGGGCCTCTTGGAGTTCTATGGGATCCAGCTCCACAACCTACCCCCGGGTCCATCCTGCATATCTCGGGCTTTGTCGCCCTTTGCGAGATGTTCCTCGGTTGCGAGCCCCACTTCGATCTGTGGCGAAAATATTTCTGCCTCGTCCCCCGAACTCGGGGAGGAACAATCCGGGAAGTGGGCGGAGCCGAGGTGTGGCGCATAGCCGGGACGGGGTACCTCGTCGGAACTCCGAAGAAGGAATCCGAAGAGTGGGCTTCGGAGTGGTTCTATATCGAGGACGTCCCCTTATTCGACCCAGCTCGAAGAGGTTTGCCCCAATACTCCGAGGCCCCTTTAAAGAAGCGATTCAACTGGTGTCCGAGGAGCGCCTCTCAAGAGGAGAGCGCCGAAGTAAAGTGCTTGGCCGTCCAAGTGAAGCTGCTGAGCCAAAGCAAGCTGATCATTATCGACATAATGGCCGCTGCTATTGTTGGAAATATGCCCTAGAGGCAATAATAAAATGGTTATTATTATATTTCCTTGTTCATGATAATCGTTTATTATCCATGCTATAATTGTATTGATTGGAAACTCAATTACATGTGTGGGTACATAGACAAACAATGTGTCCCTAGTAAGCCTCTAGTTAAACTGGCTCGTTGATCAAAGATGGTGAAGGTTTCCTAGCCATAGACATGAGATGTCATTTGATAACGGGATCACATCATTAGGAGAATGATGTGATGGACAAGACCCAAACTATGAACATAGCATATGATCGTGTCAGTTTATTGCTATTGTTTTCTGCATGTCAAGTATCTGTTCCTATGACCATGAGATCATGCAACTCACTGACACCGGAGGAATACCTTGTGTGTATCAAACATTGCAACGTAACTGGGTGACTATAAAGATGCTCTACAGGTATCTCCGAGGGTGTCTGTTGAGTGGGCATGGATCGAGACTGGGATTTGTTACTCCGTATGACGGAGAGGTATCTCAGGGCCCACTCGGTAATACAACATCACAACAAGCCTTGCAAGCAATGTGACTAAAGTGTTAGCCACGGGATCTTGTATTACGGAACAAGTAAAGAGACTTGCCAGTAACGAGATTGAACTAGGTATAGAGATACCGACAATCGAATCTCGGGCAAGTAACATACCGAAGAACAAAGGGAACATCATACGGGATTAACTGAATCCTTGACATAGAGGTTCAACCGATAAAGATCTTCGTAGAATATGTAGGAACCAATATGGGCATCCAGGTCCCGCTATTGGTTATTGACCGTAGAGGTGTCTCGGTCATGTCTACATAGTTCTCGAACCGCAGGGTCTGCACAATTAAGGTTCGGTGACGTTTCGGTAGTATTGAGTTATGTATGGTGGTGACCGAAGGTTGTTTGGAGTCCCGGATGAGATCTCGGACGTCAAGAGGAGCTTTGGAATGGTCTGGAGGTAAAGATTGATATATAGGAAGTCCCGTTTTGGTCACCGGAAAAGTTTCGGGTATTTCGGTAGTGTACCGGGAGTGCCGGGAAGGTACCGGGGGACCATCGGGAGGGGCCTTGATACGTCTCCAACGTATCTATAATTTTTGCTTGTTCCATGTTGTTATATTATCATTCTTGGATGTTTTACAATCATTTTACTACAACTTTATATTATTTTTGGGACTAACCTATTAACCTAGAGCCCAGTGCCAGTTCCTGTTTTTTCCGTGTTTATGAGTTTTACAGAAAAGGAATATCAAACGGAGCCCAAATGGAATAAAAATATACGGTGAATTTTTATGGACCAGAAGAAGCCTAGGGAGAGTTGGAGTTGGGCCAGGGGAGCCACGAGGCCACCACAAGCCTGGCCCCCCCTAGGGCGCGCCCCCCTGGCTTGTCGTCACCTCGTGGCCCATCCTGACTTGTTTCCACCGCCATAAATTCCTATAAATAGAGAAACCTTAGAAAATAAACCTAGATCGGGAGTTCTGCCGCAGCAAGCCTCCAGAGCCACGAAAAACCATTCGGGAGCCCGTTCCGGCACCCTGCCGGAGGGGGAAAACCATCACCGGAGGCCATTTTCATCATCCCGACGCTCTCCATGACGAGGAGGGAGTAGTTCACCCTCGGGGCTGAGGATATGTACCAGTAGCTATGTGTTTGATCTCTCTCTCTCGTGTTCTTGAGATGGCACGATCTTGATGTGCCGCGAGCTTTATTAATATAGATGAATCATATGGAGTGCTTCCCCTCTCTATCTAGTTGTGATGAATTGAGTTTTCCCTTTGAAGTTTACTTATCGGATTGAGTCTTTAAGGATTTGAGAACACTTGATGTATGTCTTGTGATGGGATATCTGTGGTGACAATGGGATGTTCTATTGATCCACTTGATGTATGTTTTGGTGATCAACTTGCGGGTTCCGTGACCGTGGGAATCTATGCATAGGGGTTGGCACACGTTTTCGTCTTGACTCTCCGGTAGAAACTTTGGGGCACTCTTTGAAGTTCTTTGTGTTGGATTGAATAGATGAATCTGAAATTATGTGATGCATATCGTATAATCAAACCCATGGGTACTTGAGGTGACATTGGGGTATCTAGGTGACATTAGGGTTTTGGTTGATGTGTATCTTAAGGTGTTATTTTAGTACGAACTCTAGGGCTGTTCGTGACACTTATAGGGATAGCTCATAAGATTGATCGGAAAAGATAACTTTGAGGTGGTTTCATACCCTACAATAATTTCTTCGTTTGTTCTCCGCTATTTGTGACTTTGGAGTGAACTCTTTGTCGCGTGTGAGAGATTTACATATGATTCAACTATGTTAGTATTGTTGAGAGAACTTGCACTAGTGAAAGTATGAACCCTAGGCCTTGTTTCTAAGCATTGCAATACCGTTTTTGCTCACTTTTGTTACTAGTTACCTTGCTGTTTTTATATTTTCAGATTACAAAAACCTTTATCTACCATCCATATTGCACTTGTATCACCATCTCTTCGCCGAACTAGTGCACCTATACAATTTACCATTGTATTGGGTGTGTTGGGGACACAAGAGACTCTTTGTTATTTGGTTGCAAGGTTGTTTGAGAGAGACCATCTTCATCCTACACCTCCCACGGATTGATAAACCTTAGGTCATCTACTTGAGGGAAATTTGCTACTGTCCTACAAAACTCTGCGCTTGGAGGCCCAACACGCGTCTACAAGAAGAAGGTTGCGTAGTAGACATCAGGCCTCTCGCCCCAAAGGGCCTCATGGGCCGTGGGAGGAGTCAAACCAGCCCCTAGTGGGATGGCCGAACCCCCCACTAAGGCCCATGCGGCTAGGGGTGGGAAAACCCAAAGGTGGAAAAGGTTTCCAAGTGGGGGAGGAGGAATCCTACTCCTAGTAGGATTGGAGTTGGACTCCTCCACCTCCCCACTTCGGCCGCACCAAGGGGCAGCCCTAGGGGCGCCGGCCTCCCTCCCCTTCCTCCTATATATACTAGAGGGGAGAGAGGGCAGCAGCACCAGACAACCCTATTTGCCACGTGCTGCCCTCTTCTTCCTCTAGATCGTTTCTCCTCTAGTCTAGTTTCAGCGGTGCTTAGGCGAAGCTCTGCCGGAATAGTTCCACCACCGCCGCCGCCGCGCCGTCGCGCTGCCGGAGAACTCATCTACCTCTCCGCTCCCTCTTGCTGGATCAAGAAGGCGGAGATCGTCATCGAGCTGTACGTGTGCTGAACGCGGAGGTGCCGTCCATTCGGCACTAGATTGGAAGGACCGTGATTGGATCGCGGGACGGATCGTGATTGGATCGCAAGACGGATCGTGATGGGATCGCGGGACGGCTTGCGATTTGGATCGCGAAGACGTTCGACTACATCAACCGCGTTTCTTAACGCTTCCGCTTAGCGATCTACAAGGGTATGTAGATCCACTCTCCCTGTCGTAGATGCTCATCACCATGGATAGATCTTGCGTGTGCGTAGGAAAATTTTTGTTTCCCATGCAACGTTCCCCATCAGTGGCATCATGAGCTAGGTCTATGTGTAGATGAGATCACGAGTAGAACACAAAGGAGTTTATGGGCATTGATATTCAGATTGCTTCCTCCCTTGGTCTTTTCTTGATTCGGCGGTATTGTGGGATGAAGCGGCCCGGACCAACATTACTCGTACGCTTACGAGAGACCGGTTCCATCAACTGACATGTAACTTCATTGCATAAAGATGGCTGGCGGGTGTCTGTTTCTCCCACTTTAGTTGGATCGGATTCGACAAAGGCGGTCCTTGAGAAGGTTGAATAGCAATTTGCGTAACACCGTTGTGGTTTTTGCGTAGGTAAGAATTGTTCTTGCTAGATACCTGTAGCAGCCACGTAAAACTTGCAACAACAATTAGAGGACATCTAACTTGTTTTTGCAGGGTATGTTGTGATGTGATATGGCCAATTACATGATGAGATATATGTGATGTATGAGATGATCATGTATTGTATAGAATATCACGACTTGCATGTCGATGAGTACGCCAACCGGCAGGAGCCATAGGGTTGTCTTTAATTTATTTTCATCGTTTTGCTTTACTTTATCGCTATGAGTTAGCAATAGTCGTAGAAGCAATCGTTGGCGCGACAACCTCATGGCAACACGTTGATGGAGATCAAGATGATGGAGATCATGGTGTCGTGCCGGTGACGATGGAGATCATGCCGGTGCTTTGGAGATGGAGATCAAAAGCACAAGTTCATGGCCATATCATGTCACTTATGATTTGCATGTGATGTTAATCCTTTTATGCATCTTATTTTGCTTAGGACGACTGTAGCATTATAAGGTGATCCCTCACTAAAATTGCAAGATAAAATTGTGTTCTCCCCGAGTGTGCACCGTTGCGAAAGTTCGTCGTTTCGAGACACCACGTGATGATCGGGTGTGATAGACTCTACGTTCGCATACAACGGGTGCAAGCCAGTGTTGCACGTGCGGAACACTCGGGTTAAACTTGACGAGCCTAGCATGTACAGACATTGCCTTGGAACACAAGAGACCGAAAGGTCGAACAGGAGTCATATAGTAGATATGATCAACATGAAGATGTTCACCATTGAAACCACCTCATCTCACATGATGATCGGCTTGGGTTGGTGAATTTGGATCATGTGACACTCGAATGACCAGAGGGATGTCAATTTGAGTGGGAGTTTTTAAGTAATATGATTAACTAAACTCATTATCATCAACATGGTCAAAATGTCTTTCAAATTATGTTATAGATTACTAGCTCGCGTTGTAGCTCCCTTGAATTTTTATATGTTCCTAGAGAAATAGAGTTGAAATATGATGGTAGCAATAATGCGGACTGGGTCCGTGATCTGAGGATTGTCCTCATTGCTGCACAGAAGGCTTATGTCCTTAATGCACCGCTCGGTGCACCACCCCCTCAAGCGTCGTCTGTAGATGTTGTGAACATCTGACAGACATGTTCTGATGACTACTTGATAGTTCAGTGCGTCATGCATTACGGCTTAGAATTGAGGCTCCAAAACGTTTTGAATGTCACGGAACATATGAGATGTTCTAAGAGCTGAAATTAGGATTTCAGGCTCGTGCCCGTGTTGAGAGGTATGAGACCTCCAACAAGATTCTTTGCCTGCAAGATGAAGGAAAATAGCTCAATCGGTGAGCATGTGCTCAGATTGTCTGGGTGCTACAATCGCTTGAATCGAGTGGGAGTTGATCTTCCAGATAAGATAGTGGTTGATATAGTTCTCCAAGCCACTGCCACAAAGCTACTAGAGCTTCGTGATGAACTATGAAATGCCAGGGATGGAAATAATGATCCTCGAGCTATTCGCGATGTTTGACACCGTGAAAGTAGAAATCAAGAAGGAGCATCAAGTGTTGATGGTTAGTAAAACCACTAGTTTCGAGAAGGGCAAGGGCAAGGAGGGAAACTTCATGGATGGCAAGCCAGTTGCTGCTCCAGTAAAGAAACCCAAGGTTGAACCCAAACCCGAGACTGAGTGCTTCTATTATGAGGAGAACGGTCACTGAAGCGGAACTGCCCTAGATACTTGGTAGATATGAAGGCTGGCAATTTCAACAGAAGTATATTTGATATACGTTTTATTCATGTGTACCTTGCTAGTACTCCTAGTAGCACCTGGGTATTAGATACCGGTTCAGTTGCTAAATGTTGGTAACTCGAAATAAAAGCTACGGAATAAACGGAGACTAGCTAAGGGCGAGGTGACGATGTGTGTTGGAAGTGTTTCCAAGGTTGATGTGATCACCATCGCACGCTCTCTCTACCTTCGGGATTAGTGATGAACCTAAATAAATGTTATTTGGTGTTTGCGTTGAGCATGAACGTGATTAGATCGTTTTTATTGCAATACGGTTATTCATTTTAAGTTAGAGAATAATGGTTATTCTGTTTACATGAATAATACCTTCAATGGTCATGCACCCAATGTGAATGGTTCATTGAATCTCGATCGTAGTGATACACATGTTCATAATATTGATGCGAAAAAATGCAAAGTTAATAACGATAGTACCACATACTTGTGGCACTGCCGCCAAGGTCATATTGGTGTAAAGCACATGAAGAAACTCCATGCTGATGGATCTTTTGACTCACTCGATTTCGAATCGGTTGAGACATGCGGACCATGCCTCTTGGGCAAGATGACTAAGACCCCATTTTCCGATATGATGGAGCGGGCAAGTGACTTATTGGAAATGATACATGTTGATGTAGCAATCCAATGAGTGTTAAAGCGTGCGGTGGATATCGTTATTTTCTTACCTTCACTGATGATTTGAGTAGATATGGGGACATTCACTTAATGAAACACAAGTCTGAAACGTTTGAAAAGTTCAAACAAATTCAGAGTGAAGTTTGAGATCGTCGTGACAAGAAGATAAAATGTCTACGATATGATCATGAAGGTAAATATCTGAGTTGCGATTTTGGTATACAACTCAAGACAATGTGGAAGTTGTTTCGCAACTCACGCCGCCTGGAACACCATAGTGTGATGGTGTGTCCGAACATCGTAGTCGTGCTCTATTGGATATGGTGTGTACTATGATGTCTCCTATCGTTTTGCCACTATCGTTTTGGGGTTATGCATTAGAGACAAATACATTCACTTTAAATAGGGCACCATCTAAGTCCGTTGAAAATGACACCGTATGAATTTTGGTTTGACAGAAACCTAAGCTGTCATTTCTCAGAGTTTGGAAATGCGACGCTTATGTCTGATAAGCTCGAACCCAAAGCGGAAAAGTACATCTCCATAGGATACCCTAAGGAAACAGTTGGGTATACCTCCTATCTCAGATCCAAGGGCAAAGTGTTTGTTGCTAAAAACGGGTCCTTTCTCGAGAAAGAGTTTCTCTCGAAAGAATTGAGTGGGAGGAAAGGTAGAACTTGATGAAGGTTATTGAACTGTCACTTCAGTTGGATGGTAGCACGACACAGAAAGATGTTTCTATGGCGCCTACACCAAATGAAGAGGAAGTTAATGATGATGATCATGACACTTCGGATCAAGTTACTACCAGGCCTCGTAGGTCGACAAGGAATCGTGCCGCCCTTGAGTGGTACGGCAATCCTATCTTGGAGGTCATGTTGTTAGACAACAGTGAACCTACGAGCTATGAAGAAGCGATGGTGGGCCCGGATTCCAACAAATGGCTAGGAGCCATGAAATTCGAGATAGGATCCATGTATGAAAACCAAGTATGGACTTTGGTAGACTTGCCCGTTAAACGGCAGGCCGTTGAGTACAAATGGACCTTTAAGAAGAAGACAGACGCAGATGGTAAATGTCACCATTTATAAAGCTCGACTTGTCGCAAAGAAGTTTCTGACAAGTTCAAGGAGTTGACTATGATGAGACTTTCTCACCCGTAGCGAAGCTAAAAGTCTGTTGGAATTATGTTAGCGGTTGCTGCATTTTTCGATTATGAAATCTGGCAGATGGATGTCAAAACATCGTTTCCTTAACGGTTTCCTTGAGGAAAGGTTGTATGTGATACAACCGGAAGGTTTTGTCAGTCCTAAGGATGCTAAATTGTATGCAAGCTCCAGCGATCCTTCTATGGACAGGAGCAAGCATCTCGGAGTTGGAATATACGCTTTGATGAGGTGATCAAAGTTTTTAGGTTTATACAAAGTTTATGAGAAACTTGTATTTACAATAAAGTGAGTGGGAGCACTATAGAATTTCTGATAAGTATATGTCGATGACATATTGTTGATCGGAAATGATGTAGAATTTCTGGAAAGCATAAAGGGTTGTTTGAAAGGAGTTTTTCAAAGGAAGACCTGAATGAAGCTACTTAAATATTGGGCATCAGGATCTATAGAGATAGATGAAGACGTCTGATAAAACTTTCAATGAGTACATACCTTGACAGTATTTTGAAAGAGTTCAAAATGGATCAGTCAAAGAAAGAGTTCTTGCCTGATTTGTAAGGTGTGGAGTTGAGTGAGACTCAAAGCTCGACCACGGCAGAAGAAAGAGAAAGGACGAAGGTCGTCCCCTATGCCTTATCCATAGGCTCTGTACAGTATGCCATCCTGTGTACCGCACCTGGTGTGTGCCTTGCCATGAGTCTGTCAAGGGGTACAAGAGTGGTCCAGGAGTGGATCACTGGACAGCGGTCAAAGTTATCCTTAGTAACTAGAGGACTAAGGAAATATTTCTCGATTATGGAGGTGATAAAGAGTTCGTCGTAAAGGGTTACGTTGATGCAAGCTTTGACACCTATCCGGATGACTCTGAGTAGCAATCCGGATACGTATAGTGGAGCAACCATTTGGAATAGCTCCAAGTGGAGCATGGTAGCATCTGCAGCAAGACATATAGATTTGCAAAGAACACACGGATCTGAATGTTGCAGACCATTGACTAGAACCTCTCTTACATGCAAAGCATGATCGAACCCCAGAACTCTTTGGGTGTTAGATTCATAACAATGTAAATCACATGGTGATGTGAACTAGATTATTGACTCTAGTGCAAGTGGGAGACTGTTGGAAATATGCCCTAGAGGCAATAATAAAATGGTTATTATTATATTTCCTTGTTCATGATAATAGTTTATTATCCATGCTATAATTGTATTGATTGGAAACTCAATTACATGTGTGGGTACATAGACAAACAATGTGTCCCTAGTAAGCCTCTAGTTAAACTGGCTCGTTGATCAAAGATGGTGAAGGTTTCCTAGCCATAGACATGAGATGTCATTTGATAATGGGATCACATCTATAGGAGAATGATGTGAAGGACAAGACCCAAACTATGAACATAGCATATGATCGTGTCAGTTTATTGCTATTGTTTTCTGCATGTCAAGTATATGTTTCTATGACCATGAGATCATGCAACTCACTGACACCGGAGGAATACCTTGTGTGTATCAAACGTCGCAACGTAACTGGGTGACTATAAAGATGCTCTACAGGTATCTCCGAGGGTGTCTGTTGAGTGGGCATGGATCGAGACTGGGATTTGTTACTCCGTATGACGGAGAGGTATCTCAGGGCCCACTCGGTAATACAACATCACAACAAGCCTTGCAAGCAATGTGACTAAAGTGTTAGCCACGGGATCTTGTATTACGGAACGAGTAAAGAGACTTGCCAGTAACGAGATTGAACTAGGTATAGAGATACCGACAATCGAATCTCGGGCAAGTAACATACCGAAGAACAAAGGGAACAGCATACGGGATTAACTGAATCCTTGACATAGAGGTTCAACCGATAAAGAGCTTCGTAGAATATGTAGGAACCAATATGGGCATCCAGGTCCCGCTATTGGTTATTGACCGTAGAGGTGTCTCGGTCATGTCTACATAGTTCTCGAACCCGCAGGGTCTGCACAATTAAGGTTCGGTGACGTTTCGGTAGTATTGAGTTATGTATGGTGGTGACCGAAGGTTGTTCGGAGTCCCGGATGAAATCCCGGACGTCACGAGGAGCTCTGGAATGGTCCGGAGGTAAAGATTGATATATAGGAAGTCCCATTTTGGTCACCGGAAAAGTTTCGGGTATTTCGGTAGTGTACCGGGAGTGCCGGGAGGGTACCGGGGGACCATCGGGAGGGGCCTCTCACCCCAAAGGGCCTCATGGGCTGTGGGAGGAGTCAAACCAGCCCCTAGTGGGCTGGCCGAACCCCCCACTAAGTCCCATGCAGCTAGGGGTGGGAAAACCCAAAGGTGGAAAAGGTTTCCAAGTGGGGGAGGAGGAATCCTACTCCTAGTAGGATTGGAGTTGGACTCCTCCACCTCCCAACTTCGGCTGCACCTAGGGGCAGCCCTAGGGGCGCTGGCCTCCCTCCCCTTCCTCCTATATATACTAGAGGGGAGAGAGGGCAGCAGCACCAGAAAACCCTAATTGCCACGTGATGCCGTCTTCTTCCTCTAGATCGTTTCTCCTCTAGTCTAGTTTCAGCGGTGCTTAGGCGAAGCCCTGCCGGAATAGTTTCACCACCACCGCCGCCGCACCGTCGCGCTGCCGGAGAACTCATTTACCTCTCCGCTCCCTCTTGCTGGATCAAGAAGGCGGAGATTGTCATCGAGTTGTATGTGTGCTGAACGCGGAGGTGTCGTCCGTTCGGCACTAGATTGGAAGGACCGTGATTGGATCGCGGGACGGATCGTGATTGGATCGCGAGATGGATCGTGATGGGATCGCGGGACGGCTTGCGATTTGGATCGCGAAGACGTTCGACTACATCAACCGCATTTCTTAACGCTTCCGCTTAGCGATCTACAAGGGTATGTAGATCCACTCTCCCTCTCGTAGATGCTCATCACCATGGATAGATCTTGCGTGTGCGTAGGAAATTTTTTGTTTCCCATGCAATGTTCCCCATGAGCTATCACCCGTTGCGTTCAACCCTTGCAACAGAGGATCCACCCCCTATGGAGCTATAATGGGACGAGCGACACGACCCGCGGCCAAAGACAGGGGCCTGCAGACCAAGCGGCGCTGGCAGTCATGTTGGCCGACCTCTTCAAAGGAGAAAAGGAAGATTTTGTTCGCCTGCCGGCCAGGGAAGGCTACTCGACTCACAACCCCTTTGAATGGGTAAGTTCATTCATACTCCCCACCCTCGGGTCATCAATTCTTGATTTCACTGACCGGAAGTGTGTTTTCCCCCAAACAGCAATGGAGGCGTCAGGTCGAGACTGTTAAATGTCCCGCCCCACAACCGGAGGATTATTCCCGTAGCGACGACCCCGGATTTCACGATGACCCGGAGCTTTTAATTGAGTTTGAGGACGGGGCCTTCTATCAGAGGAGCATTGATGGATCCAAGGTGGCCCTCCAAGCCGATCATCCTGGATGACTCCATTCCTCTATGACCAGCAAGAAGAAGGCTTCCTCTCGGAAAAGACGTTCGTCCCCTGTAATCCCGATCTCATCGACTTCTGTCCCCAAGGGCCGCCGGTCTACACGCCGGTCACCTTTGGAAACTACTCCATCAAGGTCTACGCCTAGCAATGGCCAGGCTCCTGAGCCAGAGACTGCGGAGGAAGTTTTACTGACCACTCCTCCTACCAAAAGGTATTCAACCTTGCAGCTCAGTCTCTGTTTTTGTGTGTTCCGAACATTCATGCTTATTTAACTGTCATATCTAGGAGACGAGTAGAACCACCTCCGTCAGAAGATGCCGAGAAAGCATCGAGCGATCCCCAACTAGGGGCTCCGGTACATGCCGAAGTGAATGCGGGAATTCACACCACGGGCCAACATCCCGAGGATAGAGGGGATGTCTCGGCTACCAACTCTAAGGTTGAAAGTGCGATGAATCACCGACGACGGAGGGAGGCACCGCGTCACCCTGTATTTTCTGATCAGGAGTTCAATGCTCTTAATTCCGTAGACTCATACCTCGGAGCCGCTCGATCTGGTCTTGATGGAGCTGCTAAAATAATATCTGCCAGCCTACAGGTAAATGGTTGGCTCAAAAGTCTGATCATTATCTGCAACCCAGTAGCCCCCGAGCCTTAATTTGGTCGTAAACGGCCGAATTCAAGGGTCTGACAACTATGTTCATGTGTGTGTAGGTTTCAAAGCAACGGAACGAGAAGTTGTTTGCGGATCTCGAGTCAAGTCGAGCAGAGCTGCAGGAAGTTAGGACCGAACTCGAACAGGTGAAGAAATTCACTCGGGAGGCGCACGGTGAGTACAAAGTATTGCTTCTTGTGCCAGAGTTATTTAGAGGACATCACTTCTGACGAAGGATTGTTTCGTAGCAGCCGAGTCCATAGGGCAATTGCAGAAGGATTTGGATGCCTCCCGACAATCCCAAAGGTATGCTGAATCCCAGCTAGAGGTCGGGCACCGTGTATTGACTCGAAGTCTTGAGGACAAAACCAGCTCAAAGCGGAAAACCAGCGACAGGCCGAAGAAATTAAGAGCTTGAGAGCTCAACTGGAACAATCCTGCCAAGAAAACCAACGATTGAAGGGTGGCATGTATTGTAAGTGAAAATCTAACCTTCAGCCCACCAAGTTATTTGTGTTGAATGTAAGGAGCATTGTTTATTTCTTGACCAGGTCTCCTGACCGGGCGTCCCGAGGAAGAAGTTAACTCGTATGGAGGAGATCTGTTAAAGGAACTCTCCGCTATGCACGAGCGGGCTCGGAGGGCGATGAGGGTTATGGTTAAAGCCTTATGGCTGGGTCAGACGCCTCCGGAAGGAATGGCAGAGCTGGCCGAGAAGTTCAAGGGAGATCGGAGTCGTTTCGAGCTTTGGAAGACCTCCGCTTGCCGAGAAGGAGCCCGAGAAGCGTGGGCCATGGTCAAGACCCGCTTTACCAAACTCAAACCGGAGCATATGGCTCGGGTTGGGCCCGTAGGGCCGGATGGTAAAGAGGTGTCAGTGAGCTTGGTTTACGACCAAGTGATGCCTGCTGCTCGAATGTCACAGGAAGATTGTGCCCTGGACACCATAATAGACCATCTTGAGTGACGGCCTTTAGTTTTGAATCTATGTAACGATGTACTTTTTATCAAAACCCTCTCTATCCATGTTGTAAACGTTGTCTTAACCGGTCGTCGGCCTCTGTCTCCGTTGCCAATAGCTAAGGAGTATTTCGGACTAAGCATCTTGTGATAACAGGGAATTGTCTCGGGAAACTAAGTAATCAGACCTTGTGGTTCGAACAGACGAAACGTGCATGGGGAGGTATGTTATATTACTATTTAACGTAAGAAACATCTTCCAAAGAAAATAGTTCCTCTATGGGCTCCTTTCTTTAGGTTACTACGTGAACCGTAGATGTCATAGTCGTGTATCCGTATTATGCGGATGATTTTGCTGCTTGGGGGGAATAGCCCCCATGTATGGCAAGAAATGTCAACTCTACCTTTATTTTCTTCCTTGCCGACCAATTTGTAACATAAGAATGCTAGCCTTCGGCTTCGCCCGTCTGAGGTACGTGTACGGGTAACCCGGTCGTAACAATCACAGAGGTGCTCCCTTTACCCCCTAGCCGAACAATCGGGAACGTAGGGGGTAAGCATAGGAACGAGGCAACCCGGTTTGGCTAAGACTTAAGCCTAATTGGTGCATAAGTGGCACGGAAGGGGTGTTGGGAGAGTGTCTATAACACAAATAGCCAGAGTAAGTGAGGTGGCTTCCTGACGGAGCCCCCAGGTGATTGCCAGGTAAAACATTTACCGATGAGATCATAGTTCGGTTAAGCCGAACAAAAGTTTAGAGAGAAGGTCTAGCCACTCCTACAAAGGAAAATAAAAGAAAAATAAAAGAAATACAAGGCTTTGGTGGGGGACAAGGCGACACCGGTCTATCCGTAGAAGCGCCGGAGGCGAGCTGCATTCCATGGGTTTGGTTCGAGACGATTGTACTGCGGATTGCGAAGACGGTAAGCTCCTCCTGTCAGTACTTGGTTTGAGCTTATGCTTTTGCTTCTTTGGGAGGTGTAAGACCAATTCACCCACGTTATAAACTTTAGCTCGAACCTCCCTGCTCTGGTACCGCCAAGCCTGCTGCTGATAGAAAGTAGATCGAGCCCGGGCTATGTCGCGCTCCCCCTCCAAGGCATCTAGGTCGTCCTGCCTATCTAGCTCGGCTTCTTTTTCCTCGTACATGCGAACTCTTGGCGCGTCATGAATGATGTCACAAGGGAGGACTGCTTCCGCCCCGTACACCATAAAAATGGTGTGTATCCCGTTGATCGGTTCGGGGTTGTATGCAGACCCCACAGCACGGAATCGAGTTCCTCAACCCAATGGCAGTCAGACTCTTGAAGTGATCGGACCAGGCGAGGTTTAATACCGCTCATAATGAGACCGTTGGCCCGTTCAACTTGTCCGTTAGTTTGTGGGTGGTATACCGAGGCGTAATCGAGCTTGATACCTAGGGTGGAGCACCAGTCCTTGACCTCCTGGGCGGTGAAGTTGGTTCCGTTGTCGGTTATTATACTGTGTCGGACACCATAACGGTGCACCACGTCGGATATAAAGTAGATGACCGGTCCTGATTTTGCCGAACTTACTGGTTTTGCTTCGATCCATTTAGTGAATTTATCGACCATGACCAGTAGGTATTTCTTTTTCTTGGTCCCCCCTTTAAGTGGTCCGACCATATCTAACCCCCATACCGCAAAAGGCCATGTGATGGGTATCGTCCGAAGAGCCGTAGGAGGCATGTGGCTTTGATTAGCAAAGAGTTGATAGCCGACACAATGTTGACCAAGTGTGTGGGCGTCAGTTCGGGGAGTGGGCCAGAAGAACCCGGCTCAAAAAGCCTTGCTTACCAGGGCCCATGCTGCCGCGTGGTGGCCGCCCATACCTGCATGTATCTCTGCCAAGAGCTGCCTTCCTTCTTCAGATATGCACCGTTGGAGGACCCCCGTGGTGCTCTTTTTGTATAATTCTCCTTCATGGACCTTGTAGTCTTTTGATCGCCGCACTATGCGCCTCGCCTCCGTCTGGTCATCGGGGAGTTCTTTGTACAGAAGGTAGGAAAGGAAGGGTTCTGTCCACGGTGCGATTACGGCCATCACTTCGTGGGCCGAGGGAGTTTCCTCAATCGTGGAACCGCCGATGATTAACTCATCTAGTTCAACTATGGGGGGATGACCTGCTCTTCGCCAAACTATGGGGGTTTGAAGAGCCTCTCTAGGAAGGTGTTTGTAGGGACTGGGTCGCGTTTGGCGCCCATACGAGCGAGGATGTCGGCATCTTGATTGTTGTCTCTAGAGACGTGGTGGAATTCTAGTCCTTCGAATCGTGCAGATATGTTGAGGACGGCATTTCTGTAGGCTGCCATTTTCGGGTTCTTAGCATCGAATTCGCCATTGATCTGAGGATGGCGAGACTGGAGTATCCCCGTACTTCGAGCTGCTGTATGCCCATAGAAGTCGCCATCCGGAGTCCATGCAACAGAGCCTCGTACTCGGCCGCATTATTGGAGTCGGCATACATGATCTGGAGGACATATCGGATGTTGTCGCCGGTGGGGGATGTGAGGATGACTCCAGCCCCCAGTCCGGCGAGCGTCTTGGATCCATCGAAGTACATTGTCCAGTGTGAGTATGTGGTGTATTCCCTAGGGAGCTCGGCCTCCGTCCATTCGGTGATGAAATCAGCCAACGCCTGAGATTTAATAGCTCGGCGTGGTTTATAATTGATTTCGAACGGGAGGAGTTCAATGGCCCACTTGGCTATGCGGCCGGTGGCGTCCCTATTATTGATTATATCGTTTAAGGGCGCTTCGGAGGCCACCGTGACCGAACACTCCTAGAAATAGTGTTTAAGCTTTCGTGAAGCCATGAACACTGTGTAGGCTATCTTCTGATAGTGCGGATATCTGGTCTTGCACGGAGTAAGTACTTCCGATACGTAATACACTGGTTTTTGTACCCGGATTTTATGGCCCTCGGCCTCCCGTTCTACCACGAGTGCTGCACTGACGACCTGGTTGGTGGCCGAGATGTGTAACAACATCGGTTCGCCCGTACCGGGTGCTGTCAGTATGGGGTTGCTGGCTAGCAGCATTTTGATTTCCTCTAGTGCAACTGCGGCCTCATCGGTCCATTCAAAGTTCTTGGTTCGTTTCATTAGCTTGTAAAGTGGCGGAGCTTTTTCACCGAGGCGCGAGATGAAGCGGCTTAACGCCGCCACGCAGCCTGCCAGTCTTTGGACGTGTTTTAGCTCCGTGGGGACAGCTAATTGTCACAAGGCTCTGATCTTGGTCGGATTAGCAGTTTGCCGACGGGGACGCCGAAGACGCACTTGTCCGGGTTCAACCGTATATCATACTCCCGCAGGCTGGCGAATGTTCGGCCTAGGTCGTCCACCAGCTGGCTGACGTGTTTGGTCTTGATGACCACGTCGTCAACACACACCTCGACGGTTTTGCCGATTTGTTTTTCCAGGCAAGTTTGAATCATGCGCTGGTACGTGGCGCCTGCGTTTTTTAGCCCGAAACGCATTGTATTGAAGCAGAATGGCCCATAAGGGGTGATGAAGGCGATTGCGGCTTGATTAGACTCCTTCATTTTTATCTGATGATATCCGTAATTGTCACGCCCAAGATGCGATCCTATCCTTATTTTTGGCACAAGGGCCTCGACAGGGATAGAAGCGCATCTCGTCGTTTCGCAAGAATGGATATCATTACAAGTACATGTAAAGAAGAGATGAGTTTATGGAATTGGCTTACACTCGCCACAAGCTACATCAATATCACATCAATACAACAACATATCCAAACATCATACAGAAGAGCAGGGTCCGACTACGGACAAAAACAAACGATAAAATGGCATCCATCCTTGCTATCCCAGGCTGCCGCCTGGAACCCATTCTATGATCGATGAAGAAGAAGAAGAAGAACTCCAAATCAAACAAAGCATCGCTCTCACATCAATGCATCGCTTTACCTGTACCTGCAACTGTTGTTGTAGTAATCTGTGAGCCACAGGGACTCGGCAATCTCATTTCAAAGGGTATCAAGACTATTAAAGCTTAATGGGTGAGGTATGGTTAAGTGGTGAGGCTGCAGCAAGCACCAAGCATTTATTTGAGTGGCTAACTTACGAGTACAAGAATAAAGGGGGATGGTCATCGCATAAACGAACGTGAACTAGTAATGATCTCTAAGAGATCCTGAACACCTACTTACAAACAGACATAACCCCACCGTGTTCTCTCTCGGTTCAGAAATCACGAGAAGAGACAGTCACGGTTACGCACATGGTTGGTGTATTTTATTTGAGTTTACTTCAAGCTTGCTATGACCGGGTGTTAAACAAAGTTTCCAAGTTGCCACGTAACCGCGGGCACGGCTTTCCGAAAGATTTAACCCTACAGGGGTGCTCCAACTCATCCATCACAAACTAACCACACGCCGCGGGAATAACCTCGACCACGAATCCCGTGATTTCCTAGGAAATTCCATTGGAAAGCCTCAACCTCGAGATAGCCCAAAGTATCGGAATTCCTCGCACAAGACGTTCGAGAAAGGTAAAACAAGTCCAGCAAGACCGCTCGGCGTGTCAACGAACTCGATAGGAGCCGCGTCTCTCGTTCTCAGGACATGACGGATAAGCGAAGCGTACGGTGGCCTGATAGACATCTCCCGAGTTGCCCCGGGTTAGCCCCGCACGGTGCTTTAGTTTGGACCAACACTCATGAGGAGCACTGGCCGGGGTTGTTGACTAAAGATCCTCGGGTTAATTACTCCCTATGCAGGTTTATTAGTTATTAGGCAAATGTAGTACCAATGTTGGGCCTTGCCAGACAAGTTTTATCCTAAAACGAAAATCAAGGGGGTCCCCATAACAACCCCGAGCATGTTAGGAGCACTCAATTATGGAACATAACACCGGTACACAAGTAACTAGGGCGGCAAGAGTGGAACAAAACATCGAGCAAAAGGCCAAGCCTTCCACCCTTTACCAAGTATATATGTGCATTAAATTAAATAGCAATAATATTGTGATATAGCAAAAATATCCATGTTTCACATGGGAAACAATAGCACCTGCAACTAGCAATGCTATAAGAAGGGTTGAGCAAGTGGTAACATAGCCAAACAATGTTTTGCTGGGATGTGGAGGGGTTAGAGGCTTATCATGGCATTTGGGAGGCTTGACATACAAGTGGTAGGTAGCGAGAAAAGTGATAGAAACGAGACATCTAGCATGGCAATGATAGTAATGGTATCCAGGAAAATGATCATCTTGCCTGAGATCCCGCTTGGAAGAAGAACGAGTCCAGGAAGAAGACGAACCAATGTAGTCGAACGAATCCTCACACTCCGAACGCTTTCGGAACTCTTGTTGACACCTGATTTTGGCACGATGCAAAATGCAGTGAAGATGGACTCAAACGAAAAGGTTTTTTATACGACAGAGCATATTGCCGAGTGAAACAACCTTGATGTTTAGGCCATCACCATTCGGCATCATATCAAGGGCCAAAATTACACTTGGATTGTCATGTTAGATGTTCTGAGTGCTTTTTGGTCGATTACGCCTCCAAGACAACCTCGGATGAAAGAATGCTCTACATGGATTGTCTTCGTCTCGTCGAGCTGATCGATTTTGATATATAAATCATCTCAATCCGAGTTCGTATGCAAAAGTTAGAAGCAAAACACTGCGGACTGATCCTGAGCTAAAGTATGGCGCGAGGGACCAGACACTCACCTGGATGGTGTATGATGGGTCGCGCGAGCAATTAGGCCCTCAAGACGGCCTTGAATCGAAAAATCTTCAACGCAGAAAAGTTTCGTCTCGTCGAATCGGTTGATTTTGATATATAAATCGTCCAAATCCGAGGTCGTATGCAACCTGCAGAGGCGAAACAAGTTCAGGCTGTGTTTTCATTCGGGAAATCCGAGTGAAAAGCTTATCATCCGAGTGAAAATATAGCTATCCGAGTGAAAAGCTTATCATCCGAGTGAAAATATAGCTATCCGAGTGAAAAGCTTATCATCCGAGTGAAAATATAGCTATCCGAGTGAAAAGCTTATCATCCGAGTGAAAATATAGCTATCCGAGTGAAGGCTTGATGACCGAGTGAAAAGTTGCCAGTCGAGTGAAATAGTTCTATCCGAGTGGAAAATTCTGACTGGAAAGATTGCTGTCCGAGTGAGAAATTTCACTCGACCGACTAAAGGACTCCAAATCCGAGTGAAATATTGCCAGTCGAGTGAAATAGTTCTATCCGAGTGGAAAATTCCGACCGGAAAGATTGCTGTCCGAGTGAGAAATTTCACTCGACCGACTAAAGGACTCCAAATCCGAGTGATCCAACCAGAAGGTAAAGATTGGCCTATATGGTCATCTAGATGGCCTCGGATGGAAAAGTGGTCAACATGAAAGTTGTTCATAACGTCGAAACGGTCAACTTTGCTTTTAAGGTCATTATCATCTGAGATAGTATACGGCCTGCAGAGACGCTACAACACTCGGACGGTCCAGCCCGCTACATGACCGAGTCCGATTCAAAGTTAAAGATGACCTCGTGGAGTATTCAAGATGGATTTATTTGGGAAAGTGATCAACATACGGGTTGTTGGCCTCGTCGAGGCACACAAAATTGATGTTTGGACCGTCTCCATCGGAGGTCATATGCAGATTCCACGGCCCACGCAAGGAGCAAGACAAAAGATTGGGCCAGATTTGGGCTGAATCCGAGTGGGACTAGAACTAGGACTCTAGGACGTGAATTGATGTAATTTTCTTGTAAGGAATGCCTAGATGAATCCTTTGCTTGTACGGGAAGTCCAGCCACCTCTTATATATGTTGGGGGTGACGGCCGATTGAACAACACACAATCGAACAAATCAATATACTACTTTTCAGTCTACGTTTTATCTCTCCATCATTTTTCTCTCTCATTCTTCGCTGTTCCTCGAGTTTGAGAGCTGCGAATCCCGAGGCTCTAAGGGCGAGCGAATCGACCTAGAGCAACCCATAGCTGCCGCACTCCCTGACGGGGTCCCTCCCGGGCGTGCGGGGTTTCGGGTCGGCAAAAGCGTCCGCCGGCTGTCTTGCGTATCGCGCTGCCGGACGGTCCTCCTTCGACGTGAGCTGCGGTGCATCACCCCCGGCGTCGAGGGTACACGGTGACGTGTTCGTGTGTCAACACACTTTTTGGCGACTCCGCTGGGGACGAAACTTTGAACGGTCTCCAGCCCGTTCTTGCTACGAGGAGAGCGTCATCAAGCGGCTGCAATCTACACGGTAACATGTATCATAAATCTGCTTATGTAGATGCAAATAGCCATTATATTGCTGTCACTAGATCCTTTGATGGGCATACCATGTCGGCTAGCCCTAACGAGCAAAGGCCGACTAAGTATCCTGTTGGAGAAGCTTGGGAATTACATAATTGTGACATGCAACTTATAGATCCGAACTTTCGTGCATCGGCAACTCCCTTCAATATGCCGGTGAACAACACGATGAGTTCGAGTGATCAATATAAGACACCTCATGCACAGGAGGGTGTTTCACAGTTTTGTCCATCGGCAGCCGGCTCGCAATATGCGGGTTCATCCCCAAACATGCCGATGGATGGGGGAATCGGCCATGCTTCCATTAGCTATTTGGCCAGTTATCCTCACTCATCATATACCACACCTCGTGAGGTTAATTGTTCAGCAGCATATGCAAATAAAAATATTCATGACTCGGCTCACCTTCATGGTTATTGCCGAGTGAGTGGAGATTCTATAGGAGCATCTGTGTCTAATATTGCAAAAGATGAGGTGGCTCTGGCTGCTTTAAAAAGTTTAGCCCAGAATAAGCAGATTACTGCTCTTTGCCTTGAGCAACATGATAAGGGTTTGGTACCTGATTATGAGGCAATAAGAGCTAAGGTTTTGCAAGAAGACAACGTGTTGCCAATTGACCAAATTGGCGAGAGGAAATATTGTTCAACAACAGTGCATACGTCTTCACCTATCATTGCAGCGTGTCATACACCCCCTATACAATTGCAACATTTCAGCAACATCAGTTCATTGCCAAAAAATCCTAAAAGCATTGGGGGGCAAGCCGATCCAAGCAGGGACGAATTTAAAGAAAAATATGTGGCCCGAATGGACAAGGTCAATCCAAAGCTCACAGGGAATTGCGTCAACAATTTTACCACACCGACTCTTGAGGAGTTACCAGCAGAATATCGACAGGCTTATGAAGCACTCAAGAAGAAGCGTGAGGAGGAAGATTTGCAAGAATACGTCAAGTCCCTTCCTTTATGCAGCAACCATGTTGGTCCCTCTGCGATGTTGAGGCAAGATAAAACAGAAGCTTTGCAAGCCAAACAACAAAAAAGGATTCACTCGGTTAATACGGTTGATTCGGTAGAAACCGAGTCAAATATGACTAAGTCGTCTACAGCCGAGTCAAACGGTTCCTTTAAAGCCAAGACAATGATGGATTCGGTTGAAACCGGATTGAGCACCGAGACGGCCAAGGTCGAGTGCATAGAGTCAATATCGAGTGCATCGAGCCAACCGAGTGCATCGAGCCAGTTAAGGCCGAGTGCATCAAGTCAGCCGAGTGCATTGAGTCATCCGAGTGCGTCACCGGCTAATGTCGAGTGCATCGAGCCAGTTATTGCCGAGTGTACCAAAACAGATGATGCAAGCTTCACCGAGCAAAGGAACGACAAACGCAACAAATTGGCCGTGCTCGATTTTTCTGGATGTGAGGGAGCTTACATGCTGCCCTATGAGTTTCGTGCTAAAGAAATTGATGAGCATCAAGAAAAAAGTAATTTGGCCGAACACAGTTCGATTAACGATGAACATCAAGAACAAGAACATGTTGCTAAGCAAAGTTCAGCTGACAAAGAGCGTCTGAGTGGAATCCATTCGGATAGTCCGAGTGAAATCTACACGGGAAATCCAAGTGATGATGCACGAGATCCAGAAGAAGAGGAAGGGGCATTGGAGAATTATTTAGAAGTGGAGCAAGATATTGTTCCAGTTATGCAACCATCTTCTCCTCCCAACGTCTTCACAAAGGTACGCCTAGATGACAGTTTACTCAATTTTCGATTCGGTCAAAATCATATTGTTGATCCACCCGTTAGCAAGATTCTAATTAATTTTGAAAGACTAATCGAGATGAGTAATCTGTTTGTTTGGAATAATCTTGTCACTATTCATGTTGATCAACACACGACACCATTCACAGAAGCTAACAGTGACAACTTATCACAACCAAAGTTGTTCACGTCATGTCGGCTAAACTTCATATTCATATGGACAACTTTGTTTGTTTTATGCCTAGCTAACATCTGGTCTCAGATGAGACGTATATTCTGTAATTATTTTGGTTGCAGAAACATAAAGCCAGGTCCAAAGTCCTCCGAGATAGCCGATTCAAAAGCATCGGGAAAGGAGGACGAAAATCAATGCATAGCCGAGTCGGATGACGTTAAGTCAGCACCACTCGGTTGTTTTGTTTCAGAGCCGGTATCACAATATCAGTTAATGGATGAGCAGTCTACCTTCAGTCCGGGCATAGGTGATCACATCGTCGGTGCATCACCGACTAATCCTATTATTATAATTGATCACGATGTCGAGCTGTCAAAACAAGAACAAGTGCAATGTTCGTTTGAACAGAATGTCAAAGACAACAATGTGATACATCAAGCCACACAATCGGCCAACAGAGGACGATTGGAGCTCGTTGAGGCACAAGCATATGACCAGTCGACTCACATTGGTCTTGATAGTGATCAAGTGTTGACTCAGCTACCTCAAGCTGGCTCATCCAAAGACGGACAGGTGTACGCTAATGATGATGGGATCAAATCTTCAAGTGAGGTAATTATTCAAAAGTGCATCAGCAATAATATTGAAGATAGGAATTCCATCAAAGTTACAACTGACGCATCTAGCACTGGGGGGCAACAAGAAAATAAAAAGACCGATGCACTCAAAACCAAAGAAACCAAAGGCCGTGGTAAGCACAAATGTAAAAAGCCGAAAGTCACTTTCGCGCAGTTATTGGAAAAATATCAGAAGATAAGTGAGGCGAAGAGTGCTTGTCGGCCGAGTGAAACAAAGGCATCGAAGTCACCACCAAGGAATAAATCTGAATACTGGGATTGGCGAAGGAAGAAGTTGACTCCATATCCTTCTTTTGGGCCACCAATGCCGATGTCATATGTACCTCCTCATGCCGACTATTATTCATATCAATCATGGGACAGGTATAAATCGAGGGATCACCGTCCATCATATTCTAAACCACCTCACCAAAATTATGCAGCTCCGAGAGGATCATTGTTTGTTCAACAACCACATGTTACAGACCGACTCAACCAAAAAGAATCGGTCCGGAGCTTGGCAAAAAAGATGGACGTGGTCAAGCAAATTTACCGAGTGAAAAAGGATGGCCGCAAGTGTGCTCTTTCAGATCCGACTCCGGACGACAAAAAGCCAGCTGAGTCTACGTTGGCTACTAAAGGCAAGGAGATGAAGCGTGTAACTTTCAAGGATCCAATTGCCGAATTTCAACAGGCCAAGTTGGAGGTTCCCAAAGCCAAGATAAACTTGCCAGTGCATAAAACAAAGCCACAGCCGAGATGCCCACTCGGCTTATCATATTCGCAAGAGAAGAAGCTGAAGCGGCTTAGGGCCTGTGAGCTGGAGAAGAGGAACATGGCGTGGGTCCCCAAAGGAAGTCGTCAAGGCAAGAATGATGTGACAGCTCCTGTTGCAGGAGTAAGAGAGGACAAGTGTGAAGCCGGTAGGCAAAAACAACGATTTTCATGTCACAATACGAGACTCCAGACAGTGCATCATCCATGTTCTTCAACCATCCCATCAGAGTTTGTGGCCAACAATTTATCGCCAGCTGAAATTTCTGATTTATTTCGGCTATTCACACTTTGGTGGGCAGGCTCCCCAGATCCTTTGAGATGAGAATGCATGGCCGATATTTGTTTATCGTCCTGAGATTTCGTCATGTTGGTACAACAAGCATTAGGTGTTGGGGAACGTTGCATGGGAAACAAAAAATTTCCTACGCACACACAAGATCTATCCATGGTGATGAGCATCTACGAGAGGGAGAGAAAATCTACATACCCTTGTAGATCGCTAAGCGGAAGCGTTAAGAAACGCGGTTGATGTAGTCGAACGTCTCCGCGATCCAAATCGCAAGTCGTCCCTCGAACCGATCACGAACTAGTGCCGAACGGACGGCACCTCCGCGTTCAACACACGTACGGCTTGATGACGCCTTCACCTCCTCGATCCAGCGAGCGATGGTGAAGTAGTAGATGAGTTCCGGCAGCACGACGGCGTGGTGATGGTGGTGAGGAACAATCTCTGCAGGGCTTCGCCAAGCGCTACGGAGATTATGACGTAGGAACTAGAGGGTTAGGGTTGCCGCACACGGCTTGGGGAAATCTTGATGTGTTCCGGGTGCTAGCCCTGCCCCTCTATTTATATGTTGAGCCCTGGGGTCGAAACTTGGAGAAAGAGACTCCTCAAAGTCGGTTTGGCCCGCAAGGCAAGAGTCCTGCTCGGACTCCAGGACCAGACGCCAGGGTCCTCGGCGTCTGGCCCCAGACGCCAGGGTCCCTGGCGTCTGGCCCCTGGCCTCCGCAAAACTTCCTTTTGCACCTTCCTAAAGCCTCGTGGGCTTTACCCCTTGGCCCAAATAAAGTGTTCTCGTACCCGAACATTTCGGGAAACATCCGGAACCCCTTCCGGTGAATTCCGGAACCCTTCCGGAGACCAAACACTATTATCCCATATATCAATCTTTACCTCCGGACTATTCCAGAGATCCTCGTCATGTCCGGGATCTCATCCGGGACTCCGAACAACTTTCGGTCACCAACGTTAAGTGTGTAGACCCTGCGGGTTCGAGAACTATGTAGACATGACCGAGACACCTCTACGGTCAATAACCAATAGCGGGACCTGGATGCCCATATTGGCTCCTACATATTCTACGAAGATCTTTATCGGTCGAACCTCTATGTCAAGGATTCAGTTAATCCCGTATGCTGTTCCCTTTTGTTCTTCGGTATGTTACTTGCCCGAGATTCGATCGTCGGTATCTCTATACCTAGTTCAATCTCGTTACCGGCAAGTCTCTTTACTCGTTCCGTAATACAAGATCTCGTGGCTAAAACTTTAGTCACATTGCTTGCAAGGCTCATTGTGATGTTGTATTACCGAGTGGGCCCTGAGATACCTCTCCGTCACACGGAGTAACAAATCCCAGTCTTGATCCATGACAACCCAACAGACATCCTCGGAGATACCTGTAGAGCACCTTTATAGTCACCCAGTTACGTTGCGACGTTTGATACACACAAGGTACTCCTCCGATGTCAGGGAGTTGCATGATCTCATGGTCATAGGAACAGATACTTGACATGCAGAAAACAATAGCAATAAACTGACACGATCATATGCTACGTTTACAGTTTGGGTCTTGTCCATCACATCATTCTCCTAATGATGTGATCCCGTTATCAAATGACATCTCATGTCCATGGCTAGGAAACCTTCACCATCTTTTGATCAACGAGCTAGTTAACTAGAGGCATACTAGGGACACAGTGTTGTCTATGTACCCACACACGTATTTGAGTTTCCAATCAATACAATTATAGCATGGATAATAAACGATTATCACGAACAAGGAAATATGATAATAACTAAATTATTATTGCCTCTAGGGCATATTTCCAACAGTCTCCCACTTGCACTAGAGTCAATAATCTAGTTCACATTACCATGTGATTTACATTGTTCTAACACCCAATGAGTTCTGGGGTTCGATCATGCTTTGCATGTGAGAGAGGTCTTTAGTCAACGGGTCTGCGACATTCAGATCCGTGTGTACTTTGCAAATCTCTATGTCATACTGTAGACACTTCTACCACACTCCACTTGGAGCTATTCCAAATGGCTGCTCCACTATATGTATCCTGACTGCTACTCAGAGTCGTTCGGATAGGTGTCAAAGCTTGCATCGACGTAACCCTTTACGACGAACTCTTCATCACCTCCATAATTGAGAAATATTTCCTTAGTCCTCTAGTTACTAAGGATAATCTTGACCGCTGTCCAGTGATCCACTCCTGGATCACTCTTGTACCCCTTGACAGAATCATGGCAAGGCACACATCAGGTGCGGTACACAGCATGGCATACTATACAGAGCCTATGGATAAGGCATAGGGGATGACCTTCGTCCTTTCTCTTTTTTCTGCCGTGGTCGAGCTTTGAGTCTCACTCAACTCCACACCTTACAAATCAGGCAAGAACTCTTTCTTTGACTGATCCATTTTGAACTCTTTCAAAATCTTGTCAAGGTATGTACTCATTGAAAGTCTTATCAGACGTCTTGATCTATCTCTATAGATCTTGATGCCCAATATTTAAGTAGCTTCATTCCAGGTCTTCCTTTGAAAAACTCCTTTCAAACGACCCTTTATGCTTTCCAGAAATTCTACATTATTTCCGATCAACAATATGTCAACCACATATACTTATGAGAAATTCTATAGTGCTCCCACTCACTCTATTGTAAATACAAGTTTCTCATAAACTTTGTATAGACATAAAAACTTTGATCACCTCATCAAAGTGTATATTCCAACTCCGAGATGCTTGCTCCAGTCCATAGAAGGATCGCTGGAGTTTGCATACATTTTAGCATCCTTAGGACTGACAAAACCTTCCGATTGTATCACATACAACCTTTCCTTACGAATACCATTAAGGAAACGATGTTTTGACATCCATCTGCCAGATTTCAAAATTGAAAAATGCAGCAACTGCTAACATGATTCCAACAGACTTTAGCATCGCTACGGGTGAGAAAGTCTCATCGTAGTCAACTCCTTGAACTTGTGAAAAACCCTTTGCCACAAGTCGAGCTTTATAGACGGTGACATTACCGTCCACGTCCGTCTTCCTCTTAAAAAATCCATTTGTTCTGAATGGCCTTACGCCCTTCAGGTAATACTTCCAAAGCCCATACTTTGTTTTCTTACATGGATCCCATCTCGGATTTCATGGCCTCTAACCATTTCTCGGAATCCGGGCCCATCATCGCTTCTCCATAGCTCGTAGGTTCATCGTTGTTCAACAACATGACCTCTAAGACAGGGTTGCCGTACCACTCAGGAGCAGTACGCGTCCTTGTTGACCCACGAGGTTCGATAGTAACTTGATCCGAAGTTTCATGATCATCATCATTAACTTCCTCTTCAACTGACGTAGGCTCCACAGAAACAACTTTCTGCGCTGCGCTACTCTTTGGTTGAAACAAAGGTTCAACAACCTCATCAAGTTCTATCTTCCTCCCACTCAATCTTTCGAAAGAAACTTTTTCTCGAGAAAGGACCCGTTTTAGCAACAAACACTTTGTGCTTGGATCTGAGATAGAAGGTTCACCCAACTGTTATGTTAGGGTATTCTATGAAGATGCATTTGTCCGCTTTGGGTTCGAGCTCATTAGGTGAAAACCCTTTTTCACATAAGCGTCGCAGCCCCAAACATTAAAAAATGATAGCTTAGGTTTCCGCCAAACCAAAATTCATACGGTGTCATCTCAACGGACTTATGGTGCCCCTTTTAAAGTGAATGTGGTTGTCTCTAATGCATAACCCTAAAACGATAGTGGTAAATCGATAAGAGACATCATAGTTCGCACCATATCTAATAGAGCACAACTACGACGTTCGGACACACCATCACACTATGGTGTTCCAGGTGGCGTGAGTTGTGAAACAACTTCCACATTGTCTTAAGTTATATACCAAACTCGTAACTCAGATATTTACCTCCACGATCATATCGTAGACATTTTATCTTCTTGTCACGATGATCTCAAACTTCACTCTGAACTTTTCAAACGATTCAGACTTGTGTTTCATTAAGTAAATATACACTATATCTACTCAAATCATCAGTGAAGGTAAGAAAATAACGATATCCACCGCCCACTACAAAACTCACTGGACCGCATACATCAACATGTATCATTTCCAATAAGTCAATTGCCCGCTCCATCATACCGGAAAACGGGGTTTTAGTCATCTTGCCCATGAGGCATGGTCCGCATGTCTCAACCGATTCGAAATCGAATGAGTCCAAAGATCCATCAGCATGGAGTTTCTTCATGCGTTTTACACCAATATGACATTTAGCGGCAGTGCCACAAGTATGTGGTACTATCATTATTAACTTTGTCTCTTTTGGCATCAATATTATGAACATGTGTATCACTACGATCAAGATTCAATAAACCACTCTTATTGGGTGCATGACCATTGAAGGTATTATTCATGTAAATAGAATAACCATTATTCTCTAACTGCAATGAATAACCGTATTGCAATAAACTTGATCTAATCACGTTCATGCTTAACGCAAACACCAAATAACATTTATTTAGGTTCATCACTAATCCCAAAGGTAGAGAGAGCGTGCGATGGTGATCACATCAACCTTGGAAACACTTCCAACACTCATCGTCACCTCACCCTTAGCCTCCGTTTATTCCGTAGCTTTTATTTCGAGTTACCAACACTTAGCAACCGAACCGGTATCTAATACCCAGGTGCTACTAGGAGTACTAGTAAGGTACACATCAATAACACGTATATCAAATATACTTCTGTCGACGTTGCCAACCTTCTTATCTACCAAGCATCTAGGGTTGTTCCACTTCAGCAACCGTTCTCCTCATAATAGAAGCACTCAGTCTCGGGTTTTGGTTCAACCTTGGGTTTCTTTACTGGAGCAGCAACTGGCTTGCCATCCATGAAGTACCCCTCCTTGCCCTTGCCCTTCTTGAAACTAGTGGTTTTACTAACCATCAACACTTGATGCTCCTTCTTGATTTCTACCTTCGCGGGGTCAAACATCGCGAATAGCTCAGGGATCATTATTTCCATCTCTGGCCTTTTATAGTTCATCACGAAGCTCTAGTAGCTTAGTGACAGTGACTTGGAGAACTATACCAATCACTATCTTATCTGGAAGATCAACTTCCACTCGATTCAAGCAATTGTAGTACCCAGACAATCTGAGCACATGCTCAACGATTGAGCTATTCTCCATCATCTTGCAGGCAAAGAATCTTGTTGGAGGTCTCATACCTCACAACACGGGCACGAGCCTGAGATCCCAATTTCAGCTCTTAGAACATCTCGTATGTTCCGTGACGTTCAAAACGTTTTGGAGCCTCAATTCTAAGCCGTAATGCATGACGCACTGAACTATCAAGTAGTTATCAGAACGTGCCTGTCAGATGTTCACAACATCTACAGACGACGCTTGACGGGGTGGCGCACCGAGCGGTGCATTAAGGACATAAGCCTTCTGTGCAGCATTGAGGACAATCCTCAGATCACGGACCCAGTCCGCATTATTGCTACCATCATCTTTCAAATCTATTTCTCTAGGAACATATAAAAATTCAAGGGAGCTACAGCGCGAGCTAGTAATCTACAACATAATTTGCAAAGACATTTTGACTATGTTCATGATAATGAGTTTAGTTAATCATATTACTTAAAAACTCCCACTCAAATTGACATCCCTCCGGTCATTCGAGTGTCACATGATCCAAATCCACCAACTCAAGTCCGATCATCACGTGAGTTGAGGTGGTTTCAATGGTGAACATCTTCATGTTGATCATATCTACTATATGACTCATGTTCGACCTTTCGGTCTCTTGTGTTCCGAGGCCATGTCTGTACATGCTAGGCTCGTCAAGTTTAACCCGAGTGTTCCGCACGTGCAACATGGCTTACACCCGTTGTATGTGAACGTAGAGTCTATCACACCCGATCATCACGGCGTGTCTCGAAACGACGAACTTTCGCAACGGTGCACACTCGGGGAGAACACAATTTATCTTGAAATTTAAGTGAGGGATCACCTTATAATGCTACCGTCGTCCTAAGCAAAATAAGATGCATAAAAGGATTAACATCACATGCAAATCATAAGTGACATGATATGGCCATGAACTCGTGCTTTTGATCTCCATCTCCAAAGCACCGGCATGATCTCCATCGTCACCGGCATGACACCATGATCTCCATCATCTTGATCTCCATCAACGTGTCGTTATGAGGTTGTCGCGCCGACTGTTGCTTCCACGACTATTGCTAACGTTTAGCGATAAAGTAAAGCATTACATAGCGCTTAATGATTGACACGCAGGTCATACAATAATTAAAGACAACTCTATGGCTCCTGCCAGTTGCCGTACTCATCGACATGCAAGTCGTGATATTCTATACAACACATGATCATCTCATACATCACATATATCTCATCATGTAATTGGCCATATCACATCACAACATACCCTGCAAAAACAAGTTAGACGTCCTCTAATTGTTGTTGCAAATTTTACGTGGTTGCTACGGGTTTGCAAGAACCGTTCTTACCTACGCAAAACCACAACGTGGTGTAGTGATTGCTTTTTGATCTTCTAAAAGAACCCTCTTCATTGAAATTGATTCAACTAAAGTGAGAGAGACAGACACCCGCTAGCCATCTTTATGCAACGAAGTTACATGTCAGTTGAAGGAACCTGTCTCGCGTAAGCGTACGCGTAATGTCGGTACGTGCCGCTTCATCTCACAATACCGCCGAATCAAGTATCAACTAGTAACGGCAAGCAATATGTATACACCCACGCCCACAACTCGTTTGTGTTCTACTCGAGATCTCATCTACGCATAGACCTAGCTCATGATGCCACTGTTGGGGAACGTTGCATGGGAAACAAAATTTTTCCTACGCACACACAAGATCTATCCATGGTGATGAGCATCTACGAGAGGGAGAGTGAATCTACATACCCTTGTAGATCGCTAAGCGGAAGCATTAAGAAACGCGGTTGATGTAGTCGAACGTCTCCGCGATCCAAATCGCAAGTCGTCCCTCGAACCGATCACGAACTAGTGCCGAACGGACGGCACCTCCGCGTTCAACACACGTACGGCTTGATGACGCCTTCACCTCCTCGATCCAGCGAGCGATGGTGAAGTAGTAGATGAGTTCCGGCAGCATGACGGCGTGGTGATGGTGGTGAGGAACAATCTCTGCAGGGCTTCGCCAAGCGCTACGGAGATTATGACGTAGGAACTAGAGGGTTAGGGTTGCCGCACACGGCTTGGGGAAATCTTGATGTGTTCCGGGTGCTAGCCCTGCCCCTCTATTTATATGTTGAGCCCTGGGGTCGAAACTTGGAGAAAGAGACTCCTCAAAGTCAGTTTGGCCCGCAAGGCAAGAGTCCTGCTCGGACTCCAGGACCAGACGCCAGGGTCCTCGGTGTCTGGCCCCAGACGCCAGGGTCCCTGGCGTCTGGCCCCTGGCCTCCGCAAAACTTCCTTTTGCACCTTCCTAAAGCCTCGTGGGCTTTACCCCTTGGCCCAAATAAAGTGTTCTCGTACCCGAACATTTCGGGAAACATCCGGAACCCCTTCCGGTGAATTCCGGAACCCTTCCGGAGACCAAACACTATTATCCCATATATCAATCTTTACCTCCGGACTATTCCAGAGATCCTCGTCATGTCCGGGATCTCATCCGGGACTCCGAACAACTTTTGGTCACCAACATAACAACTCAACTATACTTATATCGTCACCAAACGTTAAGTGTGTAGACCCTGCGGGTTCGAGAACTATGTAGACATGACCGAGACACCTCTACGATCAATAACCAATAGCGGGACCTGGATGCCCATATTGGCTCCTACATATTCTACGAAGATCTTTATCGGTCGAACCTCTATGTCAAGGATTCAGTTAATCCCGTATGCTGTTCCCTTTGTTCTTCGGTATGTTACTTGCCCGAGATTCGATCGTCGGTATCTCTATACCTAGTTCAATCTCGTTACCGGCAAGTCTCTTTACTCGTTCCGTAATACAAGATCTCGTGGCTAACACTTTAGTCACATTGCTTGCAAGGTTCATTGTGATGTTGTATTACCGAGTGGGCCCTGAGATACCTCTCCGTCACACGGAGTAACAAATCCCAGTCTTGATCCATGCCAACCCAACAGACATCCTCGGAGATACCTGTAGAGCACCTTTATAGTCACCCAGTTACGTTGCGACGTTTGATACACACAAGGTACTCCTCCGATGTCAGGGAGTTGCATGATCTCATGGTCATAGGAACAGATACTTGACATGCAGAAAACAATAGCAATAAACTGACACGATCATATGCTACGTTTACAGTTTGGGTCTTGTCCATCACATCATTCTCCTAATGATGTGATCCCGTTATCAAATGACATCTCATGTCCATGGCTAGGAAACCTTCACCATCTTTTGATCAACGAGCTAGTTAACTAGAGGCATACTAGGGACACAGTGTTGTCTATGTACCCACACATGTATTTGAGTTTCCAATCAATACAATTATAGCATGGATAATAAACGATTATCACGAACAAGGAAATATGATAATAACTAAATTATTATTGCCTCTAGGGCATATTTCCAACATTAGGCTACTATCTCAGCTGAATCCGAGTGGATCATCATTTAGGTAATATTGCCAAGGTTCGAACCGAGTGAAATACAGTCGGTATGTCCGATTGAAAATCTTTGTGATGACCCGACTGGTCCTAAAGCATCAAGTTGCAATCCGGGTGATTTTAAATCCATGTGGATCGTCACTCGGGTAATATCGATAAAACTGAAGATGGACCTATCAGAACTATTCAAATAACTTTAGATGGAGTTGATCCAACAAGAGGCATTTTTTTTTCACATCTGAACAGTCTGATGTTTGGTGTAGCCAATTCACATATGGCCGACTTATTTATTCACTCGGCTCGTGAGGAAAATACGGCTGACTCATCTTTGAATCGGCTAGGAAAACTACATGTGACTGACTCCTTAGTCGGTTCAGTCAGTAATGAAGGATCTAGTGCTATTTAGGAAGCTAACTGGAAGAAATCCAGTCATTTGCAGGATCCGAGTGAAGCAAGATTGTTCGGCACATGGCTTAATATACAGCTTGATCTTTGATGATTTGTGTTGCCGAATAGTTGACGGTATTCCTTTGAGGTGCATGGTCATAATCGTTCGACACCCAGAATGGTGTATCGTCGAACGGTTCTAATATCCCCAAGGAGTGCCTGAGCATGTGGCCGATAATAATTGTCGTCCTTAGCATGCACAGCCGATGGAGTGTTGACATCGTCCTTAGAACAAACGCGGTGCAAATTATTTTTCGGCATGCAAGCTTTGCCGAAAAACAGGGGGGCATGTGTTGACACCTGATTTTGGCACGATGCAAAATGCAGGGAAGATGGACTCAAACGAAAAGGTTTTTTATACGACAGAGCATATTGCCGAGTGAAACAACCTTGATGTTTAGGCCATCACCATTCGGCATCATATCCAGGGCCAAAATTACACTTGGATTGTCATGTTAGATGTTCTGAGTGCTTTTTGGTCGATTACGCCTCCAAGACAACCTCGGATGAAGGAATGCTCTACATGGATTGTCTTCGTCTCGTCGAGCTGATCGATTTTGATATATAAATCAACTCAATCCGAGTTCGTATGCAAAAGTTAGAAGCAAAACACTGCGGACTGATCCTGAGCTAAAGTATGGCGTGAGGGACCAGACACTCACCTGGATGGTGTATGATGGGTCGCGCGAGCAATTAGGCCCTCAAGACGGCCTTGAATCGAAAAATCTTCAATGCGGAAAAGTTTTGTCTCGTCGAATCGGTTGATTTTGATATATAAATCGTCCAAATCCGAGGTCGTATGCAACCTGCAGAGGCGAAACAAGTTCAAGTTGTGTTTTCATTCGGGAAATCCGAGTGAAAAACTTATCATCCGAGTGAAAATATAGCTATCCGAGTGAAAAGCTTATCATCCGAGTGAAAATATAGCTATCCGAGTGAAAAGCTTATCATCCGAGTGAAAATATAGCTATCCGAGTGAAAAGCTTATCATCCGAGTGAAAATATAGCTATCCGAGTGAAGGCTTGATGATCGAGTGAAAAGTTTCCAGTCGAGTGAAATAGTTCTATCCGAGTGGAAAATTCTGACTGGAAAGATTGCTGTCCGAGTGAGAAATTTCACTCGACCGACTAAAGGACTCCAAATCCGAGTGAAATATTGCCAGTCGAGTGAAATAGTTCTATCCGAGTGGAAAATTCCGACTGGAAAGATTGCTGTCCGAGTGAGAAATTTCACTCGACCGACTAAAGGACTCCAAATCCGAGTGATTCAACCAGAAGGTAAAGATTGGCCTATATGGTCATCTAGATGGCCTCGGATGGAAAAGTGGTCAACATGAAAGTTTTTCGTAACGTCGAAACAGTCAACTTTGCTTTTAAGGTCATTATAATCTGAGATAGTATACGGCCTGCAGAGACGCTACAACACTCGGACGGTCCAGCCCGCTACATGACCGAGTCCGATTCAAAGTTAAAGATGACCTCGTGGAGTATTCAAGATGGATTTATTTGGGAAAGTGATCAACATATGGGTTGTTGGCCTCGTCGAGGCACACAAAATTGATGTTTGGACCGTCTCCATCGGAGGTCATATGCAGATTCCACGGCCCACGCAAGGAGCAAGACAAAAGATTGGGCCAGATTTGGGCTGAATCTGAGTGGGACTAGAACTAGGACTCTAGGACGTGAATTGATGTAATTTTCTTGTAAGGAAAGCCTAGATAAATCCTTTGCTTGTACGGGAAGTCCAGCCACCTCTTATATATGTTGGGGGTGACGGCCGATTGAACAACACACAATCGAACAAATCAATATACTACTTTTCAGTCTACGTTTTATCTCTCCATTGTTTTTCTCTCTCGTTCTTCGCTGTTCCTCGAGTTTGAGAGCTGCGAATCCCGAGGCTCTAGGGGCGAGCGAATAGACCTAGAGCAACCCATAGCTGCCGCACTCCCTGACGGGGTCCCTCCCGGGCGTGCGGGGTTTCGGGTCTGCAAAAGCGTCCGCCGGCTGTCTTGCGTATCGCGCTGCCGGACAGTCCTCATTCGACGTGAGCTGCGGTGCATCACCCCCGGCGTCGAGGGTACACGGTGACGTGTTCGTGTGTCAACAACTCTATCGAGAAGAAGCAATCCGAAAACAACAATCAACACACGAGAACACCACAACATATGCATGACATAATGCGCAACAAATATGATGCATGTTATGCATGACATGGCAATCACAACAATCAACTTCTACACATTAAGTGAAGCTCAATATGCAGCGAGTTGCATATTGACGAAACTCCACATTCGAATATTAAATGTTGTTAAACATGGCAAGAGGTGAAGAATAAGTAAACTACACACCTAGGCAAGTTTAAATGAGGCCGGAAACAACATATAGCATTTCCGAAACGACCCCATATGTTAATTTCGAAATTGGTCCAGATCTGAACTAATCATGTTTTATATTTATTAAACAGGAAAATAAAGTATACCATGCAATTCTACATGTCATTCTAGTCGATTTACATATATGGAACTACTCAAACGGAGCTACAGTCTAAAAGATATGGCCTTCACAAGATGAACATGACATGAATGCAAAATGCATGAAAATGACAACCTCAAACATTACAAATCATGAATTCAGCAAGATATTATGATACTACATGAAAATCTAAGCAAGTTTCTTATATGGCATGACCAAAACGGAGCTACGGTTCAACCACAACAACCAACACAAGTTTTAGTGCAAATCTGACCAAAACAGCAACATGGCATATTGCATGCATGAAAACAACAAGCTACAAGATTCTAAAATGCACAAACTAAGCATGGGGTAATAGCATATAACACACACTTCATTTCATCTTCACATATCATACTCAAAAGAGTCATGGATCACATGGTAGGAAGCTCACAACATGGCAACAAAATATAGCAGATTAGGACTTAGTGAAAATAACAGGTTTTAGCATAGCAGATTTTCACAAAGGCATATTGGCAGTAGTAAAACTATATGCTACAGGGCATATTATGGCATGAAAATCTACAGTATGGTAGAGGACATGATTCACTACAATTCATACCATGGTGGCAAGGTCTAATTATGCATAGAAACGTGGCTAGCATCATCACAACATGGCATTATGAAGAAACCAGATTCTCAGACTTGGTGAAAATTAGAGTAAACATGTGCAGCAGTTTTTAACAAATTGACATGTTGGACAGCAGAATTAATTTTGATGCAAATCCTATACATGGCATCAAAAGACACAACCTGGTAGACAACAACATGCTTAACAAAAGACTCCTTGGGAGCTACCACAAAAGACTCCTAGATCAATAGCAAATCACATGACAACATGGCAACAAAATAACAGTTTTTCAGACTTAGAAATATTTTGGACCCTCAAAACAGCAGTATTTTATCGCATGTTGGCAACAAGAAAATAACACCTAAACATGCATTTCTATAGCAACCAAAATTACCAGGGCCTAGCACACATGTCCAAGGGCATATCTCATGTTTGCAACTATTCCAAAATATGCATGGATTAATTCACACTAAACAAACAAAAAGGCATCCTAGCAAAATGACATACACACAAAATTGCTCAAATGACAAACTAATTGCACAGATAAATTCTATGGATTTTTCTAACCCAAAATCGTATATAATATGTGGGTTTTTACAATAAAACAACTGACACCACATATATGCGAGATTAGGACATAAACCGTTTTAGCAAGTTATTTATGCAAATTAATTGCAAACATCACATCACATATTTTTCTCATGCATGGAAAAGTGAAATAAATAACCTACACATTTTACATATATGGTTTGTTTAATTCGGATGCGCGCTTAATTATTTATGAGCGATGCAAAAAACCATGGCATTCATGCAAATCACAATAAACAACATTTTAAACATGGATGAAATTGGAATATTGCGAATCTACATGAAATTCTACTCGTTTTACATATATACAACTATTACATGCGATGCACGGTTATTTATCTATGAGCAAATGCAAAATATGGTTTTTTTTCTGAAATTGTGCAAATCCTGGATAATACATAATTCGCGGCAGAGGAAAAAAACAATATAGGGCCGAATATGCTAACGGGCTAAACATGCAGAGCGCAACATATAATAAATCGCTCTCGGGCGCGATATCGCTTGGACGCGGTGGCCTCACCTTGGGCCTAAAAGGCCAGTCGGTGGAGAGGCCCACCAGGGCGAAGCAGAGCTTGGCCAGCGGGCCCACGCGACGGATGGGCTGGCCCACGAGCGGATGTAGGCAGGGGGGTTCGTCCTCCTCCTCGCTCCTGTGCCCAAGCGGGAGCAGGGCGGCGGCTGCAGCGATGGTTCCGAGGGCGAGGGGCAAAGGCCGACGGGAGGCTTCGGGGCCGCCGGATCTGGACGGCGGCGAGAGGGTCGTGGCCGGCAGCGAGCAGGCAAAGCGGGGCGGCGAGCTCCTCGGGCCCCCATGGCAGCAGCGACGGGGCAGGGGCGTGGGCGGCCCCGGCCGACTGCTTGAGGGCGGCGCGACGGGAGACGAGGACGGGGACATGGCCTGCGGTGGCCGACGGCGCTCCGACGAGCGGCATGGTCGCCGGCGGGAGGGGCACGGCGCGGCCTCTGGGCGGCGCGGGGAAGCAACGGGAGGAGCTCGGGAGGCCCTCCCGACCAGATCGAGCGGAGTGCTCGGGAGCGGCGGCGAACAGGCGGCACGGGCTCGCGCGGGCCCGCGATGGGCCTGGCGGGCCACGGCGGCTCGGAGGCGGCTTGGGGGCGACGTGGCGCCCTACAATTGGCTGAAACGACGGCGGCGGCGGCGCCAAGTGATGGGCAGAGGCTGGCGGTGCCGGATCCGAGGGAGGAGGTGGTCAGGGCGGCTGGGAGGCTAGGGTAGGCTAGGTTTTGCCCATTTTTGGCAGGGAGGGGATTTATATAGGGAAGGGGCTAGGCTAGCTGATTTTGGGGCTTTTCGGAGCCGTTCCATTGCGATCGGACGGCTCCGGCCGGGATGGGTGCTGTAGGTGGGCTAGGCGGTTGTGTAGAGCTCCATGGGCTGAGATGAGAGGGAATATGTGGCCCGGCACCGAGTTTTAAAACACCGAAAACTCCCGATAAATAACCCGATGACGGTGCCGCTACGGTCGACCGTTCGGGTATCAAACGACCTCTGATTGCGACGAAATTTGGCAGGCGATCTACCTACAATATAATAAGACCGCACGCCATGTTTCGATCCAATCCGAGAATATTTTTCGCGCACTTTAAAAACAAGATTTTTTATGCCACGGGCGCGTGCGTGTGTGGTTGGCCTCGAAATGATCGTCGACGAGAACTGAGACAACAGGCAACTACTAACGAATGCGAGTTTTCAAAATCGAACGACGATGCTATGCAGATTATGCGAATGAAGCGATGATGAATGCGACAAACAAAAGATTCAGACGACGAGAATGGAAATAAATCGGGAACCTTCTGGAGCATCGGTCTCGTGCTGTTACAACTCTCCTCCACTTACAAGAGATCTCGTCCCGAGATCTTAGAATGAGAAGGGGAAGAGGAAAAGGAAAAGAAGAGGTAAAACTTAGTTGCTTCTTTGACAAACGAGTGAACCCAATTAAACTTGGAGGTTGCAAAGAGATGAAGAATGGTATGAGGAACAAGCAAGAATTGAAAAGAAATTTGGGCAGCACTTCGGTAGGATAGAGAGGCAAAACTTGATAAGATGGAAAGAACTTGAAAAGAGGACACCATGCTCCGGTTAAAGGATAAGCAAAGAAAGAACATGAGCTTGATAAACTGAGATGATGGGATAAATAGAGCAACATCACAATGCCTCCGGAACAAAAGAATAGAAGCTAGATCATTGGAAGGAAAGAACGGAGAAGAAAATGACAACTTATACCACAATTGAATATGAAAAACAACCTTACAAAGAAGGATTGCATGGAGTTGTTGAAAAATCAACAACGAAAAGAAAAAGCTTGTTGTGGGCTTATGGAAAACATCCCCACATAAAGAGGTGACAACCGACCACAAATGGAAAACAATTGATTGATTGAGATTAACAAAGATGCAAAATCCTTTCATCGAGAGCATTTCTTGAGAACTTGGATCATTGATAAGCACCATGATAGCAACAATCCTTAGGAAATGCTTTAGGTGAAATCCAATCCAAGATAATTCTGAGAAAGAAATGATGGGTTTACATATCTCATTCTTGACAAATTCTCTTCAAGACTCCTCATGAATCAAGAATGCAATAATACCATCTCAAAAGATGAGGGAGAAAGAATTGCACTTTGAAATGCAAGATAAAGAATACTTGAGCTATTCCAACAAGAATATTGAAGAACCACCATGAGGACCTCCGTATACGAAAGAATGACCAAAATAAATGAAGGTAGAAAAGGATAGATTATGACGTTGCAAAGATTTAGATGAAGCTTCGCGATGAGATACTTGAGAAAACTTGGAACTCCGGAAAAGAAAAGATGAAACACTTAGAACCAAGAATTTGATATCATGAACAAACTCCGGAAGAAGTATTGAAATCACTTTGATGAAACAAGAATAAGAATTATGTTATGCTTATCCTTCACCAAGTTAAATTGATGGCAAACAACTGACTGGGCATATGACTTATTCTTCTTGAAAGATTGAAGAGAGATTAAGCACAAACTCGAAGAAGTCTTGAACGAACCACCGGTGAGAATTGAAATGAATGGGAATACATGAGAATGAAGAGATCAAGATCCGCCTACTAGAAAACTTCAACAAGGCACCAGAATAATCGAGATATGAACGAAGAGACAACAATTGAGAAGAATTTGAGAATGAAAGCTGAAAGCTAAGAACGAAGAAATCTTCTGAAATGATGGCCTTCAGAGGATTGAGACATTACACAACATTGAAATGCCCCGGATAGATACGGAAGGAATTACTCATGATCGAAAATAATTTGCAAGAATAGCATCAAGCTTGAAACACAAATCTTAGAGAGAATGAGCAAGGATTTAAGAGAAAGTCTCCTTCGGTCTTCAAAGCTGAGAATGATGACGAGAAACAACACGAAGAATTACTGAAATACTCCGGAATCATGAATAAGGAAAAGTTGAGCCAATGATGAAAATTAATTTGAAATGATCTTGGAGAAGGAATATGACTGATGGAATTCATTCTTACGTCATATTTGAATGGAAATTGAGATCTCCGGAAAAGATTAGAAGAGCCAGGTAAGATCCTGGGGAAAAACCTGTGGGTTATGAGCCCACTGAAAGGAAACTCCGTTGAAATGATTGCTTAGAAGGGGAGATTGCACCGGTACAAATTGAAAATTTGATGAGGTGAGAACCTCGAAATAATTTAAGAGGATCTGAATGGAAATGAAAGTCTTCTGAGATATCTTGCTACTTCGGGTAGAACAGAGAGAGATGAATAAACAAGAGAGTCTTTCCTAAGAATTTCCAACATGGGAGAGCATTTAGAGAATGAAAAGATATGATGAGCACCGAAAGCTTGAATTGAATCCACCGGAAAAGAAAACAAAGATGGTAACTAAGAAATGATGAACTTAGCACTTGAGCATCTTTACATGAACCACCGGATCAACATCGAAGAAAAGATAGCGGAAGCATCACATGAATAGATAAGGCACTTGGATGATAATAACTCTTTGAAAGGAAAGGGCGGGAGGGTGGGAAAAAACAAAGACAACTTAGGACGGATGAAAAGAACTCCGGGAAGAAATATGAGGATTGATCTTGCACATTGGAAATGATTGAATCATCTTGAAGAGAAGCACACCGGTTGGAATGAATTTCATGACGACTCCGGTTGATCAAAAGGGTTAGCATTCACACAAAATATGAGAACACCGCTCCGAAAAGATATGAAATCACCACTTGACATCGAAGCAACTCGAATTACCATACTCTAAAACAACCAAGGATGAGGCATGCAAATTAAGCCGGAAACAAATACATAACCCATTTGCATTTGTTGGAAGGATAATCCTAGGTAACTACTTGAATTCCCACCTAAGAATTTCCGAAGTCTTTCTTGTTTATGCGATTCGGGTTGCGGACCCAGGAACGTACCCAAGGTAATCAGCTACAACTGCACCCGCAACCTTCCAAACCATAATGCAAGAAACTCCGCAAACTCGTCTACCTCAGACACTCGTAATCACAACGATACTAAGTATGGCAGTACATCTGAACTCTCTCCACCAGTACTGGGGATGCCGGACTCCTCTCGCCACTACTAGTATTGAAGCAATTTCGAACATCCTCCGTCCTGAGATACAAAGGAAACTGAATGATAACGATGTGCAAAAATCCCTCGGAGCTCTACTCCTCGATAACAGGAGGCACCAAGACAGAATCCCTTCACATCGGCATCATATAGTTTCCAAAAATACCCGCGTGATCCTAAAAAAAATTGAGCGAGAAGAGGAGTAGAATCAAAATTCCTAAGTCGTAATTCCTCACCAGAGCATAGAACAGGAGTAAAAAGAATCCTACTCTCTGATATATAACTAGACTCAAAATATATTTTTTTCACTAGACTCGACTCGGCCAAAGTTCGATCAATCAAGGGGGCTCCTAGGTCGGTACAGGCTCTGATACCAACTTGTCATGCCCAAGATGCGATCCTATCCTTATTTTTGGCACGAGGGCCTCGACAGGGATAGAAGCGCATCTCGTCATTTTGCAAGAATGGATATCATTACAAGTACATGTAAAGAAGAGATGAGTATATGGAATTGGCTTACACTCGCCACAAGCTACATCAATATCACATCAATACAAAAACATATCCAAACATCATATAGAAGAGCAGGGTCCGACTACGGATGAAAACAAATGATAAAATGACATCCATCCTTGCTATCCCAGGCTGCCGCCTGGAACCCATCCTATGATCGATGAAGAAGAAGAAGAACTCCAAATCAACAAAGCATCGCTCTCACGTCAATGCATCGCTTTACCTGTACTTGCAACTGTTGTTGTAGTAATCTGTGAGCCACAGGGACTCAGCAATCTCATTTCCAAGGGTATCAAGACTATTAAAGCTTAATGGGTGAGGTATGGTTAAGTGGTGAGGCTGCAGCAAGGACCAAGCATTTATTTGAGTGGCTAACTTACGAGTACAAGAATAAAGGGGGATGATTGTCGCATAAACGGACATGAACTAGTAATGATCTCTAAAAGATCCTGAACACCTACTTACGAACAGACATATCCCCACCGTGTTCTCTCTCGGTTCAAAAATCACGAGAAAAGACAGTCACGGTTACGCACACGGTTGGTTTATTTTATTTGAGTTTACTTCAAGTTTGCTATGACCGGGTGTTAAACAAAGTTTCCAAGTTGCCACGTAACCGCGGGCACGGCTTTCCGAAAGATTAAACCCTGCAGGGGTGCTCCAACTCATCCATCACAAACTAACCACACGCCGCGGGAATAACCTCGACCACGAATCCCGTGATTTCCTAGGAAATTCCATTGGAAAGCCTCAACCTCGAGATAGCCCAAAGTATCGGAATTCCTCGCACAAGACGTTCGAGAAAGGTAAAACAAGTCCAGCAAGACCGCCCGGCGTGTCGACGAACCCGATAGGAGCCGCGTATCTCGTTCTCAGGACACGACGGATAAGCGAAGCGTACGGTGGCCTGATAAACATCTCTCGAGTTGCCCCTGGTTGGCCCCGCACGGTGCTCTAGCTTGGACCAACACTCATGAGGAGCACTGGCCCGGGTTGTTGATTAAAGATCCTCGGGTTAATTACTCCCTATGCAGGTTTATTAGTTATTAGGCAAATGTAGTACCAATGTTGGGCCTTGCCAGACAAGTTTTATCCTAAAACGAAAATCAAGGGGGTCCCCATAACAACCCTGAGCATGTTAGGAGCACTCAATTATGGAACATAACACCGGTACACAATTAACTAGGGCGGCAAGAGTGGAACAAAACACCGAGCAAAAGGCCAAGCCTTCCACCCTTTACCAAGTATATATGTGCATTAAATTAAATAGCAATAATATTGTGATATAGCAAAAATATCCATGTTTCACATGGGAAACAATAGCACCTGCAACTAGCAATGCTATAAGAAGGGCTGAGCAAGCGGTAACATAGCCAAACAATGTTTTGCTGGGATGTGGAGGGGTTAGAGGCTTATCATGGCATTTGGGAGGCTTGACATACAAGTGGTAGGTAGCGAGAAAAGCGATAGAAACGAGACATCTAGCATGGCAATGATAGTAATGGTATCCAGGGAAATGATCATCTTGCCTGAGATCCCGCTTGGAAGAAGAACGAGTCCAGGAAGAAGACGAACCAACGTAGTCGAACGAATCCTCACACTCCGAACGCTTTCGGAACTCTATCGAGAAGAAGCAATCCGAAAACAACAATCAACACACGAGAACACCACAACATACGCATGACATAATGCGCAACAAATATGATGCATGTTATGCATGACATGTCAATCAGAACAATCAACTTCTACACATTAAGTGAAGCTCAATATGCAACGAGTTGCATATTGACGAAACTCCACATTCAAATATTTAGTTCACTCTCATTTAGGTACCCGACAATATTAAATGTTGTTAAACATGGCAAGAGGTGAAGAATAAGTAAACTACACACCTTGGCAAGTTTAAATGAAACCGGAAACAACATATAGCATTTCCGAAACGACCCCATATGTTAATTTTGAGATTGGTCCAGATCTGAACGAATCATGTTTTATATTTATTAAACAGGAAAATAAAGTATACCATGTAATTCTACACGTCATTCTAGTCGATTTACATATATGGAACATCTCAAACGGAGCTACAGTCTAAAAGATATGACCTTCACAAGATGAACATGACATGAATGCAAAATGCATGAAAATGACAACCACAAACATTACAAATCATGAATGCAGCAAGATATTATGATACTACATGAAAATCTAAGCAAGTTTCTTATATGGCATGACCAAAACGGAGCTACGGTTCAACCACAACAACCAACACAAGTTTTAGTGCAAATCTGTCCAAAACAGCAACATGGCATATTGCACGCATGAAAACAACAAGCTACAAGATTCTAAAATGCACAAACTAAGCATGGTGCAGTAGCATATAACACACACTTCATTTCATCTTCACATATCATACTCAAAAGAGTCATAGATCACATGGTAGGAAGCTCACAACATGGCAACAAAATATAGCAGATTAGGACTTAGTGAAAATAACAGGTTTTAGCATAGCAGATTTTCACGAAGGCATATTGGCAGAAGTAAAACTATATGCTACAGGGCATATTATGGCATGAAAATCTACAGAATGGTAGAGGACATGATGCCCTACAATTCATACCATCGTGGCAAGGTCTAATTATGCATAGAAACGTGGCTAGCATCATCACAACATGGCATTATGAAGAAAACAGATTCTCAGACTTCGTGAAAATTAGAGTAGACATGTGCAGCAGTTTTTAACAGATTGACATGTTGGACATCAGAATTAATTGTGATGCAAATCCTATACATGGCATCAAAAGACACAACCTGGTAGACAACAACATGCTTAACAAAAGACTCCTTGGGAGCTACCACAAAAGACTCCTAGGTCAATAGCAAATCACATGACAACATGGCAACAAAATAACAGTTTTTCAGACTTAGAAATATTTTGGACCCTCAAAACAACAGTATTTTATCGCATGTTGGCAACAAGAAAATAACACCTAAACATGCATTTCTATAGCAACCAAAATTACCAGGGCCTAGCACACATGTCCAATGGTATATCTCATGTTTGCAACTATTCCAAAATATGCATGGATTAATTCACACAAAATAAAAAAAGGGCATCCTAGCAAAATGGCATACACACAAAATTGCTCAAATGACAAAACTAATTGCACAGATAAATTCTATGGATTTTTCTACCCCAAAATCATATATAATATGTGGGTTTTTACTATAAAACAAATAACACCACATATATGCGAGATTAGGACATAAACCGTTTTAGCAAGTTATTTATGCAAATTAATTGCAAACAACACATCACATATTTTTCTCATGCATGGAAAAGTGATATAAATAACCTACACATTTTACATATATGGTTTGTTTAATTCGGATGCACACTTAATTAGTTATGAGCAATGCAAAAACCATGGCATTCATGCAAATCACAAGAAACAACATGTTAAACATTTTAAACATGGATGAAATTGGAATATTGCGAATCTACACGTTTTACATATATACAACTATTACATGCGATGCACGGTTATTTATCTATGAGCAAATGCAAAATATGGGTTTTTTCTGAAATTCTGCAAATCCTGGATAATACATAATTCGCGGCAAAGGAAAAAAACAATATAGGGCCGAATCTGCTAACGGGCTAAACATGCAGAGCGCAACATATAATAAATCGCTCTCGGGCGCGATATAGCTTGGACGCGGTGGCCTCACCTTGGGCCTAAAAGGCCAGTCGGTGGAGAGGTCCACCAGGGCGAGCCAGAGCTGGGCCAGCGGGCCCACGTGACGGATGGGCTGGCCCACGAGCGGATGCAGGCAGGGGGGTTCGTCCTCCTCCTCGCTCCCGTGCCCGAGCGGGAGCAGGGCGGCGGCTGTAGCGATGGTTCCGGGGGCGAGGGGGCAGAGGCCGACGGGAGGCTTCGGGGCGGCCGGATCCGGGCTCCTCCGGCCGGATCTGGACGGCGGCGAGCAGGTCGTGGCCGGCAGCGAGCAGGCAAAGCGGGGCGGCGAGCTCCTCGGGCCCCCCATGGCGGCCGCAACGGTGGAAGGGCGCGGGCGGCCCCGGCCAACTGCTTGAGGGCGGCGCGACGGGAGGCGAGGACGGGGACATGGCGTGCGGTGGCCGACGGCGCTCCGACGAGCGGCATGGTCACCGGCGGGAGGGGCATGGCGCGGCCTCCGGGAGGCGCGGGGAAGCAACGAGAGGAGCTCGGGAGGCCCTCCCGACCAGATCGAGCGGAGTGCTCGGGAGCGGCGGTGAACGGGCGACACGGGCCCGCGATGGGCCTGGCGGGCCACGGCGGCTGGGATGCGGCTTGGGGGCGACGTGGCACCCTACAATTGGCTGAAACGACGGCGGCGGCAGCGCCAAGTGACGGGCAGAGGCTGGCGGCGCCGGATCCGAGGGAGGAGGTGGTCAGGGCGGCTGGAAGGCTAGGGTAGGCTAGGTTTTGCCCATTTTTGGCAGGGGGGTTTATATAGGGAAGGGGCTAGGGCTAGCTGATTTTGGGGCTTTTCGGAGCCGTTCGATTGCGATCGGACGGCTCCGGCCGGGATGGGTGCTGTAGGTGGGCTAGGCGGTTGTGTAGAGGTCCATGGGCTGAGATGAGAGGGAATATGTGGCCCGGCACCGAGTTTTAAAACACCGAAAACTCCTGATAAATAACCCGATGACGGTGCCGCTACGGTCGACCGTTCGGGTATCAAACGACCTCTGATTGCGACGAAATTTGGCAGGCGGTCTACCTACAATATAATAAGACCGCACGCCATGTTTCGATCCAATCCGAGAATATTTTTCGCGCACTTTAAAAACAAGATTTTTTTTATGCTACGGGCGCGTGCGTGTGTGGTTGGCCTCGAAACGATCGTCGACGAGAACGGAGAGAACAGGCAACTACTAACGAATGCGAGTTTTCAAAATCGAATGACAATGCTATGCAGATGATGCGAATGAAGCGATGATGAATGCGACAAACAAAAGATTCAGACGACGAGAATGGAAATAAATTGGGAACCTTCTGGAGCGTCGGTCTCGGGCTGTTACAGTAATAAGCGTCGAGGAAGCAGAGTGAGTCGTGTCCGGTAGTGGCGTCGATTATCTGGTCAATGCGGGGTAAAGGGAAAGGACCTTTAGGGCGGGCTTTGTTAAGGTCTTTGAAGTCGACACAGAGCCGCCAGGATTTGTCCTTCTTTGGTACCATGACCAGGTTTGCCAGCCATTCAGGGTGTTTGATCTCTCTGATGAATCCGGCTTCGAGTAGTTTGGCGAGTTCTTCGCCCATAGCTTGATGCTTGGGTTCGGAAAATCGATGCAGGTCTGTTTAACCGGCTTGAAGCCTGCAATTATGTTCACACTATGTTCGGCCAACCTTCGAGGGATTCCGGGCATATGTGATGGGTGCCAAGCGAATATGTCCCAGTTTTCGCATAAGAACATGCGTAGTGCTTCAGCGACCGCAGGTTCCAGCTGAGCCCCGATGGACGTCGTTTTATTGGGGTCCGTTAGGTGCACCTGAAATTTTATGATTTCGTCTGCAGGTTTGAATGATGTAGACTTTGGCCTTTCGCCGAGGATCACGTCGTCCTTATCTATGATAGACCGGAGCGTAGTCAGTTCCTCAGCGGCCAGTGTCTCAGCTAGTGCCTCGAGGGCCAGCAACGCTATTTTATTCTCGACTCGAAGCGCTCTATCTATGTCGCTTGCAACTGTGATCACACCATTGGGTCCCGACATTTTAAGTTTCATGTAACCATAATGAGGTATGGCCTGAAACCTTGTGAAGGCGTCACGCCCTAAAAGGGCATGATAGCCGTTGCGAAAGGGTACGATATGAAAAAGTAGTTCCTCTGTTCTGTAGTTATCGGGAGTACCGAACACTACGTCGAGGGTTACTCGCCCCGTGCAGCGTGCCTCTTTTCCGGGGATGATTCCTTGAAAGGTTGTGTTGCTTCGCTCGATTCGAGACTTATCGAACTGCATTTTGTCCAAAGTTCCCTCGTAAATGAGGTTTAGACCGCTACCGCCGTCCATTAGGACCTTGTCCAGCCGAAAACCGTCTATTATTGGGTTGAGTACCAGGGCAGCCGGTGCCCGCTCTGTGCTGGTCGTTTTCGCCGAAAGTTATCGGTATATCTGTCCATGATTTCCTTGATTCCACCTGGTATATCTGATAGAGCTCTCGAAGAGCTCTCTTCCTCTGACCTCTCGAGGAGAACGTCTCGTAGATCGTTAGGACCTCGGGGTGAGTTTCTGGTGGTGTTATCGCACGTTTGCCTGGGGGCGAGGCCGTGAGGATGGCCTCTCCGCTCTTTGCAACCTGCCTAACGACCCAGCATGCTCGAAGGTTGCGGGATGGGCTTGCGTTTGGCGGGGTGGGGTGTATGGGGCAAGGACTGTCCAGTAATTTATCAAGGACTGTTTTTTCTTTCATGGGATATTTGTTTCTTTTTTCAGCAGGCATGTATCTGGGCGGGTATTGTGGCGACATGAACCTTTTCTGAACTTCTCTAGGTTGTTCGGTGTGAACTGGCTCTGTATAAAATCGTTGTTCTTCCCGCGTAGTCTCCATAGCACAGTATTTTTCCATCAAGTATGCTAGCTCAGAGAAGTTTTGGACGTGACGATGGTCAAGGGTGTTGAGGATTCCCTTATCATGGCAGTTCTGTTGGAAGGCTGCGATCATTTCCATGTTGCTAATGCCTTTCGTCCTGTTTTTGCTGAGGAGGAATCTGGCCCAAGAATGATGGACCGATTCCCGTGTCGTTGCTTGACCTCCTTCATCGGACCGGGTTCTAGTGCGCTTTTAAAGCACTCGATCTGAGTGGTGGGTTGGAAAAAGTACCGCGCCCCGGCGAGGTGCATGTTCGATGCCCGGACAGCCGGGTTTTGTTCTGTCGCGGGATTGGGCGCGGTACCTCCGATCTCCGCCTCAATGGGTTCGGTGGACGCGGCACCAATAGTGCTTTGCCGTGCGGGCCCCGGGTTCCGTGTTAGGCTATGCGGAGCCTCAGCGTCCGGAGAGAGTTCGATCCGGAGATCGGAGTATACACCGTCTTCAACTCCGCCGGTTGGCGAGACATGTCTTCAGCCGGACACTCGATGGTGGCGACTAGATGTGTTACCGGAGGGATGCGAATTTCCCTATCGTCGGGCCTCAGCCCGATCTGGTCATAAACCGATGTTTGGGGGTCAGCCATGCTCAAGGCTTGGATCCGACCGAGTAGCTCGCCTGGCAGTGAGGCTCCGATTGGGTCGGCACCAAGGGCGCGACTGGGGTCGGTCAGCGGCGCTATCGTCCTGGGGTTACTTGATGGTATTCCCGAGGAGTGTGCAGTCGTGGTTGGCTCAGATGCGTCGATCAAGATAGGTTTTAAGACCGGGCTGGGGGCTAAGGCCATCCCAGCGGCGAGGTTTACTTCCTCCGACGTTAAGACATCGGGGGTAGCGTGTCTTTTGAGAAGAGCAGGGGTCTTTGTCAAAACAAGGTCCCCCCGGGAGTCAGCGACGAACTATAGGTTCCCGAAACTGACTTCCGAGACGGTGGCAAAGCTTCCTATCTGGCCGAGACGGACGGAGGGATCGGCTTGAAGCACAATGCTTCCGAAGGCGAGGATCTGTCCAGGAACAAAGACGTCCTTGTTACAGATCTCCCCGCCGATGATTAGACGGGCCATTGATCCTTTGGCGATTCGCAGCGGAACTCTCAATGAAAGCACCAATGTCGGTGTCAAAACCGGCGGATCTCGGGTAGGGGGTCCCGAACTGTGAATCTAGGAACGATGGTAACAAGGGACAAAGGGGACAGTGTTTACCCAGGTTTGGGCCCTCGTGAGGAGGTAAAACCCTACGTCCTGCTTGATTATATTGATGAATGAGATGGTTACAGAGTTGATCTACCTCGAGATCAAAAGAGCTAAACCCTAATGAATTGAGTTGTCCTTCTACGAACTAAGCTCCCTGGTTTATATAGATACCAGGGGTCCCTAGGGCTACAGATGGTCGGTTTCTCTCTGGGCACAGATAATCCCATTCTGACTTGGAGGACACACCAAGTCTTCGGGCCTCCTCCTTCCGAACACGGGATTGTCTGATAACTTGGCCCTCTAGCAATTGCTCCTGTACGGCCCATAAGGGATGAATCCACGGCCCGAGGACCCCTTAGTCCCGGACTCCCTCAACTGTCCCTTCTCTCTTTTTCTCTCATTTATTTCTTTTTTTTTCATTTTCTTTCTTTCTCTTTTTTTCTTTCTTTTTTCCTTTTTTCTTTTTCTTCCTTTCTTTTTGTCTTTTATTTTTTGTCTGGAGTCTCATCTCGACTTGTGGGGGAATCATTTTTCCATCATCCTTTCCTCACTGAGACAGTGCCCTAATAATGATCATCATCACACTTTTATTTACTTACAACTCAACATGAAAAATTATAATATGACTCTATATGAATGCCTCTGGCAGTGTACCAGGATGTGCAATGATCTAGCTTAGCAAAGGATATCAAAAAATGGACAAGTCATAGAAATATCATGCTAGCTATCTTACGATCATGCAAAGCAACATGACAATGAGTGTACTAGTCATATGACGTAACCGTGGAAGTTGCATGTCAATATATCTCGGAATGGCTATGGAAATGCCATAATAGGTAGGTATGGTGGCTGTTTTAAGAAAGATATAATAAGGTTTATATGCAAGAGAGCCTATCATGTCACGGGATTTGGATGTACCAGCGAAGGTTGCACCGATCCTCGAGGTGAGAATGGGCAATGCACGGTACCGAAGAGGCTAGCAAATATGAGGTCGTGAGAGTGCGTACATCCATGGATTCACATTAGTCATAAAGAACTCACATACTTATTGCACAATTTTATTATTTCTCTCGAAGCAAAGTACTACTCGCATGTCCCTAGGGAGGAGGTTGGAGGAGTTAACCATCGCGTGCCTCCGACTTAAACATCATTAGGGTTTCAACGAGGAATAAGTATGCTCACACATCATCACCATGCTATAAAAAATATTTAGATGAACAGCAAGTTAGCACCCTCTAATTCACGATAATTTTACTAACCAATGATCATGCACTCATGCCCTTTCATATTACCACATCAATATCATTAACCCACAATTTCTCTTTTATGTGCTACATGTGGTTTTGATTATACACCCATTGGATACCTATTAATTTTGGACTAGTATTATAACCCATGCAAATTACCATCACTATTTATTAAGTCTCAAACAAATATAAGTGAAGATCGAGAGTGCAATTGTTTCTATAAAATCTATACGCCACTGTGCTCTAAAAGATATAAGTGAAGTACTAGAGCAACTGCTAAGCTCAAAAGATATAAGTGAAGCACAAAGAGTGTTCTCATAAATTATGGTGATCTTGTGTCTCTCTCAAGTGGGTGTGTCCAGCAAACAATGATTGTGGAAAAGCAAAAAACAAACATCAAACTAAAGCAAACAACGCTCCGAGCAAAACTCATATCATGTGATGAATAAAAATATAGCTCCAAGTGACATACCGATGGATTGAGACGAAAGAGGGGATGCCTTCCGGGGCATCCCCAAGCTTAGATGCTTGAGTCTTCCTTGAATATTACCTTAGGGTGCCTTGGGCATCCCCAAGCTTAGTCTCTTGCCGCTCCTTATTCCTTCATCCATCGGGATAACACCCAAACCTTGAAAACTTCAGCACACAAAACTCAAAAAAACCTTCGTGAAATCCGTTAGTATAGAAAACATATCAAATATTTTAAGTACTGTTATAAATTGATTCTTATTTTATTATTGCATAAGGTTCTGTAATCTAACTTCTCCATGGCTTATACCCCCCGATACAATCCATAGCATCATCAAAACAAGCAAAACATGCAAGCAAAAACAGAATCTGTCTAAAACAGAACAGTCTGTAAAGATCTGTAGAGAACCTATACTTCTATAACTCTAAGAATTCTGAAAAATTAGGACAACCTGAAGAATTTTTATATAAATACTATGTAATAAATTCAGATCAAAAATACGTTCCAGTAAAATCAAAGAAATTATGCACTGAACGCTAAAGTTTCTGTTTTTGCACCGTATCATTCTACTCATCTTGTGAGTCATCCCAAAGGCTTTACTTGGCACAAACACTAATTTAAACATAAAAACACAATCATTACAGAGGAAATAATCAGGTTATAAAAAAACAGAAAGTAAAAAGCAAAATATAAAGATAACTATTGGGTTGCCTCCCAACTAGCGCTATCGTTTTACACCCCTAGCTAGGCATATTGCATAGTATCAAGTGTTGTCGTCTTTGACACTCCACCCATAAGTAGCCTGATACGTCTCCAACGTATCTATATTTTTTTGTGCTATTATATTATCATTCTAGGATATTTTTTGGGTGTTTATTGACCAATTAATATTATTTTTGAGTACTAACCTATTGACCTAGTGCCTAGTGCCAGTTGTTGTTTTCTGCATGTTTTTTGCTTTTCAGGTTTACCATACCAAACGAAGTCCAAATACCACGAAACTTTAATATGATTTTTTCTGGACCAAAAGAAGACCTGGAAGCTTCAGAAGGAGATGAGAGGCTGCATGAGGGCACCACGATCCAATAGGGCGCGCCAGGGGGCCAGCCCGCGCCCTGTTGGGTCGTGGCTCCCTCGGCTGCCCTCTCGTGCCCCTCTCTGGCCTATAAATTCTCAAATATTCCAAAAACCCTAGGAGAGCTCCCGAAACACTTTTTCCGCCGCCACAAGTCTCTATTCTGCCGTGTACCCATCTGACGACCTTTTCCGGCGATCTACCGGAGGGGGAATCGACCACGGAGGGGTTGTACATCACCCTTGCTGCCTCCATGATGAGTTGTGAGTAGTTCACCACAGACCTACGGGTCCATAGTTAGTATCTAGATGGCTATCTCTCTCTCTCTTGATCTTCAATACAATTATCATCACATCTTCGCTTTGATCTATTCGATGTAATCCTTTTGTGCGGTGTGTTTGTTGGGATCCGATGAATTGTGGGTTTATGTTCAGATTATTCATGAAAAGTATTTGAGTCACCTCTGATTACTATGATTCTTATTTGCATGATAATTATAGCTTTGTAAATCTCTCCGATCTATTGAGATAGTTTGGCCAACTAGATTGATATTTCTTCAGTGAGAGGGGTGCGTTGTAGTGGGTTCAATCTGGTGGTGCTCTATATCCCAGTGACAGAAAGGAACAAGACACGTCTTTGTATTGCTGCCACTAAGGATAAAATTATGGGGTTAGTTCATATTAATTGAGTTCTCTTTGTCTACATCATGTCATCATTCTCCAAGCATTACTCTGTTTTACTTAATACTCTAGATGCATGCTGGATAGCGGTCGATGGGTGGAGTAATAGTAATTGGTGCAGGCAGGAGTCGGCCTATTTGCTTATGGACATGATGCCTATATATACATGATCATTGCCGTGGATAAAGATTGAATAACTATCCGCTCTTCTATCAATTGCCCAACAGTAATTTGTTTACCCGTCGTATGCCTACTACATGAGAGATGCCACTAGAGAAAACTACGGCCCCCGGGTCTACCCACTTATAAGTTTACAAATGCTTCCAATACCTTGCTGCCATTATTTTTATTTTATTTTATTTTGCAATTTACAATTATCTACACATCTCTCTTACTTGCAAATAACGAGATCAAGGGGATTGGCAACCCTCTTGCCGCGTTGGGTGCAAGTGTGTGCTCTTTTGTGTGCAGCCGCTGAAGATGGTTGATGGCTGATATTCCTATTGGTTCGATAAACCTTGGTTCTTAACTGAGGGAAATACTTACCCGCATTGTGCTGCATCACCCGTTCCTCTTCACAGAAAATCCGACGCAGATCACAAGCATGAGGAAGGATTTCTGGCGCCGTTGCCGGGGAATATCATCATCAACTATCAAGTAACTTCACACAAATTATTATTCACTTGTTCTTCTTTTTATTTGCTGTTATATTTAGCTTGCATTATAAAAATCAAAAATACAAAAATATTTACCTTTGCTTGTCACTAGTTTACTTCGTTGCTTGCTAGTTTACTTGTCCTGCTTGTTACTTTGCATACAACGGGTGTAAGCTAGTTTTACACATGCAGAATATTGGGTTAAACTTGAGGAGCCTAGCATGTACAGACATGGCCTTAGAACACGGAGGACCGAAAGGTCGAACATGAGTCATATAGTAGATATGATCAACATGGAGATGTTCACCACCGAAACCGCCTCATCTCACGTGATGATCGGACTTGGGTTGGTTAATTTGGATCATGTATCACTTAGACAACTTGAGGGATGTTGATTTAAGTGGAAAAGTTCCGGATTTTCCGGTATTGTATCGGAAGTGCCAAGAGGGGTCCGGGGGTCCATAGGGGGAGGTCCACCTGCCCCGTGGGACCACATGGGCTGTAGAGGGAGGTGCACCAGCCCCTGGTGGGCTTGGCGCCCCTCCCCCCAAGGCCCATGCACCCTAGGGCTGATGGGGAAACCCTAGAAGGGGGCGCCCCCTTGCTTGGGGGCTACTCCACCCCCTAGGGGGCACCACCCCTCCTTGGAGGAGGGGCTAAGGGGGCTGCACCCCTCCCCTTGCTCCTATAAATAGAGGAGGGGCGCGAGGGCTGCAACACACCAATTTCTCTCCCTCTCCCATCTCTTCTGTTCTTCCTCGTTCATAGTTCCAAAGGCGCTTGGCGAAGCCCTGCCGGCGCTGCACTACCACCATCTCCACCACGCCGTCGTGTTGGTCGATATCCCATCTACTTCTCCTCCCTCATTTACTGGATCAAGAAGGAGGAGACATCACCGAGTTGCACGTGTGCTGAACATGAAGGTGCCGTCCGTTCGGTGCTAGATCGGATTGGATCGTGATTGGATTGTGAAGAGTACAACTACATCAACCACGTAATATACACTTCCACTTAACGGTCTACGAGGATACGTAGACACACTCTCCCCTCTCGTTGCTATGCATCTCCTAGATTAGATCTTGGGTGTTTCATAGTTTTTTTTTATTTTCATGCTACATTCCCAACATCAGACCCCCAAGTTGCTCCCTAAACATCCGGACTGACCGGCGTATCTCAAACCCGTCTCAAATCTGGGGGCAATATGAGGCTGCCCCGTCACGCCTGGGCACCTCCACTCGACCCCACATGCGGCGACTTGACAAGAAAACCACAGGAAGGAACTTGAGCGTGCCGCACTGGAGCCGTCGCTAGCGCCGCACCGCACCGGAGCTCGCCCGTGCTGTGCCGGACCAGTAGCTCATGCCGCTGGAGGTCGTCGAGGTGCGCAGGCCGTCGGGCAAGCAGCCGCATGTGCGGGCACCGCAACCACGGGTGTGCAGCCGCCGAGGCGCACATGCCGTCGGGCAGGCATCCGCGGGTGAACGGGTTGCCGGGCCGGCAGCCGCGGGCGTGGGCTTGTACGGACGCCGCATCCACGAGGCGCGTGCGTGCTGGCTGCCGTGCGTGCAGGCTGCTGGGCAGGCAGCCGCGGGCGACTCAGTCACGGGGCGCGGCACGCTGGCCGCCATTCCTGCAGGCCGCCAGGCAAGCAACCGCGGGCTCACAGGCCGCCGGGCAGGCATCCCAGGCGTGGGCTTGCACGAGCGCTGCAACAACGGGCACACAGACCGCGGGGCAGGCAGCTGTGGGCGTGGGATTACACGGGTGCCGCATGCATGGGGCGCGGGCCCGTTGGCCACAGTGCGTGCAGGCCACCGAAAAGGCAGCCGCGGGTACGCACTGACCGCTCCCACCTCGTGCGTAGCCACGCGCTGGCCGCCGTTGCCGCTTGCATGCTAATCTCGAGCTGGCCGAGCGCTACGGGTGTGCTTGCCGAGTCATCTCGCGTCCGTGGCATGTGTGGCTGGCTGGCCGGCCAAGGCATCTCGCGTCCATGCAGCGACGAGTGACTGGCTGGCTAGGTTCGGGTCCTGCTATAGATGTCGTGGCTGAGCGATGCACGTGTGCTGGCCGAGCCCGCTCGCACCCGTGTCCTCATGGAGGCTCCGGCCAGGCAGCGTATGCTTCCCTTCGATGCGTTCTTCGACCGGAAGTGCGTGAGCTGCAGAGCTGCAGTGTGCTCTTGAGACGATGTTGCTATTGTGCATGCTCTTCACATACTCTGGCAGTGTCGCACATAGAGTGTTTGATCAAATGTTTGTATGTAGAAACAAAAGTATGGGTTCAAAGTAAGGGATGTTTTTTGTTTGAAAGAAAGGGGTTCCCCCTCCCCCATTTTATTGATGAAGCAGCAACGAGAAACAGAGTCGAACAGGTTCATCGCCTACTAACATCTAGGAAGTAAAGCAAATGGACCGAGGCAAAACCACATGGAAATGTCTTGATCAACCTAAACGACAGCCAAAAGGCACAGTAGAAGTTCTCCAAGCCTGATCAAAAGATTCTAGTGCAGCTTATTACATTTTAACCAAATCAGTACATTGAGTCAATCACGGATCAGATCCAGGCTATCCTCATGAGCTCTCCCCGATGTTTGTCCAGCAGGAGGACGAAGCGCCGAAGGATAAGGGGGATGTGGTTATTTTGCAAGAAAAATATGGGGTCAAAATGGACGCACCTGGGCTTTGACCGGACGCGTCCGCGGACGTTTGAGGGATCAAAATAACGAGGTGTGGCTGTAGATTCTCTTAGAGCATCTACAGCCGGACTTGGCAAATCCGGCCCCCCAAACGCCCGCGGATGCGCCCGCGTGCACTGACCGGACACCCCTCAAATGTTGCGCCGCACATCCACATATAGCAAAATCAGAACCTCAAATCCATGCAATCCATGCACGTCGATCATACGAAACAAACTGTCCGAATGCCAAAGTTCGAAAGAAAGCAAAGCAAAGCAAATCATAGTTCAACAAACCGGACATGGCAAAATCAAATCCATGTCCGAGTGTGACCGATGGCCTCCGATCACTCGTTGTGCGGCTGCTGCGAGAAGAGGAGTGCGTCCTGCTCCTCCTGAATCTGGCCTGCCAGCTCCGCCTGCATCCGGGCATGCTGCTCCGTCTGAATCTGTGCTGCCTCCTCCGCCTGCATCCGGGCTGCCTCCTCCGCCGCAGCCGCCCTCCGGGCGTTGATCTCCTTCTTCTTGTCCGCAAGCCACTTCTTTGCATGGTCATCCAAGCCGGTCTCGTCCGCCAACATGATCTTCGCATCTTCCGCGTCCCGTGCGAGTTGCAACTTCTCCTTCTCGAAATCCATGTCGGCAAATGTAAGTGCATCTAGTGCCCCTTAGTGATTGGTGTATTGAAGACTTATAGGTTAAGGGACTAATATGTTTGTGAGTGTACACAGGCTCTATAAGTCGCTGAGGAGTTTGATATATTCGATGAATGTCGACCACTAAAAATGAATGTCTTCAACTGAAGACTTTGGTGAAGACTTTGCTGAAGACTTTGGTATTCCCTGAAGACTTTGAAAATGAAGAAGATGGTGTGACTTTGAAGATATGAACGAGGACAATGAAGCGTGAAGACTTTTGTTTTTACTGTTTCATTTCCTTTCTTTGAGTCATAGGAAACACCGTACTGTTAAAGGGGGTCGAGGTAATACTAAGGAAAAATTTCCATCTGATGCTCAACTCAAAAGCCTCAACATAACCCAATCCTTCGAGTGAAGCCTTTCGAAACCTCTTACAGTTCAGTCAAGTTCCTGAGTGACAGAGACGATGTTCTTCTGGTCTCTGAGGAAATTGGTCTGACTGAGGAGTTAGGATTTCGCCAGTGCGAATTGCCTACAAGTGAGGAATATGATAAGCCCTGAGGAATTTGACAGTTCAAATTCCGACCATTGTTGTGCTTTGCGCCAGCTGTCCAGATATACTATCCACCTAACGGTCATATCATTGGGGGGACATTTATGTCTTATCATGTCGGGTTGCACCCTGGCTATAAATAGCCGCCCCCCACAACCACTAGCTGGTTGGCTGCTCCGAGAGAGAACTTGACACTTGTCATTTGAGAGCATCCCATTCCTCGAGGACTTTGAGCGAAAATCATCAGTGAGGAAAAACCCAAAAACCCAAACCACCAAAACCCAAAGTGATTGAGCATCACTGAAGAAATTGTTCCTGTGTGGAACCGACGCTTTTTTACCTTTGAAGACTGTGTATGTTCCAGACGGTTAGGCGTCATGGTCTAGTGCATCCTGCAGTCAATTGGGGATAGCCGGGTGACCGTGGTCTGGAGCATCCAGCAGTCAATTGTGGATCGCCGGGTGACCAGTTTGTGAGGGTTTTGGAAGTCTACCCTGAAGACTTACCACGAGTGTTGGGCGAGGACTGTGTGACCTTAGCTCAAGGAGAATACGGTAAGGACTGTGTGTCCTGGGACTGTGTGTCCTCAAGTTTAAATACCAGGCCGCTCCAAACCAGACGTACGACTGTCACGGTAGTTGGAACTCGGTCATCAAACCATTGTCTTCATCGAGCTACCTAGTTCCATTTCCTCAACCCTTTCATTTCCTCGTATACCTATTGATTAAATTGATCGTTACTGTTTGAAGAATTTGACTGAAGACTTTCTCAATTTCCTCACCTCAAATTCTTCAGTCACTTTATCTTCTGCGTGCTTATCCTGTTCACTCTACTCATGCTCTGTGTATGTTTCATTTCATCATGATGACTATGCTACTGCTATGTTTCGCATGCACTTGAGTACTTATTCCGCTGCGAGTATTTTGTCACTTAGCAAATTCCTCAACTAGTATTTCCTCAAGTGACGAATTTGTAAAAATCGCCTATTCACCCCCCCTCTAGTCGATATAACACACTTTCAATTGGTATCAGAGCAAGGTACTCCCTTGCTCTGTGTGATTTTGGTTTAACCACCTGGAGTTTTAGTTATGTCGACTGCAGGCATGATAAAGGTCTCAGCTGGGTGTCCTACCTTCGATGGGACGGACTACCCCTACTGGAAGAACAAGATGCGCATGCATCTTGAGGCAATTGACAACGATCTCTGGTATGTTGTGGAAAATGGTGTTCCCTTTGTCTCTCCCGCTATCAACGCTGCTGATGTGAAGAGATTCAAGCAACTCGACTCTCAAGCGAAGAATATCATATGTGGCCATCTGAGCAAAGGTCAGTATGGCAGAGTGAGTGCTTTGGAGACTGCTAAGCTTATCTCGGATAGGCTGTCCAAAGTTAATGAAGGCATTTCAACTCAACGTGACTCTCGAGTTGATGTTCTTCGCAATCTCTTCAACTGCTTCAAAAGACTCGACAACAAAAATGTTCAGCAAACTTTTGATCACCTCACTGATATCTCCAATGAGCTTGAGGCTCTTGGTGCTACTGACATCACCGACCATGAGGTGGTGAAGAAACTGCTGAGATCTCTTGATTCCTCATTTGATACACTTGCTTTGATGATCCAAGAACGTGGAGACTACAAGTCACTAGATCCTGCTGATATTCTTGAGAGACTCAATACTCATGAATTCCAACAAGCTGAGAAGAGAGACCTCTACGGGACAAGTTATGGAAGATCTCGTGCTTTGAAGGCCAAGGCAATTTCCTCATCTGAAGACGAAGAATCTGATAGTAGCCTTGGTGATCCTGAAGAACTGAGTCAGGAGCTAGCAATGCTCATGAGGAAATTCCAGAAGTTCTCAAGGAGAGATCGGTTTGGAAAATCATCAAAAAGTGGCATGAAGAAATCAGATTCTTCATCAAGCGACTACAAGAAGAGAACTTGCCACAAATGCAAGAAATCTGGTCACTTTATCTCTGACTGTCCTCTCTGGGAAAAAGAGTCAAGAAAGAAGAAATACAAGGATGACAGTTCTGATGACTCGAAGAAAAAGAAGAAATCTTCAAAGTCCTCATCTGCAAAGTCCTCATCTTCAAAGTCCTCATCGCACAAGAAGAACAACTTAAGGAAGGCTTGGGCACTTATTGGCAAGGAAATGGATTGTGAAGAAGAATCTGAAGAATATGAGGAAGAGGAAGAATCTACGGAGGAGTCGGACTCTGGCGTGGCGAGCCTAGCTCTCGCTACTGCTTTCGTTAGCAAGTCCATCTTCAACGATGAGGAAAATGGCAACTCCAACGACTCTGACGTCAGCAACGATGACTATGCTCCCACCTATTGCTTCATGGCAAGTAGTGCCCAGGCAACCACAGAATGTCCTGTCTTTGATGGATCTGACTATCCCAAATGGAAAGTCCTCATGCGGAAGCACCCCATATCGAAGAACAGCGAGCTATGGACTGTTACTGAGCTTGGACTGACAGATCTCTGCAAGATGGCAAATGCTGATGATATTCTTAAGTACACACAGCTGGACGCCCACGCGAAGAATATCATCTGCTCTAGCTTGTCAAAGGTCATGTTCAAAAGCATCTACCATCTTCAAAACGCAAAGCTCATCTGGGACAGGCTCTCTGATGTTCATGAAGGCTATCGCACTCGTCAAGATCCCATGTTCATCGAATACAAGAACTTCCTCAAAACTCAGAAGACTAATCCAACTTCATCTTCCTCATCTATGTGTCTCATGGCAAAAGGATCAAAGGTACTCTCATACCATTCCTCCTCTGAATCAAGTGATGGTGAATCTGAGGATTACATGAAACCTAGCTATTCCAAACTTGCTAATATTGCTACTAAACAACAAAGTGTCATTGAAAAGCTTCAAAAACAGCTAGACAAAAGCGATGACCTGTTGAATGAGGAAGTGGATCATACTAAAACTTTGACTAAGGACCTTCAAAGTCTTCAGTCCAAGTATGATAACCTTCAAAGTCATCATGAGGTTCTCTTAGTCGATCATGAGAAGCTTTCTTATGAATTTCTTCAAAGAAAGCAAGATCTTGAGAAACTAAGGGTGTCTCATGAAGATCTTCAAAGGGATAATGACTCCTTGCTTGCTCAACAGATCAGTACCGCTCAGGAAGATTTTGTTCCACCTTGCTTGAAATGCATCGAACGTGAAACTACTCATTCTTCACCTGAAGATTCAAATGCTTCTATTGCTGCAAATTCTTCAACTATTTCTGTGGTCACAAATTCCTCATCTGAGGATACCACTAGTATCACTGATGAAAATGCAGGGTTGAAGGAATTGTATGTGACATGCATATACAAAAGCCTCAAAGGGCATCAAACCCTTTGTGATGTGCTTAAAAAGCAGATTCTGAACAGGAACCCTAGGAAAGAGGGTATTGCCTTTGAGAGGAAACTCAATGCTGATGGATCCTACTGGAAACCTGAGCAGTATCCCAAAACCTCATGGGTTGCTGCAAAAGGACCTCCTATTGATCCATCCACTTTATATGGTTTTACTTGTGAATCGTCATATTCCTCTGATGAGTCAATTGACTCCAACTATAAATTGTTTAAAAATCAGAATGGTGAAGTATTTGCTAGATATGTTGGAACTAACTGCAGGAATGGTTCCCCTCTGAAGAAAATCTGGGTTCCCAAGAGCTGCTTGGAAAGTCTTCAAGTGAATGTCCTCATGACATCACCAGTGAAGAACAGGAACCCCAGATCAAATTCTTCAGTTGGACCAAAGTCTTCACAAGGACCAAAGTCCTCACATGGACCAAATTCCTCATATGGTCAAAAACCATATCATTCTCATGCTAATGCTTCTGTTTCGCATGGGAAAATCTAAGGGTCATGAATATGCTCATTATTCTTCAAATCATTATGTTCATAAGTCTTCGAAGAATTTCTCTGCTTATTCATATGAGTACTCTAACCCCCGTCCAGTGAAACGAAGTGCACTTGCTTCTATGCCACCCTTCTCATATGGAGCTCACAGAATGATGAACTCTTTGCCACCCCTCCAGATGTGGGTGGTGAAGAAATTGAACTAATCTCTTATGCAGGGTCAGGTCTCCAGATGAACGTGAACATCTGATGAATTTGCTGGAGACCTGAGGAAATGCTTGAAAGGACGCAAGCTAATCATGAAGAAATGAATCATTCATTTCTCATGTTCTCACATTACTTTGCTTACTATACTATGTGATGAAATTCAATCTGATGAATTTGAAGTCATATTCTTCACTCTAAAGCATATGCGTTCATAAATTGTACTAATTCATCTGCAGGATGAAATGCCTAAAGCAACTGAGTGGGTCCTCGACAGTGGATGCACCAACCACATGACTGGTGACAAGAACCTATTGATGAATATCCCACTAGCTCCCTCTCATCTGAAGCATAACACCTACGCTGACAAAGAAAAAAGCAAGGTATTGGGTCTAGGTAAGGTTGCAATCTCGAAGGATCGACACATGGATAAGGTGATGCTTGTTGAATCCCTTGGATTCAACCTCATGTCTGTCTCAATGCTTTGTGATCTTGATATGGTTGTCATCTTTGGCAAATATCGTTGTGTTGTCATCATGGAATCTGACAAATCCAAAGTCTTCGAAGGCTTTAGGAGAGGAGACTTGTATATTGTTGATTTCTCTACAGGTCCACAGCCGGCCACATGTCTACTTGCAAAAGCTTCAGAAGGCTGGCTATGGCACCGACGACTTGGACACGCTGGCATGAGGAACTTGCACACACTCGCAAAGAAAAAGCATGGCATTGGTATTGAGGGTGTCAAATTCCTCAAGGATCACTTGTGTGGGGCTTGTGAGTCTGGAAAGATGACCAGATCCAAGCATCCATCCAAGAAAATCATGACTACCACTCGTCCTTTTGAATTGCTTCATATGGATCTCTTTGGCCCCACTCACTATGCCACACTATCAAATACTCCATGCTTATATGGTTTTGTCATTGTTGATGATTACTCTCACTATACTTGGGTGCACATTATCCTGTACAAATCTGAAGTGCAGAATGTCTTCAAACGATTTTCTTCAAGGGCCTCGACGAACTTCGGCGTCAAAATCAAGCATATCAGGAGTGATAATGGGACTGAGTTCAAGAACACTGGTCTTGATGACTATCTTGATGAACTTGGTATTACTCATGAGTTATCTGCCCCTTATACTCCTCAGCAGAATGGCGTTGTGGAGCGCAAGAACAGGACTCTTGTTGAGATGGCTCGCACCATGCTTGATGAATACAAGACCCGTCGTCGCTTCTGGCCTGAGGCAATCAATACTGCTTGCCACATCATCAATAGGGTATATCTTCACAAATTCCTCAAGAAGACTTCATATGAACTCCTCACTGACAAGAAACCCAATGTGAGTTATTTCAAAGTCTTCGGTGCTAAATGTTGGATTAGAGATCCTCACCACAGTTCTAAATTTGCACCGAAAGCACATGAAGGTTTTATGCTTGGTTACGGAAAGGACTCGCACACCTACAGAGTCTTCAACACCTATCACAACAAGGTTGTTGAAACTGTAGATGTGCGGTTCAATGAAACTAACGGCTCGCAAAGAGAGCACCCGCCTCCTGTGCTAGATGAAATGCCTCCTGAGGAATCCATTAGGTTCAAGGCCACTGAAGATGTGATCCCTACTGAAGAACAACTACTCTCTGAAGAAGTTGTACCCAACACTGAAGACATTCATGCTGGTACACCTGAAGACAATGATGCTGAAGAAAATGATCGGCCTCAACAAAGTCTTCAACCTGCTCATCCACGACTTGCAAATGAAGTGCGGATCGAGAAAATCCTCGATGACATCAATGCACCAGGTCCCCCCACACGCTCAAAAGCTTCACATTTGTCTAACTTTTGTGGGCACTTTGCTTTTATCTCTATCACAGAGCCCACCAAAGTTGATGAAGCATTCTTGGAGCCTGAGTGGATTCAAGCCATGCAAGAGGAATTGCATCAATTCAAGCTCAACAATGTGTGGGAACTCGTCAAACGCCCAGATCCTCGCAAGCACAATATCATATGCACCAAGTGGATCTACCGCAACAAACAAGATGAACTTGGTCACGTAGTGAGGAATAAGGCCCGCCTTGTGACACAGGGCTACACACAGGTTGAAGGAATTGACTTCGATGAAACTTTTACACCTGTTGCTAGACTTGAAGCTATTCGCATATTGCTTGCTTATGCTAACCATCACAATATCATCTTATATCAAATAGATGTGAAAAGTGCATTCCTCAATGGTAAGCTTGAGGAAGAAGTATATGTTGCTCAACCCCCAGGTTTTGAAGATCCTAAGTTTCCGGACAAAGTCTTCAGACTCAACAAGGCTCTCTATGGCCTCAAGCAAGCCCCTCGGGCGTGGTATGACACACTGAAGGAATTCCTCATGAAGAAAGGCTTCAAACCCGGTTCCCTTGACCCAACTCTTTTCACAAAGTCATATGATGATGAATTATTTGTGTGCCAAATATATGTGGACGATATTATGTTTGGATGTACTGACAAACGTTACAGCGACGAATTTGCCTATATGATGAGTGAAGAATATCAAATGTCTATGATGGGAGAGCTCAAATTCTTCTTAGGGCTTCAAATTCGTCAACAACGCAATGACATCTTCATCTCTCAAGAGAAATACCTCAAGGATGTCCTGAAGAAATTCGGCATGCAGGATTGCAAAGGCGTCAAGATTCCTATGCCCACATCGGCTCAACTCTACACTGACGAAAGTGGTAAAGATTTCGATCAGAAGGTATATCGTTCAATGATTGGTTCTTTATTGTATCTATGTGCATCTAGGCCAGATATTATGCTTAGTGTTTGCATGTGTGCCCGATTTCAAGCAAAACCGAAGGAATCACACCATAAGGCTGTGAAACATATTCTTTGATATCTAGCTCACACTCCAACACTTGACCTTATTGGATATTCTGATTCTGATTATGCTGGTGATCGTGTGGACCGTAAGTCAACGTCAGGCACTTGTCATTTCCTCGGACGATCCTTAGTCTGTTGGTCCTCGAAGAAGTAGAACCGCGTGTCACTATCCACTGCTAAAGCTGAGTACATTGCTGCTGGTTCTTGTTGTGCTCAATTGCTATGGATGAAGCAAACCCTCAAGGACTACGGCATCAATGTGAAGAATGTTCCTCTCTACTGCGACAACGAGAGTGCCATCAAGATTGCTCACAACCCAGTTCAGCACTCAAAGACCAAGCACATCCAGATTCGTCATCATTTTCTTCGTGACCATGTGATGAAGGGCGATATCTTCCTCGACCACGTGAAGACTGAAGAACAATTGGCTGATATCTTCACAAAGCCCTTGGATGAGAAGAGATTTTGCAAGTTGCGGTGTGAGCTAAATATCTTAGAATCTTCGAATGTTCTTTGAAAGGACACACATCCTAACACTTATGCAAAATTGATGACTTTGATGTGCAACACACGAAGTAACGTTTTTCTTCAATCAATGAAAACTAACTCTCTAAGTGTGAAGAAATTAATGAAGAATTTGATTCTCATAACCCTACGACAATTGTACGCGGTGTCTGAAATCATCATTCTTATACGGTGGGTAACGCCACCAACAACAGTTGAAATTCTTCAAGTTTGAGTTTTTCATCATTTTGCAAATTCTTCAAAATTGTCAAATTCTTCAAGTTTGCAAATTCCTCAAAATTTCAAATTCTTCAAACTTTTCAACTGATGTTCCTCACATGAGTTTTTCTTCATTAACTATATATATATATATATATATATATATATATTATATATATTGAGTTTTTCAATGTCCTCAACAGCATTCACTTATAGCTATTTCTTCAAGTTGATTTTCATCTAAGTGAATGTGATCGGACCCGTTTCCCCTCTATGCTAAACTCAACCAAGTCTGTTCACAAATTCTTCATATGCGTTCTACTTTGAAAATCGTTCAAAGTCTTCACTGAGTCCTTGTCAGATGAAGAATTTGCGAACGAAACCTTAAAATATTCAATCTCATTTTTTGGCGATTGCTGCTCAAACCGTTTTGATTCCCACGACTGGATAACCCACAATCCCCCACTATCTCCACTACATAGTACGTGGGTGACACATGTCGCATGGATGGCAAGGGTCAGGGGCATACTCGTCCAAAATCTTCGGACCAGTTGGTTTTTACTGCCGCTATAAATACCCCCCTCCCTTCCACTTGCTCGGGTTACTCCTCACTCCCATCTCTCCCGAGCTCCAGACCTAGCGCCACCGCTATCCTCATCGTCGCCGGAGAAGAAGAGCTTCACTGCCTCGACCTCGCCGTCGTCGTACTTGCATCGGCTGCGGAAGTCTTCACCCCGCCGCCGCTGTAGCTGTCTCCCTCTGCCGAGTTAGGGCGTGGGAGATCTGGACTGACGAACTCCTTCACTTCACTTCTCTGTTCGTCGTGTTCATCGCATACAGTAAATAAAATCTAGTTTTATTGCCATTTTTGATTCCGATGATTTTCACAAAATCCTCAAAAGGTGTCTATTCTTCAAGCAATCCATCTCTTAAGCACTAAACAAACTCCTTCTCTTGATCTATTTTGCTAAGTTATGATTTTCTTCAAGATTCCTCAATTGTGTGGATCTTCAAATCTGCACAACTCTGGAACCTAAGTCAAGAACACTTAGTGAAATTCTTCAAGGCATCTATGGTCAAATTCCTCAATCTTGATACATTTTGCAAAAATTTCTGAGAACGCATATGACCTCATCAAATTCTTCGCACCTATACTCTATTCACAGGTACAAATGTCAGCTGATGAATCTCTAGGTTCTCATCAACTTAACTCATTTGCAGCGTTCCTCGAAGAAAAGTTGCATACTTCCTCAGAAATTTCAGCAGTTCATAATCCTCAGCTGAAGAAAATGGCAGATGGGAAAAGACCTCAGAAAGGAGGAAAGAAACTTGAATCCAATACTGCATTTGAGATCCCTGATGGTATCTATCCTGAGTATTGCACCCCTGATGAAGAAATCTATGGGAAAGAGACCAAAGAAAAGCATAAAATTCGCATCCAAAAGATTGAGAGGAGATGGATGAAGGAATGGAGAGAATATCGCTATGTCACTCCTAAGTACATGAAGAAATTTGCACTGAAACCACCTTGCCGAAGACCTCCATTGGGAAATAACCAGGCAGCTGATCCCACTAGCCTCATGAGAGGTGAGGATTTTCCTGTAGAATGGGCAAAACATCAGAAGAAGCTTCAAAAGATCTCTAAAGAAGCTATGAGGCAATTCAATTTGGACTTTGCTGCTGTTGCCTCTGTTAGTGTGCCTACTCCGAAGAAATCGGTGGTGAAGAAATCCACTGCAAAATCCTCAGCACCAAAGTCCTCAGTCCCAAGTTCCTCACAGCAAATGCCTCAGGCAAAATCATCAAGGACTCCTGCAATGCCCTCAGTGGCTGCAAAATCTTCAACAGCTGCTATCAAGTCATCAACACCAGTGCATATGGCATCTTGTCAGAGGACTGTCGGCTTTTCAATTGCTTCAGGGGCATCTGCAACTTCATCTGCTCAAGCACAATCCTCAAGCAGTCCACTTTGCTAAAAGTGAAGGCAACAGCAGGACGAGGCAGGAGGCCAAGTCCTCACAAGAAGCAAGTAGTCTTCAATATTCCCTCAGCATCTGAGGAAGATGAAGCTAGTGATGGATAACTTGCTGCCATTGTCGGAAATAAGCAAGAGAGAGTGGCTCAAGCCAAGGGCACTTCAAACCCTCTTCTACTAGACCCAAAAACTGTGCTTGACTTCATTGACATATGGCACAACGATCCAAACACTCCAATTGATGACTTGAAGCTTCCTCCTGGTCCTAGTCATGTCCTCACCGCATTCATCGGTGAAGAAAAGTGGAAGTTCAAGAAGGCCAGAAAAGCAAAGAAGGCCCAGTTCAAGAAAGAGCGCTTCATGAAGAACAATGTTCTCAATCTGACGCCTGACCAACTTGTCTCTGTCCAAAAGGACATCAAAGGCCTCAGCGATGAATTCAACAGGTACTATGCTGACTGGAAAGGTGCCAAGGTCAGGTTCGTCAACATGGCCGACAAAGTGATCAAGGACCACAACTCAAGGGTTGCAGCACGATCGCAACCGCAAATTCCTCAGGCTGAAACTTTTGCTCAGCCTGCTGAAGAAACTGCAAGTGCAGCTGAAGAAATTCTTGCTGCGGAAGAAATTCCCAGGGCAACTCCCAATGTTGCGCCTGAAGAAATTGAGAGGCCAGCTGAAGAAACTATTGTGCCTGAAGAAACTGCCAGGGCGACTGCATCAGTCGAGCCTGAAGAAAATGCACCACCTTCACCTCATGCTCCCCCAACAAAATCTTCAAAGGTGAAGACTGGCACACTTCCTTCTGCATCAGAAGCGAAGAAGACCAAGGCTGCGGAAAAGGCAGCTGCTCTGAAAAGGAAAGCATCACCACCATCTGCAGATTCCTCAGCTGCCAAGAAGTTGAAGACTTTGCCAAGTTCTTCAAATGAACCAATTGATGTTGTTCCTATCTCATCAGTCCCAGCCTACGAAATAGTCCCATTTGGTGAAGACTATGTCATCCCAAGTGAGGACGATGAAGAAACTCAATCTGCTACTTCCTTAGAGCAGATTGATGAAGAAATTGAGGTGGATGCAAATGCTTCAACCCCTCTTGTGTCATCACCCTAGCCTCAGTTCACTGCTGAAGAGGCCGGTGTTGAAGAAATGGATGAGGAAGTGGACATTGGATCCACCACTCCAGTCATCAATGATGAATTTTGGGAAGCAACTCACCCAAATTCACCAATGGCCACTCCTCTCACTCAGATTCCTCAGTCTCCGGCCCCAACTGACGAAATTCAAACAGAGTTTGCCGGTCTGTCCACTCCCCTCATGACTGATCCTGAAGATATTCCAGCTGCATCAGCTGATGAAATTCCTACTCAGAATATTCCTGATGAAAATGCTGCACAAGTTCCTCATGTTGAAGAAACTGCCATTGTTCCAAGCGAGACTGGACGGTGCTTCAAGCCAAATCTTCAGCCAGAGCAAAAGCTACCTTTCAAAGGCACGAAGCGTCCCAAATTCATCAAGGCAAATTTCTTCAATGAGCACATATTCTTCACTGGACCTAATCCTTATGACTCAGCAAGGGTTGGTCACGCAAGGTTCTGGACTCCAGCTCAAATGAATTTTTATGCTGCTGTGTTGTTTGACAAGGACAAAGTCTTCCAGCATCTTTAAATTCCTCATGTGGATATGGAATCCATCCCATGCTTCACTCCTGTGCTCTCAGTTCTTCATGATGTTGGACTTCTTCCATTCTGTGCGGATGTCTGCGATTGGAATGAAGAACTGATTCTTCAATTCTATGCAACTCTGCATATCTCTGGTGAAGCTTCTGATATCAACACTTGGATTCTGGATTGGATGACTGGCAACACCCACTACACTGCTTCTGCAAATGAATTGCTTCAATGTGTTCCCATTCCAATTCCTTCAGAAGGAGCGAGATGCATCTATGATGAACCTGAACTGCCGAATCACATGATGCAAGTGCCAATGAAGCCTTTAGCACCTAGAAAACCTCCAAGGACCACCTTCCTAGTGAAGGATTTGCTATATGTGCCAAGGACCATCTATAGAATATTGACCAAAACCCTCAGTCCGATCAAAGGCCGCAACTCTGAAGAAGAAGAAGTTGTTGGCATCATGAAGAATTTGTTGTTCAACATCATTCATGGGATTCCCATCAATTATCACGATTTCTTCATGAGGACTTTGGCCAATATTGCAGTGTCACCGTTCGAGTTGAAGCCTTATGCTCCCTGGATCATGAAATTCATCATATCAAAGTCTTCAATTCCCTTCAAGGCTGACTTTCAGAATCACTTCAGTTTCTTGCCTCCAATTGAAGTCCTCAAGAAGACATTTTCTTCAGTTGAAGGAAAAGGCAAGGCTGTCATTGATGAAGGCACTCGTCCACTGGATGGTCAGTTTTGCAAAGCTGCATCTTACTCCACCAATGATGACTCTGCTACACAAGATTCTGCTGCAAAAGCCTCAACTCCAAAACCTCAAGCTTCTGCCCCTCGTGTGATGACTGATCGTGAGCTTCTTCTAAGTCTTCATCAGAAGGTTGATCATAATCACAAGTGGGTAAAGCATCAGTTTGCTTCAATTCTTCGTGACATGACTGTGACGCATAACTCTGTGAGGAAAGTTCATTACTATGTGCATGAAATCTTCGATCGCTCTTGGGCCATTCTGTCTCACCTCAAGACTCTTGAAGAACTCAAGGAGATGGAATTTCAAATGGACTTTGACTGGTCAATTCCTCCAAAGAAGAAGTGGAAGAAAGTTCAAGTTCCTCAGCTGGTGACAAGCTCATATTCTTCATCGTGTGCAACGGATGAAGCTGAGGACATTGACGACACTGCTGCAGGCCCTGCTCCACCAACCGACCCCGACAACGCTAGCACTCCTCCACCACCTTCAAGTTGAAATTCTTCAGGGGCGTTAGTCCTCAATTTCGTCCCTTTTGGTCTCTTGATGACAAAGGGGGAGAAATTTGAGTTAGTCTTCAAGCGGGTCTCTTTATATGGGTTGTTTTCTATTTAAGTTACAACTCTCGCCCTTCTGAAGCTTTTGTTGAATGAGTTGTAAACTTAAGTCCGATGGTGGTCTGATACTTTTGAACTGCTTTCTGCATGCTTATTTCCTCAAATATATTAATGCACGCATGCTGAATTTCCTCAGACCCCATTTTCCATCATGCATTTCAATTTCCTCATGATATATATAAAATGCTTGTGTGGATCACAAGATATAGGGGGAGATCTCCAAGATTTTATCCTGCCATGTGCATTTGCAGTCCAAAGAAAATTCCTCAAATATGCACATCTTCAGGGGGAGTTCCTCTATATCTTGCATCAAATTCCTCAAACTCAGTACTTACACTTCATATGTTTATCCTCGTTGAAAACTTAACCTATTTGTCATCAATCACCAAAAAGGGGGAGATTGTAAGTGCATCTAGTGCCCCTTAGTGATTTTGGTGTATTGAAGACTTATAGGTTAAGGGACTAATATGTTTGTGAGTGTACATAGGCTCTATAAGTCGCTGAGGAGTTTAATATATTCGATGAATGTCGACCCCTAAAAATGAATGTCTTCAACTGAAGACTTTGGTGAAGACTTTGGTATTCCCTGAAGACTTTGAAAATGAAGAAGATGGTGTGACCTTGAAGATATGAATAAGGACAATGAAGCGTGAAGACTTTTGTTTTTACTGTTTCATTGCCTTTCTTTGAGTCATAGGAAACACCGTACTGTTAAAGGGGGTCGAGGTAATACTAAGGAAAATTTTCCATCTGATGCTCAACTCAAAAGCCTCAACATAACCCAATCCTTCGAGTGAAGCCTTTCGAAACCTCTTACAGTTCAGTCAAGTTCCTCAGTGACAGAGACGATGTTCTTCTGGTCTCTGAGGAAATTGGTCTGACTGAGGAGTTAGGATTTCGCCAGTGCGAATTGCCTACAAGTGAGGAATATGATAAGCCCTGAGGAATTTGATAGTTCAAATTCCGACCATTGCTGTGCTTTGCGCCAGCTGTCCAGATATACTATCCACCTAACGGTCATATCATTGGGGGGCATTTATGTCTTATCATGTCGGGTTGCACCCTGGCTATAAATAGCCACCCCCCACAACCACTAGCTGGTTGGCTGCTCCGAGAGAGAACTTGACACTTGTCATTTGAGAGCATCCCATTCCTCGAGGACTTTGAGCGAAAATCATTAGTGAGGAAAAACCCAAAAACCCAAACCACCAAAACCCAAAGTGATTGAGCATCACTGAAGAAATTGTTCCTGTGTGGAACCGACGCTTTTTACCTTTGAAGACTGTGTATCTTCCAGACGGTTAGGCGTCATGGTCTAGTGCATCCTGCAGTCAATTGGGGATCGCCGGGTGACCGTGGTCTAGAGCATCCAGCAGTCAATTGTGGATCGCCGGGTGACCAGTTTGTGAGGGTTTTGGAAGTCTACCCTGAAGACTTACCACGAGTGTTGGGAAAGGACTGTGTGACCTTAGCTCAAGGAGAATACGGTAAGGACTGTGTGTCCTGGGACTGTGTGTCCTCTGGTTTAAATACCAGGCCGCTCCAAACCAGACGTACGACTGTCACAGCAGTTAGAACTCGGTCATCAAACCATTGTCTTCATCGAGCTACCTGGTTCCATTTCCTCAACCCTTTCATTTCCTCGTATACCTGTTGATTAAATTGATCGTTACTGTTTGAAGAATTTGACTGAAGACTTTCTCAATTTCCTCACCTCAAATTCTCCAGTCACTTTATTTTCTGCCTGCTTATCCTGTTCACGCTACTCATGCTCTGTGTATGTTTCATTTCATCATGATGACTATGCTACTGCTATGTTTTGCATGCACTTGAGTACTTATTCCACTGCGAGTATTTTGTCACTTAGCAAATTCCTCAACTAGTATTTCCTCAAGTGACGAATTTGTAAAAATCGCCTATTCACCCCCCCTCTAGTCGATATACCGCACTTTCAGCAAATGTCTTGGCCTTCTCGAGCTCCCATTTGATCACCGCTTCGCGCTTCTCCAACTCGATCTTCTTCCTCTCAATTCAGCAAATGTCATAATACAGGATGTTGATGCTGCTGCCACCATCCATAAGTACATTGGTGAACACATATCCACCTACTTGGGGGGCGACTACCAAAGCCAACTGTCCTGGGTTATCAACACGCGGCGGGTGATCCTCCCTGGTCCAAGTTATGTCATACTCAGACCACTTCAAATATTGCGGGAGAGCCGGCATGACCGCATTAACCGCCCGCTTGCGCACCTTCCGATCTCGCTTGTCGAGGCTAGTCGTAAAAACATGGTACTGCCCTCCATTAAGCTGTTTTGGATTACTCTGATACCCGAACTGGTTATTTTGTTGCTGACCTCCACCGCCAGACTGTTGATTATTACCTCCATGGTTTCCTTGGCCTTGAAAGCCAGGGCCTGAGCCGCCCGCGCCAAAGTCGGGCCCATGAGAGCCGGATCCTGATCCGCCGGACGGTCCACTGGCGCCACCTTGATGCTGGTTAACGCTGTAATTTCAAAACTCCCGCATGATCCAACAATCCCTCCAGGCATGAGTGGATGGCTTATCGAGAAGGCTATGCTTCGGGCAAGGAACATTCAACATCGCCTCCATATCAACAGGCTTGTGTTTACAGAAAGGTGGCTTGCCGTTCCCCTTGCCACGGTTATTCCCAGCACTGGTGTTGGCCACTAAATCTGACCCGCCGTCCTGGTGTTTTCGCTTTCCGCCGTTGCCATTATTGTTATTTCCTCCCTCGTTCTGCGGTTGACTCTTGCCATTGTTATTCTTCTTACCCTTGGCCGATTTCTCATCATCGGAACCAGGGTCCTTCGTGCTGTCCGAGTCCGCATACTTGGTGAGAGCCGCCATGAGTTCCCCCATATCCTGGCATGTACGCTTGAGCCGGCCAAGCTTCTGTTTCAGGGGCACAAAGTGGCAATTCTTCTCCAGAATAAGGACCACTTGAGCCGCCGTAATGTTATCAGAAGAGTGGATGATGGTTGAGACCCGCCGGACCCAATGATGAGCCGACTCGTCCTCACGCTGCACGCAATGATCGAAATCCACAATTGTCATGGGCTGCTTGCACGTTCCCTAGAAATTCTTGATGAACTTCGCCTTCAACTCGGCCCAGGAATTAATGGTGTTGGGTGGTAAACCCTTCAACCACGTGCGAGCCGGCCCTTCCAGCATCATGATGAAATACTTGGTGCATACTGCATCACTGACGTCTAACATCTCCATGGCTAGTTCATAGCTTTCGATCCAAGCTTCTGGAGGCAGATCAGCGGTATAGTTGGGCACCTTGCGAGGACCCTTGAAGTACTTCGGCAGGCGCTCGTTTCGCAAAGCCGGTACTAAGCACGGCACTCCCACAGCCCTGGAGGTTATTCCGGCTCCTACCGAAACGGAAGGCGCTACTGTGGGTTCTTGATAAGCTGCCGCAGCTGCCAATGCTGCCGCCTCTCGCTGCGCTCTTGCCCGATCCACCAGCGCCTGAGCATCAAGAGCCGGCTGATCGTCTCGCGGCGAGTTTCGACGTCGCTCACTGCTAGAGACCGCCGGCGACTCTAAACGCCGGCTGTAGCTGCGGCTCGGGATGGGGGTTGAGTGCACGCGACTCCGGCTGTAAGTATATTTCTCCTGCTGGGCCACCGCTATCTGCAAGTATCCAATGGCGTTCCGCACTTCCTCTGCGAAAGGCGTCCCATCAGGGATGGGGATCGTGCCGAGTCTGGTCGCCGCCGCCACCATGTTCGCCGCTGGGTTAGAATAATGACCTGGTGGTGTTGGAAAAGACTGTGGCGGGGTCTGGTTCCTGCGGGGCGGGTCTGGCTGCCGATGCTGAACCGCTGCCCTGCTCCCAGGTACTTTCGCCGTCCGGGTTACGGTCAGAGGTCCATTCCGTCCCGTCCCTGGTGTGTTGAAAAGATTTCTGGCCTCATATTGATCCGGCAAACGGGATTGATGCCTCATCCGGTGAACCACCGCTGCGGTCTCCTGCTCTAATTCAAGGCGAAAGGCATCCGCCCTAAGGCGCTCCGACTCAGCATCCATCTGAGCCTTCAATGCATTGATTTCCTCTTGGACTCCGGCCATCTGGTTCTTCAACCTCGTGATCTCCGTGTTACGGGCTGCTTGGTTTTCGACCGTGACCTCGGTTTCCATCAGAGTTGTAAGCTCGTTCATCAGATCCAGCAGAACTTGAGCCGGCGGCGTGCCAGATCCAGACCCGGTCGCACCAGCAGCCGTGCTGCTGGGGGCCGGTGTCGATCCTGCCATGAAGACGGCGGCGCGGTTCGGCGGCTCATAGTACACCGGCTCATGGTACTCCGGCTCAGGGTAACCCTCGAAGTAGCCCCCAAGCCCGCCATTGTGAAGCTGATAGATTGATTCTGCCTCCCCACTCGAGGATCCATCCTCTGAGCAGATGAGGGTTTCCTCCCGTGACATGGAACCTTCAAGTTCCGCGCCTTGGGTAAAGCCGACGAAGACACGCTTCCGGCCCGGTTTCACACGGGCGGGTTGCGCGCGCCGAGCCGGCTCGACGAGGTCGGTGCAGATGTCCGGCCCAGGTTTAGATCCGCCGATCTTGCCGATGAAGACGTGAATTCCGCCGAAGGGGACCCGGTGCCCGTACTCGATTGAGTCGGCCTCGGGGCCCCAGCCAGCGTCGTCGATGTAGAGCTTGCCGCGGCGACTCTTGGTCATCCTGCCAACGGCATATCCCTCGATCCCTGGGAGAGAGCCCTTCGAGAATTCCACACCACCGAGCGTGAGCCCCACGGTGGGCGCCAACTGTCGTGGTTTTGTCATGGCAGATATCCCCGTGAAAGTACTTAGGTTCGAGGCCATCGCTAAGGGGGTGAGCTCAAAGGGGTTGATCGGAATCGAGAGACAAGGGTTACCCAGGTTCGGCCCCTCGGAAAGAGGTAAAAGCCTACGTCCTGCTTTGTGTTGTATTGATTGGGTATCGATTACAAAGGAGCGAGTTCGCTTGACCTAGCTATCGATCAGTTGTTCCGTGCCTAAGCCGCCCAGGTAACCCGACTTTATATACACAGGTCAAGGCCCTGGGCTTACAAGAGTCCGGGCCGGGTTATACTTGATAACCGACCTCACCTCTAACTACACATGCCTTGTCTAACAAGACGACACCGGCGGCTCAAGCCCGCCGGGTTACATCTTGCCTTTTGGTTCTGGGCCTCCAGGCCCACTGAATAAGCTTACTCCTAACCTTGTCGTAAGCCGCCAACCGTATGACCCGGCCCCTCCTGGGCGGGTCTCACCACGGGGTTATATCCCCAACAACGGGCGAGACGTGCCTTCTCGCACTTGTTTCCCATGACTTGGCGGTTGTCCTTTGGCACGGTGGCTTTTCCGTTCTCGTCCACGACAACATCGTCCTCTTCATCGTCCAACCCAATTGATTGGTTGGAGCTTGAGCCATCATTCCTCCTCTTGCCGGACTTGATGTCGGCCACAAGTTGGGTCCACTTCGGCTTGCCATTCAACATGAGCCAACAATGGCTAAAAGCAAATGGCTTCTTCTCCACCTCGTGATACAAAGTGGCCGCCACCACCGTCTAGCGAACAACATTTGTATGAGCACGAGAATGCAAACACAAGAAGCATATGCAATGGACGAGAAGATGAGGCAATCGAGCTTACGTGAGTTGCGATTCCGAACCCACTTTGAGGGCGTTTGGTCACTTGTGCGTAGTAGCCGACGTACTTGTTCACTTCCCCTTGAATGATCCCCCAACGATGTTGGAAAGATGCCACATTGCGAGTGCTCATGATAGGATGCGGCTCCACATACTCCTTTAGCTCGTGATACTCCTTCCAAATCTTCGTCCAATAGGTGTTCCCCTTTTGCTCCGTGCCGCATATTGGATCCATCGTTGTGGCCAACCAAGCTCTGACCAACAAGATGTCCTCGTGTCTTGAGAATTCCGGACCTCTGGCCTTCGCCGTCTTGGCCTTCTTCTTCTTGCTCGGATTGGGATCGGATGTGTTCCCAACTTCAAAAGCGGTGGTGGCCTCCAATTCATACTCCAATTGGGTCGGATCTTCATTCTCATTGATCATCGTCGACATGAACGCCGCCTATATGATTAAGATTTGCAAGTATTCATCATGAGCGAAAGAAACTAGAGGGCTATGCTTAAATATGATCGGACAAGAGCAAAGAAAACGCACCGACTCTTGTTCGGTCATTCCATCGAACAGGTTGAGGTCAGCCCGGGCAGTGCCGGAGCCCGTGCTCGTCCGCGCCCGAACAAGCTCCGACGAGTCACACACGTCCACCGTCGGCATCTGCGTGGGCGGAAAGCTGTCCGGAATGGCCCAGCCGGCGCTCGGATCGTCGTTTGTCCTAATGGGGTCGGTGACCGTAATCCTCGCTGGCGCTCGGAGAGAAGGGGTGCGGGGATCCGGCCGCGGCGGAGGAGACATCTGCTCCTGCGCGTCCGAACCTCCCTGCGACGCCGAAGCCGCCGCCTCCCTCTCTCGCTGCCGGCGTCGCCGCAACTTGCGGGCGACGTTCTCCGCCTTGCAAGTCGCCGCGGACGAATTCACGCCGCCGACGGACGAGGCGGACTGCGTCTCCATCGCGGCGGTCTGGGTCGGGCTGGACGACATCTCCGGCGGTGGATCGGGACCGGAGGTGAGGATTGGGAGCAAGGGTAGAGGCGGGCGAGGGTCCGGACGCGGGAATTGTTCTAGAGCGGCGGGAGGAGGATGAAGGGTTTGGGGGGATTTGGTGTAATTTGGGGTGGGGACGGGCTGTCGGGTCCGACGTGGCGGGCGTGCCCGGGCGCGTCCGGGCGCCCCCATACCCGCCTCATATTTGGGCTGGATATGGGGGTGCCGGTCAGCCCGGACGTTTGAGGGCCGTTTGAGAGGCCCGTCTGGGTCGAAATTTTATGACCGGACACTGACCGGGCGGCCTGCCCGGGCGTTTGAGACGGGTTTAAGAGGTCCGGTTGTAGATATTCTTATATCTTCGCTGATGTTGTTAGATCACTCGACAGTGCGTGGATCCATGTGCAATTGGGCGCGCGGCAGCTATCAGGGATCGATTCCGATGATTCGAAGAAGGAGCTGAGTAGCGTTGCTAGAGATGAATCGCATGTTCATGTGTGGAGTAGTACCATTTTCGTGTCTAGGCACGCCGCACCCACAACACATTTTCGTGTTGCTAGAGATGGATCGCACGACAAACACTGGAATTTGGCTGATACTAGCGATGACAACCGCCACAAGGCTAATCCTTCACCTACCGTGTTCCTCAACACGTATCCATCCCTTTCACGATTCTTATTCTTCAACGCAAAGGATTCGCAAGACAACACGTCAATGAGATCGCTGCGATGGATGCCGGATTCCGGGTCCCGGGAGCCGGCGCCCGACCCAGGTTCAGGCTACCCAACGTCCGTCCGAACGTGCGCGCCGTGACCAGGGGCCAGGGCAGGGCCCCGCTCCACGTCACGTACACATCACCAACCACGGCCCTCCGTGCGCTACGCCCTCCTGCACCGACCGGCGGGCGGGCCACGTGGGGCCGACGCGACGGTGACGGTGCAACCCACGAGCGCCGGGTGCACGGGTGCCGCCACGCTTCCCGGGCAAGGGGCAGCGGCACGCGCTTAATTACGCGACCAAACGGGCGCAGCCATCCCTCCCTTTCCTTCCTTCCTTCCCTCTCTCGCTCGTCTTCCTTGCCCCCTCGCGCAACAGCAGCGCCACAACGCAGTGAGTGGCACTTCCGTGATTTCGCCGCCGCGGGGGCGGGGTGAGGAGGAGGAGGGAAGCCATGGGCAACGCCAGCGGCAGGGAGGAGGACGCCGCCGCGCCCGGGGAGGCCGACGCCGCCGACGTCGACGTCGAGGACTCCTCGGCCCGCGGCGGTTTCCCTCCATACGGCGGGGGCGCCAACCACGTGCGCCGTGCGTGCTCGGTGGGCGTCGTGGGGGCCAGCGGCGGGCCCGGATCGCCGCCCGGGAGCCCCGGCCGCTCCCTCTCGCCGCGGATGTTCGTGCCCCAGGTCAGATCACCAGATCCCGCGCCCTCTTCTCCATTTCGTTGCTCGCTCTACTGCTACAGAGTTTGGTTCGGTTCGGATGCCTAGTACTAGTTTCCCCCCCTGCTGGTGCTGGCATGTAATCTCGAGATGTGGAGGTTCGACTGATTTGGTTGGTTGGTTGGTTGGTTGGTTGGTTGGTTGGCTGGCTGGCTTAGGGTCCCAACGCGAGGAGTCGTCGCGATCTGGAAATGGCGCGGTATTCTCCAAATTCACTTTAGCTAATGCTGCCCTTCCTGTGATAAACTGTTTGATACCTGTGCGAGAATAGAGCAAATAAGCGCGGGCCTACCTGCTCCTAGTTCGTCTTAGTATTATTGATTGTAATTACAATGCAGGAAGACACCAGTTGTGTTTATCTTACCGAGTTTCACTTTGGCAGTCGTTTGTGCGAGCTTGATTGTTTTCTCCTAAACAGCAAACCGTTTCAGAATAAGCTATGCTACTTGGACAGTTAAAAACCATGTGGCTAAACAGGGAGGTTCTATTATGTGAAAATTGTTGAATGACCGTTTGGTTGTACATACGTTTTATGGGTTTTGCTCTTCTGATTAAAAGTTAACATGAAGCAGATTGTTTAGTTCTAGAATTTTCGTTTGCCCCTTGCCCAATAGTTGGTTTAGGTACTGTAATGGTGATGTGTAAGTTAGTCATGAGAATGATGTCTCCGTGTGGGCTGTCCAAGGAATTTATGGGCTTTCTGTCAGGGCTCTGGTTCATATCGATACTGATGCTGGTTTTCAGACCATGAATTTAGATGCTTTTCAAAATTAAATTAATACTTGATATACAGTCGTACTTCAAGTCGTGTCTAAGCATTCAAAGGAAAAATACCGGATTAATTGGATCAATTAGAGCGGGCGACCTGATGTATATTGTTTTCTATTATTATGGCTGAAGATTGGTTTGGTATGTTGGTCACCTTCCTTCTCATTTTCTTCTTCTCAGTGTCACACTGTGTATTACTTCTGAACCAACCCTTCTGCCACATTCCTGAGATTATGCTATTACCGCCTGCAAAATCTAGATCTCGTGTGGTGTATTGACATCAAGTATATTCTATATAATGTACCAATGCGTTAGGATTTTTTACATTCTCCTGGGTAGTAGCCTTAAGGATTGATTAAACTGAAAATAATTGAAGCAAATAAATTTATGCAATTAGTAGTTGCCACAGCCTCTGCTCCATTTGACAGTTTTCTCATCGATGTTACTAGTTTGCTCCATTTGACAGCCTCTGCTCCACAGCCTCTGCTCCACTCTTTTCTCTCCTAGATACAACCTTAGAGGCACCAAAACAATGGAGGTTTTATTATGCATCAAGACTAAGTGTGGTTCTCTTAGGGTGTTGCCAGTACACAGTTTCTATAGCAGTTGAGGACTAAGGAGTCCAATCGTATTAGAAAAGGTCCAGAGGCAAAATAGCCGATATATAAGGATGCATTGTGTCTCAGTTTTAATCAGGCAAGAACAATCAATCTACCATCAAGTTATTCTCTCGTTTAAACCTATGTCTACCCAATTCCTCACAGCCATGCCGTCTGGCTACAACACAGTAGTTATCCCGTGGTGAATCCAGGTTCACAACAATAGCTATCTCTATGAGAGAGAGTGCGTAGATAAAGCCATTCCAATACATGGTATTTTATTGATACATCTGACAAGGTGGGAGTTAGAGGAAGCTCGCAGAACAAGCGACTCCCTTAGTTTTCTGAAAATGCTAGGCCTCCAGATGCCGCCTCTATATATTTTTTTTGCTAGTTTGGTAGTTATGCTGTTAGGTTTTTGTTCCCCTTTTCCTACTTTTGGTTTTTTGCTTTGCTAGTTTTTGGTTTCTGTTTGACTCTTGTGTTTTCAGTTCTCTCTAGAGTGTATCATTTTGACGTGTTCTTTCCAATGCAAAAAGACACATGTTTTGATGCATATTTGGAAAAGCAAAATTACAATCTTACTGTCTCTCTTTTTTAACTCCCCTAGTAGCATCTATGGTTTCTGCTTATGTATCATTACATTGGATTTGGGTGTAACCTTAATATCTCAGCCTTGTCTTCCTCTCAATAGCTCATCAATGTCCTCCTCTTTATAACTAGTTAGCAATCACAACTTTCATAGACTTTTTTTTTGTCTCTGACATAAATACTTGAGCAGTGGTGGGATTCCTCTGATGCCACTATAGTGGCGTGGTTCAAAAGAAATGTGTTATTCTTATAGGGTGCCTGTGAGTAAGTATACATATACAATTATGGATATAGATTCGTTTTAGCGTTAAGAGCCTCCCAACAATATGGATATCACGTAGTGGTTGTGTTGATATTTCTATTTCGTCGAAAATTGTACTAATATCAGGCCTCTGCCCCGCTTTTATTCTCTAAAACCTACAAATCCTGAATGCTGATTCTTTATTAGAAGTCTTTTACATTTCTAATTGTCTGTGACTGATCTAAAAGATCTAGTCTTCATGGTTAACAATACGGATTACTGCGACTACTGACTACATCTTTTCTTAGTTATGCACTTTGAAGTATAGGATAGATACTAGATATTGGGCAATTTATATTGTCTGGGGTTGTGATGTAAAAGATCCAGTCTTAATGGTTTACAATATGATTTCTGAGACTATTGACTAAAATCTTTCTTAGTTTTGCACTTTGAAAGGATAGATGGCCAGAGACTAGATATTGGATCATGGTTTGCTAGATCAATACATCCGTAGTAGTGCTAAGTGCTAACACAAACACAAGTACATAGTTGATCCTGATACTACTAAATCTTGAGAGTGTTGATGTCTTTATTGCGCATATGCTAACTATTGATGTCTTTATTGTGTATATGTGTATTCTGAACCATTTGCTAAGAAAACCAAGCATTTCTGATGTAAGGTACTTCTTTCAGTTACCAGTAACTGCTTAACTAGTATATAAAGCATATCAATAGTCTCAAAACTTAATGGTAATCAGTATTATCTTATCCTGGGATTTGCTAAACGACTAAGATGGGTTTTGTTATCTGTCATTTATAATCTACTTATCTGTGTTACCCTACTCCAAATGTTTTCATCTATCTTTTTTTTAGAATAAAATATTTTCATCTATCTAATTAAATGTTTGCATTCTTTTGTGTCATATGTTTGTTCAGAGAGGATTAGTATCTTTAATGTGTGAAGAAAGAACATTCTTTGTATTGATTTCTACAATTTTGCAGACACCTGTACCTCCATTGCAAAGACCTGCTGATGTAACTCCAGTGTTCAATGAAATACTGATGAATGAACAAGAAGAAGAATTTGATGGCCCTCCTCAAAAGGAAATACCTGCTTTGATTGTGTGGACTCTTGGAGGAAAGAATGTATCTGTTGAAGGATCTTGGGATAACTGGAAATCAAGGTAACTGATTAACGCAAAAACGGAACTACCGCACATATGATGAATAGATATTCATTTTTTTACGATCTGTTAATCACATGATCTCCTTGATTACGGACCCACTGGCCGTTCGTTGGTTTGACGGATAATAATAAAATTTATGGAAATACACCGTGTATGTGTTCAATGCAAGACCTCCTAGTAAAACTGTAACTATGGAATGCAGCAAATTTTATTCTGATGATATTCATACGTACATTGCAGGAAACCAATGCAGAAATCTGGAAAAGATCATTCTCTTCTCTTGATCCTTCCTTCCGGAGTTTATCGTTATAGATTTGTTGTAGATGGAGAGAGGAGATGTTTTCCTGACCTTCCATGTGAAACTGACGCCATGGGCAATGCTGTTAACCTTCTTGATGTTCATGTGAGTTTTCTTTCTTCTTCACGGATGAAAACTTTTTTTTTCCTTCTTGACCAACATGCTTGTGAAGAAAGAAATTGATCAGATGCATATAAATAGATTTTATGCAACTTATCGTGACTTGTACTTGGTTTTAGCTTGACTCAAGTTATGCATTCTATGCTCGGTGATCAGGTTATAAATACTCCCTCCGTCCCAAAATAAGTACAAAGTTGTACTAAATCAACAGCATTTATTTAGGGACGGAGGGATTATATGTGACGGCACTAGAGAGGTTGTTCGCTCCATGATTAAACTGACAAGACCTTGTACAGTTGCCTGGAAGGACGTTCTGTATTAATTGCACTGATTCTTATATTTAATAGGTGTTGATAACTACCGTAAGTTTGGTGTTGGTTAAATATCTGTTTATGGATATGGAGTACTTGAATTCAAGAATTGAAGTTATTGCATTGGCTGGAGTATTTTTCTTGGCGATTAATTACGTAGTATTGGTAATAAACCATATGAGACTTATAAGGAACTTCCATGTCAACTTGGGATTAGCAAAACCAATAATGACCTTTGGAGACAGTTATTGGATTAAAGAAAGCAATATACACTTACATTCAGCCAATTGAAAGTATGATTGTTCATAGGGCAATGTTAAGCTAAAGCTAGAAAATTTATGTAGAAATTGCCCCTTCCATTGTCCTCTCAAATTTGGGAATTTCTTTGCATGCGTGCAGGATTTTGTTCCTGAAAGTGTTGAAAGTGTATCAGAATTTGAGGCTCCTCCATCCCCAGAATCTAGCTACAGTTTCCAGGCACCTGAGGAAAAGGACTTTGCCAAGGAGCCACCTGCCCTTCCATCTCAGCTTCACCTCGGCGTTCTTAACTCACAAAACTCAGAGGAAGTATGTGCACGCCCCCAACACATCGTCCTCAACCACCTTTTCATCGAGAAGGGTTGGGGTGCCCATCCGCTGGTGGCTCTTGGTGTAACCCACAGATTTGAGTCCAAATATGTAACGGTCGTCTTGTATAAGCCCATAGAACGATAGCATAGCAACCACATGAAGTTGAAGCTAATGCTTGACAACTCACCACGAAACCAGCAACGAACAGCAACATCGTGGCCTCTCTCCCTGTAAAAGCACTTCAGGTACAGGAATATTTTCTATAACTTGCAGGAGCTTCTAGTCGTGATATTGCTCCCCTTCTGTATACCTCCTGGCGGACGGCCTTGTCGTTGTGAGTTCATACATATACTTGTGTCGTTGTTGTCTCCATCCCCGTGGGAATGATACGTGTAGAATTGTCACCGAAAAGTAAGAACTGAGAACCATGGGAATCCCCTGAAACGCTAGGCTTCAGAGTTAGATGTTGTGATCTCTTCTTGATTGTTTTCCATGGTGATGATGGTGTTGTGTAATAATACAAAGCTACCTGTTACGGATTTCGGTCTGTCATCCTAGTGCTCTCAGGCTGCATGCTGCCATTGTTTTTGCGTTGCCATTGTTTTATGCACCGGTTTGCTTTGCTTGTTCAGATGTTGCGGGAGCATGAGCCTTTGTACTACAGTACACATACAAAGCAGTGTACAGATCAAGTTTTACAAGTGCCATTCTTCTGTCGCTGCTTCAGAAGCGTGGCAGGCTGTTAAAATCACCTGGAAATTCTAGAAGGCATTCATGTTGATAGCGTCGTGTCTGAGAACAGTTGGCGCCGCTAAGAGCAGAAGGATTGTGTGCGGATAAAGAAGTGTCAAATCTTTCCTCGTATCACCTCCATCATCCATGTTTGCGACTGACGGACTGAGCCAGGGCGAGAAAGTGGCGGGACATCCACGTTGGGTGGGTGGTAGTGGCACTGCATCGCTCCAGTAAAAAAGTAACTAGATAGGGCAGGCAGCAGCCAATCGATTGGAACAGATCATTCTGGCTTTGCAGCGCCGCCTGAACGTCGCCGCAGTGGCTGCACGCAGCACGCCCATCAATGATGCATGCCTGCCTCACGCCCTCCCCTTCCCGCCTGCGAGCCTCGAGTACACACAACGCTGCCTCTGTCCCTGTCCTCTCCATCTCTTTCACCATGATTCGGTTCGGCCGCTGTGGCGCTAGTTGAATGGACGCACTCGGTCGGCCGCGTCCTTCGGCTCCTAACAGTCACCATCGATCGGTCTCTGCTCCCTGCGCGCGTGTGCTGTGTGTACTGCTGTCGCTCCGCCTCCGCGGGGACGTCCTCGGCGTGCACACAGGACGGTCGCCACCGTCTCTGTCGCCAAGTGACCAGGCATGAGTCCCGCGTGCTCAAACGCGAGCGAGCGGTTCCGGCCTCGTCGTACTCTTATCCTGCTGCCTGAGCGAAAATCGCGGCGGCACCATCATGAAGCAACAGTCAAGGCGTCAATTATTGCTGTATACTCTGCCCAGGACCCCCGCACCAACACTACGCCCCGATCCATCCACTCGAGTCCTGACGGGAGGGATCCCTTGTTTCCTTGCCAGAAACGGGGTTGATCTTGTCGATAACAGCCGAAAAGCCATCATATACGTGTATCTAAGGACCAGCGCCCAGGAACCGTTTCGTCAAACCCTTTAGCCGATTTGAAACACCTCGCACCAGACCTCGCTGGTGCGCACACACAAAAAGAAACCCTTGCGCCCGGAGGGGATGACATGCTTTTATGCCGGAGCTTTGTAGGCTCTATCGCGACAAATAGACTCAGGGAGGGACGGAGCCCATAATACCATCTCAACAATGAAGTGCCGCCATCCGCCAAGTGTCACCCCTGCGAGGACTAAACCCTAGCCACCGGCAGTGCTGAGGGACGATCGATTTGTTCGGAGGGGGAGTGCGATGGGGGGTTTACGCAGGTCCGGGCCCTCCGAGGGTAGGTAAGGCCCTTTGCATCTAGTGTTGTATTGGTTGAGGGTTCACCGGAGATTAGGAAGATCACTAGAGAACTATATTTCTTGGGTTACAAGTCTCCCTGCCCGGCGGCGCAGAGATCCTTACTTGGCAGTAGGTTGGAATGTTTTTTCATATCTAGGGTTTTCCCCTCGCACTGCCATATATGTCCTGGTAGAGTGAGGGCTATGGTGTACCATACTCAGGCTCACAATCATCCTGTTGCGCCTATCACTGCCTGGGGCGCCATGTCTTGACATCACTCTTTTCTCGAGGCGGGTGTCTTTCCTTCCTATTGGAGTTAGTCTTCGGAAAAAATAGTCCAATACCATTTCCTTTGTTAGTAGCCCCGAGTGTCGCGCGTCCTTCTCGCCAAGGAGTCCCGCAGGTCTCCTTGAGCTCCTGAAAAAAAGAGGAAGACACGGAGAAAGAAAAGGGGTGAGTGACAGAGCTAAATCCGGCAGATATCAGGGTAAGGGATCATGAGCTAAGAGTCTAAGCATGATGGTTTTACCCAGGTTCGGGCTCTTCAGGGAGATAACACCCTACGTCCTACTTGTGTTTATTACATTGGATTGAGTACAAAGTACAAATGTCTACCCCGAGAATATAATGTGTCCTCTACGAGCCCTACCCCCGGTTTATATAGATACCGCGAGGGGGGGGGGGGTCTAGGGTTACAACATCCTAATCGGGCGTGTACAAGGAAACTGAGTCTTTGACGAATCCAACATCTTCGAGTACACGACAAGTCTTCTTGAGCTTTCCGTTTATGCGTCATGGGCCGCCCAATGTGGCTCACTTCTGAACCGACAAAGGGGTCCTCGGCCTGGCACACTAGACCGGGAGACATCATGGTGAAAGACCGCCTAGCAAGCACCATCGGTAGCCCCTGAACATGTCTTCAAGTCTGGACGCACCTTGGTTCATCCGAGCTGCTCTTTGTATTCCGTCGTCAGTCTTGAAACCTGGTTGAACGAATCTATCTCCCGCAACCAAGTCATGATCATCAGATTATATCCGAGGTGTCCATGACAACCTAAGTTTTCTATCAATTGTCTGGACATATTCACGTGGAGCCGCATGTCGAAAATGTTCCGGTGTAGTTGTACGTTAGGCGCTAAGTATTCTTGCACCCATGGTGCATCGATTATCCAATGTGTCTCTCACAACCCAAACTGGTCTTATCCATGAGCCCATCCGTCCACGTGGTGTCCCGGACCTAACGGTCAACATGACGTGCGGTCATGGGCGGAGGGCCCACCTTCGTGATGTCCCATGAGAAAAGGGACCGTGTGTATTGATGTGCACGGTAATTAACGACCACCTCCACGATCCCCGCACGTGATTGATACGTCCATTTTGCATCACAATTTCTTATTGATATTTATGTTATTCTTGTCCATTGTTCCTAATTATCATACAATTCTTATGCCTCTTCTCTCTGAATATGCAAGGTACATCACAAAGAGGGAAATCTCTGGAAACTGGAATTCTGGACCGGGAAACCAAGAAAAAGGCAGAAAAATCACCAGACTCCAAATGACCTGAAACTTCACGGTGAATTTTTATGGAGTATTTAAGCATTATTGGGCCAAAAATATACCAGAGGGGGCCACCTCCTGGCCACAAGCCAACATGGCGCGCGCACCCCCCTGGGCGCGCCCTGATGGCTTGTGGGGCCCCAGCAGGTCTCCCGACACCCTCTTCTCCTATATGGTGTGTTTTATCCTAGAAAAAATCATAAGCAATCTTTCGGGACGAAGCGATGCCGTCTCGAGACGGAAACCTGGGCAGAGGCCCTTTTGCACCCCGACAGGCTGATTCTGCCGGGGAAACTTCTCTCCGGGATGGCGAGATCGAAGCCATCGTCATCACCAACGCTTCCTCCTTCGTGGGAGGACCAATCTTCATCAACATCTTCACCAGCACCATCTCATCTCAAACCCTAGTTCATCTCTTGTTTTCAATCTTTGTCCCAATACCCCAGATTGGTAGGTGTGGGTTGCTAGTAGTGTTGATTACATCTTGTAGTTGATGCTTGTTGGTTTACTTGGTGAAAGATATTATGTTCAGATCCTTGATCTTCATTATTATACCTCTAATCTTGAACATGTTGATGAGGTGTGAGTAGTTATTATTGTTTATGAGGACAAGGGAGAAGTCTTGTTATAAGTGTTCGAAATATGCCCTAGAGGCAATAATAAATTGGTTATTATCATATTTCCCTGTTCATGATAAACGTCTATTATCCATGCTATAATTTTATTGATCAGAAACTCAGATACATGTGTGGATACATAGAGAACACCGTGTCCCTATTGAGCCTCTACTAGACTAGCTCGTTGATTAAAGATGGTTAAGGTTTCCTAACCATAGACATAAATTGTCATTTGATAACGGGGTCACATCATTAGGAGAATGATGTGATGGACAAGACCCAATCGTAAGCATAACATTTGATCGTATTAGTTTATTGCTACTGCTTTCTTCATGTCAAGTATCTGTTCCTAAGACCATGAGATCATGCAACTCCCTGGCACCGGAGGAATGCCTTGTGTGTATCAAACGTCACTTCATAACTGGGTGATCATAAAGGTACTCTACACGTATCTCCAAGGGTGACTGTTGGGTTGGCATGAATCGAGACTGGGATTTGTCACTCTGTATGACGGAGAGGTATCTCTAGGCCCTCTCGGTAATACAACATCACAAGAAGCTTGGAAGCAATGTGACTAAGGAGTTAGTCGTCGGATCTTGTATTACGGAACGAGTAAATAGACTTGCCGGTAACGAGATTGAACTAGGTATGGAGATACCGACGATCGAATCTCGGACAAGTAACATACCGCTGGACAAAGGGAACTGCATACGGGATTGATTGAATCATTGGCATCGTGGTTCGACCGATAAAGATCTTCGTTGGAATATTTGGGAACCAATATGGGCATCCAGGTCCCGCTATTGATTATTGACCGGAGAGGTGTCTCGGTCATGTCCACATGATTCTCGAACCCGTAGGGTCCGCACGCTTAACGTTTGGTGACGATATAGTATTATTGGGTTATGTATGTTGGTGACCGAATGTTGTTCGGAGTCCGAGATGAGATGCCAGACATCACGAGGAGCTCCGTAATGGTCCATAGGTAAAGATCTATATATGGGAAGTCATATTTTGGCTACCGGAAAAGTTTCAGGTTTTTCCAGTATTGTACCGGGAAGCTTCTAGAAGGCCCCGAAAACTTCCGGAGGAGTCCGAAAGTCCACCAAGGGTTCCACAACGTCCCAAGGGTTTGCATGGGCTGAGGGGAGGCTCCCTAGCCTTATTGGGCCAGGAGAACAAGTCCCTCAAGGCCCATGTGGCTTGGGAGAGGTGGAAAGTCCACCTGTGTATGAAAAGGGAGCGAATTGGACTAGGAGTCCAACTCCTCCCCCTTGGCTGCGCCCTAGGGCTTGGAGGGGTTGTTCCCCACGCCCCTCCACCTATATATAGAGGGGAGGGGGCGCCCCAAGAGGACACACCAAGCCCTTGGCGCCCCTCTCTCTCCCTAGATCGTTTTCTCCTCCGTTTGCGGTTTTGGTAGCGCTCGGCGTAGCCCTGCCGGGATTGCTCCACCACCATCTCCACCACACCGTCGTGCTGGTTGAGAAGCCATCTAATACTTCGCCCTCGCTCGCTGGATCGAGGAGGCGGAGACGTCATCGATCCGCACGTGTGCTGAACGCGGAGGTGCCGTCCGTTCGACGCTAGATCGGGACGGATCGCGATTGGATCATGAAGATGTACGACTACATGAACCACGTTATATACACTTCCGCTTAGCGATCTACAAGGGTATGTAGATACACTCCCCCTCTCGTAGCTATGCATCTCCATGGATAGATCTTGCGCGTGCGTAGGATTTTTTTCCCATGCAACGTTCCCCAACAGTGGCATCATGAGCTAGGTCTATGCGTAGATGATATGCACGAGTAGAACACAAAGAGTTTGTGGGTGTTGATGTTCAGATTGCTTACCTCCTTAGTCTTATTTTGATTCGGCGGTATTGTGGGATGAAGCGGCCCAGACCAACCTTACTTGTCCACGTACAAGAAACCGGTTCCACCGACTGACATGTAACCTAGTTGCATAAAGGTGGTTGGCGGGTGTCTGCCTCTCCCACTTTAGTTGAATCGGATTCAACAGAGGCGGTCCTTGTAGAAGGTTAAAAGGCAACTTGATTATCACCGTTGTGGCTTTGCGTAGGTAAGAACGGTTCTTAGTAGTTGCCCATAACAGCCACGTAAAACTTGCAACAACAAAGTAGAGGACGTCTAACTTGTTTTTACAGGGCATGTTGTGATGTGATATGGCCAAGACGTGATATGATATATGTGATGTATGAGATGGTCATGTTTTGTATAGTTATCACGACTTGCATGTCGACGAGTACGGCAACCAGCAGGAGCCATAGGGTTGTCTTTAATTTAATTGTGCCATTTGCTTTACTTTATCGCTATGAGTTAGCAATAGTCGTAGAAGCAATAGTTGGCGCGACAACCACATGACAGCACGATGATGGAGATTATGGTGTCATGCCGGTGACGATGGAGATCATGCCGGTGCTTTGGAGATGGAGATCAAAAGCACAAGATGATGATGGCCATATCATGTCACTTATATGATTTGCATGTGATGTTTACCCTTTGATGCATCTTATTTTGCTTAGGATGACGGTAGCATTATAAGATGACGCCTCACTAAAATTTCAAAGATAAATTGTGTTCTCCCCGAGTATGCACCGTTGCAAAGGATCATCGTTTTGAAGCACCTCGTGATGATCGAGTGTGATAGACTCTATGTTCGCATACAACGGGTGTAAGCCAGATTTACACACGCAGAATACTTAGGTTAAACTTGACGAGCCTAGCATGTACAGACGTGGCCTCGGAACACAGGAGACCGAAAGGTTGAACACGAGTCATATAGTAGATATGATCAACATGGAGATGTTCACCATTGAAACCACCTCATCTCACGTGATGATCGGACTTGGGTTGGTGGATTTGGATCATGTCACACTTAGACAACGTGAGGGATGTTGATTTGAGTGGGAGTTCTTTAGTAATATGATTAATTGAACTCATTATCATGAACATAGTCTAAAGTTATCTTTGCAAAATTATGTTGTAGATCAATAGATCGCGTTGTAGCTCCCCTGTAATTTGATACGTTCCTAGGGAAAACTAAGTTGAAAGATGATGGTAGAAATTATGCGGACTAGGTCCGTGATCTGAGGATTGTCCTCATTGCTGCACAGAAGGCTTATGTCCTTGATGCACCGCTCGGTGCGCCACCCCCTCAAGCGTCGTCTGTGGATGTTGTGAACAGCTGATAGAGACGTTCTGATGACTACTCGATAGTTTAGTGCGCCATGCTTTACGGCTTAGAATCGGGGTTTCAAAGACGTTTTGAATGCCATGGAGCATATGAGATGTTCCAAGAGCTAAAATTGGAATTTCAGGCTCATGCCCGTGTTGAGAAGTATGAGACCTCCGACAAGTTCTTTGCCTGCAAGATGGAGGAGAATAGCTCAATCGGTGGGCATGTTCTCAGAATGTCTGGGTGCTACAGTTGCTTGTATCAAGTGGGAGTTAGTCTTCCTAGATAAGATAGTGATTGACAGAGTTCTTCAAGTCACTGCCACCAAGCTACTAGAGCTTCGTGATGAACTATAACATGCAAGGGATAGAGAAGATGATCCCTGAGCTATTTGCGATGTTTTACGACGCGAAGGTAGAAATCAAGAAGGAGCATCAAGTGTTGATGGTAAGACCACTAGTTTCAAGAAGGGTAAGGGCAAGAAGGGAAACTTCAAGAATGGCAAACCAGCTGCCGCTCCAGTGAAGAAACCCAAGGTTGAACCCAAACCTGAGACTAAGTGCTTCTATTATGAGGGGAACGGTCACTGAAGCGGAACTGCCCCAAATATTTGGCAGATAAGAAGGCTGGCAACGTCAACAATGGTATATTTGATATACAAGTTATTGATGTGTACCTTAGTAGCTCTCGTAGTAGTGCCTGGGTATTAGATACCGATTCAGTTGCTAATATTCGTAACTCGAAACAAAAGCTACGCAATAAACGGAGACTAGCTAAGGGCGAGGTGACGATGTGTGTTGGAAGTGTTTCCAAGGTTGATGTGATCACCATCGCAAGCTCCCTCTACCTTCGGGATTAGTGTTGAACCTAAATAAATGTTATTTGGTGTTTGCGTTGAGCATGAACATGATTAGATCGTGTTTATTGCAATACGGTTATTCATTTAAGTCAGAGAATAATGGTTGTTCTGTTTACATGAATAATACCTTCTATGGTCATGCACCTAATGTGAATAGTTTATTGAATGTCGATTGTAGTGATACACATGTTAATAGCATTGATGCCAAAAATATGCAAAGCTAATAATGATAGTACCACTTTCTTGTGGCACTGTCGCTAAGGTCATATTGGTGTAAAGCGCATGAAGAAACTCCATGCTGATGGATCTTTGGACTCACTCGATTTCGAATCGCTTGAGACATGCGGACCATGCCTCATGGGCAAGATGACTAAGATCCTGTTTTCCGGAACAATGGAGCGGGCAAGTGACTTGTTAGAAATCATACATACCGATGTGTGCTGTTCGATGAGTGTTGAAGCGTGCGGTGGATATTGTTATTTTCTTACCTTCACGGCTGACTTGAGTAGATATTGGGATATTTACTTAATGAAATACAAGTCTGAAACTTTCGAATAGTTCAAAGAAAATTTCAGAGTGAAGTTGAAGATCATCGTGACAAGAGGATAAAATGTCTACGATGTGATCATGGAGATGAATATCCGAGTTACGAGTTTGGTATGCATTTAAGACAGTGTGGAATTGTTTCACATCTCACGCCACCTGGAACACCACAGTGTAATGGTGTGTCCGAACATCGTAACCGTACTCTATTGGATATGGTGCATTCTATGATGTCTCTTGTCATTTTGCCACTATCGTTTTGGGGTTATCCATTAGAGACAAGTACATTCACTTTAAATAGGGCACCATCTAAATCCGTTGAGACGACACCATGTGAATTATAGTTTGGCAAGAAACCTAAGGTGTCGTTTATTAAGGTTTGGGGTTGCGACGCTTATGTGAAAAGGCTTCAGCCTGATAAGCTCGAACTCAAAGCGAAGAAGTGCGTCTTCATAGGATACCCTAAGGAAACAATTGGGTACACTTTCTATCTCAGATCCGAAGGCAAGGTCTTTGTTGCCAGGAATGGATCCTTTCCAGAGAAGGAGGTTCTCTCGAAAGAAGTGAGTGGGAGGAAGGTAGAACTTGATAAGGTTATCGAACCTTCACTTGAATTGGAAAGTAGCGCAACGCACAAAAGTGCTCCTGTGATGCGTACACCAATTGAAGAGGAAGCTAATGATACTGATCATGAAACTTCGGATCAAGTTACTACCGAGCCTCGTAGGTCGACAAGGACTCGTACCGCCCCTGAGTGGTATGACAATCCTGTCTTGGAGGTCATGTTGTTAGACAACAGTGAACCTACGAGCTATGAAGAAGCGATGGTGGGCCCGGATTCCAACAAATGGCTAGGAGCCATGAAATCCAAGATAGGATCCATGTATGAAAACCAAGTATGGACTTTGATAGACTTTCCCGATGACCGACAGGCCATTAAGTACAAATGGATCTTTAAGAAGAGGACATACGTTGATGGTAATGTCACCATTTATAAAGCTCGACTTGTCGCAAAGAGGTTTCCGACAAGTTCAAGGAGTTGACTACGATGTGACTTTATCATCCGTAGTGATGCTAAAGTCTGTTGGGATTATGTTAGCAGTTGCTGCATTTTTCGATTACAAAATCTGGCAGATGGATGTCAAAACAGAGTTTCCTTAACGGTCTTCGTGAGGAAAGGTTGTATGTGATACAAGTGGAAGGTTTTGTCGATCCTAAGGATGCTAAAAGGCATGCAAGCTCCAGCGATCCTTCTATGGACTGGTGCAAGCATCTCGGAGTTGGAATATACACTTTGATGAGGTGATCAAAGCTTTTGGGTTTATACAAAGTTTGTGAAGAAACTTGTATTTACAAGAAAGTGAGTGGGAGCACTATAGCATTTCTCATAAGTATATGTGAATGACATATTGTTGATCGGAAATGATGTAGAATTTCTGGAAAGCATAAAGGGTTGTTTGAAAGGAGTTTTTCAAAGGGAGACCTAGGTAAAGCTGCTTACATATTGAGCATCAAAATCTATAGAGATAGATCAAGACACTGGATAAGACTTTCACAGAGCACACACCTTGACAAGATTTTGAAGGAGTTCAAAATGGATCATTCAAAGAAGGAGTTCTTGCATGTATTGTAAGGTGTGAAGTTGAGTAAGACTCAAAGCTTGACCACATCAGAAGAAAGAGAAAAGACGAAGGTCGTCCCCCATGTCTCGGCCATAGGCTCTATACTGTATGCCATGCTATGTACCTCATGTGATGTGTGCCTTAACATAAGTATGGCAGGGGGTACAAGAGTGATCCAGGAGTGGATCACTAGACAGCGGTCAAAATTATCCTTAGGTACCTAAAGAGTACTAAGGAAATATTTTCTCGGTTATGGAGGATATAAAGAGTTCATCGTAAAGGGTTACGTCAATGCAAGCTTTGACACCGATCCGGATGACCCTGAGTCGTAAACCGGATACGTATAGTGGAGCAGTCATTTGGAATAGCTCCAAGTGGAGCACGGTAGTAGCATCTACAGTATGACATATAGATTTGCAAAGTACACACGGATCTGAATGTTGCAGACCCGTTGACTAAAACCTCTCTCGCAAGAAAAACATGATCAAACCCGAGAACTCATTGGGTGTGAATCACATGGCGATGTGAACTAGATTATTGACTCTAGTGCAAGTGGGAGACTGTTGGAAATATGCCCTAGAGGCAATAATAAATTGGTTATTATCATATTTCCCTATTCATGATAAACGTCTATTATCCATGCTAGAATTGTATTGATCGGAAACTCAGATACATGTGTGGATACATAGACAACACCATGTCCCTAGTGAGCCTCTACTAGACTAGCTCGTTGATCAAAGATGGTTAGGGTTTCCTAACTATAGACATGAGTTGTCATTTGATAACGGGGTCACATCATTAAGAGAATGATGTGATGGATAATACCCAACCGTAAGCATAGCATTTGATCGTATTAGTGTATCGCTACTGCTTTCTTCAAGTCAAGTATTTGTTCCTAAGACAATGAGATCATGCAACTCCCTGGCACCGGAGGAATGCCTTGTGTGTATCAAACGTCATTTCATAACTGGGTTATCATAAAGGTAATCTACAGGTATCTCCAAGGGTGACTGTTGGGTTGGCATGAATCGAGACTGAGATTTGTTACTCCGTATGACGGAGAGGTATCTCTGGGCCCTCTCGGTAATACAACGTCACAAGAAGCTTGCAAGCAATGTGACTAGGAGTTAGTCATGGGATCTTGTATTACGGAACGAGTAAAGAGACTTGCCGGTAACGAGATTGAACTAGGTATGGAGATACCGACGATCGAATCTCGGGCAAGTAACATACCGCTGGACAAAGGGAACTGCATACGGGATTGATTGAATCCTTGGCATCGTGGTTCGACCGATAAAGATCTTTGTTGGAATATGTGGGAACCAACATGGGCATCCAGGTCTCGCTATTGGTTATTAACTGGAGAGGTGTCTCGGTCATGTCCACATGATTCTCGAACCCGTAGGGTCCGCACGCTTAATGTTCGATGACGATGTAGTATTATTGGGTTATGTATGTTGGTGACCGAATGTTGTTCGGAGTCCCGTATGAGATCCCGGACGTCATGAGGAGCTCTGGAATGGTTTGGAGGTAAAGATTTATATATGGGAAGTCATATTTTGGCTACCGGAAAAGTTTCGGGTTTTTCTGGTATTGTACCAGGAAGCTTCTAGAAGGTTCCGGAAACTTCCGGAGGAGTCCGAAAGTCCAGCAAGGGTTCCACAATGTCCAAAGGGTTTGCATGGGCTGAGGGGAGGCGCCCTGGCCTTATTGGGCCAGGAGAACAAGTCCCTCAAGGCCCATGTGGCTTGGGAGAGGTGGAAAGTCCACGTGTGTATGGAAAGGGAGGGCATTGGACTAGGAGTCCAACTCCCCCCCCCTTGGTTGCACCCTAGGGCTTGGAGGGGCTGTTCCCAATGCCCCTCCACCTATATATAGAGGGGAGGGGGCGCCCCAAGAGGACACACCAAGCCCTTGGCGCCCCTCTCTCTCCCTAAATCATTTTCTCCTCCGTTTGCGGTTTTGGTAGCGCTCGGCGTAGCCCTGCCGGGATTGCTCCACCACCATCTCCACCACACCGTCGTGCTGGTTGAGAACCCATCTAATACTTCGCCCTCGCTCGCTGGATCGAGGAGGCGGAGACGTCATCGAGCCGCACGTGTGCTGAACGCGGAGGTGTCGTCCGTTCGACGCTAGATCGGGACGGATCGCGATTGGATCATGAAGATGTACGACTACATGAACCACATTATATACGCTTCCGCTTAGCGATCTACAAGGGTATGTAGATACACTCCCCCTCTCGTAGCTATGCATCTCCATGGATAGATTTTGCGTGTGCGTAGGAATTTTTTTGTTTCCCATGCAACGTTCCCCAACAATAAGTAATCATGTGAAGTTGGTATTCGTTCAATATTTTAATGATATGTATGTTGTTACTTCTCTTAATGGTGTCATGTGAACATCGACTGCATGACACTTCACCATGTTATGGGCCTAAGGGAAGTCATTGTCGAGTAACAAGTAGATGATGGGTTGCTAGAGTGACAGAAGCTTACACCCCAGTTTATGCATTGCTTCATAAGGGGCTGATTTGGATCCGCACGTTTAATGTTATGGTTAGATTTATCTTAATTCTTCTTTTGTAGTTGCGGATGATTGTGAGAGGGGGTAATCAGAAGTAGGTTATTTGTTCAATTAAGGACAACACCTTAGCACCGGTCCACCCACATATCAAATTATCAAAGTATCGAACGCGAATCAACACAACATGATGAACATGACTAGACAGAAATTCCCATGTGTCCTCGGGAGCGCTTGCTTCATATAAGAATACTTTCCGGTCTGTCCTTTGATATAAAAAGGATTGGGCTACCTTGTTGCACCTTGGTTACTATTGTTACTTGCCACTCGTTACAGATTATCTTACTACAAAACTATCTACTACTGTTACTCACAACACTTGTAGAGAATACCTTGCTGAGAACTGCCTATCATTTCCTTCTGCTCCTCGTTGGGTTTGACACTCTTACTTATCGAAAGGAATACGATCAATCCCCTATACTTGTGGGTCATCAAGACTTTTTTCTGGCGCCGTTGCCGGTGAGTGAAGCGCCTTTGGTAAGGAAACATTTTTGGTACGTGCTGAAATTTACCGTTGCTTGTCACTATGAACGGTCACCCTTTGAGTGGCTTGTTAGGGGCATCTTTGCCTCGAACGGAAGTTGAAAAGGTTGCTTCTCAACCTACTGAACCTACTGAAAATATTTATTATGAGATTCCTTCGGGTATGTTAGAGAAACTACTGGCTAATCCTTATGATGGTACAACTCATCCTAATTACCATTTGATATTTGTCGATGAGGTTTGTAGATTATTTCAGCTTGCAGGTTTGTCTAGAGACAAAGTTAGGAAGAAGGTTTTCCCTTTATCTTTGGAGGGAAAGGAATTTATGTGGTATAGGCTATTGGATGGTATTGGATCATGGGACTGGAATCGCTTGAAGCTGGAATTTCATCAGAAGTTTTATCCTATGCATCTAGTTCATCATGATCGGAATTTTATTTATAATTGCTGGCCCCGTGAAGGAGAAAGTATCGGTCAAGCTTGGCGGAGGCTTAAATCTATGATGCAACTTGCCCCAACCATGAGCTTTCAAGATAAATGATTATACAAAAAAATTATGCTCGTCTTTCTCGTGATGATCAAGTATTACTCGATTCTTCTTCTACTGGTTTCTATATGATGAGGACTATTGAAATCAAATGGGATCTTCTGGAAAGAATTAAATGCAACTCTGAAGATTGGGAACTCGACAAAGGTAAAGAGTCAGGTATAAAGTTTAAGTTTGATTGTGTTAAATCTTTTATGGAAACTAATGTTTTTCATGAGTTTAGCAATAAATATGGTCTTGACTCTGAGATAGTAGCTACTTTCTGTGAATCATTTGCTACTCATGTTGATCTCCCTAAGGAGAAGTGGTTTACCATTAGAGAAACCTGTTAAAATTAAGAAGGAAGAAATAATTGTTATCCACGTTGATCCAATTGTTCCTACTACTTACATTGAGAAACCACATTTCCCTATTAGAATTAGGGAACATGCTAAAGCTACAACTGTGGTTAATAAAAGTCATGTTAGAACACCTAAACCTTCTGAACAAATAAATATTGAGCCTAATGTTGCTATGGTTAAATATCTCCTAGTTGATAATATTGATGGTCAGGTTATCTACTTCTGTGATGAAGTTGCTAGAATTGCAAAACCTGTTAGAAACAAGTGGGATGAGCTAGATAAAAACAAACTAGTTGTTGGCATGCCTGTTGTTTCTGTTAGAATTGGAGATCATTGTTATCATGGCTTGTGTGACATTGGTGCTAGTGTTAGTGCTATACCTTTTACCTTATATCAAGAAATTATGCATGAGATAGCACCCTCTGAGATTGAAGATATTGATGTTACTATTAAACTTGCAAACAGAGATACTATTACACCACTTGGGATTGTTAGGGACGTTGAAGTCTTGTGTGGAAAAATTAAGTACCCAACTAATTTCTTAGTACTTGGCTCAGAACAAGATAACTTTTGTCCCATTATTTTTGGTAGACCTTTCTTAAATAATGTTAATGCTGAAATTAACTGTGCTACTGAGAAGGTCAAAGTAAGCTTTGGTGATGTGTCTCATGAATTTAATTTCTCTAAGTTTAGTAGACAACCACACGAGAAAGAATTACCTAGTAAGGTTGAAATAATTGGTCTTGCTTCTATTGCCGTACCTCCTACTGATCCGTTAGAACAATACTTGCTAGACCATGAAAATGATATGCATATGAATGAAAGAAATGAAATCGATGATATATTTCTTAGACAAACACCTATTCTTAAACACCACTTATTAGTTGATATTTTTGGGGATCCTCCTCCACCCAAGGGAGATCCTGTGTTTGAGCTAAAAACATTACCTAATACTTAATATGCTTATCTTGATGAAAAGAAGATATATCCTGTTATTATCAGTGCTAACCTTTTAGAGCATGAAGAAAAGAGATTACTTTAAACTGTAAAGAAGCACATGCCTGCTATTGGATATACTCTTGATGATCTTAAGGGCATAAGTCCCACTTTATGTCAGCACAAGATTAATATGGAACCGGATGCTAAACCTGCCATTGATCATCAACACCGTTTGAATCCTAAGATGAAGGAGCTGGTAAGAACTGAAATGTTAAAGCTTCTGGAGGCAGGTATAATTTATTCCATACTCCCTCCGTCCTTTAAAGAGTGTACTTCCAACTTTGTTGGAAAGTCAATTTTTTTATATTTGACCGTATTTATACAATAATATATCAACATTTATGCCATAAAATTAGTAGCATTAGATTCATGATAAAATGTATTTTCATCATATAACTATTTGGTTTCACAAACAATAATATATTTTGCACAAATTCGGTCAAACTTCAAGATAGTTTGACCCTCCAACAAAATTGGAAGTACACTCTTTAAAGGACGGAGGGAGTAGATGATAGTAGATGGGTAAGTCTTGTTCACTATGTTCCTAAGAAAGGAGGTATAACTGTTGTCCCTAATGATAAAAATGAACTCATTCTACAAAGAATCGTAACTGGTTATAGGATGGTAATTGATTTTACGAAATTAAATAAAGCTACTAGGAAAGATCATTACCCCTTGCCTTTTATGGATCAAATTTTAGAAAGATTATCTAAGCACACACACTTTTGCTTTCTTGATGGATATTCTGGTTTCTCTCAAATACCTGTGTCAAAAGAGGATCAAGAGAAAACTACCTTTACATGCCCTTTTGGAACTTATGCTTATAGACATATGCCTTTTGGTCTATGCAATGCACCTGCTACTTTTCAAAGATGTATGACTGCTATATTCTCTGATTTTTGTGAAAAGATTGTTGAGGTTTTGATGGATGATTTTTCCGTTACGAGACTTCTTTTGATGATTGCTTGAGCAACCTTGATCGAGTTTTGCAGAGATGTGAAGAAACTAATCTTGTCCTGAATTGGGAGAAGTGCCACTTTATGGTGAATGAAGTATAGTACTTGGGCATAAAATTTCTGAACGAGGCATTGAAGTGGACAAGGCTAAAGTTGATGCAATAGAGAAAATGCCAGGTCCAAAAGATATCAAAGGTATAACAAGCTTCCTTGGTCATGCTAGTTTTTATAGGTGTGTTTCATTAAAGATTTCTCAAAGATTTCTAGGCCACTGACTAATCTTCTTCAAAAAGATATTCCTTTTGTTTTTGATGATGATTGTGTAGAAGCCTTTGAAATACTTAAGAAAGCTTTGATTTCTGCACCTATTGTCCAACCACCTGATAGGAATCTACCATTTGAAATTATGTGTGATGCCAGTGATTATGCTGTTGGTGCTGTTCTAGGGCAAAGAGTAGACAAAAAATTGAATGTTATTCATTATGCTAGTAAGATCTTAAACACTGCTCAAAGAAATTATGCTACTAACGAAAAGGAATTTTTAGCAGTTGTGTATGCATGTGATAAGTTTAGACCTTATATTGTTGATTCCAAAGTAACTATTCACACTGATCATGCTGCTATTACATACTTTATGGAGAAGAAAGATGCTAAGTCTTGACTTATTAGGTGGGTGCTTTTACTTCAAGAATTTGACTTGCATATCGTTGATAGGAAGGGAGCTGAAAACCCTGTAGCAGATAACTTGTCTAGGATTCAAAATGTTCTTGATGACCCACTGCCTATTGATGATAATTTTCCTGATGAGCAACTTGCTGTTATAAATACTTCACATAGTACTCCTTGGTATGCGGATTATGCTAATTAAATTGTCGCTAAATATATACCACCTAGCTTCACCTATCAATAATTCTTTTATGATTTACGACATTAGTTTTGGGATAACCAACATCTTTATAAAGAAGGAGTAGATGGTGTTATTAGTCATTGTGTACCTGAGCACGAACAGCGACGGATCCTACGGAAGTGTCACTCTAAGGCTTATGGAGGACACCATGCTGGAGACAGAACTGCACACAAGGTATTACAATCCAATTTTTATTGGCCTACTCTTTTTAAAGATGCTCGCAAGTATGTCCTTTCTTGTGATGAATGTCAAAGAATTGGTAACATTGGTAGACGTCAGGAAATGCCTATGAATTATTCACTTGCTATTGAACCATTTGATGTTTGGGGATTTGATTATATGAGACCTATTCCTTCCTCTAATGGGTATTCTCATATTCTAGTTGTTGTTGATTACGCCACTAAGTGGGTAGAAGCTATTACAACTAGTAGTGATGATCATAACACTTTTATTAAAATGCTTAAAGATATCATCTTCTCGAGGTTTGGAGTCCCTAGATATTTAATGACTGATGGTGGTTCACTTTTTATTCATGGTGCTTTCCGTAAACTTGTAGCTAAATATGACGTTAACCATAGAATTGCATCACCGTATCATCCTCACTCTAGTGTCCTAGTTGAATTGAGCAATCGAGAAATAAAATTAATTTTGCAAACTACTGTTAATAGATCTAGAAAGAATGGTCTAAGAAACTTGACGATGCTCTATGGGCTTATAGAACTTCTTACAAAAATCTCATGGGGATCTCCCCTTATAAGATGGTCTACGGAAAAGCATGTCATTTACCTCTTGAGTTAGAACATAAAGCTTATTGGGCAATTAAAGAACTTAATTACGACTTTAAACTTACGGGTGAAAAGAGGTTATTTAATATTAGTTCATTAGATGAATGGAGGACACAAGCTTATTAAAATGCCAAGTTGTTTAAAGAAAAAGTTAAAAGATGGCATGACAAGAGAATTCAAAAGCGGGAATTCAATGTGGGAGACCTAGTTCTTTTATACAATTCTCGTTTCAGATTTTTTGCAGGTAAGCTCCTCTCCAAATGGGAAGGCCTTTATGTTGTTGAGGAGGTCTATCGCTCCGGTGCTATAAAGATAAATAACTTCAAAGGCAAAAATCTGAGAGTGGTAAATAGGCAAAGAATTAAGCATTATATCTCAGGTACGCACATTAATGTTGAAACTAATATTATTCAAGTAATAACACCGGAGGAGTACATAAGAGAGACCTTCCGGAACACTCCAGATCCCTGAAAAGGGAGTAGGTACGTGATACGGTAAGTAAACCGACTCCAAAAATTCCAAAAAATATGTTTTGTTGGTTTTGGTATTTTAGAAAAATTTCAAAAAATAAAAAGAAGTCAGGGGGACCCACGAGGGAGGCAAAAGCCAACAGGGCGCGCCCACCACCTGGGCGCGCCCTGATGGCTTGTGGGGCCCTCGTGTGCCTCCCGGACTCTGTTTTCTTCCCGAATACGTATTCTGACCTAGAAAAAATCATTATATATACTCCCGTATGTTTTGACCACCGCATCGCAAGTTTCTGCTCTGTTCTTGTTTCGGGTTGTTTTTCTGACAGATCTAGATCGCCATGACGTCCTCAAGCTCCTCCAAGGACAAGTTCTTTGAGAAGGTCATCAACCCTTAGCCGCCGAAGGTGATGAAGCACCCTCAAGCCATTGAGATGAGTGAGGGGGTGCTCCACATCCGGGATGTTCAAGGCCCCAAGAAGGAGGGGAGCGAGAAGGCCACACTTGCAGTAGTGGAGCGGGAGATCTTCAAGTGCCAAGGGATGGTTAAACATGGTCTGAGTGCTAACCACTCTATGATCACGGACTTCATCTGAGAAAAAAAAGATGGACACAAGGAATGTGGGAGAGGCTCTCTTCAAGCTTCAAGAGTGCATCGAGCATCTCTAAGCTCAAATCTATGACCTGCAAAACCAAAACTGTGAGTGTGAATCCAGGTTTAAAAGGATGAGCATCGCTGCCGATTTCAGGATTCCGGAGACGACATCTTCTTTCTATGATGGAGAGCCTATGCCTTGGAGATGGAGGACAAGCTCACTACATCATCAACACCTTCACCCAAGAGGGACGCTTGAGTACACGGGTATGGGCACCATCCGTAGCTTGTTCCAAGCTTGGGGGAGGTGCCCCGGTATCATATCATCACCACCTTTTTGCCATTACTATCTATCTTAGTTTGATCCTTAGTTATTTCGTGATTTAGGGAAATAAAATTTCAGATTTCCTTTGCTTAGATTTTTTGCTTTGAGATATATCTATCCTTGTAATCCAGTGTGAGAGTTATATAATAAAGATTAGTTGAGTTTGTGTGCTTTACTCCCATGCACCTATCATCATAGCATGGCAATAAAAGAAATAGAAAGATCATATGCTTATCTCATGAGGAGTAATGATTTCACATAGAAAAAGGTATAAGTGATAAAAGATGTTGAGAATAAACAAACATAGCCTTAGTAATTGATATAATCTATGCAAGATGATGATAGAGAAGAGGAGATTCACATATAAATATACTATCTTGGACACCTTCTATGATTGTGAGCCCCCATCAAATATTATATAATGATCTAGTGTTGATGTTGGACATGGAAGACAACATAATGATCATGATTGTTTACATTGGCATATAAGTTATATTGTGATGGATCCTTTAACATGTGGTGCTTGCTTTAGATATTTTGCTAGCCAAAAAATTTCTGTACTAAGTAGAGATACTACTTGTGCATCAAATAATCACTTGAACCTAGTTTCTTTCCATGAGAGTCCACAATACCTACCTATGGATTGAATAAGATCCTTCAAGTAAGTTGTCATTGGTGCACAAAGCAATAAAAATTTCTCATAAATATGTATGATCTTTTATTGTAAGGGAAAATAAGCTTTATACGATCTTGTGATGGCGAAGAAATAAAAGCGATTGAGTACATAATAAAGTTCGCTATCATAAGGGGCAATATAAAGTGACGTTCCTTTGCATTAAGAATTATAGAATAAAAGCTCTTACATAGACTCTTCTCTTGAATATGATGAATTATGATTATCTCAATAACTAATAGCACCATTTGTTAGTTGTCAATAAAGTTTATGCTTCATACTTCTTCAGTTGTGAATAGATTGCTACTTGTTTATGAGAAGCTATATGATGCAAAACTTGCTGCTATGCTAATATTCATGATGCTCTCATGTCGATTTTTGCTTGAGGACAAGCGAGGTCTAAGCTTGGGGGAGTTGATACGTCCATTTTGCATCATGATTTCTGATGTCTACTACGCAACCTTCTTCTTGTAGACTCGTGTTGGGCCTCCAAGCGCAGAGTTTTGTAGGACAGTAGCAAATTTCCCTCAAGTGGATGACCTAAGGTTTATCAATCCGTGGGAGGCGTAGGATGAAGATGGTCTCTCTCAAACAACCCTGCAACCAAATAACAAAGAGTCTCTTGTGTCCCCAACACACCCAATACAATGGTAAATTGTATAGGTGCACTAGTTCGGCGAAGAGATGGTGATACAAGTGTAATATGGATGGTAGATATAGGTTTTTGTAATCTGAAAATATAAAAACAGCAAGGTAACTAAGTAACAAAAATGAGCAAAAACGGTACTGCAATGCTTGGAAACAAGGCCTAGGGTTCATACTTTCACTAGTGCAAGTTCTCTCAACAATACTAACATAGTTGAATCATATGTAAATCCCTCACGTGCGACAAAGAGTTCACTCCAAAGTCACAAATAGCGGAGAACAAACGAAGAAATTATTGTAGGGTACGAAACCACCTCAAAGTTATCTTTTCCGATCAATCTTATGAGCTATCCCTATAAGTGTCACGAACAGCCCTAGAGTTCGTATTAAAATAACACCTTAAGATACACATCAACCAAAACCCTAATGTCACCTAGATACTCCAATGTCACCACGAGTACCCATGGGCTTGATTATACGATATGCATCACACCATTTCAGATTCATCATGTTCAATGCAACACAAAGAACTTCAAAGAGTGCCCCAAAGTTTCTACCGGAGAGTCAAGACGAAAACATGTGCCAACCCCTATGCATAGATTCCCAAGGTCACGGAACCCGCAAGTTGATCACCAAAACATACATCAAGTGGATCAATAGAACATCCCATTGTCACCACAGATATCCCATCGCAAGACATACATCAAGTGTTCTCAAATCCTTAAAGACTCAATCCGATAAGAAAACTTCAAAGGGAAAACTCAATTCATCACAAGAAGATAGAGAGGGGAAAACTCCATATGATTCATCTATATTAATAAAGCTCGCGGTACATCAAGATCGTGTCATCTCAAGAACACGAGAGAGAGATCGAACACATAGCTACTGGTACATACCCTCAGCCCCGAGGGTGAACTACTCCCTCCTTGTCATGGAGACCGCCGGGATGATGAAGATGGCCTCCAGTGATGGTCTCCCCCTCCGGCAGGGTACCGGAACGGGCTCCCGATTGGTTTTTCATGGCTACAGAGGCTTGCGGCGGCGGAACTCCCGATCTAGGTTTCTTTGTGGGGGTTTTGGTATTTATAGGAATTTTTGGCGTCGGTCTCACTTCAGGGGACTCCCGAGGGGCCCACAAGCCAGGGGGGCACCCCCCCCTAGGCTTGTGGCGTCCTCGGGACTCCTCTCCGGTATCTTTTTGCTCCAGTATTTTTTATATTTTCCAAAAATATTCCCCGTAAATTTTCAGCCCATTCCGAGAACTTTTATTTCTGCACAAAAACAACACCGCGGTAGCTCTGCTGAAAACAACGTCAGTCCGGGTTAGTTCTAATCAAATCATACCAAAATCATATAAAATTATTGTAAACATGGCATGAATACTTCATAAATTATAGATACGTTGGAGACGTATCAACATCCCCAAGCTTAATTCCTGCTCGTCCTCGAGTAGGTAAATGATAAAAGAAATAATTTATGAAGTGTGAATGCTAGCAAGTGCACAAGTTTGATCAATGATAATTCCAATCACTTTTTCTAGCATCAATATAAACCATAAACAATAGCTTATCTCATAAAACTTCTCATGATCAAGTAACAAGTTATTCGCATGTTAAAGTATAGACCAGAAAGTTTTCTTGAAAACTAACAAACCATATTCCTAGTCATCGAACAATTGCAATTCATCTTATTTTCAGGAAGGGTCTATGTAAGAGCTTTGATTTAGCAAATTCCACATACTCAACTATCATATAGTCTTCCATGATTATTGTCACTCAAAGTATATTTTTAAAACAAATAGCATCCATCGAACACAGAGAAAGATAGGGGCTTAATGTTTCGCCTCCCAACTTATTTATCATATAGATAATTGTCAACAATAATAATTCATGATCAAATATATTTGTGTGGATATATATGTCTAGATCATTCCCCAACACATGACGCTTGCCAAGAGAAAAAGGCGAAATATAGGAAGTGGTGAAGATCACCATGACTCTTGCATAAAGGTAAGTACTAGAAAGTAAAAGATAGGCCCTTCGCAGAGGGAAGCATTGATTTGCAAAGGTGCCAGAGCTCGAGCTTTTAAAACAGAAATGATTAATAATTTTGAGCGGTATGCTTTCATTGTCAACATAACAACCGAGAGATCTCGATATCTTCCATGCTAGATACAATATAGGCGGTTCCCAAACAGAATGGTAAAGTTTTTACTCCCCCTCCACCAATCAATCACACTCCACGATGAGCCGAATCCACGGGTACCGTCCATACAAACAACAATCCTGGGGGAGTTTTGTTTCATTATATTTTGATTTGATTTTTGAGCATGGAACCGGGCATCCCGAATACCAGCCACTTTCTCGTGAATGATAGTGAATCAACACATATTGTGAGAATAACCCACCTAGCATGGAAGATACTAACAACCCCTAATCACTATATGAGCGATTCGGGCATACAAAACAGAATATTATTTGAAGGTTTAGAGTTTGGCACATGCAAATTTACTTGGAACGGCAGGTAAATACCGCATATAGGTAGGTATGGTGGAATCATATGGAACAACTTTGGGTTTAATGGTGTTTGGATGCACAAGTAGTATTTCTACTTGGTGCGGAAGTTTTGGCTAGTATGAGGTGGAAGCAAGCACCACATGTTGGTGGATCTATAACTATATAACTTCTATACAAATATACCCAAACATAACTCATTAAGTTGTCTTCCTTGTCCAATTTTAACTAATTTGCTCGAGTTTGAAAATAATGAATGAACTCACAATCATAGAAGATGTCCAAGATAGTATATTTATATGTGTAATCTCTCTTCCTTCAATATTCTTTCATGAATTGTTCAAGTGACCAATGCGGTGTTTGCCAACTTTCAATAAATTTTACCACCTATACTTATTATGTGTGAAGTCATTACTCCCCATGGGATAAGTATATGAAGCATATTTAATTTCAGATTTATGATATTCAATTCATTCAACCATTTACTAATAGGATATAAGTGAAGCACGAGAGTGAATGACAAACTACTCCAAAAAGATATAAGTGAAGATCAATGAGTAGCCAACAATTAAATAACTATGTGAAGACTCTCTCATCTAAGAATTTCAGATCTTAAGTATTTTATTAAACAGCAAGCAAAAGAAAAATAGCACTCCAAGAATAGCACACATCATGTGAACGAATAAAAATTTAGGCTCAACATAGGCTAACCGATAATTGTTGATGAAGAGAGGTGGGATGCGTAGCATCCCCAAGGTTAGATGCTTGAGACTTCTTGAAATATTTACTTGGGGTGCCTTGGGCATCCCCAATCTTGAGCTTTTGTATCTCGTTCATTCCTCTCATACCACGGTTTCACCTATTCTCAAAAACTTCATCCACACAAAACTCGAAAAGAACTCGTGAGATAGGTTAGTACACATAAGAATAAATCAACACTTCATGTACTGCCAAGACAGGTTGCATACTAATTTCCAAACATCATATACTGTTTACTATCATTTCCACAATTTATGTCTACCAATATAGGCTATGGAAACTATAGGATAAGTAGATAACGAGACTGTGACAGCAATCTGTCCAAACAGAACATTCTGTAGAAATTTATGAAAACAGTGTACTTCTATAAGACAACAAATTATGAAAATTTAGGACATGCTAAATAATTTATATGACAATACTGTGTAAAAATTTCAGAAACTTTCCACGTTCCAGTAAAATATGAAAATTAAAACACTACAGCAAAAGTTTCTGTTTACACATATCACACATCAAACATGCAATTCAAGCATCCTAAAGGGCAATTCTTGGAACCTTTTATTGGAAAACAAGATTATGAATAACACCTAACAGAAAACAAGAAAATAAAATGACGCTCCAAGCAAAACTCATATTATGTGACGAATAAAAATATAGCTCCAAGTAAGATATACCGATAATGTTGAAGACGAAAGAGGGGATGCCTTCCGGGGCATCCCCAAGCTTAGGCGCTTGAGTCTTCCTTGGATATTACCTTGGGGGTGCCTTGGGCATCCTCAAGCTTAGGTTCTTTTCACTCCTTATTCTCCTCATATCGGTGTCTCACCCAAAACTTGAAAACTTCAATCACACAAAACTTAACGGAACTTCGTGAGAAGGGTTAGTGTAATAAAGATAAATAATTCACTTAGGTACTGTCAAGACAAGATTCATAATTGTTCCCACATGATACCTACTGTATTCTACCATTACCATAATTTATACCACTAAATATAAGCTATGGAAACACTAAAACAAGCAAACTATGCATGCAAAACAGAATCTGTCAAAAACAGAACAGTCTGTGAAGATCTGTAGTGTAACTATACTTCCCTGTCTCTAAAAATTCTGAAAAATTAGGACAACCTGAAAAATTTGTATAAAAATACTGTGTAAAAATTTCAGATCATTATCACACTCCAGTATAAAATTAAAAATCCTGTACTGGAGTCAAAATTTTCTGTTTTGGTTCAGCATCAATTCTACTCATCTTGTGAGTCATCCCAAAGGCTTTACTTGGCACTTTATTGAAATAAAAGACAAAAAACAGAAAGGAAAACTGTTGGGTTGTCTCCCAACAAGTGCTTTTCTTTAAAACCTTTTAGCTAGGCATGATGATTTAAATGATGCTCACATAGGAATAATAATTGAAGCATGCAAAAGAGCATCATGAATCTCATGACAAGCACATTTAAGTCTAACCCACTTCCTATGCATAGGGATTTTGTGAGCAAACAATTTATGGGAGCAAGAATCAACTAGCATAGTAAGGAAAAACAAGCATAACTTCAAAACTTTGAACACATAGAGAGGAAACTTGATATTATTGCAATTCCTACAAGCATATGTTCCTCCCTCATAATAATTTTCAGTAGCATCATGAAGGAATTTCACAACATAACTATCACATAAAGCATTATCTTCATGATCCACAAGCATAGAAATTTTACTACTCACCACATAAGCAAATTTATTTTCATCAATAGTAGTGGGAGCAAACTCAACAAAATAACTATCATGTGAAGCATAATCCAATTGAAAATTAAAATCATGATGACAAGTTTCATGGTTATCATTATTCTTTATAGCATACATGTCATCACAATAATCATCATAAATTGGAGGCATGCTTTCATCATAATAAATTTGCTCATCAAAACTTGGGGGGCTAAACATATCATCTTCATCAAACATAGCATCCCCAAGCTTGTGGCTTTGCATATCATTAGCATCATGGATATTCAGAGAATTCATACTAGCAATATTACAATCGTGCTCATCATTCAAGGAATTCTCATTAAGTATTTTCATAAATTCTTCCTCTACCAATTGAGCACAATTTTCCAAACCATCATTTTCACGAAACACATTATAAAGATGAAGTATATGAGGCAACCTCAATTCCATTTTTTTTGTAGTTTTCTTTTATAAAACCAAACTAGTAATAAAACAAGAAACTAAAAGATTCAATTGCAAGATCTAAAGATATACCTTCAAGCACTCACCTCCCCGGCAACGGCGCCAGAAAAGAGCTTGATGTCTACTACGCAACCTTCTTCTTGTAGACTCGTGTTGGGCCTCCAAGCGCAGAGTTTTGTAGGACAGTAGCAAATTTCCCTCAAGTGGATGACCTAAGGTTTATCAATCCGTGGGAGGCGTAGGATGAAGATGGTCTCTCTCAAACAACCCTGCAACCAAATAACAAAGAGTTTCTTGTGTCCCCAACACACCCAATACAATGGTAAATTGTATAGGTGCACTAGTTCGGCGAAGAGATGGTGATACAAGTGTAATATGGATGGTAGATATAGGTTTTTGTAATATGAAAATATAAAAACAGAAAGGTAACTAATGATAAAAGTGAGCACAAACGGTATTGCAATGCTTAGAAACAAGGCCTAGGGTTCATACTTTCACTAGTGCAAGTTCTCTCAACAATACTAACATTGTTGAATCATATGTAAATCCCTCACGTGCGACAAAGAGTTCACTCCAAAGTCACAAATAGCGGAGAACAAATGAAGAAATTATTGTAGGGTACGAAACCACCTCAAAGTTATCTTTTCCGATCAATCTTATGAGCTATCCCTATAAGTGTCACGAACAGCCCTAGAGTTCGTACTAAAATAACACCTTAAGATACATATCAACCAAAACCCTAATGTCACCTAGATACTCCCATGTCACCACCAGTACCCATGGGCTTGATTATACGATATGCATCACACAATTTCAGATTCATCATGTTCAATGCAACACAAAGAACTTCAAAGAGTGCCCCAAAGTTTCTACCGGAGAGTCAAGACGAAAACATGTGCCAACCACTATGCATAGATTCCCAAGGTCACGGAACCCGCAAGTTGATCACCAAAACATACATCAAGTGGATCAATAGAACATCCCATTGTCACCACAGATATCCCATCGCAAGACATACATCAAGTGTTCTCAAATCCTTTAAAGACTCAATCCGATAAGAAAACTTCAAAGGGAAAACTCAATTCATCACAAGAAGATAGAGAGGGGAAAACTCCATATGATTCATCTATATTAATAAAGCTTGCGGTACATCAAGATCGTGTCATCTCAAGAACACAAGAGAGAGAGATCAAACACATAGCTACTGGTACATACCCTCAGCCCCGAGGGTGAACTACTCCCTCCTCGTCATGGAGACCGCCGGGATGATGAAGATGGCCTCCAGTGATGGTTTCCCCCTCCGGCAGGGTGCCGGAACGGGCTCCCGTTTGGTTTTTCGTGTCTACAGAGGCTTGCGGCGGCGGAACTCCCAATCTAGGTTTCTTTCTGGGGGTTTTGGTATTTATAGGAATTTTTGGCGTCGGTCTCACGTCAAGGGGACTCCCGAGGGGCCCACAAGCCAGGGGGGCACGCCCTAGGGGGGCGCCCCCTAGGCTTGTGGCGGCCTCAGGACTCCTCTCCGGTATCTTTTTGCTCCAGTATTTTTTATATTTTCCAAAAATATTCTCCATAAATTTTCAGCCCATTCCGAGAACTTTTATTTCTGCACAAAAACAACACCACGGTAGCTCTGCTGAAAACAACGTCAGTCCGGGTTAGTTCTAATCAAATCATACCAAAATCATATAAAATTATTGTAAACATGGCATGAATACTTCATAAATTATATATACGTTGGAGACGTATCAATTTCTTATTGATATTTATGTTATTCTTGTCCATTATTCCTTATTATCATACAATTCTTATGCCTTTTCTCTCTAAATATGCAAGGTACATCACAAAGAGGGAAATATTTGGAAAGTGGAATTCTGGACCGAGAAACCAAGAAAAAGGCAGAAAAAATCAGAAAACTCCAAATGACCTGAAACTTCACGGAGAATTTTTATGGAATATTTAAGAATTATTGGTCCAAAAATATACCAGAAGGGCCCACCTGCTGGCCACAAGCCAACAGGGCGTGCCCAGCCCCTGGGCGCGCCCTGATGGCTTGTGGGGCCCCAGCAGGTCTCCCGACACCCCTATGCTCCTATATGGTGTGTTTTACCAAAGAAAAAATCATAAGCAATCTTTCAGGACAAAGCGCCGCCGTCTCGAGGCGGAAACCTGGGCAGAGGCCCTTTTGCACTCCGGTAGGCTGATTCTGTCGGGGAAACTTCTCTCCGGGAGGGGCAGATCGAAGCCATCATCATCACCAACGCTTCCTCCTTCGTGGGCGGACCAATCTTCATCAACATCTTCACCATCACCATCTCATCTCAAACCCTAGTTCATCTCTTGTATTTAATCTTTGTCCCAAAACCTCAGATTGGTACCTATGGGTTGCTAGTAGTGTTGATTAAATCTTGTAGTTGATGCTTGTTGATTTACTTGGTGAAAGATATTATGTTCAGATGCTTGATCTTCATTATTATACCTCTGATCTTGAACATGTTGATGAGGTGTGAGTAGTTATTATTGTTCCTGAGGACATGTGATAAGTCTTGTTATAAGTAATCATGTGAAGTTGGTATTCATTTGATATTTTGATGATATGTATTTTGTTACTTCTCTTAGTGGTGTCATGTGAACATCGACTACATGACACTTCACCATGTTATGGGCCTAAGGGAAGTCATTGTGGAGTAACAAGTAGATGATGGGTTGCTAGAGTGACAGAAGCTTAAACCCCAATTTATGCGTTGCTTCATCATGAGCTGATTTGGATCCACATGTTTAATGTTATGGTTAAATTTATCTTAATTCTTCTTTCGTAGTTGCGGATGATTGCGAGAGGGGGTAATCATAAGTAGGTTGTTTGTTTAAGTAAGGAGAGCACCTTAGCAATGGTCCACCCACATATCAAGTTGTACAAGTAGCGAACGCGGATCAACTCAACATGATGATATTGACTAGACAGAATACTTTCCGGGAGCGCTTTCTTCATATAAGAATACTTTCCGGTCTGTCCTTTGCTATAAAAAGGATGGGTTACATTTGTTCCCTTCGTTCCTTAGCTGTACTCATCCATCCCCACGCTCTTACAATTTGCTCACTTTCCCCACTCTCTTGTCCAAAACCCTCACGAAAGGTCACAACGGAGGATGCCGTCAGGTCAATGGTTTGACCGTTAACTCTGACGTGTGGGGCCGCGTCGTAAGAGCAACTCCAAATCGTACGCCCACGACTGCTTGGGGCAAAACGGACAGACGGGCCGTCGCCTCGGGGACTCGTGGCGGCATCCAACCTACCCCTACCGCCCAAAGTAAATGCGCACGTGCGGGGGGCCCGGTCGTCAGCCACCCACCTTCGTGCCATCGTCCTTCTTTAAGTGGAAACCCGTGGACCGGCCAGTCCACACTCCACATAGTAGCTTCCGCTTCCAAATCCAATCCTGCCCCTTCCACCCCCGAAAGTTTCTAGAAACCCTAGCCCGCCGTCGTCGCCATGACCTGGCCATGGTCCGGGAAGGGGAAGCACGGCCATGAGGCCGGCTCATCCTCTACTAGGCGCCGCTCTGGTCGCTCTAGGAGCCCACCGCCGCCGCCGCCTGCTCTGTCCACTCCGCCCGCATTTGCAATCGGTCCGCCGGCCGCCCCGCAGTGCACGCGCCCGTACGTTCGCACGGAAATATGCCGGAGGTACTGGGAGACGGCCATTCCATTGCCGTGGGGAGATGCCCGACTCCCCAATAACTGGCACCTGTCCGCGGATCGGGTGCCAATCCCCCGGGTGCCGATGAGCGGCCGCGCCCGCCGGGAGGAGATCGACCGACGTCGCGCGCGTCTGCCTCTGGATCTCCTCCACGACCAAAGGTACGGTGTCAACTCGCCGCTGTGGGATACATGGCCCCAGGACGAGCACGACCTGCGGCGTCAGTCTTTTTTTGCCGGTCATCCACCTAGCCTATGGCGATGACGTGCTGCTAGCCCACCCCAAGTGCGCGGTCGTAGGCGTGTCCGCGGCCTCACCCCGACACCATATCCGTCCCTGTCACCACCACCTCCGATGACCGAGGAGGAGGAGGCCGAGCTCATTAGGCGTGTCATGGAGGAATCCATGCGCACGCACGACGAGCGTCAATGGGCGGACATGGAGAGGGCGATGGCCCTCTCTGCGGCCGGCGACGTGGCCATCCCTGAGCTGGAGATGGCTGCCGTCGTCAAGGAGGAGGTGAAGGAGGAGGTGGCGGAGGAGCCGCCCCTTGCGGCGTGGAACCCCCGGCTGATGGGCCAGACGTGGGGTGGTCGGCCACTGCGTCGGAGATGGCCGACGCGCTGGCTGTCAAGCCGTGGGCACCCACGCCGCCGCGATCACCCGAACCGGAGCAGGAACCACGGGAGGAGGTGTTGCAGGCACCGCAAGCGCCTCCGGCCTAGCAGGGGCCGCCAGCCCACCTTTGGCAGCCGCCTCCCTACGTCGACCTCACCAGCGACAACGACGAGTAGGACGGCGCTCCTAAAGACGGCGGCGGCTTCACCGGCGGGCGGCATTGTCTATATTTTATATGTGTTATATTTTTATCTGTGTTTTTATATTAGTTGCTACTGGCCTTGTGTATAATGCATGGCAGACTTATGAACAAGGGTGCCCTAGAACTATCGCCGGCCTCTGTGGTCGGCATTAATGTTTAATTAAAGGTAATGCATGGTGATGTGATGTGATGTGATTTGATGTTTAATTATGGTAAAACTTGAATTTGAACTAACATTTGAATTATAAGCGACATGTTGAAAGAGGGCTAAGTTGATCCTATTTAATGCACTTAGTACCTTTGCATTGGAAGAGGCCTAAGTTGATCCTAAGTTGTAATGATCATGTTACCCTATGTTGAAATGATCTAACAACAAACAAAACAAAAATAGACTCCTAAACCCTAACCCTAACCCTTTATTGCAAAACCCATTATTATAAAGATAGTTCAGAATTTCAAAAATGAAGAATAAGTTCAGATCCTTCTTACTCACACTGAAATGGAGCTCTGGTGTTTTTTTTCATTTTTCGTAAACATAAACCCACTGTCGCTCTCTTCTCGAACTCTATACAACCCCGTACGTGATAGCTCGTATGTGTGAAGGAGTTTTCATGGAAATGTCCATAAACCGAGATTTTTATTTTTTGCCATAACCATGTCACATGCAAAGGCATGGTGAGCAGGTTTTACATTTTTTTTGAATTTTTTTGAATTTAGTTCTGCTCATTTGAACTTGGAAATGGTTGCTCATCTCAAAAGAAGGTTTTTCTTTAAAAAAGTCCCTAAACCAGGTTTATATTTTTTAGGGTAACTATGTCTTATAAAACGACGAATAGGGAAGGTTTCATTTTTTTTTTGGAATTAGTTAAGGTCATTTGAAAGTTGGTCAAACCTAACATGACCCCGCTGACCGACTCAAAACCCCGCAGCATCTCTACAAACCCTAACGTCGAACTGCAGCCGTCCGATCATACCCTAGCGCCAAGCGAAAATCGTCGGATATGGTCTTCTAGAAGGATTTCCGAGGGGCAGGCTGCATGCAGGCTCCGCGCCGTTGGATCACATGGATGGCTTTGCATCGTTGGATCGTTGGGCGATCCGTGAGAGGTTGGTTCTGCTTGCCCACTCGTCCGCGCAAAAAAAAGTCCTGGTTGGTCCTTCGCTAGGCATTGACTGTCGAGGGAGAAGGCACCGCTCCGGCTCCCCGTCCTTATCCATAGACGGCTATTTAAGCCGAACGGCGTCCCCCAGCCCTAGAGCATCCGCCTGCTCCCTCTCTCCGCAGGCAGCCGAGCACTCCCCTCTCCGAGCCCATCAGCCATGCCACCACGCCGCCAGTACTACACAATCGAACACCGTCTCTTCCTTCTTCGGCAGGTCCAAATCCGGAGGCAAGCGAGGCTACCTCTGGAACCGGAGGAGGATTTCGAGGAGGGGTCGGAGATGGGGGAGGAGGAGCCAGAGGAGGAGTCGCAGGAGCCGGAGGAGGAGGCGCCGCCGCAGGAGCCGGAGGAGGAGGCGCCGCCGGTCTACTATCTGTGGCCCGACCAAGTGGCGATCCTCAACTCCATCCGCTCGGAATCAGCTGCGCAGGCCCGGCGTTTTCGTCAGCAGCAGATGGAGGCAGCGCGGGCGGCGCAGGAGGAGGCACAGGCGGACCAGGCTCCAGCGCAGGCGGATCAGACTCCGGCGAAGGCGGATCAGGCTCCGGCGCAGACGGATCAGGCCATCTCCGATGACGAAGATGCGTAGTGCACTAGGTAGTACGTAGGATATATATTGCATGCTTTTGTATGGAACTGAACTATTTTGTTTTTGCTGATGCTTCAAAAAAAATATTGCATGCTTTTGTACATGGAGGGAGTGACATATGGGTGGGTAAAAAATGTGGGCGAAGCCCGCACATAGTACTGCACCCTGGCCTCGGTCTATGGCACCTGGAAGGTGGAGACGCGTGCGAGAAGAGAGGAACCAGTGGCAGCGACCGTCGCTGCGTCCGTGGCGGCGCGCATCGGCGCATGCAGGCAGGCTAGCTGGATCACGTGGCATGCATAGCAGGCTTCTATATAGTGGCGGCGCATGTCGATCGGTATGCCCTAGACTTTAATTGCCACGCTGAATTGAACCGGCAGCAGCGACAATCCCTGCGTCCGTGGCGGCTCACAGGAAGGTTGTGTCCGTGGCGGCGCGCATCGGCGCAAGCAAGCAGGCTAGCTGGATTATGTCGCGCATGCATAGCAGGCTTGTCATGGCGGCTTGCATCAGCGCATGCACGCGGGCGTTTAATGCAACAGCCCAAACGAAACCACGTCCCAACGGTCCAACCGGCGCCACCATCCAACATGCGACACAGTCCAGCGCAGCCCCACACGTCAGAATGGTCAAAGGAGGGCAACACAGTCCAAGGTGGCCCCACTAGGCAGGTCCAATGGGCGACACAGTCCAGCGTGGCCCCACACGTCAGCAGTTAACGGTCAAACCATTGACCCAACGGCATCCTCCGTTGTGACCAATAGTGAGGGTTTCAGACTAGGGAGTGGGGAAAAGTGAGCAAAAGTTAAGGGCGTGGGGATGAATGAGTACAACTAAGGAACCAGGGGCACAAGAATAGAAATCCTAAAAAGGATTGGGCTACCTTGCTGCACCATGGTTACTATTGTTACTTGTTACTCATTACAAATTATCTTGCTGCAAAACTATCAACTACTTCTACTCACATCACTTGTAGAGAATACCTTGCTGAAAACTGCTTATCATTTTCTTCTGCTCCTCGTTGGGTTCGACACTCTTACTTATCGAAAGGACTATGATATATCCCCTATACTTGTGGGTCATCAGCGATCAATACACAAAGCATGGGGATTTACCGCCACATGGTGTGATTAACCTGTCGTTGTTTCGAGTTATACCCCACTTAGAAAAGGCAAGAAGCAGTGAGGGGGAGGGTTGTACGCACCCTTTACCTCTTCTTCCTTCATCTTCCTCCTCGAGCTCTGATATGTCCATTTTGCATCATGTTTTCCCATTGTTATTTATTATGTTTTGAGTCATCATTACACGTTATGATGCAATCCTAATGCCTTTTCTCTCTTATTTTGCAAATTCCATACAAAGAAGGAGATTGCCGATAGCTGGAATTCTGGACCGGAAAAGACCACCGAAGAGCTGGATATTCTCTGGAACACCAAATGAGCTGAAAATTGATGGAGGATTATTTTGGAATATATAAAAATTATTGACGAAAGAATAAATAGAAGGGGACCCACCAGGTGGCCACGAGCCAGGGGAGCGCCACCCTAGCTCGTGCCCCCCTGACAGGCCTCCGGTGCCCATCTTATCCTATATGATGTGATTTACCCTAGAAAAAAAATCGAAAGAAGACTTTCGGGATGAAGCGCCGCCGTCTCGAGGTGGAACCTGGGCATGAGCACTTTTTGCTCTCCGGTGGAGCGATTTCATCGGGGAAACTTCCCTCCGGGAGGGGGAAATCGAAGCCATCATCATCACCAACGCTTCCTCCATCGTGGTAGGACTAATCTTCATCAACATCTTCACCAGCACCATCTCATCTCAAACCCTAGTTCATCTGTTGTATTCAATCTTTGTCTCCAAACCTCATATTGGTACCTGTGGGTTGCTAGCAGTGTTGATTACATCTTGTAGTTGATGCTAGTTGGTTTAATTGGTGAAAGATTATATGTTCAGATCCTTAAGCATATTCATTACACCTCTGATCTTGAACATGCTGCTGCTTTGTGAGTAGTTACTTTTGTTCTTGAGGACATGGGAGAAGTCTTGTCATAAATAATCATGTGATGTTGGTATTCGTTTGATATTTTGATGACATGTATGTTGCTCTTCCTTTGGTGGTGTCGTGGGAACGTCGACTACATGACACTTCACCATATTTGGGCCTAAAGAAAAGCATTGGGGAATAATAAGTAGATGATGGGTTGCAAGAGTGACAGAAGCTTAAACCCTAGTTTATGAGTTGTTCCGTAAGGGGTTGATTTGGATCCACATGTTCAATGCTATGGTTAGATTTATCTTAATTCTTCTTTTATAGTTGCGGATGCTTGCAAGAGGGGGTAATCATAAGTGGGTTGTTTGTTCAAGTAAGAACAACACCCTAGCACCGGTCCACCAACATTTCAAATTATCAGAGTAACGAACGCGAATCAACTAAACATGATTGTCAGTGTGGAAACCGATAGACCTCGGGGTAGGGGGTCCCGAGCTGTGGATCTCGGACAGATGGTAATAGGAACAAAGAGATGATGTTTACCCAGGTTCGGGTCCTCTTGATGGAGGTAATACCCTACGTCCTGCTCTTGTTTATATCGATGGAGAAGTATCGAGTACAAAGTTGACCTACCTCGAGATCGCCAGATGTGTTCTAACTCTAGGGCTAGGTGAATGTTATTGTGTTGATGTCCTTTCTACGAGCTAAACCCCACAGTTTATATATACGCCAGGTAGGGTATCTAGGGTTACAAAGGTCGGTATCTTGGCATAGAGGCGTTAGGAGAAGTCTTGGAGTATAAGCCAAGCCTTCGGTAGATACAGTCTTGTACAGCTTCCGGAGTCCATCTTGGGAGGAATGAGGGCCCATCGGTCCAATCCGAGGAGCATGAGCCGACTAGGCTACCACCCCCTAGTCCAGGACACCGTCAATAGCCCCCGAACTGGTCTTCTATGCCGAGGACGATTCCTTGACGAAGATAACCTTGGATCCAAAGTCCTTCGCTTGACAGACGAGTTCCCCTTCATGATTTACAAACTCCCGAAGTGGCGTCCTATAATCAAGCCCTAACCAAGCTCGTACTTTACCCGAAGAGACGAGGTAACTTAGCCTCGGAGGCCGACCACACAGGTGTGAATAGTGCCATCTAGCTTGACAACTTTATTGAAGCGGCGCACCCCATGACAGGTCGAGCAGTTACTGCCTAGTCCGAATGACGGCCCGAGGCATCCTTTTCACTGGCATGTCCCATCGAGGTGGAGATCGTGCCCGTTTTCTTAGGGATATCATCAAGATTTTGTTTGCCCCATATGCCCAACGACATCTTCTGCGGGAGTGGTGTGTTTATCGGTGCGGTAAGGGGGACTCTTGGCCTTTCAATAGCCTATAAGAGTAAAAATAGGACGGTACAAGCAACCACGCTATCATTACCCCCGCCTGCTGCTGTGTCTAGCTCTAGTGCCCAGATCCATTCTCGCACCCAAGCTCCCTTGTCCAGCCATGGCCGATGCCCTCATGGGGCACTAGGGTGGTTCCTCCGTAATGGACGACACCATCCTGGAGCTGCATGCCGATGGGTACCTTTTCTCTACCATCGGCGCCCGCGCTCCCAACGCCAACCAGCAAGTGCCCGCTCCCAATGTAGGGGAGCGGGTAGTCTTCATTTCCCACCTCACCCGAGGCCTGGGATTCCCGCTGCACCCTTTCGTGTGCGGGATGATGTTCTACCATGGGCTCGACTTCCACGACATGGCCCCAAACTCCATTCTTCACCTCGCCTCCTTCATCACAGTCTGCAAGGCCTTCCTCCACTGTGAACCACACTTCGGCTTCTGGTTGAAGACCTTCGGAGCCAAGCCGAAGTCCAGCGGCTCCAATCTGGCGGAGTGTAGAGGGGCCATGGCCAACAAGAATCAAAATGATGACTGGTTCCAAGGCACTTTCATCAAGACGGTAAAGGAATGGTAGCGCGAGTGGTTTTACATCATTGAGCCGCTCGCCCCTGGCCAAACCGACGTCCCGGCCGAAACCCCCAAGGAAGCTCAAGTCCTGGAGGGAGGAACGCATCGACTAGGAGGATGCCAACAAGGTGGAGGCACTGATCAAGAAGATCAAGTGGTGGTCCATCGAGAAGAACCTCCAGCTCCCCAAGGTGATCAAGGTCATGCTAAACCGCCGGGTCCACCCGCTCCAATTTCGGGACAAACTGATGTGGGAGTATAAACCCGAGGACGCGGGGCCCGTTCTCCACTTCTTCCATACCAATTTAGTCGGCATGTGGACGCGGCTGCTCGAGATGCCCAAGGACGAGATCCCTGAGGAGGGGCAAGACCTCGGCTTCGAGGCCGCCGATGGAGCCCCAGAAGTAAGTGTTCTAACACAAGCGTTTATATTATTCTTTCTCCGCTTGGTGAGACAGACTTAAACGAATCGTCTTGCTTGATGATACGTCTCCAACGTATCTACTTTTCCTCACCCTTTTGCCCTTGTTTTGGACTCTAATTTGCATGATTTGAATGGAACTAACCCGGACTGACGCTGTTTTCAGCAGAACTACCATGGTGTTGTTTTTGTGCAGAAATAAAAGTTCTCGGAATGGAACGAAACTTTTTGGAGAATTATTTTAGAATATATGTGAATTATTGGAGCCAAAATCTACCGAAGAGGGGGACCAGGGTGGCCAGCACCCACCAGGGCGCGCCAGGCCCCCTAGGCGCGCCCTAGTGGGTTGTGCCCACCTCGTGGCCCCACTGACCCTAATTCCGCCACTATAATTTCCTATTTTCGGAGAAAAAAATCAGAGAGAAAGTTTCATCGCGTTTTACAATACGAAGCCGCCGCCACCTCCTGTTCTTCATCGGGAGGCCAGATCTGGAGCCCGTTTGGGGCTCAGGAGAGGGGAATCTTCGGTCTTGGTCATCACCAACCTTTCTCCATCGCCAATTCCATGATGCTCCTCACCGGGAGTGAGTAATTCTTTTGTAGGCTTGCTGGTCGGTGAGAAGTTGGATGAGATTCATCATGGAATCGAGTTAGTTTTATTAGGGCTTGATCCCTAGTATCCACTATGTTCTGAGATTGATGTTGCTATGACTTTGCTATGCCTAATGCTTGTCACTAGGGCCTGAGTGCCATGATTTCAGATCTGAACCGTTTATGTTATCATCTCTATATCTATGTTCTTGATCCGATCTTGCCTAGTCATATGCACCTATTACGTGTTATGATCCGTCAACCCCATAGTGACAATATTTGGGATACTTCGCGGTGATGACCGTAGTTTGAGGAGTTCATGTATTCACCATGTGTTAATGCTTTGTTCCGGTTCTCTATTAAAAGGAGGCCTTAATATCCCTTAGTTTCCTTATGGACCCCGCTACCACAGGAGGGTAGGATAAAAGATGCCATGCAAGTTCTTTTCCATAAGCACGTATGACTATTTACGGAATACATGCATACATTACATTGATGAACTGGAGCTAGTTCTGTGTCGCCCTAGGTTATGACTGTTACATGATGAATATCATCCAACGAGTTACCGATCCAGTGCCTACGAGTTTTTCACCTATTGTTCTTGCTAAGTTACTATTGATGTTGCTGCTGCTCCAACTGCTTCAAAACTATTGCTACTACTGTTACCGCTACTATTACTGTCACTACTGCTATCAAACTATCATATTACTGTGCTACTGATCACTTTGCTGCAGATATTTAATCTCCAGGTGTGGTTGAATTGACAACTCAACTGCCCATATTACTTTGTCTTCTCCTCTTGAATAAAATGTTTGCAGATTCCACTTAGTCCACGGCACTCTTGCACTATATTATCTTCTTATCGTTCGGTCGTGCAAGTGAAAGGCAATAATGAGGACATTTGATGAATTGACTGTGGCAGAGAAAGGCGGGTATGAACTCAACTTGTTTTTGTTTTTGTAAATATGTTTAACCTAGTATCCCTTGATTCAACTCATTATGATCAAACATGTTTGCAATGACCATTAGAGATTATAGTTGTTCATGCCATGCTTAAGTAGCTAGGAGTGGATAATGATTTATCTTGGGTGTCAACATGCATTAAAATGGCTGTGATGCGGTATGATGATATGGTATCCTCCTCTGAATGTTTCAAGTGGCTTGACTTGGCATATGTTCATGCATGTAGTTGAATCAAAACCAACATAGCCTTCATGATATTTATGTTCATGGTGTCCATATCCTACTCATGCTAGTATTCAATGTTGATTATATGTAATGCATGTGCATGACCGTTTTCGCTCTCTAGCTGGCCGCTTCTCAATCTAATTGCTAGCCTTCGCCTATGCTAAGCGGGAATACTGCTTGTGCATCAAAACCCTTAAACCATGTTATGCCAGATGATTCCACCATATCTACCTATATGAGGTATTACCCTGCCGTTCCAAGTAAATTTGCATGTGCCACCTCTAAAAATTCAAATGAACATCTGTTTTGTGTGCCTGGACCGCTCATGGAGCGACAGGGGGCGGTCAGTATCTTCCATGCTAAGCGGGTTATTCTCATGATGAATGTTTATTCACTTGTCCTTACACAAGAGGGGCGGTAATAGGGATTCCCAGTCCCGAAATGAAAAAATCAAAAATAATTAAACAAAACTCCCCCAGGAATGTTGTTGGTTTTGACGGTACCCGTGGATGCGGCCCACCGTGGAGTGTGATTGTTGGTGAAGGGGGAGTAAACCTTTACTTTTACCGCTTGGGAACCGCCGCTAATTTGTTTAGCATGGAAGATATCGATAACTCTTGGTCGTGACGTTGATAGGAAGGGTGTACCTCTCAAAATTATATCTATCTTTGTTTTAAACTTTGAGCTCTGGCACCGCTGCAAATCCATGCTTCCCTCTGCGAAGGGACTATCTATTTACTTTTATGTTGAGTCATCACCTTCTCAAATAAGCACCAGACCTGAGAGCACTATTGCCATCCTCATGCATTGTGTATAGTTGATGTTGGGTGCAGCATGACTGGATCTTTTCTACCATGAATTACAATGGTTGGTCGCTACTTGAACTTTGGAGGTGCTCTGCATTTATGTTTTGCGGTCTCAGAAAGGGCTAGCGAGATACCACTATTGTCATATTGTATCATGATTGTTTTGACAAAGTGTTGGCGCTTGAGATATCTTATTATTGCTCGCTAGTTGCTTATGTTATTGTTATCAGTTCATATAATTTCTAAGAGTAATTGTTGACATGGTTAGTCATAATCTTTGTTGAAAACCGGGGTGCTACTTAAGCATATATATGTAAACAAGAACAAAAGAGTTCATAAAAGTTTTTCTTTATCACTTTCAGTTTGTCAACTGAATTGCTTGAGGACAAGCAAAGGTTTAAGCTTGGGGGAGTTGATACGTCTCCAACATATCTACTTTTCCTCACCCTTTTGCCCTTGTTTTGGACTCTAATTTGCATGATTTGAATGGAACTAACCCGGACTGACGCTGTTTTCAGCAGAACTACCATGGTGTTGCTTTTTGTGCAGAAATAAAACTTCTCGGAATGGAACGAAACTTTTTGGAGAATTATTTCAGAATATATGTGAATTATAGGAGCCAAAATCTACCGAAGAGGGGGGCCAGGGTGGCCAGCACCCACCAGGGTGCGCCAGGCCCCCTGGGCGTGCCCTGGTGGGTTGTGCCCACCTCGTGGCCCCACTGACCCTAATTCCGCCACTATAAATTCCTATTTTCGGAGAAAAAAATCAGAGAGAAAGTTTCATCGCGTTTTACAATACGGAGCCGCCGCCACCTCCTGTTCTTCATCGGGAGGCTAGATCTGGAGCCCGTTTGGTGCTCAGGAGAGGGAAATCTTCGGTCTTCGTCATCGCCAACCTTTCTCCATCGCCAATTCCATGATGCTCCCCACCGGGAGTGAGTAATTCCTTCATAGGCTTGCTGGTTGGTGAGGAGTTGGATGAGATTCATCATGTAATCAAGTTAGTTTTGTTAAGGCTTGATCCCTTGTATCCACTATGTTCTGAGATTGATGTTGCTATGACTTTGCTATGCCTAATGTTTGTCAGTAGGGCCCGAGTGCCATGATTTCAGATATGAACCGTTTATGTTATCATCTCTATATCTATGTTCTTGATCTGATCTTGCCTAGTCATATGCACCTATTACATGTTATGATCCGTCAACCCCATAGTGACAATATTTGGGATACTTCGTGGTGATGACCGTAGTTTGAGGAGTTCATGTATTCACCATGTGTTAACGCTTTGTTCCGGTTCTCTATTAAAAGGAGGCCTTAATATCCCTTAGTTTCCTTATGGACCCCTCTGCCACGGGAGGGTAGGACAAAAGATGTCATGCAAGTTCTTTTCCATAAGCACGTATGACTATTTACGGAATACATGCCTACATTACATTGATGAACTGGAGCTAGTTCTGTGCCGCCCTAGGTTATGACTGTTACATGATGAATATCATCCAACAAGTTATCGATCCAGTGCCTACGAGTTTTTCACCTATTGTTCTTGCTAAGTTACTATTGCTGCTGCTGCTGTTCCAACTGCTTCAAAACTATTGCTACTACTGCTACTGTCACTACTGCTATCAAACTATCATATTACTGTGCTACTGATCACTTTGCTGCAGATATTTAATCTCTAGGTGTGGTTGAATTGACAACTCAACTGCTAATACTCTCAAGTATTCTTTGGCTCCCCTTGTGTCGAATCTATAAATTTGGGTTGAATACTCTACCCTCGAAAACTGTTGCGATCCCCTATACTTGTGGGTTATCAAGACCTTTTTCTGGCGCCGTTGCCGGGGACCATAGCAATATTTGTTGAGTCACTTGGGATTTATATCAATTTATCACTATGAAGAATCTGAAGGATCCGTAGACTTAGATTTTTCCCTCTAAGACGAGGGGAGGTAAGGAATTGCCATCTAGCTCTGCACTTGATTCACCTTGTGTTATGAGTAAGCTTGCAACACCACCACATGCTAGTAATCCTGATATGTCGCAAGTTATTTATGATGCTACCTCTGCTATGAATTATGCTATTGATGATGCTAGTACCATGCTTGATGATAATGTGCCGCTAGGAGAATTTCTTGATGAACAAATTGCTAGAGCAAAAGAGAATGGAACTACTGAATCTGATGAGATTGCTGAAACTGATGAAGCTTGTGAAACTGATGATGACTATGAAACACCTACTAGTCCTAGCTCTCCTAAGTTTGAAATGCCTAAGATACCTGAAGGTTATGTTATGGACGAAGAGATAACTAGAGAAATTCTTTCTTGCAAGGATAGAAACGATCTTAAGAATTTGCTACGCAAGTATAAGGAAAAGACTCTGAATGCTAGAATGAAATGTGATCCCAAGTTTGCTAATTCACCTATCTTTGTTACCGATAAGGATTATGAGTTCTCTGTCGACCCAGAGTTAATTACTTTGGTTGAATCTGATCCTTTCCATGGCTATGAAGCTGAAACTGTAGTGGCACACCTTACTAAGCTGAATAATATAGCCACCCTCTTTGCTCATGATGAGAAGATTCGCTACTATTATATCCTTAAGTTATTTCCGTTCTCGTTAAAGGGTGATGCTAAGACATGGTACAATACTTTTGCTCCTGGTTGTGTGCGTAGTCCCCAGGATATGATCTATTACTTCTCTGAAAAATAGTTTCCTACTCATAAGAAATAAGTTGCCTTACAGGAAATATTTAACTTTGTGCAAATTGAAGAAGAGAGTCTCCCACAAGCTTGGGGGAGGCTTCTCCAATTGCTTAATGCTTTGCCTGATCATCCTCTCAAGAAAAATTAAATACTTGATATCTTTTATAATGGACTAACCGATGCTTCTAGGGACTTCCTAGATAGTTGTGTTGGTTGTGTTTTCAGGGAACGAACTGTTGAACAAGATGAGGAATTATTGAATAACATATTGAAGAATTATGATGATTGGACTTCTCCTGAACCACCGCCTAAACCCACTCCGAAGAAGAGGGGTATCTTATTTCTCAGTCCTGAAGATATGCAAGAGGCAAAGAAATCTATGAAGGAAAAAGGTATTAAAGCTGAGGATGTTAATAATTTGCCACCTATTGAAGAAATACATGGCCTTGACACACCACCACCTCCACAGGTGGTAGAGGTAAATTATTTATTAAAGTTTAATGAAGGTGACATCCCTCACAATAAACATCCTAGTCAATGCTTATATGAGTTTGACAACTATATTATGAAGCAAGATCATTTCAATGCTCATGTTCTGAAACAATTGAAATACAATTCTGATATGATTGCTCGCTTGAGTGACATGCTATTTAGAATCAGTAATGATGTTAGAGGTGTAGGAAAGCATGCCTCTATGGTTCAAACTCAGTTAGAACAAGTTGCTAAGTCTCAAAAAGAGTTGCTTGATGAAATGAATAATAATATGCATGATTTTGCTGCTAGAGAATTGAACAAGATTCTCAGAGAATTAATCCCGATGCACCTAGTCCTTCTAAGAAGAAAAAGAAAAAGAAAAATGATAGGACTTCGCATACCTCTAGTGAACCTGAGACACAAAAACCTCCTGATAATAATGATGTCTCTATTTCTGATGCTGAAACTCAATCTGGTAGTGAACATTCACCTAGTGATAATGAAAATGATAATGATGGTGTTCATGATGATGCTCAACCTAGTAATGACAAAGAACCAGATAATGATGTTGAAATAGAGCCTGCTCCTGATCTTGATAACCCACAACCTAAAAATAAACAGTATGATAAAAGAGACTTTGTGGCTAGGAAACATGGTAAAGAAAGAGGGTCATGGGTTCAAAAACCCATGCCCTTTCCACCTAAGCCATCTAAGAAAAAGGATGATGAAGAATTTGAACGCTTTGCTGAAATGATTAGCCTAGTCTTTTTGCGTACCCGCTTAACCGATATCCTAAAGATGGCCCCTTATGCAAAGTATAGGAAAGACATCATCACAAATAAAAGAAAGATACCGGAAGCTAAAATCTCCACCATGCTTGCTAATTATTATTTTAAGGATGGAGTACCTAAAAGACTAGGAGATCCCAGAATACCAACTATACCTTGCTCCATTAAGAGAAACTATGTCAAAACTGCTTTGTGTGATTTGGGAGCCGGTGTTAGTGTTATGCATTTCTCCTTATATAAAAGACTTGATTTGAATAAACTCACACCTACTGAGCTATCATTGCAAATGGCTGACAAATCAACGGCCATACCTATCGATATTTGTGAAGATGTGCCCGTTGTTGTTGCAAATGTTACTATCTTAACGAACTTTGTTATTCTTGAGATGCCCGAGGACGACAACATGTCGATTATCCTTGGTAGACCCTTTTTGAATACTGCAGGGGCTGTTATTGATTGCAATAAAAGCAAAGTCACTTTTCATATCAATGGTAATGAGCACACTGTGCACTTTCCGAAGAAACAATTCCAAGTGAATGGTATAAATGTTATTGAAGAATCTCCGACCATCACTATTGGAAGTTTTCAATTACCTCTTCCTACTGCCAAAAAGAAATATGATATACTTATTGTCGGGGATATTCACATCCCCATTGAGGTAACCTAGTGTTTTACGAAAGTTCTTCGGTTTCATGCTAATCGGAAGTGGTTGTTAATAAGACTTGATCAACCTTATTAATGGATCATTTTTGAGAGGTATGAAGTCGATGAATTTTGTAAGCACAACTCTCTGCTCCCACTTTTTATTTTCTGTTTTAGTTAGCAAATAAAATAAAATGCCATGTTTATCCTGTTTTCTATTTTCTCCGTCCAATAAAAAATGACCCAAAAAAAAATTCTCAGAATGCCGTGAAAATTTAACACGATTTTTTTCCGAATATTTATGAATTTTTGGTGCAAATAATACCAAGGGGGTGCACCTGGTGCCCACAAGACTCCAGGGCGCGCCAGCACCCCCAAGCGCGCCCTGGTGGGTTGTGGACCCACGTGGGCCCCCTCACTTATCTCTTTAGCCCACATCCCCTACCTCCAGAAAAAATCACCACAGCCACCATTCTCGTGTTCTTGCTCTCAAACCTACGGATTTCGATCTCTTTGCTCGAAGCTCCGTTTCTGAAACTTTTTGGAGGGATTGCTACTTGGTTTGTGACTCCTCCATTGCTCCAATTAGTTTTTGTTTTAGTGGGTTATTTGTAGAGTAACTAGCTACTCTTGGTGCTGCTGTAGATGGGCTTGCATGTTGAATTCTTAGAGTTCTAAGTAGTTTGAATGCTCAATATGGCCTCTATGCATGCTTGGGAGTAGTTGCTAACAATCTTACAAAGTTTTGTTGACAAAAAAATTTGTGGACTAAATTTTTTCAGAATTTTTATAGGAATAAAATGCAAATCTTTAGGAAGTTCTCCTCCAAGAAAAATGCCAAGGGATTCATTGGGAATCATCGGACAATGACCTTCACACCCCAAGAAAGGTGGAGGTGCGGCCGTGCGAATAGATGCATGATGCCTTCATGGAGGAGGTCGGGTTCCATCAAGAGTTCGCTCAGTTTGTTGCAAACGCTGGGTTGACCGAGTTCCTTGCAGAAAGTGTGACCAATATCACATCCTTACAAATTCCTTTGTGCAAAGCTTTCATTATCTAGGGAGAAACAACCCTCCTGAAGTGCAGTTTAATCTTTATGCTGAAACTTACACAATGCCACTAACTGACTTCTGCAACATATGCTTGATTCCTTCTGATGGGGACTTGAGAGAACCTAGGCCATCTGAGTTTGAGGATTTTCTCCTCACGTTAACTGTGGGTCGGGATAGAGGCGTGTCGAGCGCCACTGCTACCAGCTTACAGTTTCCCACAGTACATTATTTCGCTTTGGTCATCGCTAAGTGTTTAACCGCTAGGGAGAAGGTCGGCGCACTCAGTGACCCTGACCTTGCTATTTTACGTCGTGCACTTTATGATGATCACACCTTTAGTATGGGGGCTATTATTGCTCGTCGCTTACATCTTAACAAAACTAAGGGAAAGATACATGGTGGTATTTATGCTACTCGTCTAGCGAGACACTTTAGAGTCCAGTTTCGCCCACATGATTATCTCTTATCCCGAGTTTACCTTGATCACAAGTCACTGCAGGCTCACCAATTCCTAGATGTAACCGATTCTCCCCGTGACATTCATTATAACCTAGTATTTAGCAAGGAAACACATGATGTTATTCTGTTGCCTACACCTGCTTTGTTTGATTCTATTGCCAGGAACGGATACAGGATCATGCCAGATGACATTATAGCTTACCGGAACAACCTAGCCGCTGCTGAGGAGGAGCCCCAGGGGTGGGTGTAGGATCGAAAGTATGTCTAGAGGGGGGGGTGATTAGACTACTTGAGCAAATAAAAATTCTACCTTTTCCCAATTTTAAGTGTTGGCAGATTTTAGCAATGATAGCGAGTCAAGTACACCCTACACATGCATGTCTAAGAGTATAGCAGCGGAAAGTAACAACAAGCATGTATAGTAGAGGGTAGGGAGGAAGATCAAACGCAATTTGAAGACACGAAGATTTTTCCCGTTGTTCCGATAGGTGGTGCTATCGTACGTCCACGTTTATGGAGTCTTCAACCCACGGAGGGTAACGGTCGCGAGAGTCTACGGAGGGCTCCACCCATAAGGGTCCACGAAGTAGCAACCTTGACTATTCCATAACGGCTTCCGTCCCCGAAGGACTAGCCTCACTATGGGTAGATCTTCACGAAGTAGGCGATCTCCTTGCCCGTACAAACTTCTTGGTTCAACTCCGCAACACGAAGTAGGAGGCTCCCAAGCGACACCTAACCAATCTAGGAGGCACCACCCTCCAAAAGGTTATAGGCTCGGTAATGTCGATGAACTCCTTGCTCTTGTGCTTCAAGATGATAGACTCCTCAACACACAATCACTCTCTCACAGATTTGGCTATGGTAGAAGAGATTGATTTGGTGGAAAGCAACTTGGGGAGGCTAGAGATCAAGATTAATATGGTAGGAATGGAATAGCTTGATCTCAACACATGAGTAGGTGGCTCTCTCTCAGAAAATAGGATGGGGCAAGTATGGAATAGTTCTGAGTGCTTCTCTTTCGAGTGGGTGGTGGTGAAGGGGTATATATAGGCATCCCCAAAAATCCAACCGTTACACCTAAATTAACCAACTCGGTGACACCGAAGTATAAAACTCGGTGGTACCGAAGTGACCAAAGGCAGTAACTTTTGAATCTCGATGAGACCGATACATAACTCTCGGTGGTACCGATTAGGTGACCAACGGTCAGATTGCACAACTCGGTGACGCCGATTCTCACGTCTTGGTGGTACCGATTCTTGACCATGGCTAACCAGATAGTTGGTCCAGAAACTCGGTGGGACCGATTCACAAAACTCGGTGGTACCGATTCTTGTGAATGGCTAACCAGGGAGTTGGTCCAAAAACTCGGTGAGACCGACTGGCAAAACTCGGTGGTACCGAAGACTGAAAATAGCTAAACAGAAAGTTGGCAACTAAACTCGGTGGCACCGATGCAGAATCAGTTGCACCGAATGGCTAGGGTTTGGCATGGGTCTGTCTGAGTTTGGGAATCGGTGGGACCGAGTGGGAATTGTTGGTTGCACCGATTTTGGATGTTTGGCTTGGACAGGCTTTTGTGGAAGAGTTTGTGGGTGTTTTGGGTGACTATCACTTGTGCACGTGGAGCATCTTGTTCACCAATAGTACCTTACCCCCTTTTAATAGTATTGGCTTTCCTATGGACTTAAAGTGATTTCTCACAAAGTAAAATGTAGAGTCCTCTTGCTTGAAGCTTTGCCAATCCATTTCCTTGCATCTAGGGGTATCTCCACAATCCTTTTGCCATCCCTATCATTGAACTTTTCCTGAAATATGCTTAGTGGAAACATTAGTTCAATGACATATATGTTGTTATTAATTACCAAAACCACCAAGGGAGCAAATGTGCTTTCAATCTCCCCCTTTTTGGTAATTGATGACAACATATAGATCAAAGCTTCGACAAATTATATAATCAAAGAATATGATCGTCGCTTTGAGAAGTATGTGATAAGCAAGAGCTCCCCCTAAATTTGTGCATTGTTTTAAATTTGCGTTTGAATGCACATGCACAATCGATTAGGTACATGGGGCACTCTTTCATGTCACATACAACTTGGTGGTGTGCGAGAATAATAAGAATAAATATCATAGCACAACACAATCAAGTAACGGTGAATGATCATTTCATAAGCATCATAATTATAGGAAGTAGTAGCAATACACATCAAGTGTATGATCAAACACCAACAAAGTTTAACACAATTAAACCAACAGATATCAAATGTTTTGAAAAGCGATAAAAACCAATGCTCTCTCTCTCTCTCAGCCTAAAGATCTATATACATCTTATCCCCCTTTGGCAACAAGTTACCAAAAAGTTCAAAGCTATATAGCTAATCGTTCTTCTGGGGCTGATCTCCTCCGGTGGTCGATGAAGGAGTCGAGAGAACGACATCAGCGAAGATGTCGGCAGATGTCATGGACGGAGTCGGTGTAGCAACTGGATGAACTGGAGGAGCTGATGGAGCTGAAGAGGCTGTAGCAGGTGCTGATGAAGAAGGTCGCAACTCTGAAGCTGCCACTGTAGCTGATCTAGCCTGAGTAGTGAACTGAGTGCTAGGCCTGAGAGGTGCACAATCCTCCTCATCATCATCAGTGGAATGAGGGCTAGGCACTGCATCAACTTCCTTCTTGAGCTCATCAACTGTCTTAGTCGGCCCATCCACCTTGTTGTTGAGAGTGTGAAACTTGTTGTCAACAATCCTCGCAAGACTTTCCTGGTTCTTCAATACCTCGCTGATGTCCTTCTACATGTGGAGCATAGTGCTGAGTAGGAGATCCATCTGTTCACTCCTTGACCTGGGCAACTGAGAACTAGAGTCTGTGGCAGCCTCTGCATGTGCCTATGCTATAGCAGATGTGGGATGATCTGGGTTCATCACCACAACATTGTCTTCTAGATCGGGCAGTAGCGGCAAATGTGGTCTATCAAGAGCAAAGATGTGCTTCTCCAGCTTGGAGTTGATAAGCATCTGGATGTAGGGTGCATAGCAGTAAGAGCGCTTCTGATCAGCAGCAACCCTCTTCACAGTCTCTACTATCAAATCCATCACTCTGAATCTCGTATGTTGATCTAGGTGGAGCAGCATGTTGATGGAATAGCCTCTGATCATCTTGTCGTCTCCAGACTTAGGCATCAGTGTGTGCCTCAAGATGGTGTTGATAGTACGCAGACCAGCCTGGAGGAAGTAAATGGATCCTAACTTGTGAGACTTCAAGTTTGCAGCAGGGATCTCATTGTACATGTTCTTCATAGCATCATGGCTAGCCTTGGGCTCATTGTATACATTTATGTCTCCATCTTCCACCTGTGGGACTCCTAAGATGGCAGCCCACTCCTCAACAGTTGATTCATATCTTGCTCCTTCAGTCATCCATACAATTCTACCATCTCCATAGAAGTGAGCAGTGGAGTAGAATTGCATGATCATTTCATCATTCCATGCAGTGAATTCCTTGCCAACAAATTTATCCAGACCAATGCAGTGAAAGTTGTCTTGCACACTTGGGAAGTAGTCCTCATTCTCCTTGATATACTTCCAATCTACATACCTCATGTCACTTACAGCAGGGCTCTTATCAAGCAAGATTGTCTCGTAGAAATCTTGTTGCTCCTTGGTATAAAATCTGTAGTCCACAGCTGTTTTTCTTCTCTGAGAATATGGATCAATGGCTCTCCATTCTCTCAAACCAGAGTCCTTCCTCTTCTTCATATCTTCAGCAAGCAAGTGGCTGGCATTGTGCTCTGGAAGGTGTGATCTTAGCTTCATCAAAGCTGTCATATCATCATCCTCAGCTTCCCTAAAGGTGGAGGTCTTGTTCTTGCTGGAAGCTGGTATCTCTCTGGAGAACCTCTTGGGTTTTTCTGCAGCAGCCTTCTTGGGGGGAGTTTTGGTGCCCTTGGATGAAGTGGCCTTAGGCATTGCATCTGCCATGAGCTTCTTCTTCTTCTTAGGAGGAGCCTTGGCAACTGGCTCTTCCTCCTTCTCTTCAGCAACAGCCTCTGCTGGGTCCTCATACATTGAGGTAGGCCTGCCCATGACATGAATGATCCTCTTCCTGGACCTCTTCTTCTCTCCTGCCTTCTTAGGCATAGACTTCTTTGAGGGTGACTCAAGGTGAAGAGTCATTGTTGCTCTAGCACTCTCTGGTGCTCTAGCTGACCCTATGCTAGCATACTCTTTCCTTATGGCTTTCTTCTTCTTGGATGAAGAAGCAGCAGCAGTGGTGTTCTTTGCAACATCATCCTTCTTGGACAGCTCCTCAGGTATGAAATCCTCATCCTCCTCATTTGAGTTGAGCTTCCTTCTTGCCCTAGTAGCAGCCTTGGGCAAATCAGGAGAGCTAGGAACATCATCATAGCTCCCCTCAGGACTAGTGCCTGAGCTCATGTCAGCACTCTGCTCTCTGAGATCATTCTGACTGTCTTCAGCATCTGACATATCTGACCCAGTGAATTAGAGTATAGAAGAGTGGAAGGGATGAGTCATCACAAAATGCAGATGTTTTCAAAGATTTGAACTAAGATTTCTCAAGGTTTGCATTCTGCCAGATGAATATCGGTACAACCGAGGCAAATTTTTCGGATCCACCGAGACAGACAACCTGCATTCCAGGAACTTGGCACCAGTTTCGGTCACACCGAAAATGGGCACTCGGTTCCACCGAGGTGTTCTCAGTTGACCAGAAAATAGAATCGGTGCTATCGATTCTTGTGCATCGGTTCCACCGAGATTCAAGTTGCGGATGACAAACCCTAAAAAAAATTTCGTTCGCTATTCTACTGGAATTCCTTGTGGATGGATCAATCTCAAACTTTGGCTTATCGATGGAAAAGTCCTAATGCGCAAGATTTGGCGGGAGGAGCGCACGAGGGGTCGAAATCGTACCCTAATCCGGTCTCTGTTCGGCAGCTAGGGTTTTGGAGGGGATGACGTTTGAGGAACTAATTTCAAAAGTCGTGTCCGCCTCTATATAAACCCGTGACTGTCGGTGACACCGGTTCTAACTTTTCGGTGTCACCGAGTTCCTCAACTGTATGCTGATAGGGAAACTCGGTGTAACCGAGAAGATGGAATCGGTGATACCGAGGTAGAAAACCAGATCAACCCTAGGCATTCGGTGATACCGAGAATTTGGTATTGGTTCCACCGAGATGCACTTGGGAGGTTTTAATGGTTAGTCCTTTGTCGATACGGAACTCCGAGTGCTCCTCACACAGAGAGATCGAAAAGTCCTTGTTCAAATTTTGTGATGCAGCAAGAATAGAATATGAGACGAGAAAGCATAGATAGCTAGAGAGTGGTCCTAGGCATTCTTGTCCATCCAATTGGCAAAAGTAAAATCAAAAGCCAAATAGCAACAATTGGATGTCCTCGAATGGTTAAAGAAATGCAAACCAACATGCTCACACAATAAGATATCAAATGAAATCATGGCAAACATGCACATACATACTAGCATCTATCAAGCATTTTGGTGATGACGAAGTCATCTATATATGAGTATATTGACATAGGAGCCAAGTAAGAATACTTGATCATAGGTCATACTCATCGTTTAAGCACAAGTGGGGTTACCACTTTTACATAAAGCATTTAATGTTGTCACATACTATGAGATGCTTTAACTCAAGTCTTAGAGTAAAGCTCCCCCTTGATGTGACATCCCCCCATAAGAGGGATGGACTAACCTTGGGTTTTGTCGATGAAGACTTCATGTTGGTGAGGTAGTGGTGGATGCTCATGGTTGATGAAGATCACCAAGAGTTGGGAGCATCCTTGTTGTTTCCTTACTCTTCTTGCCTACATGGGTTAGTCCCAACATACAAGAGACAAATACAAGGATATCTATGGACATGGAGTGCAAAGCATACATGATGATGTCCATGGATTTGTTGATTACCTTGTCCCTTGCTTACCTTTGAGGGAATGTGTGACTCCTTGAACCATTGCATAAAGTTGACGTTGATTGCAACTAGTTCTTACCAATAATGAATGTGAGTGAATTTCATTGGCGGAGTCACCCCTCAAGAAATTCTCTAGTTCTTCTTCTTGGGGACCCACATCAACTTGATGGGGATCCTTGGTGTTGAAGCGGCACTTGTAGAAGTCGAGCTTGAAGTAGCCTTGGGAATCCACTCCACCAAAGCTTGGGATTCATCTTCATATGAGTCAATGTCCTCTTGAAGCTTGTCCTTGCCCTTGAGCTTGTGGTCTTGTGGTGGAAGGTCATATTGAGTGTTTGTTCCCTTGGGAAGAGTATGTTCATACTTCTCCCTTTGAGGAACAAACTTGGGCTTGGGGTATTGACCTTCTTCCCATTCAACTCCATTTGCGTTGAAGTAGCCAATGCCATGGTTCTTCCGGCATCCTCTGTGCTTGCGTACAATTTCCTCAAATTGCTTACACCGGCAAGACTCTTGTCGATACCTTTCTCTATAATCCCTTTCAATAAATTGTTTTCTTGCTCAAGTGTAACTTGGCTAAGAGAATCATTATTAGTGGAATCAATAGAACTACTAGAAGCAACATCATTAGATTTAGCATTTTTAGTGTTGCTAGTAGATGAAGAACCTTTCTTGCCTTTGTTACTAGTTTGTCTAGGTTTAACTTGTGGCATGAATGTAGACAAGAGTAATTGTTTGGCTAGGTAAGATGAAGTCTTCTTTCGAATATCGTCATTGATAGCTTTAAGAAACTCATGTTCTTGCTCCAAGGTGAGCTTCTCGAAGCGTAGCTTCTCATGAGTCCTTACAAGCTCTCTATGATCTTCTAGAGTAGATTCATGGGCTAACTTAAGAGTGTTTAATTCTTTAGTTAGTTGTTCTATTTTCATCTTATCATCATCAACCGACTTATCTTTACTTGAGTCATACCTAGGAGAAGCCCACGATGAAATTGTTGAGTGACCCTCATCTGCATTATTGTTTATCCAACAAAGAGCCCATATTACTTTGTCTTCTCCTCTTCAATAAAATGTTTGCAGATTCCAACTTAGTCCACGGCACTCTTGCACTATTATTATCTTCTTATCGTTCGGTCGTGCAAGTGAAAGGCAATAATGAGGACATTTGATGAATTGACTGTGGCAGAGAAAGGCGGATATGAACTCAACTTGTTTTTATTTTTGTAAATATGTTTAACCTAGTATCCCTTGATTCAACTCATTATGATCAAACATGTTTGCAATGACCATTAGAGATTATAGTTGTTCATGCCATGCTTAAGTAGCTAGGAGTGGATAATGATTTATCTTGGGTGTCAACATGCATTAAAATGGCTGTGATGCGGTATGATGATATGGTATCCTCCTCTGAATGTTTCAAGTGGCTTGACTTGGCACATGTTCACGCATGTAGTTGAATCAAAACCAACATAGCCTTCATGATATTTATGTTCATGGTGTCCATATCCTACTCATGCTAGTATTCAATGTTGATTATATGTAATGCATGTTCATGACCGTTTTCTCTATCTAGCTGTCCGCTTCTCAATCTAATTGCTAGCCTTCGCCTGTACTAAGCGGGAATACTGCTTGTGCATCAAAACCCTTAAACCAAGTTATGCCAGATGAGTCCACCATATCTACCTATATGCGGTTTTACCCTGCCGTTCCAAGTAAATTTGCATGTGCCACCTCTAAAAATTCAAATGAACATCTGTTTTGTGTGCCTGGACCGCTCATGGAGCGACAGGGGGCGGTCAGTATCTTCCATGCTAAGCAAGTTATTCTCATGATGAGTCTTTATTCACTTGTCCTTACACGAGCGGAGCGGTAATAGGGATTCCCAGTCCCGAAATCAAAAAATCAAAAATAATTAAACAAAACTCCCCCAGGAATGTTGTTGGTTTGGACGGTACCCATGGATGCGGCCCGCCGTGGAGTGTGATTGTTGGTGAAGGGGGTGTAAACCTTTACTTTTACCGCTTCAGAACCGCCACTAATTTGTTTAGCATGCAAGATATCGATAACTCTTGGTCGTGACGTTGACAGGAAGGGTGTACCTCTCAACATTATATCTATCTCTGTTTCAAACTTTGAGCTCTGGCACCGCTGCAAATCCATGCTTCCCTCTGCGAAGGGACTATCTATTTACTTTTATGTTGAGTCATCACCTTCTCAAATAAGCGCCAGACCTGAGAGCACTATTGTCATCCTCATGCATTGTGTATAGTTGATGTTGGGTGCAGCATGACTGGATCTTTTCTACCATGAATTACAATGTTTAGTCACTGCTTGAACTTTGGAGGTGCTCTGCATTTATGTTTTGCGGTCTCAGAAAGGGCTAGCGAGATACCACTATTGTCATATTGTATCATGATTGTTTTGACAAAGTGTTAGCGCTTGAGATATCTTATTATTGCCCGCTAGTTGCTTATGTTATTGTTATGAGTTCATATAATTTCTAAGAGTTATTGTTGACATGGTTAGTCATAATCTTTGCTGAAAACCTGGGTGCTACTTAAGCATATATATGTAAACAAGAACAAAAGAGTTCATAAAAGTTTTTCTTTATCACTTTCAGTTTGTCAACTGAATTGCTTGGGGACAAGCAAAGGTTTAAGCTTGGGGGAGTTGATACGTCTCCAACGTATCTACTTTTCCTCACCCTTTTTCCCTTGTTTTGGACTCTAATTTGCATGATTTGAATGGAACTAACCCGGACTGACGTTGTTTTCAACAGAACTACCATGGTGTTGTTTTTGTGCAGAAATAAAAGTTTTCGGAATGGAACGAAACTTTTTGGATAATTATTTCAGAATATATGTGAATTATTGTAGCCAAAATCTACCAAAGAGGGGTGGGGCAGGGTGGCCAGCACCCACCAGGGCGCGCCAGGCCCCCTGGGCGCGCCCTGATGGGTTGTGCCCACCTCGTGGCCCCACTGACCCTAATTCCGCCACAATAAATTCCTATTTTCGGAGGAAAAAATCAGAGAGAAAGTTTCATCGCGTTTTACGATACGGAGCCGCCGCCACCTCCTGTTCTTCATCGGGAGGCCAGATTTGGAGCCCGTTTGGGGCTCCGGAGAGGGGAATCTTCGGTCTTCCTCATCACCAACCTTTCTCCATCGCCAATTCCATGATGCTCCCCACCGGGAGTGAGTAATTCCTTCGTAGGCTTGTTGGTCGGTGAGGAGTTGCATGAGATTCATCATGTAATCGAGTTAGTTTTGTTAGGGCTTGATCCCTTGTATCCACTATGTTCTGAGATTGATGTTTCTAGGACTTTGCTATGCCTAATGCTTGTCACTAGGGACCGAGTGCCATGATTTCAGATCTGAACCGTTTATGTTATCATCTCTATATCTATGTTCTTGATCCGATCTTGCCTAGTCATATGCACCTATTACGTGTTATGATCCGTCAACCCCATAGTGACAATATTTGGGATACTTCGCGGTGATGACCGTAGTTTGAGGAGTTCATGTATTCACCATGTGTTAATGCTTTGTTCCGGTTCTCTATTAAAAGGAGGCCTTAATATCCCTTAGTTTCCTTATGGACCCCGCTGCCACGGGAGGGTAGGACAAAAGATGTCATGCAAGTTCTTTTCCATAAGCACGTATGACTATTTACGGAATACATGCCTACATTACATTGATGAACTGGAGCTAGTTCTGTGTCGCCCTAGGTTATGACTGTTACATGATGAATACCATCCAACGAGTTACCGATCCAGTGCCTACGAGTTTTTCACCTATTGTTCTTGCTAAGTTACTATTGCTGCTGCTGTTGTTCCAACTGCTTCAAAACTATTGCTACTACTGTTACCGCTACTGTTACTGTCACTACTGCTATCAAACTATCATATTACTGTGCTACTGATCACTTTGCTGCAGATAATTAATCTCTAGGTGTGGTTGAATTGACAACTCAACTGCTAATACTCTCAAGTATTCTTTGGCTCCCCTTGTGTCGAATCTATAAATTTGGGTTGAATACTCTACCCTCGAAAACTGTTGCGACCCCCTATACTTCTGGGTTATCAAGACTTGATACGTGCAGAAAATATTTGAACTCTCATGCTTCACTTAAATCGTTTTGAGAGTATAAGGCAGAAGGAATGGCAATTTGCATGTGTTATAAGACTAGTCCAAAAAGGATAGGTATTAAAGGGGGAATATAATAAAAACTTTCATGTAACTCACTAAATAGGAAATGTGGGTTAATTATATTGATGTAGTAATATGAGTTTCATGATCATTGGTTAGTAGGAATATCTGTATTAAAGTTTGTTATTTACTTCTCATCTAAATATTGGTCATGGCATGGTGATGAGTGTGAGCATTTTTATGTCTGAATGAAATCCTATCGTGTTGTTCGAATCGAAGGCGCACGATGGTTACTCCTCCTAACCTCCTACCTTGGGGCATGCAGTAGTGCTTTGCTTCGAGAGGGCTAATAAGGCTTTGCAATAAGTATATGAGTTCTTTACGACTAATGTGAGTCCATGGATATACGCACTCTCACCTCTACGTAATTTGCTAGCATCTTTGGTGCCGTGCATTCCCCTTTCTCACCTCGAGAGTCGGTGCAAACTTCGCCGGTGCATCCAAACACCGTGACATGATACACTCTATCACACATAAGCCACCTTATATCTTTGTGAAAACAGACACCATACCCACCGATCATGGCATTTCCATAGCCATTCCGAGATATATTGCCATGCAACTTCCACCATTTGGTCACATGACTTGTGTGTTCATCATCATATTGCGTTGCATGATCATATAGAGCTAACATAGTATTTGTGGCAAAGCCATCGTTCATCATTGATTACATGTTACGCTAGATCATTGCACATCCTGGTACACTGCCAGAGGCATTCATATAGAGTCATGTTGTTCTTTATTGAGTTGTAATTTTGAGTTGTAAGTAAATAAAAGTGTGATTATCGTCATTATTACAGCATTATCCTAGTGAGAAAAGGACTATGGAGACTATGATTCCCCCATAGGTCGGGATGAGACTACAGATGAAAAATAAAAAATGGGGGAGGCCAAATGAGCCCACCAAGAAAAAAAAGAAAAAAAGGGAAAAAGGAAAAAGAGAAAAGAAAAAGAAAGAGAAAAAAATGAAATGAGGGAAAAAGGGAGAAGGGGCAATGTTATTATCCTTTACCACACTTGTGCCTCAAAGTGGCACCATGTTCTTCATATAGAGAGTCTCCAGTTTTGTCACTTCCATATACTAGTGGGAATTTTTCATTATAGAATTTGGCTTGTATATTCTGAGGACAGGCTTCCTCAAATGCCCGAGGTCTTCATGAGAAAGCAAGTTGGATGCGCACCCACTTAGTTTCATTTGAGCTTTCATACACTTATAGCTCTAGTGCATCCGTTGGATGGCAATCCCTATCCCTCGCATCAATATCGATAGATGGGCATCTCCATAGCCCGTTGATCTGACTAGTTGATGCGAGACTTTCCCACCTTTTAACTCCTTTGATATCTACCACCATATTCTGTTCCACCAATATGCTGTATCCATGGCTCACGCTCATGTATTACGTGAAGTTGAAAATGTTGAAGCGCGTTAGAAGTACGATCCAATTGCCTGTATTGGAGGTGGCGATGGGTGATACGTTGCAAGTCATACCATTGACATCTTCATCCATGTCGGTCGCCTTTTCGAAGGCATAGTCCAGCACGCCGGTGAAATCTTCGAGTGTAGTGACTAGGTGGGTGGTGGGTGGGACGAAAATTTCCCTATCTTCGGCTTTACATCAGATATGATTGTCGACCGAAGTCTGCTCGTCTGAGATCCCAAGACTCTAGATCCGGTCTAGCATCTCATTCAAAAGCAAGAGGCCGGCATGTCCCATCTTTTGACACTAGGCGGGGCTAACCTGCAATATGCTCGTCACACCGCGTGGCGCAGCTACGGAGCATTCATCACCCAGGGTTTTGGCTTGATCTGGTGATGAGATGATCAGATGCGAACTCGAAGTTGGTTCCGAGGTAAAATTCTCTCTAGAGTCCTGTCCCGAGATCAAATCCGAGGTTTGGACAGAGGTACCCGTGGCGCTCTCGGGCTGGCCTAACACCCAACCTGAGAGAGCAAGATCGCCATGGGAATCGGCGGTGTACTCCAACTTCCCAAATCTGATGACCTGACTTGGGGCGGAACTTTCTAACCTGACGAGGTGACCGGTCGTATCGGCGTGAAGCACGATGCTGCCGAAGGCGAAAAGCTGACTGGGGACAAAAGTGCCCCCGCAACCGATGTTGTTGTTGATTTGAAGATGAGCCATTGATCCTTTGTGAGCACACATCGGGACCTGCATGGGCCACCTATGTCGGTTGCGAAAACCTACGGATATCGGGAAGGGGGTCCCGACCTAGTGATCTAGGAACTATGGTGAACATGAGAAAAGGAGACATTGTTTTACCCGGGTTTGGCCCCTCTCGAAGAGGTAAAACCCTACGTCCTGCTTTTATATTGATTAGATGGGTACAAAGTACAAGCTCGTCTACCTCGAGATCGCATGTTTGTGTTCTAAACTCTGAGGCTGATATTCGCGCCTCTAAAGACTAAACCCCTCTGCTTATATATGCACCAGGGGTACCTAGATTACACGTATGGTTGGTTGCCATGTAGGGGTAAACATGTCGACTACTAAAACACTCCTTGAGGTGCACGCCAAGTCTTCAGTAGTTTCCATCTTTCTTACGCCGAAGGGGATATCTTTGGTAGTCCTTCCTTGTAATGGTTGGCGGGTTATCAACCCGGCCCATGGATGACATGCCGTCACGGTGAATAACCCTTAGTTCAGGACACCGTCAGTGGTGCTACGGGAACAACGACAAACAAAACAGTTGTGCAGCATAGGTCATGTTGCAACTGGGTTGATGTTGCAAAACACTAGGTCTCACAACTCTCTCTCTCTCTCTCTCTCTCCCTCTCTCTCTCTCTCACTCTCTCTCTCGCTCCCTCCCTCCCTCCCCAAGTAATAGCATAGTGTATGTTGTGATGGCAACATAGGACAAGTTGCAAACGGTCAGAAAACAAATTGACGGGTCACTGTAATTTGAGTCATGTTGCAAACCCTCTAGCACAATGACATCATCTTTATGAAGAGAGAAGATATGATACAAGGTTGATCAAGACTAAGTCAAAGAGTGAACAAGTTGATTAACACACAAAGTGTACAAGATGTACCAAGAGGGATCAAGTGATCTCATGGTACGGTAAGTATTGTCCATTACGCTTTGTGTACTAACCCATGATCTACGTGAGAGTTCTATGTAGGGTTAGGTATGTTTTCATGGGCTTGCGTCAAGAGGAAGATCTCATACAACCCATGGAGGATGACATCAAGTGGTGATCGTCATCAAGAGTGCGGTGAGCAAGTTCAAGTGGAGCATCACGAAGAGATCATGCTTGAAGCTTGCCATCCATTATGGTGACAATGGACTTGTGAAGATGTGTCGAAGAGTGGCTCACCCATAGTGGAGTATGGGGGAGCAATCAACTAGTCTTCATCGAGCCAACGCAATCAAGAAAGGTGGTCCATCTTGAGAAGGACAAGATCGTCATCATTTAGCTCAAGTGGACTATGCACAAGGCAAAGGTTTGACCTTGATAGGGTTTTCTATTTTACCGGTCTCATGGTGGTAGTTGGGAGACCGGGTTATAGGATCGATAGCCGTACTATCAAGGGGGGCTCTCAAGTGAGTAGCTTGATCGTATCGTTCATTGAGAGCTCAAACCATAGCATTCTTGGCATCATCTTTCTTGGTTCTTGGTTGGTTTTTCTCTTTGTGGGTTCTTGAGCTTATGGTCAGCTTCCTGACAAGCTCAAGTTCATCGAAAACGGAGTCCATATGCATCTTCTATGATGTTTTCGATGCTGGAGTTTTTGCCGGTTCTTCATTCATAGAGGTGTTTCACATATCTATACCATTGGCATTTTCATACTGTCTCTTCTTAGGATAGTACTTGTCGTGTGCTATCCAACAAGCTTGAGTTTGCTCAATTCGGAGCTCGTATGCGAAAGTTATGGCAGTTTTAGTGCCAGAGCTGTTTTTCTCTGAACAGGCGGTAGTACCGCTCGGTACCATGGTAGTACCGCTTGGGCGGTACTTCCGCTATGTACTACCGCTCTACTTCCGCTTATATTTTGTTCTCTGGTCAGGGTGGTTTTCTGGACGGTAGTAGTGGGCGGTAGTAGGGCGGTAGTACCACCCGCGCGGTACTACCGCTCTCTAGTACCGCTGCTACTACCGCTTATTTCTGGGGTCTGGCGTCTTACTGCATCCCAGCGGAAGTACCGCTGGGTAGGGCGGTAGTACCGCTCCGGTGGAACTACCGCCTCGATTTTTCTACCATTTTGCATGCTTTCCTTGGAACTACTGTGCTAAGCGGTAGTACCGCTCAGCCGAGCGGTAGTACCGCTTGTGCACGACCTGTGCACATAACGGTTGGATTTGGGGGGCCCTATAAAAGGGGGTCTTCTTCCCCATTGCTCCCTAACTCTTGAGCTCGTGTTCTTCCCCCATTGTTGACCTTCTTCGAGCTTGCTAACTCTCAATCCCTCCAATGATTCTTGCTAGTTCTTGAGGGAAAAGAGAGAGGAGATCTAGATCCACATTTCCACCAATCACTTTCTCCTCTATGTGAGGGGAACCCCTTGGATCTAGAGTTTGGAGTTCTTCGTGTTCTTCTTCGTTCTTCCTCTCATATCCTCCATAGCATTAGTTGTTGTGGTGGGATTTGGGAGAGAAGGACTTGGGCACTTCGTGTGCCCTTGCCATTGCATTTGGTGCATAGGTTTGAGTTCTCCACGGTGATACGTGGAAGTAAAGTTTGAGAAGCTTATTACTCTTGGGTGTTTGAGCACCCTAGAGCTTGTTCCTCTTGGGTGCCTTGGCGCCCTAGACGGTTGGTGGTGCCTCGGAGCTCAATCATTGTGGTGTAAAGCTCCGGGCAAGCGTCGGGGTCTCCAATTAGGTTGTGGAGATTGCCCCGAGCAATTTGTACGGGTACCGGTGACCGACCCAAGGGTTGCCAAAGTGTACGGGTAGCGGTGACCGCCCCCAAGGGTTGCCATTTGTACGGGTTCAGTGACCGCCCTCAAGGGTCCCTTAGTGGAATCACGGCATCTTGCATTGTGCGAGGGCGTGAGGAGATTACGGTGGCCCTAGTGGCTTCTTGGGGAGCATTGTGCCTTCACACCGCTCTGAACGGAGATTAGCATCCGCAAGGGTGTGAACTTCGGGATACATCATCGTCTCCTCGTGCCTCGGTTATCTCTTACCCGAGCCCATTACTTGTGCACTTTACTTTGTGATAGCCATATTGTTTCTTGTTATATATCTTGCTATCACTTAGTTGTTTATCTTGCTTAGCATAAGTTGTTGGTGCACATAGGTGAGCCTAGTTGTTTTAGGTTTTGTGCTTGACATATTAAACATTAGTTTTATTCTGCATTTGTTCAAGCCTAAACCATAATTATTTTAAAGCGCCTATTCACCCCCCTCCTTTCACACCCTATGTCATATGTGTCTTTCTTCTTTGCGGGTATATGCCATAGGTGTCTTTGTGGGCGGGCGCGGGCAATCTCATGTAAGCTTCGGTTTCATATCGCTCCACCGTGCAAAGCTGGAATTGTACATTGCGTTTTTGACACCCTTTGTCTCGTTCCATCCAACGGCTGATCGAAGGTATATTATTCATCCGACTGTTCCGTTGGACCTTGCTGCAGATGACGTCTTTTTTTGACATAACCATAACTGACGTTAGCTTGTCAGCAAAATGGTTAGGCCAACTCCAGCGCGCGACCCCATCGTGTCCGGGTGCGTCCGTTTGGGGTAAAACGGACATACCAGACGGCCCAGCGCGCGGGCGCAAACAGACTTTTGTCCGTTTTCTGTCCGCTTTCGACCCATCCCTGGCCCAAGTTTGGGCCGCCTTTGGGGTGAAACGGACAGCGCGCGGACGGGCCGGACGTGCGCGCTTGTCCTTCCCTGTCCCGCCCGTCGATGGCACAGGCCTCCCCTGGCCCGCCTATCGGTGGCACATGCCTCCCTTTTTCTATCCGCCCCCTTCCCTCCACCGAGCGCTCCAGCCGCACCCCCCGCCACTCTCGTCCCTCGCTGCCGCCACCGCTACCATTGCAGCTGTGCAGGTTGGACGCGCGCTCGCCCCAAACCTTGTGGCAGCCCCCTTTCCCTTGACGCCTCCCGAGCTACCCAACCACGGCAACCTGATTTGCGCACCCGGTGGTCGGATTTGGAGCGGATCCGGCCGGGCTTGAGCTAACCCGGCTGTGGGAGGCCGCGCCATGCCATGGACTGGCCGGGCACCGGGCAGGAAGGCCCTGGCAAGGCCGTAAGGCCGGATGGGTGTTCATCAAGTGCTCAAACGATAGGGTATGTGCTACTTTTGTGCTCTCGGATTTGACTTAAATTTTTGTGCTAACTTAAATTTTTGTTTTGTAGAATGGATGCAACTTTTGGTATTGGGAAGAAGAATACATCAATATTTTGATAGAGCGCAAATTAATAGATGTTCGTGCACTTTTAGCTAGAATAGAGGCTAGAGATGAGACTAGTGCACTTCTTGCTAGAATAGAGGCTAGAGATGAGACTAGGTGCGAGGAAGCAACGTCTACTTCTTTAGACTCGAAGAAGAAAGAAGCACGCCAGATCGAGTCTCTGCAGATCAACAATGAATGCATCAAGAAGGTATTAATCCAACTTACGGGAGCAGTTATGGAAGTTGGTTATCTTCTAAAATGTCTTCTTGTGGTTCTTGTTTTCTTTGGTCTTGCTATTCTAGTCAAAATTTGGTGATGTGCTTCTATGTATCAAAAATCAATGATGAAAATAAAGATATGTGTTTGCGAAAAAAATATATATGCGGACGGGATGCGGCCGAAATACGGCCATGCGATGAGCGCACGGCCGGCGGATCCCAGAAAAGGTCCCGAACACGCCCCCATTGCCCTACCCAAACGGACAGAATCCGGGCAAAACGGACGTCCGTTTGGGATCGTGCGCTGGAGTTGGCCTTACACCGGTAGTACTCCGCTGATCGGGGCCAGACTGATGTTGGAGTATCAGACAATGGTTAGCGCCAGCTTCACTGATTACGAAGCGCGGGCATCACTTAGAGCAACTCCAACCGGCCGACCCATTTCGTCCGCCCGCGTCCGTTTGGGTCGCCGCGGACAGAAAAGATGGCCCAATGCGCCGACCCAAACGGACGCGCGTTCGTTTTTTGTCCACCCGCGACCCATTTGCGGCCCAAATTTGGGCCGCATTTGCGTCGGCGCTTACACGAGACGGACGCGCGCGTCGCCCGCCCTTCTCCTCCCCCTGGCCCGCCTGTCGGCAGCACAAGGGCCATTTCCTCTGTCCACTCTTCGGCCCCCGCCACTCGGCCGCCTCCGCCTCCCGCCGCCGCCGCCCATTTTTCGCCGACGCCGCTGGCCATCCGTCCATAGATAGGTCATCCCGATGGTCGCCCCTCCTCCCCACGCCGCCGCCCCGTTCCGCTGAGCACGGCAACCTCCCGACGTCGACGCCGCCACCGTCCCCTTCGCCGGCTCCTTCCACGACGCCCGCAAGCTGTTCGACAGTTTTCCCCAAGGTACAAATGGACTCCGACGACGAGTTCTTTTTCTACAATGTTCTTATGGACTCGGATGATTCTTCATCCGACGATGAGGAGATCGTGGCAGCTGCCTTGGTCATCCATGACCACCTCGGTAGGCAGCTGTGACGCCCCCATTTTCGACCGTACGCTAATCATACACGCAATGCGTATGACCAAGATTAGGGACTCACTAATTAATATCACAACACAACACTAGACACCAATTAAAGTCATACAACTTCATATTACAAGCCAGGGGCCTCGAGGGCTCGAATACAAAGCTCGACAAGCACGAGTCAGCGGAAGCAAATAATATCTGAGTACAGACATAAGTTAAACAAGTTTTGCCTTAAGAAGGCTAGCACAAACATAAGCAGCGGATCGAAAGAGGCGAGGCCTCCTGCCTGGGAGCCAACCTAACTACTCTTGAGCGTCGGCACTCTCCACGTAGTAGTAGGCTCCAGTGGTGGTGTAGTAGTCATCTCCGGCGTACTCCATCTCCTGGGCTCCATCGTCTGAACGCGGAATCGTATCGAGGGGGAAAGAGAAGCAAAGCAGCGGTGAGTACTCATCCAAAGTACTCGCAAGACTGACATCAGAACTATGCTAAGTATGCATCAGTATCAAGGAATGGGGTTATATCTGGGCTGACTGCAAAAAGCAAGAATGAGGGGGAAGGGCCTAGTCCTATCGAAGACTACCATCTTCAGCATCTTGCAGCATTAGAAGAGAGTAGACTGGTATCTCATATATAGTCATATTATTGTAGCAATTTTATTAAGTAACCACGCCCAGAGATTCTTCCTCGACTCCCAGCGAGGAAGCAATCCCGGAGCCAACATTCATTTCAATTCAAAGTCACAATTATAGTTGTAGAAGGTCAAAGTACAACTCCAAGTCGTCCTGTTACCGTGGACACGGCTATTCGAATAGATAATTCATCCCTGCACGGGTGCACTGCATTTTCAACACGATTGCTCACCTCCAACCGGACACACTTTCCTGGGTCATGCCCGGCCTCGGGATAGCAACACGTCTTCGCCCCACCTAGGCTCAACAGAGAGGCCAGCCCGCCGGTCTAAATCCTAAGCACACAGGGGTCGTGGGCCCACTTGCCCTACGCGCTCCTGCACAATGCAAACGCGGCCGAGGTCAACCCTAGTACACTCCAAGAGCTGCACCGTCCATGCCACTCGGGCGCGCGCCGCTCCATTGCTGACGTCCGAAGAGCTTTAGCTGATACAACGACGCTGAGTACCCATAACTTCTCCCACATGAAGGTTTGGTGCGCAATAAGGTCAACGACCAACTCAGATCAAATACCCAACCCATTAGCATTTTATTAATGCGGGGCAAGCGCGACCCATGATGTGCGGTCCCGTCGCCCCGTCTCGAGGATGTGTGGCAAGGGCCTCTTCTGCCCGTCCACGCCTCATCATCATCAAACTGTGGGTACCCCTCAGGGCCGACCCATCACCAACTTGTTTCTATAACCAGGTCATAGTAACTGTGTGTATAAAACATCAAGACGGAACCTGAGGAATCACCCTCAAAGGGCCCCGCTCGATGAAACCGTTAAGGTGGACTTAGAGGAATCACCCTCGAGGGTTCCACACTTGAGGGGTTGCACGACAGAGTCATCGTCGGGAGTGGTGAAGGAGGAATCACCCTCGATAACCACGACCGACTAGCTGCACTACAGAGCTAGCATCATGAGTACTTCACGAGGTGTCACCCTCGGTACTCGATAGTAGCGCTGCAGAGTCGTACAACTAAGGGGGTGTGCGGTGATGTGAGGGTCCTGGCTTGTCGGTCGGCTGACCGAGTCTTCGAATCTTCGGGTCGCCGAGTCGTCGATGAAGACGCAGGGGCAACTGGGACTAAGGGGGTCATAGGGGATTCATTGATCAACCTATACTAAGCAGTTGATATCATTGCAGGTATGGTACCAGTTTATCAAAAACAGGCTATGCATCAGAATAGGAGCTAACTAATATAGTAGCAAAATCTAATGCAAGGATAAGAGAGAAAGGAACTGGGCGATATAGGAATGATCAAGGGGGGATGCTTGCCTTGCTGCTCTGCGGCAAAAGGCTGATCGTCAACAGCGTAGTCCTACCCGGCAGCACCGTCAGTCTCGGGGTCTACCGGTAAGAAGAGGGGGGAGAAACAATAAATATAAAGCACAGATGCAATCACGATGCAAGACATGGCAATATCCAGAGCTAGGCATGCACTAACGCAGTATTACATGTCGCAGACGGAGCGGGAGAATATCTGACGATATTTCTCGGGTCTTTGGGTTTATCGGATAGACGATCCGGAGGGGGAAACTTCCATGTTCATCATGCTAGGAGCATGTGACAGATGAACGGACAGCGTATTCGGATTCGTGGGATTTTTCTGATCAACTTTCATGTATAAAACTTTTTCATCCAAGTTACGGATTATTTTATATTAATTTTTAAAGTTTTATTAATATTCTGGAATAAAACAGATTAAATTTAATTCGAAAATAGAATTATGACATCAGCATGATGTCATGCTGACATCAAGAGTTAACCCAGCTGCCTCAGGTCAAACCTGACAGCTGGGCCCCACCTGTCATAGACAGTGGGCTAAACAGAAATTAAATTAAACTAAATAGGTTAATTAAATGGGTGGGCCCCATCTGTCATAGTCTAATTAGTCTAAATTAATTATCAGAGTTAATTAAACTAACTTAATTAATTAAAAAGGGGCTGGGCCCACATGTCATACACAGGGAGGGGGGTCGGGCCCCACTTGTCATTGACTGGACCAGGTCCAGTCAGCAGTTGACCTGGTCAACAGGTCAACTAGGACCTCGGGGCCCACTGGCCAGTGACACTGGCAGTGGCCCCGACCTGGCCACGTAAGCGGTTGCGCCGTCCGGCCACCGGAGGAGCTCCGGCGAGCTCCCGAAACGAATGCGCCGCCCGAAAATCGCCTACGGTGGACCGTTTCGCGTGATTCTTCTTGCGCTCGCTAACTGGAGTCGCCACCGATCCATTCCAAGCATCAGAACGAGCAACGGTGGTCGGAGCTGAGCGCTACGTCGACGGCGGCGGAGGCGAGCTTCGGGCATCGATGGCAAGTCGAGCACCAGCACGCAAATGACCTATCTAGCGCGTGGGAACTAAGCTAGGGGTGATCTTGAGCACGCCCGTTGCACGCACGGGTTGCCAGGGGCACGCAGAGCTCGAGCCCGACGAAAATGGCGGCGAGCAGAGCTCGGTCACGGCGGGAGCTTACTGTGGTGGTCTACTGGAGCTATGCGAGGAATAGGAGGTCGCGGGGAAGCTCACTTGCGGCGATGGGAAGGCCCGGAGCAGTGGTGATGCAGTGCAGACGGCGAATCGACGACGGCGAGCTTGCGGATCCGAGGAAGAAGAAGGGTGTGGGCGGCGGCGTGTGACCTCACTGGCCTCGATCCAGTGCTCGGGGAGGAAGAGGTGGTCGCTGCGGAGCTCGTGGACGTCGAACGGAGGCGTGGGAGCGGCCGTGGCCACGTGCATCAGCCCGACGCAGCCATTGTTGCGCTCGGCCGAGCTCGAACGCGAGCGAGGAGAGGGACAGAGAGGGGGCTAATGGGTCCTAGGGTTTGCGGGAGGGAGAGAGGGGTCCGCGGGGTCGTTCTTATCCCCGAGGGAGCCACGGGATGGTCGACAGCGCGACGATCGCCGTTCGGACGGCGCGCGCGCTATGGCCCTCCTCTGGTGGCGCGAGGTGGAAGAAAAGGCCGGCCCTTGTTGGGCTGGGCCAGCCTGTAGCTGCTGGGCCTAAGTGCCCAGTAGCACCTTTCTTTTTTTTTATTTCATTTATTCTTTCTGTTTTCTGTTTTATTTATTTTTAGCAATAATTTCCTATGGCAAAAATGTGTAACTTGGTCCAAATAATACCTTGCATTATTAAGTGTGGCCACAAAAAGTTTGGGCACTTTTGGAAACTGTTTGAAATAATCTTGAATTTAAAAGTGCTTTTAAATTGCATTTGGGCTCTGTTTTGCAAGGTGGGGTCCACACCAACATCCACGTGATGTTGTTTTCCTTTACACCATTTGTTTTGTGATTTATCACAAGTGTGCAACATTTTTCCTTTGCTGTTTGCAAACTTATTTTATCACAATAAAATTCAATGCCCCTTTTAAAGTGGAATTTGAAATGAGATATGATTTTCAACTTGATCATATTCTATTTAGCAAAATGATTAGGCACTGATCATGGTCATCACTGTGCTTAATTACAACGATCACTGTAGCCAAAATCCAGGGTGTCACAACTCTCCCCTACTAAAAAGAATTCTCGTCCCGAGAATTAAGAAGTAGAAGGAAAGAGCCCGGGGTATTCTGCACGAAGATGATCTTCGCGTTCCCAAGTGGCTTCATCTTCAGAATGATTTGCCCACCGCACTTTGAAGAACTTGGTGACCTTCTGACGAGTCCGACGTTCAGTTTCATCGAGAATGCGGACTGGTTGCTCTTTGTAAGAGAGGTCTTGTTGCGGTTCAAGCATATCATGATCCATTGCTCGGATAGGATCTTTGAAGCAGCAACGAAGCTGTGACACATGGAACACATCGTGAACCTGAGAAAGGTTTGGCGGTTGTTCCAGTTGATATGCCACCTTACCACGCCTTTCGAGAACAGTGAAAGGACCAATATATCGAGGAGCCAGCTTGCCCTTGATCCCGAAACGGTGTGTACCTCTCATTGGCGTGACTCGAAGATAAGCCTTTTCGCCTGGTTGATAGACCATATCTTTGTGATGACGGTCATACTGACTCTTCTGACGAGACTGAGCAGCCTTCAGATTTGCATGAATAATGCGGACTTGATCTTCAGCATGTTGGATAATATCCGGACCGATAAGTGTACGTTCCCCAGATTCTGACCAATTCAGAGGAGTTCGACACTTACGTCCATATAACACTTCAAAGGGAGCCATCTTCAGACTAGCTTGATAGCTATTGTTGTAGGAGAACTCAGCATACGGGAGAGATTCCTCCCATTTCTTGCCGAAAGAAATGACACAAGCACGAAGCACGTCTTCGAGAATCTGGTTGACTCTTTCAACCTGTCCCTGGGATTGAGGGTGAAAAGCGGTGTTGAAGGACAAATGAGTTCCCATAGCTTCCTGGAAACTTGCCCAGAATCTTGAAGTGAATAAACTGCCACGGTCCGAACTAATCACCAGTGGAATACCGTGGAGTGAAACAACTCTGGACATATATAGACCTGCCAGCTGACTAGCAGTAATAGTTTCCTTGACAGCCAGAAAATGTGCAACTTTGGACAGTCGGTCAATAACGACAAGAATAGCATCATTACCTTTCTGCGACCTGGGAAAACCGGTAATGAAGTCCATTTCAACATGGTCCCATTTCCATTCAGGAACCGTAATAGGTTGCAGAGTTCCGGCAGGCCTTTGATGTTCTGCTTCGATACGACGGCAAACATCACATTCAGCAACATAGCGTGCAATGTCTTGCTTCATGTTAGACCACCAGAATCTTCGACGAATGTCTTGGTACATCTTGGTACTACCAGGATGAATAGACAGCGGAGTGTCATGTGCTTCCTTCATGACCTCCTGAGTCACATCATTGTTTTTCTCCTTACTCGGTACCACTAGGCGACCTTTGAAGTACAAAGCGCCATCCTCAGCAATAGTGAAGAATGAAGGTTTACCTTCCGTCAGATAGCGTTTAATCTTTTTGACTTCATTGTCACACTTCTGGATCCACTTGATGACGTCCACAAGATCTGGTTTAGCAACCAGGGTATTAAGAGAACCCTGGGAAACAATGTGGAGGTTCATTTTGTAGAACCCTTCAGGAGGGGGAGCGAGATAACCCTGAGGAACAATCTGGAGGTTCAGCTTGCGGAATTCCTTTTGAAGGTGGGGGTGAACCTTGTGAACCTGAAGGTGGTTGCAGTATGACTTGCGGCTCAAAGCATCAGCCATTACATTAGCCTTGCCTGGCGTATAAGAAATACCCAGGTTGTAATCTGCTATTCGTTCCATCCATCTTTGTTGACGGAGATTCAGATCTGGCTGAGTAAACAAGTACTTCAGACTTTGGTGATCGGTGTAGATCTCGCAACGATTACCAACAAGGTATTGCCGCCACTCTTTCAGTGCATGAATTACTGCAGGAAGTTCAAGGTCATGAACTGGGTAGTTCTCTTCATGAGGACGCAATTGACGAGAAGCATAAGCAACCACTCTGCGCTCTTGCATTAAGACACAGCCTATTCCCTGACGCAAAGCGCCACAATAAATGACGAAGTCCTTACGAGTATCCGGAGGAGCAAGCACTGGAGCAGACGTCAGTTTGTCCTTAAGTGCCTGAAAGCTCTCCTGACATTATTCTGTCCACTCATATTTAACACCTTTGTGAAGCAAATTGGTTGAGGGCTTTGCAATCTTGGAGAAGTTCTCGGCGAATCGAGGGTAATAGCTGGCGAGTCCGAGAAAACTTCTGACTTGCTTGACATTCTTTGGGGGAGTCCAGTCAAGAATAGCCTGAACTCGTTCAGGGTTGACCGCAATACCATCCTTGGAGATCACATGATCAAGGTAGATTACTTCGTCCATCCAGAACTCACACTTTGAATACTTTGCATAAAGTTGATGTTCTCGAAGCCTCTCCAGTATAAGACGAAGATGTTCAGCATGCTCTTCTTTATTCTTGGAGTAAACCAGGATATCATCCAGATAAACCACGACGAATTTATCGAGGTAATCCATGAATATATAGTTCATCAGGCGAGAGAAGGTTGCTGGAGCATTGGTTAAGCCGAAGGACATGACGGTGTACTCGTATGAACCATAGCGAGTAACAAATGCAGTCTTGGGAATATCCTCTTCACGAACCCGGATCTGATGGTAACCCAACCTCAAGTCGAGTTTTGAAAACACTGATGAACCAGCAAGTTGATCATACAGATCATTGATTCGAGGAAGCGGATATTTGTTTTGAATCGTTGCTTGGTTGATGGGACGGTAATCTTGGACCAATCGATTCGTACCATCTTTCTTCTTGACAAAGAGGGAAGGTGCTCCCCAAGCAGAGGAACTTGGACGAATGAAACCCAGACGAAGTGAATTGTCAATGTCTTGCTTATGTTCTAGGAGTTCATGTGGTGGCATCTTATACGGACGCTTGGCTATAGGAGTGGTACCAGGTACCAAGTCGATGACAAACTCGACAGCTCTAGCAGGGGGGATCCCTGGAAGTTCTTCCGGAAAAACATCTTGGAATTCCCGGACAACTGGAATGTTTTCAATCCCTTCAAGAGGTGACTCATTTAATGCATTCAAGGCATAAAGCCAGGCTTCAGCATTTAACAGCTTGGAATGACATGATCGAGTACAACTCATAACCAAAGAACATTACTAAGAGTTGTTGATTTGCAATGCGTACTCGATTTAGATATCAACATCCTTGATTGTCCAACAACTCAGAACACGAGGAAACTGGAATCCGTGAAATATCATAGTTGATGAGGAGCTCATAAGAAGTTATAAAGCCCCATGATATTTATCAAGATACCAGGGATAATACTCGGAGGTAGATCAGAATAGAGGTTAGACTAGCGTATTGATCTGTGGAGGACAAGCACTTTACTTGTCCAAGAACGAAAACAAGGTAGAACACCATGGTCGGAACCACGATTTCAAAGGACAAGATCAAAGATACAATATCAAATCATACAATGAATGATTATATGAAAGGAGAAGCTTGTATGATAAGATCAACATCGTTTCCATGGGCATGAACACAAAGTTCAAGGTCGACTCCCACTTCATCAATGCATCACCTTCCATTTACACCTCGCCTTTGATGAAGTTGTAGTTTTGAAAGTTTAACTGGCAAAACACCAGGAGAGTATGACTCGTGAAAACTGTCGGGTTCACACGGATTAAGGAAGGCATAGGTTCAACCCATCGGGGCATCTTAGGAACATATACCTCAAGCTTCAAGAGTAATTAACACATGCTTGTAAACAGAGCATGGCTGACGAAAGCATAGGATACAACTTATCAGAGGGAGAAGACACAGTTTACCAATGGCATCATGTATCAGGGGAAGAACATCACAAGAATTTTGAATGTGAAGGATGCCATCAGATCATAACCCAACAATGGGTCTGGCGGTCCACCAAGTACCTGATGTGAGTATCGGTACCCAATCAGAGGAAGAAGGAATGTAAGGCATCAGATCATAGAACATCCAAATAATTTGATGCTTAAATAACCAAAGGAATTAAGATTTCCAAATTGGTGTATCGGAAACAGATGTTCCGATCAAATACAAGTAAGATGAAACGACTTAGATGGGCAATCAATCAAGGTTGATTTCTCGGGAACCAACTCATGTTTGGAAAAACGTCTGAGCCGGACGGATAATTTATGATAAACAACTGATGACTGCGTGCATTCACACACAGGTTGAATCAATAAAATCAAATGAAAACCACAAAGGATTTACTTAATATTGCTAGACATGTGGAATTAACCATAATGCAAGCAGGTGAGAAAGGCCAAGAGCAAAAGGCTACTGAGGATTACGGAAGATCGAATAGCGTTTCAAAGAATTCTAAGGAACACATGATCAACCGAGGAAGAACGAATCTCGGGTAAGATAATTCGATGTACCCTGTATAACAAGAGCAACTGGATATGAAAGTATGAGCGACACTTGCATGTAGTCATCCATAGGGGTTGACGGTGGAAGGGAATCGCAAAAGCAATGAGCACAAGTTCTCGGGAGAACATCAGAGAGTATCTTTGGAGTCTTCTGATGAATCAAGCCATCATCTGAATGAGGGGCTCTCCGGGAGGAGTAGTTACGAGAACCTAGAGTTAGAGTTAATAAAATCTTTAACCCGAAAGAAAAGAGAGATCAGAACCAAGAGTATAGGTGAGGAATAAAAGATCCTAATACCACCCGATTGAGAAGTGGGCCCGTAAGCCACACAACTATGTTAGTAAAGTTTTTCAATGACTAGACTCAACTTCGGCCAAGGAGTTGCAAAGAGGGCTACCTACAGGCAGTCGGATCTGGTACCAACTTGTGACGCCCCCATTTTCGACCGTACGCTAATCATACATGCAATGCGTACGACCAAGATTAGGGACTCACTAATTAATATCACAACACAACACTAGACACCAATTAAAGTCATACAGCTTCATATTACAAGCCAGGGGCCTCGAGGGCTCGAATACAAAGCTCGACAAGCACGAGTCAGCGGAAGCAAATAATATCTGAGTACAGACATAAGTTAAACAAGTTTTGCCTTAAGAAGGCTAGCACAAACATAAGCAGCGGATCGAAAGAGGCGAGGCCTCCTGCCTGGGAGCCAACCTAACTACTCCTGAGCGTCGGCACTCTCCACGTAGTAGTAGGCTCTAGTGGTGGTGTAGTAGTCATCTCCGGCGTACTCCATCTCCTGGGCTCCATCGTCTGAACGCGGAATCGTATCGAGGGGGAAAGAGAAGCAAAGCAGCAATGAGTACTCATCCAAAGTACTCGCAAGACTGACATCAGAACTATGCTAAGTATGCATCAGTATCAAGGAATGGGGTTATATCTGGGCTGACTGCAAAAAGCAAGAATGAGGGGGAAGGGCCTAGTCCTATCGAAGACTACCATCTTCAGCATCTTGCAGCATTAGAAGAGAGTAGATTGGTATCTCATATATAGTCATATTATTGGAGCAATTTTATTAAGTAACCACGCCCAGAGATTCTTCCTCGACTCCCAGCGAGGAAGCAATCCCGGAGCCAACATTCATTTCAATTCAAAGTCATAATTATAGTTGTAGAAGGTCAAAGTACAACTCCAAGTCGTCCTGTTACCGTGGACACGGCTATTCGAATAGATAATTCATCCCTGCAGGGGTGCACTGCATTTTCAACACGCTTGCTCACCTCCGACCGGACACACTTTCCTGGGTCATGCCCGGCCTCGGGATAGCAACACGTCGTCGCCCCACCTAGGCTCAACAGAGAGGCCAGCCCACCGGTCTAAATCCTAAGCACACAGGGGTCGTGGGCCCACTTGCCCTACGCGCTCCTGCACGATGCGAACGCGGCCGAGGTCAGCCCTAGTACACTCCAAGAGCTGCACCGTCCATGCCACTCGGGCGCGCGCCGCTCCATTGCTGACGTCCGAAGAGCTTTAGCTGATACAACGACGCTGAGTACCCATAACTTCTCCCACGTGAAGGTTTGGTGCGCAATAAGGTCAACGACCAACTCAGATCAAATACCCAACCCATTAGCATTTTATTAATGCGGGGCAAGCGCGACCCATGATGTGCGGTCCCGTCGCCCCGTCTCGAGGATGTGTGGCAAGGGCCTCTCCTGCCCGTCCACGCCTCATCATCATCAAACTGTGGGTACCCCTCAGGGCCGACCCATCACCAACTTGTTTCTATAACCAGGTCATAGTAACTGTGTGTATAAAACATCAAGACGGAACCTGAGGAATCACCCTCAAAGGGCCCCGCTCGATGTAACCGTTAAGGTGGACTTAGAGGAATCACCCTCGAGGGTTCCACACTTGAGGGGTTGCACGACAGAGTCATCGTCGGGAGTGGTGAAGGAGGAATCACCCTCGATAACCACGACCGACTAGCTGCACTACAGAGCTAGCATCATGAGTACTTCACGAGGTGTCACCCTCGGTACTCGATAGTAGCGCTGCAGAGTCGTACAACTAAGGGGGTGTGCGGTGATGTGAGGGTCCTGGCTTGTCGGTCGGCTGACCGAGTCTTCGAATCTTCGGGTCGCCGAGTCGTCGATGAAGACGCAGGGGCAACTGGGACTAAGGGGGTCATAGGGGATTCATTGATCAACCTATACTAAGCAGTTGATATGATTGCAGGTATGGTACCAGTTTATCAAAAACAGGCTATGCATCAGAATATGAGCTAACTAATACAGTAGCAAAATCTAATGCAAGGATAAGAGAGAAAGGAACTGGGCGATATCGGAATGATCAAGGGGGGTTGCTTGCCTTGCTGCTCTGCGGCAAAAGGCTGATCGTCAACGGCGTAGTCGTACCCGGCAGCACCGTCAGTCTCGGGGTCTACCGGTAAGAAGAGGGGGGAGAAACAATAAATATAAAGCACAGATGCAATCACGATGCAAAATATGGCAATATCCAGAGCTAGGCATGCACTAACGCAGTATTACACGTCGCAGACGGAGCGGGAGAATATCTGACGATATTTCCCGGGTCTTTGGGTTTATCAGACAAACGATTAGGAGAGGGAAAGTTCCATGTTCATCATGCTAGGAGCATGTGACAGATGAACGGACAGCGTATTCGGATTCGTGGGATTTTTCTGATCAACTTTCATGTATAAAACTTTTTCATCCGAGTTACGGATTATTTTATATTAAGTTTTAAAGTTTTATTAATATTCTGGAATAAAACAGATTAAATTTAATTCGAAAATAGAATTATGACATCAGCATGATGTCATGCTGACATCAGCATGATGTCATGCTGACATCAGCAGTCAACCCAGCTGCCTCGGGTCAAACGTGACAGCTGGGCCCCACCTGTCATAGACAGTGGGCTAAACAGAAATTAAATTAAACTAAACAGGTTAATTAAATGGGTGGGCCCCATTTGTCATAGTCTAATTAGTCTAAATTAATTATCAGAGTTAATTAAACTAACTTAATTAATTAAAAAGGGGCTGGGCCCACATGTCATACACAGGGGGGGTCGGGCTCCACCTGTCATTGACTGGACCAGGTCCAGTCAGCAGTTGACCTGGTCAACAGGTCAACTGGGACCTCGGGGCCCACTGGCCAGTGACACTGGCAGTGGCCCCGACCTGGCAACGTAAGCGGTTGCGCCGTCCGGCCACCGGAGGAGCTCCGGCGAGCTCCCGAAACGAATGCGTAGCCTGGAAATCGCCTACGGTGGACCGTTTCGCGTGATTCTTCTTGCGCTCGCTAGCTGGAGTCGCCGCCGATCCATTCCAAGCATCATAACGAGCAACGATGGTCGGAGCTGAGCGCTACGTCGACGGCGGCGGAGGCGAGCTTCGGGTGTCGATGGCAAGTCGAGCACCAGCACGCAAATGACCTATCTAGCGCGTGGGAACGAAGCTAGGGGTGATCTGGAGCACGCCCGTTGCACGCACGGGTTGCCAGGGGCACGCAGAGCTCGAGCCCGACGAAAATGGCGGCGAGCAGAGCTCGGTCACGGCGGGAGCTTACTGTGGCGGTCTACTGGAGCTACGCGAGGAAGAGGAGGTCGCGGGGAAGCTCACTTGCGGCGATGGGAAGGCCCGGAGCAGTGCTGATGCAGTGCAGACGGCGAATCGACGACGGTGAGCTTGTGGATCCGAGGAAGAAGAAGGGTGCGGGCGGCGGCGTGTGAGCTCACTGGCCTCGATCCAGTGCTCGGGGAGGAAGAGGTGGTCGCTGCGGAGCTCGTGGACGTCGAACGGAGGCGTGGGAGCGGCCGTGGCCACGTGCATCAGCCCGGCGCAGCCATTGTTGCGCTCGGCCAAGCTCGAACGCGAGCGAGGAGAGGGGCAGAGAGGGGGCTAATGGGTCCTAGGGTTTGCGGGAGGGAGAGAGGGGTCCGCGGGGTCGTTCTTATCCCCGAGGGAGCCACAGGATGGTCGACAGCGCGACGATCGCCGTTCGGACGGCGCGCGCGCTATGGCCCTCCTCTGGTGGCGCGAGGTGGAAGAAAAGGCCGGCCCTTGTTGGGCTGGGCCAGCCTGTAGCTGTTGGGCCTAAGTGCCCGGTAGCTCCTTTCTTTTTTTTATTTCATTTATTCTTTCTGTTTTCTGTTTTATTTATTTTTAGCAATAATTTCCTATGGCAAAAATGTGTAACTTGGTCCAAATAATACCTTGCATTATTAAGTGTGGCCACAAAAAGTTTGGGCACTTTTGGAAACTGTTTGAAATAATCTTGAATTTAAAAGTGCTTTTAAATTGCATTTGGGCTCTGTTTTGCAAGGTGGGGTCCACACCAACATCCACGTGATGTTGTTTTCCTTTACACCATTTGTTTTGTGATTTATCACAAGTGTGCAACATTTTTCCTTTGCTGTTTGCAAACTTATTTTATCACAATAAAATTCAATGCCCCTTTTAAAGTGGAATTTGAAATGAGATATGATTTTCAACTTGATCATATTCTATTTAGCAAAATGATTAGGCACTGATCATGGTCATCACTGTGCTTAATTACAATGATCACTGTAGCCAAAATCCAGGGTGTCACAGCAGCGGCCTATGTTCAGGGGCTCTTTACCGGGGCATACGCCGGCGTTGAATCGCAACCGGGAGAGTGGCCATATCCTACTCTGGAATGACTACTTCGAGACCCCGAGCCCCCTCTACAAAAATCACATGTTCCGGCGTCGTTTCTGTATGGCTAGGCATGTGTTCAACCGTATTCGGAAGGGGGTGGTGGAGTATGACAAGTATTTCGAGTGCAAGACAGATGCACTTGGAAAGCTTGGTTTCTCCTCTTACCAGAAATGCACTGCTGCCATTCGGATGCTTTCATACGGAGTTCCCGGTGATCTCATTGATGAGTATGTCCGGATGAGTGAGTCCACCTGCCTTGAGTCCATGTACCGTTTCTGCAAGGCTGTCATAGCTGTGTTTGGCCCGGAGTACTTGAGAGAGCCAAATGCTGCTGATACAGAACGGTTGTTGGCAATGAATGCCAGCAGGGGGTTTCCTAGGATGCTTGGTAGCATAGACTGTATGCACTGGCAGTGGAAGAACTGCCCTTCTGCTTGGCAGGGGCAGTACAAAGGTCATGTCCGAAAATGCACTGTGATACTTGAGGCCGTTGCTTCACAAGATCTCTGGATTTGGCACTCTTTTTTTCGGCATGGCTGGATCTCACAATGATATCAATGTGCTCCAGCGCTCTCCAGTGTTTGCTAGGATAGCAGAAGGCAATGCCCCGCAGGTCGATATTGAGATCAATGGCCACCACTACGACAAGGGATATTAGCTAGCTGACGGTATCTATCCAAAGTGGACAACTCTTGTCAAGACAATCTCCAACCCCCAAGGAGAGAAGAAAAAGAGATTTGCCCAAGAGCAAGAGAGTGCTAGGAAGGATGTGGAGCGTGCGTTCGGTGTTCTGCAATCTCGATGGGGCATTGTCCGACATCCTGCAAGAACTTGGAGCACACAGAAGCTTTGGGAGGTGATGACTGCTTGTGTGATCATGCACAACATGATCGTAGAGGATGAGCGCCCAGAGCGCCTCTGCGACCAGGGGTTTCAGTTTCAGGGTATCAATGTTGAGCCTCAGCATGCCGACCCAGCAACGTTTGCACAGTTCATGGAGTTTCATCATCAGATGCGTGATTGGTAGACTCACAGGCAACTGCAACATGATTTGGTGGAGCACATGTAGGCTCATGTTGGCAACCAATAGAAGTATCGGACTTCTATTCTTTGAAATGCAATTTGAAACAATTTAATGTTCGTTTGGTTTGTAATAACTATGCCATATTTATGTGGTTTTGCAACTATTTATTAGAACTATGTGTTTGCCGGCCGCTGGCATGTCGCCGGCGCGAACTCTACCTTCGATGGCATGGCCGCGGGTCCTTTTTAATTTGAAAACTGAAAATTGCGGATGAAAAATGGGTCAGCGCGTTGGGCGACCGGCCGACCCATTTAGAAAGGGGGGCGGACAGGCCGACCCAAACGGACAAAAGGCGGACAAACCGCGCGTCCGTTTGGGTCGCCGGGTTGGAGTTGCTCTGTTGCTGAGCTCGATCGCCGCGGCATGCACGTCTGCTCCGCTAACCGGGGCCGTTACCACCGCGCGCAAGAAGACAGCGCTGGCTCCATGCATGCACGGCACGGGCCGAGCCAGAGCGCCAAGAGAAGACGCAGCTGTTTTCGGCTGGGACGGGGGCTTGGTATTCATACCCGTCCCCGCGCCACCGGCCGCGGCGCAAAACGATGCGAGTAGGTGCGCGGGATCCCTTGGCCCTACCTGCCGCGCGACGAGCGCCGCCGAGCGCATCGCGTCGACCGACCCCCACTCTCCTCCCGCGTGCGGTCGCACCGTTGCTGCTTGCTTTCTATAGTACTCCTACGCTAGTAGTAGCTTCGATCGGCTCGATATATTTTATCAAGAAAGATACCCACGGGCCTCATACTAGTCCTACCATTCATCAGTTTCAAGCTATTCAGATTTCAGAAGCGCCGCGGCAACATGTGATAGAAAGACGAGGTGGACAGAGGGGAATGAGTGAGTAGCACTCGTACTAGTGCTGGCACAGCGGTAGACTAGTGTGTCGAGCATAGAGCTACTGCGGGTGCACAGGGTGCCAGTGTGGCGCCACGTGGTGGTGTCTCCCAAGGTACAAAAGAGCTTAGGATCCGTTCAGACCTCGACCTCGTAGCGATGGACGGATCGATGAGGCGGGAGCCTTTTCTTTTCTGCATGCATGGCCGCTTTTGCTTTCTACCCACTCTCACACTATGTGCTGTGCATTTCTCCTCTCGCTTCTTTAAGATGCCGTGCAACCTTCAAAGCATCTACAAACACCCGGACCCAGACAGGTCGTTCGGTCACGAAAATTCGATTTAGAGGGACGTCCTACAGGGCTCAAATGTTCGGGTTGTATCTCTCCTATCCAATTCAAATACGGGACAGACATGGGCGCCTGGGCACGTCCGTCACGTCGGACCCGACAACCCGACCTTATCGCAAATTGCATCAAATTCATTCCGAGAGCTGTCAGATCCATTTGCTCTTTGCTCCCCCCCCCCCCCCCCCCCCCCCCGGCACCGTCCGTCTCGCAGTTTCGCCGCTGAACACGCTCCGCAGCTCTCCCGTCCTCGCCGTGGGGGACGTCGTCGCCGGCTTGGAAGCCACCATGGTACGTCCGACAACTCTTTAACTCCGCCTTGCGCTTGATGTGTTTGACACAATGTCTGGCCGGATTTTTTGTGATTTTATTACAGAAACGATGGATTCCGATGCTTCGTCCGACGAGGAGTATGGACCGATGAAGCTTGATCAAATGATTCAAGATAAGTTCTTCGATTCCTCGGATTTGTATGAAGAAGTGGACATGATCATGCTCATAACCATGCAAGAGGAAATGGACCAGAGGGTGGAGCATATTCTCAATTTCAAGGGGCTCAATCAAAGGAAGAAGAGTGATCAATCGGGATAGTGTATCCGGAGCAAAGCTACTGCAGAAGGACTACTTTGCTCCGAACCCAACTTTTCAGGATGATCCATGGTTTCGTCGCTGTTTTCGCATGCGAAAACCATTATTTTTGCTCATTGTGGAGGGAGTAGACGCACACGATGACTACTTCAAGCTCACAAGGGATTGCTGCGGTCAACTCTCTTTCTCTGACAAGCAGAAGTTCACGACTCCAATGAGAATGCTTGCACTTAGTACTGTTGCAGATGTCGTTGGTGAAATGGTCAGGATGAGGAAGAGCACATGTCTGAAGACTACTGTCAAGTTTGCATGTGTTGTGGTGGAGGCGTTTGGAGCAGAGTATCTGAGAGAACCAAATGCGTAGGACACAGAGAAGTTGTTGGCTATTGGAGAGGCCGGAGGGTTTACAGGAATGTTTGGATCAATTGATTGCATGCATTGGCAGTGGAAGAACTGCCCCAAAGGTTTGCGAGGAATGTATCAATGTCACACCAAAGATACCACCATCATGCTAGAAGCGGTGACATCATATGACTTATGGATTTGGCATGCTTTTTTGAAATGCCAGGTTCTCACAACGACATCAACGTGCTCCAACGATCTCCGATGTTCTGGAGGCTTTGCTATGGAGAATCACCGCCGTGCAACAACACCGTCAACGGCCGAGACTACAACATGGGATATTATCTTGCCGATGTCATCTACCCTCGGTGGGCGGCGTTTGTGAAGACCATGTCCGAACCGCGTCGCAAAAAATAGAGCCACCTTGCAACAATGTAGGAAGCGACTAGGAAGGATGTGGAGAGGGCATTTGGTGTGCTTCAATCTCGTTGGGGGATTGTTCGTGGGGCTGCAATGATGTGGGAATCAGAAACTTTGTGGTAGCTCACGACATGTTGTGGTTTTTTTTTTTGCACAATATGTTCGTCGACGATAAGGGTGGTGGTGTAGCCCAAACCAATGATTTTGAAGTACGTGGAGAGCAAGTTGAAATCCCAAAAGATTAAGATGCAGCTTAACTTATGAACTTTATGCAGATGCATCAGAATCTTCGAAATCATCAGGTGCACGCGCAACTACTCAATCATCTTGTAGAGCATATGTGGACCCACAATGGAAACCAAAGAGCAGATGATCATTTGTGCACTTAAAATAAATTTTATGTAAACATTATTTATGTTCAGTATCAACATTTGTTATTTACGTGCGATAATGGTTTTGTGTGATCGGCGTGCACGTTTTGCATGGATTTAAAAGTCTGAATTTAAAATATGTGGATGCACAAAACGAAATACGAGGGGTCATTCGGATGCATCCGCGGGGCCGGATTTTTTTTCTTCAAGGAACCGGCAGGAGCACTGCGTTTTCATTAAACGAAAAGAGGTTTATGTACATAGATGATAGGTTTTGTGAGGGAACCTGACGAAACCCATGCGTAACCAAAAATTTGAACTAAAACTAGGCCGTCACCCGATGCCAGTCGCCAGCTGGGCCGTACCATAAGCCAGGGCCCTTTGTCTAATGTCGTCGAAAGCTAGTGCAGCCACCTCCAGGTGGGTTAGGCGGATGCCGTTGAAAATGCGGCGGTTGCGCTCTTTCCAGATGTTCCAGATGGTGTAGAGGAAACGGCCACTCCGGCGCCGACGGTCCGCCTTGGAGAGGGGAGAGATGAAAGAGTCCCACCACTCCGAGATCCCCATATCTGGCGGCATGGCCGTCGTGGCCATCTGAGTCTCACCGGTCCAAACCTAGACGTGAGACCAGACCGCGGTCGCAAACGGACAGTCCTTGCATAGGTGCAATGCAGTCTCCGGAGCACTCAGGCATAGCGGGCAGATAGGGTCGTGTGGCCATCCCCTTATGGCCAACATGTCTGCCGTAAGGATCTTCCCATGTAGCACCAGCCAGGAGAAGAACTTGCACTTCGGCTCCGCATGAGATTCCCAGATCTTTGAGGGCTCGAATCTGGGAAAGGATCCGTGGAACTGGGCCGTGTACGCCGAAGCCGCAGAGTAGGTGCCGTTTGCGGTCCAGCGCCAAGAGATGGAGTCCTCCTGGTCCGGGATCAGCACAGTCTGAGAGGTCAAGGAAGCGATCATGATGAATTCCTGCAGGTGAGCGGGGGTCTCCAGACGGGCGACGGATCTGATCCAGTTCCCGTCCTGGAACTCCTTCATCACGGATCGCTGCTTTCTTGTGGCAATCTTGTATAGTCCAGGGGCAATATGCCGCAGAGGGCCCATTCCGGTCCAGTCGTCATGCCAAAACAGGGATTTTCGGCCATTGCCCAGCCCGATGGTGGTGGAAGCCCGGAACAGCGCCATGTCCGCGTCGTCACACGGGATATCGGAGCCCACCCACTGCCGATCTGGGTCGGTCCAGGCGAGCCATGGCCAGCGGAGTCTGAGAGCTCTCCTGAACCGCTCCAAGTCTGTTATGCCCAGCCCATCCAGCTTCTTAGGTCTACACACTGTCTTCCAGTTCACCAATGAATGACCCCCCTTCGCGTTCTCAAAGTTGTCGCCGCACCAGATGAAGCTACGGGAGATCTTGCTGAGCTTCTGATTTGCCCAAGCCGGGAGCGGGAGCGCAGTTAGGTGATGCGTGGCGATGGCGCACAATACTGATTTAGCCAGCGAAACCCTGCCTGGCCGCGCCAAGTTCTTCCCCTTCCACCCAGGCAACCTGCCCATTGCCTTGTCGATGAGGGGCTGGAGGTCAACCCGCTTGAGGCATTTGGTGTGAAGGGGCAGGCCCAGGTATTTGGTGGGAAAGGCCGCGATCTTCACCGGGAAGCCCGATAAGATGTCTTCCAGATTGATGCCATTGCAGTGGATTGGGAACACCTCAGTTTTCGTGACATTTGTGACGAGGCCGGAAGCCTCCCCAAAGCAAGCCAAAATCCCGGCAATGGCGTCGAGCTCCTCCTTAACCGGATTGGCAAAGATGCCCGCGTCGTCGGCGTATAAGGAGATTCTGCACGAGGCCGACCTAGCCCTTATGGGCTTCAGAATCCCCTCCTGGGAAGCCGCCCGAAGCATCAGCTGAAGAGGGTCGATGGCGAGAATGAACAGTATGGGGGACAAAGGGTCACCCTGACGCAGGCCGCACGCATGTGCAAATGGGGGGCCCGGATCCCCATTCAATAGGACCCTGGAGGAAGAAGAGGCGAGGATCATGCAGATCCAGTCACGCCAGCGCTGGCCAAATCCGAGCTGCTGCAGGACCTCCAGAAGGTAAGCCCAGCCCACGGAGTCGAAAGCTTTTGAGACGTCTAGCTTGAGGAAGAGGCCAGGTGTGGAAGAACGGTGCAATTCCTTGACCAGATTCTGGACGTGAAGGAAGTTGTCGTGGATGCATCTCTTCTGCACAAAGGCGCTCTGGCACATGGAGACCAACGAAGGCAGGCGGGGGGCCAAGCGATTTGCCAACAGCTTCGAGAAGATCTTTGAAATGCTGTGAATCAGGCTGATAGGACGATAATCCCCAATCCAGGAGGCGCTTTCCTTCTTGGGCAGCAGAATGATGTTTGCCGAATTAATGAGCCCCGCACAATCCCCACGTAGATTTGCCAACTGAGAGATTGCGGCCACGACATCCTCCCTGATAATCTCCCAGCAGGATGTGAAGAAAGCACCAATGAACCCGTCCGGGCCGGGCGCCTTGACAGAAGGCAAGGAGAAGACCGCCGCTTTTATTTCGTCCACCTCAAAAGGGGCATCTAACTCAGAGAGGTTGTGATGTTGAATTCCAATGTTCTCCCAAGCCAACTGCTTCGACCGCGGCGTCGGCGTCCCCAGGTGCGCCTGGAAATGATCAAGGAGAGCCTGCTCCTTATCTTCCTTAGTAATAGCCATGCCCGTCACTGTCCTGATGGTCTGGATGAAGTTCTTTCGCCTTCTGCCGTTGGCCCTAGCATGGAAGAGCTTGGTTGTGGCATCCCCAAGGCGAATCCAGTTCAGCCGCGAGCGTTGCCGCATCTTGATCTTCTGGATGGCGAGGAGACCGAGGTAAGAAGCCTTGAGCTGCTTACGCAACTCACGCTCCGGCTCCGAAAGGGGACGGCCCTCCTTGGCGACATCGAGACGCCCAATGATCTCCTTCGCAACCGCGATCTGGGTGTTGAGCACACCCACCTTCTCCTTCTGCCACCGACGCAAAGCCTTCGCAGTCCTGCAAAGCTTGATGTGGATTCTACGGATTGCATCCGTGGCCTGGACAGGCTTGTTCCAAGCCAGAGAGACCGCCTCATGGAAACCAGGCAAGCTCAACCAGAACTCCTCGAACTTGAATGACGGCTTTCGCGCATTATCGACGCAACCCTGAAGGTAGAGCGGGGCATGGTCAGAGCATGCCGTGGAGAGAGCCTGAAGGTGGGCATTTGGGAACAACATATCCCAATCGTCGGAGTGGAAGACGTGATCTATCTTAGTCATGACTCGGTTGGCTTGCTCGTTGGACCAGGTGAAACGCCTCTCACAGAGGCGTAGCTCTTTTAGTTGCAAGAAATCGAGGGCCCCTCGGAACTTCCCAATAAGGCGGCGGTTGATATTGGCGTTGCTCTTGTCTGCCGCTTTCGTGATCAGGTTGAAATCACCCAGAAGAAGCCACGCGCCCCTGGCCATGGAGGAGAGCGATCTCAGCTCCTCGATGAAGGCCAACTTCTCCTGCTCGCCCTGCGGCCCATAGACGCAGGAAAGAGTCCAGCTTACACTGTCGTTGAGCATGGAGACAGTAGCGGAGATGGTGCCCAAGGTGATATGGCAATCTGACAAGGCGAAGAAGCGGTCAGACGCAGCGAGAATCATGCCTCCTCTAGTGCCGTCCGCCGACAAGACAAAAAAATTCGAGGCGAAGCAGGGGCCGAGCATCTCCCGGATGATGGAGGCGTCCACGACTTGGAGCTTGGTCTCTTGGAGACAAACGATGGTGGCGTGTGAATCACGGATGATGTCACGGACAGCGTCACGGCGTGCGCGCGAATTCAGTCCGCGGACGTTCCAACAGACGATTTTAACATCCGGTTGTGCCATCAGGGAGACGTGGGGAAGACACGGGACGCAGCAGCTTCATAACAAATAAAGGCAAAGCTCCGACATGAAGCTCTAGTTGATAGCTGGTGCGAAAACAACACGGGACGGATGGCGCTGGCAGAACAGTTCGGCGCAAGGGAACAGTAGCTAGAGGGTCGACGATACACAGCCGCGACGAAACGCAGCTCCAGAAGACGGAAACGTAGTGCAGAGAGGAGAAAATAGCATGATGGAGAGCTTGCATGGAAGATGCAGCAGAGACAGCAACAGCTAGGAACACTAAACATCAGCAACTCGGTCTTCCACGGATACCACAGCCTGGGTGGCCTTCTTGTTCTTCTTTCCATTTTTCTGGGTGATCTCCTTCGCATGGGCAACCAGGGCAGCAATGGCCTGGACTACCGGAGCCGCCAGTGGCTTGCTGAACATATCCAGGTACGCCTGCCTGGCCTTGTCGTCGTATCCCACGGCTAGGTCAAGCACGCCACAGACCTTGGCGATGAGCTCCTGGACCGCGTCCAAACCAGCGCCGGGCGTGGCCTTTGCCTTCTTCTTGTCGAGCCGGGCGCTGCGGCGGGTTGCTGCGATTGGCACGCCACCCCTGCCTTTGCGGGGGGCCGGGGTAGGCAGCAGCGCGGCGGACGGCTCCCCTGCCACGTTGGCCAGGAGCAGGTCCGGATTTGACCGGACCGGCTTTAATGCTCTCACTGCACGCTTTAAAGTCTAACCTGCCGCCGCATACTTTTCCCTTCTCTTCTTTCACTAAACTAAAGCCTAAAACAACACATAATCGAAGTAGAACTGTTAATTCGTTTGTAAAACAACATAAGATTGAAGTAGTGTAGAACGCACGCATAACCCAGAGGAGAGTGGAAATAACTAGCAGAAAGAAGAGAAAATTGCTGTACACGCACGCGTCACGTGGAAAGCTTTAGGTTTTGATCCATAGAGGCCGACCGGCACCGGGTCGTATATTGAGACTTTAGTATATTTACAGGTCGGAGGTGTAAACTTGAAGCTAAAGCAACGGGGAAAAAACAAGTGCAGATCTGTATGTCTCATCTTGATGCTGGAAAACTCGATGTTCGCCCTTTTTTACCATGCTATGCGTGATGCGTCTGCCCAGCAGAGCAGAGCACCACTCGCCCCAAAATTCACCGACCAAAATCCTGCTCAGGAAATTATCATTGCCAAGTGCCTCGAGATGCATGATCATGCAGACTATTATTCGTTAATCCCCACACCATACCACCCGGCTTAGGCTAGTTCTACTCCACTCTGTGACACAGCGTACTTGCCTGCCGCTTAAATTAAATGTCAGATTAATTACTCACTGCTTGCTGCAGCGCAGCAGCTGCGGCAGCGTGCTCCCGAGCAAGGTGGCTGAGCTAGCTAGGCTTCCACTACTGCACTGCAGCATAGTGCAGTTTAGCTCGTGTACGTACCCCTCTCAGCACTCCTCCAGCTTTTGTCCCGTCCCCCTCTTCTTCTAAAACAAAGCGCAAGCTGAGGAATTGCCTAAAATACCCTTGCTATTATTAGGGCCGAGGCTGTGCGCACCAGGGGTGGCGCAGTCATTGTGAAGGGCCATGCGCGTCCTCTTCGCCAATTATAATGCCACCCACGCTAACACAGCACGCGGGTCTACCTCTCTCGGCTTCGACACTGACGAGTCAAGAGTCAAGACTCAAGACGCGATGCAGCCGACGGAGTCCGCCCAACGCCGGGCCTCGTCCACGGCCGCCACGGCGCCCCGGCGGAGCGTCGGGTGCATGGCTGGCCTCCTCCGCCTGCTCTCCCCGTACCATCGCCACCGGAAGCGCCTCACCGCCAAGAACGCCACGCCCGAGGCCTCCCTACCGCCGCCGTCTCCACCGCCCATGAAGAAACCGGGAGCGTCGCCGCCACCAACGCAGGCCCCAGGGAAGCCGCAGACGCTGACAGCTGTCCGGCGGCGGCGTTCATGCGAAGCGCCTCGGAGCCCGACGATCGCCCCGGAGTACCGCCGGGCCAGCTGTGATAGCCCCAGGCCGCCGCCGCCAGCTATCGTCGCGCGCCTAATGGGCCTGGAGGAGTCCGCACCTGCTTCTCCCGCCACGACGCCGCGGCCACGACCGCGGCCGACCCGCCCTCCTCCACCCCCTCCACCAGAGATGGCCGCGGAGAAGCGACGCAAGCTGCTGGGCGCGCTGGAGAAATGCGACGACGACCTCCAGACACTGCGGCGGATCATCGCGGCCGTACGGGCTGCCGAACTGCGCTCCGCCGCTGCGTCCGACGTCTCGCCGGCTCCGGCAGGGGAAGGCAAGGGGGCCAAGTGGATGGACGGCTCGCCGCCGCTGCAGCAGAAGCCGCGGGCCGAGGCGCAGTATCCCAGCCCGGACTCGGTACTGGACGCCATCACCTCACCGAGATTTCCATGCAGGAAGCGGTCGTCTCCATGCACATATCTCGATGCAGACAGCAAGCCCGAGATTTCCCGTTGCGGTAACGACGCGCTCACAGTACGATCCAAGCTCGTGAAGCCCTCCCAGACACTTGTTTTCTCCGGTACGTGGTGGTATCTCTGATGCTCCGTGCCTCCGTCGCTCTAATACACACTTCTCCGAGTAATGCTACATCTATAAAGGGTTACTTAAAGATTTTACGTACAAACTGATATGAAAGATTGTGATTGGTAATAGGGGGATGAGGAGCCCACCCCACATCAATAATGCTAGACCTACAAAGACCTATAAAGGTTTACTTAACCTTCTAAACTAATTCGCTCTCCCCTGATTTTAAGTGGGGTGGGCCCCCTCATCCCCTATTACCACCGATCACAATCTTTCACATCAGTTTGTACGTAAAATCTTTAAGTAATCCTTTGTAGATGTAGCATTACTCCTTCTCCATATAACTCACGTATACATGCACGCATTTTATGTACCTTGATGATCTGCACCGTCTTAGTTTCTCCAGATTAATTTAGTCTAGTTTAGGGGTTTTGTGCCACATCAAATTTGTCATTTGTCACGATCTTTTGTCGTGAAAAATACTCCGTATGCAGCAGGCTTCACGGTAACACGTGTGGTTTCGCGCCTCGCTTATGCAGGGGACTACTGCAAGATCAAGCAATACTGCAACGAGCTGCACGCCATGGCCATGTATCACCACCCGGCGACGGTGGCGGCCGTCGAGGGAATGCCGCGGTGGACGCCGTCGGCAGCAGAGGCGAAGGGCTGGCAGCATCGGCGACGGTGGGGCCTCCAGGGCGCAGAGCGGAGCCGCGCGATGGTGGAGAGCGTGGGGGAGGTGTGGGGGCAGGGCGCCGGCGAGGAGCGGTGGGAGGCCGGCCTCGTCGGCGCCGCGCTGGAGCGCGCCATCATGCAGGAACTGGTCTTGGACGTCGTGACGGAGCTGCTCGCGCACTCCGAGGGGCCGTTCGGCCAGTTTGGCCGCGGTCACGACCACGGCGGCGGTGCCATGTGCCGGAAGAGGCTCTGTTTCTGAGCGACTTCGCGTGCTCTGTTCTGGTTCTGGCTTCATGCGTACGTACGAGTGGAGCAAGTCACGCACGTACTACGTAGTCCAAGGGAAGGGATGGATGTCGGTGACTGACGACCCCATGATGTTGGTGGTAGTGGTATTGAAAGATCGGATACGCTGTGGCGCCGTTGTAGGTGAGGGCAATAAAGTGACGCGTCGCTTTAGAATGTGGGAGGTCATGAAGTGAGCACAGTGAAACTGACTCTGCTTTGCGATCATGAGGTCGGCTCCACGCGCCCACAAGGACACCAACACAAAGTCGTTGAGTTAAGCTTGTATACGAGATAGAGAAGGATGCGCCCCTCAAAAAAGAAGAAGAAGGATGCGGGTCCAGCTCCATGGAAACTTACAAGTAGCACTCCATCATTTAGTGGGATAGTACTAAGTAGTAGTACAGTTTTTTTTTCTGGATTTTCGAGAGTTTATGTGGACCGCTGTGACCATTTACGTATTCTGAATATACTTGCTGATTATAATAGCTAGGCAGTACTTGCTGTCTAGGCTCTGCATCGTCGTCCTTGGCCTCCTAGACAAGCTTTTGCACTGAATTTTGCACGATATTGTTTTATTCGCAGACTACGCATTTTACCGTGCCTTTGCCGCTAAAACAGCTGTTGATACGTATACGATAGGGTGAAGGAGTTAACCGCCAAAACCAAAATACAACGGTGTAAGAGTGTCGGGACCCCGATACTAATCCATACGAATCTAGCATTTAACACATCATATCACTTTGCGGCCTCACGCACCGTAAACTTCATGCCTGTCACCTTATCTTGGTCGGGATCGTTTGCGCTTTTTGTCTCACGTATATGAATATGTCGCTAGCAATCATATGTCAGAGAATCCGGGTCGACATGATTAGATATAGACCCAAACGACATAACCGTACATGAACAGATATACATAACCCAACAATGCAGGTATCGGTCATCAACGTGTGTAGACGAGTCGTATCAAGCTACACGGACTCCATTACACCGCGTGACATTTTTACGTAGGGACAGACACAACAGTAAAGAAGGATACATGCCGGTCAATCAATGTGTCCGGAGCAGTAGCAAGCTACTAGGGCTCAGTGAAAGCACAAAGCGGCATTTCCCTGTAAAGTAGGCTACCATAGGCATACGACTAGGTGTCGAATCCCACACATACCAATGCATTTCAAACATACACGCATATGCACGATATGCGTAGATACAACATGCCATCACAACATAACTCTATGACTCAAGTATTTATTAAAGACTCATAGGAGCCAACATAGTGTGATATTACAAACAGGGGTCACATGACCCAACACTTAAGTCATACAAGCAACAAGCGGAAGCATAACATGTCTGGGTACAGACATATACTAAAAGTGGCTAGAGGAGCCTGAAAACCTACAACGACCCTCCCAAAGGAGCCAGACCTCTGTCTAGAATTCCCAAGCTAATCGATCAACGTCAAACTTCGCGTAGAAACCATTAGTGAGACTAAGGTCTCCTCTGCAAAACATAAATTAAGCAACCGTGAGTACAAAGGTACTCAGCAAAACTTACATAAAAAATATCTACATATACATCATTATCAACAAGGGGGCTGTGGAGTTTATTGCAGCAAGGCAACTTTGACTCTTGGCTAACCTGTACTACGACTACAAGTAGTATCTTTGCGGTAAGAGAGCGCACACGAGTTCACATATTCACCACATCAATACATCACTATGGATCCTCTCCCGTCTTCCTACGAGAAGGCCATCCATAGCACTCATACTTATCTTGCGCATTTTAGAGTATCCATTTCAAGTTGTCTATGAACCATATACGGTTTCCAAGTAGAACATATCCAAGGACGCGGCTATTCGAACAGATTAGTTAACCCTACAGGAGTATACATCTTCACACACGCTCCCACCACTTATCACCATATGTACGTCATGCATCTCTGCAACCTTCAAGCGGAAGCACAAGCGTGGGTGTCGGCCACAACCGTTAACCACGCAAGACCCTAGTCCAGGTTTATCGCCTATTTGAGATTGGATCCGCAAGGAAGTCCGACCGAAGTTTCCATTACGGTCACAAACAAGCTCACCATTCGGGTGCCACTTGGTACACCATGCCACTGTGCATCTACCATACAGAAGCCCACCCCGTCGGACAACGCTAAACACGGCCGCCGACACTTTTCCTACAAACACCAGAAACTAGTTGCGACTCCTGGACAGAGTTCGAGACGATTAATAAGCCGAGAGGGTCAATTAAGGATCCCAATGTGTGGTAGTATCTCGTCTTGGATAACATACACATAACTCAGTTCTTAAGGACGGTCCCAATGAGACAACCCGTCATGTACTCCTACATGGCCTCTCATCGCCACCTTTACCAAATTGGATTCACACACTTAGCTCTCACATATCAGAACATGAACACATCCATTCCAATTCATCGCTCAGACGGATCAGACCCGACACGACTCTTAGCATAGCAGGCATAGTAAGCAAGCATGGATGAGTAGGCACACAAGGCTCAAGCAGTTGCTACTCATGCTGAGTGGTTTCAACTATTTATTGTGACAAAGACAGGTCATGCAGAGGAATGGGTTCAACTACCGGAACATGTAACAGTTGAATTGTTGTTGTCTTAATGCACTAAAAGAGTGCAGGAGCGAGATAGTGGGTTTATATCAGTATGCTCAAGGGGGGTGGTTGCTTGCCTGGCACTTCTGAAGATAGCATTGAGTCTTTGTCAGTGACATCGATCTCAACGTCGAAACAATGTCTACCTAGAAGGAAAAAACACCGCAGACAGAAAAGGGAATAACATTCAATTCACAGAAATTCAACACTATGATGCATGATCATGACATGGCAACATGTTGTTGTTTTATCTAATGCATCTAGCAACAAGATTAAATGAAGTTGGTTTGAATCAAAGATTCAAATTCAAACTTCATATGTAATAGTTCAAATGTCATTTAATTTATTTGTCCTAAACATAGGACATAATTTGTTCTAGCATGCATGAAAATGCCATAAACAGATTCATTGGATTTTTCTGATAATTTTTCATATATAAATTATTTTCATCCGAGTTATAGATTATTTTCTATGATTTTTCAAAGTTAATAACTTTTTTTGGAATTTCCTAATTGTTTTGAATTAAGAAAAACGAGAGAAGTATTTATGACGCCAACATGGCGTTAGGATTACGTCAGCAGTCAACACGGGTCGGTCCAGGTCAAACCTGACCAGTGGGACCCACTGGTCAGTGACCCATTCCACTAACATAGTCAATTAACATTAGTTTAACCCTAACTAAAAACTGTTAGTGGTCGGGCCCACATGTCATGGACACATGGCTTTAACTAACCGTGGTTAGCTTCTAACCCAATGACGCCATGACAGCCAGCGGCGTTTAACCGTCGGTGACCTCAGATCGCGGCGGTGCCCGCGTCAGAAATGCGCTACAGGTCGCCATTCAACGCGCGGGATGGCGCGTTCAAACAAGGTGAGCGAGCCGCATCCATTGGTGGCCGTGGGTTGAGCGGGGGTGCATGGAACCGATGGCGGCATCGCAAACAGCAGCAGATGGAGTTCGACCTCGATGAAATTCTTGCCCGGTCACATAGACGTCCGCTTCTTGCTACCTACAACGCCTACACGAGCTCATGATGTCTACTACACAACTTTATTCTTGTAGACTCTGTTGGGCCTCCAAGCGCAGAGTTTTCTAGGACACTAGCAATTTTCCCTCAAGTGGATGACCTAAGGTTTATCAATCCGTGGGAGGTGTGGATGAAGATGTTCTCTCTCAAACAACCCTGCAATCAAGTACATGAAATATCTTGTGTCCCCAACACACCCAATACACACTACTGGGAAAGGGCTTATAGGTGACCTCAAATCAGTGGCGGGCGCAGTCTAGCACCCGCCAATGCTATTAGCAGTGGCGGACTCCAAAATCCGCCCGTCATTGCTATTGGCTTACTAGTGGCGAGCGTCAGTTTGCGCCTGTTACTAGTCACAGCTGTCCAGATTTGCGATGGGGCAAATGTTACCTATGGCGGGCACAAAATTACACCCACCACTGGTAGCTTAGTTAACAGTGACGGGCGGCCATAAATGCCCGCCGCAGCTATTTTTTGATTTCAGAGTAAATATGTCCAAAAATAGCAGTGGCGGGCTTTGTTTTGTGCCCGCCACTGGTTGATTAAATGACAGCGACGGGCTCTGCCTTGTGCCCGCCACTGGCCTAGAAGCCCATCTAAACTGCCCCTCCCTCTCCTGGTCACTTCCTAACCCAACCCCCACCCGTTCCTCTTCCCACGATGTCACCGCCAAGTAAACCACCGCCGTCCTCCCACCTCGCAGCGCTCCTCTCCCCTCATCGCTCGCCGACGGTGAAATCACAACTTCTCCCTAGGTGGTTTTGGTAATTAACAACAACATATATTTCATTGGACTAATGTTTTCACCAAGTGCATATCAGGAAAAAGTTCAATGATGGGATGGCTAAAGGATTGTGTGGAGAACCTCCCCAAGGAAAGGAAGGAACAGGATTGGCCATGCTTCAAGCAACAAGACTCTACATTTTATATTTTGTGAGAAATCACTTTGAGTCCATAGGAAAGCCAATACTATTAAAAGGGGATGGGGAATTATGATGATCTGGTTGCTCAAGTGCTTAAAGATTAGCCACCAAGAACACTCAACCATTCTCCCACAATTATCCTCTGTCCAAATCCAAAAGATAAAATTCGGTGACACCAACTTTCCCATTAAGATCCACCGAGTTTTAACCCAGTTAGAACCCTAGCCAAACCCTTGCATCTCGGTACTACCAACATTTCATTCGGTGCAACCGAAACTAGTGACCAATATTCTGCTAACCAATTTTCAAAATTGGAACTTCTGAGTTTTAAGAATCGGTGACACCGAGTCTTGGTACCTGCCTAGGTCACCCATATTGGTACCACCGAGATTCATATATTGGTCCCACCGAAAAGGCCAAAGTTGCCACATTTTTCACTAGTCGGTGCAACCGAGTTTTCACTTCGGTTTCACCGAGTTGGGCAATAATGTTGTAACGGTTGGATTTTTGGAGATGCCTATATATATCCCTCCACCACCTCTCATTCATAGAGGAAGCACTCAGAACAGATCTACACTTGCCCCATTCATTTTTCTGAGAGAGAGCCACCTACTCATGTGTTGACATTAAGACATTCCATTCCAACCATATGAATCTTGATTTCTAGCCTCCCCAAGTTGCTTTCCATCCAATCAATCTCTTCTACCCATGCCAAATCTATGAGGGAGTGATTGAGTGTTGAGGAGACTATCTTTTGAAGCACAAGAGCAAGGAGTTCATCATACTACCACATCTATTACCTTATGGAGGGTAGTGCCTCCTAGATTGGTTAGGTGTCGCTTTGGAGCCTCCTTCTTCGTGATTGTGGAGTTGAACCAAGAAGTTTGTACGGTCAAGGAGATCGCCCACTTCATGAAGATATACCCATAGTGAGGCTAGTCCTTCATGGACGGAAGCCGTGATGGAATAGACGAGGTTGCTACTTCGTGGACCCTAACTGGTGGAGCCCTCCGTGGACTCTCGCGACCGCTACCCTCCGTGGGTTGAAGTCTCCATCATCGTGGACGTATGATAGCACCACCTATCGGAACCACGGGAAAAATCTTCGTGTCATCAATTGCGTTTGATTCTCCTCTCCCTACCTTTACATTCATGTGCATGTCTTTACTTTCCGCTGTTATACTCTTAGACTTGCATGTGTAGGGTGTACTTGACTTGCTACAATTGTTAAAATTGGCCAACAACTAAAATTGGGAAAAGGCTAGATTTTATTTGGTCAAGTAGTCTAATCACCCCCCTATAGACATACTTTGGATCCTACAAGTGCTATCAGAGCTTTGGTCTCCATTGCATTGGTTTCACAACCTAGAAGAGTATGGCATCTAGTGAGGGAAATTATCACCGTAGAGGTCCATATTTTGATGGTACAAACTTTGCTAGTTGGAAGAATAAGATGAAAATGCATATTCTTGGTCATAACCCCGCCGTATGGGCTGTTGTTTGTGTTGGTGCAAGGTGAATTCTTTGGTGATGGAAATGAACCAGATCGTGAAGCGACCACGGAAGAATTGAAGATGTTGCAATACAATGCTCAAGCATGTGACATTCTATTCAACTGCCGATGCCCCGAAGAATTCAACAAGATTAGCCGTCTTGAGAATGCAAAGGAAATTTGGGATACTTTGGTTGATATGCACGAAGGTACCGAGTCGGTCAGGGAATCTAAGTTGGATGTGTTACAAAGTCAACTTGACAAGTTCAAGATGAAGTATGGTGAAGGAGTCGCGGAAATGTACTCTAGCCTTGCTCTCATCACCAATGAGATTGTCGGCTTAGGAAGTGAAGAAATGACCGACAAGTTCATCACCAAGAAGATACTTAGAGCCTTGGATGGAAAGTATGACACCGTGTGCACATTGATCCAAATGATCCCAAACTACAAATATCTCAAGCCTACAAAAGTCATTGGAAGGATTGTCGCTCATGAGATGTCACTCAAAGACAAAGAAGAGCTTCATAACAAGTCAACCGGTGCTTACAAAGCCTCAAGTGACACTCCCGCTACATCAAATGACAACCTTGTAACCAATGAAGAGATAACCCTCATGGTCAAGAAATTCAACAAGTTCTACAAGAGTAGAGGCAAAGAGACAAACTCCAATTCAAGATATGAGGGGAAGCGTACATCTAGTCGTAATCGGAATTGTTACAATTGTGGAAGGCCCGGACACTACTCCAATGAGTTCACGGCCCCCCACAAAAGAAGAGAAGAATCACCTAGAAGAAAGAGCTCAAGAGATGAGTCACCTCAAAGAGAGAGAAGGAGTAGAGATGATCGTTATGAACAAATACCCTCTCGGAGAAGAAGGACAAGTACACCAAGAGCTACACAATAAGAAGACATCAAGCTCATGTTGGTGAATGGGTTTCCGGCTCCGATTCCGACAACCAATCTGAGAGAAGTTATCACTCCGACTCCGACTATAGTCAAGATTGTAGGAGATATGCCCTAGAGGCAGTAATACCAGTTACTTTGTATCTCCTCGTTTGTAATAAATGTTTATGATCCATGCTATAACTGCAATGATTCTCGAGTCTACAATATCCACGAGGGTCGGAGGGAAAATCATGTGCACGTGTGGTACCATAAACGGTAAAAAGTATTCCTAGTCATGCATCTAAGACTAGCTCAAGTATTGCATGATTATCCTGTTTTCCTGATCATGGGCATGTCTGTGCCAGCAATTTTGAGGGCACATTGTTGGTAGAACACTTGTGTTGAATCGACCCGCATTGATGTTATGCTATGAGATACATTCGTCATAAGTTAATGGTTAATAACACAGAGATAGTTAATGTTTGCATAATTCCTTAGACCATGAGAGTATCGAGTTCCTTCATGAACTTTGGGGTTTGTCAAACGTCATCCGTTACTGGGTGGCTATTACGGCGGCTTACGGGTTCACGGAAAAGTATGGCAAGTAACAAGATAGCTCAAGATTGGGATTTGCTCCTCCGACGATGGAGAGATATTCTCGGACCCTCTCGGTGTTACGGTATTTGTTGGGGATATAACCCCGTGGTAAGACCCGCCCAGGAGGGGCCGGGTCATACCTGGCGGCTCAGAAGCAAGACTCTTAAGGTGGGCCGGAAGATGAAGGCCAGGCCGCATGGCGGCTTACCATGCGGGCCAAGACGAAGGCCCAGAGACAGAAGATGGTGTGAGACCCGGGCGGTTGAGCCGCCCGGAGACGGCTTGCCCAAGATGGCAAGGCGGCTTAGAGGCAGGATAAACTACGTTGTATGAGTCGGTTTGGGACTCGTGTAACCCAGGGCCTTGACCTCCTATATAAAGGCGAGACCCTGGGGCGGCTTAGACAGAAACCAGTCAATCGAGAATTAGGTCAAGCGAATCCGCTCCCTTGTAATCGATACTCCAATCAATACAGTACAAGCAGGACGTAGGCTTTTACCTCTTCCTGAGGGGCCGAACCTGGGTAAACTCGTGTCCCTCATCTCGATCAACCCCTTTGAGTCCACCGCCTTAGCGATGGCCTCGAACCTAAGTCTTCGGACATCTGCCGTGACAAAACCACGATAGTTGGCGCCCACCGTGGGGCTAGCGCTCGGTGGTGTTGAGTTCTCAAAGGGCTCTCACCCAGGGATCGAGGGGTACGCTGTTGGCAGGATGACCAAGAGTCGCCGCGGCAAGCTCTACATCGACGACGCCGGCTGGGGCCCCGAGGCCGACTCAATTGAGTACGGGTCCCGGGTCCCCTTCGGCGGAATCCACGTCTTCATCGGCAAGATCGGCGGATCTAAACCCGGGCCGGACATCTGCACCGACATCGTCGAGCCGGCCCGACGCGAGCAACCCGTCCGACGCGTGCGACCCGCCCGTGTTAACCCGGGCAGGAAGCATGTCTTCGTCGGCTTCACCCAGGGCATGGAGCTTGAGGGCTCTATGTCACGGGAAGAAACACTCATCTGCTCAGAGGATGGTTCCTCGAGCGGGGAGACGGAATCGATCTATCAGCTACATAATGGTGGGCTCGGGGGCTACGTCGAGCATTACCCCGAGTCAGAGTATCATGAGCCAGAGGATTATGAGCCGCCGCTCCCGCAGACCGGTCTACATCATCACGCCGGTGTCGTGCCTGCTCGCTCGAGCCGCCCATCGGATGCGCGCGAGCCACCGCTCCCGCGGATCGGTCTACATGAACAATGTTGCGGACGCATTGTGCTTCTGCACCGGCTTATAACGCCGCGGCCGTCTCTTGCGACCGTACCGGCTTGCAATGCCGTGGCCGTCTCTCGCGACCGCACCGGCTTACAACGCCGCAGCCGTCTCTCGCGACCGCACCGGCTTACAACGCCGCGGCCGTCTCTCGCGATCGCGCTGTCTTCAAACAACGCGGCCGACTTCTACATCTACATCAACACGCCAGGGGCCGCATACACCAGTACGAGCCACCAAACGGACGCACGCAAGACGCGGCCCCCATGATCTGGTCTACATCAACACGTCGGTGCCGCACCTGCTCACTTGAACCGCCCAACGGACGCACGCAAGCCGCCGTGCCCGTGGTCCGGTTTACATCGACTCATCGGGGCAGGGCTCGCCTATCTGAGCCGCCCAACAGACACGCCTTCAGCACATTCAAGTGTTTCCGGTGTCAACTATATGCCGGTTTATGCCACGGTCAAGTATGCCATGGTCAAGTATGAAGACTCTCAAGCCGCCTCTTCGAGTCAACTTAAGACTCGGGGCTACAGACATGGCTCGACACATTTGGTCGTTTTCAACAAGAACCCCGGGTCATTCCAAGGAAGTTAACCCGATCCCAGGGGCTATTACATTATTGGCGGAACAATTAAAAGTCGCCCAAGAGGACGAACCGCCATGATGCACCATTCAAACATGGGTGCCCGGATTTATTGGATCATCATAAAGTCACTTGGAGGCTTCTGCCGTTTCTTCATACAAGATGGCGGCTTACAAGATGGTGCAAAAAGTTGACTCCGTCAACAAAGGTCATTTGGGGGCTTCCAACCCGCCGGGTTTAGCTTACACACCCTCTTGATCAGCTCTTCAGCCACCGTAAGGCCGGGTTATATACCCAACAAGTTGACTCCGTCAACAAGGTCATTTGGGGGCTTCCAACCCGCCAGGGTTTAGCTTACACACCCTCTTGATCGGCTCTTCAGCCACCGTAAGGCCGGGTTATATACCCAACAAGTTGACTCCGTCAACAAAGGTCATTTGGGGGCTTCCAACCCGCCGGGTTTATCTTACACACCCTCTTGATCGGATCTTCAGCCACCGCAAGTTCGAGTTAAACCTGCCTGTATGCTGCTGCTGCTCCGCCAGGTGACCTGCCGAACTCTTACCAGTTAATCTCGATTAGAGACCTTGAGCTGCTCAAAGTATTTGACAGTCACTCTCACTAGAGACCCTGTACTGGTCAAGGTTCAACCGGCGGCTCTTGTCACGTGAGGGTCGGCTTACGGAAAGCGAGGATAAACTCACCCATCTGCTGCATACTCTCCGCGATGTGGCCTGTTCGTACTCTTAAACAGTTACTCTTTTAAAGACCCTGCACTGTTTAAGGTTCAAACGACGGATTTATGTCATGTGAGAAGTAGCTTATGGGCCCTGGGGTACTCATACCCTGCTGCGCCTCTTTATGGTTTGTTGTTGCTCTTACCAGTTAATCTCGCCTAGAGACCCTGAGCCGTTCAAAGGAGTTGACGGTCACTCTCACTAGAGACCCTGTACTGCTAAGAGTTCAAACAACAAGTTCATGCCATAAGAGCCGACATATGAGTTTTCGAAAAAGCAAGGTCATGAAAGATTTAACACCTTTGGGTTGTGCTTTTTCAAGCCGCCCTCACAGCAATACAGAGCATATTCTGTCTTGTTTGTTTTTGCAGGGTTTATCTCCTAAGATGAGCCGCCGTGAAATATGATGACAAGATATTGCGAGCAGAGCACAAGACAGATAAAAGTGCATCAAGTTGTGCAAAGATTCATACGTGCGCGATGGCACGGCTCAGGCAGTCAAGTTTTTCTATGCCTATTACAAAGCTCTCCAGGGAGCCCAAAATGCAACGGACATAAATTTTTTTATACACTTCCAGTCTTGGCAGCTCAGAAAGCCGGGTTATCAACTTAAGAAGCAAGTGTTCAGCTCGATGGCGGGTCATCCTGCGGCGGGTCTTCGACCTCTTCAATCTGAAGATTGTCCACATCCAAGTTGCAGTTTGTTAAAGCTTCAAACTGGGCCTCATCAAAGAGGGGAGACGGGTCAATTTCAGGAGCAAAGAGTGTCTTATGGCGTGCAGGAGTCAGGTCTCTGGCTTCAAACGTTGGGCAGCGCACTTGTTTGCTGTCTTCGCCGTAAGCCGCCTGGTATGAAGTCAGGTCAATTTCATTGACAAGTGTTGATGCGAGTACTTGGGAGGCCTTCATACACTTGGCATAGTCAGCTTCCGTAAAGTCTGAGCCGTCATCCTTCTTGGATGGAAAGCCGTCCATCATCTCTTCTGCAGTCAGTTCAGGGGCAAAGGCCAAAAGACCGGCTTAGCGCGGCCATTGCTCCCTTTCTGGCGGCTGATCGTTTAAGCTCATCAATTTGCTTGGGCAGAGTTGACAAGAGCTCTATCACTCCCTTCATGAATTTGGGGATGCTTTTTTCAGTCAGCATCGCTTTGATGGTGCAAAGGGTCCCACAGTATAGTTGTTCTGTCAAGGTGTATACTGCTTTCAGCTTCAACAAGCTATCAGAAGATAATTGGCGGCTTCTTTGACCTGCAAGGATGTGAGGCATTATAAGCCGCCCGCACAGTTTTTCAACAAGGCAGGGAAATTTGCTAAGTATTCAATACTTACCAAAGATAGCAGAAGTCATCCGGGATATATGACGCTTGAGGGTCTGTAGCTCTTCGGACACAAGTTTGAGCCGCTGGTCAGCATCATCTGCGCGCTTGGTCAGGGCGGCTTGTGTGGACTCAACAGTCTTTTTGAAGGCAGCAAAGTCAGCTTCAACCTTCTTAAGTTCTTCAACGGCAACCCGCCATTTTTCTTCCGCCTCAGACCGGGCGGTTTGTTGCGAAGCAACATTTTCCTTTAGCCTGGTCAGATCAGACTCGGCCGTATCCAAAGCTTCCTGCATCGTACAAAAACAAAAAGTTCAGGAGGTCTAAGTCGCCAAGACGAGATATTAAGTGCACGATTGATGAAGCTATTATGATACAAGTATCAAGCAGATTGCAAGCAATATACTTGACACTTGGGGGCTAATGTCTGTGTTTTCTCTCCAAGTCTACAATGAAGTTCTGGCTCATCTTCGTAAAGATAAGCCGGCACTTGGGGGCTACATACGGCGCTTTCCAAGTTTACAGTGAAGTTCCGGCTCATCATTTTTATAATGACCCGGACTTGGGGGCTACCCTTGGATCAACTCTTCAAATAAGTATCGGCTTAATATCTATATTAACCCGATACTGGGGGGCTACAAGCTAAGCAATTTGAATTATGACAAGAATTGGAAGACCCGGTCTACTATTTGCAATACTAAACCAGCTCTTGGGGGCTACATAAGGGTATAAGGACAAAGTAAGAGAGGAGGAGTACCTCATATTTCTTCTTCATTAGTCCAACAAGTTTCAACTCCATATTACGGCTTGTGGAGAGGCGATTCAGATAACCGGCATGAAGTTCATCTGCAGTCATTTTTTCTAACACGGGGAATTCAAACTCAAGCTTTTCTGGTGAGCCTGTCTCCGCCTGGCAGGTGTGCTTCGTTAACACATGGGGATCAGGGAATTGATAACCCGTCCCAGTGACAACAACGTCTGGATGAGCTGTGTCTTCGGCGGCTGTTGAAGGGCTCGGTGGCTTAGGGTCAGCTTTTGGTGGACTTTCAGGAGTGACCATGTTGTCATCAGCCGGCTCAGAGGGCTGAGGAGCATCTTCAGGCGCATTTTTCCTAGCCTCAGTAGGCTCAGCATAAGGTATAGGGGAGTCCGGCTTAGCAGTCTCCGGATCTTGGGTAGCAGGAGCAGCAGTAGACCCGCCTGTCTTCCTTCGTTTTGCTTGAGCCCTGGAAGCAGAAAATGTTACATAGATGACAAGGGTGATAAAAGGTATGGTGCAAATACTAGGGTACGTACTCCGGGTTGATTTTCAGAGGAGGCAGCTTGGATGCAGTCGAATCACCAGATGAAGGGGGCGACTCCTAAAAAAGTTAAGACGATAAACAAAAGAGGGTAAGGTTACAATGCAAGACTGTTAAAAATCGGACTTGGTTAAAAGAGTACCTCAGCGGGCCATTTCCGGGGAGCCGGAGAGTTTGGTAAACCACTCAAAAGCTCTTCAGAGCCGGTGCTCCGGGTCTGACGTCTGGAAGTGTGCTGTTGCTTTTTCAAAAGAAAATCGGGGTCTAAATAAGCAAGAGGATGAGAAAATGGAACTTTCCGGATGACCCGCCGTACTTTCTCTGGTGGAAAGTTTTCTGAGTTAGAGGAAATATAAGTTACCTCAGGGGCGTCTGCATGGCTTGTCTCCGTTTCCTCCTGTGAATAATTATCGTCAATAAGTTGCATAAAGAGACGGCCAAGAGAGTCAAGTTCTACCTCCGAGTCGTCAAACTCAGATGGTTCCTGAGCGGCAGTTTTCTTCTTCTGGGCGTGGGTTTTACCCGCCTTAGGTTTCCTCACAGGAGGATTATACTTCTTCTTCCAGAAAGAAGAGCCGGCCTGTACATAAGCCGCCAAAAAAGGTTAAAAGGAGCAAGGCAAAAGGTCAAGACAAGAATGACCAGTTTTGTGGAAAAAGATTTCTTACAGCTGGAGCCGGGTTCCTGGCGCAAAAAGGTTTCAGCCCAATTTTGTTGCAAGTTGCTTGCTTTTCGCCAAGAAGTGTTTTGACGGAGGATTTGATGTCTTGCTCTATCAGGGGGGTGGCGTTGAAACAGAGGGAGTCATTTGGTTCACCCGTAAATTCATACATGAGTCGGTCACGCCGGCTCAGTGGCAAGATTTTCCAGGAAACCCAGCAACGGGTTAAATCAACGCCAGTTAAGCCGTTCGCCATTAAGGCCGTGATCTTCGCGAAGGCCGGAGCATATTTTGCTCGCTCTGCGGTGGACATCTGGTCTGGGAGCTCTCCGGTGTTGCAAAGCCGGGTAGGACGGTAACCCGGCAGCGGATTCTCTTCTTTGGGAGAAGTGTCCTTGCAGTAAAACCAGGTCTTGTTCCAATCCTTGGGGTGACTTGGTAAGATAGCTGCTGGGTAGGGCAAATCTCTCCGTCTCTGGATAGAAACGCCGCCAAGCTCCAAGCTTGGTCCAGCCGCCACTTCAGTTTGGCGGTTGACGTAAAAGTAGTCACGGAAGAGGTCAACAGACGGCTCTTCTTGCAGGTAAACTTCACATAAGACCTGGAACTGACACATGTTGGTGACAGAGTTTGGACCTAAGTCTTGAGGGTGAAGCTTGTAGAAATGAAGAACGTCCCGGATTTTTTTTGACCCGGGCGGGCTAAATCCACGAAGGAGGTGATCAGTGAACACGACAACCTCTCCTTCCTGAGGAGTTGGTCTTATTTCTGGCCCTGGAACCCGCCAATGTATAACGTCCTGAGCCGGCAGGATACCCGATTCTACGAAGTCAAGTAGAAGTTGTTCGGTGACTCCGGAGCCGACCCAATCGCAAGACGAGGGTGCTCTTGACATAATGGCGGGTCAAACTGCGAGAAGGCGCAGAGTGCGACGGGTTAGAAAAACATGAAGTAATTACGGCAACTATGGTTGGCATGATGATGAGGTATTAAGCCGCCGACATATTTTATCAGAGAGCCGGCAAAGTAACGGCGGGTTAAGTATGGACAAACAGGTTTCACATACTACAACCGTGGATGCAAGATCTACGGGCGAGGATAAAGGAAATGTATTCAAAACCTAAAAAGGGGGAGTGGAAGAACAGGCGGACAGCATGTGAAGAAGACTGCTATGCAGATCTATAGCAAGCGGGCATTGGCATTAAAAGGGCAACCGCAATAGATAGACCGCGATATAAAGATTCAAGGGGACACTTGCAATCTACATTACGAAGAACGACGAAGAACAGCGAAGAACACTGAAGAACTCCGATGAACTCGGGGATATCTTAACTAAGATGACTACAGATTCAACAAGGGCTGAGGATGATACCTTGCGGATGCGGACGGGCTGGCGAGTTTCTGGTCCGAATCAGGTTGATGCAGCGGCCGGCGTTGGGGACGATGGTGAGGTCTGATCGGCGTGGCGGAGCTCTGAAGGCACGAGTCTGAAGGAGGAAGAAGACAGCGGCGGCGGAGAAAAGGAAGGGGGCCCCTCGTATCCCTATTTTTGAGGTGGGATGGCAACAGTGCGCGTGAAAGTCGAGGAGGTGCAGTGATGATTGACCGGAAGGGGCGCCTCGATTTTCGGGCCGCCCATTTAATGAAAGGATCCGTTGCGGATGTCACATAATCTTTTTAATATATTCGGCGTGACGTCACGGCGGGTTATAAGTTTTCTTTCTCAGGTGACAGAAATGTGAGACTCGCCGCCAAGTGAGTTTGAAGGTTGACATGAACAGGCTCAAATCAATCTGGGACCTAATGTTGGGGATATAACCCCGTGGTAAGACCCGCCCAGGAGGGGCCGGGTCATACCTGGCGGTTCAGAAGCAAGACCCTTAAGGTGGGCCGGAAGATGAAGGCCAGGCCGCATGGCGGCTTACCAGGCGGGCCAAGATGAAGGCCCAGAGACAGAAGATGGTGTGAGACCCGGGCGGTTGAGCAGCCCGGAGACGGCTTGCCCAAGATGGCAAGGCGGCTTAGAGGCAGGATAAACTACGTTGTATGAGTCGGTTTGGGACTCGTGTAACCCAGGGCCTTGACCTCCTATATAAAGGCGAGACCCTGGGGCGGCTTAGACAGAAACCAGTCAATCGAGAATTAGGTCAAGCGAATCCGCTCCCTTGTAATCGATACTCCAATCAATACAGTACAAGCAGGACGTAGGCTTTTACCTCTTCCTGAGGGGCCGAACCTGGGTAAACTCGTGTCCCTCATCTCGATCAACCCCTTTGAGTCCACCGCCTTAGCGATGGCCTCGAACCTAAGTCTTTGGACATCTGCCGTGACAAAACCACGACAGTATCCATCATCATCTGGCCAGACACAGTGTGATTTGATCACAGGGATGCCGGAACACGAAAACGAGAAAAGAGAACAAAACCGGTAACGAGGTAACTTGCATAGTGGACAAGTTGTTGATCCACGGGGATGCAGAAAGTCTCATCTCGGGTGTTTGTAACATATCGCGAAGCAACATGAATAGCACACGACAACTGGAGGTTCACTCGAATATTTATTCGTGTGGGTATAGGGGTCAATATGGGTGTCCACGGCTCCGATGTTGATCATTGATCGGAAAGTGTTCCCCTCATATCTATACTTCACCGAACCTATAGGGTCACATGCTTAAGGGTCATCTATCTGTTGAATACTAGACAGGGAGTCTGAGAGAAAATCACCGGAAAAGTTTTGGGGACAACGGAAGAGTTCCGGAGAGAGAACACCAGAAGAGTTTCGGTAAAACCGAAAAGTTGTTTCGGATTATACCATTAAGTCAAATTGGTTTCGGCATATGCCTGGAAATTATTGGAGGGTACCAGAATTGTTCCGGTAACTTCTGAGATTTTTCGGAGACAAAAACCGAAAATGTTCCGGACTGCTGGAACCGCTTTGGTTGCTTTTCACAGATGAAAATCACTGATCTGAAAATGTTTCGGAACGTGTCCAGAATTGTTTTAGTGGGTACTGGAATTATTCTAAGACCTATAGAAATATTTTCGGATTTATCGGTCGCGAAATTTGGTTTCGTGAATAGTGAAATAGCATTTATGGTTATGGTTGGAAGTTGACCTTCCACAAAATATCTTGAGGGGATGACATGGAAGGATAAGGGCACCCATTTGGGGAGCCCTCGGACGGGGTGGCCGGCCAAGGTGGGCTCCACCTTGGAGCCTCACTTGCCCCACTTGCTTTCCCTTTATGCCCTTGTGAAGGACTCCTTTCATGGTTTTTTTTGGGTATTTCAAGTCCCACCCTACCCCTTGAGTTTTCCTATAAATAGAGGTGGAGATGCACTCTCCACTCTCACTCTTTCTCAACATACAAATGCCATGCATGATCTGGCCTTCTCTCTCCCTCCCCGCAAAATAGTTTCGTAGAGCCAAAAGGTTGTCTGGGTTCCGGCAGGAACTAGTTCTGGACAGTGAAGCTCTGCCGGATAGCTGACACCGTATGTGTGCAACCCTGTAGAGAGGTCATAGTTTCAATCTTTTTCCTGAGGGGCTGTTCGAGGGTCCTCCCGGAGGGCTGTCCGAGTTTCCGTTCGAGCTTCGAGGGTCTTCCCGGAGGGCTGTCCGTGACATTGTCTGAGGGACTGTCCGACCGCCTCCCAAAGGGCTGTCCGACGAGGGAGTAAATCCTCGCGGCTGGGAGGTTGTAAATCCTAGCTACGGGGATCTGCACCACCGATCTTCATCGACTCTACTTCCGCTGCGCTACGAGTCGGTACGGATGAGATCAAACCTTGTATGCATCTCCATAGTGATCCTGGGCGTGCTCGCAGTACCGATTTTTTTGTTTTCTGTCGCGTTCCCCAACAAAGATGAAGGTGTTACCGTACACTCGTTTCCTCCAACTCCTATGACATATTTGATTCACCAAATGAAGGGAGTGGAAGTTGCTTCATGGCTAAAGGCCCCAAGGTATCACACCCCGAATACATTGACTTCAGTAGTGATGAGGATGACTTACTTGGAGATGATGACTTGCTCTTTGGCAAAAATATTGATGTTAGTCAAAATGAACTTGATAATAATCATGCTAATCAATATAAGTCATGTGATGATGATAAGAAGGATATTGAGCGTCTAACTAAAGAATTAAACACTCTTAAGTTAGCCCATGAATCTACTCTAGAAGATCATAGAGATCTTGTAAGAACTCATGAGAAGATACGCTTCGAGAAACTAAATTTAGAGCAAGAACATGAGTTTCTTAAAGCTATCAATGACGATCTTCGAAAGAAGAGTTCTTCTTATCTAGCCAAATGGCTACTCTTGTCTACATTCATGCCACAAGTTAAAACTAAGCAAACTAGTAACAAAGGCAAGAAAGGTTCTTCATCTGGTAGCAACAATCAAAATGCTAAACCTAATGATGTTGTTTCTATTAGTTCTATTGATTCCACTAATGATTCTCTTAGCCAAGTTACACTTGAGCAAGAAAATGATCTTTTGAAAGGGATTATAGAAAAAGGTATCTACAAAAGTCTTGACGGATGTAAGCAATTCGAAGAGATTGTACGCAAGCATGGAGGATACTGGAAGAACCAAGGCATTGGCTACTTCAACGCCAATGTAGTTGAATGGGAAGAAGGTCAATACCCCAAGACGAAGTTTGTTCCTCAAAGGGAGAAGTATGATCATACTATCCCCAAGGGAACAAAAGCTCAAGATGACCTTCCACCACAAGACCACAAGCGCAAGAGCAAGGACAAGCTTCAAGAGGAGATTGACACATTTTAAGATGAGTCCCAAGCCATGGTCAAGTGGGTTCCCAAGGCTACTCCAAGTTCTACTTCAACTAGTGCTACTTCAACTCCAAGGATTCCATCAATTTGATGTGGGTCCCCAAGAAGAAGAACTAGAGAAGTTCTTGAGGGGTGACTCCGCCAATGAAATTCACTCACATTCATTATTGGCAAGGACTATTTGCAATCAACTCCAACCTTATGCAATAGTTCAAAGGAGTCACACATTACCTCAAAGGTAAGCATGGGACAAGGTAATAAACGTATCCATGGACATCATCATGTATGCATTGCACTCCATGTCCATAGATATCCTTGTATTTGTCTCTTGTGTGGGACTAACCCATGTAGGTGAGAAGAGTAAGAAACAACGAGGATTGCTCCCAACTCAAGATGATCTTCATCAACAACGAGTATCCACTACTACCTCACCCACATGAAGTCTTCTACGACAAAACCCAAGGTTATTTTATCCCTCTTAGGGGGGATGTCACATCAAGGGGGAGCTTTACTCTATGACTTGAGTTAAAGTATCTCTTAAAGATGTGAACACATTAAATGCTTTATGTAAAAGTGGTAACCCTACTTGTGCTTAAACGATGAGTATGACCTATGATCAAGTATTCTTGCTTGGCTCCTAAGTCAATATACTCATATATAGATGACTCCGTCATTGCCAAAGTGCTTGGTAGATACTAGAGTGGTTTTGCATGTTTGCCATGATTCCATTTGACATATTATTGTGTGAGCATGTTGGTATGCATATCTTTTCTCATTCGAGGATATCCAATTGTTGTTATTTGGCTTTTATTTTTCTTTGGCCAATTGGATATACAAGAATGCCTAAGTACGCTCCTCTAGCTATCTATGCTTTCTCGTCTCAAATTCTATTCATCCTTCATCACAAAAATTTGAGCAAGCACTTCTTGAACCCTCCGTGTGAGGAGCACTCAGAGTTCTGTTTCGTTAAGAGATGACTTCCAAAACCTCCCCAGTGCAACTCGGTGTAACCAACCTGAAAAACTCGGTTCCACTGAAGCCTAGGGTTGATATGGTTTTAAGAACCTCGGTAGCACCGATTACATAATCTCGGCTTCACCGAGTTTCCCTGTCATCTGACAGTAGAGAAACTCGGTGGCACTGATATTTTAGAATCGGTGTCACCGACAGCTAAAGGGTTTATATACTCAGCGGAACCGATTTTGAAATCACTTCTTCAAAATCATGGTCACCGCAAAACCCTAGCTGCCGCTCGTGCATCTTCAGACTTCTCCCTAAGCTCCCGTGCATCTGCACCACAGGAGGTCCCCGCCGCCGACAACAATCGTCCCCGCCATCGCCGTTGTAGGAGGCCGTCACCGAATTAGGGTAAAGCCTCAAATCTTTGCACTCCTCATCCGATTCTTGTGCAAAAGATCAATTTCCTCATCTTCCCACTGAATGAACAAGTTCCATCCTCTAGAAACTCCATTAGATTAGAGAACGAAGAATTTTTAGGTTTAATCGTCCGCAAATCGAATCTCGGTGTCACCGAGTCAGAAAAATCGGTTCTACCAATTTGAGTTTTAGGGCTACAGAGAACAATCTCCGTGAAACCGAGTGGCTCTTTTCGGTGAAACCGAAGAGGCCGCCAAGTTTCTGTTAAGGCGATTGTGTGTCTCGGTGGCTCCGAAATTTATGACTCGGTGGAACCGAAATCCTTTTTGCAGAAAGTTAAACTTCAAGTTTTGAGTTCAAATTTTTCAAAAACCTTCTGAATTTTTGTGATGCTTAGCCCCTCTGCTCCTCTATACTCTATTCACAAGGTCAGCATGTCAGGGTCAGATGACAGCCAGAACAACTTCAGGTGTATTGACATTGAGAGATTTGTCGGGAGAGTGTTCACAACTTGGAATGAGGAGATGATCATGCAGTTCTACTCCACAGCTCATTTCTATCCAGATGGCCGTATCATATGGATGAGGGAGTTAGATATCAGTCTATTGTGGATGAGTGGGCTACCATCTTAGGAGTCTCACGGGTAGAGGAAGGAGATATTTATGTTTACACTGAAGCCAAGACGAGTCAGAACTCCATGGCTGACATGTACACTCCTATCCCAGCTGCTTATGTAGAGACACACAAGCTTGGCTCTGTCTATCATTTGCAGACAGGACTACCCACCACCAACACTATCTTGAGGTATACTTTCATGCCCAAGCCTGGAGATGATAAGATGATCAGGGGGTACTCCATTAATACGCTGCATCACATAGACACCCACACCAGATTCAGAGTGATGGATTTGATTGTAAAGACAATCAAGAGGATAGCTGCTGATCAGAAACGATCATGTGGATATGCACCTTACATTCAGATGCTCATCAACTCCAAGTTGGAGAAGAATGTATATGCACCTGATCGTCCTCATATGCCACTTCAGCCAGATTTTGAAGATAATGTTGTGGCGATGGACCCCTCTTATCCCACTTCAGCTACTACACAGGCAGGGGCGGAAGCAGCCAGAGCCACTAGTGCTCAAGTACCCAAGACAAAGAGTGATCAAATGGAACTTCTCATCAAATCTTTCCAAGGTATTGAGAAGAATGTGGCTGAGATTCTTAAGAACCAAAAGAGCATTGTGCGGATCATGGAAACTAAGTTTCATGCTCTGGACAACAAGGTGGATGAGCTTACCAAGACAGTCACTAAGCTGAAGCAGGAGGTTGATGCAGTGCCTAGTCCCCACTCCAGTGATGATGATAGTCCTCCTCTCCGGCCCATCACTCAGTTCAAGACTCAAGCCAGATCGTCTACAGTGCCTGCTCCAGAGTTGAGACCATCTTCATCAGCACCAGCTACTGCCCCTACTGCTCCTTCAGCACCTCCAGTGTCTACTCCACCACCTCAGAGGACGTCTGATGAAGCGTTTGCGGATGCTCTTGTCTCAACTCCTTCGACGACTACAAGAGCAGCTTCATCATCTTATGGAGGAGACCATGCCCAGAGATATGATTAGTATATCGCTTTGAACTTTTTGGTAACTTGTTGCCAAAGGGGGAGAAGTTATTGATCATAGGGCTTTGAGAGAGAGTGTTGCATTTTGGTTGCTCTCTACTTCTTAAAAACATTTGGTCTACAGCTCATTTGTTTAAAACTTAGTTGTGTTTGATCATATACTTTGCTTGTTGATGCCACTATTTCTTATCTTTGTGATATATCTATGAGATGATCATTCACTTGTTTGGTGTTATGTGCATTGTAATCCATTCATATCATTTATGCGCACCACCAAGTTGTACGTGACATGGAAGAGTTACCCACACTCCTAATCGATTGTGCATTTGCATTCAAACGCAAAATTTTAAATAGTGCACACATTTAGGGGGAGCTCTTGCTTATCACATACTTCTCAAAGCGACGATGCTATTCATTGATTATATCTCTTATCGAAGCTTTGATCTATATGTTGTCATCAATTACCAAAAAGGGGGAGATTGAAAGCACAACTCCTCCCTAGGTGGTTTTGGTAATTAACAACAACATATATTTTGTTGGACTAATGTTTTCACCAAGTGCATATCAGGAGAAAGTTCAATGATGGGATGGCTAAAGGATTGTGTGGAGAACCTCCCCAAGGAAAGGAATGGATAGGATTGGCCATGCTTCAAGCAACAAGACTCACATTTTATATTTTGTGAGAAATCACTTTGAGTCCATAGGAAAGCCAATACTATTAAAAGGGGATGAGGAATTATGATGATCTGGTTGCTCAAGTGCTTAAAGATTAGCCACCAAAAACACTCAACCATTCTCCCACAATTATCCTCTGTCCAAAGCCAAAAGATAAAATTCGGTGACACGAACTTTCCCATTAGGATCCACCGAGTTTTAACCCAGACAGAACCCTAGCCAAACCCTTGCATCTTGGTACTACCAACATTCCATTCGGTGCAACCGAAACGAGTGGCCAACATTCTGTTAACCAATTTTTAAAATCGGAACTTCCGAGTTTTAAGAATTTGTGACACTGAGTCTTGGTAGCTGCCTAGGTCACCCATACTGGTACCACCGAGATTCATATATCGGTCTCACCGAAAAGGCCAAAGTTGCCACATTTTGGACTAGTCGGTGCAACCGAGTTTTCACTTCAGTTTCACCGAGTTGGGCAATAATGTTGTAACGGTTGGATTTTTGGAGATGCCTATATATACCCCTCCACCACCTCTCATTCGTAGAGGAAGCACTCATAACAGATCTACACTTGCCCCATTCATTTTTCTAAGAGAGAGCCACCTACTCATGTGTTGAGATCAAGACATTCCATTCCAACCATATGAATCTTGATTTCTAGCCTCCCCAAGTTGCTTTCCATCCAATCAATCTCTTCTACCCATCCCAAATCTGTGAGAGAGTGATTGAGTGTTGAGAAGACTATCTTTTGAAGCACAAGAGCAAGGAGTTCATCATACTACCACATCTATTACCTTTTGGAGGGTGGTGCCTCCTAGATTGGTTAGGTGTCGCTTGGGAGCCTCCTTCTTCGTAACTATGGAGTTAAACCAAGAAGTTTTTACAGGCAAGGAGATCTGCTACTTCGTGAAGATCTACCCATGGTGAGGGTAGTCCTTCGTGGACGGAAGTCGTGATGGAATAGACGAGGTTGCTACTTCGTGGACCCAACGGGTGGAGCCCTCCGTGGTCTCTCGCGACCGCTACCCTCCGTGGGTTGAAGTCTCCATCAGCGTGGACGTACGATAACACCACCAATTGGAACCACGGGAAAAATCTTCGTGTCCTCAATTGCGTTTGATTCTCCTCTCCCTACCTTTAATTTCATGTGCATGTCTTTACTTTCCGCTGCTATACTCTTAGACTTGCATGTGTAGGGTGTACTTGACTTGCTATAATTGTTAAAATTGGCCAACAACTAAAATTGGGAAAAGGCTAGATTTTTATTTGGTCAAGTAGTCTAATCACCCCCCTCTTGACATACTTTGGATCCTATAGACGGCCATATCAGCCCCACCTCGCGCCGCCGTGTCCACCCATCTGACTGGATTCGCCGCTCCCGGCCACCCGTAGCCCTCCCCGTGGCTAGGGTTTTGACACCTCCAACTCCCAGTCTGATGCGCCGCCGTGCGCCGCCCCTCCTCATCCTGCAGCACCCCCTCTTCGTCCCCTTCTCTAGCTCATCATCAAGCTCTCCCAGCTTACTCCGGACCAACACCACCAATGAGGGCCACATCTCCCTACCTACTCGGACTCACCCCAGTGGAAGGAGCAGCGGCTGGCGATGGCAGCCGCGGCGAGGAGCTGGCTAGGCCTCCCAAGAAGTGCCGGATCGAGTCATGCTACAACATATCTCGCAATCGCCAGGTGAAACATGCGACCGGATTGGCTTCAGCCTCGTCTTTACTTCAGCCTGCTCCTGATTGTAGCGCAAGATCTGCTCTTTTGTTAGGTTGCTGGGAGGAGTCCCGCTGCCAGCGCTCCGCGGACAAAGCGGCTCCCAGTGCCAAGATCGATTTCTCTGTTTTTGCTTATATCTTCATGTTCGGGAAGAGTGTTACCCTGTTCCTTTCAGAGGGCAAAGTGTGTTTTCATCAGAATTAAATGGTACATGAGGAAACAATACAATGTACTATGTGTTTTTCTTGAGAATTCTGCTTGGTCTAATACTGCTTATTATACAAAAAATTGCGGTTAAACCATCTATTTTGCTGTGTATGTTTATCTACAAAGTTACACCATCCACTTTAGTACGAATATAGGAGTTACAATGAGCTGGTGGATATATATTTATTTGGGATGTGCATGGTTGAAATGATGACTTGTTAATATTTGTGTAGTGAATGCCAAGACATGGACTATATACACAAGTACCCATCTCAGTGTGGCGATTTTTTTGACATGCACCTAGCAAAGTACTTAACACACATAGGACAATGGAATGACTATAAATTCAGCAATGATAGTACCCCCTCAGTCCTATATTTATTTGCAATATGCTTATTGGATTTCTCTTGCTTGAAGAATTCAGTGAAATAAATATGCCTCGCCTGCACAAATTTACTCCCTTTCGTCCCTACTGTCCTTCCAAGACCATCTAATTCACTGATACGTCTCCAACGTATCTATAATTTTTTATTGTTTCATGCTGATATATTATCATTCTAGGATACTTTTTGGGTCTTTATTTACCAATTTATAATATTTTTGAGCACTAACCTATTGACCCAGTGCCCAGTGCCAGTTGCTGTTTTCTGCATGCTTTTACTTTTCAGGTTTACAGTACCAAACGAAGTCCAATTGCCACGAAACTTTTTGATGATTTTTTCTGGACCAAAAGAAGACCTGGAAGCTTCAGAAGGAGGCCGGGGCGCGCACGAGGGCCCCACCACATATCTGGGTGCACCCTAGGGTGGGGGCCACGCCTGATATGTGGTGGCCCTCTCGGCTGTCTCCCGACGCCCCTCTCTAACCTATAAATTCTGTAATATCGCAAAAGGACCAGAAGCAGTCCCGAAACCCTTTTTTCACCGCCGCAAGTCTCTGTTCCGTCGCGAGGTCATCTGGAGCTCCGTTCCGGCACCCTCTCGGAGGGGGGATCGATCATGGAGGGCCTCTACATCAACCTTGTTGCCGTCATGATGATGTGTGAGTAGTTCACCACAGACCTACGGGTCCATAGCTAGTACCTAGATGGCAACCTCTATATCTCTTGATCTTCAATACAATGGTCATCGCATCTTCGCTTTGATCTATTCGATGTAATCCTATTGTGCGGTGTGTTTGTCAGGATCCGATGAATTGTGGGTTTATGTTCAAACTATTCATGAAAAGTATTTGAGATACCTCTGATATAAATTGTCTCTTAATTGCATGATCATTATAGCTTCGTAATGCTCTCTGATTTATTGATGTGCTTTGGCCAAGTAGATTGATATTTCATCGGTGGGAGTGGTGCGTTGTGGTATGTTCAACCTGACGAGTTTCTATATCCCAGTGACAAACTAGGGGACAAGATGTGTCTTTGTGTTATTGCTACTAAGGATAACACGACATGGTTCATTCGTATTGCTTGAGTTTACTTTGTCTACATCATGTCAACGTTCTCCATGCATTACTCTGTTTTACTTAATACTCAAGATGCATGCTGGATAGCGGTCGATGAGTGGAGTAATAGTAATAGGTGTAGGTAGGAGTTGACCTATTTGTTTATGGACGTGATGCCTATATACACATGATCATTTCCGTGAAAATCGCATAACTATCCGCTTTTCTATCAATTTCCCAATAGTAATTTGTTACCCACCGTATGCTGCCTACATGAGAGATGCCGCTAGGGAAAACTATGCCCCCCGAGTCTATTCACTTATATATTTACAAACGCTACTATTACCTTGCTGCCTTTATTTACTTTCTATTTTATTTTGCAATTTACAATTATCAACAATTATGTACACAACTCATTTGCTTGCAAATAACGATATCAAGGGGATTGACAACCCTCTTTCCCGCGTTGGGTGTAAGTTGTTTGTTCATTTGTGTGCAGCCGCTGAAGGTGGTTGAGGATTGATCTTCTTATTGGTTTGATAAATCTTGGTTTCATAACTAAGGGAAATACTTACCAACTTTGTTCTGTGATAACCCGTTCCTCTTCACGGAAAACCCAACGCAGATCACGAGTATCATTCACCTTTTATTTTCTGTTAAGATCATACAAGGTACAGCTGCTACTGAAATCCTGTGAACCTACCTTTGAACACTGAGTGAAGCAGTCAGCTGGCAAAATGTCATAAGTAAAAGGTGAGCTTTTTTACTCAGCCAATGGCCTCACTGCACAGCTCCTTTCCTCATATGTAACATCAATGTGCAACACAATTTTCTTAACTCGGTCATGTTCTTGCAGTCCAATAATTACCAACAAAGTTTTCGCTGAATATATGGCGCATTCAGGTATATAAGACATCACGATCACAAATAGAGTTTGTATGTGATTACGAGACATCATGATAAAAAAAGAGCACATAAGTGTTAATCAAAGCAACAGTAGAATCATGTTTGGGACCTTAAAATTACTTTCGAGTTTTGTTTCTTATTTGTCCTATAGTGTATACTGAATAGTCATATATACACAAGGGAACCAAGTAAATTTTCAGAGTCGTACATTGCAGTCATGGTTGTTGTGGCCCAAGTCAAGCCGAAGAGAGTAGAAACACGTAAAGTTTTGTTGGTAGTTGTGTCCCAAGGCAAGCCACGGTGGCACACCCTAATTTTTTTCTGGCTCAGCCACTATCCATTTATTATATGTAAGCTTGTAAAATCTGGATTTTGCAAATTAACTACTGAATGTCATCTTTTCCTTCAAAAAATAGTGTTCTTCAGTTGTTTAAGTTCTCCAGAAATGTTATATTAATTGTTCCAAAGGTATGCATATATAATTTAAGAAACATTTAATGTTATGTTGATCACAAACTTATACTTAAGGCACAATTCCATTTCTCCCCCTAACTTGAACCCACACCTGGCATTTGCCCCTAAATTTCGAGTATGCTAAAAAATACCCCTCTTCCGTCAAGTGTCCTTATAGAAATGCCCCTCCGTACAATTTCCGTCGAGGCAAGGGCTGCTTGACGGAAGAGGGGTATTTTTTAGCATACTCGAAAGTTGGGGGCAAATGCTAGGTGTGGGTTCAAGTTAAGGGGAGAAATGGAATTGTCCCTATACTTAAATGATCTGAATTATTTAACTTTTTCTTGGCCTGTAGGTTCTCTTGCTCGGAATTTGGAAGCGAACAAGTGCCATGGTGAACTACTTTGAGCTTGATGAAGTGCATATGAAGGCAAAGGTTGCTGGAGGTTACATATGTCTCTAGCAAAGCTTTACCTTCAAATTCTGTGAATACTTTCATGTAACATTTCTTGCCTATAGGTTATATCTTATTTTATGTTGCTTGCTAGTGTATGAGCAAGGCTGGGGATATATATGTTGGAAATATGCCCTAGAGGCAATAATAAATTGGTTATTATTATATTTCCATGTTCATGATAATCGTTTATTATCCATGCTATAATTGTATTGATTGGAAAGTCAAATACATGTGTGGGTACATAGACAAACACTGTGTCCCTAGTAAGCCTTTAGTTAACTAGCTCGTTGATCAAAAGATGGTGAAGGTTTCCTAGCCATGGACATGAGATGTCATTTGATAACGGGATCACATCATTAGGAGAATGATGTGATGGACAAGACCCAAACTATAAACGTAGCCTATGATCGTGTCAGTTTATTGCTATTGTTTTCTGCATGTCAAGTATCTGTTCCTATGACCATGAGATCATGCAACTCACTGACACCGGAGGAATACCTTGTGTGTATCAAACGTCGCAACGTTACTGGGTGACTATAAAGATGCTCTACAGGTATCTCCGAGGGTGTCTATTGGGTTGGCATGGATCAAGACTGGGATTTGTTACTCCGTGTGACGGAGAGGTATCTCAGGGCCCACTCGGTAATACAACATCACAATGAGCCTTGCAAGCAATGTGACTAAAGTGTTAGCCACGAGATCTTGTATTACGGACCGAGTAAAGAGACTTGCCGATAACGAGATTGAACTAGGTATAGAGATACCGACGATCGAATCTCGGGCAAGTAACATACCGAAGAACAAAGGGAACAGCATACGGGATTAACTGAATCCTTGACATAGAGGTTCGACCGATATAGATCTTCGTAGAATATGTAGGAACCAATATGGGCATCCAGGTCCCGCTATTGGTTATTGACCGTAGAGGTGTCTCGGTCATGTCTACATAGTTCTCAAACCCGCAGGGTCTACACACTTAACGTTTGGTGACGATTAGTATAGTTGAGTTATTGTGTTGGTGACCGAAGGTTGTTCGGAGTCCCGGATAAAATCCCGGACATGACGAGGATCTCCGGAAGAGTCCGGAGGTAAAGATTGATATATGTGATAATAGTGTTTTGATCTCCGGAAGGGTTCCGGAATTCACCGGAAGGGGTTCCAGATGTTTACCGAAGTGTTCGGGTGCAGCAACACTTTATATGGACCAAAGGGGTAAAGCCCAAGAGGTATTGGAAAGTGCAAAAGGAAGTTTTGCTGCTGCCTTAAGCGGTACTACCGCTGGTAAGGCAGTACTACCACGTAAGCGGTACTACCGCTTGTGTGAAGCGGTACTACCGCTCAAGCGGTACTACTGCTCACGAGCGGTACTACCGCTTGTACGCGGTACTGCTGGAATCCGAGTGGGACTCTTTCCGTGTGGGCCAAACCAACCTTGTGCGGGCAAAACCGACCTTGTGGAGGCTTTCTCTCCAAGTTTAGACCCCAGGGCTCAACATATAAATAGAGGGGCAGGGCTAGCACACGAGAGACATCAAGATTTCCCAAGCCGTGTGCCGGCAACCCTAACCCTCTAGTTCCTCCCGTCACAATCTCCGTAGTGCTTGGCGAAGCCCTGTAGAGATTGTTCCTCACCACCATCACCATGCCGTCGTGCTGCCGGAACTCATCCACTACTTCACCATCGCTCGATGGATCGAGGAGGTGAAGGCGTCATCAAGCCGTACGTGTGTTGAACGCGGAGGTGCCGTCCGTTCGGCGCTAGATCGTGTTTGGATCAAGGGACGACTTGCGATTTGGATCGCGAAGACGTTCGACTACATCAACCGCGTTTCTTAACGCTTCCGCTTAGCGATCTACAAGGGTATGTAGATTCACTCTCCCTCTCGTAGATGCTCATCACCATGGATAGATCTTGCGTGTGCGTAGGAAAATTTTTGTTTCCCATGCGACGTTCCCCAACAATATAGGCTTATAGTCCAACAGCCAGAGATAGATTTGCTATTCGTCTGCCTATGTAACTGTATAAATCGATGATGATGTATGAACAAATTATATTTTGTATATGCTATTATATGTACATGTGAACAATATATATAAATAGAACTGTATTGTGTACTTCATAGTTATTACAAGAACAATACTGTGTACATCACAGTACCATACGTTCTTTTTTAAAATCTAAAAATTGCTAGCTGTGGCGGGCAGAGCATAGTGCCCGTCACTGATGCATCTTGCTTCAGTGCAAACTTGCTCTGGTGCATCCTTTAGTAGTGGCGGGTGCTAGTTAATGCCCGCCACTGCTAACTGATTACCAGTGGCGGACACCCGCCCGCCACTGGTGGCCTTTTAGCAGTGGTGGGAGGTCAGTGGCAAGATGGCCTGGACCCCTAGCCCGCCACTGATGGCCATTTTGCACCTGCCACTGTTAGCCATTTATGCAGTAGTGACAATGGCAAATTGTATAGGTGCACTAGTTCGGCGAAGAGATGGTAATACGAGTGCAATATGGATAGTAGATATAGGTTTTTGTAAACTGAAAATATAAAAACAGCAAGGTAGCAAGTTGAAAACAACGAGCAAAACGTTGTATAAATGCTTGGAAATAAGGCCTAGGGTTCATATTTTCACTAGTGCAATCTCTCAACAATGCTAACATAATAGTATCGTATGATCATCCCTCAACATGCAACAAATAATCACTCCAAAGTTCATAAGTAACGGAGAACATAAGATGAAATTGTTGTAGGTAGTAAGAGCCACCTCAAAGTTACCTCTTCCGATCAATCTATTGGGCTATTCCTATAGATGTCAAAAACAGCCCTAGAGTTCGTACTAAATAACACCAATGATACATATCAATCAACCCTAATGTCACCTAGATACTCCAATGTCACCTCAAGTATCCATGGGTTAATTATTCGACACGCAATAAACAATTTCAGATTCATCATATTCAATCCAACACAAAGAACTTTAAAGAGTACCCCAAGATTTCTATCGGAGAAGGTAGGACAAGATCGTGTATCAACCCTTATCCGTAGATTACCCCATTGTCACCACGGGAATCCACAAGTTGAGTACCAAGGCATACATCAAGTGATCACAAATCCAATATTCAATCCGACATAACAAAATCTCAAAGGAAAAGATTCAATTCATCACAACAAGATAGCAAGGGAAGAACACCATATTATCCAAGACCGTGCCATCTCAAGAACACGAGAGAGAGAGAGAGAGAGAGAGATTAAACACATAGCTACTGGTACATACCCTCAGCCCCGAGGGTGAACTACTCCCTCCTCGTCATGGCCTCCGCCGGTATGATGAAGATGGCCACCGGTGATGGTTTTGCCTCTCCGTCAGGGTACTGGAAAGGCTCCAGATGGGGTTTTCTTCGATACAGAGAGTTGCGGCGGCGGAGCGGAAGTTCTAGGTTTATTTCTGAGGGTTTCTGTATATATTGAATTTTTCAGCGTTGGAATCATGTCTATCGGAGCCACATGGGCCCCACAAGCCATCAGGGTGCGCCCAGAGGGGGTGGGCATGCCCTATTGGCTTGTGGCCCACAGGTGGCTCCCCTCCGGTGGTTCTTCGCTCTGATATTTCTTATTTCTTCCAGAAGAAATCATAAAAAAAATTCGGGCGATTTCGAGAACTTTTATTTTGTGCACGAAAACAACACCACGGTAATTCTACTGAAAACAACGTCAGTCCGGGTTAGTTCTCAATAAATCATATAAAGTGCATAAAAACCATATAAAAGTATTGTAAACATAGGCATATATGACATTAATACTTCATAAATTATCGATACGTTGGAGACGTATCAGCTCACGAGTGCGTTGGATATACGCACTGGTCTAGAAGGTCACCAGGGCATCACCGACGATGACCTGGGCGGCGATGAGCTCTCGATCTTCATGGATTCAAAGGCTACAATGATGGATCCATAGGGAAAACAAAGGGGAAAGAATCGCTAGCTCAAAAGGATGTCGTAGCCATGTTCAGCATGCTCAGGGAGCCTCTAGTTTGTCGACGGGCTCGGGTTCTTCGCAGGAGGCCGAAGGTTGAAGAAGAAGTCGAGATGATGCCGCGGGGCTATCCTTGTCGCGTGGCTCGGTGAGGAGGTCGCGGAGATCGTTACGGTGCTGTGGGACACGAAGACGAGGTGAGAAGGATGCGGTGGTCATGCGGGTGGCAGCGGCGGCTTGGGTGCCTCTCGGCCATGGCAATGGGAGGCGAGGGAGCGAGGGGTGAGGAATGGAGGGGTCGGCAAGGTCGGGACGGCAGTACGAAGCTCATCCCGCCCATCGTGCTGGCGAGGAAGGCAGGCGGGCATCTCGCGTGGCGTGCGCGCGGTGATCGCGGTGCTTGGTCTCGCCTCTGCCTTCTGGCAGAGGTGGACGAACTGACACAGACCAGTTGGGCTGGGCCGGATCGACTGGGCCGCTAGATAAGTTTCCTTTTATTTATTGTTTCTTCTTTCTATTTGTTTCCTTCTATTTTCGATTTAATAAAAAAATTAAATCATTTTAAAACTTCTGAAGTTATTTATGGGCACTATTTGGTTTATTCCGAAAGCCCTCAAGGGTTTTCAGAATTTTTTTGGAGCATTTGAATTATTTATAGCAACTAAATTCCCCAATTCAAATACAATATGTATTAATTCAAAAATCCAAGATGGTTAGGAAAAATGTGCATCACCTCTAGTTGTTGTTTCAAACTTTAACCAAAAATTATGGACATTTTGGGATCATTGGAAAATATTTTAAATTGAACTTATTTGAATTAAATTGGTTCTAGGGTTTGATCATCCCTATTTCAAGTTTCATTTGAAATTATATATGATGCATGAATGATGATGCAACTAATTGCAAACAATTTCTAGGGCTGTGACAACTCAGCCCCACTAAGCAAGAATCTCGTCCCGAGATTCAGGCATAGGGTAAGCGGACAGAGGGGATGCAAACTAACACAATCTTCATGATCCAGTTGCCCTTCCCAACAATGTTGATTCATTGCATCATGTTGATCTTGACATCTTTGCCTTCGAGATCTTCAGCAAAACACAACAACAAAGGGATTGGGAAAACTCTACTTAAATCGATCTTCACGAAGATCGAGTAACTCATGATCAAGTCGTGGAATGATATGTAAAAACATCTCTCGAGCTAAGACTCAAAACAGACACCGAGAACGATGGAATGTGGAATATGATGGAGGTTCAATTGGTAAGCAACAATTCCATGCTTAAAACAGATGGTGAAGGGGTTTAAAAGTAGCGAGGAGTTAAGTTGCGCTTGATACCATAACGAGACATCTTAGGAGAGATGACTCGCAGAGTTATTGCCTTAAGTCGCAAAAAGAATTACTTTTGATCCAGAGATCATTGAAACTCTTCATACCAGGCTAAGGCAATTCACAAACGATCGTCTGAAGGAATTCAAAGGAATGATATACTTAGTTTAGAAAGGAAACTAGAGTTATCGATTAACTCGGCAAACGGAAGGCACATTCCAATTGATACCGAGGGTATAACCCAGTGCCTGAGCATGCTCTCAAGAACTTGAGCATTTCCATATTCATCGGGGTTTTACCAACATCTATGCCAATGATCCTGGCAACACTTCATACTACCATGATGAATAGTGATGGAGGATGCAGATGCAAAGGAAGACAACACTTTCTCAGATTTTGCCTTAGCTATACCAAGGGAACAAAATCTAGATGATCGACCGAGAGACATTTATCACTCCGCTTCTAATGTTCTCCTTGATGAAAGAGTGTAACCCAATGATAGGTAACGTTTGGTATCTAGAACATCAAGTAGAGGTCGGACTTCGGAAACACAACAAATCCATAAGGAACAACTTCTAGAATAATTCATAGAATATCCTTATGGGGAAGTGGGAAAATTTGCTGAATCAAGATACTACAATGATTGATCTTCTGGCTAGGTGTGTCGGTCAAAACATCAACTTTGTGGAAACCTACATCAGAGATCTTGGGAGAATTCCAACCATCATATTTGCCCGAGATTCAGATCTGGTTGACGACAGGGTGCTTCAAACTCAGCGTGTCTGAAAAGAAAGTTGGCAACACAAATCGACGAGACGACATTGCAAGATTCTCAGGAAATGAACTACTGAAGCCAGCTCCAAAACATGAGCTAGATTGCAAGACTCACGTGGACATACTATCCAAGACAATCATGACCACCTGGAAATCTTACAACAAAACACTACCGAGTTTTGGTTTGGAACCATCATTGGAGGTAACGAAGTCTTGTGCATCACCATGGATTAGCACTTAACTTATTTTCCTTGAACAACTCAATCCATGGCTTGGTGTGCTAGGGATACATATGGACTGGAGATGACTAGTCTATCAACCCATAGAATACTTCGCACATGCACGATTGGCTTGGGATGATTCCCGAGGAAATGAAACAAACTTTCTCAAGTTCACGTCGGCAACTTGAATCGAATGCACGTGAACTTAAAGGAAGTCACCTCTTTCATCAAAGGCACACCCTTCGCGAGCTAACACGAAGGTAATGCTTTACTAAAGTTTCCAACACTAGCTTTATGTTCATCATAGGTTATGGGGAAGATAAAGGTGTTGCTGATGGGCTCAACAACAACTCATCGAGATATCCATATGGATGGAATTCCACAACTATGTGAGCAAGATAATAGCAGTGGTCAGATCAAAAGATATTATGGTGTATGCTCGCGGAAACATCCACGAGTAAGACAACATTAGGAAAATCACTGGGTCTGATTTTGATTTGATGATAGCCCACACTCAAATCAAAGACTGGACAAGACAATAGCGGCAACAATTGATCACAAGGGTCAACCGATGAGGATATCATCTTTCTTTACCTGACACACACACACACACGATACGTCTCCGTCGTATCTATAATTTTTGATTGTTTCATGCCAATATTATACAACTTCCACACATTTTTGGCAACATTTTATATGATTTATTGGACTAACATATTGATCCAGTGCCCAGTGCCAGTTCCTGTTTGTTGCATGTTTTTTGTCAGAATATCCATATCAAATGAAGTCCAAATGCGATAATAATTTATGGAGATTTTTTTGGAATATATGTGATTTTTGGGAGTTGGAATCAACGCAAAAGGAGGCCCACAACCCCCATAGTACACCAGGGCGCGCCCAAGGGCCCAGGTGCGTCGTGGTGGGTTGTGGTCACCTCGTAAGTCAGTTGGAGCTCTACTTCGGGCGCAAGGAATCTTATATCCGGAAAAAATCGTGTTAGAATCTCAGCGCAATCGGAGTTACAGATCTTCGGGAATATAGGAAACGGTTTTCGGCCAGAAAACATGAACGAAAAACACAAGAGAATAGAGAGGGAGATCCAATCTCGGAGGGGCTCCTGCCCCTCCACCACCATGGAGGCCATGGACCAGAGGGGGAACTCTCCTCCCAGCTAGGGGGGAGGCCAAGGAAGAAGAAGAAGGAGGGGGGTTTTCTCCCCCTCTCTCCCGGTGGCGCCGGAACACCGTCGGGGCAATCATCGTGACAGCGATCTACACCAACAACTTTGCCGCCGTCAACACCAACTCTCTCCCCCTCTATGCAGCGGTGTAACACCTCTCTTCCCCGCTGTAATCTCTACTTAAACATGGTGCTCAACTGCATATATTATTTCCCAATGATATGTGGCTATCCTATGATGTTTGAGTAGATCCGTTTTGTCCTATGGTCTAATTGATGATCGTTGTTGGTATGAGTTGTATGTTTTATTTTGGTGCTGTCCTATGGTGCCCTCCGTGTCGCGCAAACGTGAGGGATCCCTGCTGTAGGGTGTTGCAATATGTTCATGATTTTCCTATGGTGGGTGGCGTGAGAGACAGAAGCACATACCCGATTAGGTGGGTTGTTGCGTATGGGTGTAAAGAGGACTTGATACTTAATGCTATGGTTGGGTTTTATCTTAATGATCTTTGGTAGTTGCGGATGCTTGCTAGAGTTCCAATCATAAGTGCATATGATCCAAGTACGGAAAGTATGTTAGCTCATGCCTCTCCCTCATATAAAATTGCAATAATGATTACCGGTCTAGTTATTAATTGCCTAGGGACAAATAACCTTCTTGTTTGACAAAAGCTTTCTACTAAACAACTAACTTTTATTATCTTGAAATTTACTCGTAGTTTTATTCCTGCAAAGTACTTCTAGTTTTATTTGGGCAAACTATCCTATCACCTACAAAATAGTTTCATACTTGTTCTAGGTAAAGCAAACATTAAAGTGTGCGTAGAGTTGTATCGATGGTCGATAGAACTTGAGGGAATATTTGTTCTACCTTTAGCTCCTCATTGGGTTCGACACTCTTATTTATCGAAAAAGGCTACAAACGATCCCCTACACTTGTGGGTTATCTACACACACACACACACACGAAAGATATCCTTTTGAATGAACCAAGTTAGGCAAAGCTTTTATCTTCCAACTGTCCAAGTTGTTATTTAGCTTATCCAACTAGTTCAAGGGTATCCAACACGAATCCTTGAAGAAAGGGTGGTTTACAACAAAACCAACTTGATTATGAACTCAACATAACGATCAGGGGACAACCTTGAAATACTTCCAAGAATCTAATCGAAAAATCACGAACCACAGAAATGTTATTGAGCCCGAGAACATTCTTGCTTTTCAATGCAAGACGATGTGATCAAAAGAGCGAGGGATTGACACAATCATAACTGTTTGATCAAAGAGTGCACCATGAAAGATGGACTAGGTAGCATGATCATTATTAGAGTGGTTAGTTAATAAACAACACACTACGAGTGAATTTATTGTCCATTAACTACCAGGCAACAGAGTTGCTAGAAGTATTGATTTCACACATCACGGTTCACTTGTCGGTATTCCAGTTACAACCAACACAGAGACCGATGAATGAATAACGATGGTGAGAAGTACTACTATATCAAGAAGTCATAATAGGTGTGCAATTCCCATGACATTCCTCATGTAAAGGGAGTAATATTCCAGGGTAGAACAGAGCAAAAGCTGGATTGGCATTTTGATCTGCGGAATACAATTGCTTTGACCCAATCGAAGAAATGGATGAGGCGTTGGAGTTTGCTTGTCCTAGGCATTCTGAAATAGAGTGACTTGACGGACCACAAGAATAATATGCATCAATGAATACGAATGCACAAATACTCTTGACTATCCACTGATAGATGAAGGTCAGAATACAATTGAAGAGGGGCAACTCAAGAGGACATGATTTTTTTGAGTTGTAGATGCATAGGTTAACATGTCGAACATGGTTCAACACAGTTCTTCCAGATAACCCATGTAGAAGGAGGAGAATTGGCAGCGCCCCAATATAGAATGGAGAACTCATCGAGAGCACTCTTGTTGTGACCGTTTGGTTCAAGAAGAACTTCTGCCATAACTGGTTCATGGTATTGGAAGAATGATATACCATGGACCTTGAAGACTAGAACAATGTTGCTAATATCCTAAGGGAAGGAGCAAACACTATCAATATGAATAATTAGAACGAATCTTGGGTCCAAGAACCCATACATAGAATACCTACTACTATATAACATCACCCGATGTTTTCGAGCATGATGGCCAAAATTTATCACACTGGGAACACAAAACACAACTAGACTGTTGGTTGGTTCACTGGAATAACATGGTTTCCTATTAACCTCAATAGATATGTCAAGGTAATTGAGTACCTAAACACAACAATTAGTGTGTCTAGTCTGTCCAAAAAGACATCGAATCAGGATGAAAGGATTTGCAATTGCATCAGATTATGTAGAAACCTTGGATAATTCGAACAACATAACGGTTGTATGGGCATGAAATATGAGGCAACCTGCAAGACAACAGATAACATAACAACTGAATTCTTATGGAAACATCGATCCAAGAAGACAACACCTTTCTCTCCAGCATAGTAACTCAACATCCTGATAGATAGATGAGAAGCCTAGATCTTAATCCTCGTAGAATGAAAAAGAGGGTGACTCAGAATTAGAATGACATAAGGAAAGGAGTAAAAGAATCTTACGTTCCCTTCCACAATAAATTCCCTCGTATAACTAAAGTAGTTCTAGACTCAACATCGACCAGTTTGGCTTGGTAATCCTGTAGTCAGTCAGGCTCTGATACCAACGTTGTCAGGACCCTGATCCTAAGCCATACGAATCTAGCATGAAAAACGTCATATCACTTTGCGACCTCACGCACAGTAAGCTCCACAGCTACCACCTTACCTTGTCCGGGACCGTTTGCACCTTTTAGCTCACGTATATGAATATGTCGTTAGCAATCATATGTCAGAGAACCCGGGTCGACATGACTAGTTATAGACCCAAGTGGCAGAACTATATAGGAACAGGCATACATAACCCAACAATGCATGTGTCGGTCATAAATGTGTGTAGATGAGTCGTAGCAAGCTACATGGACTCCATTACACCGCGTGACATTTCCCCGTAGGGACAGACACAACAGCAAAGAAGGATACATGTCGATCAATCGATGTGTCCGGAGTAGTAGCAAGCTACTAGGGCTCAGTGGAAGCAAAAAGAGGCATTTCCCTGTAAAGAAGGCTACCATAGGCATACGACTAGGTTTTCCAATCCCACACATACCAATGCATTTCAAACATACACGCAATATGCACGATATGTGTAGATACAACATGGCATCACAACATAACTCCATGACTCAAGTATTTGTTAAAGACACATAGGAGCCAACATAGTGTGATGTTACAAACAGGGGTCACATGACCCAACACTCAAGTCAAACAAGCAACAAGCGGAAACATAACATGTTTGGGTACATACATCTACTAAAAGTGGCTAGAGGAGCTTGAAAACCTATAGCGACCCTCCCAAAGGAGCGAGACCTCTATCTGGGATTCCCAAGCTAATCGGTCAATGTCGAACTTCGCGTAGAAACCACTAGTGAGACTAAGGTCTCCTCTGCAAAACATAAATTAAGCAACCATGAGTACAAAGCTACTCAACAAGACTTACATCAAAACTATCTACATATTCATCATTATCAACAAGGGGGTTGTGGAGTTTTTTGCAGCAAGCCAACTTTGAATCTTGGCTAACATGTACTACGACTACAAGTAGTATCTTTGGGGTAAGAGAGCGCACACGAGTCCACATATTCACCACATCAATACACCACTATGGATCCTCACCCATCTTCCCACGAGAAGGCCATCCATAGCACTCATACTTATCTTGTGCATTTTAGAGTACCCATTTCAAGTTGTCTATGAACCATATAAGCTTTCCAAGTAGTCCATATCCAAGGACGCGACTATTCGAACAGATTAGTTAAACCTCCAGGGGTATACTTCTTCGCACACGCTACCACCACTTATAACCATATGCATGTCATGAATCTCGGCAACCTTCAAGCGGAAGCACTGGCGTGGGTGTCGGCGACAACCTTTAACCATGCAAGACCTTAGCCCAGGTTTATCGCTTATTTTGAGACTGAACCCGCAAGGAAGTCCGGCCAAAGTTTCCATTACGACCCCAAACGATGTGAGCAGGGTTCCACAAGCCCACCAGCCGGGTGCCACTTGGTACACTGTGCCACTGTGCATCTACCGTACTGAAGCCCACCCCGTCGGGCAACGTCAAAGACGGCCACCATCACTTTTACTACAAGCACCAGAAACTAGTTGCGACTCCTGGACAGAGATCGAGGCGATTAATATGCCGAGATGGTCAATTAAGGATCCCAATGTGTGGTAGTATCTCGTCTTGGATAACATACATAAAACTCATTTCTTAAGGACGGTCCCAATGAGAGAACCTGCCATGTACTCCTACATGGCCTCTCATCGCTACCTTTACCAAATTGTATTCACACACTTAGCTCTCACATAGCAGGACATGAACACATCCATTCCGATTCATCGCCCAGATGGGTCAGACCCGACACGACTCTAAGCATAACATGCATAGTAAGCAAGCATGGATGTGTAGGCACCACAAGGCTCAAGTAGTTGCTACTCATGCTGAGTGGTTTCAACTATTTACTATGATAGAGACAGGTCATGCAGAGGAATGGGTTCAACTACCAAAAGATGTATCGGTTGAATTGTTGTTGTCCTAATGCAGTAAAAGAGAGCAGGAGCGAGAGAGTGGGTTTATACCAGTATGCTCAAGGGGGGGGGGTGTTGCGTGCCTGGCACTTCTGAATATAGCATTGAGTCTTCATCAGTGACATCGATCTCAACATTGGAACAATGTCTACTGAGAAGGAACAAACACTGACAAACAGAAAAGGAATAACATTCAATTCACGGAAATGCAACACTATGATGCATGATCATGACATGGCAACATGCTGTTGTTTGAGCTATTCCATCTAGCAACAAGATTAAATGAAGTTGGTTTGAATCAAAGATTCAAATTCAAACTTCATATGTAGTAGTTCAAATGTCATTTAATTGATTTATCCTAAACAGACGACATAATTTGTTCTAACATGCATGAAACTGCCATAAACAGATTCATTGGATTTTTCTGATCATTTTTCATATATAAATTATTTGCATCCGAGTTATAGATTATTTTCTATGATTTTTCAAAGTTTATAAATTTTACTCGAATTTCCTAATTGTTTTGAATTAAGAAAAACCAGAAAAGTATTTATGACGCCAGCATGGCATCAGGATTATGTGAGCAGTCAACACTGGCCAGTCTAAGTCAAACCTGACCAGTGAGACCCACTGTTAGTGACGCATTCCACTAACAGAGTCAATTAACTTTAGTTTCATCCTAACTAAAAAATGTTAGTGGTCGGGCCCACATGTCATGGACACAGGGCTTCAACTAACCATGGTTAGCTCATAACCTCATGATGCCACGTCAGCCACTGGCGTTTAACCGCTGGTGACCTCAGATCACGGCGGTGTCCACGTCGGGAATGCGCTACGGGTCTCCATTCAACGCGCAGGACATCGCGTTCGAACGAGGTGAGCGAGCCGCGTCCATTGGTGGCTATGGGTTGAGTGGGGGTGCAAGGAACCAACGGCGGCGTCACAAACAGCGGGGGCGAGAGTTCGGCCTCGATGAAATTCTTGCCCGGTCACATAGACGTCCGCTTCCTGCTACCTACAACACCTACACGAGCTCATGAGTGTGTTGGATATAAGCACGGGTCCAGAAGGCCACCAGGGCATCACCGGCAACAACCTGGGCGGCGATGAGCTCTCGGTCTTCATCGATTCGAAGGCTATGATAATGGATCTAGAGGAAAAACAGAGGGGAAAGAATCGGTAGCTCACAACGATGTCATAGCCGTGCTCAGCATGCTCAGGGAGCCTCTGGTTTGTCGGCGGGCTCGGGTTCTTCGCTGGTGGCCGAAGGTTGAAGAAGAAGTCGGAGACGATGTCGCATGGCTCTCCTGGTTGCGTGGCTCGGTGAGGAAGTCGTGGAGATCGTTACGGTGCTCTGGGACATGAAGACGAGGCGAGAGGGATAGGGTGGTCACACGGTCGGCAACGGCGGCTCGGGTGGCTCTCGGTTATGGCAATAGGAGGCGAGGTTGCGAGGGGAGAGGAATGGAGGGGTCGGCAAGGTCGGGACGGCAGCGCAGAGCTTATCCTGATCGTCACGCTGGCGAGGAAGGCATGCAGGCAGCTCGCGTGGAGTGAGCGCGGCAACCGCCGTGCTCGGTCTCGCTTGTGCCTTCTGGCAAAGGTGGACGATGATTGGCACACGCCAGTTAGGCTGGGCCGGTTTGACTAGGCCGCCAGGTAAGCTTCCTATTATTTATTGTTTCTGTTTTCTATTTGTTTCCTTCTATTTTCTATTAAATAAAAATATTAAATCATTTGTTAAACTTTTGAAATTATTTATGGGAACTATTTGGTTTATACCAAAAGCCATCAAGAGTTTTCAGAATTGTTTTGGAGCATTTGAATTATTTATAGCAACTAAATGCCCCGATTCAAATACAACATGCATTAATTCAAAAATCCAAGATGGCTAGGAAAAATGTGCATCACCTCTAGTTGTTGTTTCAAAATTTAACCAAAAATCATGGACATTTTTTCAGGTCATTTTTGGTTCATTGGAAAATATTTTAAGTTGAACCTATTTGAAAAAAATGGTTGTAGGGATTGATCATCCCTATTAAAAGTTTCATTTGAAATTATACATGATGCATGAATGATGATGCAAGTGATTGCAAAAAATTTCTAGGGCTATGACAAAGAGCATCTACGGTCACTAACCGGTCACGAAAATTGAATCTATAGAGACGCCTCAAACGGGTCTAAAACGCCCGGACTTACCGGCACCACTCATATCCAGCCGAAATATGGACAGATATGGGAGCGCCCGTGCGCTTTCACAATGTCGGATCCGACCCACGCTGGCCCACCCTACCCCATATATATTCCTCCCCATCCGTTCGCTTGACCAAACCCTAGCCGCTTGACTCTACTCCCCTCCACTCCCCACCGCCACCCGATCTCACCTCCGGCGATCTCCGGCCTTCTCCGGCATAGCGGACAGCAGATCCGAGTCCTTCACCTCCAGATCCTTCGACCCCGAGCTCATCTCACATGGCCCCAAGGAGGAGATGGCCGTCTGGCTTGCGCTCCGCTGCTCCCGATAGGTAGCCGCCCGACGGCAGCGCTCGGACTCCTTTCATCGGGAATCCATTGCGTCCACACAACCGGTGCATGGATCCATCGTGCCTGCTTCACTGGAGGCGGTGTGGTCTGTCTGACGTCTGAACGCGGTGGCGGACGCACAACCCCTTCACTAGCGGGTGATACGTCTCCAACGTATCTATATTTTTTATTGTTCCATGCTGATATATTATCAATCTAGGATACTTTTTGGGTCTTTATTTACCAATTTATAATATTTTTGAGCACTAACCTATTGACCCAGTGCCCAGAGCCAGTTGATGTTTTCTGCGTGTTTTTCACTTTTCAGGTTTACAGTACCAAACGAAGTCCAATTGCCACGAAACTTTTTGATGATTTTTTCTGGACCAAAAGAAGACCTCGAAGCTTCGGAAGGAGGCCGGGGGCCGCACGAGGGCCGCACAAGCCAACAGGGCGCGCCCTTGGTGGGGCCGCGCCCTGATGGCTTGTGCCTCCCTCGGGCATCTCCCAACTCCCCTCTCTAGCCTATAAATTCTAATATACCCTAAAAACACCAGAGGTATTCCCGAAACCCTTTTTACGCCGCCGCAAGTCTCTGTTCCGCCGCGAGGCCATCTGGAGCTCCGTTTCGGCACCCTGCCGGAGGGGGGATTGATCACGGAGGGCCTCTACATCAACCTTGCTGTCCTCATGATGATGTGTGAGTACTTCACCACAGACCTACAGGTCCATAGCTAGTACCTAGATGGCAATCTCTCTATCTCTTGATCTTCAATACAATGATCATCACATCTTCGCTTTGATCTATCCGATGTAATCCTATTGTGCAGTGTGTTTGTTGGGATCCGATGAATTGTGGGTTTATGTTCATATTATTCATGAAAAGTATTTGAGTCACCTCTAAATATTAAGATTCTTATTTGCATGATCATTATAGCTTCGTAATGCTCTCTGATTTATTGATGTGCTTTGGCCAAGTAGATTGATCTATGTTCAGTGGGAGTGGTGCGTTGTGGTAGGTTCAACCTAACGAGTTTGTATATCCTAGTGACAAAGTAGGGGACAAGATGTGTCTTTGTGTTGTTGCTACTAAGGATAATACGATGGGGTTAATTCATATTGATTGAGTTTACTTTGTCTACATCATGTCATCGTTCTCCATGCATTACTCTGTTTTACTTAATACTGTAGATGCATGCTGGATAGCGGTCGATGAGTGGAGTAATAGTAATAGGTGTAGGCAGGAGTCGGCCTATTTGTTTATGGACGTGATGCCTATATATACATGATCATTGCCGTGACAATTGCATAACTATCCGCTTTTCTAACAATTTCCCAACAGTAATTTTTTACCCACCGTATGCCGCCTATATGAGAGATGCCGCTAGGGAAAACTATGCCCCCGGTCTATTGACTTATATATTTAGAAACGCTACTTTTACCTTGCTGTCTTTATTTACGTTTTATTTTATTTTTCAATTTACAATTATCAAAAATTATGTACACAACTCATTTGTTTGCAAATAACGAGATCAAGGGGATTGAAAACCCTCTTGCCCGCGTTGGGTGCAAGTTGTTTGTTCATTTGTGTCCAGCCGCTGAAGACGGTTGAGGATTGATATTCCTATTGGTTCGATAAACCTTGGTTTCATAACTAAGGGAAATACTTACCCACTTTGTGTTGTGATAACCCGTTTCTCTTCACGGAAAACCCAACGCAGATCACGAGTATCAGGAAGGATTTCTGGCGCCGTTGCCGGGGATTATCATCATCAACTATCAAGTAACTTCACACAAATTTTTATTCACTTGTTTATATTTTATTTGATTTTATATTTAGCTTGTCTCATAAAAATAAAAATACAAAAATATTTACTTTACTAGTTTGCTTGTTTCGTCTGTAGTTTGCTTGCTTGCCTAGCTATGTTATTTTTATCTTTACCTTTATAAAAAACAAACAGAAAGTTAAAAGCAAAAATAAACATAAATGGATCCTCATCCACTTCCTAATCTTTTCAAAAGACCTGATTATGTTGAACCAATTGCTAGTGAGTTGAGTGCACTAGATTTTCCTTATGAGGTCTTGCTTGAAAATCATGAATCTAAAAATTGTGATGAAGTGTTAAAAGAAATTTATAAAGTGATTCATGATAGTTCCTTGAATGAAAAGCATGATTGCCATGTTGCTAGTATAAATTCTATGAATATAAATTGTGCTAATGATCATGATTGGGGTGATAATCATGATGTTCCTTGTGATCTTGATAATTCTAGCCTTCATGATGAATCTATTATTGAGTATGATATTCGCAACACTACTAAAAGTGGGGTTGGAAGAGTGTCAACTTTAGGTAATAATGATACCACTACTTTTGAGAATGATCAATATTATGATAGTTATATTGTTGAGTTTGATTTTTGATCCTACATATAATGAGAGAGTCAAACATGGCTATAAAAATTTGCATGTTACTCAATTACATCTCTTTGTGTTGAAATTATTAATGCTTCATTCTTCCTATTTGCATATTCTAGATTTCACTTGTCTTGAGAATTTGATTTCCTATAAAATTCCTATGCATAGGAAGTATGTTAGACTTAGATGTGTTTTTCACATTCTTTATGATGCTCTCTTTGTGCTTCATTCTTGTCTATTATGTGAGCATCATTGAAATCTTAAGCATATCTTAATGGCTATAAAGAAAGAGCTTGTTGGGAGACAACCCAATACTTTCTTTTTGTTTTTGATAACATTATTATTGCCTCTGTAATGATTATGTTTTTGTGTTTAAATTAGTGTTTGTGCCAAGTAAAGCCTTTGGGATGACTAACAAGATGAGTAGAATCGATGCTGAGACAAAATAGAAACTTTTGACTCCAGTACAGGAATTTTCATTTTTTACTGGAGCATGATAATGATCTGACATTTTTACACAGTATTTCTGTATAAATTTATGAGGTTGTCCTAATTGTTCAAAATTTGTAGAGTTACAGAAATATAGGTTCTCTACAGATTGTTACAGACTGTTCTGTTTTAGACAGATTCTGTTTTTGCTTTCATAGTTGCTTGTTTTGATTATGCTATGGATTGTATCGGATGGTATAAGCCATGGAGAAGTTAGAATACAGAAACTATTATGAATTTATGAAATAAGAATCAATTTATAACAGTAACTAAAGTACGCAATATGTTTCTTATACTAACGGATCTCACGAAGTTTTGTTGAGTTTTGTGTGATTGAAGTTCTCAAGTTTTGGGTGTTGTATCGATGGACAAAGGTATAAGGAGTAGCAAGAGCCTAAGATTGGGGATTCCCAAGGCACCCCAAGTTAATATTTTAAAGGAGACTCAGGCGTCTAAGCTTGGGGATGCCCCGGAAGGCATCCCCTCTTTCGTCTCAATCCATCGGTATGTCACTTGAAGCTATATTTTTATTCGTCACATGATATGAGTTTTGCTTGGAGCGTCGCTTGTTTTTGTTTGATTTTACTTTTAGTTTGCCACAATCATTGTTTTCTAGACACACCTATTTATGAGAGACACACCTTCATCATAATTTGTTAGAATACTCTATGTGCTTCACTTATATTTTTTGAGCTTAGCAGTTGCCCAAGTACTTCACTTATATCTTTTTGAGCATGGTGGCGTGTGGATTTTATAGAAATGATTTCACAGTTGTTATTCACTTATATTTGTTTTAGAGTTAATAAATAGTGATGGTAATTTGCATGGGTCATAAGACTAGTCCAAAAATATTAGGTATTCAATGAGTAATAATCAAAACCATCATGTAGCACATATAGAGAAATTGTGGCTTAATGATATTGATGTGGTAATATGAAAAAGGTGTGAGTCCATAATTGTTGATCCATAGAAGTATCGATATTAAGAAAGGTTAACTTTTTTTTCATCTAAAAATTAAAGAGGCATGGTGATGATGTGTGAGCATTTCTATTCCTCGTTGAAATCCTAGTGTTGTTTCGGGTCGGAAGCGCATGATGGTTCACTCCTACCAACCTCTTCCCTCGGGGCATGCGAGTAGTACTTTGATTTATGGTAAATCTAATAAAACTTTGCAATAAGTATATGAGTTATTTATGACTAATGTGAAACCATGGACATACGCAATCTCACCTTCTCATATTTGCTAGCTTCTTCGGTACCGTGCATAGCCCATTCTCACCTTGAGGATCGATGCAACTTTCGCCGGTGCATCCAAACCCCGTGACATGATACGCTCTGTTACACATAAGCCTCATTATATCTTCCTCAAAACAGCCACCATACCTACCTATCATGCCATTTCCATAGCCATTCCGAGATATATTGCCATGCAAATTCCATCGTCACTTCACATGACTAGTTCGTTCATCATCATATTGCTTTGCATGATCATATAGAGCTGACATAGTATTTGTGGCAAAGCCACCGTTCATAATGTTTTTGATACATGTCACGCTAGATCATTGCACATCCTGGTACACTGCTAGAGGCATTCATACAGAGTCATATCTTCATATTAGTTCTCCATATCGAGCTGTAAGTAAATAGAAGTGTGATGATCATCATTATTAGAGCATTGTCCCAGTGAGGAAATGGTGATGGAGACTATGATCCCCCCACAAGTCGGGATGAGACTCTGGACGAAAAAATAAAGATGAGGGAGGCCAAATGAGCCCACCATTCAAAAAAAATGAGAGAACATGAGAGAAGGGACTTTGCTACTATCTTTTACCACACTTGTGCCTCAAAGTGGCACTATGCTCCTCATGTAGAGAGTCTCATGGTAGTCATTTTCATATGCTAGTGGGAATTACCTATTCATTATTACAAACTTGACTTGTATATTCCTATGACGGGCTTCCTCAAATGCCCGAGGTCTTCATGAGCAAGCAAGTTGGATGCACACCCCACTTAGCTTCATTTGAGATTTCATACACTTATAGCTCTAGTGCATCATTTGCATGGCAATCCCTACTCCTTGCATTGACATCTATCGATGGGCATCTCCATAGCCCATTGGTAAGCCTAGTTGATGTGAGACTATCTTCTCCACTTTTTGCCCTTTGATATCTACCACCATATTCTATTCCACCTAAATGCTATGTCCAATGGCTCACGCTCATGTACTGCATGAAGAATAAAAAGTTGATGCATATTGAAAAAGTACGATCCAATTGCCTGACTTGGACACCGTGGTGCTTAACATTTGTATTAATGTGGTGAAGATGGAGCCATGCCTTGCTAATATAATAAGATGAATGGGGGGTAAACATTCCTTAAGGATTGTATACTTTGAAAGATTGATGATTTTGTTTCTTACACTTTGAATATTGCTATGTTAATATTTGTTGATTCATCTTTTTTCAATGGGCATACATGCATAAGATTACATAATGGATAGCATGTCACATCAAAAATTCTGTTTTTATCATTTACCTACTCGAGGACGAGCAGGAATTAAGCTTGGGGATGCTTGATACGTCTCGAACGCATCTATAATTTTTGATTGTTCCATGCTGATATATTATCATTCCAGGATACTTTTTGGGTCTTTATTTACCACTTTATAATATTTTTGAGCACTAACCTATTGACCTAGTGACCAGTGCCAGTTGCTGTTTTCTGCGTGTTTTTCACTTTTCAGGTTTACAGTACCAAACGAAGTCCAATTGCCACAAACTTTTTGATGATTTTTTATGGACCATAAGAAGCCTGGAAGCTTCGGAAGGAGGCCGGGGGCTGCACGAGGGCCGCACAAGCCAACAGGGCGTGCGCCAGGGGGGGCCGCGCCCTGATGGCTTGTGCCTCCCTCGGGCGTCTCCCAACGCCCCTCTCTGGCCTATAAATATACACTAAAAACACCAAAGGCAGTCCCGAAACCCTTTTTACGCCGCCGCAAGTCTCTGTTCGTCCGTGAGGCCATCTGGAGCTTCGTTCCGGCACCCTGCCGGAGGGGGGATCGATCACGGAGGGCCTCTACATCAACCTGGCTGCCCTCATGATGATGTGTGAGTAGTTCACCATAGACCTACGGGTCCATAGCTAGTACCTAGATGGAAATCTATCTATCTCTTGATCTTCAATACAATGATCATTGCATCTTCGCTTTGATCTATCCAATGTAATCCTATTGTGTGGTGTGTTTGTTGGGATCCGATGAATTGTGGGTTTATGTTCAGATTATTCATGAAAAGTATTTGAGTCACCTCTGAATATTAAGATTATTATTTGCATGATCATTATAGCTTCATAATGCTCTCCGATTTATTGATGTGCTTTGGCCAAGTAGATTGATCTATGTTCAGTGGGAGTTGTGCGTTGTGGTAGGTTCAACCTGACGAGTTTGTATATCCCAGTGACAAAGTAGGGGACAAGATGCGTCTTTGTGTTGTTGCTACTAAGGATAATACGATGGGGTTAATTCATATTGATTGAGTTTACTTTGTCTACATCATGTCATCGTTCTCCATGCATTACTCTGTTTTACTTAATACTCTAGATGCATGCTGGATAGCGGTCGATGAGTGGAGTAATAGTAATAGGTGCAGGCAGGAGTTAGCCTATTTGTTTATGGAGGTGATGCCTATATATACATGATCATTGTCATGAAAATCACATAACTATCCGCTTTTCTATCAATTGCCCAATAGTAATTTGTTACCCACCGTATGCTGCCTACATGAGGGATGGCGCTAGGGAAAACTATGGACCCTGAGTCTATTCATTTATATATTTACAAACGCTACTATTACCTTGCTACCTTTATTTACTTTTTATTTTATTTTGCAATTTACAATTATCAGCAATTATCTACATAACTCATTTGCTTGCAAATAATGAGATCAAGGGGATTGACAACCCTCTTGCCCGCGTTGGGTGCAAGTTGTTTGTTCATTTGTGTGCAGCCGCTGAAGACGGTTGAGGATTGTGAAAGCACATTTGCTCCCTTGGTGGTTTTGGTAATTAATAACAACATATATGTCATTGAACTAATGTTTCCACTAAGTATATTTCAGGAAAAGTTCAATGATGGGTTAGCAAAAGGATTGTGGAGAGGCCCCTAGATGCAAGGAATTGGATTGGCAAAGCTTCAAGCAAGAGGAATCTACATTTTACTTTGTGAGAAATCACCTTGAGTCCATAGGAAAGCCAATACTATTAAAAGGGGGTAAGGTACTGTTGGTGAACAATATGCTCCACGTGCACAAGTGATAGTCACCAAAAACACCCACAAGCTCTTCCACAAAAGTTTGTCCAAGCCTATCATGAAAATCGGTGCTACCAATATTTCCCACTCGGTCACACCGATTCCCACCTCAGACAAACCCATGCCAAACCCTAGATCTTTGGTGCAACCGATTCCTCTTCAGTGCCACCATGTTGAGCTTGCCAACTTCCTGTTACCTCGATTCTTAAAATCGGAATTTCTGAGATTTTGGATCGGCGTCACCGAGTTGTGGAATCTGACCGTTGGTCACCTTATCGGTACTACCGAGATCTTTGTATCGGTCTCACCGAGATTCAAAAGTTGCAACCTTTGGAGCAACTCGGTACCACCGAGTTTTATACTTCGGTGTCACCGAGTTGGTCACTTTAGGTGTAACGGTTGGATTTTTGGAGATGCCTATATATACCCCTCCACCACCACTCACTCATAAGAAAAGAACTCAGAACATATCCCCACTTATCCCATCAGATTTTCTGAGAGAGAGCCACCTACTAATGTGTTGAGATCAAGCCATTCCACTCCATCCATATGAATCTTGATCTCTAGCCTCCCCAAGTTGCTTTCCACCCAATCAATCTCATCCACCAAAGCCAAATCTGTGAGAGAGTGATTGAGTGTTGAGGAGTCTATCATCTTGAAGCACAAGAGCAAGGAGTTCATCGACGTTATCAAGCGTATTACCTTTTGGAGGGTGGTGCCTCCTAGATTGGTTAGGTGTCGCTTGGGAGCCTCCTACTTCGTGTTGTGGAGTGAACCAAGAAGTTTGTAAGGGCAAGGAAATAGCCTACTTCGTGAAGATCTACCCGAGTTAGGCTAGTCCTCCGTGGACGTAGGCCATCATGGTATAGACAAGGTTGCTTCTTCGTGGAACCCTCCGTGGGTAGAGCCCTCCGTGGACTCTCGCGACCGTTACCCTACATGGGTTGAAGTCTCCATAAACGTGGACGTACGATAGCACCACCTATCGGAACCACGGGAAAAAGCTTCGTGTCTCCAAATTGCGTTTGATCTTCCTCCCTATCCTCTACTACACATGCTTGCCTTTACTATCCGCTGCTATACTCTTAGACATGCATGTGTAGGGTGTACTTGAATTGTTATCATTGCTAAAATCTGCCAACACATAAAATTGGGAAAAGGTAGAATTTTTATTTGCTCAAGTAGTCTAATCACCCCCCTCTAGACATACTTTCGATCCTACAAGTGGTATCAGAGCTTTGGTCTCCATTGCATTGGTTTCACAACCTGGGAGAGTATGGCGTCTAGCGAGGGAAATTATCACCGTAGAGGTCCGTACTTTGCTGGCACAAATTTTGCTAGTTGGAAGCACAAAATGAAAATGCATATTCTTGGTCATAACCCTGCCATTTGGGCTGTTGTTCGTGTTGGATTGCAAGGTGAATTCTTTGGTGATGGAAAGAAACCGGATCGTGAAGTGACCGCGGAAGAATTGAAGATGTTGCAATACAATGCTCAAGCATGCGACATTCTCTTCAACTGCCTATGCCCCGAAGAATTCAACAAAATCAACCGCCTTGAGAATGCCAAGGAAATTTGGGATACTTTGGTTGATATGCATGAAGGTACCGAATCCGTGAGAGAATCCAAGTTGGATGTTCTTCAGAGTCAGCTTGACTAGTTCAAGATGAAGTATGGTGAAGGAGTCGCAGAGATGTACTCTAGGCTAGCTGTCATCACCAATGAGATTGCCGGCTTAGGAAGCAAAGAGATGACCGACAAATTCATCATCAAGAAGATACTTAGAGCTTTGGATGAGAGATACGACACCGTGTGCACATTGATCCAAATGATGCCCAACTACAAAGATCTCAAGCCTACGGAAGTGATTGGAAGAATTGTTGCTCATGAGATGACACTCAAAGACAAGGAAGAGCTTCACAACAAGTCTAGCGATGCTTACAAAGCCACAAGTGATGCTCCCGCAACTTCAAGCGAAAACCTTGTTACCAATGAAGAGATAAGCCTCATGGTCAAGAAATTCAACAAGTTCTACAAGAATAGAAGCAAAGATCGAAGCTCCAACTCAAGATATGAAGAGAAGCATTTGTCAAGTCGTGACCAAAACTGCTACAATTGTGGGATGCCCGGACACTACTCCAATGAGTGCACGGCTCCCTACAAACGAAGAGAAGTGTCACCTAGAAGATGAAGCTCAAGAGATGAATCACCTCGAAGAGAGAGAAGGAGTAGAGATTACCGTTATGAACGAAGACCCTCAAGGAGAAGTAGGGACTCAAAGAAGAAGGACAAGTACACCAAGAGCTACTCAAGAAGAAGACATCAAGCTCATGTTGGTGAAGGGGTTTCCGGCTCCGAATCCGACAACCACTTCGAGAGAAGCTATCACTCCAACTCCGACTATAGTCAAGATGAAGGTGTTGCCGGACTTACACTAGTGACTACTAACTCCTATGACATATTTGATTCACCAAATGAAGGGAGTGGAAGTTGCTTCATGGCTAAAGGCCCCAAGGTATCACACCCCGAGTATCTTGATTTCAATAGTGATGAGGATGATTTACTTGGAGATGATGACTTGCTCTTTGATAATACTAGTGATGTTAGTCAAAATGAACTTGATAATATTCATGCTAGTCAAGATAAGTCGTGTGATGATGATAAGGTGTAAATAGAGCAACTAACTAAAGAATTAAACACTCTTAAGTTAGCCCACAAATCTACTCTAGAAGATCATAGAGATCTTGTAAAGACTCATGAGAAGCTACGCTTCGAGAAGCTCACCTTGGAGCAAGAACATGAGTTTCTTAAAGCTATCAATGACGATCTCCGAAAGAAGACTTCATCTTATCTAGCCAAACAATTACTCTTGTCTACATTCATTCTACAAGTTAAGGCTAAGCAATCTAGTAACAAAGGCAAGAAAGGTTCTTCAACTAGTAGCAATAAAAATGATAAACCCAATGATATTGCTTCTAGTAGTTCTATTGATCCCACTAACACTTCTCTTAGCCAAGTTACACTTGAGCAAGAAAATGAACTTTTGAAAGGGATTATAGAGAAAGGTATCTACAAGAGTCTTGCCGGGTGTAAGCAATTTGAGGAAATTGTACGCAAGCACGGAGGATACCGGAAGAACCATGGCATTGGCTACTTCAACGCAAATGGAGTTGAATGGGAAGAAGGTCAATACCCCAAGCCCAAGTTTGTTCCTCAAAGGGAGAAGTATGAACATACTCTTCCCAAGGGAACGAAAGCTCAAGATGACCTTCTACCACAAGACCACAAGCTCAAGGGCAAATACAAGCTTCAAGAGGACATTGACTCATATGAAGATGAATCCCAAGCTTTGGTGAAATGGGTTCCCAAGGCTACTTCAAGCTCAACTTCTACAAGTGCCACTTCAACACCATGGATCCCCATCAACTTGATGTGGGTCTCCAAGAAGGAGAACTAGAGAAGTTCTTGAGGGGTGACTCCGCCAATGAAATTCACTCACATTCATTATTGGCAAGAACTAGTTGCAATCAATGTCAACACCATGCAATAGTTCAAGGAGTCACACATTCCCTCAAAGGTAAGCAAGGAACAAGGTAATCAACAAATCCATGAACATCATCATGTATGCTTTGCACTCCATGTCCATAGATATCCTTGTATTTGTCTCTTGTGTGTTGGGACTAACCCATGTAGGTGAGAAGAGTAAGAAACAACAAGGATGCTCCCAAATCATGGTGATCTTCATCAACTTTGAGCATTCATCACTACTTCACCTACATGAAGTCTTCATCAACAAAACCCAAGGTTAGTTTATCCCTCTCAAGGGGGGATGTCACATCAAGGGGGGAGCTTTACTCTAAGACTTGAGTCAAAGCATCTCATAGCATGTGACAACATTAAATGCTTTATGTAAAAGTGGTAACCCCACTTGTGCTTAAACGATGAGTATTACCTATGATCAAGTATTCTTACTTGGCTCCTAAGTCAATATACTCATATATAGATGACTCCGTCATCGCCAAAGTGCTTGGTAGATACTAGAGTGGTTTTGCATGTTTGCCATGATTTCATTGGACATCTTATTGTGTGAGCATGTTGGTCTGCATATCTTTATCCATTCGAGGACATCCAATTGTTGCTATTTGGACTTTGATTTTCTTTTGCCAATTGGAGGGACAGGAATGCCTAGGACCCCTCTCTAGCTATCTATGCTTTCTCGTCTCATATTCCATTCTTGATGCATCACAAAATTTGAACAAGGACTTTTCGATTTCTCTGTGTGAGGAGCACTCGGAGTTCCGTATCGACAAGGACTGACCATTAAAACCTCCCAAGTGCATCTCGGTGGAACCAACACAAAAATCTCGGTCTCACCGATGCCTAGGGTTGATCTGGTTTTCAATCTCGGTAACACCGATTCCATCTTCTCGGCTTCACCGAGTTTGCCTATCAATTGACAGTTGAGGAACTCGGTGGCACCGATAATTTTGAACCGGTGTCACTGACAGCGATGGGTACTTAATGTGGCAGACCCGACTTTTGAAATTACTTCTTCAAACGTCTGTTCCTCCAAACCCTAGCTACCCATTTGTGGACCCCTGGTCATCGCCTTTGTCTTCCCGAGCGCCTCCGCCGTTGGAAGTCGCCGCCGTCGATGGAATCCTCACCGCCGTCGCCGCCGTAGCGGACTCGTCACCAAGCTAGGGTACGATTCCGGCTCCTTGTGCGCTCCTCCCTCCAACTCATGCGCATTAGGATTGTTCCATCTATAAGCCACTGTTTGAGATCGATCTATCCTCAAAATTCTCCGTTAGAATAGCGAACAATGGATTTTTAGGGTTTTGTCGTCTGCGATCCGAATCTCAGTGAAACCGAAGCAAAAGAATCGGGTGTACCGATTCTGTTTCTAGGTCTACTGGGGACAGTCTTGGTGAAACCGAGTATCCATTTTCGGTATTACCGAAATGGGTGCCAAGTTTCTGTGAAGCAAGCTGTGCGTCTCGGTGGGTCAGAAATTTTTGCCTCGGTTGTACCGATATTCCCTTTGCAGAATGCAAATCTTGAGAATTCTAAGTTCAACTTTTGAGAAAATTTCTGCATTTTGTGATGACTCAACCTATCTGCTCTTCTATATTCTATTCACAGGGTCAGAGATGTCAGACTCAGTGGACAGTCAGAATGACCTCAGAGAACCAAGTGTGGATGCTGACCCAGGCACTAGTCTTGAAAGTAGCTCATCTTCTTATGATGATGTACCTAGCTCACCAGATTTGCCCAAAGCTGCAACCAGGGCAAGAAGAAATCTTAACTTAGATGAAGAAGATTCTGACTTTGTGCCTGATGAGATTTCTGCCAAGGCTAAGCAGGACAAGGCTGACAAAACTGCCAAGAAGCCTACCACAGAGGCTACCTCTTCTAGGAAGGTAGTCAGGAAGGAGTATGCCAGCTCAGGGATAGTGAAAGCACCAGAGAGTGCTAGGGCAACAATGAATGTTGAGCCCCCAAAGAAATCCATGCCCAAGAAGGCTGGAGAGAAGAAAAGAGAAAGAGAATCATACATGTTGTTGGAAGACCTACCTCAATGTATGAAGACCCAGCTGAGGCTGAGGCTGAGGAAGAGGAAGAGCCAGCTCCCAAGGCTCCTCCTAAGAAGAAGAAGAAGCTGCTTGCTAATGCTATGCCAAGCCAAGCTCCATTCAAGAGCAAGCCAGCTGCACCCAAGAAACCCACTACTTCAAAACCCAAGAGGTTTTCCAGAGAGATTCCAGCTGCTGACAAGAACAAGAGTTCTACCTCCAGAGATGCTGAAGAGGATGCAATGACAATGTTGATGAAGCTGAGGCCACACCTTCCAGAGCATAATGCCAGCCATCCAGTTGCTAAAGACATGAAGAAGAGGAAGGACTCAGGACTGAGAGAGTGGAGAGCGATTGATCCTTATTCTCAGAGGAGAAAGACAGATGTAGACTACAGGTTCTACACAAAGGAACCGCAAGACTTCTATGAAACAGTTCTGCTTGACAAAAGCCCTGCAGTGAGTGGCATGAGGTATGTGGACTGGAAGTACATGAAGGACAACCAAGATTACTTTCCAAGCGTGCAAGATAACTTCCACTGCATTGGTATTGATAAGTTTGTTGGTAAGGATTTCACTCCTTGGAACGACGAGATGATCATGCAATTCTACTCCACTGCACATTTCTATGGAGATGGTAGGATTGTATGGATGACAGAAGGCACCAGGTATGAATCCACAGTTAAGGAGTGGGATGCCATCTTAGGATCTCCACAAGTGGAAGACGGTGACCTAGATGTGTACTCTGAGCCCAAGGCAAATCACAATGTCATGAAGAACATGTACAATGAGATCCCTGCTGCAAACTTGCAATCTCACAAGCTTGGATCCATTTACTTCCTCCAGGCTGGTCTACGCACGATCAACACCATCTTGAGGCATACCTTGATGCCTAAGTCTGGAGATGAGAAGATGAGAAGAGGCTATTCTATCAACATGCTGCTCCATCTTGATCAACACACCAGATTCAGAGTGATGGACTTGATAGCTGAGACAGTGAAGAGGACTGCTGCAGATCAGAAGAGATCTTGTGGATACGCTCCGTATATTCAGATGCTTATCAACTCCAAGATGGAGAAGCACGTGTATGCACTTGATCGACCACATTTGCCACTCCTGCCAGAGCTAGAAGACAATGTTGTGGTGATGGAGCCAGATCATCCCACCTCAGCTATAGCACAGGCACAGGCAGAGGCAGCTAGAGACTCTAGTGCTCATGTGCCAAAGACTCGGAGTGAGCAAATGGATCTTCTCTTTAGCTCTGTGCTCAGTATGCAGAAGGACATCGGGGACATCTTGAAGAAGCAGGAGAGCCTTGCGAGGATTGTTGATAACAAGTTTCATATTCTCAACAACAAGGTGGATGAGCTCACATTGACTGTGAATGAGCTCAAGAAGGAAGTTGATGGCGTGCCCAGTCCCCACACTACAGATGATGATGAGGATAGTCCACCTCTCAGGGCAGACACTCAGTTCAGGACTCAGGCCAGATCTGCTACGGTGCTAGTTCCAGAGATAAGACCTTCTTCATCAGCACCTGCCGCAGCTCCTCCAGCACCTCCAGTTGCTACTCCAACTCCGTCCATGACGTCTGCAGAAGTCTTCGCTGATGCCGTTCTCTCAACTACTTCATCAGCTACCGGAGGAGATCAGCCCCAGAAGAGCGCTTAGTTCTATACCTTTGAACTTTTTGGTAACTTGTTGCCAAAGGGGGAGAAGATGTCTAGATCATTAGGGCTTCGAGCGAGAGAGAGCGTTGCTTTTTATCGCTTTTCAAAACATTGATATCTTTTGGTTTGTTTGTTTGTGTTAAACTTTGTTGGTGTTTGATCATACACTTGATGTGTATTGCTACTATTTCCTATCCTTGTGATGCTTATGAGATGATCATTCACCTTTGCTTGATTGTGTTGTGCTATCATATTCATTCATATTATTCTCGCACACCACCAAGTTGTATGTGACATGAAAGAGTGCCCCATGTACCTAATCGATTGTGCATTTGCATTCAAACACAAATTCAAAATAATGCACAAATTTAGGGGGAGCTCTTGCCTATCACATACTTCTCAAAGCGACGTGTCGGGGCACGGATGCTCACGATCACCTATGGGACCAGAGGTCCCTTGTGGTTCGGCAAGGGGGGTCACGTTGCACGAAGAGCGGAGAGCATGGGACGGCATGACGATCAGGACACATGCATTTTACCCAGGTTCGGGCCGCTGCTAAGCGTAAAACCCTACTCCTGCTTTTTGGTGGATTGATTGGAAGAACACGAAGAACGCACAGCGCCTAACCCCGGCAAGGGTTGCTGTCGGGGAAAGAGCTCCTATGCGAGTACAAGTGTTTGGGGGTCCGAATCCTGAGCTAGGTTGCCTTGGGCCTCCTTTTATAGTGCAAGGGGTTACCACAATGGCAAAACAGTCATTATCTATTGATTAGATAGCTAAGCAGAGCTATCATACCTAACTCTGGCATTTAGGACAAAATGCCATGATTACCTGCCTAGGTGGCGCTCGGGGGTGCATCCCCGGCAAGCTCTTGCCACCGCTTGGCCGGTCGTTGCTTATGGTCTTGACACGCTGTAGGGCGGGTGTCAGCCGAGCGTAACTTGCATTCCAATGTGTCGCCACGTGCTTACCGAGAACTGATTAGCCGCCTGAGGGCTCGACACCGCATCGATAAGTGACAGGCGTAGCGATGCGGTGGAGCGGTGGCCGGTTGGCTCGCGTCTGCCGGGAAGTGGCCTGCCGGGTCTTCTGGAAGGTGTGTATGTCTTGGTCCCCGGCAAGTGTCGAGGACGTGCTTGGCGCGTTGTAGTCCAGGCTTGGGCTGCCGCATTGGGTTTGCTGGAGTCTAATTTTGATCATTCGCCGGGTTTTTCCTTCTACCGCTTGTGCGTAAGTCAGGGGCACTGGGTAGCCTTGTACTAGTGCACCGACAGGAGTCCCCGGGACTGGCACATACGTGCTCGGCAAGTGTCATTGGGTCAGGCCCAAGTTGCATGCACAGGCGCGCAATGTGAGGGAGTAACTGCCAATTTATTGGTCATCACTGACCCACCACCTCAGGCCATTTCCGCCATGCGCGCCGCATGCATAGCGGGGAGTTAGCGACGGGCGCGCGTGACTTAAAGCCCTGGCCGTGGCTGAAACCGCAGCGCCATGGATTGGAGCGGCGGGGTGGTTACTTGTTCGCCCGTGATCGTGGGCGATGGAATTGGTGGAGACGGGCGGCGACCCTTGGAGCGGAGGAGAGCCAGCCCCCGCGTCCTCCCCTATAAATTGGGTGTCGCGAGGGGCGATGCTCATCCATCCTTTCTTCCTCCTTGAGTCCAAATCCACGGAGCTTGCCCTTCCGCTTCCTTGTCTTGAGCCGCGCCGGCTGCTAGCATGCCCAGGGGACGAGGGCGTCCTCTGGCCTCTGCCTCAACGGCGAGGGGTTCCCGTCAGGATCATGCCACCGCTTCAGCCGAGGAGGCAGGGGCGGTTTGAGTGTGCGTGGTGGAGGAGCCGGAAGGGGCCGAAGTCGACGCGGGGCCCACGGCCGGGGAAGACAGAGTGCTGCTTCTCTTCCTCCTCCGCCATCCGACCCTCCCCTTGAGGAGGCCCATGCCGAGGGAACGACGCTGGAGTTCGTCATCAAGCTGCGTGGTCCTCCCTGAAGCCGCCTGCGCCTTCCTCACCCTTTTGCCAGGGTGATGGAGGTTGACAAGCCGCATGCCCTATGGTTGCGGGCGCATGGTTGCTGCAATGGTGCCGTGCGAGTGGACGTTGAGTACCCGGAGCGTCGCGTCATGCTTCTCAGGCGCGGGTGGAAAACCTTCGCCCGTGCCCACAACCTCATGGGTGGGCACGTCCTCCGCTTCAAGATGATGGAGGCCGACCTGCTCTCCGTCAAGATTTATGGGCGTTCGGGCGCTCGTCTTGGCTGCTGCGAGGAGGGCTTGAGTGATGTCGAAAGCTCCTCCTTGAGCGATAGCGACGAGGAGGACAGTGTCGGTGAAGACGATGACGACGAGTCCCAGGCCGTCAAGTCGGAGTACAACAACCTGGGCTCCAGCTGATCGTCGGCCGCACCATCACCGTCATCGCGCTCCTCGTCCTCCCCCCCGGCAGAGCGATTTGCCGGGGGTTCTCGACTTGGGCGCCGCCTCTTCTTCTCAGGTGGACCCCGGCAGGCTCGTGGACTTCGGCTTCGTCTTCTTTTCCGGTGGGCCTGCCGTCCGCGCAATACTGGTCCTGACGGGGTCAGGCTGGGCTTCTGTTGGGGTCCCCCCTCTGCTCTTTTTCTCTTGTAATCTACCCCTAGGGGAGAAATCCAAATAAAGAGTTATTTAAAAAAGGAGCGCCCTCTTATGTAGTCTTTATCCCGCTTGTATTGGAAATGAATGAGAATAAAGTGCCATTTTCTTCCTGCAAGTACTATCCTCTTCTTTCCCTGTTTATGCTGTTTTGGGATGTTTGGTCCTTGCTACACGGAGCCACTTGCCGGATCACAACTTAACCACGAGTGCCAAGGGGGAAACGAGTCCCCGGCAACAGGTTGGCATTGTTCCCCGGTAGAGCTCCTTGCCGGTGTCGGCGCAGCTCCCCGTAGTTGTTGATCAAAAAATAGGAGGGGCGGCTCATCCCGGCAAGGGTATTCACCACGTGGAGGACTCTACTACCCACAGCAAGGGAAATACTACGGATTTCCTTAGGCATCGGGAAAACACTGAACTTGGGATGTGTAATTGTACTTATCTTTTCCACGTATCCCTCTTGAGGGCTTGATGGGCCGTCGTCTTCGTTCTTTCGCTTCTCGTCCCTGTCTTCCCAATGGTCCGTCGCGTAGGGAGAGAAAAGTAACAAAGATTATAGGTTCATCAAGTACTCTTGCAAATCTTTATATCTTAAAAGCAATAACACTGTGATCATGAAAATGCGTAATGAGCATGTAAGATATCGATATGATGCAGTGCCTAGTTTTATTATTGTCGCACAGGGTCTGCGCTGGCTTTGTACACTGGGTTACATGCAACATCGACAATGCTTGTACAAAAGGTGGCTGCGCCCGACAGCCATGCCTTATGGGTAGTGTCGGTGTCTAAACCGGCAAATCTCGGGTAGGGGGTCCCGAACTGTGAGACTTGGATCAATGGTAACAGGAGACAAAGGGGGCAAGGTTTTACCCAGGTTTGGGCCCTCCTATGGAGGTAATACCCTAAGTCCTGCTTGATTATATTGATTGTATGGGGATTACAGAGTTGATCTACCTCGAGATCAAGTAACTAAACCCTAGATGAGTTCTGTTGGTCTACAACCTAAAACCCTCCGGCTTATATATACGCCAGGGGTCCCTAGGGTTTACACATGGTCGGTTACACGTCAAAGGGATAAACATGCCTATTCACTACTTTAAACGTGGAGGACACGCCACGCTTCTAGAAGCTTCCTTTCTGGAGTCTGGGTCTTCCATCAATCCAGTGTCCGGCATACGGCCCATTTAGTTCGGCCCATAAGACATAAGCCGGCCTCCCGAGGACCCCTTAAACCAGGACTCCCTCAGTAGCCCCCGAACTAGCCTCCAACGCCAAGGGTCCAAGCTCCAGCTGCTTCGAGTGATCAGAGTCTTCGGCTTGCGAGGTGAGTTCCTTTCTCCCAACAGTGATCTACCGGGCTATAGTTCGGCCTCCGTCGACGTGTAATTCTTCCGATCATAGATCGTCCGTATACCATGAGTAGCTCGGCCTTTGAAGGCCAAACGTCAGAGAGCCAATAATGTTCTCTGACAACTTTTCAGACGAAAAGTCACGGCCTACCACGACCACTGAACCAGTCGAAAAGACCCGCCTCGTGGCTCGGGGCCGTTTCCATTAGCACGATCCATCAATGCACAAATCGTGCCCCATTTTACACGGGATATGTTTTAACCACGCGCGTACAATGGCACGCACGCCTTGGGAAGCAGAGAGATTCACGGCGCCGTGAAGGGAGGCTAACTGGCAGCAATCTTTAATAAAAGGGGAAGAAAACCCCAAGGCTTATCTGGATCTTGCATTCGCATCCCCGCTTCCCCCTTCCCCCGAGCTTCCAGAGCCCAGATCTAGGTTTCCCAATCCACTCCTCCTCCGAGCACAACCATGGCTGGCTCAGGTTTTATCGGCAAGTGGGAGGCTTCCTCAGTCACTGACCAGGACATCCGAGACCTCAAGGAGGCCGGATACCTCCCCGCCAACGTCTTCCACCGCGCCGCAGAGGAGGGTCAGGTGATCCCCACCCCCAAACCAGGTGAGAGGGTGGTCTTCATCCCTCACTTCATCAGAGGGTTAAGCTTCCCGCTTCACCCCTTTGTGAGGGGCCTCATGTTCTTCTATGGCCTCGACTTCCATGACCTCCCGCCGAACTCTTTTATGCATATATCGGCCTTCATCATCGTCTGCGAGGCGTTCCTGCGAGTCGAGCCACACTTCTGACTGTGGCTCAAGATCTTTAACATCAAGCCGAAGTGTGTCGCCGGTGCACATGCGGATTGCGGCGGGGCAGTCATCGGCAAGCTTCCGCGCGCAGTGTGGCCATCCGGCACCTTCATCGACACCATCAAGACCTGGCAAAAAGAGTGGTTTTACATCACCGAGCCAAGGGAGGAGGGCGGAACTGTTCCTCCCGAATTCAGATCAGGCCCTCCGACCAGATTGACCTCATGGGTCCGAAAGGGCCTTGACTGGGGGTCGAACACAGAGGTAGAGGACCTGCAGAGGGGCATCGCCTCCCTAATCAGGGAGGGAGTCGGCCTGACCAATGTGGTCCAGGTTATGCTTCGGCGGCGCATCCTCCCCTGCCAGCGCCGGAGTTCTCCTATGTGGGATTACCGGACTAACGACGATCCTACAGTTCGTCAACTCTTCCGCACCACGCGGGAGAGGCTACGGAAGGCGATGTTCAAGGCGCAGGAGAACTGGCCGGGTAAGAAGGAGGACAAGGGCTTGAGCGCCATCCAGCCCCCACCCGAGGTATAGCATAGTTTCATTTCACCGGTTCTATCTTCCTAAAGATAGTCTAAGCATTTTCCGATCACCTTTCACAGGAATGGTTGAGCAAAGCCACGGGCATCAAGTGTCCGGCTCCACAGCCCGAAGACCCCAAGTCTCCGCTACTGTTGGAGATGCTCGTCGTGGCGCCTTACAAGGCGCCAGAGAAGAAGGAGAAGAAGAAGCCAGGCCGAACAGGCCTGCGCAACAGGGACCAGCCAGGGGCTGTGTCCGAAGAGACTCATGCCTCCTCGAATCAAGAGGAGGAGCACGAGGCCGAGGGGGGAGGCGATTCCCCCCTCACAGGAAAGAGGGCGGCGTCATCGGACGCCTCGGAGGAGGTTGCTCCTCCCGCCCAGAAGAAACCGCGCCGGACACAGGTAGTCCCGTCCGACGACAGTTCGGACTCGAACACCGAGTCCGAGGACTTCGAGAGGGTTCCGCGGAGGAACCTCAGGGTCAAGCCCCCACCTCGAAGGTACAGATCCGAAGACCCTTCCGAGCTATCGATGCAAAGCTTCGAATGTTACTAACATGTGAGCGCTTACTGATTTGCAGCCCACCACAAGTCCTCCCCACCGATCAAGTTTTGGACGGGGAGACCCCACCCGCTGAGCTAGCGGAGAGCGGGACCATGTCGCACCCCTCTCCTCCGGGCGCCGCGAAGGATGCCGCGGAGGCGTCCTCCCAACAGGCTCCTTTGGAGCCGGACTCTGGAGGCAGGGGCGACGAAGTCATGGCCGAGGCAAACACCTCGGCCACCGAAGACCCGGGGGAGAGGCCCCTCCCGGATACTGAGGAGACCGGACAAGAAGACATCCAGTCACCACCAAGGCGGTCTCCAGAGCGCACCCTGCCTCCGGAGGTACCGATTCAATCTCCGATTGGAGATCGGGTTAACGGATCCCCACCGGTGCCACCGACAAATGGGTGGCAGGCCATGGGGAGGCTCTGTCAAGCGCCTCCATCTCCGTGGAGCGCCGCACCCTTATGGGTGCGGTATTGCAGAGCATTCAGTCCGTAGACCACGGACTGAAGGAGGCCTTCCAAGGTCTCCTGACGGGCTTTCAGGTAAGCCATGTAATGCTCTATTTTATGAAATATTATTTTCTGTAAGTTATGATTATACACATGGCAGCCCCCGAGCCCTAGGTGAGTTTGGAAAAACTTACCTGGGGGTCAAAACATAGATCCTTATCCGAACTATGTATAGGACAATATATGTTCGGAGCGTTCGGCCAGCCGTCAAGAGGACTGTACATAGGATCATTTTAGTGACAATTCGGAGGTTGTAAATTACTGTAACGTTTATACGATTTTGTGTTATAGGCATCGTCGACGGCAGCAGCCAATAACGCTGCCGAGCTAGAAGAGCTAAATCGGAAGCTAAAGAGCTCCGAAGACGAGCTTGACGCTCTAAACAAGAGATTCAACGAGGCGCAAGGTAAGTCGAATTAGAGGAAAAACTCTTTCGTTATCGTACTGTTAATGCAGTGTTGTTTGATATGCTTAATGCTTGCGCAGCCTTGTCGAAGGAGATTGAGAAGCTCAAGGCCGAGCTTGAGAAGGCCAAGCAGGAGGCTGCGGTGGAGAAGGCGGCTGCCAAAGAAGCCGCTACCGCGCTATTCCCCCTAAGAGCCACTAGTGACAAGCACGAGGCTCGGGTGGAGGAAATCCAGCAGGAGCTCAAAGATGCTGGGCAGAAGTGCGAGGACTTGGAGCGGAAGGGCAAGGAGCAGGCCACCGAACTATCCACCCTGAAAACCAATCTCCAAAAGGAGCGGGTGGATAGGCGGTTATTTGAAGAGGAGCTTAGCCAAGCCAAAGCTATCATGGATGGTAAGCCGTATTCATTGCAGTGTATCTTTGGGGACAGCAAGTTAATGTTGCTGACCCAAGTATGGCGTTCCTCAGGCGCCTGCTCGGACCTCCAGAAGAGCTTAGCGGACGCGAAGCAGTTCTATGCTTTGCGGGGAGAAGGAGATGAAGCTCGGCTATTCTGGGCGCAATTCGAAGCCCCCGAGCATTCTCCTCTCCTTGTGGAGCAGCTGAAGCAGCTGATGGAGCTACACCGGATGGCGGAACCGGCCATGAAGGATCTCTGTATCCAGCTATGGCCCAACGAGCCACTGCCGGGCAGCTACTTCGGCATGGTGCGAAAGCTGAGCGACGCCTCGTCCCGGATCGACGCGCTAAGGCGATCTTCCTGCATCGAGGGAGCTCGGATGACCTTTGCGAAGGCCAAGGTGCACTGGACGGGGCTGGATCCAATGAAGATAGCCACCGCTCCTCCGCCTACCGGAAAAGAGCATAGGCGCCCCGAGCTATACTTCTCTGGCGTAATGGAGGGTGCTCGGGCAATAGAGGCGCAATGTTCGAGAGAGGATGTGTATGAGTAAAGGCGTTGTAATGTGTCTGAAGACTCTTTAACGCGTTTATATTTAAGACGCATGGTTTATCATGTCTTATATGCTTTGCATCCTTTATAACTCCTGTGTGGCCGTTAAAACTGAAAGCGGCGAGTCGTCGGCTTCAGCCCCCATGTAGATACTACGTGGGGTGTCTCTACCAACGCACTGTGACCCTTAGCCGAACTATCGGTACCCGAAGGCGGTAGTGTGGGGCGGACAAGGCAATCGGACCATAATGCTTTATTGCTTTCACTTAGCCATAGGGGTGCGAGAAAGGAGTGCGGGGGCTGATGACTAGCCCCCAGGTGTTTGTGATGTTCGGATAAACCGCGACCAAAGCCTATATCACCTGGTTTGTACTAACACCAAACCCATCGTATGACATGGAATAATCTCTGACGAGATTTAGTTAAGCTCGGATTCGCAGACCGGTTCTCGCATACCATGACAGTTAGTTTTCGGCTTTCTCCGCTGAGGCGCTTAACCAGACTAGCCAGAAGCGCAATCGCAGCGGTGCTCCCTTTGCCCTTTTAGCCGAACTAGCGGAACATATAGGGGCAAGCATAGGAGCCGGGCAACCCAACTATTGACCCAAGACATAGTTCGGAACCAATGCATATAAAGCGGAATTCCAAGACGCCGAACACTTAAAGAAATTGTGATTAGGGCGATTTTTAAGGTCGAGCCCCCGGTCTATTAGCCGGTTGCATCGTACAGTATACCAAACAGGTTCGTAAGGAGAGGGAGAAAACAGAAAGTGTTCCGAAAAGGGACAGCAAAGAGAAAATGATATATCTGTATTTTACTCAACAACTCTTATTATTCAAATTGCCGATGCAACTGTTTACAGGTATTTGATAAATATAAATTTTACAGGAGAGGTTGTACCAAGGGCCTTCGATGGATGACCTGACGTCCTTGATGTGCCCTGTCGCTTATCTGCTCCTGCATCTCCTAAGGAGGTGTATGCCTTTATGGGCTTTGCTAGTTCGGCGAACGGACCTTGAAGAAAGGGTCTTGAGAAGTCGCCGAGGTATGGATGAGCTTGACGCCTTTAGCAGGCACTTTATGGTACCTGTAGTAAGTCCGACGACATGTTGATGGTAATAGTTCGGTCCAGCCGAACACCTAACCTCTAATAGTTTTTCCCCACCGCTGCCCATGGAATTTTGAGCGCGAAGTTGTGCCTCTTCGGCACGTACTTTGCCGGTAATAGGGCCATGCGATGGGGGGCGAATCCCTATTTATGGGGAGAAGAAGGTTCTGGTACTTCGGGTTGAGACCGGGCTCGCTTCCCAGCCTTGGATGCCTTTGCGGCAGATGTCGGCGCTTGCCAATCATCGGTGTAATGGAATTCGGCCGCCAGGGCCAACGCATGTTCCTCAGTTCGGAGGGAGCGCTCTGTGTTGCCATTGACGGTAATGACCCCCCTAGGGCCAGGCATCTTGAGCTTGAGGTATGCGTAGTGCGGGATGGCGTTAAAGCGAGTGAACGATGTACGGTCGAGCAGGGCGTGATTGCCACTACGGAAGGGTACGATGTCGAAGATCAAGTCTTCTCTTCGAAAGTTATCGGGCGAGCCAAACACAACCTCCAGGTTTACAGAGCCTGTGCACCGGGCTTCAACGCCCGGGATCACTCCTTTGAAGGTAGTGTTACTGGGCTTGATCCTTGACGGATCTATGCCCATCTTTTTCACCGTATCTGAGTAGATCAGATTGAGGCTACTTCCACAATCCATGAGGACCTTAGTGAGGTGGTACCCATCTATAATTGGGTCTAGGACGAGAGCGGCCGAACCCCCGTGACGGATACTGGTCGGATGGTCACGTCGATCGAAGGTGATCGGATATGCCGACCATGGGTTATACTTCGGGGCTACAGGCTCTATGGCGTAGACATCTCGAAGGGCACGCTTCCTCTCCTTTTTGGGTATATGAGTGGCGTAGATCATGTTTACTGTCTTTACCTCTGGAGGGAATTTCTTTTGACCGCCACCGATCGGACCACGAGGCTCATCCTCGTCCTCGCTGCGTGGGCTCTTGCCTTGGTCCTCAGTTGCGAGCTTGCCGGCCTGTTTGAAGACCCAACAGTTACGGTTGGTGTGATTGGCGGGCTTCTCCTGAGTGCCATGGATCTGGCAAGGCCTCTCCAGGATCTTGTCCAGCGGGGTGGGTCCGTCGTGTTTGCCCTTAGGAGGCTTCTTCCGCTGCCCAGATCGGGAGTTGCGGAATCCGGCATTAACAGCCGTGTCGTCGGCATCACTGTTATTATGCCGGCGCTTGTTTTTGTTGCGCTTCGGTTTCCCGTTTCCATCCCGAACTTCAGAGGTTCTGGGGTCTTCGGGGTTATGGCTACATCTAGCTAGCCAATTATCCTCGCCCGCGCAAAAGCGGGTCATAAGTGATGTGAGGGCGGACATTGTCCTTGGTTTGTCCTGGCCGAGCTGTCGAGCCAGCCATTCATCCCAAATATTATGCCTGAAGGAGGCTATAGCTTCGGCGTCCGGGCAGTCTACGATCTGGTTCTTCTTCATCAGGAAACGATTCCAGAATAGCCGCGCGGACTCTCCTGGCTTCTGAACGACGTTGCTTAAATCGGAGGAGTCCGGTGGCCGAACATAAGTGCCATGGAAGTTAGATCGGAATGCCTCTTCTAGGTCCTCCCAACACCCGATAGAGTTTTCGGGGAGGCTATTTAACCAGTGCCGAGCTGGCCCCTTGAGCTTCAGGGGTAAGTACTTGATGGCATGGAGGTCATCTCCTCGTGCCATGTGGATGTGGAGGAGGAAATCCTCTATCCATATGGTTGGGTCAGTTGTCCCATCGTATTGCTCTATGTTTACGGGCTTAAACCCTTCTGGGAACTGATGCCGCATTACCTCATCTGTGATGCACAGTGGGTGTGCAGCGCCTCTAACCCGAGCTATGTTGCGCCGGTGATCAGCGTCTGCCCGAGCTCGGTGCTATTCCCGATCTTCATTGTCGCGGTCGAACCGAGGCCGGTACCCGTCCCGTCTATCGGGTGAGTATCCTCTGGATCCGTAAATGGATTGCGTATGGCCTGCTCTATAGTCCAGGTCGTGTCGCAGGTCGAATCTGTCATCGGGCTCTAGTGGCTCCTTTCCCCGTCTTCGGGGTATCGTCGGCCTATAGCCGGTATCGTCAGCCGTCCTGTCTCGTCCTCGAGGAGGGCGGTCTGGCTTGTCGTATTGGGTATGCTTGGGAGACGGCGTATCAGTGAGCTCGTCATCGAACTGTGGCAACAGCCTTTTGCGTGGGTAGCACTTAGGTTGGTCCGATAGACCAGTGTCGTATCCTTCCTCAGCTGAGAGGACTCTCGTCCATCGGTTGTTGAGGTCGTCTTGTTCGGCTTTGAGCTGCTGCTCTTTTGCTTTCAGGCTGCGAGCCATGGATAAGAGCTGCTGCCTAAACAGTTCCTGATCTTCAGGGTTGTCAGGAATGGCGAAGTCATCGGCATCCGCATTATCCTCCCCCTCGATAGAGCGGAGTTAGTCGTCGTCTTCGGGATCATCTGGATCGTCGGGGTTGCGACGGTCTTCGGTTCTCTCCTGACCCTCTAACGGGTGTTCGGGTATTTCGGGGCCGCCGATGTCTTCCGGGGTATCTCCGTCCCCGGTGCCATCGATATACTTTCGCCCCTTTTTTCCTTTTGACCGCTTATGCGGTTTTCGGCGTCTTGACGGCGCTTCGTCCGATTTATCGCCGTTGTTCTTCGGAGTGTCCACCATGTAGACGTCGTATGTAGAGGTGGCAGTCCACTGCCCGATCTTAGCGGGGGTGAGGGAGTGATCTTCCTCATCCATGTACCCTGCTTCCTCGGCAGCGTAGTCTAGCATGTCGGTTAAATCCTCGACAGTGGCTATCAAGTGGGTGGTGGGTGGGACGAAAAATCCGTCCTGACCCGTCTGAGGCCCGATCTGAGAATAGATCGGGGTTGGGTCATCGTTGATCTTCATCGACGAGATCCGATCTAGAGCCTCGTCGAGTATCGAGAGCTCGATCGGACCAGTCTGCCCAGAGCTCCCGGAGTGAACCTCCGATGCGTCTGTGCAGGGAGAGTATTCGGCAAGAACTGGTGTCCGGACGTCGGGCTTTATGACCTGATCCGGACTGAACGTCGGGCCTTCGCCGGGGTAGACCCCATGGGCAGAACCGAATAGTGGGTCTGGGGTTAAAGCCTCAGAGCCTTCGGGCATGGCAGGCGAGACTGCGAGCCCGGTTAGTGATAGATCGCCTCGAGAGTCTACGGAGAACTCTAAGTTCCGGAATCTGACCTCTTGATCAGGGGCGAAACTTCCGACGCGACCTAGATGGCCGGTCGGGTCGGCGTGCAGCACTATGCTGCCGAAAGCGAAGATCTGTCCAGGGACAAAAGTGTCCATATTGCGGACCTCTTCGTTGATGACTAGGCGAGCCATCGATTCCTTCTGACGATCACAGCGGAACTCTCAATGAAAGCACCAATGTCGGTGTCAAAACTGGCAGATCTCGGGTAGGGGGTCCCGAACTGTGAGACTTGGATCGATGGTAACAGGAGACAAAGGGGGCAAGGTTTTACCCAGGTTCGGGCCCTCCTATGGAGGTAATACCCGACGTCCTGCTTGATTATATTGATTGTATGGGGATTACAGAGTTGATCTACCTCGAGATCAAGTAACTAAACCCTAGATGAGTTCTGTTGGTCTACAACCTAAAACCCTCCGGCTTATATAGACACCAGGGGTCCCTAGGGTTTACACATGGTCGGTTACACGTCAAAGGGATAAACATGCCTATTCACTACTTTAAACGTGGAGGACACGCCACGCTTCTAGAAGCTTCCTTTCTGGAGTCTGGGTCTTCCATCAATCCAGTGTCCGGCATACGGCCCATATAGTTCGGCCCATAAGACATAAGCCGGCCTCCCGAGGACCCCTTAAACCAGGACTCCCTCAGGTAGAACTTACGAAGATGCTCAATATTCCATGAGTTAAGCACCTTGGTGCCATCTTCGGTCTCCAGACGGACAGCGCCGGGTCTGGTGACTCGTGCTACCCGGTAAGGGCCTTCCCACTTCGACATCAACTTGTTGGTACCCTTGGCGGACTAAACACGCCGAAGGACAACGTCGCCTTCCTCAAGGCTCCGGGCGTGAACCCTGCGGCTATGGTAGCGGCACAGAGCTTGTTGGTAGCGTGCTACACGCACAGCAGCCCGGAGACGGTCTTCCTCGACGAGCGTGGCATCGTCATGCCGCACCTGCTGTTGCTCTACTTCATCGTAGGCAAGCACTCGAGGTGACCCGTATATGAGTTCTGTGGGGAGCACTGCTTCCGCCCCGTACACTAGGGAGAAGGGCGTCTCACCGGTAGCTCGATTTGGTGTCGTTCTGAGGGACCAAAGAACCACCGGCAGCTCATCTATCCAGCGTCTGCCGCTCTTCCGCAGCTTATCAAAAGTCCTTGTCTTGAGGCCTCGCAGCACTTCAGCATTCATCCTCTCGACTTGCCCGTTGCTTCTCGGGCGAGCAACAGAGGCGAAGGAGACCTTGCTTCCAAGGCTTTGGATATATTGCATGAAGGCGCGGCTCGTGAACTGGATGCCGTTGTCGGTGATCACTCTGTTAGGCACTCCAAAGCGGGACACCAGTCCTTTCATGAACTTGATAGCTGCCTGCGCGGTCACCTTTCTCACTGGTTCCACCTCAGGCCACTTTGTGAACTTGTCGGTTGCCACGAACAAGAACTCAAAGCCCCCGACAGCACGGGGGAAGGGGCCCAAGATATCGAGCCCCCAGACCGAGAATGGCCAGGATAGAGGGATTGTTTGCAGGGCTTGTGCTGGTTGATGGATGGTCTTGGAATGGAACTGGCAGGCTTCACACTTGGTGACCAGCTCAGTAGCGTCCTGGAGGGCAGTGGGCCAATAGAAACCCTCTCGGAAAGCTTTCCCGGCAAGGGCCCTTGATCCAATGTGGGAACCACATACTCCTTCGTGAATCTCCGCCAACAGCCTCAGTCCATCCTCCCGGCAGATACACCTTAATTTCACACCGTTCGGTCGTCTTCTGTACAGGGTGTCATCGACAAACTGGTACATACTTGACCGACGGGCTACTCTTTCGGCTTCCTCTTGCTCTTCGGGGAGTTCTCCTGTTTGAAGGAAATTGACTATATGCTGCACCCAGGTTGGAGCCTGTGGCTCGACAGTAAGGACTAAAGGCATCTCTTTGTCTCCGGGAGCACTTGTCTCAACTGCTAGACCCTGAGGTCCTGTGGGAGGGAGTTGCTCGTCAACTGGAACGGGATTTTCCCCGGCAGCTCCTCTACCAGCGGCTTTAGGAAGCTCTGCCGGGAAATGCTTGCCTGAGTTCAGCTTTCTTCTCTTCTTGGACATCGTTGATGGGGATACCGATGGTTGAGTGAGGCGGAGAACAAAGGTTCCTGGTTCCACAGGAAGTTTCTGCGAGGCGCACTTTGATAGATGGTCAACAATGCAGTTTTCTGCCCGTGGCACATGCTCTGTTTGCAGTCCATCAAAATGCTCCTCCAATTTCCTCACTTCTTCTATGTATGCCTCCATCAGTGGGCTCTGGTAATCCTTGTTGACTTCCTTTATCACAAGCTGAGAATCTCCTCGGACGATCATCCTCTTTATTCCCAACTCCACCGCGATTCTGAGTCCGGCAAGGAGCTCCTCGTACTTAGCAATATTGCTGGTGGCTTCCTCCCTGGGAAAGTGCATCTGGACGACGTACTTGAGGTGCTCTCCGGTAGGGGCGATGAGGAGCACGCCTGCTCCAGCGCCCTGGAGCGAGAAAGCACCGTCAAAGTACATGATCCAATCCTTGGGTGCTTCTTTGCCGGGGAGGATTGTCTCCGGTGTTTCATCATCTGGCGTGGGCGTCCATTCTGCAATAAACTCCGCCAACGCCCTGCTTTGAATGGTGGAAGTGCTCTCATATTTTAATCCGAAACTTGACAATTCCAATGCCCACTCAACTATCCTACCAGTGGCTTCGGGGTTTCTCAGTATGCGTTGCAATGGGAAACGGGTGACAACTATTATCTCATGGGCTTGGAAGTAGTGGCGCAGCTTCCTCGAGGCCATGATGAGGCCGAAGATCAGCTTTTGTACTCCAGAGTACCTTGATCTAGCCCCCCTGTAGCAGGGAACTGACAAAGTACACGGGCCGCTGCACCATTTTCTTCTTCGCCGCTTCTTTGGATCCGCTGTCAATCATTTGCTGAGATCCCCCTTAATCAAGGTCGAGTCCTACCACGGATGTTCCTTTCCCGCTCCCGGCAGCATCAGCAGCGGCTGCTGAATCTCCATCCACTCCCCACTGCGCCACCAGCGCTGCACTAACCACTTGATTCGTCGCTGCCAAATATAGCAGCAACGGCTCTTGCGGTTTAGGAGCGACCAAGGTGGGAGCAGAGGATAGGTATTTCTTCAGGTCTTGCAGCGCTGCATCTGCCTCCGGGGTCCACTTCATCGGGCCAGCCTTCTTCAAGATTTTGAAGAACGACAAGGCGCGCTCAACGGACTTGGAGATGAACCTACTCAACGCGGCAACACATCCGGTCAGGCGTGTGATTTCTTTGATGGTCCTGGGTGCCTGTATCTGTTCAATCACCTTGATCTTGTCGGGATTGGCTTCTATTCCTCGCTGAGATACGAAGAACCCAAGTAGCTTGCCGGATGGGACACCGAACACACACTTTTCAGTGTTGAGCTTCAGGTTGATCTTGCGCAAGTTTGCAAAAGTTTCCTCCAGATCTTGTATGAGAGTGGCTTCATCCTTGGTCTTGACCACGATGTCATCCATGTAGGCTTCCACATTTCTATGTAGCTGAGGTCCAAAACCAATTTGAACAGCCCTGGCGAAAGTCGAACCAGCACTCTTTAACCCGAAGGGCATACGCACAAAGCAGTACGTGCCGCAGGGAGTTATGAATGCGGTCTTCTCCTCATCTTCCTTAGTCATAAATATCTGGTGGTAGCCGGAGTAGGCATCCAAAAAGGAGAGCAAGTCACATCCGGAGGAGGAATCAACAATTTGATCTATGCGCGGCAAGGGGAAAGGGTCCTTCGGGCAAGCCTTGTTCAAGTCAGTGAAGTCTATGCAAAGCCTCCATTCCACATTTGCCTTTCGTACCACCAATGGGTTTGCTAACCAAGTTGGATGCAGCACCCCTCTGACCAAACCAGCTGCTTCAAGCTTCTTGATTTCGTTGGCAATGAACTGCTGCCGCTGCAAGGCCTGTTTCCTAACCTTTTTCTTGATGGGTCGGGCATGAGGACAGACAACAAGGTGGTGCTCAATTACCTCCCTGGGAACACCGGGGATGTCAGATGGTTGCTAGGCAAACACGTCGACATTCTCCCATAGGAAGGTAACGAGCGCGCTTTCCTATTTGTCAGTAAGGGTAGCACTTATGGTGAAGGTACCACCAATGCCATCCTCCCTTGCCGGGACTTTCTTCGTCTCAGGGTAGGCGACCCTAGTCTTCTTGCTAGCGGAACTCTCTGGCAGGTCATCGTCGGGTGCGGCGCACTTCGAAGAGGCGCGCTTCCCGGAGTCCTTGTCGGTGTTCTTGCTAGCCTTCTTCATTTTCTCTGTGTGCTTGGCGGGAGGTGGGATTTCTGTGGCTTCAGCTGCTACCGCGTCACGATACATTTGGTCCACACAGATAACTGCGCTCTTCTTATCGGATGGGATGGAAATGACCCCAATGGGCCCTGGCATCTTTAAGGTATTGTAGGCATAGTGGGATGCTGCCATGAACTTTGCCAGAGCTGGGTGACCGAGGATTCCATTGTAAGGCAGCGGGATTTCGGCGACGTCGAACACTATCCTCTCTGTCCGGAAGTTCAACTCCCCGCCAAATGTCACTGGCAGGGTGATATTTCCCTTGGGTCGGCTCCTGCCAGGGTTGATTCCTTGGAATGTACCAGTAGCTTCGAGATCTTCATCAAGGATCTGCAGTTTGTCAGCCACTCTAGGGGAGATCAAGTTCAATCCGGCCCCGCCGTCAACTAACATCTTAGACACGTTGAGGTTGCGGATTGTCGGGGAAACCAACAATGGCAAACATCCGACCGTAGTGGTACGGTCAGGATGATCCTCTTCGTCAAATATGATAGGCGTGCGGGTCCATCTGAGTGGCTTCCTAGATTCTACAGTAGGTTCCACTGCATTGACCTCGCGTACCCACTGCTTGAGCTGGTGGCAAGAGGAATGCAAGGATGCACCCCATCAACGCACATGGCTTCAGTTGCTTTCTGAAACTCCCTGTCACTGGAATCCTCAACATCATCCTCATCCTCACTCATATCGTCTGTTTCTTTCTTCTCTCGGCCTCTGGCGGGTTTTTCTTTTGTTGCGGGGTTTTGCCGCGGCGATCTCCTTTGACGCCACGGCCTTTCCCGGCAGCGCCGTCCTGGCCTTTTTCTTTATCATGCTTCTCGTACTCGGCCCTCTGTTTCTCAACAAGTTGCTCGACCTGTCGGCATTCTTGGAGATCATGGCCCTTGGTGCGGTGAATATTGCAGTACGGCCCGTCGGACTTCCTGGTCTTCTCAGTCGCAGCAGCCTCCCGGCAATCAGCGCACGCTGCAGCTCCCTTGCCGGGGGTTTCGGCTTTTGCCTTCTTGCCTGCATTGAGGTCTCCGGAGCTCTCGAGAGCCAATACTGGTTTTCCCTTACGCTTCTTGTTGCGCTTCCTGCTCCTTCCCTTCGGGCCGGGGGCGTCGTCGTCATCATCAGAGTCTACTTCAACGCCCACCTCCCCCCCGGGAAGTCGCCTTCCTTCTTCAGCTCGAGTGCACTTATCCGCCAAGGTGTAAAGCTCATTAACAGTCTTGGGGAGCTTGACATTCATCTTGGCTCGCATCCTCCTGTTGCGCACGTTCGAGTGGAACGCGGTGATCACTGCTGCGGGATGAATCTCTGGGATGTTGCGGTGCACTCGGCTGAATCTCTGGATATACTTTCTCAAGGTTTCTCCCTCCTTTTGCGGAAGGACTTGGAGATCGCTGGGCTGGCCTGGTTCTTGATGACCACCGGTGAAGGCGCCAACGAACTCGTTGCATAGATCAGCCCAAACTGAAATGGAATTCTCTGGCAGGTGCATCAGCCATGATCTCACGTTTGGCTTGAGTGCCAAAGGGTAATAGTTGGCGAGCACCTTTTCATCTCTTCCTCCCGCAGCTTGAACGGCTATCGTGTATATGCCCAAGAATTCCGCAGGGTTCAGCTTCCCGTCATATTTCTCAGGTAGCTCAGGCTTGAAAGCTCGGGTCGACAGCCAGCGGACCCATCGCAGCTCGCTAGTGAAGGCAGGGCAACCAACCTCGTAAGGAAGGTACCCGCCAGCGTTGGGCACGGGGTCGCCGACGTCTGGACCGTTGCGCTTGTCGGATTGATGGTGCGCTTCCCGGCGTCGCTCGATGGTGATACGCGCGTCTTGTTTCCACCGATCTTCAAGGACACGCCATTGATCCTGGCGGTCACGCGGGCCAGACGAGACTATGGACGCCTTGTCGTGCTCATCAGCATGCGAAGTTTGCTGCGGCTGCCTCTGGGCTTGTTGTCGCGGAGGGGACTGCACCGTTGGGGTGGCCCCTTCGATGCGCTCGCCGCCCCGGGCCGCTGCTGCTGTTCGCGTACGTCGCGACGACTCTACATGCTGGGTCTTGTTGGCTTCAACGAAAGAAATCAAACTTTGAATGGTGGCTCTCCATTCGTCCATTTTATCAGCCGCTGACATGAAGTTGAGCAGCATCTGGACTCGAGCCATGGCCTCCTCTGCGGTGCTCGGCATGGCGAAAGAGGTGGACCGTGACATCGCTCGACTCTTGGTAGGGCCGAGAGAAGCGTCGCCGCGTCCTTGATGCCATGCGCCACTCGCCGGAGCTTTCTGGTGGGCAGTGGGTCGATCCTGCGGGGCTGCGGCTCTGCTGGGCGCTCCGTCTCGTTCTGCACAAGGTGCACCCCAACAATCTCGCTGGCGACGGGTGCGGCCGGAGGGTCACGACTCGCACCGGACCGGGCACCGCTAAGGCGTCCTTGGCCATCCGCGTGGCGGGGAGGTGATGAGCGGATGTTTCCCTCGCCCGTGGCGTCGGGGCCGAGCTCGCCATGTTGTTGTTGTAGTTGCTCCTCTCCGGCGCCTCCCGCTCTATCTCCGGCCGCGAAGGACTGGACGGGGGCGCCGCCTGCGCCGACCGCGTCGTCCACGAGCCCGCCTTGCCCGCCGCCGCCGCGGTGTCTACGGCGCCGGCGGCCGCGTGTGAGGGAGCCTTCGAAATGGAGGGATGTGTGGCCGCATCGGATTTCTTCTTGGGAGCCATTGTTGAAGAAGATGATGATGAAGATTGATTCATCGTTCACGAACTCGGGTTCGCGCAAATGATGCACGCCCCCTACCTGGCACGCCAAAGATGTCGGGGCACGGATGCTCACGATCACCTATGGGACCAGAGGTCCCTTGTGGTTCGGCAAGGGGGGGGGTCACGTTGCACGAAGAGCGGAGAGCACGAGACGGCGCGACGATCAGGACACATGCATTTTACCCAGGTTCGGGCCGCTGCTAAGCGTAAAACCCTACTCCTCCTTTTTGGTGGATTGATTGGAAGAACACTAAGAACGCACAGCGCGTAACCCCGGCAAGGTTTGCTGTCGGGGAAAGAGCTGCTATGTGAGTACAAGTGTTCGGGGGTCCGAATCCTGAGCTAGGTTGCCTTGGGCCTCCTTTTATAGTGCAAGGGGTTACCACAATGGCAAAAAAGTCATTATCTATTGATTAGATAGCTAAGCAGAGCTATCATACCTAACAATGGTATTTAGGACAAAATGACATGATTACCTGCCCAGGTGGCGCTCGGGGGTGCATCCCCGGCAAGCTCTTGCCACCGCTTCGCCGGTCGTTGCTTATGGTCTTGACACGCTGCAAGGCGGGTGTCAACCAAGCGTAACTTGCATTCCGATGTGTCGCCACGTGCTTAGCGAGAACTGATTAGCCGCCTGAGGGCTCGACACCGCATCGATAAGTGAAAGGCGTTGCGATGCGGTGGAGCGGTGGCCGGTTGGCTCGCGCCTGCCGGGAAGTGGCCTGCCGGGTCTTCTGGAAGGTGTGTATGTCTTGGTCTCCGGCAAGCGTCTGGGACATGCTTGGCGCGTTGCAGTCCAAGCTTGGGCTGCCGCGTTGGGTTTGCTGGTGTCTGATTTTGATCATTCGTCGGGTTTTTGCTACTACCGCCTGTGCATAAGTCAGGGGCACTGGGTACCCTTGTACTAGTGCACCGACACGACGATTATACTCATTGATTATATCATATGTCGAAGCTTTGATCTATATGTTGTCATCAATTACCAAAAAGGGGGATATTGAAAGCACATTTGCTCCCTTGGTGGTTTTGGTAATTAATAACAACATATATGTCATTGAACTAATGTTTCCACTAAGTATATTTTAGGAAAAGTTCAATGATGGGTTAGCAAAAGGATTGTGGAGAGGCCCCTAGATGCAAGGAATTGGATTGGCAAAGCTTCAAGCAAGAGGACTCTACATTTTACTTTGTGAGAAATCACCTTGAGTCCATAGGAAAGCCAATACTATTAAAAGGGGGTAAGGTACTGTTGGTGCACAATATTCTCCATGTGCACAAGTGATAGTCACCAAAAACACCCAGAAGCTCTTCCACAAAAGTCTGTCCAAGCCTATCATGAAAATCGGTGCTACCAATATTTCCCACTCGGTCCCACCGATTCCCACCTCAGACAGACCCATGCCAAACCCTAGATCTTCGGTGCAACCGATTCCGCTTCAGTGCCACCGAGTTTAGCTTGCCAACTTCCTATTACCTCGATTCTTAAAATCGGAATTTCTGAGATTTTGGATCGGCGTCACCCAGTTGTGGAATCTGACCGTTGGTCACCTTATCGGTACTGCCGAGATCTTTGTATCGGTCTCACCGAGATTCAAAAGTTGCAACCTTTGGAGCAACTCGGTACCACCGAGTTTTATACTTCGCTATCACTTTAGGCGTAACGGTTGGATTTTTGGAGATGCCTATATATACCCCTCCACCACCACTCACTCGTAAGAAAAGCACTCAGAATAGATCCCCGCTTATCCCATCAGATTTTCTGAGAGAGAGCCACCTACTCATGTGTTGAGATCAAGCCATTCCACTCCATCCATATGAATCTTGATCTCTAGCCTACCCAAGTTCCTTTCCACCCAATCAATCTCTTCCACGAAAGCCAAATCTGTGAGAGTGATTGAGTGTTGAGGAGTCTATCATCTTGAAGCACAAGAGCAAGGAGTTCATCGACGTTATCGAGCCTATTACCTTTTAGAGTCTTGAAGCACAAGATCAAGGAGTTCATCGACGTTATCGAGCCTATTACCTTTTAGAGGGTGGTGCCTCCTAGATTGGTTAGGTGTCACTTGGGAGCCTCCTACTTCGTGTTGTGGAGTGAACCAAGAAGTTTGTAAGGGCAAGGAGATTGCCTACTTCGTGAAGATCTACCAAAGTTAGGCTAGTCCTCCGTGGACGTAGGCCATCATGGTATAGACAAGGTTGCTTCTTCGTGGAACCCTCCGTGGGTAGAGCCCTCCGTGGACTCTCGCGACCGTTACCTTCAGTGGGTTGAAGTCTCCATAAACATGGACGTACGATAGCACCACCTATCGGAACCACGGGAAAAATCTTCGTGTCTCCAAATTGCGTTTGATCTTCCTCCCTATCCTCTACTACATATGCTTGCCTTTACTATCCGCTGCTATACCCTTAGACATGCATGTGTAGGGTGTACTTGAATTGGTATCATTGCTAAAATCTGCCAACACATAAAATTGGGAAAAGGTAGAATTTTTATTTGCTCAAGTAGTCTAATCACCCCCCTCTAGACATACTTTCGATCCTACTGATTGATATTCCTATTGGTTCGATAAACCTTGGTTTCATAACTGAGGGAAATACTTACCCACTTTGTGATGCGATAACCCGTTCCTCTTGAGGGAAAACCCAACACAGATCACGAGTATTGGCGCGCAAGCTGGAGGATGCACCCTGGGCATCCTCGGACGCAAACATGGTGTGGTGTGCCCATTGTGCTAGGTAGCGGGCGCGGGAGGCGGCAAGCCCTCGCGGCGGTGGACGTTGGCGAGGCAGAGTCGCACTCTCCGGCGCCCCGTATGGTGACCCAGTGTGGGTGTCGCAACCTCGTCGTGCTGGACATCGGCTCCTCTCAGGAGGGATTATTCATCGATCTCACGTCCACCGGCACTGTCCGGGTTGCGGCCTCCGACGAGGAAGAGTAGGGCATGGGAGACAAAGGGAGCTGGATTCCCGTGGGCCAGCAAGTGTCCCATGTCCCACTCTACCTTGCCAGTGACCAGATCAACACTCTAGGGAGTGCAGCTGGACTCTGGACATGGGCTCGGCGGAGGTGGACGAGCTCCGCTTAAGTCTCGTTTTACTTTGCATCTAATAGCACTACATAATTTACTCTATTCAGTGACCCTTGCGACGAAACATGAACCGTCGCCTAAAACCATTTCTGTGAAGGTCCACCGTAACGAGGGGTTTTCCTCCCGGGGCAGCGCCCTAGCCAACTTTGGCGACGTTTCGGGCTGATTTTTGGCAACATATTGGGCCATCACTACGCATGTCCATTTTCTGGGATGAGTCTCAGTGTCATAGTTATTGTTGGTGGGCCATTTTGTTGTAAATGTAAATAGAGAAATAAAAAGTAATTATTTTCCAGCTAACTCATTTACCGGGATCTCTTTTCATAATCGTGGGAACTTGGAATTGGGATCGGTTGGTTCCCTCCTAACAAAGGGAATGGGGATCGTCGTCTTAGGGCCCTCTGCTCATACCACACCCCCAGCGAGTTGAGAAGCCGGCATGGCAAGGTGAACGTGGATACGGTGAGGCTACGCGCCAAAGTTAAAGGGCGAAGTCATGCTCGACAACGATAACATCAAACGAGGGCGATTTTCACGTGTGAAAACATCGTAGAAAATATGATGTTCGTTCTATTTACTTTTCATGTTGTACAAGCAATGGATCATGGTTGGATTTCTCATGGAACGGTGCTCATGCCACCATACATGGCTAGCATGAATTAATTTATGGAATTCGCGCTTGCTCACAACAACGGGGCCGAAGATATGTTGTGCCCATGAAGAGATTATCGTAATGGAATCCGTGACACTATTGATGTTAGATGTCACGTAAATGTCACTGGTATGCTCAACGGGAATCAGGAGACAGCGGAGCATGCAATTGTACTTCCAATGATGATGGTTGTGAATCTGACGACTCTGATGATTTTGAGTTATACCAACAATCTGGGTATGATATGGTGGGAGCTCTTGTGGATGACATGGGCAGAACAGCTAGAAATAAAGAAGATGCATCTGCTGGGTTGGACATTTTTAAGAAGCTCAACGAAGAAGCAATAAAACCCCTTCACGAAAAATGTGGCAGTATGAAACGAATGGCGTTCATTATCAGGGTGCTTCATATCAAGCACCACGCTAGCCCCTGCGCCCTGCCGAGAAAATGCTCCATCAAAGTGCATGGTCCAATCATCAGGGGCATCTTTCCCAGGCAGGAGGGACTCTGCCTCGCGAGGCTCATCTGGATCTGGATCCATCCACTCCGTCGTGAAGTCAGCGAAAGCCATGCCCTTGATTGTCCTTGTAGTGAGGAACTGATACTTGTGATCTGCGTTGAGTTTTCCGTGAAGAGGAATGGGTAATTGCGGCACAATACGGATAAGTATTTCCCTCAGTTAAGAAACCATGGTTTATCAAACCAATAGGAATATCAATCCGCAACCGTCTTCAGCGGTTGCACACAAAAGAGCAAACAACTTGCACCCAACGTGGCAAGAGGGTTGTCAATCCCCATGTTCTCATTATTTGCAAGCAAGTGAAGTGTGTAGATAATAGTTGATAATTGTAAATTGCAAAAAAATGGCAGCAAGTTAAAGATAGGATTTGTAAATATATAAGTGAATAGACCCGGGGGCCATAGTTTTCCCTAGCGGCATCTCTCATGTAGGCAACATACGGTGGGTAAACAAAATTATTGTTGGGCAATTGATAGAAATGTGCGTAGTTATGTGATATTCACCGCAATGATCATGTGTATATAGGCATCACGTCCATAAGCAAATAGGCCGACTCCTGCATGCACCTATTACTATTACTCCACCCATCGACCGCTATCCATCGTGCATCTAGAGTATTAAGTAAAACAGGGTAGTGCTTAGAGAACATTGACATGATGTAGACAAAGAGAATTCGATTAATATGAACTAACCCCATCGTCTTATCCTTAGTGGCAACAATACAAAGACATGTCTTGTCCTCTTCTGTCACTGCGATATAGAGCACCGCCAGATTGAACCCGTGTCGGCGAACGACACCTATGGGATCGCGTGGATCCCTTTTATGGTTCGGCAGGGAAAAAGGCGTGCACAAAGAGCAGATCCAGCGATCAACGCGAGGGATTTTTACCCAGGTTCGGGCCGCTGAGAAGCGTAAAGCCCTACTCCTGCTTTAGTGTATTGTGAGTCTTTGAACTCTAGCTCCAGGAGCGCTTTGTGATGAACAGTACCCAGCCGGTACGCATCTATCTGGGCCAGAAGGTCCTCCCTCCGTAGCTACGCCTTGGGCCTCCTTTTATATGTCGAAGGGGTCACCAACAGTGGCGCACAGTACATACAAGAGGTGTAAAGTTGCTACAGCGTTCACTGACGTCTTAGGACAAACACATTAAATGCTCCGTTTAGGTGTCCCTTACTTTCTTGGGGACGGAAAAAGAGCCTGTCCCATCAGCACCACTTAACCCCATCCGCCGCTAATGCCATGACACGCATCCAGGAGGACAAACCCCGTCTGACAGGCTGGTCGCTGCACTGGAGCGGTGGCAGGGTGGCGGGATCTTGCCGGGTGCGAATCTTGCCGGGTCTTCGCTAGCCATCCTGGCAAGCATCTTGCCGGGATCCCAGCCTTCTGTCTTCTGTGTTCCGATCATCGGCTTGACTGCCTTCTTGATAGTCTTGTGCTTGTTCCCAGTTGTCCCCCGGCAAGCATCTGTCGGGAGTCCAACATCGGGTCTTCTCGGTGACCTGCCTGGAGGTCTTCTCCCAGGAAGGCTCGCTTCCCGGAAATTCTATCCTGATCCTGCCGGCCTTTGAGCTTGCCGGTGATGCATAGGCCTGTTCCCGGCAGGTAATCTTTGCCGGAAACCTGCGTCCTAGATGTGTCCTATAAGTGGATTTCTTCTCTGCCATGCCCTTCCCACCTGGAGGCTGCAACTTGCCGGTGCGTGTCCAGGGGTAATGAACACCCCCTGTTCACTACACCGACAGGAGCCCCCTGGCCTAGGCCGGACAAGCGTGCACAGTGTTTGTCTGGGCTAGGCCCAAAAACATGCACCGATACACGCGCGGCGAGAAGTAACCGTCACTCATGACTTTTTAACTTCACGCTGATGATGACGCAAGAGAGCTTGCGGTTTGCCGGGCCTTGGGCTTGCTGGCAGCATGGGCAGACAGACCAGGACGGCAGCAGGAGTCGTGTGCCCGAAAGGGAGTGCCACACCGTGCGACGAAGAGCCAACCCCCGAGCCTTCCCCATAAAGGGTACCGCGGGTGCGGTGCTCGATTCATACAGTCATCCCTGCTGTCGCCGCCGTCTACTGCGAATGCCTCACTGCCGTCTTGTCGGCCTCCAGCACGGCGCCCTTGGCTTTCTCGGCTGCCGCGCGTCGCCGAGAGTAAAGCAACCGCCGAGACTGAAGTACTTTTTGCATACCTATTGCTAGAATGGCGCATGTAAAGGAATAATTAATCTTAGTCAGGCCAATCTTTATGTATGCAAGACATGTTTCTTTATGCTAAATGAATGTTTGCTTCCCTCTTGATTAATTCCGTCCTTGCATATATCTTATATCCTACGCTGTTTGGAAACCTTGCTGGTGCGCACGTTTGCCGCGAGCGCTTTGAGGAACAGGTCCCTAGCAGCCTGCTGGAAATGCCGCCACTGGCAAGGCGACTTGCTGGGTCAGAACGCGGCTGCTAAGCCTGCCGAGCGGACTCGAGGCAAAACTAGAGCGCGGGCTCACCACGACAAGGTTCCTTAGCGTGCAGATTAATGTACAAGGACGAAAAATCAATCAAGACGACCCATGCTTGCCGGAAAGCTTTCCGGTGCGCATGCTCCAGTCGGCAGCGCTTGGAGGACTGGGTCCTTTGCGGCTTGCCTGGAACGCCGCCTCCCGAAAAGGTTTACCTTCCCGGTGTCTGTGCAGCCGCCTAAGTTGTCGAGCGGACTCAAGACAACTAGGGGCGCTATTGGCCCCGGGAAGGCTCCTTCGCGTGTAGGTGTAAGGAGCAAGTGAGGACAGCAAAAGAAATGTAATTGTCACAAGTTTTTGTAACTTAGCTTTTCCTGCTGTTCATCTTGCATAGTGAGGCCGCGCTCGTGGTGATGACCGGCAGCTCTCTAGAAGGTTACTCTCTAGGGCGCTGTCAGCCCCCGAGCCCGCCTTCCATGCGTATTCCTGCAACACTGATTGGACATGTAATGCCACGACAGCGTTTTAGCACAATAAGTTAATTAGCTTCTGGTTTATGATTAATTTGTTGTAATCTTGACTTCTGTCGAATGTTCCCTTGCTTGCCGGAACACTTTCCGATGCGCACGATCCAGTTAGCAGCGCTTTGAGGAACGGGTCCTTAGCGGCTTGCCGGGAACGCCGCCTCCCGAAAAGGTTTACCTTCCCAGCTTTAGTGCAGCTGCTCACATCGCCGAGCGGACTCGAGGCGACTAGGAGCGCAACTAGCCCCGGGGAGGCTCCTCAGCATACGGGTTTACGCAGAAATCCGAAAATAAAACTTATCGAGCCTTTTCCTTGAACAATTGCATTTTTGTACAATGAATCCCAACGCTTGCTGGAATACTCCCCGAATGCACACGTTCTGGTCGATGGCGCTTAGGATCGGGTCCTGTCTAGCAGCCTATTGAGAACGCCGCCTCTTCAGGAGCTTAATGCTCTAGAGACAACCGCAGCTGCATCTGTGTTGTTGGGCGGACCCAGAACAACCAGGAGTGCAGAGTGTTTCTAGAGCGCTCCCTCGCGCACAGGTTATACAAAACCACCATCAAGGATAAGGCTACACAACAAAAAGCAACCAAAGTTTTAGGACTTAGCTTTCTGTAAGTAGAGCGAAGTCACCATGGACGATGAAGCTGATGCGCTGACCGCTAGATCAGGTTCGCGCAACCTTTCCCCCTACCTGGCGCGCCAAAGATGTCGGCGAACGACACCTATGGGATCGCGTGGATCCCTTTTATGGTTCGGCAGGGAAAAAGGCGTGCACAAAGAGCAGATCCAGCGATCAACGCGAGGGATTTTTACCCAGGTTCGGGCCGCTGAGAAGCGTAAAACCCTGCTCCTGCTTTAGTGTATTGTGAGTCTTTGAACTCTGGCTCCAGGAGCGCTATGTGATGAACAGTACCCAGCCGCTACGCATCTATCTGGGCCAGAAGGTCCTCCCTCCGTAGCTACGCCTTGGGCCTCCTTTTATATGTCGAAGGGGTCACCAACAGTGGCGCACAGTAGATACAAGAGGTGTAAAGTTGCTACAGCGTTCACTGACGTCTTAGGACAAACGCATTAAATGCTCCGTTTAGGTGTCCCTTACTTTCTTGGGGACGGAAAAAGAGCCCGTTCCATCAGCACCGCTTAACCCCATCCGCCGCTAATGCCATGACACGCATCCAGGAGGACAAACCCCGTCTGACAGGCTGGTCGCTGCACTGGAGCGGTGGCAGGGTGGCGGGATCTTGCCGGATGCGAATCTTGCTGGGTCTTCGCTAGCCATCCCGACAAGCATCTTGCCGGGATCCCAGCCTTCGGTCTTCTGTGTTCCGATCATCGGCTTGAATGCCTTCTTGATAGTCTTGTGCTTGTTCCCAGTTGTCCCCCGGCAAGCATCTTGTTGGGAGTCCAACATCGGGTCTTCTCGGTGACCTGCCTGGAGGTCTTCTCCCAGGAAGGCTCGCTTCCCGGAAATTCTATCCTGATCCTGCCGGCCTTTGAGCTTGCCGGTGATGCGTAGGCCTGTTCCCGGCAGGTAATCCTTGCCGGAAACCTGGGTCCTAGATGTGTCCGATAAGTGGATTTCTTCTCTGCCATGCCCTTCCCGCCTGGAGGCTGCAACTTGCCGGTGCGTGTCCAGGGGTAATGAACACCCCCTATTCACTACACCGACAACCCGCTACAACGCATCCCTCTTAGTGAAGAAATATCAATCTAGTTGGCCAAACTATTTCAATAGATCGGAGAGATTTACGAAGCTATAATAATCATGCAATTAAGAATCATAATATATATCAGAGGTGACTCAAATACTTTTCATGAATAATCTGAATATAAACCCACAATTCATCGGATCCCAACAAACGCACCGTACAAAAGAATTACATCGGATAGATCAAAGCGGAGATGCGATGGTCATTGTATTGAAGATCAAAACAGAGAGAGAGATAGCCATCTAGGTACTAACTACGGACCCGTAGGTCTGTGGTGAACTACTCACACATCATCATGAGGGCAGAAAGGTTGATGAAGAGGCCCTCCGTGATTGAACCCCCCTCCGGCAGGGTGCCGGAACGGAGCTTCAGATGAGATCGCGGCGGAACAGAGACTTGCGGCGGCGGAAAAGGTGTTTCGGGATGCCCTCTAGGGTTTTTGGAATATATATTAATTTATAGGCCAGAGAACGGGGGTAGGGGGGCCACCAGGGAGGGACAAGCCATCAAAGCGCACCAGCCCCCCTGGGCGCGCCCTGGTGGCCTCTGCCTCCCTCGGGTGGCCTTCGGTCTTCTCCTGAAGCTTCCACGTCTTCTTTTGGTCCATAAAAAATCATAAAAAAGTTTCGGGGCAATTGCACTTCGTTTGATACTGTAAACCTAAAAACTAAAAAACACGCAGAAAACAGCAACTGGCACTGGGCACTGGGCCAATAGGTTAGTGCTAAAAAATAATATAAATTGGTCAATTATTACTCAAAAAGTATCCTAGAATGATAATATAACAGCATGGAACAATCAAAAATTATAGATACATTGGAGACGTATCAGCATCCCCAAGCTTAATTCCTGCTCGTCCTTGAGTAGGTAAATGAGAAAAACAGAATTTTCGATGTGACATGCTACCCAACATGTAATCTTTTGCATGTATGCTTATTGAGAAACGATGAATTAACAAACATCAAAACAGCAATATTTATAAGCACAAGCAAGAAAACCATCAATCTTTCAAAGTATACGATCCTAAAAGAATCTTTACCCCCATTCATTTTATCATATTAGCAAGGCATGGATCTGTCTTCACCACATTAATACAAATGTCAAGCACCACGGTGTCCAAGTCACGCAATTGGATCATACTTTTTCAATATGGCATCAACTTTTTATTCTTCACTCAATACATGAGCCTGAACCATGGACATAGCATAAGGGTGGAATAGAATATGGTGGTAGATATCAAAGTGGTAAAAAGTGGAGAAGAAATTCTCGCATCAACTAGGCGTATCAATGGGCTATGGAGATACCCATCGATAGATGTCAATGCTAGGAGTAGCGATTGCAATGCAAATGATGCACAAGAGCTATAAGTGTATGAAAGCTCAACTGAAGCTAAGTGGGGAGTGCATCCAATTTGCTTGCTCATGAAGACGTCGAGCATTTGAGGAAGCCCGTCATCGGAATATACAAGCCAAGTTTATAATAATGAAAAAGTAATTCCCACTAGCATATGAAAATGACATAACATGAGACTCTCTATATGAAAAACAAGGTGCCACATGGTCCGATCTGAAGGGGGGGGGGAGGGTTCGCTGGCGCTACGGGGTGCTGTCCTTGGCTGCGGTGGGCGGCAAGGTGGCAATTAGCATGGTCCGATCTGAAGGTGGAGGCCCGAGTGGTGCCTTGTTCTCCACGTCCGGCCGGGATTCGGGCGCCCTTTGGTTCTCCCGTTCTGCAGGTCGGAGGGGCGTTGGATGCGGGCTCGGGGTTGGGGGAAACCCTTTACCGGCGAGGTCGGTCACGATGTTGGCGCGCCCATGGCGCCGTTATCCCTCTGTGTGGGCGACATCGAGATCTACACCCGGCCCTCCGTCTCTTGGTCCCTAGCGAAAGCCTAAAATCTCCAAATTGGACGGCGGCGGCGCATCGGCATCGCTTACTTCTTGAAAGCGTCACCTTGGGAGCTCTTCGTGGTCAGGGGCTCGGTGCGGTGGTGGTTCCCGGTCTTCAGTAGTGTCCCTAGTCGCCAACTGCGGTGGATTTGGGTCTTGGCCGGAGACGCTGTCGATGTATGGGTTTCCTTCAGAGGTGAGGTCACCATGACTATTTTCCTATCCCCGGCAACTGGTTGGCCTGTCCATGCGTGCTCGGGGTGAGCTGCTCTGCCTGTCAACGGGACGACGTCCTTCAATCCAGGACGAGAGGGCAGGGGTGCCCTCTTTGGAGGCAGTGATGGGACAACAGGTTTGGCCTTGGGAAGGATGAAGCGTGGCTTTCCTCCGGCGGTGAATAGCTCCCTTGTCGGTTGTCGCAGTCGTTGATGACATGATCTGAGGCCGTCGTGGACTCTGTTGTCCTTCGGAGTTTGTTAGCTGTTTTGTGGTGTTTTGTATCCTGTCGTTTTATTTTCCGTTTCTTGTTGTATTGCCGGTTGTAATGTGTGGTTTGCTTTATATAAAAAGCAGGACGAAAGCCTTTTTCGGTAATATGACTATGCATCGATAATATCCGATGGATATAATGGTTTAGTCATTGGGTTGACCTTAAAACCGATGGCCTACTGGTGCAAACCGGGTCTATCAAGACACATCATTGCATGCTGTTGCGGCATAAGAGCATCTACAATCGGACCTCTCAAACCCGCCTCAAACGCCCGGGTGGGCCGCCCGGTCACTGCCCGGTCAATGGTGGGTTCATTTGGCCTCCCCCATTTTTTTATTTCCTCACTGGGACAATGCTCTAATAATGATGATCATCACACTTTTATTTACTTACATCTCAACATGAAAACTCGATATGAAGAACTATGAAACAATATGAATCAATATGAATGCCTCTGGCAGTGTACTGACGTGGCTTGAGATTGCGTCGGTATTTCCCCAAAGAGGAAGGGATGATGCAGCACAGCGACGGTAAGTATTTCCCTCAATTATGAAACCAAGGTTATCGAACTAGTAGGAGGATCACCACCACCCAATAAGCAGCACCTGCACACAAACAACAAATACTTGCAACCCGACGCGAAAGAGAGGTTGTCAATCTCTCTACGGTAAAAACATAGATTAGGTAGTGATAGATAGGAGAGATAGATCTCTCAAGAACACAAAATAAGAAGAGCAAATAAAAAGTGCAGCAATATGTTTTTGTATTTTTTGGTTTTGTAGATCTGAAAACAAAGAGGCAAAAAGATAGATCGAAAAGCAATATGTTGGAAAAGTAGACCCAGGGGCCGTAGGTTTCACTAGTGGCTTCTCTCATGAGTTTAGCAGACGGTGGGTGAACAAATTACTGTTGGGCAATTGATAGAAGATCAAATAATCATGACGATATCCAAGGCGATGATCATTATATAGGCATCACATCCAAGATAAGTAGACCGACTCCTGCCTGCACCTACCACTATTACTCCACACATCGACCGCTATCCAGCATGCATCTAGTGTATTAAGCTCATGGAAAAACAGAGTAATGCAATAAGAACGATGACATGATGTAGAAAAGATCTATTCATGTAGGAATAGACCCCATCTTGTTATCCTTAATGGCAACGATACATGTGTGCCTTGTTGCCCCTTCTGTCACTGGGAAAGGACACCGCAAGATCGAACCCATCACAAAGCACCTCTTCCCATCGCAAGAAAAATCGATCTAGTCGGCCTAACTAAACCAAAGATTCGAAGAAGAAATACGAGGCTGTAAGTAATCATGCATATATGAGATCAAAGAAGACTCAAATAATATTCATGGATAGAAACTGATCTTGAACTCAAAATTCATCGGATCCCAACAAACACACCGCAAAAGTTTACATCAAATATATCTCCAAGAGACCATTGTATTGAGAATCATAAGAGAGAGAGAGAGAGAGAGAGAGAGAGAGAGAGGAAGCCATCTAGCTACTGCCTACGGACCCGTAGGTCTATGGTGGACTACTCACGCATCATCGGAGAGGTACCTATGAAGAAGATGAACCCTCCGTGATGGTGTTAGATTGGATCTTGAGGCTCTGGAACTTGCGGCGGTTGGAATTGTGTTTCGTCGACTCCCCTCGGATTTTTGGAATATTTGGGATTTTATAGGCATCAGAGGCGATGGAGAGGGGCCCCGTGGAGGGCACAACCCATCAGGGCGCGCCGGGGGCCCCCTGGCGCGCCCTGGTGGGTTGTGGTCTCCACGGCCCACCTCTCTGGCACATCTTTGGCCCACTGGGTGTCTTCTGGTCCAAAAAAAATCTCCGAAAATTTTCGTCGCGATTGGACTCCGTTTGGTATTGATATTCTGCGAAGTAAAAAAACAAGCAAAAACAACCACTAGCACTTTGGCACTATCATGTACGAGGATGTGCAATTATCTAGCGTGACATGTATCAAAATATGATGAATGGTGGCTTTGCCGCAAATACTATGTCGGCTATATATGATCATGCAAAGCAATATGATAATAAACGAACTAGTCATATGATGTAACGGTGGAATTTGCATGGCAATATATCTCGGAATGGCTATGGAAATGCCATAATAGGTATGTATGGTGGCTGTTTTGAGAAAGATATAAGAAGGATTATGTGTGACAAAGCGTATTATGTCAAGGGGTTTGGATGCACCGGCGAAGTTTGCACCGATCCTCAAGGTGAGAATGGGCAATGCACGGTACCGAAGAGGCTAGCAAAATATGAGGTGGTGAGATTGCGTATGTCCACGGGTTCACATTAGTCATAAAGAACTCATATGCTTATTGCTAAGTTTTATTAGTTTTACCACAAATCAAAGTACTACTCGCATGCCCCGAGGGAGGAGGTTGGGAGGAGTTAACCATCCACTACTCCATGATGCTGCTAACGCGACACATCAATCAGAGACCATTCGACGAAACTATGTGCGATCCATCAATCGCAAAAGGTATAGTTCAAGCTCCGCCTCCAATGACGAAAACCGTGCACGATGAAGGAACGAGCAAATACGGTTCAAAAAAAAAGTTGCATGTGTGATGCGTTGCATACAGTTTGTTCTTATGAACTGTTTGTGATTATGGAAGATAACAGAAATGGTTAAGAAACTATATACGTGTGCATAGTGCGGCATACAGTTCACTCGAACAAACTATTTGCGCTGATCCAGCAGAACACAAACGAGTTAGCCTAAGAAGGCGTGTGTGATACCCGGCAAACAGTTCATTCATCAAAATTGTGTGTGAAGACCAATAATAACCCAAACGGTTCATCCTGACAACCGTTTGTCTTGTGGGTACCTGGAAAACAGTTCATTCATCAGACATGTGTGGGAAGACCAATAATAACCCAAACGATTCATCCTGACTACCTGTGTGTGTTGTGGGCACACGATTGCTGCTAATAATTGTATGAGATGTGATTTGCTCTGTTTGCACAACATCTATATGCTCTATCTACAGAACACCAACATTATTGTTGCATAACCAACTTGAACATACGGTTCCATAAGTGACTACACAACACATGTACATTCCTCAATATAAATTTACAAGAAGTAGACGATCGCCAAATCATACTGTTCTTCTGACGACGTTGCCGACACTGCTGCTCTGCTTGTGGCTATCCCTCGCCGTCTGCAGGAAGGAGGCACTTCCTCGTGTCAATGATCCTCCTGTACATCTCGAAGCTGGTGTACGCGTCCTTGGCCACGTACTTGATGTGTTCTTCATCCAGTTCGTCCACCCAGGACGCGTGCCAGGCAGTCTTGTCCTTGCAGTCATGTCTCTGTAGTAGGGGTCGATGATGGCTGCGGCGAGGTCAACCAGGGAGTCCTTCTACTTCTTCTTCTCGCCCCCCAGACCCTGTACTGACCCTGGATGTTGACAAGCTTCTGGCAGGACAAGCCCGAAGTCTTGAGCACCTTTAGATCGTTGGTGGTGTCCACCGTTGCGAACCTGTAGTCGGGGCTGTTGACAAACCTGGCAAAATGCTCGCAAGGCCTTGTGGCCAGGCAGTAGTGGTAGACGAGCACATGAAGGCGCACGCACAACTGGTCGACGGCAACCTTCTGATCATGCCCGACACGACTGCCGGTATACTCGAGGTCGAAGCCGACCACTTTGTACTTGTCATCCTCAGCAAGAAGCTGCTCCAACGTGTTGATGGAGTTCACCACCACGACCGGGTCGTTGGTGTACACCACCGAGAGGTCCGTCTTCCTCCTGTGTGTGTCCACTTTGACAATAGTGGCGAACTGCTGATCGGCGCCGGCAGCCGCCATTGGATCCGCACGGGAAGGTTGAACGATGAAGAGATGTGCATCCTCTCTATATTATTTGCCGTCGTGGGTGTGCTTCTTGGGTTGTTGTAGGACCGAAAGTATGTCTAGAGGGGGGGTGATTAGACTAATTGACCAAATAAAATTTCTACCTTTTCCCAATTTTTAGAGTTGGCAGATTTTAACATTCATGGCAAGTCAAGTACACCCTACACATGCATGTCTAAGAGTATAGCAGCGGAAAGTAACAACAAGCATGTATAGAAAGGATAGGGTAAGAAGATCAAACGCAATTGTAGACACGATGATTTTCCCCGTGGTTCCGACAGGTGGTGCTATCGTACGTCCACGTTTATGGAGTCTGCAACCCACGGAGGGTAACGGTCACGAGAGTCCACGGAGGGCTCCACCCATAAGGGTCCACGAATTAGCAACCTTGACTATTCCATAACGGCTTCCGTGCACGAAGGACTAGCCTCACTATGGGTAGATCTTCACGAAGTAGGCGATCTCCTTGCCCTTACAAACTTCTTGGTTCAACTCCACAACACAAAGTAGGAGGATCCCAAGCGACACCTAACCAATCTAGGAGGCACCACCCTCCAAAAGGTAATAGGCTCGGCAATGATGATGAACTCCTTGCTCTTGTGCTTCAAGATGATAGACTCCTCAACACACAATCACACTCTCACAGATTTGGCTTGGTGGAAGAGATGGGATTGGTGGAACGCAACTTGGGGAGGCTAGAAATCAAGATCCATATGGTTAGAGTGGATGATCTTGACCTCAACACAAGGGTAGGTGGCTCTCTCTCAGAAAACTGGATGGGGCAAGTATGGAATAGTTCTGAGTGCTTCTCTTTCGAGTAGGTGGTGGTGAAGGGGTATATATAGGCATCCCCAAAAATCCAACCGTTACACACAAAATGACCAACTCGGTGACACCGATGTGTTAATCTCGGTGGTACCGAAGTGACCAAAAGGTGGCAACTTTTGAATCTCGGTGAGACCGATATAGGAAACTCGGTTGCACCGATAAGGTGACCAACGGTCAGATTGCCCAATCTCGGTGACGCCGATCCAATAATCTCGGTGGTACCGATATTGTGAATTTGCGTAACAAAAAGTTGGCAACCTAAACTCGGTGGCACCGAAGCAGAATCGGTTGCACCGAAAGGCTAGGGTTTGGCTTAGGTCTGTCTGAGTATGGGAATCGGTGGCACCGAGTGGAAAGTGTTGGTTGCACCGATTTTGGATATCTGACTTTGGACAGACTTTTGTGGAAGAGCTTGTGGGTGTTTTTGGTGACTATCACTTGTGCACGTATGAGTATTTTGTTCACCAGCAATACATTACCCCCTTTTAATAGTAATGGCTTTCCTATGGACTCAAAGTGATTTCATGTAGAGTCCTCTTGCTTGAAACTTTGCCAATCCATTTCCTTGCATCTTGGGGTATCTCCACAATCTTCACAAACCTTTTGCCAATCCTATCATTGAACTTTTCCTGAAATATACTTACTGGAAACATTAGTTCAATGACTTATATGTTGTTATTAATTACCAAAACCACCAAGGGAGCAAATGTGCTTTCAGTTGTGTGGCGCGATCGGAAGGTGGACGAGATGAAGGTAAATGGCCGCATCAACCGCATGACAGTTTTTGCAGTGCTTAACTGCATTGTGGCACCGGGAGCGGTGCAACCGCTAGCATATGGCTCCCCGAACGTGCCTGATCGTTCGCGCGTCGACGCCAGCAGAACGGCCGGGCGCGCACGGACGCGAGCACAGCGCGCCGAGGCCGCATCAATCGCCTCATACGTACATTCATTCGCGGCGGTGCATACAGAACGACCGTTTGCTTTGTAATAAAACGCAAACGGTTGTTTATTATTAACCGTCTGCGTACTTGTCATTTCTCCCACCTCCATCCGGTCTTGTCACCGCGTTGCCGCACGAGGATTCCGGTGCACGCTTCGGGAGCGTGCAAGTTTCCCGCCCGGCGCGCCGAAATGCCCGTTCCCGCGATGCTTCGGGAGCGCACAACGTTTCTTTTGGGCTTCCCGTTCCCGCGAAACCGCGCAGGAACGCGCGCAAGCTTCCCATTCCTGTGCATGAACGCGCGCAAGCTTCCCGTTCCCGCGCATGAACGCGCGCAAGCTTCCTGCCCGGCTTGCCTTGGCCGCCTGCTTTATAAACCCTCACGGCCGGCCTCTCCACATCGCATTCATCCCCTCCCTGCCCGTAGCTTCCCAAGTTTGCTTCTTCCCCAATCGCCAATGGCACCTGTCCGTCGTCGTCGCTCCGCCACCCCGCCAGAGGGCAGCTCCAGCTGGGAGGCTGCACCACGTCGGCGACGCAGTTACCGGAAGCGTGTAGTGCGTGTGGCGTCCTTGTTGGCTGTGCGCACGGCACCCACCACACGCTCCTCCACATTTTCCCGAAGGCAGCTGCTGCCGGCGACCGTCGTCGGCCCACCCCATCGCCGGCCGCCGTTTTCGCCACCCCACCAGCTGCCTCCTTGGCCGCCACCACACCAGCGTCCGCCTTGGCCGCCACCCCACGGTCAGCCGCTGGGGCCATCACCTGCTCCGCCACCGCGGCCCGAAGGCGGGAGGAGGAGGCCACCGCCGAAGCACAGCCGCTTGGCTTTTGCGTCAGTGGCCTAGTGCGCTACATCAACTTCCTACATGAGGAGGATGAGCGCCAGGTCGAGCACGCATAGAGCTATGCCGCAGAATGAGGAGATCTACGCCGAGTCCCGCCGCTTCGAGGAGGCGCGTCAGGAGCGGCGGCAGCCGACGAATTCGACTCCTCCAGCTCGTCCGTAGGCTTCTCCTCCATTGCCTCTTACTGAACACGCTCGGCAGAGGAGAAGGCTGCTGGCAGTAGCACGAAGCCCCTCCAGAGTAGTATTTAGGGGCTATTTTGTTCAGTTCATCTAACTATAGATATGGTTGAACTGTACCACGTACTTTAAATTAGCTAGTATATATAGTTGAACTAGCTATTTCAGTACGTGGTTGGCAACAAATGGGGAAAAGTTTGTTCGATTCAGCTATCTTTGAATGAAATCTATGTTTACTGAATTTCAGTTGCAAAATTGCACCGTAATAGTGATTTTGTTCCTGCAAAATTGGACAAATCTCAGTGTTTCCAATTTGACAAATGAAAATTTACCCAATATGACAGATTCAAATCTTACCTGACTCCTGCTGCCAACGCATCGATCGGTGCTTACATGGGGTGCTTTGTGTATTAAATGTCTTAGCAACTCAAGTCCACAATGCATTGTAGCTAAGGTCCCTTCATTTAATGATTTAGCAACTAAACTCTTGCATGGATTGGTGAGTTTCTTTCATTTTAGTGTTTTGCCAACGTTCACGCGCCTGGCATTGTTTCTTCATGTGGTCACGAAACTCATATCTCTCCTTAATTACCTCCCCACATCAGTTTTTTTTGCATACATGGCATGGCAACCTCAGCAGTTAGCTACAATATAAGTTGTAGCACCGGGAAGGGCACACGGGTCATCATTCACAACCGTTTGCGATGACGCAATGAAAAAATTCCTTCGCGCCAGATTTTCGCTTGGCTTAGTAGGGAAGGAACAATTGCCCTCGGTTTGCATACGGGTATTCAGTCTGAAACGTTTTTGACGACTGGCAAAGGACACGCCACCCCGATGAGCGTGCGCAGGACACTGCTGGCACGCCACCCGTGTACTCAAACACCTATCCGCATGCTACCTCCTTGTCAATATAGATAGCGACACGTGGCCCGCACGTAAGGTGTGTAGAACATCCACGAATTATAAATAATGCGCCCGTTTGCGATGGTTACGTGACAGATTTTCGTTCCAAAATGCCTTTGTTGGCTATTAATAATGCTTGCTCTTTCTCTCAAAGTGGACACTAAAAATAGCACAACATATTTATGCTTTATATGATGAGGCCCTGCCCAACATAGACCTTGTGACTGTAGTTTATATTTGAATCATGTACATTAAATGCACATAAAACTCAATTAATGTATAAAAAACCATACAAACCGTTAATAATTTAATATGTTTGCAGTACACACCTAGTGCTTTATGTTGTTTCTAGGAAAAAATCAAGGAGAGAAGAGGCATCGGATGTAATTTTTCACCCGTAGATGTGGCATGCATATATATGTGTTCCCTATCGGAACACTGGACGTAGCTTATTGTTGTATGAGAACCTCATGTTTGTAAGAGGCTTCTTACAAAACATGGCCAACTTGGTATTTTTTACCACGGCATATGTGTGCCTTCACATGACACCATCCCATATTTCATTAATTTCTGACAGAGTTTTGGATTTACGAGAATTTGGAAACCAAGTTTCTCGATATTTGTGGTCGAGCCAACATGCGTAGATGTTTGAAATTCGTTCTCATTTCTTGCATGTGACCTAACACATACATCCAAGGATGCATATATGATTTTTCAACCCATTTTGCCGCCCCGGACCTTGTGATTGTAGATCAAATTTGAATTACGCACATTAAAGAATGCACCAAAAACTCAATTAATGCATTTAAAAGCCAGATGATCCCTTATTTAATTATATTTTTGCACTTCACACGTACATATGTCTATGTTGTTTATATAAAGAAAATCAAGGAGAGAAGAGGCATCAGATGTATTTTCGCCCGCATATGTGGCATGCATATATAATGTTCCCTATCGAAACCACAAAGCTTCTTGTGAGGAGCTCCGATTTGTAAGGGCGTTGTGCAAGAACATGTCCAATTTGGACAGATTTTTTACCACGGCATGTGTGTGCCCTTGTCACGACACCATGCCAAGTTTCATGAATTTCTGACGAGTTCTGGATTTACGGGAATTTGAAAACCAAGCATCTCAATGGTTGCGGCCGAGCAAACAGTCAATGAGATGTTAGAAATTCATTCCCATTTCTTGTGTGGGACCTAATTAAACATGCATCCATGGAAAGTCATATTTTTTCCAACCTATTTTTCATGTGTTGGACCTTGTGATTGTAGTTCAAATTTGAATTATGCACATTAAACGACTAGAAAACTCAAGTAATGTGTTAAACAGGTCTCACGAACCCTGGAAAAATCCACAGTTTAGCATGACTCTCAGAAAGTTGCTCTATGGGTGACTCCAGAAATAAATGCAGGCCACAAGAGACAACGGATGTTGTTTCACACATAAAATATGAACTTTCCCTATCGGAACACATGACTTTCTTGTGAGAACCTTCGGTTTGTAAGAGGCTTTGTGCCAAAACTTGTCCAAAATTGGGCAATTTTTATTACCACAACACACACAATAGGGCAATTGATGCCACCATGCCCAAATTTCATGAATTTCTGTCGAGGTTTGCATTTACATGAATTTAAAAATTAAGTTTCTAGATGTTTGCGGTCGAGCCTCGTGCCGTAGATATATATGTTCGAAATTCATTCCCATTTATTGTGTTGGACCTAAACATGCAGCCAGTGAAATGTATATGGTTTTTCAACATCTTTACATGAGCTAGACCGTGCAGTTATTGTAGTTCAAATATGAATTATATGTATGCACATTAATTGAATGCCTACAAAACTCAATTAATTAATGTACTTAAAAGGCCAAACGAACTCTGTAAGACTCCATTGATTCGCATGACACATTCACGTTACTCTATGGAGACTCTAGAAATAAATTCAAGGCGAGAAGCGACATCAGATGTTGTTTCGCACATGAAATGTGAACTATCCCTACCGGAACCAGATGACTTCTTGTGAGAATCTTCGGTTTGTAAGAGGTTTGTGCCAAAACTTGTCCCGAACTAGGCATTGTTTTTACCACAGCACACATGCGCCATGACATCACACCATGCCAAGTTTCATGAATTTCTCACGATATTTGGAATTACTGGAATTTGAAAACACGGTTTATCAAAGTCTATGGCCGAGCCAAAATACCGTGAGGTTTGGAATTCGTTTAATTTCCATTTCTTGCATGGGGCCAAAACATGTATCCAGTGACAAATAGTTGATTTTCAACCCATTCAGGTGCCCTCTAGTATGTGCTTAATAAAGTGCAGTTCAAATTTGAACTATGCACATGAAATATCCAAAAAACTCTTTAAATGTTTTAAAGGGCCTAAACATCCCTGAATTATTCCATATTTAAGACACAGTCCGATAGTTGCAAGTTCACTGCAGATAAATGTTATTGCCATCCAAACACCTTCAATTGCCAATGTAACTTCATTTTTAGTCTCAAAGCAGTTTGAAAATCAAATACATTGCAAACAGTTCTTGATCATGAAACGTGTGTGATGTGGTATGAAAATATCTTGGGCCAATCCTCATATATGGCTTAGGCCGGAAGCTTTAGTCCACCGCCGACGCGTCAACCACACAGTCACACTTGTTCTCCAAGACCACTGTACTGTTCAAGTGTCGCCGGTGAAAGATGGGGACGTGGATCCGCGTCGTGAGGGCAACTTCGGTGACCCACTCCGGCCCGAGCGCGGCTGCATCATCCATGAATGCGCTCACAACATCCTTGAGCGCGGCCGCACTCTCCGACTGGGCGGCTGCGGCCGTCGAAAGGGCAGCTGCTGCATGTGAGATGGCGGCAGCAACATCCGCGACCAGGACAGCAAATGGCGAGAACGGCATAGCAGCTGTCCGTTCCTTAGCGGCCGCCATAGCCCTAATGGTGGCTGCCCATGCCTATGCCGATGCCGCCCATGCCCATCTCGTGGCGGTCACCGAACAAATAGCAGCAGCCTTCTCCGACAACGGTCGGCAACCTACGTCCGAAGAGTAGGAAATCGCCGAGAGCGCTCGGGCAGCCATCCGTTCGTCGGCAGCCTCCCTTGCCAAGATGGAGGCCGTCAATGCCCGGACCACGGCCGGCCACGCCAAACTCGTGGCGGCCTTTTCCAAAGAGATGGCGGACGCCGACGGCAAGATGCTTGCAGAGTATGTGGCGATGGATGCCATAGAGCCCCTTCCCCTAGAGGTCGTCGAGCGCGAGCTGGTCATGGAGGATGCGGCGGAGATCGGCGAGCGTCAGGCGGAACACTAGTCGTTGTTTAGAGCGATGGTCTTTTGTTAGAGTAATGTTTAGGTCAACCAGCTCTGTTTAATTGCTCGATTAAGTAAGTGCGGGCTGTGGTGTAGGCTCTTTTGCGCAGTACCCAAATTAGCAATTGATGTTAAATTACGCGATGACGTGGATGACCACTGTAACCAGCGAAATTCTGACCAAAAATTTGATGCCATATCCCCCTTCCATCTTCCAATTGAAAATGAAATTGAAGTTTATCACACACATTTTTTTGGAATGAACCGTGTGCAATGTAGTACCCAATCTTACGTCCGAAGCTTGGAGACAAACATTTGCACGTCCAAGTTCATCACACACGGGGTATATCACATGCTTCGTTTGTGATGTGTTGATATCGAGAACTATTCTGAAAAATTTGGACGTTCAAGTTCATCAGACACGGTGTATAAACCAGGCTTCGTTTGTGATGTTTTGATATCGCACATGGTTCCGAATAAGGGATTGTGTCCGATGGTGCTTTCCGCGCCAGTTTTTCGCTGAACTGAATGAAAATTTTGGGCTGCCGCGGAAATATCTACCTCCCTCGCCCCCCGGTACCAATCAAAAGCCACATTTCCCCCTTTTCCTCTACCTTTCCTAGTTCAAACCTTCATTGCTTGCTTGCAGCGCCGCCTCCTCGCTGGCGACGCTCCTTCCTGCTGCTCGGCCTCGTCCATCTAGTCATGTAATCTACACCTCCCCAATACCCCCTCACCCCCTCCTCCTCCATCCCACATGGCCCGACCACCGGCGCGACACCTTCCACCCAAATCACCGCCCCATCCTCCAAATAATCGCCGCCGAAAGCCATGGTGCACGCAGTATAGCCAGGATCTCAAAGAGCATTTGGATGTGGAGAAGCAAATCGCGGCTGCACGCGCAGATGAGGCAGCTATGGCTTCCATGCGTGCCGACCCCCAGATCTTGGAGGAGCACCTCGCCGTCGAGGCCACCGTCGACGCCTCGCGCGCTGACGCCGCCACGCGGTTGGCTGCTATAAACGACAGCTCGTGGTCTTTTCTCGAGGGCACCGTCGGTGTGTTCGACGAAGACTTTGTTGTGTTTCTCAGCGTTCCCGTGCTTACCTCAACTCCAGAGCCGGCATGTTGGTGCCGGGGTAGGATCATGCCACTCACCACTATGAGGGGTGCACCCATGGTGTGGAGGCCTCGCCCTCTTCCAAGTTGATGGAGCCCATCATCATCGATATCTCCGACGATGAGGAATAGCTTGTTTTTCTTAGCTTTATCACTTAGGACCTATGTTCACCTAGATACGCCGGTTAATCACGTTTCGTTTAGCTGTTGCCTGTGCCGCTACTGCCTTTCATTTAGAAATTCTAGTGAAATGTCCAATGTAATGCTATTGCAACCTGACCTTCTAGTATGTTCTATTGTGCAATGTGGTGCTTAGTTAACTGTTTCGTTCATTTGTTGTGGTGATCATTTAACTGTTTAATTCAATTCTGAAATGTGATGTACGATTGTTGTTGGTACAATTTTGTATTGTTATGCATGTGACGAATAAATCGAATTCAGATGTACTAAATACATGTGCAACATATAGAATTGCTACATTTCCTAGTTCTTAGCGCTTGGTTTAGATAACTGGATTTTCAATGTGGCTTGAACTAATCTGTTGGATCCGCAATGTGTTTATTTTCCATTAACATATTTCAGTGATAGTATGCCAAATATCACTTGTAACCCGATCAATATTTGTCTTAAATATGTTGCAGGGGGAAACAATGGGGGACACTGAAGTTTACCATCGAGGTTTGCGCATCCATGGTCGTTTGGCTAATAGCACATTATTGTGCAATTGCAGAAACCATTGTAATATGAATGTTTTTATTAATAATTTGTTCTTGCACATGCAGGTCCTGCTGTAAGAGGTTTAGACCCACTGTTCGACCCTTTTTGCATGTGGGGAAATGAGGTGTTCTTGAATATCAGTCAAAGCAAGAAACTCAGAAAGATCGTTAAGATAAACAAACTAGCTACAAAAAACAACAAGATGTTTGTCTGCACAATGAAAAAGACATCAGTCAACTATAGGATGGCACCATATCTTTCACCTTGTCCTTTTCCCTTTGCACCATTTCAAAGTTTAGAAAAGATATTTATGCGTATGTTTGTTTTCAGTCCTTCTCAAGGCAGTTCATCGATGATTATGTCTCAAACCACCTGTATGATCAAGAGGCGATGAAGGTATTCATACAGCACCCACGGTATAATATTGAAGTCTTCCTTAAGAGGACGAAGGATGGGCAGGCAATCATCCACAGGCACTGGCCTAAAGTTGCCAGGACCTTCAACATCATTGAAGGCTCAGTATTCGCCTTCCGCTTTAACAATTTTCTAGATAAGATTCATCTGTCTATTTACCGTCTATGATGATACTTAATTTCCAAAGGTTTTAGATGTTGTATTTGAAACTTTGTCTTGTTGTGCAATTGGGTAGCTAGGCAGTATATGCCTATATGAGGTTGTACCCTGATGTAATTCAATTATGAAATCCTGGTTGCCGTACTACAAATAAGAAATATATTCTGTGGTTGATATCAAATGTTAGTTTCGATTACTAAATGGATTATAAATAATTGATCAATCAGGATGATTATTGGGGTTCCCATTGCAGACGGTTTCTAAGACAAAACCGTGGGCGATGACATGAACAAACCCACACGGTTTCTAGAAAGTTGGCGTGTTGGATCGTTGAGCAATCACACATTAATTCTGGTCGACAACTGTGTGCGTTAGGACACCCAATCACAAACTTTTTCACATAGCTAGTGTGTGTGATGGGCAGCCCAATGCCAAACAGTTTCTTCTAGATACCGTGAGTGATGTTCTGAGTAACGCAAACGACAGAATTATAACTATCGTGTGTGATGATCACACCTATCACAAACGATGTTATGCAGAAAATTGTGTGTGATCTGCAATACGAACGGAAACGTACCCTTGGGATTACCTATGTGGGATGCTAAGTCATCTCACACGTCTTCCCCAATATGTCTGTTTGTGATGGTCCTTCCAATCGCAAACGATATATTTTTGCCCATCGTGTGCGACCAGGTGCAGGCATCGCCGACGGGTTTTGCCTGTCGTGTGGGATAGGCCCCCCGATCGCCGACGCATGCAAGGCGACGGTTTAAGACTATGTCACGGAAAGGGGTTAAAAACTGTTTGTATAGCACGCGGCTACACTAGTGATCGCGCGCCTCCGACCCGAAACGACACTAGGATTTCAACAAGGAATAGAAATGCTCACACATCCCCACCATGCCTTTTAAATATTTAGACTAACAGAAATTAACACCTCTTAATCCTGATACTTCTACGAATCGACAATGATGCACTCAAACCTTTTTCATATTACCACATCAATATTATTAACCCACAATTTCTCTTTTATGTGCTACATGATGGTTTTGATTATCACTCATTGAATACCTATTATTTTTGGACCAGTCTTATGACCCACGCAAATTACCATCACTATTCATTAACTTGAAAACAAATATAAGTGAAGAACAAGAGTTCAATTATTTCTATAAAATCTATATGCCACCGTGCCTAAAAAGATATAAGTGAAGTACTAGAGCAACTGCTAAGCTCAAAAGATATAAGTGAAGCACATAGAGTATTCTAAAAAATTATGATGAAGGTGTGTCTCTCTAAAATAGGTGTGTCCATCAAATGATGATTGTGGCAAACTAAAAAAAGCAAAAAAAGGAAATGACGCTCCAAGCAAAACTCATATCATGCGACGAAAAAAAATATAGCTCCAAGTGACATACTGATGGATTGAGACGAAAGAGGGGATGCCTTCCGGGGCATCCCCAAGCTTAGACGCTTGAGTCTTCCTAGAATATTACCTTGGGGTGCCTTGGGCATCCCCAAGCTTAGGCTCTTGCCGCTCCTTATTCCTTCGTCCATCGTGATAACACCCAAAACTTGAAACTTCAATCACACAAAACTCAACAAAACTTCGTGAGATCCGGTAGTATAAGCAACATATCAAATACTTTAGGTACTATTATAAATTGATTCATATTTCGTTATTGCATAATAGGTATTGTATTCTAACTTCTCCATGGCTTATACCCCCCTATATAATCCATAGCATTATCAAAACAAGCAAACTATCTAAGCAAAAAACAGAATCTGTCTAAAATAGAACAGTCTGTAAAGATCTGTAGATAACCTATACTTCTATGACTCTGAAAATTCTGAAAAATTAGTACAACCTGAAAATTTTGGATATAAATACTGTGTCAAAAATTCAGATCAGAAAGATGTTCCAGTAAAATCATAGAAATTGTGCACTGGATGCTAAAGTTTCTGTTTTTGCACCGTATCAATTCTACTCATCTTGTGAGTCATCCCAAAGGCTTTACTTGGCACAAACACTAATTAAAACATAAAAACACAATCATTACAGAGGCAATAATCATGTTATCTAAAAATAACAGAAAGTATTGGGTTGTCTCCCAACAAGCTCTTTCTTTATAGCCATTAAGATAGGCTTGTAATAATTATGATGCTCTCATGAAAGATAATAATGGAAACATAAAGAGAGCATCATATAGCATGTGAAAAACACATTTAAGTCCAACATACTTCCTATGCATCGGCATTTAATAAGTAAACAAATTATCAAGACAAGAAGTATCTAGCATATGCATGTAGGAAGAATTAAGCATTAATACTTTTAACACAAAGAGAAGTAAGAGAGTAACATGAAAATTTCTATTGCCATATTTTCCTCTCTCATGATAATTACATGTAGGATCATGTTCAAATTCAACAATGTATCTCTCATATAAAATATTATCTCCATGGTCCATATGCAAAAAAGTTTTACAATCTTCCAAGGTAGTGGGATCAACATTAACTAAAGTCATGACCTCTCCAAACCCACTTTCAATTATTGCAAACATTATTATCCATAACATATTCATCATGAGGCTTAAATAATTTTTCAAGATCAAAAGAAACATCATCACCCCAATCATGATCATTGCAATAAGTATTGAACATAATAAAATTATGATCCCCAAGCTTGTAGCTTTGCATATTGCTAGCACAATTGGCATTAATAGAATTTATAGTAACATCATTGCAATCATGATTTTTGGGTGCAATAGCAATAATTTCATTTTCAGCATAAGGAACTATAGCAAGTTCATTTCCATAATCATCATTAATATTGGCATTGTGGCCATAAGAATAGCAAGCATCACGTTCATCAAGAGGGGATATTTCAATCGAATCAATGGAATCATTATTTTCTTCCAACGCAGCAGACATTCTCTCAATAAATTCTTTAACATAAGCATTAGAAGTATAGTTTTCATAGCAATATTTAATTATGGCAAAAAAATCAGATTTGTAGAGAGTAGCACCATACTTTTCAATCAAAGAAGCAACTTCATAAGCACCCTTAAAAGCAACAAATTCTTCACTTTGTTCAATATCAGAGTAACTATAAACACCCTTGGCATAAGAAGATAAGATTTCATTATCATCAAACTCACATAGGTAGGAAAGGTCTTTCTTAGGTTTCCCAGAGCAACAAGTAGAATCATAAATTTCACACAGATTCCAAGCATAGCACATCAAACATTTTATTTGATGGCATAAAAGTCTCCCCTTTTGAGACAACCGGTGACGCACAAAATAAGCATGATCATGTAATGATTTTACCTCAACTAAGCTAGTTGGGGTTTCTGCATGAGCACAAATTGATCAAAGATGACCCAAGTAGAAAACTTTATGTGGATCCATAGTCTTTACTTTCTATTTTTGTGTGATAACATGATTATTGCAAGCAAACAAGTAACTAGCAAAGTAAATATTTTTTTATATTTGTTTTTTATGAAGTAAACAAAATAAAACAGCAAATAAAAATAAGAACAAGTAAATGATAATTTGTGCGAAGTTACTTGATAGTTGGTTGATGATACTCCCCGGCAACGGCGCCATAAATCTTTCCTGATACTTGTGATCCACGTTGGGTTTTACGTGAAGAGGAACGGGTAATTGCAGCACAATATAGATAAGTATTTCCCTCACTTAAGAAAGCAAGGTTTATCGAACCAATAGGAATATCAATCCACAACCGTCTTCAGCGGCTGCAAACAAAAGAGCAAGAGGGTTGTCAATCCCCTTGACCTCGTTATTTGCAAGCAAGTGAAGTGTGTAGATAATAGTAGATAATTGTAAATTGAAAAATAAAATAAAAAGTAAATAATGGCAACAAGGTAAAGATAGGATTTACAAATATATAAGTGACTAGACCCGAGGGCCATAGTTTTCCCTAGCGACATCTCTCATGTAGGCAACATATGGTGGGTAAACAAAATTACTGTTGGGCAATTGATAGAAAAGCGCATAGTTATGTGATATGCACGAGAATGATCATGTGTCTGTAGGCATCACGTCCATAAGCAAATAGGCCGACTCTTGCCTGCACTTATTACTATTACTCCACCCATGGACCGCTATCCAGCACGCATCTAGAGTATTAAGTAAAACAGAGTAATGCTTGGAGAACATTGACATGATGTAGACAAAGAGAATTAAATTAATATGAACTAACCCCATCATTTTATCCTTAGTGGCAACAATACAAAGACGTGTCTTGTCCTCTTCTGTCACCGGGATATAGAGCACCGCCAGATTGAACCCACTGCAACGCACCCCTCTCACTTAAGATATATCAATCTAGTTTGCCAAACTATTTCAATAGACCGGAGAGATTTACAAAGCTATAATGATCATGCAATTAAGAATCATAATATATATGAAAGGTGACTCAAATGCTTTCCATGAATAATCTGAACATAAACCCACAATTCATCGGATCCCAACAAACGCACCGTACAAAAGAATTATATCGGATAGATCAAAGCGAAGATGAGATGATCATTGTGTTGAAGATCAAAAGAGAGAGAGAGAGAGAGAGAGAGAGAGAGATAGCCATCTAGGTACTAACTATAGACCCGTAGGTCTTTGGTGAACTACTCACACATCATCATGAGGGTAGAAAACCTTGATGAAGAGGCCATCCATGATAGACCCCCCCTCTGGCAGGGTGTTGGAACGGAGCTCTTGATCAGATCATGGCAGAACAGAGACTTGCGGCAGCGGAAAAAGTGTTTCGGGATTCCCTCTATGGTTTCTGGAATATATGTGAATTTATAGGCCAGAGAACGGGGGTAGCAGGGCCACCAGGGAGGGACAAGCCATCAGGGCGCGCCGACCCCTTGGGCCCGCCCTGTTGGCTTGTGCCTCCCTCGTGCGGCCTTCGGTCTTCTCCCGAATCTTCCAAGTCTTATTTTGGCCCAGAAAAAATCAAAAAAAAATTCGGGGGAATTGGACTTCGTTTGGTACTATAAACCTAAAAATAGCAACTGGCACTGGGCACTGGGTCAATAGGTTAGTGCTGAAAAATAATATAAATTGGTAAATTATTACTCAAAAATTATCCTAGAATGATAATATAACAACATGGAACAATCAAAAATTATAGATACGTTGGAGACGTATCAGGAACTCCAGCTCGAAAGGCTGCAACTCGATATTCCACTCTACAACGCGGCATGTGGCATTAGGGCTGCAAAGAACTTGCTCCAGAGGGTAGGATATGATCACCTTGATAGGATGTCCCTGGAAGTAATGGTGCAGCTTCCTAGAGGCGATGAGGAGTGCGGAAAGTAGCTTCTGCTGCATAAGGTATTACTCGCGCGCATCTCGCGGCACTGTACTCACGAAGTAGACAGGATGCTCGACGAGGCGCATGGCTGTGGGATCCATATCTTGGTGATACGTCCATTTTGCATCATGATTTCTTTTTAATATTTATTTTATTCTTGGTCATTATTATATTCTATGATATAGTTCTAATTCTTTTCTCTCTTAATTTGCATGAGCTAACACAAAGAGAGAAATTTCCAGAAACTGGAATTCCGGACTCGAAAGCCATGGAAAAGGCTGAAAATCTTCTGTACTCCAAATGACCTGAAACTTCACGAGCAACTTTTTTGGAATATATCTAAATTTCTGAATCAAAGAACCACCAGAGGGGGGCCACCTGTGGCTCCGAAGCCAACAGGGCGCGACCACCCCCGTGGGCGCGCCCTGATGGCTTGGGAGGCCCACGAGTAGGCTCCGCCCCCCCCCCTTTCTAACATATGAAGGGTTTTGACGTAGAAAAAAATCAAGAGGATACTTTTGGGACGAAGCGCCGCCGTCTCGAGGCGGAAACTTGGTCAGAGGCCGTTTTGCTCTCCGATATAGAGATTCGGCCGGGGAAACTTCCCTCCGGGAGGGGGAAATCGAAGACATCGTCATCATCAACGTTTCCTCCTTCGTGGGAGGACCAATCTTCATCAACATGTTCACCAGCACCATCTCATCTCAAACCCTAGTTCATCTCTTGTATTCAATCTTTGTCTCAAAACCTCAGATCGGTACCTGGTGGTTGCTAGTTGTGTTGGTTAGATCTTGTAGTTGATGCTTGTTGGTTTACTTGGTGGAAAATAATATGTTCAGATCCTTTATCATATTCATTACCCCTATGATCTTGAACATGGTGGTGATTTATGAGTAGTTACTTTTGTTCGCGAGGACATGGGAGAGTCTTGTTATAAGTAATCATGTGAAGTTGGTATTCGTTCGATATTTTGATGATATGTATGTTGTTGCTTCCTTTAGTGGTGTCATGTGAACGTGGACTACATGAAACTTCACCATACTTTGGGCCTTAGGGAAGGCATTGTGGAGTAATAAGTAGATGATAAGTTGCAAGAGTGACAGAAGCTTAAACCCTAGTCTATGCGTTATTCCATAAGGGGCTGATTTGGATCCATATGTTTCATACTATGGTTAGATTTATCTTAATTCTTCTTTCATAGTTGTGGATGCTTGCAAGATGGGGTAATCATAAGTAGGTTGTTAGTTCAAGTAAGAACAACACCTAAGCACCGGTCCACCCACATATCAAATTATCAAAGTAAACGAACGCGAATCAACTCAACATGATGAACGTGACTAGACGGAAATGCCCATGCGTCCTCGAGAGCACTTTGCTTCATATAAGAGAACTTTCATGCATGTCCTTTGCTATAAAAAGGATTGGGCTACCTTTTTGTACACTTGCTACTTCTATCACTTGTCACTTTTTACGAATTATCTTGCTACAAAACTATCTATCACTGTTACTTATAGCACTTGTAGAGAATACCTTGCTGAGAACCGCTTGTCATTTCCTTCCGCTCCTCGTTGGGTTCGACACTCTTACTTATCGAAAGGACTATGATTGATCACCTATACTTGTGGGTCATCACTTGGGCTTCAGGAAACTCATCAGCCGACTCTCCTGGGATCTTTTGAGGGGGTGCTTCGGCACGCGCCATTGCAAACTCGTGAGGCTCTGGGAGGCCCTCGGCAGGCGCCGGAAGAGGGACCTCAGGAGGTGTTGGACCGACCTCAGGGGGCTTAGACGCAGCGAGCTTCTTCTTGGTAAGGACTTGCTCCTCTCGTTCCACCACCAGGGCCGCGCTGGCCGTCTGGGGGTGGCTGCCAAGTATAAGCGCAAAGGCTCACGAGGTCGCGTGGCCACCATGACGGGAGGGCTTGTAAGGTACTTCTTGAGGTCATCGAAGGCCGTGTCAGCTTCAGGTGTCCATTTGAAGGGGCATGTTCTCTTCAAGAGCTTGAAAAAAGGCAAAGCCCTCTCGCCGAACTTGGAGATGGAGGGTCCGAGAGAGGCCACTCATCCAGTCAGCTTATGCATTTCCTTGAGGTTATGGGGAGGCCACATCTATTCGATGGCTTGAATCCTCTCAGGGTTTGCTTCGATGCCGCGGTGGGAGACCAGGAATCCCAGCAGTTTGCGTGAAGGGACTCCAACGACACACTTGGCGGGGTTGAGCTTGAGGCGGATTGTTCACAAGTTGGTGAAGGTTTCCTCGAGATCCTTGATGAGGGAGCTCGCGTCGCGAGTCTTGAAGATGATGTCGTCCACGTAGGCCTCTGCATTTCTTCCCATCTAGGGCCCGAGGCCAGTGTGCATCATCCTCTGAAAGGTGGCTCCTCCACTCTTGAGGTGGAAAGGCAGGCGGACGTAGCAGTACACTCCGCAAGGGGTGAGGAAGGTTGTCTTCTCTTCATCTTGCTTGGCCATCTTAATCTGGTGGTAGCCTAAGAAGGCGTCTAGACAAATTGCACCCAGCGGTGGAATCCACTATCGATTGATTCGCGGTAGCAGCAAGTAGTCCTTGGGACATGCCTTGTTGAGGTCGGTGAAGTCGACGCACATCCGTGTTGGAAATATGCCCTAGAGGCAATCATGTGATGATTTAATTTCCTATGTATTCATGAGTATTTTGTGTTGTCCTTGAACATCATGAGTGATATGTATCAATAAGTATGTGACTTATTTGTGAGAATATACATTGTATGATGATTGTTCTAATTTTCTGTAGTTGTTAAGGTTATGCGGACACATATCCTTTACTAGTATACGATTCAGTTAATGACTATGTTTCACAAGTCATGTGCATAGAGATGCTAAACTGATAGTATGGACTTGGGGATTGAGCTCACTGAGTCGGACAGACCCACTTTGAGACACAACGAGATATTGCCATCTGTTAGTCTCGAGTACAATGTATATGCCATGTCCTATACCTAAGGTCCTCGGGATGACGATCGACTTACTTAGGGTATATCAAACGTTACTCTGTAACTGGGTAGTTATAAAGAAAGCTTTCGGGTAAGTCGTGAGACATGCCGCGAGAGACGGTTGACCATGATGGGATTTTCCCCTCCGTAAGGAGAGATATTCTCTGGGCCCTCTCGAGTGATCAGATTCAGAAAGCATGGCCATGCGACATGGCTTAAGTGTTAACCTGGTTCGGGAATCTGCATCACGGTTTCGAGAAGAGATGTCGAGCTACCACAAGGGTGACAAGTACTCGCCTTGAGCTCGACAACATATATCATGAGGCAAAAGGAACATTGTATATGACACATTGTCGAGGTTCCTCTAACGACTTTGCGCACACATGGGAGTTGGCACATTCTGCTAGGAGCCGCTACTGACTATCGACTCGGGTCGTGTCCATGTGTATGTGAACCTATAGGGTCGCACACTTAAGGGATTGCAGCCCATTCGAATTGGATCTGAATGGAAAATGGGACTAGACTCGTTGTGGGCCTCAAGTGTTGAGCCCACCTCAGAGGTCTATATAAAGGGGAGTGGGCATACCTTTTAGGGCTGATCCTTTTGTCCCCTCGATAGCCACCGCCACTCCCCGTGCCACCATGCCATGCGATCGGACCTAGCAGTCCGCCGCCCGACACTGCCCCCGTACGTTTGGATACCTTGGAGGCATCACATCTATGATGCCTGGACGAACCGTTTGAGGGATCCGCGAGGAGCTGTTCGTGGGAGATCACTCCTCGTGGGAGATCGGCTACAGGAGGAGGAGACGAATCGGCTGATCGACTACACACATCACCAACTCTACTTCCGCTGCGGTGACTGCGCGTCTAGTGGTAAACCCGATCCCATGATCTATTTTCAGCAGCATGTTCTTGGGTGCGCGGTAGAAATTTTTATTTGGCGCTAGCGTAGCCTACCGCCTGTTCCAACAATTCGCCCTTCTCCACTGTGCTTCTGGACCACAACAGGGTTGGCGATCCACTTGGGGTGAATCACCTCACGATGGTGCCTGCCTGTTGGGGAACGTCGCATGGGAAACAAAAAATTTCCTACGCACACGCAAGATCTATCCATGGTGATGAGCATCTACGAGAGGGAGAGTGAATCTACATACCCTTGTAGATCGCTAAGCGGAAGCGTTTAGAAACGCGGTTGATGTAGTCGAACGTTTCCGCAATCCAAATCGCAAGTCGTCCCTCGATCCGATCACGAACTAGTGCTGAACGGACGGCACCTCCGCGTTCAACACACGTACGGCTTGACGACGCCTTCACCTCCTCGATCCAGCGAGCGATGATGAAGTAGTAGATGAGTTCCGGCAGCACGACGGCGTGGTGATGGTGGTGAGGAACAATCTCTGCAGGGCTTCGCCAAGCACTACGGAGATTATGACGGGAGGAACTAGAGGGTTAGGGTTGCCGGCACACGGCTTGGGAAATCTTGATATGTCCCGTGTGCTAGCCCTTCCCCTCTATTTATATGTTGAGCCTTGGGGTCTAAACTTGGAGTAAAAGCCTCCTCCAGGTCGGCTTTGCCCGCACAAGGTCGGTTTGGCCCGTAGGGAAGAGTCCAACTCGGATCCCAGCAGTCCCGCGTACAAGTGGTAGTACCGCTCACGAGCGGTAGTACCGCTTCACAGCGGTAGTACCGCTTACGCGGTAGTACTGCCTTACCAGCGGTAGTACCGCTTAAGGCAGCAGCAAAACTTCCTTTTGCACTTTCCAATACCTCGTGGGCTTTACCCCTTTGGCCTATATAAAGTGTTGCTGCACCCGAACACTTCGGTAAACATCCGGAACCCCTTCCGGAGATCAAAGCACTATTATCACATATATCAATCTTTACCTCCGTACTCTTCCGGAGACCCTCGTCATGTCCGGGATCTTATCCGGGACTCCGAACAACCTTCGGTCACCAACACAATAACTCAACTATACTAACCGTCACCAAACGTTAAGTGTGTAGACCCTGCGGGTTCGAGAACTATGTAGACATGACCGAGACACCGCTACGATCAATAACCAATAGCGGGACCTGGATGCCCATATTGGCTTCTACATATTCTACGAAGATCTTTATCGGTCGAACCTCTATGTCAAGGATTCAGTTAATCCCGTATGCTGTTCCCTTTGTTCTTCGGTATGTTACTTGCCCGAGATTCGATCGTCGGTATCTCTATACCTAGTTCAATCCCGTTACCGGCAAGTCTCTTTACTCGTTCCGTAATACAAGATCTCGTGGCTAACACTTTAGTCACATTGCTTGCAAGGCTCATTGTGATGTTGTATTACCGAGTGGGCCCTGAGATACCTCTCCGTCATACGGAGTAACAAATCCCAGTCTTGATCCATGCCAACCCAACAGACACCCTCGGAGATACCTGTAGAGCATCTTTATAGTCACCCAGTTACGTTGCGACGTTTGATACACACAAGGTATTCCTCCGGTGTCAGTGAGTTGCATGATCTCATGGTCATAGGAACAGATACTTGACATGCAGAAAACAATAGCAATAAACTGACACGATCATATGCTACGTTTATAGTTTGGGTCTTGTCCATCACATCATTCTCCTAATGATGTGATCCCGTTATCAAATGACATCTCATGTCCATGGCTAGGAAACCGTCACCATCTTTTGATCAACGAGCTAGTTTAACTAGAGGCTTACTAGGGACACAGTGTTGTCTATGTACCCACACATGTATTTAAGTTTCCAATTAATACAATTATAGCATGGATAATAAACGATTATCATGAACAAGGAAATATAATAATAACCAATTTATTATTGCCTCTAGGGCATATTTCCAACAGTCTCCCACTTGCACTAGAGTCAATAATCTAGTTCACATCACTATGTGATTTACATTGTAATGAATCGAACACCCATGCAGTTCTGGTGTTGTTCATGTTTAGCCCTTGGAAGAGGTTTAGTCATCAGATCTGCAACATTCAGATCAGTGTGTACTTTGCCAATATTTATGTCGTCCTCCTTGATGTAATCGCGGATGGAATTGAAACGTCGCTTTATGTGCCTGGTCCTCTTGTGAAATCTTGGTTCCTTGGCTAGAGCAATGGCACCAGTATTATCACAAAACAGAGTCATTGGGTTAAGCGCACTAGGCACTACTCCAAGATCTGTCATGAACTCCTTCATCCAGACACCTTCCTTCGCCGCCTCCGAGGCAGCGATGTACTCCGCTTCGCATGTAGAATCAGCTACCACGCTTTGCTTGGAACTGCACCAGCTAACCGCACCCCCATTAAGAATAAATACGTATCCGGTTTGTGACTTAGAGTCATCCGGATCAGTGTCAAAGCTTGCATCGACGTAACCCTTTACGACGAGCTCTTGATCACCTCCATAAACGAGAAACATGTCCTTAGTCCTTTTCAGGTACTTCAGGATATTCTTGACCGCCGTCCAGTGTTCCACTCCTGGATCACTTTGAAACCTTCCGGCCATACTTATGGCAAGGCTGACATCGGGTCTTGTGCACAGCATTGCATACACGATAGAGCCTATGGCTGAAGCATAGGGGATGACACTCATGTTTTCTCTATCTTCTGCAGTCACTGGGCATTGAGTCTTACTCAACTTCACACCTTGCAAAACAGGCAAGAACCCCTTCTTGGACTGATCCATTTTGAACTTCTTCAAAACTTTGTCAAGGTATGTGCTTTGTGAAAGTCCTATTAAGCGTCTTGATCTATCTCTATAGATCTTGATGCCTAATATGAAAGCAGCTTCTCCTAGGTCCTTCATTGAAAAACTCTTGTTCAAATATTCCTTCACGCTTTCCAACATTTCTATATTGTTTCCAATCAGTAATATGTCATCCACATATAATATTAGAAACGCTATAGAGCTCCCACTCACTTTCTTGTAAATACAAGCTTCTCCGTAAACTTGTACAAACTCGAACGCTTTGATCACCTCATCAAAGCGAAGATTCCAACTCCGAGATGCTTGCACCAGTCCATAAATGGATCGCTGGAGTTTGCAAACTTTGTCAGCATTCTCTGGATCGACAAAACCTTCTGGTTGCATCATATACAACTCTTCCTTAAGGAAACCGTTAAGGAACGCTGTTTTGACATCCATCTGCCAAATTTCATAATCGAAAAAGGCAGCTATTGCTAACATGATTCTGACGGACTTAAGCATTGCTACGGGTGAGAAGGTATCATCGTAGTCAACTCCTTGAACTTGTGAAAAACCCTTTGCCACAAGTCGAGCTTTATAGACGGTGACATTACCGTCCGCGTCCGTCTTCCTCTTAAAGATCCATTTGTTCTGAATGGCCTTACGCCCTTCAGGTAATACTTCCAAAGTCCACACTTTGTTTTCATACATGGATCCCATCTCGGATTTCATGGCCTCTAACCACTTCTCGGAATCCGGGCTCATCATCGCTTCCCCATAGCTCGTAGGTTCATTGGTGTCCAACAACATGACCTCTAAGACAGGGTTGCCATACCACTCAGGAGCAGTACGCGTCCTTGTCGACCTACGAGGTTCGATAGCAACTTGATCCAAAGCTTCATGATCATCATCATTAACTTCCTCTTCAGCTGATGTAGGCTCTACAGAAACATCTTTCTGCGCTGTGCTACTTTCAGGTTGAAGTAAAGGTTCAACAACCTCATCAAGTTCTATCTTCCTCCCACTTAATTCTTTCGAGAGAAACTCTTTCTCAAGAAATGTTCCGTTTTTAGCGACAAACACTTTGCCTTCGGATCTGAGGTAGAAGGTATACCCAACTGTCTCTTTTGGGTATCCTATGAAGACGCATTTCTCCGCTTTGGGTTCCAGCTTTTCAGGCTGAAGCTTTTTGACATAAGCATCACATCCCCAAACTTTAAGAAACGACAGTTTTGGCTTCTTGCCAAACCAAAGTTCATATGGCGTTGTCTCAACGGTTTTCGATGGTGCCCTATTTAAAGTGAATGCAGCTGTCTCTAATGCATAACCCCAAAATGATAGTGGCAAATCGGCAAGAGACATCATAGATTGCACCATATCCAATAAGGTTCGATTACGACGTTCGGACACACCATTACGCTGTGGTGTTCCAGGCGGTGTCAGTTGTGAAACAATTCCACATTGTCTTAAGTCACTGCCAAACTCATAACTCAGATACTCTCCTCCTCGATCAGATCGTAGGAATTTAATCTTGTTACGATGATTCTCAACTTCACTCTGAAATTGTTTGAACTTTTCAAATGTTTCAGACTTGTGTTTCATTAAGTAAATATACCCATACCTACTTAAGTCATCAGTGAAGGTGAGAAAGTAACGATAACCACCGCGCGCCTCAATGCTCATCGGACCGCACACATCAGTATGTATGATTTCCAACAAGTCACTTGCCCGTTCCATTGTTCCAGAGAACGGCGTTTTAGCCATCTTGCCCATGAGGCATGGCTCACATGTGTCAAGTGATTCAAAATCAAGTGACTCCAAAAGTCCATCAGCATGGAGCTTCCTCATGCGTTTTACGCCAATATGACCTAAACGGTAGTGCCACAAGAAAGTGGTATTATCATTATCAATTCTACATCTTTTGGCATCAATGTTATGAACATGTGTATCATTACTATCGAGATTCAATAAGAATAAACCCCTCACATCGGGTGCATGACCATAAAAGATATTACTCATATAAATAGAACAACCATTATTCTCTGATTTAAATGAGTAACCGTCTCGCAATAAACAAGATCCAGATATAATGTTCATGCTTAATGCAGGCACCAAATAACATTTATTTAGGTTCATCACTAATCCCGATGGTAATCGAAGAGCGAGCGTGCCGACGGCGATCACATCAACCTTGGAACCATTTCCCACGCGCATCGTCACTTCGTCCTTTGCCAGCCTCCGTCTATTCCGCAGTTCCTGTTTTGAGTTGCAAATATGAGCAACCGCACCGGTATCAAATACCCAGGCACTACAACGAGAGTTGGTAAGGTACACACCAATAACATGTATATCATATATACCTTGTTTGTTGTTGGCCGCCTTCTTATCAGCCAAATACTTGGGGCAGTTCCGCTTCCAGTGTCCAGTTCCCTTGCAATGAAAGCACACAGTTTCTGGTTTGGGTCCAGCCTTGGGTTTCTTCACGGGAGGAGCAACTGCTTTGCCACTCTTGGAGTTACCCTTCTTACCCTTGCCATTTTTCTTGAAACTAGTGGTTTTATTGACCATCAACACTTGATGCTCCTTCTGAATTTCAGACTCAGCGGCTTTCAGCATCGCAAACAGCTCGGCGACTGACTTGTTCATCCCGTGCATGTTATAGTTCAACATGAAGCTCTTGTAGCTAGGTGGCAATGATTGAAGAACTCTGTCAGTGATAGCCTCTGGCGGAAGGGGCATCCCCAATTCAGCCAGACGGGTGGAGTACCCAGACATTCTGAGTATGTGATCACTGATAGACCCGTTCTACTCCATCTTGCAAGCATAGAACTTATCGGAGATCTCATACCTCTCGATCCGGGCATTCTTTTGAAAGATAAACTTCAACTCCTGGAACATCTCATATGCTCCATGACGTTCAAAACGTCTTTGAAGTCCCGGTTCTAAGCCATACAATATTGCACATTGAACTATTGAGTAATCTTCAGAACGAGCCTGCCAGGCGTTCACAACGTCTAGAGACTCAACTGGAGCGGGTGGATCACCAAGCGGTGCATCAAGGACATAAGCCTTCTGGGAAGCCGTAAGGATAATCCTTAGATTACGGACCCAGTCCACAAAGTTACTTCCATCATCTTTCAACTTAGCTTTCTCTAGGAACGCATTAAAATTCAGGGGTGCTACTGCGCGAGCCATGATCTACAACATAAATATAGCAAAGACAACTTAGACTATTGTTCAACATAATGAGTTTAGTTAATCATATTACTTAAAACTCCCACTCAGATTGACATCCCTCCAGTCATTCGAGTGTAACATGATCCAAATCCACCAACTCAAGTCCGATCATCACGTGAGTTGAGGTGGTTTCAATGGTGAACATCTTCATGTTGATCATATCTACTATATGACTCATGTTCGACCTTTCGGTCTCTTGTGTTCCGAGGCCATGTCTGTACATGATAGGCTCGTCAAGTTTAACCCGAGTGTTCCACATGTGCAACACTGGCTTGCACCCGTTGTATGTGAACGTAGAGTCTATCACACCCGATCATCACGTGGTGTCTCGAAACGACGAACTTTCGCAACGGTGCACACTCGGGGAGAACACAATTTATCTTGAAATTTAAGTGAGGGATCACCTTATAATGCTACCGTCGTCCTAAGCAAAATAAGATGCATAAAAGGATTAACATCACATGCAAATCATAAGTGACATGATATGGCCATGAACTTGTGCTTTTGATCTCCATCTCCAAAGCACCGGCATGATCTCCATCGTCACCGGCATGACACCATGATCTTCATCATCTTGATCTCCATCAACGTGTCGCCATAAGGTTGTCGCGCCGACTGTTGCCTCCACGACTATTGCTAACTCATAGCGATAAAGTAAAGCAAAACGGCAAAAATAATTAAAGACAACTCTATGGCTCCTGCCAGTTACCGTACTCATCGACATGCAAGTCGTGATATTCTAGACAACACATGATCATCTCATACATCACATATATCTCATCATGTAATTGGCCATATCACATCACAACATACCCTGCAAAAACAAGTTAGACGTCCTCTAATTGTTGTCGCAAGTTTTACGTGGCTGCTACGGGTTTGCAAGAACCGTTCTTACCTACGCAAAACCACAACGTGGTGTAGTGATTGCTTTTTGATCTTCTAAAAGAACCCTCTTCATTGAAATCGATTCAACTAAAGTGAGAGAGACAGACACCCGCTAGCCATCTTTATGCAACGAAGTTACATGTCAGTTGAAGGAACCGGTCTCTCGTAAGCGTACAAGTAATGTTGGTTCGGGCCGCTTCATCTCACAATACCGCCGAATCAAGTATCAACTAGTAACGGCAAGCAATATGTATACACCCACGCCCACAACTCGTTTGTGTTCTACTCGAGATCTCATCTACGCACAGACCTAGCTCAGATGCCACTGTTGGGGAACGTCGCATGGGAAACAAAAAATTTCCTACGCACACGCAAGATCTATCCATGGTGATGAGCATCTACGAGAGGGAGAGTGAATCTACATACCCTTGTAGATCGCTAAGCGGAAGCGTTAAGAAACGCGGTTGATGTAGTCGAACGTTTCCGCGATCCAAATCGCAAGTCGTCCCTCGATCCGATCACGAACTAGTGCCGAACGGACGGCACCTCCGCGTTCAACACACGTATGGCTTGATGACGCCTTCACCTCCTCGATCCAGTGAGCGATGATGAAGTAGTAGATGAGTTCCGGTAGCACGACGGCGTGGTGATGGTGGTGAGGAACAATCTCTGCAGGGCTTCGCCAAGCACTACGGAGATTATGACAGGAGGAACTAGAGGGTTAGGGTTGCCGGCACACGGCTTTTGAAATCTTGATATGTCCCGTGTGCTAGCCCTTCCCCTCTATTTATATGTTGAGCCTTGGGGTCTAAACTTGGAGTAAAAGCCTCCTCCAGGTCGGTTTTGCCCGCACAAGGTCGGTTTGGCCCGCAGGGAAAGAGTCCAACTCGGATCCCAGCAGTCCCGCGTACAAGCGGTAGTACCGCTCACGAGCGGTAGTACCGCTTCACAGCGGTAGTACAGCCTTACCAGCGGTAGTACCGCTTAAGGCAGCAGCAAAACTTCCTTTTGCACTTTCCAATACCTTGTGGGCTTTACCCCTTTGGCCTATATAAAGTGTTGCTGCACCCGAACACTTCGGTAAACATTCGGAACCCCTTCCGGTGAATTCCGGAACCCTTCCGGAGATCAAAACACTATTATCACATATATCAATCTTTACCTCCGGACTCTTCCGGAGACCCTCGTCATGTCCGGGATCTTATCCGGGACTCCGAACAACCTTCGGTCACCAACACAATAACTCAACTATACTAACCGTCACCAAACGTTAAGTGTGTAGACCCTGCGGGTTCGAGAACTATGTAGACATGACCGAGACACCTCTACGATCAATAACCAATAGCGGGACCTGGATGCCCATATTGGCTCCTACATATTCTACGAAGATCTTTATCGGTCGAAACTCTATGTCAAGGATTCAGTTAATCCCGTATGCTGTTCCCTTTGTTCTTCGGTATGTTACTTGCCCGAGATTCGATCGTCGGTATCTCTATACCTAGTTCAATCCCGTTACCGGCAAGTCTCTTTACTCATTCCGTAATACAAGATCTCGTGGCTAACACTTTAGTCACATTGCTTGCAAGGCTCATTGTGATGTTGTATTACCGAGTGGGCCCTGAGATACCTCTCCGTCATACGGAGTAACAAATCCCAGTCTTGATCCATGCCAACCCAACAGACACCCTCGGAGATACCTGTAGAGCATCTTTATAGTCACCCAGTTACGTTGCGATGTTTGATACACACAAGGTATTCCTCCGGTGTCAGTGAGTTGCATGATCTCATGGTCATAGGAACAGATACTTGACATGCAGAAAACAATAGCAATAAACTGACACGATCATATGCTACGTTTATAGTTTGGGTCTTGTCCATCACATCATTCTCCTAATGATGTGATCCCGTTATCAAATGACATCTCATGTCCATGGCTAGGAAACCTTCACCATCTTTTGATCAACGAGCTAGTTTAACTAGAGGCTTACTAGGGACACAGTGTTGTCTATGTACCCACACATGTATTTAAGTTTCCAATTAATACCATTATAGCATGGATAATAAGCGATTATCATGAACAAGGAAATATAATAATAACCAATTTATTATTGCCTCTAGGGCATATTTCCAACACTGCCTCCCGAAGCTTCTTTGTCTCCTGAACGATATACTTCTGTTTTTCTGGCGCCTAACACCGTGCTATTTGCTTCATGGACTGTGTGTTGGGACACACAGCTAGGTGGTGCTCAATCACCTCCCTTGGCACACCGGGCATGTATAATGGTTTCCAGGTGAACATATCAGCATTTGCCCAAAGGAAGGTGACGAGTTCGTCTTCCTATTTGGCCAAGATGCCATTGCCGATGGTGACGGTGGGCCCAGAGCCACTTCTGTCCAACGACACTTTCTTCATCTAAGCGTGTGCCTGAGAGACCATTGGCTTCTTCTTGGAGGGCACAGGCCCGACGTCGTCCTCGTCGGCAGGATGGGCGGTGGATGATGACCCACAAGTATAGGGTGTCAATCATAGTCCTTTCGATAAGTAAGAGTGTCGAACCCAACGAGGAGCAGAAGGAAATGACAAGCGGTTTTCAGCAAGGTAATTTCTGCAAGCACTGAAATTGTAGGTAATAGATAGTTTGATAGCAAGGTAATTGGTAACAAGCAAGTAACGGTAACGGTAAATAAAGTGCATCAAGGTAGCCCAATACTTTTGTGGCAAAGGACAGGCCATAACAGTTTCTTACAATAGGCAAAGTGTTCTTGAGGGTACACGGGAATTTCATTTAGTCACTTTTATCATGTTGGTTTGATTTGTGTTCGCTACTTTGATAATTTGATATGTGGGTGGACCGGTGCTTGGGTGTTGTTATTACTTGAACAACCTCCCACTTATGATTAACCCCCTCGCAAGCATCCGCAACTACGAGAAAGTATTAAGATAAAATCTAACCATAGCATTAAATGTTAGGATCCAAATCAGCCCTTTTCGAAGTAGCGCATAAACTAGGGTTTAAGCTTTTGTCACTCTAGCAACCCATCATCTAATAACTACTCCACAATGCATTCCCTTAGTCCCAAGGATGGTGAAGTGTCATGTAGTTGACGTTCACATGACACCACCAGGGGAATCACAACATATATATCATCAAAATATCGAACACATATCAAATTCACATGCTTACTTGCAACATGACTTCTCCCGTGACCTCAAGAACAAAGGTAACTACTCACAAATAATATTCATGCTCAAGATCAGAGGGGTATTAAATAGCATAATGGATCTGAACACATAATCTTCCACCAAATAAACCATATAGTAATCAACTACAAGATGTAATCAACACTACTAGTCACCCACAGGTACCAATCTGAGGTTCCGGTACAAAGATTGAACACAAGAGATGAACTAGGGTTTGAGAGGAGATGGTTCTGTTGAAGATGTTGATGAAGATTGGCCTCCCAAAGATGAGAGGGGTGTTGGTGATGACGATGGCTTCAATTTCCCCCTTCGGGAGGGAAGTTCCCTCGGTGGAATCGCTCTGCCGGAGGGCAAAAGTGCTCCTGCCCAAGTTCCGCCTCGAGACGGCGGTGTTCCGTCCCGAAAGTGCTCTCCTTGTTGTTCTAGGTCAAAAGTCCTTATATACCAGAAGATGGGCACCGGAGGTGAGCCTGGCTGGGCACAACCCACCAGGGCGCGCCTGGGGGGCCTGGCGCGCCTTGGTGTCTTGTGCTCACCCGGGTGGCCCCCTCCGGTAGTTATTTGCTCCAGTATTTTAATATAATCCAAAATAATTCTCCGTAAAGTTTCAACTTATTTGGAGATGTGCAGAATAGGTATCTCTGATGTGCTTTTTTAGGTCCAAAATTCCAGCTACTGGTATTCTCCCTCTTTGTGTAAACCTTGCATATTATGAGAGAAAAGGCATTAGAATCACTCCCTAAAGCATCATTATTCATCAAAACATAATAAATAATAGTAGGAAATCATGATGCAAAATGGACGTATCAACTCCCCCAAGCTTAGACCTCGCTTGTCCTCAAGCGAAAGACGATATTTAAAAGCATGTCCACACGGTTTGAGAGAGAGGTGTTGATAAAAATAAAATACGGACATAGTAGCATCATGCTTATTATCATAACAGCAACAGACTTTATCATAAACCTTATTCATATAACTTCATCATATAACTTCTCACGAACAAGTAACAATTCATCACAACATAGAAGTATAAAGCATAAACCTTATTGAAAACCAACAAACTATGTTCTCAGTCAACTTTGCAACTACAATTCATCATATTTTCAGGAAGGGTCTCGTGTCGGAGCCTTTTGGCTAGTCCACATACTCAACCATCATTTAGTCTTCTATGATTGCTAACACTCACAGCATACCCATGAGCAAAAAGTTTCAACCGGACACATAGAAAGATAGGGGCTTATAGTTTCGCCTCCCAGCGTATTCACCTCAAGGGTGATGTCAACAATAATAACTCATGCTCACTCACATCCAACTGGATATATGTGCCTAGATCTTTCCTCACCACATGATGCTTGCAAAAAGAAAAAGAAAAAAGGAATAGGGGAGAATACTTTGACTCTTGCGTAAAAGTAAATACATAGAAGTAAAGGATAGGCCCTTCGCAGAGGGAAGCAGAGGTTGTCATGCGCTTTTTGATTTGTATGTCCAATCCCTTAATGTAAAAGAACGTCACGCTATATAGCCCCCTATGATAGCAACCTTTATTATGCAATCCGTCGCTTTTATTACTTTGCCATCATAAGTTCGTATAGCGCAATTTTATCTTACACTAATTGATCAAAACACATTTAGAAGCAATTTTTATTGCCTTATTGCACCGATGACAACTTACTTGAAGGATCTTACTCGATCCACAGGTAGGTATGGTGGACTCTCAAAACATGAATTTGGGTTTTGGGTTTTTGGATGCACAAGTAGTATTTCTACTTGGTGCGGAATTTTTGGCTAGCAAAGATATTGAGCAAGCACCACATGTTGAAGGATCTATGACAATATAACTTCTATGTGAATATGAACAAACATAAGTCATTACGTTGTCTTCCTTGTCCAACGTCAACAATTTTGGCATATAATATTTAATGGGGGCTCACAATCATAAAAGATGTCCAAGATAGTGTATTTGCATGTGAATCTTCTCTTCCCTTATTAATTCTTTCATGAATTGCATCATTGACCAATGCTATGTTTGTCAATCTCCAACAAATTTTACCACTTATACTTTTCCTTATGTGATGTCATTACTTACCATAAGATTAGCATATGATTCTTTTCATTTATTTCTATTTCCTTTTATTTTGATTGCAACAAGAAAATAAAGAAGCAAAAGCTCAAACTAAACTTTATTATACAACTCTCACTCGATTACATAGATAGATAGATCACGAAACTAACACTCAAAAATAGATCATACTAAACTTTTATTCAACTAGATCAAGATAAAGCTAAAGATCGAACTAAAATAGGTAAAGGTGAATAAAAGTGATGGTGATACGATACCGGGGCACCTCCCCCGAGCTTGGCTCAAGCCAACGGGAGTGCCCATACCCGTGTGCTCAAGTCTCCTTTGGTGGTGGTGATGAAGTGTCACACTTCAGGCTCAATAGGTACTGCAATTTGCGGATGACACTCTGAAGGGTGATGATGTGCTCCTCTAGCAAAATATTTTCACGAGTAAGAAATTTGTTCTGAACACAAACCGCTTCAAATGTCCTAAAAGCTTCAATTTCAGTGGGGTGAGATGATTGTAATAAGGTTGAAGAATATCTTCTTCTTCCCCCTCTTCTATTATCATGGATTGCCCCCCCTTCTGGAGCTTGATCCTTCATAGCCTCCTTGCCCTTGTCTTCATTATTTGCTTCTTTTGGATCCTCTCTCTTCAGCTCCATCTTCAGCAGCCAGGCATCTTCTTCTACTTTATTGGAGGAGGGAGAAGACATGATGCCTCGCTTGGTAGATTTGATAGGAAAACAGCACGAAACAAGAACAACGGATTTTTCTGCGATGCGGTGGTCAAAACAGTCGGGGGTATATATACAGAGTTTTTATTCTTGGGAAACAAGAATATCGAAGGAAAACGTAGTCGGGAAGGTGTCCGAGGTGGGCACAACCCACCAGGGCGCGCCTGGCAGGGCTGGCGCGCCCTAGTTTATCGTGCTCACCTCGGTTGCTTTCCTGTTTATTACTTATTTTCCTAATTTTTGTAATATTCCAAAACTGACAGAAAATATTTTTGCTGATTTTTCAGAGTCTGTTTACTTACCGTATCACGTACCTCCTCTTTTTCAGAATTCAGGAGTGTTCCGGAAGGTTTCTTTTATGTGTTCCTCCGGTGTCATGGTTTGGATTACATTGCTTTCAACATTAATAGGCGTACCTAAGATATAGTGTTTAATTCTTTGCCCATTGACAACCTTCGGGTTAGTACCTTCGGCATTATTAATCTTGATAGCTCCAGAACGATAAACCTCTTCGATAATATACGGTCCTTCCCATTTGGAGAGAAGCTTACCTGCAAAAAAACTTAAACGAGAGTTCTACAAAAGAACATAGTCTCCTATTTTGAATTCCCTCTTTTGGATTCTTTTGTCATGCCATCTTTTTACTTTTTCTTTGAATAATTTGGTATCTTCATAAGCTTGGGTTCTCCATTCATCTAGTGAGCTAATATCAAAGAGCCTCTTCTCACCGGCAAGTTTGAAATCATAATTGAGTTCTTTAATTGCCCAAAATGCTTTATGTTCTAACTCTAGAGGCAAATGACAAGCTTTTCAATATACCATTTTGTATGGAGACATACCCATACGATTTTTATAAGCTATTCTGTAGACCCAAAGTGCATCATCTAGTTGCTTAGACCAATTCTTTCGAGACCTATTGACAGTTTTTTTGTAATATCAATTTTATTTCTCCATTGCTAAGTTCAACTTGACCACTAGATTGAGGATGATAGGGTGATGCAATTCTATGATCAACATCATATTTAGCAAGCATCTTACGGAAAGCATGGTGAATAAAGTGTGAACCACCATCCATCATTAAATACCTAGGGACTCCAAACCTCGGGAAGATAACTTCTTTAAGCATTTTAATGGAGGTGTTGTGATCAACACTACTAGTTGGAATAGCTTCTACCCACTTAGTGACATAATCAACAGCAACCAAAATATGAGTGTGCCCGTTAGAGGAAGGAAATATAATCAAAACCCCACACATCAAATGGTTCAACAACAAGTGAATAGTTCATAGGCATTTCCTGACGCTTACCGATATTACCAATTCTTTGACATTCATCACAAGACAAGACAAACTTACGGGCATCCTTGAAGAGAGTAGGCCAATAAAAACCAGATTGCAATACCTTATGAGCAGTTCTGTCTCCCGCATGATGTCCTCCATAAGCTTCGGAATGACATTTCCGTAGGATTTGTTCCTGTTCATGCTCAGGTACACAACGTCTAATAATACCATCTACTCCTTTATAAAGATGTCGGTCATCCCAAAAGTAATGTCTTAAATCATAGAAGAATTTTTTCTTTTGATGGTATGTGAAACTAGGTGGTATATACTTAGCGACAATGTAATTAGCATAATCAGCATACCAAGGAGTGTTTTGAGAAACATTTATTGCAGCTAACTATTCATCAGGGAAGCTATCATCATTAGGTAGTGGGTCATCAAGAACATTTTCCAACCTAGACAAGTTATCAACTACGGGGTTCTCAGCTCCCTTCCTTTCAAAGATATGCAAGTCAAATTCTTGAAGCAAGAGAACCCACCTAATGAGTCTAGGTTTAGCATCTTTCTTTTCCATAAGATATTTTATAGCAGCATGATCGGTGTAAATAATAACTTTGGAATCAACAATGTAGGATCTAAATTTATCACAAGCAAACACAACTGCTAAAAATTCCTTTTCAGTAGTAGCATAATTTCGTTGGGCACTGTCTAGAGTTTTGCTAGCATAATGGATAACATTTAATTTCTTATCAACTCTGTGTCCTAGAACAACACCAACTGCATAATCACTAGCATCACACATAATTTAAAAAGGCAAGTTCCAATCAGGTGGTTGAACGGTAGGTGCAGAAGTTAAGGCTTTCTTGAGTGTTTCAAAGGCTTCTACACAATCATCATCAAAAACAAATGGAATATCCTTTTGAAAAAGATTAGTAAGAGGCCTAACAATTTTAGAGAATTATTTAATAAACCTCCTATAGAAATGAGCATGACCAAGGAAACTTCGAATACCTTTAACATCTTTAGGACAAGGCATTTTCTCAATTGCATCAACTTTAGCTTTATCCACCTCAATACCTCGTTCAGATATTTTATTCCCCAAGACAATACCTTCATTAACCATAAAGTGGCACTTCTCCCAATTCAAGACAAGATTAGTTTGTTCACATCTCTGCAAAACTCGATCAAGGTTGCTTAAACAATCATCAAAAGAAGTTCCGTAAACGGAAAAATCATCCATGAAAACCTCCACAATCTTTTCACAAAAGTCAGAGAATATAGCGGTCATACATCTTTGGAAGGTAGGAGGTGCATTTCATAAACCGAAAGGCATACGTCTATAAGCATAAGTTCCAAAAGAACAAGTAAAGGTGGTATTCTCTTGATCGGATTGTGACACACGTATTTGAGAGAAGCCAAAATATCCATCCAGAAAACAAAAGTGTGTGTGCTTAGATAATCTTTCTAGCATCTGATCAATGAAAGGCAGAGGGTAATGATCCTTTCTAGTAGCTTTATTTAATTTTCTAAAATCAATTACCATTCTATAGCAAGTGAGAATTCTTTGTGGAATGAGTTCATTTTTGTCATTAGGAACAACAGTAATACCTCCTTTCTTTGGGACACAATGAACGTGACTTACCCATCTACTATCAGCTATGGGATAGATTATACCTACTTCCAGAAGCTTTAATATTTCAGTTCTTACCACTTCTTTCATCTTAGGATTCAATCGCCGTTGATGATCAACAACAGGTTTAGCATCAGGTTCCATATTAATCTTGTGTTGACATAGAGTGGTACTAATGCCCTTAAGATCATCAAGAGTATATCCAATAGCAGCTCGGTGCTTCCTCAGAATTTTTAATAATCTTTCTTCTTCATGTTCTGAAATGTTAGCACTAATAATAACATGATATATCTTTTTCTCATCAAGATAAGCATACTTCAAAGTATCAGGGAATTGCTTTAATTCAAACACATGATCACCTTTAAGTGGAGGAGGACCTCCAAGGGATTAAATAGGCAAATTGTGTTTTAGGAGAGGTTGTTGTTCAAAGAATATTTATCTATTTCATTTCTTTCACGCAAGTGCATATCATTTTCATGGTCTAGCAAATATTGTTCTAGTGGATCAGTAGGAGGCACGGCAATAGAAGCAAGACCAATTATTTCATCCTTACTAAATAATTCTCTATCACGAGGTCGTCTACTAAACTTGGAGAAATTAAATTCATGAGACACATCACCAAAACTAACACCAATAGTTTGTTTTTCACAACCTATCTTAGCATTGACGATGCTTAAGAAAGGTCTACCAAAGATAATGGGACAAAAGTCATCTTGTGGGGAACCAAGAACTAGAAAATCAGTAGGATATTTTACTTTCCCACACAAGACTTCAACATCTCTAACAATCCCAAGTGGTGTGATGGTGTCTCTATTAGCAAGTTTAATAGTAACATCAATGTCTTACATTTCAGCGGGCGCTATGTCATTCATAATTTCTTGGTATAAGGTAAATGGAATAGCACTAACACTAGCACCCAAGTCACATAAACCATGATAGCAATGATCTCCTATTTTGACTGAGACAACATGCATGCCCACTACAGGTCAATGTTTATCTTTTTCATCAGGTTTGGCAATTCTAGCAGCTTCATCACAGAAGTAAATAACATGCCCATCAATATTTTCTACCAAGAGATCTTTAACCATAGCAACACTAGGTTCTACTTGAATTTGCTCAGAGGGCTTAGGTGCTCTAATATTACTCTTGCGAACCACAATTGATACCTTAGCATGTTCCTTTATCCTAATAGGGAAAGGTGGTTTTTCAATATAACCAGTAGGCACAACTGGATCAACATTGTAAATGATGGTTTCATCTTTAGTTTTCACCGGTTCTTTAATTTCTTCTTTAATAGTTGAATGATATTTGAAACACTTCTCCTTAGGGAGATCAACATGAGTAGCAAATGTTTCACAGAAAGAGGCTACTATCTCAAACGCAAGTGCCGAGAGGCCATTGCCGATGGTGATGGTGGGCCCAGAGCCACTTCTGTCCAACGACACTTTCTTCATCTAAGCATGTTCCTGAGAGAACATTGGCTTCTTCTTGGAGGGCACAGGCCCGACGTCGTCCACGTCGGCAGGATGGGCGATGCCTGATGACCCACAAGTATAGGGGGTCAATCGTAGTCCTTTCGATAAGTAAGAGCGTCGAACCCAACGAGGAGCAGAAGGAAATGACAAGCGGTTTTCAGCAAGCTAATTTCTGCTAGCACTGAAATTGTAGGTAATAGATTGTTTGATAGCAAGGTAATTGGTAACAAGCAAGTAACGGTAACGGTAAATAAAGTGCAGCAAGGTAGCCCAATCCTTTTGTGGCCAAGGACAGGCCAGAACAGTTTATTATAACAGGCAAAGTGTTCTTGAGGGTACACGGGAATTTCATGTAGTCACTTTTATCATGTTGGTTTGATTTGTGTTCGCTACTTTGATAATTTGATATGTGGGTGGACCGGTGCTTGGGTGCTGTTATTACTTGAACAACCTCCCACTTATGATTAAACCCCTCGCAAGCATCCGCAACCATGAGAAAAGTATTAAGATAAAATCTAACCATAGCATTAAACGTTTGGATCCAAATTAGCCCCTGACGAAGTAGCGCATAAACTAGGGTTTAAGCTTCTGTCACTCTAGCAACCCATCATCTAATAACTACTCCACAATGCATTCCCTTAGGCCCAAGGATGGTGAAGTGTCATGTAGTTGACGTTCACATGACACCACTAGGGGAATCACAACATATATATCATCAAAATATCGAACACATATCAAATTCACATGATTACTTGCAACATGATTCTCCCATGACCTCAAGAACAAAGGTAACTACTCACAAATAAAATTCATGCTCAAGATCAGAGGGGTGTTAAATAGCATAATGGATCTGAACATGTAAACTTCCACCAAATAAACCATATAGTAATCAACTACAAGATGTAATCAACACTACTAGTCACCCACAGGTACCAATCTGAGGTTCCGGTACAAAGATTGAACACAAGAGATGAACTAGGGTTTGAGAGGAGATGGTGCTGTTGAAGATGTTGATGAAGATTGGCCTCCCAAAGTTGAGAGGGGTGTTGGTGATGACGATGGCTTCGATTTCCCCCTCCGGGAGGGAAGTTCCCCCGGCGGAATCGCTCCGCCAGAGGGCGAAAGTGCTCCTGCCCAAGTTCCGCCTCGAGACGGCGGCGTTCCGTCCCGAAAGTCCTCTCCTTATTTTTTTTCTAGGTCAAAAGACCTTATATACCAGAAGATGGGCACCGGAGGTGGGCCTGGCAGGGCACAACCCACCAGGGCGCGCCATGTGATCACCAGGGTGGCCCCCTCTGGTAGTTATTTGCTCCAGTTTTTTTAATATAATCCAAAATAATTCTCCGTAAAGTTTCAACTTATTTGGAGATGTGCAGAATAGGTATCTCTGATGTGCTTTTTCAGGTCCAGAATTCCAGCTGTCGGTATTCTCCCTCTTTGTGTAAGCCTTGCATATTATGAGAGAAAAGGCATTAGAATCACTCCCTAAAACATCATTATTCATCAAAACATAATAAATAACAATAGGAAGTCATGATGCAAAATGGATGTATCACTGGCGGAAGCCTTTTAGGCGCTCTCAAGAGTGGACACCGCGTCCTTCTCGTCGCAGCGGATGATACGTCTCCAACGCATCTATAATTTTTGATTGTTCCATGATATTATATTATCATTCTAGGATAATTTTTAGGCATTTATTTGTTGTTTTATATTATTTTTGGGCACTAACCTATTAACCCAGTGCCAGTTGTTGTTTTCTACGTGTTTTTGGCTTTGCACGAATACTGTACCAAACGAAGTGCAAATACCCCAAAACTTTTTCATAATTTTTCTGGACCAAAATAAGACCTGGAAGCTTCAGAGGAAGACCGGAGGGTACACGAGGTGCCCCCAAGCCGTCAGGGCGCGCCCAGGGAGGTGGCCGCGCCCTGATAGCTTGGGGCCACCTTCCCGCTCTCCAACCCTCGCTCTCAGGCCTATAAATTCACATATATTCCTAAAACCTTAGAGAGCCTCCCAAAACACTTTTTCCGCTGCCGCAAGTCTCTGTTCCGTTGTGTGCCCATCTGGAGCCCTATTTCGGTGCCTTGCCGGAGGGGGGGTCGATTACCGAGGGCCTCTACATCAACCTTGCTGCTCCCATGGTGATGTGTGAGTAGTTCACCGCAGACCTACGGGTCCATAGTTAGTACCTAGATGGCTATCTCTCTCTATGTTCTTCATTGCCAAGATCACCGTGATTCCCGCGGTGATCTATCTTATGTAATGAATCTTTGCGGTGTGTTTGTTGGGATCTGATAAATTGTGGGTTTATATTCAGATTATTCATGAAAAGATATTGAATACTTGCTGGGTTTTTATTTGCATGATTGTTATAGCTTCATAATTCTCTCCGATCTATCGGTATGGTTTGGCTAACTAGATTGATTTATCTTCAAGTGGGAGTGGTGCGTTGTAGTGGGTCCAATCTTGCGGTGCTCAATCCCAGTGACAGAAAGGGACATCCCACGTACTGTATTGCTGGTACTAAGGGTAAAACAATGGGGTTTATTCATATTGATTGGATTTACTTTGTCTACATCATGTCATCGTCCTCCAAGCATTATTCCGTTTTTACTTAATACTCTAGATCCATGTTGGATAGCGGTCGATGTGTGGAGTAATAGTAGTAGATGCAGATAGGATTCGGTCTACTTGTTTATGGACATGATGCCTATATACATGATCATTGCCGTGAATAAATATTGCATAACTATGCACTTTTCTATCAATTGCCCAACAGTAGTTTGTTTACCCACCGTATGCCTTCTTCGAGAGAGAAGCCTCTAGCAAACACTATGCCTCCCCCGGGTCTCCTCACAAATATATTTACAAAAACTCTAAATACCTTGCTGCCATTATTTACTTTCTTTTTATTTACAATTTATATTTATCAAATTATCTATCTATCACTACTTATCGCTTGCAAGTAACGAGTTCAAGGGGATGGAGAACCCTCTTGCCCGTGTTGGGTGCAAGTGTCTGCTCTTTTGTGTGTAGGCGATGAAGACGGGAATTTGCATGATTCTCCTATTGGTTCGATAACCTTGGTTCTCACTGAGGGAAATACTTACCTTTGCTTTGTTGCATCATCCCCCCCCCCTCTTCGAGGAAAATCCCAACGCAGTTTACAAGTATTAGGAAGGATTTCTGGCGCCGTTGCCGGGGAGCATCATCAAATTCCTATCAAGTACCTACTCACAAATTATCATTCACTTGTTCAACTTTTTATTTGTTGTTATATTTTGGTTGCTATAAAAATCAAAAATACAAAAATATTTATCATTACTAGTTTACTTGCTTCGCTTGTTACTTTGCTTACTTGAAGTTGCTATCATGTCTGAATTTAAATTAGTGGTGCTTCTCCCTCTAGTGGGGAAGCTTTTGATTATACAACTTCACCATTTAATGAGAATGATCAAATAAATTTTGATGAAGTTGCTAAAGAAAAACTCAATAACCTTGCAGACGATGATCCTTCTAAGGGAGAACCTATTATGCAAACAAACAAATTCCGCATAGGTAGTGGTAACATTATTGGGAAAAGTGTAATTCAAGACTTTTTCACGTGTGCTGGCTCATTACCCTTGATAGGAGGATCCATTCTTACTAGAACAATCAGTTATGCGGATGCTATATCTTTGTTTATAGTTCAATTGGAAAGACAATTCGTGCATATGCATCCTTTTATACAATGGTTGTTTCTAGAATTCTCTAATATCCAGGATGCCTCTACTAAATGTCTAGCTACAATATTTCTAGTTCATGAATTTAATCACATCATGCAAGAAGCTAGAGAAATATTAGCTCATTATAGAGTTAATGGTGAGTGCACACCAATAGAGGGAATCCTTTATGATTTGGAAGAAATAAGGAAATAAAGATCAACGAATTATGTTGCTTATAATGAAAATCTTAGAAGAAGAGTTCCACCTAATGTCTTAGTTGATAAAATTTCTGAACACAATGATCAATTTGTCATACAAAATCTTGGAATGGTTCATGTGCTTGAGAGAGAATAATGGAAGTACCTTTATGGGAACTAATATAATGAGGAGTTGGTCATTACTTATGAAAAGCCAAAGGAGGAGCCCTCTCCTCCTCCTCCTCCTGAAATAGATCTCCCAGACCCTTGTGTTGTGACATTCAGTCCCTTCAATTATTTTTGCTTGCCCGTTAGAAAACATGATGCCAAAAGAAGGGAATATGATTATATCAATATGGATCTTCCTCGTGACTATTACAACACTTGATATTGTGCATTATGCCTCGCTAGGGGCATAAAACAATAGCGCTTGTTGGGAGGCAACCCAAAAGTTATCGTTAATTTTTGTTTTTACTTTCTGTCATGGTGTGATAACATGATGATTTCTACTGTAATGATTGTGTTTTTATGTTTAAATTAGTGTTTGTGCCAAGTAAAGCCTTGGGGATGACTTGAATGATTATTAGAATTGATACGGTGCAGAAACAGAAACTTTTGCGTCTAGTGCAAAATTTCCGTGAGTTTACTGGAACGTCTTTCGATCTGAATTTTTTTACATAGTATTGGTATACAAATTACCCAGTTTCTCATAATTTTTCAGAATTTTTGGAGTTACAGAAGTATGGTGATTGCGCAGACCATTATAGACTGTTCTGTTTTAGACAGATTCTGTTTGTGCTTGCATAGTTTGCTTGTTTTGATGATGTTGTGGATTGTAACGGGGGGTATAAACCATGGGTAAGTTAGAATACAGTACCTTATGCAATAATTAAATATGAATCTATTTATGACAGTACCTAAAGTTTTTGATTTACCTATCATACTAACTGAGCTCACGAGTTTTCTGTTGAGTTGTTTGCTGAAGTTTTCATGTTTTGGGTGCTATCACGATGGATGAAGGAATAAGGAGCGGCAAAGAGCCTCAGCTTGGGTATTCCCAAGTCACCCAAGGTATATTCTAGGAAGACTCAAGCGTTTAAGATTGGGGATGCCCCGGAAGGCATCCCCTGTTTCGTCTCAATCCATCAGTATGTCACTCGGAGCTACGTTTTTATTCATCACATGATATGTGTTTTGCTTGGAGCATCGTATGTTTTAGTTTTCTTTTGTTTTAGTTTTACACAATCATTGTTTGCTGGACACACCTACTTGAGAGAGACACATGCTCACCATAATTTGTTATGATACTCTATGTGCTTCACTTACATCTTTTGAGCTAAGCAGTTGCTCTAGTGCTTCACTTATATTTTTTAGAGCACGGTGGCATATAGATTTTATAGAAATTATTGCACTCTCGTTCTTCACTTAAATATGTTTGTGATTCTAATATAGTGACGGTAATTTACATGGGTTATAAGACTAGTCCAAAAATAATAGGTATTCAAGGAGTGCATAATCACAACCTTCATGTAGCACATAAAAGAGAACTTGTGGGTTAAGGATATTGATGTGGTAATATGAAAGGACGTGATTGCATGGTTGTTGGTAGTAGAAATATTGATAGTTAAAGGGTGTTAATTTTTTGTTCATCTAAATATTGGTTATGGCATGGTGATGATGTGTGCGCATTCTTATTCCTCATTGAAAACCTAGTGTTGTTAGGTCGAGGGCGCGCGATGGTTAACTCCTACGAACCTCCTCCCTAGGGGCATGGGAGTAGTACTTTGCTTCGAGAGAGCTAATAAAGCTTTGCAATAAGTATGTGAGTTCTTTATGACTAATGTGAATCCATGGATGTACGCGCACTCACCTTTTCATAGTATGCTAGCCTCTTCGGTATCGTGCATTAACCATTCTCACCTCGAGGATCGGTGCATCCAAACCCCGTGACATGATATGCTTTGTTGCACATAAGCCTCCTTATATCTTCCTCAAAACAGCCACCATACCTACCTAACATGGCATTTCCATAACCGTTCCGAGATATATTGCCATGCGACTTCCACCGTTACATCATATGACTTGTGCACTCATTGTCATATTGCTTTGCGTGATCATGTAGCTGACATAATATTTGTGGAAAAGGCACTGTTCATCATTTTTTACATGTTACGCTAGATCATTGCACATCCTGGTACAATGCCAGAGGCATCCATATAGAGTCATATTGTTTAGTAGTTTTTCGTATCGAGTTGTAAGTAAATAAAAGTGTGATGATTATCATTATTAGAGCACTGTCTCAATGAGGAAAGGATGATGGAGACAATGATTCCCCCACAAGTCGAGATGAGACTCCGGACGGAAAAAAAGAAAAAAATAGAAAAAGAAAAAAAGAAAAAAAGAAAGAAAGAAAGAAAAAAAAGAAATAAGTGAGAGATAAAGATAGAAGGGATAATGCTACTACCTCCTTTTCCACACTTGTACTTAGAGAAACACCATGTTTTTCATATAGAGAGTCTCATGTTTTGTCATTTCATATACTATTGGGAATTTTTCATTAGGGAACTTGGCTTGTATATTCCGATGACGGGCTTCCTCAAATGCCCGAGGTTTTTATGAGCAAGCAAGTTGGATGCACACCCACTTAGTTTTATTTGAGCTTTCATACACTTATAGCTCTAGTGCATCCGACATAACAAAATCTCAAAGGGAAAGATTCAATTCATCACAACAAGATAGCAAGGAACACCATATGATCCAACTATATTAACAAAGCCCGTGATACATCAAGATCGTGCCATCTCAAGAACACGAGAGAGAGAGAGAGATTAAACACATAGCTACTGGTACATACCCTCAGCCCCGAGGGTGAACTACTCCCTCCTTGTCATGGCCTCCGCCGGGATGATGAACATGGCCACCGGTGATGATTTCCCCTCTCCGGCAGGGTACTGGAAAGGCTCCAGATGGTTTTTTCTTCGATACAGAGAGTTGCGACGGCGGAGCGGAAGTTCTAGGTTAACATTTGGAGGTTTCTGTATATATAGGATTTTTCAGCGTTGGGAACACGCCAAACGGAGCCACGTGGGCCCCAACACACAACAGGGCGCGGCCAGGGGGGTGACCACGCCCTGTTGCCTCGTGGTCCACAGGTGGCTCTCCTCTAATGGTTCTTCGCTCCAATTTTTCTCATATGTTCAAGAAAAAATCGTCAAAAAGTTTCGGGCGATTCCGAGAACTTTCATTTTCTGCACAAAAAACAACACCACGGTAATTCTGCTGAAAACAGCATCAGTCCGGGTTAGTTCTAAATAAATCATAAAAACTGCATCAAAGCCATATAAAAGTATTATAAACATAGGAAAATATGGCATGCATACGTCATAAATTATCGATACGTTAGAGACGTATCAGCATCCCCAAGCTTAATTCCTACTCGTCCTCGGGTAGGTAAATGATAAAAGAAATAATTTATGACGTGTGAATGCTTAGCATAATGTATAATATTGATCAAGGATAATTTGAGCCACTTTTCTAGCATCATCACCAGCAAGTATTTCTCATAAAACTTCCCATGATCAAGTAGCAAGTTATTCACATGTTATGGTTCAAACAATGCATTCTCTTGAAACTTAACAACCTATGTTCTTAGTCATCAAACAATTTCAATTCATTATCAAGTCTAAGTAAGAGCTCCACATACTCCATTATCATATAATATTCTATGATTGCTAATACTCAAAGCACATTTTTAGAACAAATAACATCCATCGAACACAGAGAAAGATAGGGGCTTAATGTTTCGGCTCCCAACATACTTATCATAAAGATAATTGTCAACAATAATGAATCATGATCAAATATATTTGACTGGATATATGTGTTTGGATCCTTCCCCACCACATGATGCTTGCCAACTAATAGATTGAGGTTGGAATAAGAAGTTGACTCAACAAGAAAAATAAATGACATGAAAGGAAATAGATTTTCCCTTCGTAGAGGGAAGCAGGGATTTGCAGAGGTGCCAGAGCTCAATGTTTTAAAACAGAGATGAATATGTAATTTTGAGCGGTATACTTTTCCTGTTAACGTCACAACAGAGTTTGCAATATTTTCCATGCTAAACACATTATTGGTGCTTCCCAAACAGGATTGAAATTTTACTCCCCCTCAACCATTCGAATACATTCCATGGTTGGCCGAATCCACGGTTGCCCTCGAAACCATCAACTTTCTAGGGGGAGTTCTTGTTTATTTATTTTTGTATTATGTAGGACTGGGAATCCTTTTTACCAGCCTCTCTCGTGCAATGGCAAGTGAATAAACATTATCTCTAGAATAACCTGTTTAGCATGGAAGATAATGACCGCCCCGTCGCTGCATGACCGGTACAAGCACACAAAACAGATGTTTATTTGAATGTTTAGAGGTGGCATATGCAAATTTACTTGGAATGGCAGCGAAATACCATATATAGGTAGGTATGGTGGACTCTCATGAAAGAAACTTGGCTCAGGGATTTTGATGCACAAGTAGTATCTCTACTTAGTACGAAGTTTTGGCTAGCAAAATGTTCTAAACAAGCACCACATGTTGGAGGATCCATAACAATATAACTTCTATGCAAATATACCCAAACATAACCATTACGTTGTCTTCCTTGGCCAACTTCAACTATTTGAATCAAGGTTGAAAAATAATTAATGGGTATTCACAATCATAAAAGATGTCCAAGATAATATATTTGTATGTGAAATTTCTCTTTCTTATACTAATCATTCATGTATATGACCAATATTGTGATTGTCAAACTTCAATGTATTTTACTTTCTAAACCCAATGTGAACCTGCTACTAAGAATATAGCACATTGATAATTTCAGATTTATGAAATTCCATTCATTCAAAATTTACTCTTAAGATATAAGTGAAGCACAATAGTAAACATCAAACTACTCTCAAAAGATACACGTGAAGATTAGTGAGTAGTCAAACAATTAAGTAGCTATAACAATTTAGGTTCAAAATAGGCTAGCCGATAGTTGTTGATGAAGAGAGGTGGGATGCGTAGCATCCCCAAGCTTAGATGCTTGAGACTTCTTGCAATATTTACTTGGGGAGCCTTGGGCATCCCCAAGCTTGAGTTCTTGTGTCTCCTTAATTCCTCTCATTTCACGGTATCACCTAGGTTTCAAAAACTTCATCCACCCAAAACTTGAAAAGAACTCGTGAGATAGGTTAGTGCATATAAAAATAAATCAACACTTTATGTACTACCAAGGCAAGTTGCATGATAATATTCAAACATTATCTACTGTATACTATCATTTCCACAATTTATATCTACCAATATAAGTCATGAAAACTATAGAAGAAGTAGATAACAAAACTATGACAACAACTTGTCTAGACGGGACAGTCTGTAGCAATTAATTTACAAAGTATACTTCTGTAACTCTAAAAATTTAGGACATTATAAAAACAGTATATGAAAATACTTTGTAAAAAATTCAGAAACTTTCCACGTTCCAGTAAAATATGAAAATTCAAACACTACATCACAAGTTTCTGTTTTTATATAGCACACATCAACATGTAATTCAAGCATCCTAAAAGGCAATTCTTGGAACTTTTTATTGAAAAAAAGATTATAAATAACTTAAAGAAAAGTTTAACAAAATAACATGACGCTCCAAGCAAAACTCATATTATGTGATGAATACAAATATAGCTCTAAGTAAGATATACCGATAGTGTTGAAAACGAAAGAGGGGATGCCTTCCGGGGCATCCCCAAGCTTAGAAGCTTGAGTCTTCCTTGGATATTACCTTGGGTGTGCCTTGGGCATCCCCAAGTTTAGGTTCTTTCGTTCCTTATTCTCCTCATGTCGGCGTCTCACCAAAAACTTGAAAACTTCAATCACACAAAACTTAACGGAACTTCGTAAGATGGGTTAGTGTAATAAAGATAGATCATTCACTTAGGTACTGTCAAGACAAGATTCATAATTGTTCTCACATAATACCTAATTTATTATATAATTCCCATAATTTATACCACTAAATATAAGCTATGGAAACACTAAAACAAGCAAACTATGCATGCAAAACAGAATCTGTCAAAAACAAAACAGTCTGTGAAGATCTGAATCAAATCCATATTTACCTATCTCTAAAAATTATAAAAAATTAGGTCAAAGCATAGGATTTTCATAGAAAAATGTGTAAAAATTTCAGAATCTTTTGACTCTCCAGTAAAATCTCAGAAATTCTGCACTGGACGTAAAAGTTTCTGTTTTTGCACAGAATCAAATTAACAAGTATCCACACTATCCCAAAGGCTTTACTTGGCACTTTATTGAAATACAAGAAACAAAAAATGATTGCTATAGTATCTTAATCATGCGAACACACAAAAATAGAAAGTATAAGTGTTGGGTTGTCTCCCAACAAGCGCTTTTCTTTAAAGCCTTTTAGCTAGGCATGATGATTTCAATGATGCTCACATAGGAATAGTATTTGAAACATGCAAAAGAGCGTCATGGATCACATTAAAAGCACATTTAAGTCTAATCCATTTCCTACGCATAGGGATTTTGTGAGCACACAATATATTGGGGCAAGATTCAACTAGCATAGGAAGGCAAAACAAGCATATCTTCAAGATTTTCAACACATAGGGAGGAAACTTGATATTATTGCAATTCCTACAAGCATATGTTCCTCCCTCATAATAATTTTCAGTATCATCATGAAGGAATTCCACAATGTAACTATGACATAAATTATTCTAATCATTATCCACAAGCATAGAATTTTCGTTATTCTCCACATAAGCAATTTTCTTCTCATTCATAGTAGTGGGAGCAAACTCAACAAAATAAGTATCATGAGACCCTTGATTGACATAACCACTTTGAATATTAAAATCATGATGACAAGTTTCATGGTTATAATTACTATTTTTGGCATACATATCATCACCATAATCATCATAGATAGGAGGCATGCCATTATTAATATAAATTTTCACATCAAAACTTGGGGGACTAAAAATACCATCTTCATCAAACATAACATCCCCAAGCTTGTGGCTTTGCATATCATTAGCATCATGGATATTTATAAAATTCATACTAGCAAAATTGAAATCATGCTCATCATTCAAGGAATTCTCATTAAGTATTTTCACAAATTCTTCCTCTACCAATTGAGCACAATTTTTTGAACCATCATTTTCACGAAAGACATTATAAAGACGAAACAATTGGGGCAACCTAATCTCCATTTTTTTGTAGTTTTTCTTTTATAATCCAAACTAGTGATAAAAAGAAACTAAAAGATTTAATTGCAAGATCTAAAGATATACCTTCAAGCACTCACCTCCCCGGCAACGGCGCCAGAAAAGAGCTTGATGTCTACTACACAACTTTATTCTTGTAAACTCTGTTGGGCTTCCAAGCGCGGAGTTTTGTAGGAGAGTAGCAATTTTCCCTCAAGTGGATGACCTAAGCTTTATCAATTTGTAGGAGGTGTAGGATGAAGATGGTCTCTCTCGAATAACACTGCAATCAAATACAAGAAATCTCTTTTGTCCCCAACACACCCAATACAATGGTAAATTGTATAGGTGCGGTGAAGAGATGGTGATAAAAATGCAATATGGATGGTAGATATAGGTTTTTGTAATCTGAAATATAAAAACAGCAAGGTAACAAGTAGTAAACAGCGAGCAAAACGGTATATCAATGCTTGGAAACAAGGCCTAGGGTTCATACTTTCACTAGTGCAATCTCCCAACAATGCTAACATAGTTGAATCATATAACCATCCCTCAACATGCAACAAAGAATCACTCCAAAGTTCATAAGTAGCGGAGAACATAAGATGAAATTGGTTTAGGTAGTAGAGCCACCTCAAAGTTATTCTTTTCGATCAATATTTTGAGCTATTCCTATAAGTGTCACAAACAGCCCTAGAGTTCGTACTAAAATAACACCAATGATACATATCAATCAACCCTAATTTCACCTAGATACTCCAATGTCACCTCATGTATCCGTGGGTAAATTATGCGACATGCATCAAACAGTTCAGATCTATCATATTCAATCCAACACAGAGAACTTCATGGAGCACTCCCAAGATTTCTATGGGAGAAAGTAGTATGAAAACATGTAATCAACCCCTATGCATAGATCCCCAAGGTCACCGGAATCCGCAAGTTGATGCCATAACCTATATCAAGTGAATCAATAGAATACCCCCATTGTCACTAGGGTATCCACATGCAAGACATACATAAGGTAATCTCAAATCCAATATTCAATCCGATATAACAAAATCTCAAAGGGAAAGATTCAATTCATCATAACAAGATAGCAAGGAACACCATATGATCCAATTATATTAACAAAGCCCGTGATACATCAAGAACACGAGAGAGAGAGAGAGAGATTAAACACATAGCTACTGGTACATACCCTTAGCCCCGAGGGTGAACTACTCCCTCCTCGTTATGGCCTCCGCCGGGATGATGAAGATGGCCACCGGTGATGATTTCCCCTCTCCGACAAGGTTTTTCTTTGATACAGAGAGTTGCGGCGACGGAGCAGAAATTTTAGGTTAAATTTTGGAGGTTTCTGTACATATAGGATTTTTCAGCGTTGGAAACACGCCAAATGGAGCCACGTGGGCCCCAGCACACAACAGGGCGCGGCCAGGGGGTGGCTGCGCCATGTTGCCTTGTGGCCCACAGGTGGCTCTCCTCTAGTGGTTCTTCGCTCCAATATTGCTCATATGTTCCAGAAAAAATCATCAAAAAATTTCGGGCAATTCCGAGAACTTTCATTTTTTGCACAAAAAAAACACCACGGTAATTCTGCTGAAAACAGCGTCAGTCCGGGTTAGTTCTAAATAAATTGTACAAAGTGCATTAAAGCCATATAAAAGTATTGCAAACATAGGCAAATATGGCAAGAAACTTCATAAAATATCGATACATTGGAGACGTATCAGCCGCGCCCTGATAGCTTGGGGCCACCTCCCCGCTCTCTAGCCCTCGTTCTCTGGCCTATAAATCACATATAATCCAAAAACCCTAGAGAGCCTCCCGAAACAGTTTTTCCACCGTCGCAAGTCTCTGTTCTGCCGTCTGCCCATTTGGAGCCCTATTCCGTTGCCCTGCCGGAGGGGGGATCGATCATGCAGGGCCTCTACATCAACCTTGCCGCTCCCATGGTGATGTGTGAGTAGTTCACCGCACACCTATGGGTCCGTAGTTAGTACCTAGGTGGATATCTCTCTCTCTATGTTCTTCATTGCCAAGATCACCGTGATTCCCACGGTGATCTATCTTATGTAATCAATCTTTGTGGTGTGTTTATTGGGATCCGATTAATTGTGGGTTTATGTTTAGATTATTCATGAAACGATATTGAATACTTGCTGGTATTTTATTTGCATGATTGTTATATCTTCGTAATGCTCTCCGATCTATCGGTTTGGTTTGGCCAACTAGATTGATTTATCTTCAAGTGGGATGGTGCGTTGTAGTGGGTTCAATCTTGTAGTGCTCAGTCCCAGTGGCAGAAAAGGACATGACAAGTATTGTATTGCAGCGACTAAGGGTAAAACGATGGGGTTTATTCATATTGATTGGATTTACTTTGTCTACATCATGTCATCGTCCTCCAAGCATTACTCCGTTTTTACTTAATACTCTAGATGCATGATGGATAGTGGTCGATGGGTGGAGTAATAGTAGTAGATGCAGGCAGGAGTCGGTCTACTTGTTTATGGATGTGATGCCTATATACATGATCATGGTCGTGAATAAATATTGCATAACTATGCACTTTTCTATCAATTGCCCAACAGTAATTTGTTTACCCACCGTATGCCTTCTTCGAGAGAGAAGCCTCTAGCAAACACTATGGCCCCCGGGTCTCCTCACAAATATATTTACAAAAAATCTAAATACCTTGCTGCCATTATTTACTTTCTATTTATTTACAATTTATATAAATCAAATTATCTATCTATCACTACTTATCTCTTGCAAGTAACGAGTTCAAGGGGATTGACAACCCTCTTGCCCGCGTTGGGTGCAAGTGTTTGCTCTTTTGTGCGTAGGCGCTAAAGACGGGAATTTGCGTGGTTCTCCTATTGGTTCGATAACCTTTGTTCTCACTGAGGGAAATACTTACCTTTGCTTTGCTGTATCATCCCCTCCTATCCGGGGAAAATCCCAACGCAGTTTATAAGTACCAGCTGATAGTGATGGTGCCTCTGCAGCCCGGGAGCTTGACAGTGTTGTAGGCATGATAAGTCACTGCCATGAACTTGGCGAGCGCAGGATAGCCCAAGATGGCGTTGTAGGGAAGGCCAATGTGCACCACGTCAAAGTCAATGAGCTCGGTGTGGTAGTTCTTGCAGTTGTCGAAGTTGGCAGGAATATGCACTTGCCCCAAGGGTAGGGTGGATCCATCAGTCACGCCTGAGAAGGGCCTCGTCAGCATCAGGCACTCGCAGGGCACTTGAAGCACCTCGAAGATCTCTACGGAGAGTACATTGAGGCCTGAGACGCCATCGATGAGCGTCTTGGGGATGGCGACGTTGTTGATGGTGGGTGTGCACAGCAGAGGGATCGTCCCCACAGCCCTTGTGGACTTGGGGTGGTCGGTGGAGTCGAAGGAGATCGGGAATGGCAACCACTTGAGGGGCCTGGAGACCTCAACTCCGGGGAGGGCAGCATTAACCTCGCGGAAGAATTTCTTGAAGTGGCGGTTGGAGGCAGGAGCCTGGGCTCCTCCAAGGATGCACGCCACCTGATGAGGCTCCTGGTAGGCCCCAACGTCTTCATCAGGCAAGTTGTTCCTCTCGGTGCACGGCGGGGCAGCATTGTCTTGAGGAGGATTGGCATGCTGAGGCTGGTTCCGCCAGCCCTGCCGATAGTTGTTGTTGTTGCCGTTGCGGTCAGCTGCGGTCTTTCCAGCGGCCACTGTTGTGGCCTCTACTACGGTCATTGCGGTCGTTGCGCGTAACCTGGCAATCCCGTTGGAGCATTTTGAGCTCGTGGCAGTCCTCGGTGCGGGGAGTGTTCATGTTGTGGAAGGCGCAGGTAGGGCGGCCGTCTTTCCTGGGCGCAGGCTCATCATGATCGCACCCACACTTCTGCTCAGGCTCTGCTGCAAGCACAACAGGGCCCTTGCGCTTGGCGTCCTTGTTCTTGGCCTTGGCAACGTCGAAGGCTGTGTGTGGATCCTAGTGGGCGAAGAGGCGACCCTCCTCAGCCTTGGCGCATCGATCGGCGAGGTCAAAGAGTGTGGAGATGGCGTCGAGCTCGTCATTGATGGCGAGCTTCTCGTGCATCTTGACGTCCCTGATGCCCGAGGAGAACAGAGATAATTGCAGCATCAGAGGCAAGCGGAATCTTGTTGTGCACCTGGCTGAAGCACTGAATATATTTGCGAAGGGTGTCGCCAGGCTGCTGGCGCACGACGCGCAGGTCGTTGAGCGTGAGGGGACGCTCGTACGTACCCTTGAAGTTGGAGAGGAACTGCACACAAAGCTCAGACCATGAAGAGATGGAGCCCTCGGGGAGGTTCATCAGCCATGAGCGCGCCGCGTCCTTGAGGGCCATAGGTAACCAGTTCGCCATGATCTTGTCGTTACCGCCCACGGCTTTGATGTCGATGGTGTAGAGCTGTAGGAAATCCATTGGGTTGGGGCGCCATCGTAGCGAGGAGGTAGCTCTGGCTTGAAAGGCATGGGCCATGATACGTCTCCAACGTATCCACTTTTCCAAACTCTTTTGCCCTTGTTTTGGACTCTAATTTGCATGATTTGAATGGAACTAACCTGGACTGACGCGGTTTTCAGCAGAATTGCCTTGGTGTTATTTTTGTGCAGAAATAAAAGTTCTCGGATTGACCTAAAAATTTACGGAGAATATTTTTGGAATTAATAAAAATATTGGCGAAAGAATCAACCGGAGAGGGGCTACCACCTGGCCACAAGCCAGGGGGGCGCCCCCCCCCTAGGGCACGCCCCCCTGTCTTGTGGGGGCCCTGTGGCTCCTCCGACCTCCAATCCAACTCTATATAACCCTATTTGCGGAGAAAAAAATCAGAGAGAAGAGTTCATCGTGTTTTACGATACGGAGCCGCCGCCACCTCCTGTTCTTCCTCGGGAGGGTAGATTTGGAGTCTGATTTGGGCTCCGGAGAGGGGAAATCGACGCCGTCATCATCACTAACCATCCTTCATCACCAAATTCATGATGCTCTCCGCCGTTCATGAGTAATTCCATCGTAGGCTTGCTGGACGGTGATGGGTTGGATGAGATTTACCATGTAATCGAGTTAGTTTGGTTAGGGTTTGATCCCTAGTATCCACTATGTTCTGAGATTGATGTTGCTATGACTTTGCTATGCTTAATGCTTGTCACTAGGGCCCGAGTGCCATGATTTCAGATCTGAACCTATTATGTTTTCATGAATATATATGTGTTCTTGATCCTATCTTGCAAGTTGTAGACACCTATTACAAGTTATGATCCGCATCCCCCAGGGTGACAATAACTGGGATTCTTTCCGGTGATTACCGTAGTTTGAGGAGTTCATGTATTCACTAAGTGCTAATGCTTTGGTCCGGTTCTCTATTAAAGGGAGGCCTTAATATCCCTTAGTTTCCATTAGGACCCCGCTACCACGGGAGGGTAGGACAAAAGATGTCATGCAAGTTCTTTTCCATAAGCACGTATGACTATATATGGAATACATGCCTACATTACATTGATGAATTGGAGCTAGTTCTGTGTCACCCTATGTTATAACCATTGCATGATGAATGCCATCCAACATAATTATCCATCACTGATCCATTGCCTACGAGCTTTTCACATATTGATCTTTGCTAAGTTACTTTTCCGTTGCTACTGTTACAATCACTACAACTGCTACTGTCACTTTGCCATTGTTACCGTTACTTCCATACTGCTTTGCTACTGAATACTTTGCTGCAGATATTAAGTCTTTGAGGTGTGGTTGAATTGACAACCTCAGCTGTTAATACTCGAGAATATTCTTTGGCTCCCCTTGTGTCGAATCAATAAATTTGGGTTGAATACTCTACCCTCGAAAACTGTTGCGGCCCCCTATACTTCTGGGTTATCAAGACCTTTTTCTGGCGCCGTTGCCGGGGAGCATAGCTCTATTCTCTGAGTCACTTGGAATTTATATCTGTTGATCACTATGAAGAATTTGAAAGACACTAAAACCAAGATCTACCCCTCAACTACGAGGACAGGTAAGGAACTGCCATCTAGCTCTGCACTTGATTCACCTTCTGTTATGAGTAAATTTGCGACACCACGACCTGCTATTGATTCCAATATGTCGCAAGTAATTGATGATGCTACTTCTGCTATGCATGATGCTTATGATGATACTTTGCTTGATACTACTATGCCACTGGGTGAATTTCTTGATGAACAAATTGCTAGAGTGAATGCTGAAACTGATGATATTTTTGAATCTGATGAAATTATTGAAACTGAACGCTATGAGACACCTACTAGACCTAGTTCTCCTAGATATGAATTGCCTGATATACCTAAGGGTTATGTTATGGAAGGAGAGGTAGCTAGGGACTTTCTTGCTTGTAAGGATAGAGATGATCTTAAGAAATTACTATGCAAGTGGAAAGAAAAATCTTTGAATGCTAGAATGAAATATGATCCCAAGTTTGCTACTTCACCTATCTTTGTTACTGATAAGGATTATGAATTCTCTGTCGATCCTGAGTTAATTACTTTGGTAGAATCTGATCCTTTCCATGGCTATGAATCTGAAACTATTGTGGCACATCTTACTAAGTTGAATGATATAGCCACCCTATTCACTCATGAGAAAAAAATTCGCTATTACTATATTCTTAAGTTGTTTCCTTTCTCATTAAAGGGTGATGCTAAGATATGGTTTAATTCTCTTGCTCCTGGTTGTGTGCGTAGTCCCCAGGATATGATATATTACTTCTCTGAAAAATATTTTCCTGCCCATAAGAAACAAGCTGCCTTGCAGGAAATATTTAACTTTGTGCAAATTGAAGAAGAGAGTCTCCCACAAGCTTGGGGGAGGCTTCTCCAATTACTTAATTCTTTGCCTGATCACCCTCTCAAGAAAAATGAAATACTTGATATCTTTTATAATGGACTAACCGATGCTTCTAGGGACCACCTAGATAGTTGCGCTGGTTGTGTTTTCAGGGAACGAACTGTTGAACAAGCTGGAATACTATTGAATAATATATTGAGCAATGATAATGATTGGGCTATTCCTGAACCACCTCCAAAGCCAACTCCGAAGAAAAGAGGTATTCTATTTCTCAGTCCTGAAGATATGCAGGAGGCAAAGAAATCTATGAAGGAAAAAGGTATTAAAGCTGAAGATGTCAAGAATCTACCACCTATTGAAGAAATACATGGTCTTGATAACCCGACACAGGTAGTAGAGGTAAATTCCCTCCGTAGATTTGATGAAGGTGATATTCCTTATAATAAGTCTGCTAGCCAATGCTTGGATGAATTTGATAACTTTATTGTTAAGCAAGAAAATTTCAATGCTTATGTTAGTAGACAACTAAAACATAATGCTTACATGCTTGATCGCTTAGGTGATTATATGAGTAGAACTGTTAATGATCTTAAGCTTATTAGTAAACATGCTTCTATGGTAACTACTCAAGTAGAGCAAGTACTTAAGGCTCAGAATGATTTGCTTAATGAGATGATTAGTAAGAACAATGATCATTCTGTTAGAGTTGTGACTAGAGGTGGTAGAATGACTTAGGAACCTTTGTATCCTGAGGGCCATCCTAAGAGAATTGAGCAAGATTCTTAGAGAGTTAATACTGATGCACCTGGTCATTCTAATAAGAGGAAAAAGAATGACGATAGGACTTTGCATGCTGCTAGTGAACCTGTTATTGATTCACATGAAAACCCAAATGATATTTCTATTTCTGATGTTGAGACACAATCTGGTAATGAACATGAGCCTAGTGATAATATTAATGATGATGTTCATGTTTATGCTCAACCTAGTAATCATAATGATGTGGAGATTGAACCTGCTGTTGATCTTGATAACCCACAACCTAAGAATAAGAGATATGATAAAAGAGACTTTGTTGCTAGGAAGCATGGTAGAGAAAGAGAACCATGGGTTCAAAAACCCATGCCCTTTCCTCCTAAACCATCCAAGAAGAAGGATGATGAGGACTTTGAGCGCTTTGTTGAAATGCTTAGACCTATATTTTTGCGTATGCGCTTGACTGATATTCTGAAAATGTCTCCTTATGCTAAGTATATGAAAGATATTGTGACAAATAAAAGAAAGATACCGGAAGCTGAGATTTCCACCATGCTTGCTAACTATACTTTTAAAGGTGGAATACCAAAGAAACTAGGAGATCCCGGAGTACCTACTATACCATGCTCTATTAAAGGAAATTATGTTAAAACTGCTTTATGTGACCTTGGAGCTGGTGTTAGTGTTATGCCTTTCTCTTTATATCGTAGACTTGATTTGAATAAGTTGACACCTACTGAAATCTCCTTGCAAATGGCGGATAAATCAACTGCCTTACCCATCGGTATTTGCGAGGATGTGCCTGTTGTGGTTGCAAACGTTACTATGTTAACGGACTTTGTTATTCTTGATATTCCCGAGGACGACAGTATGTCGATCATCCTTGGTAGACCCTTTTTGAATACTGCAGGGGCTGTTATTGATTGCAACAAGGGCAATGTTACTTTTCATGTTAATGGTAATGAGCATACGGTACACTTTCCGAAGAAACAATCTCAAGTTCATAGTATCAACTCCATTGAAAAAATTCAACGATTATTATTGGAGACTTTGAATTCCCTCTCCCTACTGTCAAGAAGAAATATGACATACTTATTGTTGGGGATATGCATATCCCCATTGAGGTAACCTAGTGTTATTCGAAAATTCTCCGGTTCCGTGTCATTCGAAAAAAGTTTGTCAATAAGACTTGATCAACCTTATTGATGGATTCTTTTTGATGAGCATGAGATGTATGAATTTAGAAAGCACAACCTTCTGTACCCAACTTTTATTCTCTGCTCTTTAGTTTCATTTTAGTAAAAATGCTATTATTTCTCTGTTTTCTGATTTATCTGTGCAATAGAAAAATGACCTGAAAATAAAAGTCCTCGGAATGCCCTGAAAATTTAGTATGATTTTTTTGGGAATATTTAAGAATTTTTGGCACTGAGTACACATCAGGGGGCTGCACCAGTGGGCCACAAGCCTGCAGGGCACGCCCACCCCCTGGGCGCGCCCCCTGGCTTGTGGGTCCCACGTGGGGCCCCCTCACTTATTCCATCACCCATCCACTTCGTCTTCCTCCAGAAAAAATCCCACCATTGCTCAAACCCGTGTTCTAGCTCATCTTGCTGCCATTTTCGATCTCCTTGCTCAAAGCTCCATTTGCAAAACTGTTTTAGGGGACTGCTCATCGGTATGTGACTCCTCCAATGGTCCAGTTAGTTTTTGTTCTAGTGCTTTATATATTGCAAATTTTTGCTGCTGTGGTGACCCTGTTCTTGAGCTTGCATGTCAAATTTGTATGGTCCCTAGTAGTTTTGATGCATGATATAGCCTCTAGGCACTTGTGGGAGTAGTTGCTATAAGTTTTGTTGAGTTTTGTTCACCTTTATTTGGAGTCACTAAAATTTTCAGAATTATTTTTTCAGAGACAGAAAAAAATGTTAAGGAGAATATACCAAGGTGGTTCCTCGAGCAAGAAAGCCCCGAGACTCACGATACGTGAGCCCGACTTTGAACCACCGAGGGAAGCTCAAGTGCGGCCTTGTGAATGGCCGTCGAATCAATTCATGGCTCAAGCCGGTTTCAAGGAAGAGTTCAACGCATACATACAAAATGCTGGCCTTGAAGATTTCGTTTCAGACCAATGCAAGCAATATTATCAACTCACTGATTCCTTCGTGCGGAGGTTTGAATTTTCATCCAGGCGTAATAATCATTCTATTCTATTTAATCTTTATGATGAATCTTATACTATGGACTTAGAGGATTTCAACCGTGCATGCAAAATTCCACAATGGGGCAGCCATAGTGATCCTAACAAAACTGAATATAATGACTTTCTTGCTAGCATCACTGTGGGAGAAACTAGGAACATTACACAGGCTACCTTGGGGAGTATTCACTTTCCTGCCATACATTATTTTGCTCTCTTCATAGGTAGATGTATTAACGGTAAACATGACCATAGCCACCTTTGCGTACCTGATCTTAGTATCCTTAAAAGTGCAGTCGTGGGAGATAGACGATATAACTTATGGGCTATTATTGCTAGGTGGCTACATAAAAATGCTAAGGAAGGAGATTTCTTTGGCAGGATTTATGCCACTCGTGTAGCTAATTACCTTGGGGTACCCATAAGGGAGAATGATATTGAGTTACACCCTGCTTTTCTTGATTATGAGGCTATGGTGCGCTACCAATTTCTTGAGAAAAACGAACAATCCTTCCTGTACCAACTAATTTTTGATAGACAGCGTGTTGTCCATATTACCCTTCCTGCTCCTTCCTTCTTTAACTTTCAGGAAAAGCGGAGATACTTTATAACCAGAGAGGAGGCAAACGAGTACGAGAGAGAGGCAGAAGCCGCTCGCCTTCGCGCTGCAGCCGCTCAGGCAGTAGCTGTGGCAGCCCAGCACAACCCCAACTATGACTTTGGATACTATCCGGGCCAGCCATGGCCCTAGACCAACTTAGGCCAAAAGCCTAAGCTTGGGGGAGTACGTATTTCTCACCGACATTACATTCATGTTCACACATTCATTCCAGTTGTCGGTGTTCATACTTTTTCATTGTACCATCCATGGTAGTTTATTTCTTCTTTTTGCTTTCTTGTGTGTTTAATTAACCTTGAGAAAATCCAAAAAATTAGTTCTAGCTTTACCTTCTAGTTTGTTTAGTTGTAGTATTAAAAAAACCCAAAAAGATTTCTCGTTCTTCTTTTGCTTGTTGGGAGCTTTCCCGTGTAAATAGTTTTCCTTTCTTCTTTGGGTCGTAAGGAGAAGACCACGATGACATGTTGAGTGGCTCTCATATGCATTATTGTTTATCTATCAGAGAGCCCATATTACCTTGGCTTCTCCTTTGAGTTATTGCTTGCAGATTCCAGCTTAGTCCAATGCACGTGCACTCTTATTATTATTCACATCATTCGGTCGTGCAAGTGAAAGGCAATAATGACGATATATGATGAAGTGACTGAGATGGAGAAAAGCTGGTATGAACTCGACCTATTTTGTTTTTGTAAATATGATTAGCTCATCGTTCTGGATTCATCTCGTTATGGATTGAACATGTTTGCAATGACAATTAGAGATTATAGTTATTCATGCCATGCTTAATTAGCTAAGAGCGTATAATGGTTTGTCTTGAGTGCCAACATGCATAATAAAATGGTTGTGATGTAGTATGATAGAATGGTATCCTCCTCTGAATGATTCGAGTGGCTTGACTTGGCACATGTTCACGCATGTAGTTGAAACAAAACCAACATAGCCTCCACGATGTTTATGTTCATGGTAATTTATATCCTACTCATGCTTGCATTCAATGTCGGTTAATCTCAAAGCATGTTTATGACTGTTGTCGCTCTCTAGTTGTTCGCTTCCCAGTCTTCTGCTAGCCTTCACTTGTACTAAGCGGGAATGCTGCTTGTGCATCCATCTCCATAAAACCCAAAGTTGTTCCATATGAGTCCACCATACCTACCTATATACGGTATTTACCTGCCATTCCAAGTAAATTTGCATGTGCCATACTCTAAACCTTCAAATAAATATTCCGTTTTGTATGCCCGAATCGCTCATGTAGCGACTGGGGGCTGTCAGTATCTTCCATGATAGGTGGGTTATTCTCACGATATGTGTTGATTCACTATCACGAGAAAGTGGCTGGTATTCGGGATGCCCAGTTCCATGCTCTAAGTTAAATCAAAATATAATGAAACAAAACTCCCCCAGGATTGTTGTTTGTATGGACGGTACCCGTGGATTCGGCCCGCCGTGAAGTGTGATCGCTTGGTGTAGGGGGAGTAAATTTTTTTACTATTCTATTTGGGAACCGCCTATAATGTATCTAGCATGGAAGATATCGAGATCTCTTAGTTGTTATGTTGACAATGAAAGCATACCTCCCAAAATTATGATTCATCTCTGTTTTAAAAGCTCGAGCTCTGGCACCTCTGTAAATCAATGCTTCCCTCTGCGAAGGGCCTATCTATTTTATTTTTTTGTTGAGTCATCCTCCTCTTATAAAGAGCACCAGTTAGAGAGCACCTCTGTCATTTGTATGCTTTGTTATTAATTGATATTGAGTATGAGTGTGACTGGATCTCTTTTACCATGAATTACAATGTCTAGTCAGTCCTCGTTCTTCAGAGGTGCTCTGCATTTATGTTTTGCGGTCTCAGAAAGGGCTAGCGAGATACCATTATGTCATATTGTATCATGATTGTTTTGATAAGATTGTTGTCATCCGAGACTTATTATTATTGCTCGCTAGTTGATTATGCCATTGATATGAGTAAATGTGAGATTTAAATGTTATTGTGAATGTGGTTAGTCTATAATCTTTGTTGAAAACCTAAACATCAGTTAGACATATTTACAACAGCAAGATCAAACAGAGTTTGTAAAAGTTTTTCTTTATCACTTTCAGTTTATCAACTGAATTGCTTGAGGACAAGCAAAGGTTTAAGCTTGGGGGAGTTGATACGTCTCCAACGTATCCACTTTTCCAAACTCTTTTGCCCTTGTTTTGGACTCTAATTTGCATGATTTGAATGGAACTAACCCGGACTGACGCTGCTTTCAACAGAATTGCCTTGGTGTTATTTTTGTGCAGAAATAAAAGTTCTCGGATTGACCTGAAAATTTATGGAGAATATTTTTGGAATTAATAAAAAATATTGGCGAAAGAATCAACCGGAGAGGGGCCACCACCTGGCCACAAGCCAGGGGGGCGTCCCCCCCTAGGGCGTGCCCCCCTGTCTTGTGGGGCCCCTGTGGCTCCTCCGACCTCCAATCCAACTCTATATAACCCTATTTGCGGAGAAAAAAATCAGAGAGAAGAGTTCATCGTGTTTTACGATACGGAACCGCCGCCACCTCATGTTCTTCCTCGGGAGGGCAGATCTGGAGTCTGATTTGGGCTCCGGAGAGGGGAAATCGACGCCGTCGTCATCACCAACCATCCTTCATCACCAATTTCATGATGCTCTCCGCCGTTCGTGAGTAATTCCATCGTAGGCTTGCTGGACGGTGATGGGTTGGATGAGATTTACCATGTAATCGAGTTAGTTTGGTTAGGGTTTGATCCCTAGTATCCACTATGTTCTGAGATTGATGTTGCTATGACTTTGCTATGCTTAATGCTTGTCACTAGGGCCCGAGTGCCATGATTTCAGATCTGAACCTATTATGTTTTCATGAATATATATGTGTTCTTGATCCTATCTTGCAAGTTGTAGACACCTATTACAAGTTATGATCCGCATCCCCCAGGGTGACAATAACTGGGATTCTTTCCGGTGATTACCGTAGTTTGAGGAGTTCATGTATTCACTAAGTGCTAATGCTTTGGTCCGGTTCTCTATTAAAAGGAGGCCTTAATATCCCTTAGTTTCCATTAGGACCCCGCTGCCACGGGAGGGTAGGACAAAAGATGTCATGCAAGTTCTTTTCCATAAGCACGTATGACTATATATGGAATACATGCCTACATTACATTGATGAATTGGAGCTAGTTCTGTGTCACCCTATGTTATAACCGTTGCATGATGAATGCCATCCGACATAATTATCCATCACTGATCCATTGCCTACGAGCTTTTCACATATTGATCTTTGCTAAGTTACTTTTCCGTTGCTACTGTTACAATCACTACAACTGCTACTGTCACTTTGACATTGTTACAGTTACTTCCATACTGCTTTGCTACTGAATACTTTGCTACAGATATTAAGTCTTTCAGGTGTGGTTGAATTGACAACTCAGCTGCTAATACTCGAGAATATTCTTTGGCTCCCCTTGTGTCGAATCAATAAATTTGGGTTGAATACTCTACCCTCGAAAACTGTTGCGATCCCCTATACTTGTGGGTTATCAGGCCACACCACGCGGCGTAGCTCATGAGTGAAGGCACGATAGCCCCCACTGCTAGACGGACCGCCACCGGCGAGAGCGGCACGGTTCTGGTGCCCGGCCGCTGCGACGTCCTGGAGGGTGCGAGTCTGGCACTCACGCACGTCGGGGGATGCATGACAGATGATCTGGCAGCTGGGGTCTGCGCGGGGCGGTGAAGATGCTCCATGGGATGGCTCCGGTTGGCGTGCACGGTGGCGATGACCATCGTCGTCGCTGCGCGGAAGAGGTGGAGGAGGAGCATCTTGCCCTACCCTTGCACCATGTGACGCAGGAGGAGGCGGGGAGTGGGTGAGAACCGGAGCGTCTACGGCGATGTTGACAAGTTCGGTGATGCGCGCTAGCCACAGATCATAGCAGCCATGGTGGGCCGGTAGCACAGCAGCTCACGCGCCATGAGGAGCGCGGCCTGTGGAGCTGGCTGGCCATGGAGACTGTGTGAATCTTCTATAGTGATGCGTGCAGGCGGAGGGTTCGCCTGCACGGACGGGTGGACGAAGGAGGCCTGCACCTCCACAGCCGCGAGCTTGGTGGCGGCACGAGGATGCGTGCAACGATCGATGTTGATGATGGGCTTTGTGAGGACCACCCGGGCCCTGTGCACGCACCTCTCTTTGTGTGCCTCGGCCATTTCAACATCAAGCGAGGTCGAGGATGAAGATGCGAAAGCAGCTCCCCTACCTGGTGCGCCAAATGTTGGAGATTGGTTTTGGGCCTAAGGGAAACCCTCCAAGAACCCTGGTTCGAACACTGGGCAGCGCTTCGCAATCTACCACCTCACCACGACCACGGCGAGGCTACACACACATAACACAAGAAAGACACGTGGGTTTACCCAGGTTCGGGCCACCGTGTGGTGTAAAACCCTACTCCTGCTTTGTTGATTTGATCTCAAGGTTTCACAAGCGTTACAAGCTCAAGGTGGAGGAAGGCTTCCAGGAAGAGCAAGCGCTCAATGATTGAATGGTCTATGGGTCGATCTTCTCTCTGAGGGTAGTTGTGTCCCTCTTACCTTTGCCTTGGTCCTCTTTCCCCAAAAATATTGGTGGGAAAAGGGCAACCACATGGTGGCAATTCAAAGGGGGACAAGCGCCCAGTCCATCCTGACAAAAGGTGGTCTTCACTCTGCAAAGGCGCTGTCCATGATGCACTCGTGGGCTCGCTGATGACGCCCGTCTTGGTGGGCAGCGTCACATTGGTCTCCTTGCACTGAAACGGTTATCCTTGGGGCTCTCCTTGGAGAAGGACAACAGCTTGCTACCCTTTTATCACAGAAGAGGAAAGGTTCCCTGTCCGCACCCGCTGGCGCGGTCCTTGCCGCCTCTGCCAGCGCTGGACGTCACACACGTGGCGATCACGTGACCGCGCGACCAGCGCCACACGGTCCCTCGAGGCAAAGGGCTTCACGGAAGCCAACCTTGCAGAGGGAAGCCTTGCGGGGCCAGTGCCTCACGAGATGGCTCAGGCTTTGAAAGCCTCGAAATGGGCCGCTCCTAGAATCGGCCCCTCCGAGTGTCGTTGACTGGGCCGCCAGCAGATGGGCCGTGGTACCCTGGTATCCACTGGATCGGCACAAACCTTGGAGGTTGTAATGAGATGAATAATGCATATGAATGATACGTCTCCAACGTATCGATAATTTATGAAGTATTCATGCCATATTTACCTATATTTACAATACTTTTATATGGTTTTGATGCACTTAATATGATTTATTTAGAACTAAACCAGACAGATGTTGTTTTTAGCAGAACTACCATGATGTTGTTTTTGTGTAGAAAATGAAAGTTCTCGGAATCGTCCGAAACTTTTTGATGATTTTTTTTGGAACAAAAGAGGCAGTAGACGCTTCGTGGGAGGGCCAGAAGAGCCACGAGGTGGGCACAACCCACCAGGGCGCGCCAGGCCCCTCCGGCGCGCCCTGATGGGTTGTGCTCTCCTCGTGGCCCATCTCCGCGTGAAACCGACGCTCAAAAATCCAATAAATATAGAAACCATCAGAAATAACCCTAGACTCTCCGCTCCGCCACCGCAACTCTCTGTATCGACAAAAAACCAATCTAGAGGCATTCCAGTACCCTCCCGGAGAGGGTAGATCATCTTCGGTGGCCATCTTCATCATCCCGGCGGAGGCCATGACGAGGAGGGAGTAGTCCACCCTCAGGGCTGAGGGTATGTACCAGTAGCTATGTGTTCAATCTCTCTCTCTCTCTCTCGTGTTCTTGAGATGTCATGATCTTGATGTATCATGGGCTTTGTTAATATAATCGAATCATATGGTGTGTTTCCCTTACTATCTTGTTGTGATGAATTGAATCTTTCCCTTTGAGATATCGTTATGTTGGATTGAATATTGGATTTGAGAACACTTGATATATGTCTTGCATGTGGATACCCGTGGTGACAATGGGGTGTTCTATTGATTCACTTGATATATGTTTTTGTACTCAACTTGCGGATTCCCGCGGTGACATTGGGGTAATCTATGCATAGGGGTTGATACACGTTCTTGTCCTACTTTCTATGATAGAAATCTTGGGGTACTCTTTGAGGTTCTTTGTGTTGGATTGAGTATTATGAATCTGAAATTGTTTGATGCGTATCGTATAATTAACTCATGGAAGTGGTGACATTGGAGTATCTAGGTGGCATTAGAGTTGGTTGATGCGTATCATATGGTGTTATTCTAGTACGAACTCTTAGATAGATCGACCGGAAAGGATAACTTGGTGTTATCTTAGTACGAACTCTAGGATAGATCGATCGAAAAGAATAACTTTAAGGGGGTTTCGTACTCTACAAACAATTTCTTCTTAGGTTCTCCTCTAGATAAGAACTTTGGAGTGATTCTTCATTGCACGTTGAGGGATGGTTATGTGATCCAATTATATTAGCATTGTTGAGAGATTGCACTAGTGAAAGTACGGACCCTAGGCCTTGTATTCAAGCATTGCAATACCGTTTTGCTCGCTGTTTTACACTTGTTACCTTGCTGTTTTTATATTTTCAGATTACAAAAACCTTTATCTACCATCCATATTGCACTTGTATCACCATCTCTTCGCCCAACTAGAGCACCTATACAATTTGCCATTGTATTGGGTGTGTTGGGGACACAAGAGATTTCTTGTATTTGATTGCAGGGTTGTTTGAGAGAGATATGTCCTACAAAACTCTGCGCTTGGAGGCCCAACACGAGTCTATAAGAATAAAGTTGCGTAGTAGACATCAAGCTCTTTTCTGGCGCAGTTGCCGGGGAGGTGAGTGCTTGAAGGTATATCTTTAGATCTTGCAATTAAATCTTTTAGTTTCTTGTTTTACCACCACTTTGGTTTTATAAAAGAAAATTAAAAAAATGGAGTTTAGGTTGCATCATTTGTTTCGTCTTTATAATGTCTTTCATGAAAATAAGGATTCCGAAAATTGTGCAATTGGTAGAGGAAGAAATTATGAAAATACGCAATGAGATTTCCTTGAATGATGAGCATGATTGCAATGTTGTTAGGATGAATTCTATGAATATCCAAAATACTAATGATGATTGCATGCCTGCTATTTATGATGATTGTGATATTTATGAAAGTGGGTTTGGAAGAGTGTCAACTTTAGATAATTATTATCCCACTATTTTGGAGGGTGTTGAATTTTATTATAATGATAAAAGTGGATTTGGAGAGGTCATGACTTTATTTAGTAATGATTCCACTATTTCGGAAGAGGTTTCACTTGACAATGATGAGAACAAAGTTACTACTTATGATGATTATTGTGATGATACTTATGTTATAAAAAGTAGTGATAATTATTGTCATGATTTTGGATATCCTTTTACTGAACATTACTCTTTTAATGTGGAAACAATTTATAGTATTCGAGTTTCATTTGATGCTCCCACTTTTATGAATGAAAAGAAAATTGCTTATGTGGAGAGTAATAAATTTTCTATGCTTGTGCATCATGAAAAGAATGCTTTATGTGATAGTTATATTGTGGAATTTATTCATGATGCTACTGAAAATTATTATGAGGGAGGAACATATGCTTGTAGGAATCGCAATAATATCAAGTTTCCTCTCTATGTGTTCAAAGTTTTGAAGTTATGCTTGTTCTGCCTTCCTATGCTAGTTGATTCTTGCTCCCATAAATTGTTTGCTCACAAAATCCCTATGAATAGGAAGTGGGTTAGACTTAAATGTGCTTGTCCTGAGATTCATGATGCTCTTTTGCATGTTTCAAATACTATTCCTATACGAGCATCATTGAAATCATCATGCCTAGCTAAAAGGCTTTAAAGAAAAGCGCTTGTTGGGAGACAACCCAACACTTTTCCTTTCTGTTTTTGAGTGTTCACATGATTAACTACTGTAGTAATCATGTTTTGTGTCTTTTATTTCAATAAAGTGCCAAGTAAAGCCTTTGGGATGACTCACAAGATGAGTAGAATTGATACTGAACCAAAACAGAAACTTTTGACTCCAGTACTGGAATTTTCATTTTTTACTGGAGCGTGATAATGATCTGAAATTTTTACACAGTGTTCATATACAAATTATTCAGGTTTTTCTTATTTGTCATAATTTTTAGAGACAGGGAAGTATGGTTACACTACAGATCTTCACAGACTGTTCTGTTTTTGACAGATTCTGTTTTGCATGCATAGTTTGCTTGTTTTAGTGTTTCCATAGCTTATATTTAGTAGTATAAATTATGGGAATGGTATAATACATTAGGTATCTTGTGGGACCAATTATGAATCTTGTCTTGACAGTACCTAAGTGAATGATCTATCTTTACTATACTAACCCATCTCACGAAGTTCCGTTAAGTTTTGTGTGATTGAAGTTTCCAAGTTTTGGGTGAGACACCGATATGAGGAGAATAAGGAGTGACAAGAATCTAAGCTTGGGGATGTCTAAGGAACCACCAAGGTAATATCCAAGGAAGACTCAAGCATCTAAGCTTGGGGATGCCCCGGAAGGCATCCCCTCTTTCGTCTTCAACATTATCGGTCTATCTTACTTAGAGCTATATTTTTATTTGTCACATAAAATGAGTTTTTCTTGGAGTGTCATTTTATTTTGTTGTTCTATGTTAGATGTTATTTATAATCTTGTTTTTCAATAAAAAGTTCCAAGAATTGCCTTAGGATGCTTGCATTGCATGTTTGATGTGTGCTGTGTAAAAACAGAAACTTTCTCTGTAGTGTTTGGATTTTCATATTTTACCGGAACATGGAAAGTTTCTGAAATTTTTACACAGTGTTTTCATATAAATTCTTTATCACTTCCTAAATTTTCATAATTTTTTGATTTATAGAATTACACTGGTTTAATAGATTGCCACCGACTGTTCGGTTTGGACAGATTGTTGTCATAGTTTTGTTATCAACTTATCCTATAGTTTCCATAGCCTATATTGATAGATATAAATTGTGGAAACGATAGTAAACAGTAGATGATGTTTGAAAATTATTGTGCAACTTGTCTTGGCAGTACATGATGTGTTGATTTGTTCTTATGTGTACTAACCTATCTCACGAGTTCTTTTTGAGTTTTGTGTGGATGAAGTTTTTGAGACTTAGGTGAAACCGGGATATGAGAGGATTGAAAGAGATACAAAAGCTCAAGCTTGGGGATGCCCAAGGCACCCCAAGTAAATACAAGAAGTCTCAAGCATCTAAGCTTGGGGATGGTACGCATCCCACCTCTCTTCATCAAACAAATATCGGTTAGCCTATGTTGAGCCTAAATTTTTATTTGTCCACATGATATGTGCTATTCTTGGAATGAATTTTTATTTAGTTTGGTGTTTGAATAAAATGCTTAGATATGAAAATCTTTATTGAGGGAGAGTCCTCACATAGCTACTTAATTGTTTGACTACTCATTGATCTTCACTTATATCTTTTGAAGAGTAGTTTGATGTTTACTCTTGAGCTTCACTTATATCCTATGAGTAAATTGTGAATGAATGAAATATCATAAATCTGAAATTATCAATGTGCTATATTCTTAGTAGCAAGTTCACATTTGGTTTAGAAAGTAAAATCTATTGAAGTTTAACAATCATAATATTGGTCATACAAGCAATTCGTGAATGATTAGTATAAGGAAGAGAACTTTCACATACAAATATATTATCTTGTACCTCTTCTATGATTGTGAATACCCATTAATTATTTTCAAACTTGAGCAAATTAGTTGAAGTTGCACAAGGAAGACAACGTAATGAGTTATGGTTGTGTATATTTGCATAGAAGTTATATTGTTATGGATCCTCCAACATGTGGTGCTTGTTTAGAACCTTTTGCTAGCCAACACTTCGTACTAAGTAGAGATACTACTTGTGCATCCAAATCCTTGAGCCAAGTTCCTTCCATAAGAGTCCACCATACCTACCTATATATGGTATTTCACTGCCATTCAAAGTAAATTTGCATGTGCCACCTCTAAAATTCAAATAAACATCTGTTTTGTGTGCCTGGACCACTCATGGAGCGACGGGGGCGGTCAGTATCTTCCATCTTAAGCGGGTTATTCTCATGATGAGTGTTTATTCACTCGTCCTTGCACGAGAGGGGCGGTAATAGGGATTCCCAGTCCCGAAAAAAAAACGCAAATAATTAAACAAAACTCCCCCAGGAATGTTGTTGGTATGGACGGTACATGTGGATTCGGCTAGCCATGGAATGTGTTTGTTGGTGGAGGGGGAGTAAACCTTTACTTTTACTGCTTGGGAACCGCCGCTAATGTGTTTAACATGGAATATATTGATAACTCTTGGTCGTAACGTTGACAGGAAGGGTGCACCTTCCAAAATTATATATATCTCTGTTTTTAAACAATGAGCTCTAGCACATATGCAAATCCCTGCTTCCCTCTGCGAAGGGACAATCTATTTACTTTCATGTTATTTACTTTTCATGTTGAGTCAACTTCTTATTCCAACCTACTTCTCTTAGTTGGCAAGCATCATGTGGTGGGGAAAGATCCAAACATATATATCCAGTCAAATATATTTGATCATGACTTATTATTGTTGACAATTATCTCTATGATAAATGAGTTGGGATGCGAAACATTAAGCCCCTATCTTTCTATGTGTTCGATGGATGCCATTTGTTCTAAAAATATGCTTTGAGTACTATCAATCATAGAAGACTATATGATGATTGAGTATGTGGAGCTCTTACTTAGACTTTGTTGAGAATAATTTGAATTGCAATTGTTTGGTGACTAAGAACATAGGTTGTTAAGTTTCAAGAGAATTCATTTTTTGAACCATAACATGTGAATTGGTTGCTACTTTATCATGATGAGTTTTATGAGAAAGAGTTGATGTTATGATGCTAGGAAAAGTGGTTGAAATTATCATTGATCAAACTTATGCACTATGCTAGCATTCACACTTCATAAATTATTTCTTTTATCATTTACCAACTCGAGGACGAGTAGGAATTAAGCCTGGGGATGCTGATACGTCTCCAACGTATCGATAATTTATGAAGTATTCATGCTATATTTACCTATGTTTACAATACTTTTATATGGTTTTGATGCACTTTATATGATTTATTTAGAACTAACCCGGACTGACGCTGTTTTCAACAGAACTACCGTGATGTTGTTTTTGTGCAGAAAATGAAAGTTCTCGGAATCGCCCGAAACTTTTTGACGATTTTTTTGGAACAAAAGAGGCACTATACGCTTCGTGGGAGGGCCAGAAGAGCCACGAGGTGGGCACAACCCACCAGGGAGCGCCAGGCCCCTCCGGCGTGCCCTGATGGATTGTGCTCTCCTCGTGGCCCATCTCCGCGTGAAACCAACGCTCAAAAATCCTATAAATATAGAAACCATCAGAAATAACCCTAGACTCTCCGCTCCACCGCCGCAACTCTCTGTATCAACGAAAAACCAATCTGAATGCGTTCCAGTACCCTCCCGGAGAGGGTAGATCATCTCCGGTGGCCATCTTCATCATCGTGGCGGAGGCCATTACGAGGAGGGAGTAGTCCACCCTCGGGGCTAAGGGTATGTACTAGTAGTTATGTGTTCAATCTCTCTCTCTCTCTCTCTCTCTCTCGTGTTCATGATCTTGATGTATCACGGGCTTTGTTAATATAGTTGGATCATATGGTGTGTTTCCCTTACTATCTTGTTGTGATGAATTGAATCTTTCCCTTTGAGATATCGTTATGTTGGATTGAATATTGGATTTGAGAACACTTGATATATGTCTTGCATGTGGATACCCGTGGTGACAATGGGGTGTTCTATTGATTCACTTGATATATGTTTTGGTACTCAACTTGCGGATTCCCGCGGTGACATTGGGGTAATCTATGCATAGGGGTTGATACACGTTCTTGTCCTACATTCTCCGATAGAAATCTTGGGGTACTCTTTGAGGTTCTTTGTGTTGGATTGAGTATTATGAATCTGAAATTGTTTGATGCATATCATATAATTAACTCATGGATACTTGTGGTGACATTGGAGTATCTAGGTGACATTAGAGTTGGTTTATGCATATCATATGGTGTTATTCTAGTACGAACTCTTAGACAGATCGATCGGAAAGGATAACTTGGTGTTATCTTAGTACGAACTCTTGGATAGATCGATCGGAGAGAATAACTTTAAGGTGGTTTAGTACCCTACATACAATTTCTTTTTATGTTCTTCGCTAGATAAGAACTTTGGAGTGATTCTTCGTTGCACGTTGAGGGATGGTTATGTGATCCAATTATATTAGCATTGTTGAGAGATTGCACTAGCGTAAGTACGGACCCTAGGCCTTGTTTTCAAGTATTGCAATACCGTTTTGCTCGCTGTTTTACATTTGTTACCTTGCTGTTTTTATATTTTCAGATTACAAAAACCTTTATCTACCATCCATATTGCACTTGTATCACCATCTCTTCGCCGAACTAGTGCACCTATACAATTTGCCATTGTATTGGGTGTGTTGGGGACACAAGAGATTTCTTGTATTTGATTGTAGGGTTGTTTGAGGGAGACCATCTTCATCCTACACCTCCCACGGATTGATAAACCTTAGGTCATCCACTTGAGGGAAAATTGCTACTATCCTACAAAACTCTGCGCTTGGAGGCCCAACACGAGTCTACAAGAATAAAGTTGCGTAGTAGACATCAATATTTAAGAACACTTCGAGGTCCTCCAACACTTTGAAATGCAAGACAAAGAATACTTGAGGTCCTCCAACAAGAATATTTAAGAACACTTCGAGAAAGAATTAAATCCTTGACGAAACGCCATGAAGAACCTTTTGGAAGAGCTTCGGAAATGAAAAGTATACTAGAAAGAATTGAATATTGAAACAACCAAGATTGAAGCCTTGTTATGATTTAAATGGAGCTTCGAGATGAGATAACCGAGAACTCTAGGAACTGTGGAAAGAAAAGATGAGCAACTAAGAATCGGGAATTCGATATCATGAACAACTCCGAAAGAAGGAATTAAATCACCTTAATGAAATAAGAATAAGAGTTATGCCTACCCTTCATCAAATTAAATTGATGAAAAGCAACGGATTGGCAAACTACTTATTCTTCTTGAAAATAATCGAAGAGGGATAGGAAAACTTGTTGAAATCTTCAATGAAACACCGGTAAGAATTTGCAACGAAGAGGATACTTCGAATTAATTGGGATACAAGAGAACGAAGAGACAACGATTCGAATAGACAAAACTTAAATAAGCCACCGGTAAGAATTGAGAACGAAGGAGGAAAACCTCAACGAACGAAGAGACCTCAATCTGGAAGAATTTGAGAACGAGAGCTGCAAGCGGAGAACGAAGAAATCTTCTGAAATGACGGATCTCCGAATAAAATAAAATGAAATAATTTCTCACGATCGAAAAGAATTTAAGATGATAGCATCAAGCTTGAACCTGGGATCTTAAATAGAATGGACAAGATTTAAGACAACCCATCTTCTTCGGTCTTGAAAGCTGGGAATGATGACGAGGAACACCATCATGAATTACTGAGATACTCTGGAACAATGAATAAGGAAAAGTTGAGACAACGATGAAAAATCATGCAAGTGATCTTGGAAAAGGAATTTGAGCGATGGAATTTATTCTTACTCACATTTGAAAGAAGGATTTGAGAAGAAACTCCGGAAAAATATTAGAAAGGCCAGGTGGGATTCTGGAGAAGAACCTGTGGGTTATCGGCCCACTCAAAAGAAAGCACCATTGAAACAATTGCTTAGAAGGAGAGATTGTGCCGGTACTGTTCAAAACTTGATGAGGTTGAAAGCCTCAAAATTTGAAAGAATTTTTAACGGAAACACGATTCTTCTGAGATATCTTGCCACTCCGAATAGAATAAAGAGAGCTGAATAAACAAGAGAGGCTTGGATAAGAACTTCCGACATGAAAATGATTTAACGAATGAAAAGGATATGATGACACCGAAAACTTGCATTGAATTCACCAGGGAAGAAAATGAGAACAAAGAATGATGAACTTTCACAATGAATCACAAGATACAATATGGAATTAAAGAAAGGAGAAGCATCACATGAATAGAAAAGGCACTTGATTCGAGATGTCTCGCTTCGGAAAAAAAGGGTGGGAGGGCGGGTAAAACAAAGGCAACTTGGGAAGGATGAAAAGAACTCCGTTGTGAAAATTGTGAATTGATCTTGCAAATGTTGAAAAGGATCGGATTAACTTGCAGAGAAGCACACAGGTTAGGAAAATACTTGACATGACAAATTGCTTGATCAAAAGAATTGGCACTTCCATAGAAATCAGAGAACATCATTTAGAAAAAATATGGAATCAACACTTGACATCGAAGCAACTCGAATTACCATACTCCAACAAAGCAAATAATTAGGCTTGCCGATTAAGCCATTAAAAATTCATAACAGAGATTATGCTCGATATTTCCGTGGTAAGGCTCGCACGGGCTTGATCTTACAGTAGCCATCACGTACAAGGTAGTGCACACTACATACGAAGCGTCCACGAATCGTAGGAGGCTACAAGGACTCTTTAAGGCAAAAAAAGAACCACTATAAGAAAGACCGTGAACAAGAAAATCACTAGATGTCGAACCCCAACCTCACATCATGCATCCGTTGGAAGATAAACCTAGGTAACTACTTGAATTACCCCCTAAGAACTCCCGAAATCCTTTGGTTATGCAATCGGGTCCAACGGATACACGGAGTAAAATCCATCACTAAACTCCTAGCATGATACTACTCTCCAATGTATCACATCCGACAATACATAACCAGAGGTCTCGGAAACTCACGTACCGCAGACCCTCATAATCACCATGATACTAGACATGGGGGTACATCTGATCGCACTCCCTAGTACTGGGTGCGCCAGACTTCTCTCGCCACAAATAGTATTGAAGTGATTTAAAAAATCTTCGTCCTGAGATACTAAGAAAACTGAACAAAAGCGAGTGTGACAAGAACCCCTTGGACCACAAGTCCCCGGAACAAAAGTCAAGTTAGACAGGAGGCACCAAGAATAGAATTTCGGTCACAGTGACATCATAGAGGTTCCAAAATACCAGCGCGGTCCTAAAAAAATTGAGTGAGAAGAGGGATAGAATAAAAATTCCTACGTCACAATTCCTCACTAGAGCGACGAAGGGAAGAGGAGTAAAAAGAATTCCTACTCTCCGATATATAACTAGACTCAAAATATAGTTTTCTTTCTAGACTCGACAACGTCCAAGTTCGATCAATCAAGCGGGCTCCTAGGTCGGTACTGCTCTGATACCAACTTGTCACGCCCAAAATGCGGTACTATCCTTGCGATGGCTCGAGGGCCTCAATAAGGATAGAAGCACATTTCGGATCGCTTCACAAGAATGGAAATTGTCACAATACATGTAAAGAAAAGATGAGTATATGGTGTTGTCTTACACTCGCCACATTCTACATCATAAATATCTCAATACATACAATCATCATACAGAAGAGCGGGATCCGACTACGGATGAAATCAAACGAAAAAGAACACGACGTCCACCCTGCTAATCCCAGGCTATCGACCTGGAACCCATCCTATGATCGATGAAGAAGAAGAACTTCAAATAGAACAAGCATCGCTCTCACGTCAAAATATCGCATTACCTGTACCTACATCTGTTGTTGTAGGAATCTATGAGCCACGGGGACTCAGCAATCTCATTACAAAGGGTATCAAGACTGGCAAAGCTTAATGGGTGAGGTATGGTTAAGTGGTGAGGTTGCAGCAGCACTAAGCATTTATATCTGGCTAACTTACGAGAACAAGAATAAGAAGATTTATCTACGCATAAACGGACGTGAATTAGTAATTATCAAGAAGTGATCTTGAACACCTACTTACGAGTCAAACATAACCCCCACTGTGTTCTCCTCTTGGTTCAAACCTCACAAAAAGATAAGGTCACGGTTACGCACATGGTTTGTGTATTTTAATTGGGTTTACTTTAAGTTTTATATAACCAGGTATTATAAATTTTCCAAGTTGCCACATAACCGTGGGCATGGCTTTCCGAAAGATTTAACCCTGTAGGGGTGCTCCGATTCATCCATCACAAATTAACCACAAGTTGTGCTGCAAAACCTCAACCGCGGGATAGCCCATAGTATCCTCGGAATCCAAGTGCACAAGACATTCATTAAAGGTAAAAAAATCCAGCAAGACCGCCCGACGTGTCGTCACCCTGATAGGAGCCGTGTATCTCGTTCTCAGGACACGACAGTTGAGCAGTACGTACGGTGGCCACATTAAACACCCAAGTTGCCCCGGGGTGGCCCCGCAAGTGGCTCTATATTCGAACATCACCATTAGCACTGGCCCACCCAGTATTATGTTGAATTAAATCCACGGGTTCATGACACCCTATGCATTAATAAAGGTGGTCAGTATTATTATGTTGGCAAATTTTAATACCAACGTTGGGCCTTGCTGGAAAAGTTTTCTCCAAAAATGAATGATCAAGGGGGTCTCCCTAACAACCACAAGCATGTTAGGAGCTCTCAATAGGGAACATAACACTGATAAACGGAAACTAGGGCGGCAAGACTGGAACAAAACACTAGGCAAAAGGCCAAGCCTTCCGCCATTTACCAGGTGTATACATGCATTAATTAAATAGCAAGAATAATGTGATATCCCATGATATCCATGTCCCAACATGGAACAAACTACACCCGTAACTAGCAATGCTATAAGAGGGGTTAAGCAAGTGGTAACTTAGCCGAACAATGGTTTGCTAGGATGTTGAAGGTTAGAGGCTTATCATCGCATTTTTGAGAGGCTTGACAAACAAGTGGTAGGTAACGAGACATAGCGATAGCATTGAGACAACTAGCATAACAATAATAGTAATGGTATCCAAGGTAATGGTCATCTTGCTTGTAATCCCGCTTAGAAGAAGATCGAATCCGTGAAGTAGTCTAACCAACGTAGTCGAACGAATCCTCACACTCCGAACGCTTTCTATCGGGGATATAACCCCGCGGTATAACCCGCCCTACTGGGCCGGGTCAACATATTGGCGACTTAAGTGTCATACTCAAAGCGGGCCGTGATGGTTGAAGATAAGGCATGCAAGGTGGCTTACCAAGTAAGTCGGATGGCAGCCCAACACATGAAGACGGCGACTCAAGGCCCAAGAGAAAGAAGACGCCGGTAGTTTCTTGCTTAAGAGGCAAGGCGAGTTAGAAACATGGTAGGTCACGAGTCATAGCACGACTCGGACTCTTGTAAAACCTAGGGTCTTGACCTGTATATAAAGGCAAGCCCCTAGGACCGAAAGACTTAAGTTACACACCCTCGAAAGCTAGGTTAGCGATTCTGCACCCTTGTAATCGAGATCATCATCAATATTGACACAAAGCAGGACGTAGGCTATTACCTCCATCGGAGGGGCCGAATCTGGGTAAACTCGTCCCTCGCTCCCAACTAACCCCTTTGAGTCGCCACCTAGCGGCGATGGCCTCACACTCAAGTTCTCCCAAGAGAACATTTGCCGTGGGGCTCTCGACCAGTGGAGTTGAGTTCTCAAAGGGAGCCCTTCCAGGGTTCGGGAGATTCGCGGTTGGTCAGATGACCAAAAGCCGCCGCGGCAAGCTCTACATCGACGATTCAGGCCGGGGCCTCGAGGCTGACTCAATCGAGTACGGGTACCGGGTCCCCTTCATCGTCAAGATCGACGCATCGGTGCCTGAGTCGGACACCTGCACCAACCTCGTCGAGCCGGCTCGGCGCGCCCAACCCGTCCGGCATCAAGCCGGCCGACGTCACGTCTTCGTCGGCTTCACCCAAGGAGTTAGCCTCTCGGATGAGCCGGCGGGTAGCAGGGACATCCTCGTCAACTCTGATGGCGAATCTTCTATGGGAGACACCGAATCGATCTGTCCTCCTTACAACGGCAGACTTGGGGGCTTTATGGAAGTGGAAGCTCCCAGGGAGTCACATGAGCCGCCTCATCAGATCACTGTCTACATGGCAGGAACAACGGCGGCTCAAGACCCGTCGTCAGCAGGCGCAGCTGGCAGCTCTGGCGTATCAGGCAAAGCGCCGGCTCAAGCCATGACAGATCTAATGGCCGAGATGGTGAAGTTGGTGGGAACACCCGTCATTGTGGAGAACCAGGAAGAGCGCAACGCTGAGTTGGTAAAACTCCGCGAGCAGATGACTAAGGTGCAGGAGGAAATTGACGCTGAAAACGCCCGGATGGCGGAAGTACATGCTCGTATCCATAACGAGTCGGAACGTCTGAAGGCCGAGGCTTGGCAGTTAGGGCTCCGTCGAGACGCCTCAGAGGCGGTTTACCAGAGGAGACACCAGAGCCGCCTGGCATTGAATCTCGAGCTGACCCGTTTATTCCCTACTCCGCAGCAGATGTCGGGGGCTGAACAAGCGCGTGAGGATCTCACTCGTCAGACGGCCCGGCACACGGATCCGGATCAACCATCACCGGCTCAGCCTTCACCACCATGGTTCCAGATGCCGCAGGGACACTTCTCCAACCCCGTTGATAACATGTTAGCGGCGACTCGCAATCTAGAGGCACTTCCCATCCACGGGAATAACCCCGTCGAGATCGAGGCCAGGAACACCATAGAGATGTTGAAAACAGCAGTGGTGCAGCAAGTTCGGTATTGTTATAGCCATGATCGGATGCACTCCACTCCATATGCCAGCCGCAGCAAGAGTCGCCATGTTGAATCTCCAGCTATTTCTAGCAGTGGACGCAGGCTGCAGCCTCAGATCTCCCTGACCTGGCATGTGCTGTCAGACGCCCAGGCGGTTGTCGATGCAGCCAGAGCTGCGCGATAGGCAGAGGCGAAAGCAGTGGCAGCGCGGGCGACTCAGCAGTTTCATCCTCAACCGGCAACTACGGGGGCTGGGGTGAACAGTAGGACGATTGGAATCCCTTGCTTATCCCCGGCTCTCCGCAGTGAGCGTATGCCCAAGGACTTCAAGGGGCCTCGTAAGGTGCCAAATTACACAAAAGACCTTGAGCCAACAACATGGATCGAGAGTTACGAGCTGGCCATGGATATGCTCGACGTCAGCGACACCGTGTGCGCAAAGTACCTGACCATGATGCTGGAAGGGCTGGCTCGCACGTGGCTAAAGAACTTGCCACCAAATTCCATCAACACTTGGGCAGAACTGAAGGATCGGTTTATCAAGAATTTCCAGGGAACGTGCAAGCGACCGATGACGATCGTGGATCTTCAGCATTGTGTCCAGTGCAGCGATGAGTCGGCTCATCATTGGGCTCGCTGGTCGCCAAAATTATTCACTCGTCGGACAGCATCACGGTGGATCAAGCCGTCCTGATCTTGGAGAAAAACTGCCACCTTCAGCCGCTGGTCCAAAAGCTTGGCCGTCTCAAGCGAAAGGTGCAGGATATGGGCAACTTGATGGATGTTCTTACCAGGTACGCCGAGTCAGACAACACGAAGGATCCGACAAAACTGGCAAGAACAAGAAGGGCGGCGGTGGCAAGGGTCAGCAAAACCATGGGAACAGTGGGAACCCGGGGGGTCAAGGCAATAACAGTAAGCGAAAACAGCACGATGGCGGGTCAGAGTTTGTCGCTAATACCAACACCGGTTTCAAGAACCAGCGTCGCAACAACCGCCCAGGAGGATCTTACAATGGGAACAAGCCGCGCAATTATGAGGAGGCTCTCAAGGCGCCTTGTCCCAAACACAGTACCTCGGATAAGCTGTCCACATACTCATGGGAAAACTGTTATATCATGCAGGAGTTTGGCAACCAGGCTTTCCTGAATCACCAAGGAGGCCCTGGTGGGGGACATCCGGGTCAGCTTGGTCAGGGCGGCTCACACGGTGGTTCGTCTGGCGGATTCGCGAGGCCGGGTTTCCCTGGCCAGGGCGGCCCAGGAGCAGGTTTTCAGCACCATGGAAACAACGGCAACGGGCAGCGCTCCGGCCAAAGCAATCAGCAGCATAATAATCAAACCGGTTTTCAGAGCAATCCCAAGCAATTGAGCAGTGGGCAATATCATGTCTTCACCACTAGCACTTGCAAAAAGGATCGCAAGCGGAAGGAAAGGGTCGTTAACTTGGTTGAGCCGGTAGTCCCAAGATACTTAAACTGGTCCGAGCAGCCGATCACTTGGAGCCGAAAAGATCATCCCCCGTAGGTTGATAACCCAGGTGGCCTTTCTTTGGTGGTGGCGCCACAGGTTGGTGGTTATAACTTGACAAAGGTTCTCATGGATGGTGGAAGTAGCATCAACATCCTCTATTATGACACCTTTCGGCGGATGAACCTTGATGAAAACAGATTGCAACCTTCAACTAGTGTTTTTCATGGTATTGTACCGGGGAAGTCGGCGTACCCAATCAGGCGGATTAAGCTAGACATTGCTTTTGGTGATGAGTTCAACTACCGATGTGAGTCCTTAACCTTTGAGGTGGTTAAGATTAAGAGCCCTTATCATGCCCTTTTCGGGTGGCCAGCTTACGCTCATTTCATGGCCCGGCCCTGTTATGTTTATCTGAAGCTCAAGATGCCGGGTCCGCGGGGTACCGTAACTATGAGTGGCAGCCGGAAGATAGCCCAGGAGTGCAAAGAAGGCGATGCGGCTTATGCTGAGTCGGCCTGTGCAGCGGAGGAGTTGAAATTCTATACGTCCAACGTCGATCCTGCTGATATGAGCCCTCTCAAGAAGCCCACCACTGAGTCTGACTCATTGCTCAAGTTTCAGCCGGCCAAGGATATAAAGCAGATTGACTTCACACCGGCCGACTCATCCCAACAGTTCACTATTGGGGCCGGCTTAGATACCAATTAGGAAAGCGCGCTCATCGAGTTCATCCGTGAGAATCGGGACATCTTTGCATGGAAACCTTCTGACATGCCTGGAGTCCCGAGAGAACACGCTAAGCACCATCTTAATGTGGATCCAAAAATGAAACCAGTACGCCAATACCTCCGTCGTTTTAACGAGGAGAGACGGAAGACTATTGGGGAAGAGGTGGCCCGGCTCCTGGTTCCCGGGTTTATCGGTGAAGTTTTTCACCCTGAGTGGTTGGCTAACCCGGTGCTTGTTCTGAAAAAGAACGGCACTTGGCACATGTGTGTTGATTACACAGATCTCAACAAAGCATGTCCTAAGGGTCCTTTTGCTCTCCTGCGTATTGATCATATCATTGATTCTATGGCAGGTTGTGAGCGTTTGTGCTTCCTAGACGCATACTCTGGTTATCATCAGATCAAGATGGTTGTTCAGGATCAAGAGAAGACGGCTTTCATAACTCCTTTTGGTGCTTTATGCTATGTCTCCATGCCCTTTGGGCTCAAGAGCACGGGGGCGACTTACCAACGTTGTGTTCAGAATTGCCTTCATCCATAGATTGGGCGTAATGTTCATGCTTATGTCGATGACATCGTGGTGAAATCTCAGAAGAAGGAGACGCTCTTGGATGACCTCAAGGAGACGTTTGATAATCTTCGAGTGTACCAGATGAAACTTAACCCAGGAAAGTATGTCTTTGGTGTTCCTGCAGGCAAGCTATTGTGATTCCTGGTTTCTGAGCGAGGCATCAAAGCTAACCCAGACAAGATCAAGGCGGTGACTTCGCTTGGTAAGCCGGCAAATATAAATCAGGTCCAGCGCATGGCTGGCCGTATTGCGGCATTGAGCCGGTTTATAAGCCGCCTTGGAGAGAAGGCAATCCCTCTTTATGAATTGTTGAAGAAGACGGACGACTTCGTCTGGACTGATGCAGCTAATGAAGATTTTGAAGCCCTCAAAAGGGAGCTCTGTGAGCCGCCCGTTTTAGCCGCCCCAACCGACAAAGAGCCCATGCTCCTGTACATTGCTACCAATTCTAAAGCAGTAAGTGTTGGAGTTGTCGTTGAGCGAAAGGAGGCAGGGAAGGAGTATCCGGTTCAGCGGCCAGTTTATTTCGTCAGCAAGGTCTTGACCTTGTCCAAGCAACGGTATTCGCATTGGCAAAAGCTGGTCTTTGGAGTTTTTATGGCAAGCCGGAAGCTGAAGCACTATTTTCAGGAGCATCCAATTACCATGGTCCCCTTGGTGATATCATACAATATCGAGAGGCCACTGGCCGAATCGCCAAGTGGGCAATAGAGCTTGGACCTCACCATGTGAAATATGTGCCAAGAACTGCCATCAAGTCTCAAGCACTAGTAGATTTCATCAATGACCGGACAGAGATGCAAATTCCAGAGGATAGGCCAGATAACACGTACTGGACTATACTTTGATGGGTCCAGACAAGTGGAAGGCTCGGGGGCTGGAGTTATATTGTCTTCTCCACGAGGTGACAAATTTTGTTATGTTTTATGACTCATATTCCCTTGCACTAACAATGCAGCTGAGTATGAGGCCCTCCTGCATGGACTTAGAGTGGCTAAAGAGATGAATCTTAGCCGGGTCAGGTGTTTGGGCGACTCAGATTCGGTGGCTCAGCAAGTTTCAGGGACTTGGGATTCTAAGGACCCCTTGATGGCAGCTTACCGACGGGAAGTCTCTGACGTGGCAGGTTATTTTCAAGGCTATCAAGTCGACCATGTAGATCGCCGGCTCAATGAGGCGGCCGATGCCCTGTCACGACTTGGCTCTCAGTGGAAGCCGGTCCCCCCCTAATGTCTTTTTAGACGTTCTTCATAGTCCGTCGGTCAAGTTGCCATCAAAGGAGGACTTAGCTATTCCTGATCCGGAGGCACACTTGGTGGCAGCTCTTCATGCTATTCCTGACTGGACTGTACCATATTTGGCTTATCTGACTCGAGGCGAGCTCCCAGCTGAGTAAATCATCGCTCGACAGATAGTTCGGTGGTCCAAATCAATGACTATCATCCATGGCGAGTTACATCGGCGAAGCAGCACTGGCGTGTTTCAATGCCGTGTTTCCCCTGAGGAAGGCCAGGAGATTCTTAATGAAATCCATGCTGGTGATTGTGGACACCATGCCGGCTCACGGTCCCTGGTGGCAAAGGCTTTTCGTCACGGGTTTTATTGGCTGACGGCTCACGCATATGCAGAAGACATTGTGCACAAGTGCTATGGGTGTCAAAAGTTCGGTCGACAAGCTCATGTGCCGGCTCAAGAATTGCGCATGATCCCAATTACTTGGCCGTTTGCGGTCTGGGGGCTCGATACGGTTGGCCCGTTCAAGCCGTCTTCTGACAAGAAAACCCACCTCTTGGTGGCGGTTAATAAGTTCACCAAGTGGGTCGAGGTAGAACCAGTCAGCAATTGTGACTCAGAAACTGCCGTCAAGTTTTTGAAGAAGTTGATCTTCCATTTTGGCTACCCTCATAGGATTATCACTGATAACGGTACCAATCTGTCCAAGGGAGCTATGGAACAATTTTGTCAATGAGAGCATATCCAGCTTGATCTGGCGGTAGTTGCACATCCACAATCCAATGGACAGGCCGAACGAGCTAATCAGGAGATTCTTAGAGGGATCAAACCCCGACTTATGGTTCCACTTGAGCGGACTCCAGGTTGTTGGGTTGAAGAACTCCCCTCGATACTTTGGAGTATTCGCACAACTCCAAACAGATCCACTGGATACACACCTTTTTTCCTGGTTTATGGAGCTGAGGCGGTTCTACCAAGTGATATCCGCCATGACTCGCCTCGAGTCACTGCTTACGTTGAGGCAGATAATGAGCAAGCACGTCAAGATTCTTTGGATGCCTTGGAAGAAGAACGAGACTTAGCAGCAGCCAGATCTGCTATATATCAGCAAGACCTACGTCGCTATCACAGCCGTAGAGCCCGAAGCCGTACCTTTCAAGAGGGCGACTTAGTGCTCCGCGCGATTCAAGATCAAACAGGGATGCACAAGCTTTTCCCACCTTGGGAGGGTCCTTTCGTCATCAGCAGAAACCTCAATAATGGTTCATATTATCTGGTAGATTTACGCGAAGGATCCTATACTTCCCAAGAGGATACAACCCGGCCCTGGAACGTTGCTCACCTACGGCCTTATTATACTTAGAGCCACTGGCTCATTTTACTTTTTGTAACCCCCCCTGCAAATTCTGTACATACTTCTTTGTGTTCAAATATAATAAAGCCGGCACCCCCGAAACTTGGGGTCTCTGTCGTTTCAGCTTATAAATTGAGCATGCGTCTTTATTTTTTGAAACATAGATCACTTGGGGGCTTCCAACTCACCGAGTTTAGCTTTCTCACCCTCTTGACCGGGCAGAAAACGCCACAATATATGGTTAAACTTGCCTATATGCTTGATGCGACTTCGATCAGGTGACCCCGTGCACTCTTGACAAGTCAATCCACTTTGGACCTTGAACTTATCAAGGTTAAAACACCGGCTTGAGTCATGTGAGAGCCGGCATACAGAGAGCTAGGATAAACCATGGGTTATCATACCCGCTTCGTCGAAGCAAGACTTGAGCCTCAAAAGCCAGTCTCCTTGCCGAGTCTCACTGAGCCGGCTTATTAATGTTGGGGAACGTTGCATGGGAAACAAAAAATTTCCTACGCTTCACCAAGATCAATCTAGGAGATGAGCATCTACGAGAGGAGAGATCGGATCCACATACCCTTGTAGATCGCTAAGCGGAAGCATTAAGAAACGTGGTTGATGTAGTCGAACGTCTTCGCGATCCAAATCGCAAGTCGTCCCGCGACCCAATCACGATCTAGCGCCGAACGGACGGCACCTCCGCGTTCAACACACGTACAGCTTGATGACGCCTTCACCTCCTCGATCCAGCGAGCGATGGTGAAGTAGTAGATGAGTTTCGGCAGCACGACGGCGTGGTGACGGTGGTGGTGAAGAACAATCTCCGCAGGGCTTCGCCAAGCACAACGAAAACTATGACGGAGGATAAACTAGAGGGGACGGGGTTGCCGGCACACGGCTTGGGGAATTCTTGATGTGTTCCGGGTGCTAGCCCTGCCCCTCTATTTTATATGTAGAGCCCTGTGGTCGAAACTTGGAGAAAGAGCCTCCTCAAAGTCAGTTTGGCCCGCAAGGCAAGAGTCCTCCTCGGACTCCAGGACCAGACGCCAGGGTCCTCGGCGTCTGGCCCCAGACGCTAGGGTTCCTGGCGTCTGGCCCCTGGCCTCCGCAAAACTCCTTTTGCACCTTCCTAAAGCCTCGTGGGCTTTACCCCTTGGCCCAAATAAAGTGTTCTCGTACCCGAACATTTCAGGAAACATCTGAAACCCCTTCCGGTGAATTCCAGAACCCTTTCGGAGACCAAACACTATTATCCCATATATCAATCTTTACCTCCGGACTATTCCGGAGCTCCTCGTCATGTGTGGGATCTCATCCGGGACTCCGAACAACCTTCGGTCACCAACATAACAACTCAACTATACTTATATCGTCACCAAACGTTAAGTGTGTAGACCCTGCAGGTTCGAGAACTATGTAGACATGACCGAGAAACCTCTACGGTCAATAACCAATAGCGGGACCTGGATGCCCATATTGGCTCCTACATATTCTACGAAGATATTTATCGGTTGAACCTCTATGTCAAGGACTCAGTTAATCTCGTACGCTGTTCCCTTTGTTTATCGGTATGTTACTTGCCTAAGATTCGATTGTCGGTATCTCCATACCTAGTTCAATCTCGTTACCAGCAAGTCTCTTTACTCGTTCCGTAATACAAGATCCTATGGCTAACTCTTTAGTCACTTTGCTTGCAAGGCTCATTGTGATGTTGTATTACCGAGTGGGCCCTGAGATACCTCTCCGTCATACGGAGTAACAAATCCCAATCTCGATCCATGCCAACTCAACAGACACCCTCGGAGATACGTGTAGAGCATCTTTATAGTCACCCAGTTACGTTGCGACGTTTGATACACACAAGGTATTCCTCCGGTGTCAGTGAGTTGCATGATCTCATGGTCATAGGAACAAATACTTGACATGCAGAAAACTATAGCAATAAACTGACACGATCATATGCTATGTTCATAGTTTGGGTCTTGTCCATCACATCATTCTCATATTTATGTGATCCCGTTATCAAATGACTTCTCATGTCTATGGCTAGGAAACCTTGACCATCTTTGATCAACGAGCTAGCCTACTAGAGGCATACTAGGGACACAGTGTTGTCTATGTATCCACACATGTATTTGTGTTTCCAATCAATACAATTATAGCATGGATAATAAACGATTATCACGAACAAGGAAATATAATAATAATCACTTTATTATTGCCTCTAGGGCATATTTCCAACAATTAACACTTTTATCATTATGTTATTACTTCCTAAAGTTTACATGTATAATATTATTTATGTTACCGGCTCTTATAAGAGTGTCCGGGTTAGAAAAACTGCGATCATATAATGACCAGTTCAATTGAGTTTTCTGCAAACAGTTGTGGAAAGGTTTCAGAAGGCTGACTTATAAAGACCCGCCCACGTTGATTCAACCAATAGCTCATTGAGCAGGATCAATGGAAACATTTACAGACATGGGGGAAGTACATGTTCATCTTTCAGCAACTACCTGGAAGACCTAAAACTCAAAGGCGACTCAGCCAAGACAATGCAATGTACAAGTCACGGGCTGTATGATTCACTAAGCAAAAAGGATACAAGGTGAGTTAACAAGGCTTGTTACAGGAACAAATCCCTCGTCAACAAGACAAGATCAAAAGTTTGAAACGCGCACGAAGGCACGGCAAAGGCAAACAACTATCGACTTAAGGATATTACAAAGATTTATTGAGCCCAAACAGTTGGATCAAAGTTTTTTAGAGACAATTTCACAACCCGGCCTCTGCACCATCCGGGTTAACTTCTGGTTGACCTCCTGCTTGAGCCGCCTCCAGGTCATCCTCCGTTGGGGCTTCTGGTTCTTGGATCTGAAGGTTGTCCAAATCCCTGTTGCAATGGGTTAAAGACTGGATTACAACTTCTTCATTCAAGATGGGGGACGGGTCTACATTAGGGGCGAAGATGTGCTTACGACGTTGATGGGTAAGGTCCACCGGTTCAAAGGAGGGTGGCCGAACTCGCGAGTTGTCAGCATTGTAAGCCGGCTGATAGTTCTTCAACTCCATTTCGGCAACAAGCTGGGTGGCTAACACTCGAGCCGCCTTGACGCACTTAGCATAGTCACCATCGGTGAAAGCTGACCCCTCGTCCTTAAATTTAGGAAACCCTTTGGCCATCCCTGCCGGATCAAATTCTTCTGAGTAAGCCAAGGCCTGACTCAACGAAGACGTTGCACCGGCTCGGGCGGCTGATCTCTTCAATTCTTCAATCTGTTTTGGGATCGTTGAGAGGCATTTTAGTACATCTTTGATGAGCTTCACCGGCTCTTTGTTGCCCATAACGGCCTTGATTGTGCAGTGGCTTCTAGCATATGGTTGTTCAGTCAGTGAATACACAGCCTTAAGCTTCTGCAAGCAGTTATCTTGGAGGTTGCAGGTCCGAGGGACCTGCACAGCAATTCAAAACACATAAATTGCCATGCGATTTATCTTCACAAATGAGTATCTGAGCGGGTTAGAAAGAATTCATAAAGGTACTTACCAAAGATGGCCTGGGTCATGTGGGAAATGTGCCGCTTTAGCATGGATAGCTCTTCAGTGATGGGCTTCTGTTGACCATCAACATTTTCTGCGCGCTCTAGCAAGGCGGGTTTTTCAGCCTCAAAAGATTTCTTTTGGTTTTCAAAGTTTGCCTTGGTTTTCTCCAATTCCTCCAAGGCAAGTTGAAGTTTGTCCTCAGCCTCTGCTCGGGTGGTTTGCCCCACTTCAAGATATTTCTTCAAGCCAGTCACATTTGACTCAGCTGATTTCAGAGCTTCTTGCACAATAGGGGTCATCATATTGATCGGTCATAAGCCGGTAGGAACGTGCAGTATGACTATGATAAGGAAAATTATAACAAGTCCCAAGAATATTGCAAGAATATACCTGACACTTGGGGGCTAATGCATGTCAGTTCTTCCAAGCAAAAATATGAAGAAGACCCGCCTCATCTCAAAGAGACGTGTTGGCCCTTGGGAGCTACAGGTTGATTTCTTCAAATTATAAAAAGTCCCGACTCATCTCAAGAAGATGAGCCGGCCTTTGGGGGCTACAGGTTGATTTCTTCAAATTATAAGAAGGCCCGACTCATCTCAAGAAGATGAGCCGGCCCTTGGGAGCTACAGGTTGATTTCTTCAGATTAGATGAAGACCCGACTCATCTCAAGAAGATGAGCCGGCCCTTGGGGGCTACAGGTTGATTTCTTCAAATTATTAACAAGATCTGACTCATCTCATACAGATGAGCTGGCCCTTGGGGGCTATACAAGGATATATATAAAAATACAAGAGAGTGGAGCATACCTCATATTTTCTTTTCATCATGCCAACAAGGCTGATTTCCATATCCCGACTTGTGGAAAGGCGGTTTAAGTAACCGGCGTGCATCTCATCAGCACTAAGGCCTTCATAATTGGGAAGCTCGAGTTTAGCTTTCCCCTTATCAAGCGGTGGCGCATCATCCTTGGTGATAAACTTGGCCAATACATTGGGGGTTCCTGGAACAGTGTAACCCGTCCCAGTGATAATTACGTCCTTGTCCTTTTCAAGAGGAGCGTCTTCAGTTCCCTCTTGAAGATTGGGCGGGTTAACATCAACTGTCAGACTGGTTGCAGCATTTTCAACTTCCAAATTTACTAGTTCAGAAGGCTAGGGTGGTATGTCTTGGTGCTCCTGCTGATCTTGAGGATTTTCGGTATAAACTTCAGGAGTCGCCGGCTTTGGATCTTCCGGCTCAACAACCTCATGAGTAGGGGATGACTCGCCACCTTTTCTCTTCTTAGCTTTAGCTTGGGCTCTGCAAACAAGGCAGCAGTATAAAACATATGCAAGATCAAGCATGAATAAGCAATACATGGTGCAAAGGAAAAAACTTACCCTTGATTGATACCGAGGGGTGGCAGCTTAGAGGCGGTTGAGTCGCCCAATGAAGGAGATGACTCCTGATAATTGGAATCAGAGGGATTAAGAGGTTGCCGGAAGAGGCCAGCTTATGTAAGAGAGGGAGTTGGGCTGTGAGGCACCTCATGTTGTCATTTGTGGGCGACTGATTTGTCAGGCAAGCCTCCCACCAAGCCACCGGAGTTGCTCCGAGTATGGCATCTTACTTCATGCTGAGTCTTCTTCAAAATAAAATTATGATCCAAGTGAGCATCTGGGTGAGAAAAACGTACTTTTCGAATGACCCACCTTGTTTTCCTTGGAGACAAGGATTTTGAGCCGGAAGAGAGGAAGATTACCTCAACATCATCAACCCAGCTTGTTGCAGCATCACCCTGAGAGTAAGAGGTGTTAGTGAGTTCAATAAAAATACAGTCAAGGGAGACAAGTTTTTACCTCCGACTCGACGTCAACCATTGCCGACTCGCCCCTGTCGACGGCTCTGCTGTGGCCGCCTTATTCTTCGGGGTGGGTTTGGGCTTTTGAGATGCAACCTTCCCCCTCTTCTTCTTCCAGAATGAAGAATTTTCCTACAAGGTTAAAACAAGGAAAACGACAAGTAAGCTTTGGAGCTTAAAAGGATTATAAGTCGGAAGAATAATTGTCAAAGTTTCTTACCGGCGGAGCCGGGTTGAGAGTACAGAAATGATTCAGCCCAACTTGACTGCAATTTGCCAGAGTTTCTCCCAGAAATTTCTTCACAATCCGGCAAATCTCATCATGTTCAAATCTTCGTTGCTATATCTTTGTGCGTCATTTAAATCGCCAGTATAATTGCACATCAAGTCGCCACGGCGGCTCAAAGGCATGATCCTCCAAGATACCCAACACCGGGTCAGGTCAACTCCAGTCAATCTATGGGATGTGAAAACCTTCAGCTTTGGTTATATAAAGGCGAGTTGATCACGTTCTTCTTGTGAAGCTCGGCCAGGAAGCTCAAAATTCATGGGAAGATGATCTGGTCTGTAAGCCGGCAGAGGGTTTTCATTAACAGGAGCTGTGTTCCGACAGTAGAACCAAGTCTTGGACCATCCTTTTGGGTGACTTGGTAGAATAACAGCAGGAAATACACCATCTCTGCGCCGTTGAATAGAAATTCCGCCAAGTTCTAGGATGAGGCCATCTGCACACTTAGTTTGGCGGTTGAGGTGGAAGAATTCCATGAAAAGAGGGACGGTAGGCTCTATCTGCAGATACACCTCACAGAATACTTGAAACTAGCAAAGATTGGATATAGAATTAGGAGCCAGATCTTGAGGATGAAGGTGGAAAGAGTGTAGAGCATCCCGAAAGAATTTTGATCAGGGGGGAGTAAAACCCCGAAGAAGGTGATCTGTGAACACTACTACTTCTCCTTCGCCAGGTGTTGGGCGTTCCTCTCCAAGGGGAGTCCGCCATCCAATTGCCTCCTTAGACGACAGGAGACCCTGGTCTTGGAAATCTTTGAGCACAAGTTCAGACACTTGGGACGGCACCCAGTCACATGAGGTAGTTTTTGACATAATGAGACGCCTAAGTACAAATGAAAGAAGCTGCATAAGTATATATGCTATGATCAAGGATAAGATGGCATAAAAATATGCAGCAGATGAATTGCCTTGTGATGAGCCGGCATTTAGACGAGACAATTTTCTAAACATGGCGGGTTGTAAATCATAATGATGAGCCGGAGTCTAAAGAAACGGTATCTACATATGGCGGGTTATAGTCATAAGAATGAGCCGGAAACAGACGGGCGTCTTATGCCAAATCAGATATTCCTAAATTTTGCCAAGTGTGGGACAAACAAGTTTCTACCGAACTGGTACAATTACAGATCTACAAATAGTTCAGAAAAGAAAATATTTGCTAAACCTAATGACGAAGTAGGGAAGCAGTGGCGGTCCAGTTTACAAATTCTTAAAGGAAATCTGAGTACTCTATATGTGAAATGGAGCCGGTGTTCCTACCGCTTTATTCCTATGATGAAGGTCATCGGAGCTATACGAGAACTAGCAATGGTGATGAATGGATAAAATACTTCGGTACCTCCGATGAACTCCTATGAACTAAGACAGATCTAGGAGAAGAAGAATAGCTTACCTTGATGGATGCCGGGGGCGGCGGAGACGTTCGGCTAGATCTTGGTGAAGACGAAGCATTGCTACGGTCCCAGGAGCGGTCGCCGGCGACGGACGAGCAGCAATGGTGGCGCGACGAAGCTTCGGGCTCGAGGAGAAAGATGAAGTGAAGCGGCGATGTAAAAGTGAATGAGGGGCCCCCAGTGAATATTTATAAGGAAGAAACCTGAAGAGGTAACTAGCAGGCGTGGGAATCGAGGAGGCATAGTAAATTTTGGAACAGACGACGCCTCTATTTTCGGGATCAGCGGATACAGGCAAATATCCATTGTGATGTCTTCATTGGTTTCCTGGATTCTCGGCGGCTGACATCACTGATGGGTGGCACAAAGAAAATTACAAGTCTGAAAATGTTGCAAGCCGGCATTTTTGGGATTCAGAGATGACAGATATATAAGCAGAAGATAAGACGCCAAGTGAAGGAGAGGAAGATTGACATGAATAAATTCAAATCAATCTGGTGCCTAATGTCGGGGATATAACCCCGCGGTATAACTCGCCCTACTGGGCCGGATCAACATATTGGCGACTTAAGTATCATACTCAAAGCGGGCCGTGATGATTGAAGACAAGGCAGGCAAGGCGGCTTACGAAGTAAGCCGGATGGTGGCCCAGCACATGAAGGCAGCGACTCAAGGCCCAAGAGGCAGAAGACCCCGGGAGTTCCCTTGCTTAAGAGGCAAGGCGAGTTAGAAACATGGTAGGTCACGAATCATAGCACGACTCGGACTCTTGTAAAACCTAGGGTCTTGACCTGTATATAAAGGCAAGCCCCTAGGACCGAAAGACTTAAGTTACACACCCTCGAAAGCTAGGTTAGTGATTCCGCACCCTTGTAATCGAGATCATCATCAATATAGACACAAAGCAGGACGTAGGCTATTACCTCCATCGGACGACCGAATCTGGGTAAACTCATCCCTCGCTCCCAACTAGCCCCTTTGAGTCGCCACCTAGCGGCGATGGCCTCACACTCAAGTTCTCCCAAGAGAACATCTGCCGTGACAAAACCACGACACTTTCGGAACACTGCGAGGAGAAGCTAACCCGGAAACAAAGAAATGGCACGGTAAACACCACAACATATTCATGACATGATGCACGAGTATGATGCATGTCCATTTAATTATGCATGGCATGACAAAGCACAACAACAAGTGCTACACATTAAGTGAAGCTCAATATGTAACGAGTTGCATACTGACGAAACTCCACACTTGAATTATTTAGTTCACTCTCGTTTATGTACTCAAATTTTTTTTGTTCAACATGGCAACAGGTGAAACATAATTAAACTATCGATCTAGGCATTTTAAATGAGGCCGAAAATAAGATATAGTATTTCCGAAACGACCCCATATGCAAAGTTTGAATTTCGTACTGTTATGCCATAAACACAATTTTATATTTATTAAACAGGAAAATAAAGTGCACCATGTTAATCTACACATTTTTTTAGTCAAGTTACATATATAATTTATTTAATTCGGAGCTACGGTTATTTAGTTATGAAATAAACCGTTTTAGCATTGCATTTGCGCAAATTAATGCAAACACCAATTTTAAACATTTTTATCATGGATGAAAGTTAGATATCTTGAAACTACATGAAATTCTACCCATTTTACATATATGACATGTTTTTTTATGCAGGGATATTTAATTATTGTCATTTTAAAAACATGGCATTTCCTGTAATTATGCATTCCTGGAATAATTGTTAAATTCGCCTAGACGAAAAAAAATACTGGGCCAAATCTGGAACATATTGGGCCAACAACATCGAGCGCAACATTATTACGGGACGCTCGGAGCAAGGAATAGTTGGGGCCGGGTCGCTCACCTATGGACTAAGGCCCGATTTGTAGGATCCGAAGTATGTCTAGAGGGGGGTGATTAGACTACTTGACCAAATTAAAAATATAGACTTTTCCCAATTTTAGATGTTGGCAAGTTTTAGCAATTGTAGCAAGTCAAGCACACCCTACACATGCAAGTCTAAGAGTATAGCAGCGGAAAGTAAAGACATGCACATGAAAATAAAGGTACAGATAGGAAGATCAAACGCAAGTGATGACACTGAGATTTTTCCCGTGGTTCCGATAGGTGGTGCTATCGTACGTCCACGCGGACGGAGACTTCAACCCACGGAGGGTAGCGGTCGCGAGAGTCCACAAAGGGCTCCACCCACAAGGCTCCACAAAGTAGCAACCTCGTCTATCCATCACGGCTTCTGCCCACGAAGGACTAGCTTCACTATGGGTAGATCTTCACGAAGTAGGCGATCTCCTTGCCCGTACAAACTTCTTGGTTGAATTCCACAACACGAAGAAGGAGGCTCCCAAGCGACATCTAACCAATCTAGGAGACACCACTCTCCAAAAGTTAATAGATGTGGTAACAATGATGAACTCCTTGCTCTTGTGCTTCAAGAGATAGTCTCCTCAACACAAAATCACTCTCTCACATATTTGGCTTGGTAGAAGAGGTTGATTGGGTGGAAAGCAACTTGGAGAGGCTAGAAATCAAGATTCATATGGTTGGAGTGGAGGATCTTGATCTCAACACATGAGTAGGTGGCTCTCTCTCAGAAAAATGGATGGGGCAAGTGTAGGTATGTTCTGAGTGCTTCCTCTACGAGTGAGAGGAGATGGAGGGGTATATATATGCATCTCCAGAAATCCAACCGTTACAACATTATTGCCCAACTCGGTGAAACCGGAGTAAAAACTCGGTTGCACCGACTAGTGCAAAATGTGGCAACTTTCGGCTTCTCGGTGAGACCGATATATAAATCTCGATGTTACCGATATGCGTGACCTAGGCAGTTTCCAAATCTCGGTGAGACCGGTTTCCAAAACTCGGAAATTCCGATTCTTAAAAATGGCTAACCAGAAAGTTGGTCACTGGTTTTGGTTGCACCGAAGTGGAAATTTGGTGGCACCGAGACTTTAGGATTTTGGCTAGGATCTGTCTAGGGTTAAAACTCGGTAGGGCCGATTCTTAAACTTGGTGGCATCGATTTTAGTGGTAGGGTTTAGACAGAGAATTTGTGGGAGAATTTCATGTGTATTTTTGGTGGCTAATCTCTAAGCACTTGAGCAACCAGATCATCATAGAAACCTCATACCCTTTTAATAGTATTGGCTTTCTTATTGACTCAAAAGTGATTTCTCACAAAATTTAGAATGTAGAGTCATCAAGCTTTTTGCGAATAGATATTCCTTGCATCTAGGGGATCTCCTCACAATCCTTTTGCCAATCCATTCATTGAACTTTCCTGAAATATACTTGGTGGAAACATTAGTCCAATGAAATATATGTTGTTATTAATTACCAAAACCACCTAGGGAGAAGTTGTCCTTTCAATCTCCCCCTTTTTGGTAATTGATGACAACATATAGATAGAAGCTTCGATAGGGATAAAAACAATGAATAGCATCGTCGCTTTGAGAGGTATGTGATAAGCAAGAGCTCCCAATAAATTTGTGCATTATTTTACAATTTGCGTTTGAATGCAAATGCACAATCGATTAGGAGCATGGGTAACTCTTCCATGTCACATACAACTTGGTGGTGCGCATAAATGATATGAATGTATTACAATGCACATAACACCAAACATGAGTGAATGATCATAATATTAACATCACATGGATAGGAAATAGTAGCATCAGCAAGCAAAAGTGTATGATCAAACACGACGGAGTTTTAAGAACAAGCAAGCGATAAACCAAATGTTTTTAAAACAGAGCGAGCAACCAAAAGATAAAATACTCTCTCTCTTGAAGCCCTATGATATATACACTTCTCCCCCTTTGGCAACAAGTTACCAAAAAGTTCAAAGGTATAGAGCTAAGCGTCGCTTTGGGCTCTATCTCCTCTGGTAGACATTGAAGGAGTCAAAAGAAGGGCGTCAGCGAATGCTTCAGCTGAAGTCCTCTCAGGTGGTGGAGTAGACGCTGAAGGTGCAGAAGGAGCTGATAGAGCTGGTGGAGCAGATGCTGGTGCTGATGAAGATGGTCTTAACTCTAAAGAAGGCACGGTAGACGATCTGGCCTGTGTCTGGAACTGAGTGTGAGGCTGGAGAGGAGGAATATCATCATCATTACTTGAGTGGGGACTGGGCACTCACTAGTGCAGCCGCGTGCTATACAAACGGTTTTAAATCCCTTTCTGTGACATAGTCTTAAACCGTTGCCTTGCATGTGTGGGCGATAGGGGGGCCTATCCCACACGACCGGGAAAACCCGTCGGCGATGCCTGCACCCGGTCACACACGATGAGCAAAAATATATTGTTTGCGATTTGAAGGGCCATCACAAACAGACATATTGGGGAAGACGTGTGAGATGAGCTTATCATCCCACACAGGGAATCCCAAGGTTACGTCTCCGTTCGTATTGCAGATCACACACAATTTTCTGCATAACATCGTTTGTGATAGGGCTGGTCATCACACACGATAGTTATAATTATGTCGTTTGCGTTATTCAAAACATCACTCATGGTGTCTAGAAGAAACTGTTTGGCATTGGGCTGCCCATCACACACACTTGCTATGAGAAAACGTTTGTGATTGGGTGTCCTAACGCACACAGTTGTCGACCAGAATTCGTGTGTGATTGCTCACCGATCCAACACGCCAACTTTCTAGAAACCGTTTGGGTTTGTTGAGGTCATCGCCCACGGTGTAGTCTTAGAAACCATCTGGAATGGGAACCCCAATAATCAGCCTGATTGCTCTATTATTTATAATCCATTTAGTAATCAAATTAAGATTTCATATCAAGCACATAATACATTTCTTATTCATAGTACGGCAACTAGGATTTCATAATCGAATTACATCAGGGTACAACACCATATAAGCATATACTGCCTAGCTACCCAATTGCACAACATGACAAAGTTTCAAATGCAACATCAAAATCCTTTGGAAATTAAGTATCATCATAGACGGTAAATAGACAGATGAGTCTCGTCTAGAAAACTGTTAAAGCAGAAGGTGAATATTGAGCCTTCAATGATGTTGAAGGTCCTCGCAACTTTAGGCCAGTGCGTGTGGATGATTGCCCGCCCATCCTTTGTCCTCTTGAGGAAGATTTCAAGATTATACCGTGGGTTCGGTATGAATACCTTCCTCGCCTCTTGATCATACAGGTGGTTTGAGACGTAATCATCGATGAACTGCCTTGAGAAGGACTGAAAACAAACATACGTATAAATATCTTTTCTAAAATTTGAAATGGCGCAAAGGGAAAAGGACAAGGTGAAAGATATGGTACCATCCTATAGTTGATTGATGTCTTCTTCATTGTGTAGACAAACATCTTGTTGTTTTTCGTAGCTAGTTTCTTTATCTTAACAATCTTTCCGAGTTTCTTGATTTGACTGATATTCAAGGACACCTCATTTCCCCACATGCAAAAAGGGTCGAAGAGTGGGTCTAAACCTCTTACAGCAGGACCTAAATGTGCAAGAACAAAATATTAAAAACATTAATATTACAATGGTTCCTGCAATTGCACAATAATGTGCTATTAGCCAAACGACCATGGATGTGCAAACCTCGATGGTAAACTTTAGTGTCCCCCATTGTTTCCCCCTGCAACATATTTAAGACAAATATTGATCAGGTTATAAGTGATATTTGGCATACTATCAGTGAAGTTTGTTAATGGAAAATAAACACATCGCGGATCCAACAGATTGATTTCAGCCACATGGAAAAGCCAGTTATCTAAACCAAGCATGCTCAAAATAGGAAATATAGCAATTATATATGTTTCACATGTATTTAGTACATCTAAATTCGATTTATTCATCACATGCATAACAATACAAAATTGTACCAACAACAATCGAACATCACATTGCAGAATTGAACTAAATAGTTAAATGATCACCACAACAAATGAACGAAATAGTTAACTAAGCACCACATTGCACAATAGAATATACTAAAAGGTGAGGTTGCAGTAGCATTACATTGGACATTTCACTAGAATTTCTAAATTAAAGGCAGTAGCGGCATACGCAACAGGTAAACAAAACATGCTTAACCGGCGTAGGTAGGTAACCATAGGTCCTTAGTGATAAAGCTAAGAAAAACAAGCTATTCCTCATCGTCAGAGATATCGATGATGATGGGCTCCTTCAACTTGGAGGAGGGCCAGGCCTCAACACCGTGGGTGCACCCCTCGTAGTGGTGAGTGGTCTGATCCTGCCCCGACACCAACATGCCATCTCTGGAGTTGATGTAAGCACGGGCACGCTAAGAAAACACATCGAAGTCTTCATCGAACGCACTGGCGGTGCCCTCGAGAAAAGACCACGAGCTGTCGTTTATAAAAGCCAACCGCGTGGCTGCGTCAGCACGCGAGGCGTCGACGGTGGCCTTGACGGCGAGGTGCTCCTCCAAGATCTGGGGGTCGGCACGCATGGAATCCATCACTGCCTCATCTGCGCATTCAGCTAAAAGCACAACTTCTCCCTAGGTGGTTTTGGTAATTAATAACAACATATATTTCATTGTACTAATGTTTCCACTAAGTGTATCTCAGGAAAAAGTTCAATGATGGATTGTCTAAAAGATTGTGTGGAGAACCTCACCAAGGAAAGGAAGGAACAGGATTGGCCATGCTTCAAGATCAAGGACTCTACATTTTATATTTTGAGAGAAATTACTTTGAGTCCATAGGAAAGCCAATACTATTAAAAGGGGATGAGGTAAATATGATGATCTGGTTGCTCAAGTGCTTAGAGGTAGCCACCAAAAATACTCACCCACTTTCCCACACATATCATTTGTTCAAAGCCTAAAGTCAAAATTCGGTGCCACCAATATTCTCATTCGGATCCACCGAGTTTATCCAAGACAGAAGCCAAACCAAACCCAATCATCTCAGTACTACCAACATTCCATTCAGTGCCACCGAAAACAGTGACCAACTTCCTAGTTAGCCATTTTCTAGATTCGGTCCCACCGAGTTTTGAGAATCGGTACCACCGAGAAGTTGGACCAACTTTCTGTTAGCCCATTTCTCTAAATCGGTCCCACTGAGTTTGAGGAATCGGTCTCATCGAGATTTGGTAACTGTCTAGGTCATCCATATCGGTACCACCAAGATTCATATATTAGTCTCACCGAAAATGCCAAAGTTGCCACATTTTGAACTAGTCGGTGCCACCGAGTTTCACTTTGGTTTCACCAAGTTGGGCAATAATGTTGTAACGGTTGGATTTTTGGAGAAGCCTATATATACCCCTCCACCACCATTCACTTGCAAGAGAAGCACTCAGAACATACACCCACTTTCCATATCCAATTTTCTGAGAGAGAACCACCTACCCTTGTGTTGAGGTCAAGATCATCCACTCCAACCATATGGATCTTGATTTCTAGCCTCCCCAAGTTGCTTTCCATCCAATCAATCTCTTCTACCCATGCCAAATCTGTGAGAGAGTGATTGAATGTTGAGGAGACTATCTTTTGAAGCATAAGAGCAAGGAGTTCATCATACTACTACATATATTACCTTTTGGAGGGTGGTGCCTCCTAGATTGGTTAGCTGTCGCTTGGGAGCCTCTTTCTTCGTGATTGTGGAGTTGAACCAAGAGTTTGTAAGGGCAAGGAGATCGCCTACAGCGTGAAGATCTACCCCGAGTAAGGCTAGTCCTCCGTTGACGTAGGCCATCATGGAATAGACAAGGTTGCTACTTCGTGGACCCTTCGTGGGTGGAGCCCTCCATGGACTCTGGCGACCGTTACCCTCGTGGGTTGAAGTCTCCATAAAGGTGGACGTACAATAGCACCACCTATCGGAACCACGGGAAAAAATTTCCGTGTCTCCAAATTGCGTTTGATCTTCCAACCCTAACCTCCTACATTTGCATGTCTTTACTTTCTGCTGCTATACTCTTAGACTTGCATGTGCAGGGTGAACTTGACTTGCTACAATTGCTAAAATCCGCCCTCAACTAAAATTGGGAAAAGTTTAGATTTGTATTTGGTCAAGTAGTCTAATCACCCGCCCCTCTAGACTTAGTTTCGATCCTACAGCAGCCACGATTTGCTTCTCCATTGCCAAATGCTCTTTGAGATCCTGGCTATACTGCGTGCACCATGGCTTTCGCTGGTGATTATTTTTAGGATGGGGTGGTGATTTGAGTGGAAGGTGTCGCGCCGATGGTCGGGCCATGTGGGATGGAGGAGGAGGGGGTGAGGGGGTATTGGGGAGGTGTCGATTACCTGACTAGATGGACGAGGCCGAGCAGCAGGAAGGAGCGTCACCGGCGAGGAGGCGGCACAGCAAGCAAGCACTGAAGGTTTGAACTAGGAAAGGTAGAGGAAAAGGGGGAAATGTGGTATTTGATTGGTACCGGGGGCGAGGGAGGTAGATATTTCCGTGGCAGCCCAAAATTTTCATTCGGTGCAGCAAAAAACTGGCGCGGAAAGCACCATCGGACACGGTCCCTTATTTAGAACCGTGTGCGTTATCAAAACATCACAAACGATGCATGTGTTATACCCCGTGTGTGATGAACTTCAATGTGCAAAATTTTCAAAATAGTTCTCGATATCAACATATCACCAACGAAGTTTGTGCTATACCCCGTGTGTGATGAACTTGGACGTGCAAATGTTTGTCTCCAAGCTTCCGACGTAAGATTGGGTACTACATATCACACGGTTCGTGCCAAACAATTGTGTGTGATGGACTTCAATTTCATTTTCAATTGGAAGATGGAATGGGGATATGGCGGCAAACTTTTGGTCTGAATTTCCCTGGTTACAGTGGTCATCCACGTCGTCGCATAATTTAACATCAATTGCTAATTTGCGTACACAAAAGAGCCTACACCACAACCCGCACTTACTTTATCGAGCAATTAAGCAGAGCTAGTTGACCTAAACATTACTCTAACAAAAGACCAGCGCTCTAAACAAAGACTAATGTTCTGCCTGACGCTAGCCGATCTCCACCGCATCCTCCATGTCCAGCTCGCGCTCGACGACCTCCAGGGGAAGCGGCTCCATGGCATCCATCGCCACATACTCTGCAAGCATCTCGCAGTCCGCGTCCTCCATCTCTTTGGAAAAGGACGCCACGAGTCTGGTGTGGGCGGCCGTGGTCTGGGCATTGACGGCCTCCATCTCGGCAAGGGTGGTTGCCGACGAATGGACGGCTGCCCGAGCACTCCCGGCGATTGCCAACTCTTTGGACGTAGGTTGCCGACCGTTGTCGGTGAAGGCCGCTGCTATTTGTGCGGTGACCGACACGAGCTGGGCGTGGGTGGCCTTGGCATAGGCGTGGGTAGCCGTCATCAGGGCTACGACGGCCATCGAGGAACAGACAGCTGCTGTGCCATTCTCGCCATTTGTTACCCTGATCGCGGATGTTGCTGCCGCCATCTTAGATGCAGCTGCTGCCCTTTCTGCGGCTGCAATCGCCCTGTCGAAGATTGCGGCCGCGCTCAAGGATGTTGTGAGCGCGTTTATGTCTGATGCAGCCACGCTCGGGCCGGAGTGGGTCATCGAAGTTGCCCTCACGACGCGGATCCACGTCCTCATCTTTTACCGGCGACGATTGAACAGTACAGTGGTCTTGGGGAACAAGTGTGACTGTGTGGTTGACGCGTCGGCGGTGGACTGAAGCCTCCGGCCTAAGCCATATATGAGAATTGGCCCAAGATATTTTTATACTACATCACACACGTTTCATGATCAAGAACTGTTTGCGATGTATTATATTTTCATATTGCTTTGAAACAAAAAATGAAGTTACATCGGCAATTGAAGGTGTTTGGATGGCAATAACATTTATCTGCAGTGAACGTGCAACTATAGGAGTGTCTGTTAAATATGGAATTATTCAAGGTTGTTTAGGCCCTTTTAAACATTTAAAGAGTTTTTTAGACATTTCATGTGCATACTTCAAATTTGAACTGCAGTTAAGCACATACTAGAGTGCACCTGAATGGGTTGAAAATCATCTATGTGTCACTGGATACATGTTTTGGTCCAATGCAAGAAATGGAAATTAAACGAATTCCAAACCTCTCGGTATTTTGGCTCGGTCGTAGACGTTGAGAAGCCGTGTTTTCAAATTCCAGTAAATCCAAATATCGTCAGAAATTCATGAAACTTTGCATGGTGTCATGTCATGGCTCATGTGTGTCGTGGTAAAAAAATGCCCACTTCGGGACAAGTTTTGGCACAAACCTCTTACAAACCGAAGATTCTCACAAGAAGTCATGTGGTTCCGATAGGGAAATTTCACGTTTTATGTGCGAAACAACACCCGATGTCTCTTCTCGCCTTTAATTTATTTCTAGAGTCTCCATAGAGCAACATGAATGTGTCGTGCTAAACAATGGAATATTACAGAGTTCGTTTGGCCTTTTTAGTACATTAATTGAGTTTTCTAGGCATGTAATGTGCATAATTCAAATTTGAACTACAATCACACGGTCCAGCGCATGAAAATAGGTCAAAAAATCATACACGTTTCCCTGGCTGCATGTTTAGGTCCGACGCAAGAAATGGGAATGAATTTCAAACATACCATCGTCCTGGCTCAACCGCAAACATTGGGAAACTTAGTTTATAAATTCATGTAAATGCAAACCTCGATAGAAATTCATGAAATTTGGGCATGGTGTCATCAATTGCCATGTTGTGTGTGTTGTGGTAAAAAAATGCCCTATTTTGGACAGGTTTTGGCAATAAGCCTCTTACAAACAGGAGATTCTCACAATAAAGTCGTGTGTTCTGATAGGGAAAGTTCACCTTTTATGTGTGAAACAACATCCTCTGTCTCTTCTCGCCTTTAATTTATTTCTAGAGTCACCATAGAGCAACATGACAGTCATGCTAAACTATGGATTTTCTCTAGTGATCATGAGACCTATTTAATACATTAATTGAGTATTCTAGCCATTTAATGTGCATAATTCTAATTTGAACTACAATCACAAGGTCCAACACATGAAAAATAGGTTGAAAAAATCATATGCCTTTCACTGGATGCATGTTTAGGTCCCACGCAAGAAATGGGAATGGATTTCTAACATCTAATTGTTTGTTGGCTCGGCCGCAAACACTGAGATACTTGGTTTTCAAATTCCCATAAATCCAGAACTCGACAGAAATTCATGAAACTTGGCATGGTGTCATGAAAAGGGCACACATATGCCGTGGTAAAAAATTGTCCAAATTGGACATGTTCTTGCACAATCCCCTTACAAATCGGAGCTCCTCACAAGAAGCTTTGTGGTTTTGATAGGGAACATATTATATATGCATGTCACATATGCGGGCGAAAAGACATCCGATGCCTCTTCTCTCCTTGATTTTTTTATAGAAACAACATAGACATGTATGTGCGAAGTGCAAAAATATGAATAAATTAAGGGATCATCTGGATTTTAAATACATTAATTGATTTTTCGGTGCATTATTTAATGTGCATAATTCAAATTGGATCTACAATCACAAGGTCCGGGGCAGCAAAATGGGTTGAAAAATCATATATGTGTCCCTGGATGCATGTGTTAAGTCACATGCAAGAAATGAGAACGAATTTCAAACATCTCAGTATGTTTGCTCGACCACAAATATCGAGAAACTTGGTTTTTAAATTTTCGTAAATCCAAAACTCCGTCAGAAATTCATGAAACTGGGAATGGTGTCATGACATGGCACACATATGCCGTGGTAAAAAATAATACCAACTTCGACATGTTTTGTCACAAGCCTCTTGTCGTGGTTTTGTCACGGCATATGTCCTCGTGAAAGGACTTAGGTTCGAGGCCATCGCTAAGGTGAGCTCGAAGGGGTTGATCGGAATCGAGAGACAAGAGTTACCCAGGTTTGGCCCCTCAGAAAGAGGTAAAAGCCTACGTCCTGCTTTGTGTTGTATTGATTGGGTATCAATTACAAGGGAGCGAGATCGCTTGACCTAGCTATCGATCAGTTGTTTCGTGGCCTAAGCCGCCCAGGTAACCCGCCCTTATATACACGGGTCAAGGCCCCTGAGCTTACAAGAGTCCGGGCCGGGTTATACTCGACCACCGACCTCGCCTCTAACTATACATGCCTTATCTAACAAGTCACCCCCGGCGGCTCAAGCCCACTGGGATACATCGTGTCTTCTGGCTTTGGGCCTCCTGGCCCATTGGATAAGCTTACTCCTAATCTTGTCGTAAGCCGCCAGCCGCATGACCCGGCCCCACCTGGGCGGGTCTCATCCTGGGGTTATTTCCCCAACATTAGGCCCCAGGTTGATTTGAACCGGTTCATGTCAATCTTCAATCTTCTGGTTGGCGAGTCTTGCTTTCTCTTATAATCTTCATGACCCGCTGAAAATGGGCGATCGTTGCGTCTGATAAGCTTTCGTGACCCACCGTGACACCATCAGTAAAATCAAAAAAGATTCCTCTGATGTCAGAGCGGATCTTTCGTCATTAATATGACCAGCCCGAAAATTGAGGCGTCTTCTTAGTTTAATCATCACCGTGCTCCCTCAATTCCCGCACCGAACCGTTTGAAAGACCATCATGCCCTTATAAATAGGCACGGGGGTTATCGTTTTCATTTTCCCCCGCCTCCAGCTTCTTCTTCTTCCTCCGAATTCCCGCGCCGCCGAAGCTAGTCGCGCCGCTCGATCCTCGTCATCTTCATCGACATTGGCCGCTGCATCAACCTGAAACGAACCAGAGTTCCCGCACAGCCGCCGCACCCTTAAGGTTCCAATCCTGCCCCCTGCAGATCTGCACTAGGGTTTCTTTGAATCCATGGAGTTCTTCGGTGTTCATCACCATTCGCGGGAGCGCTCTTCATCGATTGGTGTAAAACACCTTCTTTGAAGCCTTGCGATGCTGCCAGAATCCCGCGGCCGCCTGCTCCGCACTTATTCCGCACTCATTGTAGATCTGTAACTTGTTGAATCAGAGTAACAGCCACCTGTTCTTCCGCTAGTTCTTTTAGGGCTAGAATATTTTTCTTTTTTCCTCGTCCGTAGATCTTAGATCCGTAGCTGTAGTTGCGGAAGTTGTTTCTCAACACTTAGTCATTTCCTCAATCTGTGTGGATAAACTTGACCCGCCAAAAATGCTGCCGGCTCACTTAGTCTCGCCACAAGTATCTTCGGCGGCTCATAGTTTTTACTGACCCGCCCAATGTTATCACCATTTATAGCTGTAGCAATCTTGGTCAAAATGTATTTTTAAGCCGCCGAATATGCATGCCTTCCCGCAGCTTCCTAAGCCGCCACCATGTCGAAGACTCCATCCACGTGCAATTGGGTTAAGTCTGGAGTGACCGAAGAGTCTCTCAAGGAATTCTTCACCATGGGGATTCTGCCGGCTCAGGACGTCATCCATTGGCGGGTTCCAGGAAATGAAAGCATCCCTAAACCCAAAGACGGGGAGGTCGTTATCTTTACAGATCACCTTCTTCGAGGCTTTTCCCCGCCCGGATCAAAATTCTTCCGGGACGTCTTAGACGCGTTCAATCTGCACCCCCAAGACATTGGCCCAAATTATGTGACCAACATGTGCAAATTCCAAACCTTCTGTGAAGCCTACCTTCAGGAAGAGCCGTCGGTCGACCTTTTTAAGGAATACTTTTACATCAACCGCCAGACGGAAATGGCAGACGGGTTAAGCCTTGAGCTCGGGGGTGTTACTCTTCAGAGGCGGAGAGACATACTCTTCCCAGCGGCGACTCTGCCAAGTCACCCCAAGGAGTGGAACAAGACTTGGTTTTATTGCCAAGACACTTCACCAGAGGGGGAGAATCCGCTGCCGGGTTATCGTCCTTACCGGCTTAGCACAGATACAGAGCTTCCAGACAGAATGTCAGCCGCCGGGCGTGTTCAATATGCCACCACCTTCTCGAAGGTCAGGGCCCTGCTGGCCAACGGACTGACGGGTGTCGATCTGACCCGTTGTTGGGTCTCCTGGAGGATTCTGCCGCTAAGCCGGCGTGGTGCTTTAATGTGCCAGTACACCGGCAGACTGGATGACCCTCAACGCTTCACCCGGACCCCTCTGACGGACCAGGATCTTAACACCATCGTCAAGTCTCTGCTGGGGGAAACATTAGCCGCCTGCAGCAAGACTAGCCTACACCCCTTCTCTGCAATTAACCCGGCTCCGGATGTAAGTTGTTTCATCGTAGCCTCTATCCATTCTTTTGCTGTTGTACTCTATATACTTATTAAACCTTTCTCTGCCAATATGCTTTGTCCTATATAAGCCGGCTCTTCCTTCTGGAAGAAGTTGTTGCCTCCGACTCTCAAGAAGAAGAACAAAGTCCCAAAGGCCTCAAAGCCTAAGGCGCCGACCTGCAAGAGGAAACAATCAGCAGAAGAGCTATTTGATTTAGACGACTCAGAGGTAGAACTTGACTCCCTTGGCCTTCTCTTTATGCAACTTATTGACGGCGATCACTCACAGGAAGAAGCTGAAACAAGCCATGCCGACGTTGCCGAGGTAACCATTGTCTCCTCTGACTCGGATCTTTCACCAATAAAGAAAGTACGGCAAGCTGTACGGAAGGTAAAGAGTTCCCGTCCTTCTGCTTACTTGAGTCATAACTTTCTTTTGAAGAAACAGCAAGACGATAGCAGACGTCAGACCCGGAACGCTGGCTCTGGAGACCTCTTAACCGGCTTACCAAATAAGCCGGCCCCTCGGAAACAACGCATTGAGGTACTTCCTTGCCTTAAATTCGCTCTGTCTGTGCATTATCCTTGTAGCTTATTGACTGTTACATAATGCTAAATTTTTCCAGGACTCGCCTCCTTCTTCTGGAAATTCAACCGCCTCAAAGCTGCCCCCTCTCATTATTAACCCGGGGTAAGTATTTCTATATCCCGAAATGTGCTTTGATGTCTTATACCTTATCCTGACATATCCAACATTGTCCTTGTTCACAGGGTTCAAGCCAAACGAAGGAAAGGGACTGGGTCATCCTCGACCCCTAATGTCCAAGACCCGGAGATCCCAACGCCCAATATTCCTGATTCTCATATTGAGCCTTCTGAGGCTGCCAAAGACGCCCCTGAAGAGGTTCCACCACAGGCTGAGTCGGCTGCCATGGATATTGAGGCTCCTGAAGCCCATGCAGACTCTGCTCCTAAGCCGCCCAGCCCCCGGCCGTCAACTGAAAACGTGGCTTCTCATGAAGAAGTCATTGTTAGCGGGGCAGCTTACAAACCTCCTACTCCTTCACGTGCACTATCCAAGCATATGAAGGTCGATGAAGCGGCTCCTTCCCAGGACGAGAAGACTCCAGCTGATCTCTCCAATTTGGATAAACTTACTGCTGATGAATTACATTCCGGCTATCCGAGCCGTCTGTTTGCCAGCCGAGACATGGAGGCCAGCCTTGTTACCAAGATGAAGGCAAAATATGAGGTACTTTACCTCCCTTTGCCTCTTCATATATATATATATATATATATATATATATATATATATATATATATATATATATATATATTTATGTAGCCCCCAAGGGCCGGTTGACCTCTCAAAAGGTCAGCCGGGTCTTGTATTAACTCAGCATCTTTTTGAATAATCCTCAACATGTGAAACATGTAATGAAAGCCAAGTGTAGCCCCCAAGGGCCGGGTCATTACCTAAGTAATGAGCTGGCACTCAGTAATAGAGTGTAAATCAATTGTAGCCCCCAAGGGCCGGGTCAGTACCTAAGTAATGAGCCGGCACTCAAACATAGAGTAAGCGCCGATCGTAGCCCCCAAGGGCCGGGTCATTACCTAAGTAATGAGCCGGCACTCAAACATAGAGTAAGCGCCGATCGTAGCCCCCAAGGGCCGGGTCATTACCTAAGTAATGAGCCGGTTCTATAAAAAGAACTGAGATACATTAGCCCCCAAGTGTCAAGTAAATTGCTTGCAATTTGCTTGAGACTTGAAATCATTGCACCAAACTTTGACAGAAACTGTGTGAGCCGGACTGGCGGCTTAAAACTGATAATTTTGCTCTGTTATAACTCGTTCTATGCAGGAATCTGTGAACGCCGCTGAGCTGATCGTGACCGACCTAAAGAAGAGCCTAGCACAACAACAGACAGGCCGAGCAGAAACTGAAGAAAAGTGGCGGCTCTGCTCCATAGAACTTGAAAAGATCAAGACGGAGTTTGAGACTTTCAAACAGACTGCTGAGTCAAGCCAAGCCGCCCTGTTCAAGCGCGCTGAGGATGCAGAAGGCCGGCTCAAAGTGGTGACTGATGAACTGAACACTCTGAAGGGCCACATCACCCGTATGATTAGAGCTGTGTTTGGTAAGCACTTTTACCCATCAACTATATACAAATGCTGCTTAATATTCCTCCTCGGCGGCTTACAAATTTTTTGACTTGCTTGTAGGTGAACGGAGCCGCCAATTGCCCAGCAACAGCCTGCTGAAGCTCAAGGCCTTATACTCTTTAACAGAACAACTGTATGCTGGGTCTCTACTCAGCATCAAAGCCGTCATGTCTGAAAGGGGCATCCCAAAGTTTATGAAGGCGTGCTGGAGACCATGTCAACTATCCCAATGCAACTGCAGGAATTAAAGAGATCAGCCACCCGCAAGGGCTCAATTGCTGCTTTGAGCCGGTCACTGGCTTACGCCCTGGAGCTTAACCCGGAAGAGATGATGGATGGCTTCCCTCAACTGAAGGACGACGGCTCGCAATTTACACAAGAAGACTATACCCGCTGTCATAAGGCGTCCCGAGTCGTGGCAAGCCGGCTGGCCGCAGAAGCTGATCTATCAGTCTACCGGGCGGCTTACACCGAAGACAACAAGCGGGTTCGAGGCCCTACTTTTGAGGCGAAGAGCTTGATTCCTCAACGCCGTAAGCACCTCTTCGCTCCTGATGTTGACCCGTCTCCAATCATGCACGATGAAGCTATGTTTGAAGCTTTGACCAATTGCAATTGGGATGTGGACAACATCCAGATCCAAGAAATCGAAGACCCGGCGCAGGACGACCCGGCGGCGAGTTAAAAATTGTTCATCCTGTAACCCGATCTTTACCTGAGTCGCCGGGTTAAAATTTGTTGAAAAACTTGAAGTCTGCAATGTTTGGGGATTTTGAATAGCCTTGTAATAGTTGTAGAAAACTCTTAACTGCATGTTCTTGCACCTTTGACGTCATGCTTAAAAGCCCTGCTGGCGACTCAGCAAACTCATCTTTTGATATATGATCACTTTGATTGTATTGACTCGCCGGGCGGCTTATACTCCATGGACCAAGCCGGAAATTTTCCAAAACTTAAAAATGTTATCATGAGAGCACCTGCAAGAACAAGCAACTATATGTCTCATCCTATAAGCCGGCTTTAAAGGCACGGCAGGACAAGATAACTTGTTTTTATGAAAATATTTTGTTTCCGAAGAAACTAGGCGGAAAGCCTGAAAACTTGTAAAACGGGCCTCATGTGACATAAATCCGTCGTTTAAACCTTAGCAAGTTCAGGGTCTTTAAAAGATTGACATTGCTAAGAGTACAACAGGCCACATATCGGAGGGGGTACGGTAGACAAGACGAGTTTAACCTCGCTCACTGTAAGCCGGCTCTCTCGTGACAAAAGCCGCCGTTTAAACCTTGACAAGTTCAGTGTCTTCGTCCGAGAATAACTTAAAAAAGTTCAGGGTCTCTTATCAAGAATAACTGTCAAGAGTTTGGCGGGTCACATGGCGGAGTAGCAAGTTGCAAACAGGCAGGTTTAACTCGGACATGGCGGAAAGCCGGGTCAAGAGGGTCAATAAGCTAAACCCATAGGGTTGAAAGCCCCCAAGTGACCAATTTAAGGATCAACTCCTTTGTAATATAAACCTGGCCAAGAGGGTTTAAAAGCCCCCAAGTGACCTGGTTAGGGATCAACTCCCTTGTATGACACTCAATGTGGAGAAAAACGACAGAGGCCCCTAATCATGGGGATGCCAACTTTATTATATCATAAAAGATGGTTTATACAATGACATGGATATGTACATTGATGAGAGCCGGCCGGCGGCTTAAGTATAGTATGGCCGAAGGTGAGCAATATTCCATGGCCTCTTGGTCTCTTCACCAGAAGTGCGAGACTTGTCACTTTCCCGTATACCCATGAGGTAATAAGAGCCATTGTTGAGATTTTTGCTGATCACAAACGGCCCTTCCCAGGGAGGTGACAACTTATGCATATCTGACTGGTCTTGAATCAGCCGGAGCACTAAGTCGCCTTCTTGGAACGTCCGGGTCTTGACCCTGCGGCTATGATAGCGACGCAGGTCTTGTTGATAAATCGCCGACCGAGCAGCTGCAAGATCACGCGCTTCGTCCAAGGCATCCAAAGCATCCTGACGCGCCGCCTCATTATCAGTTTCCACGTAAGCCGCTACTCTGGGCGAGTCATGACGGATATCACTAGGGAGAACAGCTTCTGCGCCATAAACCATGAAGAAAGGCGTATAGCCTGTAGATCTGTTGGGGATGGTTCTTATACTCCAAAGAACAGACGGCAACTCCTCCACCCAACAACCCGGCATGCGCTCCAAAGGGACCATAAGCCGGGGTTTGATACCTCTCAAAATTTCCTGGTTAGCACGCTCAGCTTGACCATTAGACTGTGGGTGAACTACCGAAGATACATCAAGATGGATATGCTCCTCATCACAGAACTCCTTCATAGCCCCCTTTGATAGATTTGTACCATTATCAGTGATAATACTATGTGGGTAGCCAAAACGAAAGATCAATTTTTTGACAAACTGAACTGTTGTTGCCGCGTCACACTTGCTGACCGGCTCAGCTTCCACCCACTTAGTAAACTTGTCAACCGCCGCCAAAAGGTGGGTCTTCTTGTCTTTAGACCTCTTGAAAGGTCCAACCATATCAAGCCCCCAGACCGCAAACGGCCAGGTGATTGGAATCATCCGTAGTTCTTGAGCCGGCACGTGGGCACGTCGCCCAAATTTTTGACACCCGCCGCATTTAGTGACCAAATCCTCCGCATCTTTATGAGCTGTCAACCAGTAAAACCCGTGTCGAAAAGCCTTGGCCACCAATGATTTTGACCCGGCGTGATGACCACAATCGCCAGCATGAATTTCTTGCAAGATCTCATGGCCCTCATCAAGAGAAACACAGCGCTGGAAAACACCAGTCACACTGCGTCGATGTAACTCGCCGTTGACAATAGTCATAGACTTAGACCGCCTTGTGATCTGCCGTGCCAGAGTCTCGTCTTGAGGTAACTCGCCGCGAGTCGGGTACGTCAGATAAGGCAACGTCCAGTCAGGTATCGCGCGAAGAGCCACCACCAATTGCTCCTTCGGGTCAGGTATAGCCAAGTCCTCCTCCGACGGTAGCTTGACTGACGGGTGATGCAACACGTCCAAGAACACATTAGGCGGCACCGTCTTATGCTGAGACCCCAGCCTTGATAAAGCATCAGCCACCTCGTTCTTCTGGCGGTCAATATGATCCACCTGATAACCTTTAAAGTGGCCAGCAATAACATCAACCGCCTGACGATAAGCCGCCATGCGAGGGTCCTTAGAATCCCGGGTGCCAGAGACTTGCTGAGCCACCAGGTCTGAGTCGCCAAGACATCTGACCCGGCTCAAGTTCATCTCCTTGGCAACCCGGAGCCCATGAAGCAAAGCTTCGTACTCCGCTGCATTGTTAGTACAAGGAAACATTAGCCTTAAAACATAACAGAACTTGTCACCTCGTGGGGAAGTTAAAACAACTCCAGCCCCTGAGCCTTCCAATTGCCTGGATCAATCGAAGTGAATCGTCCAATAAGTATTGTCCGGCTACTCCTCAGGAATTTGACATTCTGTCCAATCATTGATGAAATCCACCAGGGCTTGAGACTTGATGGCTGTCCGGGGCACATATTTCAGATTAAGAGGCCCAAGCTCAATTGCCCACTTAGCAATCCTTCCAGTGGCTTCTCTGTTTTGGATTATATCTCCCAAAGGAGCAGAACTAACCACTGTGATCGGGTGACCAAGGAAATAATGCTTCAGCTTGCGATTGGCCATGAACACCCCAAGCACCAGCTTTTGCCAATGAGGGTATCTTTGCTTAGACTCTGTCAGGACCTCACTGACATAATAAACCGGCCGCTGAACTGGATACTCCTTACCCGCCTCCTTGCACTCCACCACAACTGCAGCACTAACAACCTTGTTATTAGCCGCCACATATAAGAGCAGAGGTTCTTTTTCCATGGGAGCGGCCAGAACAGGTGGCTCAGCCAACTGCCTTTTGAGCGCCTCAAACGCCTCCTTAGCTGCATCGCTCTAGACGAAATTGTCTGTCTTCTTCATCATCTGATACAGAGGAATAGCCTTCTCACCCAGGCGGCTTATAAACCGGCTTAACGCAGCGATACGACCCGCCAGGCGCTGAACATCAATGATGCACGCCGGCTCAAACAAGGAAGTAATAGCTTTTATCTTGTCCGGGTTAGCTTCAATGCCACGCTCAGAGACTAAGAATCCCAAGAGCTTGCCTGCAGGTACACCAAAAACACACTTTGCCGGGTTAAGCATCATCTTGTAAACCCGCAAATTGTCAAAGGTTTCCTTCAAATCAGCCAGCAGAGTTTCCTTCTTCCTTGACTTAACCACGATATCATCCACATAAGCATGAACATTGCGCCCAATTTGACCATGAAGACAGTTTTGCACACAACGCTGGTAAGTCGCCTGGGCACTCTTGAGCCCAAAAGGCATAGATACATAGCAGAAAGCACCAAAAGGCGTAATGAAAGCCATCTTCTCTTGGTCCTTAACTGTCATCTTGATCTGATGATAACCTGAATAAGCATCCAGGAAACACAGACTCTCACAAACCGTCGTCGCATCAATGATTTGATCAATACGGGGGAGAGCAAACGGGTCTATTGGACACGCCTTGTTAAGATCCGTGTAATCCACGCACATATGCCACACGCCGTTCTTCTTGAGTACCAACACCGGGTTGGCAAGCCACTCCGGGTGAAAAACTTCAACGATGAACCCTGCTGCCAAAAGCCGGGCCACCTCTTCCCCAATAGCCTTGCGCCTCTCCTCATTAAACCGATGGAGAAACTGTTTGACCGGCTTAAATTTAAGATCCACATTAAGGTGGTGCTCAGCGAATTCTCTCAGTACACCCGGCATGTCAGAAGGTTTCCATGCAACGATGTCCCGGTTCTCACGGATGAATTCGATGAGCGCGCTTTCCTATTTGGGATACATATTGGCCCCAATAGTGAACTGCTGTGATGAGTCGCCCAGCGTAAAGTCCACCATCTTGGTATCTTCTGCCACAAACTTGAGGGGCGGCTCAGATTCCGTGTTAGGCTTCTTCAGTGGAGTCATATCTGCCGGGTCAACATTTTCTTTATAAAATTTGAGCTCTGCCTCAGCGCAACTTGACTCTGCGCATGCTGCATCACCTTCCTCACACTCAAGAGCTGTCTTCCGATCACCATGCACAGTAATCGTCCCATTTAACCCGGGCATCTTGAGCTGTAAGTAAACATAGCAAGGCCTAGCCATGAATTTGGCGTAAGCCGGTCGACCGAACAGAGCGTGGTATGGGCTCTTGATTTTGACCACCTCAAACCACAAAGACTCCACCCTGTAATTGAATTCATCGCCAAAAGCTACCTCCAAGGAAATCTTTCCCACTGGATAAGCCGATTTTCCGGGTACCACACCATGAAAAACTATTGAAGAGGGCTTAAGATCCTTGTCAAGCAAATTCATCCGGCGGAAAGTGTCATAGTACAGGATGTTGATGTTGCTGCCACCATCCATAAGTACTTTAGTGAACACGTATCCTCCCACTTGGGGGGCAACTACCAAAGCCAGCTGCCCCGGGTTATCAACACGCGGCGGGTGATCCTCCCTGCTCCAGGTTATGTCATACTCAGACCACTTCAAATATTGCGGGAGAGCCGGCATGACTGCATTAACCGCCCGCTTGCGCACCTTCCGATCTCGCTTGTCGAGGCTGGTTGTGAAAACATGGTACTGCCCTCCATTGAGCTGCTTAGGGTTACTCTGATACCCGGACTGGTTATTTTGTTGCTGACCTCCACCGCCAGACTGTTGATGATTACCTCCATGGTTTCCTTGGCCCTGATGGCCAGAGCCTGAGCCGCCCAGACTAAAGCTAGACCCGGAAGGACCGGATCCTGACCCGCCGGACGGTCCACCGCCGCCGCCTTGTTGCTGGTTAGTGTTGAGGTTTCGATACTCACGCATAATACAACAATCCCTCCAAGTATGAGTAGACGGTTGATCCGGAAGGCTATGTTTCGGGCAAGGAGCATTCAGTATCGCCTCCATGTCAGCCGGCTTCTGCTTAAACGGCGGCTTTCCGTTCCACTTGCCATGGTTATTCCCAGTATTGGTGTTGGCCACAAGATATTACCCGCCGTCCTGGTGTTTCCGCTTTCCGCCATTGCCATTGTTGTTGTTTCCTCCCCCGTTCTGCGAATGACCCTTGCCATTGTTATTCTTTTTACCCTTGGCTGACTTCTCATCGTCAGAGCCAGGGTCCTTCGTGTTATCAGAGTCTGCATACTTGGTGAGAGCCGCCATGAGTTCCCCCATGTCTTGACATGAGCGTTTGAGCCGGCCAAGCTTTTGCTTCAAGGGCGTAAAGTGGCAATTCTTCTCCAGAATCAAAACCGCTTGAGCCGCCGTAATGTTATCAGAAGAGTGGATGATGGTTGAAAACCGCCAGACCCAGTGATGAGCCGACTCGTCCTCACGTTGCACGCAATGATCCAGATCCACAATGGTCATGGGATGCGTGCACGTTCCCTGAAAGTTCTTGATAAACTTCGCATTCAACTCGGCCCAGGAATTAATGGTGTTAGGTGGCAAACCCTTCAGCCACGTGCGAGTTGGCCCTTCCAGCATCATGATGAAATACTTAGCACATACCGCATCACTAACATCCAACATCTCCATGGCTAGCTCATAGCTTTCAATCCAAGCTTCTGGAGGCAGGTCAGCAGTATAATTCGGCACCTTGTGAGGACCTTTGAAGTCTTTTGGCAGACTCTCATTACGCAAAGCCGGTGCTAAGCACAGCACTCCCACAGCCCTGGATGTTACTCCGGCTCCTACCGAAATGGTAGGTGCGACCATGGGTTCTTGATAAGCCGGCGCAGCTGCCAGAGCCGCCGCCTCTCGCTGTGCTCTTGCCCGATCCACCAGTGCGTGAGCATCCAGAGCCGCCCGATCATCTCGTGGCGGATTTCGATGTCGGTCACTACTGGAAACCGCCGGCGACTCATAACGCCGGCTGTAGCTGCGGCTGGGGATGGGGATTGAATGCACGCGGCTCCGGCTGTAAGTATATTTCTCCTGCTGGGCCACCGCCGTCTGCAGGTATCCAATAGCGTTCCGCACCTCCTCTGCAAAAGGCGCCTCGTCGGGGATGGGAATTGTACCAACCTGGTTGCCGCCGCCAACATGTTCTCCGCCGGGTTAGAATAATGACCCGGCGGCGTCGGAAAAGACTGTGGTGGGGTCTGATTTCGGCGGGGCGGGTCTGGCTGCTGATGCTGAACCGCCGCCCGGCTTCCAGGTACTTCCGCCATCCGGGTTATGGTCAGAGGCACATTCCGTCCCGTCCCTGGCGTGTTAAAAAGATTTCTGCTTCATATTGATCCGGCAGGCGGGACTGATGCCTCATCCGATGAACCGCCGCTGCAGACTGCTGCTCTAGCTCAAGGCGGAAAGCATCCGCCCTAAGGCGCTCCACCTCAGCATCCATCTGAGCCTTCAGCGCGTTGATTTCCTATTGGACTCCGGCCATCTGGTTCTTTAACCTCGTGATCTCCGTGTTACGGGCCGCTTGGTTTTCAGCAGTGACCTCGGTCTCCATCAGAGTTGTAAGCTCGTTCATCAGATCCAGAAGAACTTGAGCCGGCGGCCTGCCAGCTCCAGACCCAGTTGCACCGGCGGCTGTACTACTAGGGGCCAGCGCTGAACCAGCCATGAAGATAGCAGCGCGGTTCGGCGGCTCATAGTCCTCTGGCTCACGATACTCTGGCTCGGGGTAATCCTCGACGTAGCCCCAAGCCCGCCGTTGTGAAGCTGATAGATCTTTCCCATCTCTTCGCTCAAGGATCCATACTCTGAGCAGATGAGAGCTTCCTCCCTCGACATGGAACCTTCAAGCTCCATGCCTTGGGTAAAGCCAACGAAGACATGCTTCCTGCCCGGGTTAACATGGGCGGGTTGCACGGGCCGGGCCGGCTCGACGAGGTCTGTGCAGATGTCCGTCCCGGGTTTAGATCCGCCGATCTTGCCCATGAAGACGTGAATTCCGCCGAAGGGGACCTGGTACCCGTACTCAATTGAGTCGGCCTCGGGGCCCCAGCCGGCGTCGTCGATGTAGAGCTTGCCGCGGCGACTCTTGGTCATCCTGCCAATGGCGTATCCCTCGATCCCTGGGAGAGAACCCTTCGAGAACTCCACACCACCGAGCGCTAGCCCCATGGTGGGCGCCAACTGTCGTGGTTTTGTCACGGCAGATGTCCTTGTGAAAGGACTTAGGTTCGAGGCCATCGCTAAGGTGAGCTCGAAGGGGTTGATCGGAATCGAGAGACAAGAGTTACCCAGGTTCGGCCCCTCGAAAAGAGGTAAAAGCCTACATCCTGATTTGTGTTGTATTGATTGGGTATCGATTACAAGGGAGCGAGTTCGCTTGACCTAGCTATCGATCAGTTGTTTCGTGGCCTAAGCCGCCCAGGTAACCCGCCCTTATATACACGGGTCAAGGCCCCTGAGCTTACAAGAGTCCGGGCCGGGTTATACTTGACCACCGACCTCGCCTCTAACTATACATGCCTTATCTAACAAGTCGCCCCCGGCGGCTCAAGCCCACCGGGTTACATCCTGTCTTCTGGCTCTGGGCCTCCTGGCCCATTGGATAAGCTTACTCCTAATCTTGTCGTAAGCCGCCAACCGCATGACCCGGCCCCACCTGGGCAGGTCTCATCCTGGGGTTATATCCCCAACACCTCTTACAAACCGGAGCTTCTCACACAATAAGCTACGTGGTTCCGATAGGGAAAATATGCATGCCACATCTACGGGTGAAACGACATCCGATGCCTCTTCTCTCCTTGATATTTTTCTAGAAACAACATAAAGCAATAGGTGTGTGCTGCAAAAATATATAATTATTAAGGGTTCGTATGGCTTTTTTATACACTAATTGAGTTTTATGTGCATTTAATGTACATAATTCAAATATGAGCTACAGTCACAAGGTCTATGTTGGGCAGGGCCTCGTCATATAAAGCACAAATATGCTGTGGTGTTTTTTTGTCTCCACTTTAAGAGAAAGAGCAAGCATTATTAATAGCCAACAAAGGCATTTTGGAACAAAAATCTGTCACGTTATCATCGCAAACGGGCGTATTATTTATAATTCGTGGATGTTCTAAATACCATTTACGTGATGCCACGTGTCGCTCTCTATATTGGCAAGGAGGTAGCATGCGGACAGGTGTTTGAGTAGACGGGTGGTGTGCGAGCAGTGTCCTACGCACGCTCATCGGGGAGGCGTGTCCTTTGCCAGTCATCAAAGATGTTTCAGACTGAATACCCGTATGCAGACCGAGGGCAATGGTTCCTTCCCTACTAAGCCAAGCAAAAATTTGGCGCGAAGGAATTTTTTCAGTGCGTCATCGCAAATGGTTGTGAATGATGACCCGTGTGCCCTTCCCAATGCTACACCTTGTACTGGTGCTAACTGCTAAGGTTGCCATGTATGCAAAAAAAATCTGATGTGGGAAGGTAATTAAGAGGAGAGATATGAGTTTAGTGACCACCTGAAGAAAAAATGCCAAGCGCGTGAACCTTGGCAAAACACTTAAATGAAGGAAACTCACCAATGCATGCAAGAGTTTAGTTGCTAAATCATTAAATGAAGGGACCTTAGCAACAATGCATTGTGGACTTGGGTAAATCTTCATTTGTTAAACTGGAAATACTGTCATTTGTCAAATTTTGCAGGAACAAAATCACTATTACGATGCACTTTTGAAACTGAAATTCAGCAAACATAGATTTCATTCATAGATTAAGCATTGGTCTTTGTACAAAATAGTTCAACTCGACAGTTGAATCGAACAAATTTTGCCCATTTGTTGCCAACCACGTACTGAAATAGCTAGTTCAACTATATATACTGGCTAATTTAAAGTAGGTAGGACAGTTCAACCATATCTATAGTTAGACGAACTGAACAAATAGCCCCTAAATACTACTCTGGAGGGGCTTTGTGCTATTGCCAGCAGCTTTCTCCTCTGCCGAGCGCGTTCAGTAAGAGGCAGAGGAGGAGTTGCCTACTGACAAGCTGGAGGAGTAGAATTCGTCGGCTGCCGCTGCTGCCCTCCGCCGCTCCTGACGCGCCTCCTAGAAGCGGCGAAACTCGGCGTAGATCTCCTCATTCCGTGCCACAGTTGCGGCATCTGCTGCGACCACGGTGGCAGTGAGCCTCTTTGCGTGCTTGACCTGGCACTCCTCCTCCTCATGTAGGAAGTCGATGTAGTGCGCTAGGCCGCTGACGCAAAAGCCGAGCGGCTGGGCTTCCGCGGCGGCCTCCTCCTCCCGCCTTCGGGACGTGGTGGCAGAGCGGGTGATGGCCCCGGCGGCTGACCGTGGGGTGGCTGCTAAGGCGTACGCTGGTGTGGTGGCGGCCAAGGAGGCCGCTGGGGGAGTGGCCAAAACGACGGCCGGCGATGGGGTGCGGGCTGCAGCAGTCGCCGGCAGCAACTACCTTCGGGCAAAGGTGGAGGAGCGTGTGGTGGGTGCCGTGCGCACGACCAACAAGGATGCCACATGCACTACATGCTTTCGGGTACTGCACCGCCGACGTGGTGCAGCCTCCCAGCTGGAGCTGCCCTCTGGCGGAGTGACGACGACGGACAGGTGGCATTGGCGATTGGGAGAGAAGAAAACTTGGGAAGCTACGGGCAGGGAGGGGATGAATGCGATGTGGATGCACCGGCCGTGAGGGTTTATAAAGCAGGCGGCCAAGGCGAGCCGGGTGGGAAGCTTGTGCGCGTTCCTGCACGGTTGCGCGGGAACGGGAAGCCAAAAAGAAACGATGCGCGCTCCCAAAGCATTGGGTGTTTGGGGGATTTCGGTGAGCCGGGCCAAAGCGTACACTGGAATCCTCGGGCGGCAATGCGGTGACAAGACGGGACGGAGGTGGGAGAAATGACAAGTACACAAATGGTTAATAATAAAAAAAACGTTTGCGTTGTACTGCAAAGCAAGCGGTCATTTTGTACGCACCGTCGCGAATTAATCTACGCATGAGGTGGTTGATGCGGTCGCGGTGCGCTGTGCTCGCATCCGTGCGCGCTCGCTCTGCCGGCGTCCACGCGCGAACGGTCACGTACGTTCGGTGCGCCATATGCATGCGGTTGCGCCGCTCCCGGCGCCACCATGCAGTTAAGCGCTGCAAAACATGCCATGCGGACGTGCCAAAATTCCAGGCTGTCTGGCGCAATTTATTCCCGCGGCCATTTAACTTCGTCTCTTCCACCTTCCGATCGCGACACACAACACAAGAAGCACACCCATGATTTCTTCATCGCTTCTACCTTCCCGTGCGGATCCAATGGCGGCTACCAGCGTCAAGCGACAGTTTGCCAAAATTGTCAAAGTGGACACCCACATCAGGAAGATGGACCTCTCGGTGGTGTACATCAACGACCCGGTCGTGGTGGTGAACTCCATCAACGCGTTGGAGCAGCTGCTTGCTGAGGATGACAAGTACAAAGTGGTCGGCTTCGACCTCGAGTACACCGGTGTCGTGCCGGGCATGATCAGAAGGTTGCCATCGCCCAGTTGTGCGTGCGCCATCACGTGCTCGTCTACCACTACTGCCTGGCCACAAGTCCTTGTGAGCTTTTCGCCAGGTTTGTCAATAGCCCCTACTACAGGTTCGCAACGGTGGACACCACCAACGATCTAAAGGTGCTCAAGACTTTGGGCTTGTCCTGCCAGAAGCTTTTCAACATCCAAGGTTAGTATAGGGTCTGGGGAGGCGAGAAGAAGAAGTAGAAGGACTCCCTGGTTGACCTCGCCGTGGCCATCATCGACCCCTACTATAAAGACATGCATGCTGAGTGCCACAAGGACAAGTCTGCCTGGCACAAGGCCTGGGTAAATGAACTGGATGAAGAACACATCAAGTACGCGGCCAAGGACGCGTACACAAGCTATGAGATGTATAGGAGGATCATTGACATGAGGAAGTGCCTCCTTCCTGCAGACGGCAAGGAATAGCCATAAGCAGAGTAGTGTCGGCAACCGTCGTCAGAAGAACAGTATGATTTGTTGATCATCTACTTCTTGTAAATTTATATTGAGGAATGTACATGTGTTGTGTAGTCACTTATGTAACTGGATGTTCAAGTTGGTTATGCAACAATAATGTTGGTGTTCTGTAGACAGAGCATATATATGTTGTGCAAACAGAGCAAATCACATCTCGTGCAATTATTAGCACCAACCGTCTGCCCACAACACACAGGTTGTCAGGATGAATCGTTTGGGTTATTTTTGGTCTTCCCACACAATTCTGATGAATGAACTGTTTGCCGGGTACCCACAACACACACTGTTGTGAGGATGAATTGTTTGAGTTATTATTGGTCTTCCCAAACAATTCTGATAAATGAACTGTTTGCTGGGTATCATACACGCCTTCTTAGGCTAACTCGATTATGTTGTGCTAGATCAACGCAAACAGTTTGTCCGAGTGAACTGTATGCGCACTACGCACACGTATGTAGTTCGTTAACCGTTTCTGTTATATTCCATAATCACAAACAGTTCATAAGAACAAACTATATGCGACGCACCACACACGCAAATATTTTCTAAATCGTATTTGATGGTTCCTCCATCGCACACGGTTTTCGTCATTGGTGACGGAGCTTGAACTATACCGTTTGCGATTGATGGATCACACACAGTTTCGTCGAAGGGTCTCTGATTGATGTATCGTCTTTGGACCATCCTGCAGTAGTGACTGCATCCACTTCCTGCTTCAATTCTTTGACAGTCTTTGTCAGCTCATCCACCTTGTTGTCTAGAGCATGAATCTTCATATCGACAATCCTCTCAAGACTCTTCTGGTTCTTGAGGATCTCAGCCACATTCTTTTGAATCCCTTAGATAGTGCTAATGAGATAGGACATTTTGTCGCTCTTCATCCTAGGTATCTAAGCACTAGTGACTCTAGCTGCCTCTGCCTCTGCCTGTGCAGTAGCTAAAGTCGGATGAGAAGGATCCATCACCACAACATTGTCCTCAAAGTCTGGCAAGAGTGGCAAGTCTGGACGATCAAGTGCATATTGGCTCTTTCCAACTTTGGAATTAATGAGCATCTGAATGTATGGAGCATATCCACATGATCTCTTCTGATCAATGGTTGTCCTCTTGATTGTCTCTACAACCAAATCCATCACTCTGAATCTGCTATGGGTGTCTACATGATGAAGCATATTGATGGAGTACCCCCTGATCATCTTGTCATCTCCAGACTTTGGCATCAAAGTATGCCTCATAATAGTGTCTGTGGTGGGTAGTCTAGCTTGAAAAAAGTAGACATGGCCAAGCTTGTGAGTCTTCACAGGAGCAGTGGGGATAGGATTGTACATGTTGGCCATGGAGTTGTGATTCATCTTGGCCTCAGCATATACATCAAGATCTCCTTCTTGAATATCCGGGGCTCCTAAGATGGTAGCCCACTCATCAACTGAAAACCGGTATCTAGTGCCCTCAATCATTCATATTATCCTTCCATCTGGATAGCAATGAGCTGTGGAGTAGAACTGCATAATCATATCATCATTCCATGCAGTGAACTCTCTGCCAACAAATGCATCAATATCAATGGCCTTGAAGTTCTCTAGCACATGAGGGATGTAGTCTTCATTTTCCTTAATGAACTTCCAATCAACATATCTCATGTTGCTAACTGCAGGACTCTTGTCTAGCAACACAGTCTCATAGAAATCTTGCTGCTCCTTGGTGGGGAAGTGAGCATCTACAGCAGCCCTTCTCCTGATGGAATATGGATCATTTTATCTCCATGTCCTGAGCCCTTGATCCTTTCTCTTCTTCATATCCTCTGCCACTGGGTGATCATCATTATGCTTTGGCAGATGGGGTCTCAGTTTCCTCAACACATCAACATCTTCCTCTTCTTCATCCATGGTGGAAGATTTCTTGTTCTTCTCAGCAAGAGGAATGTCTCTAGTGGTCCTCTTGGGCTTGGGGGCAGTTGGCTTCTTGGGAGCTGTTGGCTTTGCCTTGGATGGAGGCTTGCTAGGCATAGCATCAGCCAACAACTTCTTATTCTTGGAAGGAGGAGGGTTTGCAGCAGGTTCTTCCTCTTACTCTTCCACATACTCAGCTGGGTCTTCAAACATGGAAGTAGGTCTGCCAACCACATGAATAGTTCTCTTCCTTGCTCTCTTCTTCTTAGCTGGCTTCTTAACCATGGACTTTGTCTGCCTAGATGAGGTAGGACTTTCAAGAGTGAGTGTCATCCCTCTCTTGGCAGTCTCAGGAGCCCTTGCATCAGTTGTGCTTGCATATTCCTTCCTTATGGCCCTCCTGGAAGATGTGACCTCTTCAGAATTTTTCTTTGCAGCCATTTCCTTCCTTTCTTGCTTCTTACTGGCTATCAACTCTTCAGGCACGAAATCGACATCTTCTTCATGAGAATTGAGCTTTCTCCTGGCCCTAGTGGCTGCCTTGGGCAAATCATGAGAACTCGGGGTGTCAGGGTCTTCAGAAGATTGGCTAGCCTCTGGGCTAGTGCCTGGATCCACATCAACACTCTACTCTCTGAAATCATTATCACTGTCCTCTGATCCTGACATGCTGAGAAACTGACCCTGTGAATAGATATAGGGGAGTAGAAAGGATGAGCATCACAAAATACAGCCAATTTTTCAAAATTTGAACTCAAAATCATAGTCTTAGAATTCTGTGACGTGGGTTTCGATTCCACCGATATTTAATTTTCGGAGCTACCGAGACTGACTTTGTCTTTAACAGAGACTTGGTCACCTTTTCGGTTTCACCGAGAAAGGAGACTCGGTCACACCGAGATAGTTCTCAGAGCCCACAAAACCCAAATCGGTAGGACTGATTAGTTTGCACTCGGTGACACCGATACGCACTTTGGCGGAACCCTAAACCAAGATTTCTTTGTTTCGGCTAATCTAACGGAGTTATTTTGTGGATAGAGTCATTTCAAATTGTGGCTAGAAGACAAACATGACCTAATGCGCATGAATCGTATAGGGGAGCGCAATAGGGATCGAGTTCTTACCCTAATTCGGTGAAGAACTCGCTACGGCGGCAACGGCGGAAAGGATTGGCGTCACCGGGAGATGAAGGGCGACGTCCTTAGACACAAGTGGCTGCAGCAGTGGGTTGCGGGAGGCCGAGAGATTGAAGTAATTTTCAATTTCGGGCCCGAAGATATATATATACCCTACTGCTGTTGGTGACACCGATTCCAGAATTTTGGTGCCACCGATTTTTTCCTAACTGCCAGAAGACAGAGAAACTTGGTGAAGACGATATTTTGAATTCGGTGGTACCGAGGTTCAAAAACGAGATCAACCCTTATGCTTCGGTGAAACCGAGTTTTTGGAGTTGGTTCCGCCGAGTGGCACATGGGAGGTTTTGGAAGTTAGCTCTTGTCGAAACGGAACTCCGAGTGCTCCTCACACACAGGGTCTGAAAAGTGCTTGCTCAAATTTTGCGATGAAGCATGAATAGAATTAGAGACGAGAAATCATAGATAGCTAGAGGGAGGTACTTAGGCATTCTTGTACATCCAATTGGCCAAAGAGAATGAAAGCGAAATAACAACAATTGGATATCGTCGAATGAGAAAAAATATGCATACCAACATGCTCACACAATAAGATGTCAAATGAAATATGGCAAACATGCAAAACCACTCTAGTATCTACCAAACACTTTGGCGATGACGGAGTCATCTATATATGAGTATATTGACTTAGGAGCCAAGTAAGAATACGTGATCATAGATCATACTCATCGTTTAAGCACAAGTGGGGTTACCCCTTTTACATAAAGCATTGAATGTGTTCACATCTTAAGAGATGCTTCGACTCAAGTCTTAGAGTAAAGCACCCCCTTGATCTGACATCCCCCCTAAGATGGACAAAATAACCTTGGGTTTTGTCGTAGAAGACTTCATGTAGGTGTTGCAGTAGTGGATGCTCATAGTTGATGAAGATCATCTTGAGTTGGGAGCAATCCTTGTTGTTTCATACTCTTCTCACCTACATGGGCTAGTCCCACACAAGGAACAAATACAAGGATATCTATGGACATGGAGTGAAGCACATTTAGATGATGTCCATTGATTCTTTAATTACCTTGTCCCTTGCTTACCTACGAGAGATTTGTGACTCCTTGAACTATTGCATAAGGTTGGAGTTGATTGCAATAATTCTTGCCAATGAAGAATGTGAGTGAATTTTGTTGGCGGAGTCACCCCTCAAGAACTTCTCTAGTTATTCTTCTTTGGGACCCACATCAACTTGATGGGGATCCTTGGAGTTGAAGTAGCACTTGTTAAAGTAGAGCTTGTAGTAGCCTTGGGAACCCATTTGACCATAGCTTGGGATTCTTCTTCAAATGTGTCAATCTCCTCTTGAAGCTTGTCCTTGCCCTTGATCTTGTGGTCTTCTGATGGAAGGTCATCTTGATCTTTTGTTCCCTTGGGAAGAGTATGATCATACTTCTCCCCTTGAGGAACAAACTTCGGCTTGGGGTATTGACCTTCTTCCTATTCAACTCCATTGGCGTTGAAGTAGCCAATGCCTTGGTTCTTCCGGTATCCTCCATGCTTACGTACAATTTCCTCATATTTCTTACATTTGGCAAGACTCGTGTAGACACCTTTCTCTATAAATCCTTTCAATAAATTGTTTTCTTTCTCAAGTGTAACTTGGTTAAGAGAATCATTAGTGGTATTAATATAACTACTAGAAGCAACATCATTGGATTTGACATTAGTTTTGTTGCTACCAGATGAAGAACCTTTCTTGCCTTTGTTATTAGTTTGCTCAGATTTAACTTGTTGAATAAATGTAGACAAGAGTAGTCGTTTGACAAGATAAGAAGAACTCTTCTTTCGAAGATCGTCATTGATAGCTTTAAGAAACTCATGTTCTTGCTCTAAATTTACCTTCTCGAAGCGTATCTTCTCATGAGTTCTTAGAAGCTCTCTATGATCTTCTTGAGTAGATTCATGAGCTAACTTAAGAGTGTTTAGTTCGTTAGTTAGATGCTCAATATCCTTCTTATCATCATCACACGACTTATCTTGACTAGCATGATTATTATCAAGTTCGTTTTGACTAACATCACTAGTTTTATAAAAGAGCAAGTCATCATCTCCTAGTAAATCATCCTCATCACTATTGAAGTCAACATATTCGGGGTGTGATACCTTGGGGTTTTTAGCCATGAAGCAACTTCCACTTCCTTCATTTGGTGAACCAAATATGTCATAGGAGTTGGAGGTTACGAGAGCTAATCCGGCAACACCTTCATCTTGACTATAGTTGGAGTTGGAGTGGTAGCTTCTCTCAGATTGGTTGTCGGAATCGGAGCCGGAAACCCATTCACCAACATGAGCTTGATGTCTTCTTCTTGTGTAGCTCTTGGTGTACTTGTCCTTCTTCTCCGAGTCCTTGCTTCTTCGGGAGGATCTTCGTTCATAGCGATCTTGTCTACTCCTTCTCTCTCTATGAGGTGATTCATCTCTTGAGTTTCGTCTTCTAGGTTACTCTTCTCTTCTTTTGTGGGGGGCCGTGCACTCATTGGAGTAGTGTCCGGGCCTTCCACAATTGTAACAATTCCGTTCACGACTAGAGGAACGCTTCTCTTCATATCTTGAGTTGGAGCTTCTCTCTTTGCCTCTACTCTTGTAGAATTTGTTGAATTTCTTGACCATGAGGCTTATCTCTTCATTGGTAACAAGGTTATCACTTGAAGTGCCGGGAGTGTCACTTGTAGCTTTGTATGCACCGCTTGATTTGGTGTGAAGTTCTTCTTTGTCCTTGAGTGACATTTCATGAGCAACAATCCTTCCAATGACTTCCGTAGGCTTGTGATATTTGTAGTTTGGCATCATTTGGATCAATTGGCACACGATGTCGTACTTTCCATCCAAGGCTCTAAGGATCTTCTTGATGATGAATTTGTCGGTCATCTCTTCACTTCCTAATCCGACAATCTCATTTGTGATGAGAGCAAGCCTAGAGTACATTTCCACGACTCCTTCACCATCCTTCATCTTGAACTTGTCAAGTTGACTTTGTAGCACATCCAACTTAGATTCCCTGACGGATTCGGTACATTCGTGCATATCAACCAAAGTATCCCAAATTTCTTTTGCATTCTCAAGACGGCTTATCTTGTTGAACTCTTCGGGGCATAAGCAGTTGAATAGAATGACGCATGCTTGAGCATTGTATTGCAACATCTTCAATTCTTCTGCAGTCACTTCACGATCCGGTTCCTTTCCATCACCAAAGAATTCACCTTGCAATCCAACACGAACAACAGCCCATACGACGGGGTTATGACCAAGAATATGCATTTTCATTTTATGCTTCCAACTAGCAAAGTTTCTACCACCAAAATATGGATCTCTATGATGATAAATTCCCTCACAAGATGCCATACTCTCCTAGGTTGTGAAACCAATGCAATGCAGACCAAAGCTCTGATACCACTTGTAGAATCCGAAGTATGTCTAGAGGGGGGTGATTAGACTACTTGGCCAAATTAAAAATCTAGCCTTTTCCCAATTTTAGATGTTGGCAAGTTTTAACAATTGTAGCAAGTCAGGCACACCTTACACATGAAAGTCTAAGAGTATACCAGTGGAAAGTAAAGACATGCACATGAAAGTAAAGGTAGGGATAGGAAGATCAAACGCAAGTGATGACACGAAGATTTTTCCCGTGGTTCCGATAGGTGGTGCTATCGTACGTCCACGCTAATGGAGACTTCAACCCACGGAGGATAGCGGTCGCGAGATTCCAGGAAGGGCTCCACCCGTGAGGGTCCACAAAGTAGCAACCTCATGTATTCCATCACGGCTTCCGTCCACGAAGGACTAGCCTCACTATGGGTAGATCTTCACGAAGTAGTCGATCTCCTTGCCCGTACAAACTTCTTGGTTCAACTGCACAACACGAAGAAGGAGGCTCCCAAGCGACACCTAACCAATCTAGGAGACACCACTCTCCAAAAGGTAATAGATGTGGTAACAATGATGAACTCCTTGCTCTTGTGCTTCAAAAGGTAGTCTCCTCAACACACAATCACTCTCTCACAGATTTGGCTTGGTAGAAGAGGTTGATTGGGTGGAAAGCAACTTGGGGAGGCTAGAAATCAAGATTCATATGGTTGGAGTGGAGGATCTTGATCTCAACACATGAATAGGTGTCTCTCTCTCAGAAAAATGGATGGGGCAAGTGTAGGTATGTTCTGAGTGCTTCCTCTATGAGTGAGAGGAGGTGGATGGGTATATATAGGCATCTCCAAAAATCCAACCGTTACAACATTATTGCCCAACTTGGTGAAACCGGAGTAAAAACTCAGTTGCACCGACTAGTGCAAAATGTGGCAACTTTCGGCTTTTCGGTGAGACCGATATATAAATCTCGGTGGTACCGATATGGGTGACCTAGGCAGTTTCCAAATCTCGGTGAGACCGATTTCCAAAACTCGGAAAAATTCCGATTCTTGAAACTGGCTAACCAGAACGTTGGTCACTGGTTTCGGCTGCACCGAAGTGGAAAGTTGGTGGCACCGAGACCTTAGGGTTTTGGCTAGGATCTGTCTAGGGTTATAACTCGATAGGGCCGATTCTTAAACTTGGTGGCACTAATTTTAGTGGTAGGGTTTAGACAGAGAATTTGTGGGAGAATTTCATGTGTATTTTTGGTGGCTAATCTCTAATCACTTGAGCAACCAGATCATCATAGAAACCTCATCCCCTTTTAATAGTATTGGCTTTCCTATGGACTCAAAAGTGATTTCTCACAAAATGTAAAATGTAGAGTCTTCAAGCTTGTTGCCAATAGATATTCCTTGCATCTAGGGGATCTCCTCACAATCCTTTTGCCAATCCATTCATTGAACTTTCCTGGAATATTCTTGGTGGAAACATTAGTCCAATGAAATATATGTTGTTATTAGTAACCCAAACCACCTAGGGAGAAGTTGTGCTTTCACGGTTCGGTGGAGGGAGCAGATGGGCCGGCGGGACCATGCAGGCCCGAAGCGGAGGAAGGCCGACGGGGAAGCTGTCTGCTAGGCACGGTCGCTGGGCCTCGCGACGGTGAGGCGGCCCACCTGGCGCGGGCGTGCTGGGAGTCGTCTCCCTCCCCCTAAGCAGAGGAGGCAGGGCATGGCGGTGACGTGAGTTCCGGTCGGTCTTCGCCGGATCCAGAGGAACCGGTGGCGGGGACGAACAGATCTGGGCGGCAGAGTCCGATTCCCGACGACGGACGACGGTTTTGGGCTCCGAGTGGCAAGCTTGAGACGCGGCTGCCATGGCAGGGAGCTCCTGTGGGAGGAAGAGATGGTCGGGGCAGTGAGGTCGAGGCCGGCCTGAGCTTTGGGCGGCGGCAGTCATCTCTGACGGCGGGGCTTACTGGAGATGGCCTGGTCGCAAGGAAGAGGTGGGGTCCGGGTGACGGTTCACCATGGGGAGGAGCTCGGGCGCTCAGGCCCGCGAGCATGGGCGCAACGGCGGTTCGGGCCAAGTGGCGGGCCTGTGCTGGTCCTGAGCGGGTCGGCGGTTGAGGAGAGAGGAGGTGGGAGAAGGTGGTGGCGACTGGCACGAATTTTGATGGAGAGGCTAGGGTTTCCTTTTAGGGCAGGATAGGGTTGCTTAAATAGGCAGGGGATGCTAGGTTTAGGGGTTTGGGGGTGTTTTCGAGCCGTTTGATCTCGATCGGACGGCTCCAGTCAAGGGGTTTGGCTAGGAGGGCTAGGTGGGTCGTGTAGATGGGCTAGTCTGAGAAGAGTGGGAAGTTTGGTGGCCCGGCGACAGGTTTTAGAAATACCGAAAACGACCGATATTTTAACCAGCGACGATGCCGTTACAGTTGTCTGTTGGGGCATCGAACGGACTCCGAATGCGACGAAATTTGGCAGGCGGTTTACCTACAATATATTAAGACTGCACACAACTTTCATCCCATTCCTTGATCATTTTATTCCCACTTATAAAACCAAATTTTAATGATGTCGCGAGCGCGTGGAAGTGTGTTTGGTTTGGAAACGGACAACGACAAGAACGGGGAGAACAAGCAACTACAAACTGATGCAAGTTTTTGGAAAATGATGGCAACAGAGTGCCGATGCGATGCGAATGATGCCAAGATGAATGCAACAAACAAATAAATCACACGGCGAAACTCGAAATAACTGGAAGGCATCTAGGCGTCGGTCTCGGGCCGTTACACATTTTCTCTTTCCTCTTTTCTTCATCCCCGCGTCGTCCGTCCGTCCCGCAGCTCCGCCGCCGCACGTGCTCCATATCTCTCCCGTCCTCGCCACGAGGGACGTCGTCGGTGGCCCAGAAGCCACCGCGGTACATCCGGAAACTCTCTGGCTCTGCCTTGCACTTGATGTGTTCGACACAATGTCTGACCGGATTTTTGTGATTTTATTGAGGAAAGGATGGATTCTGATGCTTCATCCGACGAGGAGTATGGACCGACGGAGCTTGATCAAATGATTCAAGACGAGTTCTTCAATTCCTCGGATTCGGACGAAGAGGTGGACATGATCATGCTCACGACCATGCAAGAGGAAATGGACCAGCAAGTGGAGCATATTCTCAATTTCAAGGGCTCAATCAAAGAGAGAAGAGTGAACAACCGGGATAGGGTATCCGGAGCAAAGCTACTGTTGAAGGACTACTTTTCTTCGAACCAAGCTTTCCCGGTTGATCCATGGTTTCGTTGCCGTTTTCGCATGCGAAAACCATTGTTTTTGCACATTGTGGAGGGAGTGGAGGCACACGATGACTACTTCAAGCTCACAAGGATTGTTGCGATCAACTCTCTTTCTCTGCAAAGCAGAAGTGCACGGCTGCAATGAGAATGCTTGCACTTGGTACTACTACAGATGCCGTTGGTGAGATGGTCGGGATGGGGGAGAGCACATGCCTGAAGACTATTGTCAAGTTTGCCCATGCTATGGTGGAGGTGTTTGGAGCAGAGTATCTGAGAGAACCAAATGCGTAAGACACAGAGAAGTTGTTGACTATTGGAGAGGCCAGAGGGTTTCCAGGAATGCTCGGATCAATTGATTGCATGCATTGGTTGTGGAAGAACCGCCCCAAAGGTTTGCGAGGAATGTACCAAGGCCACACCAAAGAGGCCACCATCATACTAGAAGCGGTGGCATCACATGACTTATGGATTTGGCATGCTTTCTTCGGAATGTCGGGTTCTCACAACGACATCAACGTGCTTTAACGATCTCCGGTGTTCGGGAGGCTTTGCAATGGGGAATCACCATCCTGCAACTACACCGTCAACAGCCGAGACTACACCGTGGGATACTATCTTGCCGATGGCATCTACCCGCAGTGGGCGGCGTTTGTGAAGACCATATATGAACCGTGTGGCAAAAAACAGAAGCACTATGCAACAATACCGGAAGCGGCTAGGAAGGAAGTGGAGAGGGCATTTGATGTGCTTCAAGCTCATTGGGGAATTGTTCGTGGGGCTGCAATGATGTGAGAATCAGAAACTTTGTGGCAGCTCATGACAAGTTGTGTTATTTTGCACAATATGATTGTCGATGATGAGGACGATGGTGTAGCCCAAACCAATGATTTTATAGCACCTGGAGAACAAGTTGAAATCCCGAAAGATCAAGATGCAGCTCACCTTATGAACTTTCTGCAGATGAATCAGAATCTTCGAGATCATCAGGTGCACGCGCAACTACTCAATGATCTTGTGGAGCATATGTGGACCCACAATGGAAACCAAAGAGCAGATGGTTGATTGTGCACTTAAAATAAATTTTATGTAAACACTATTTATGTTCGGTACCAACATTTGTTATTTACATGCGACAATGGTTTGTGTGATCGACGTGCATGATTTTGCATGGATTGAAGACTCCGGATTTAAGGTATGTAGATGCACGAACAAAAGGGCACGTCCGCGGGCGTATAGGGATGCGGATTTGCCAAATCCGATTATAGATGCTCTAAGAGAGACAAAGTAGTAGAGAAGAAGCAAAAACGAAAGAAAAAGGCAAAGAGAGATGTACAATCCAGGCTCTAGAGCCTAGTTCGAGACTCTCCAACTAGAGATCTGGGCTTTTCTCAGAAAACAAAACATAGCTAGATCTGGGCCAGTTCGGTAGAGCATGGTCCACGTGAACTACACAAAGGAAAGGTACACATACCCATCAACCCACACTGCCATCTACGCTTTCGCAGGGTGAGCTGCCTTCCCATGATTAGTTAGTACAGTATCTGAAAACTGCTTATTAAATTCCATCTTGACCAGATCCCAAGCTTCTTTCCTGATGCCGGAGCAATCGAGACCGTTGCAGGCTTTCCCAAAGGTAAAAGAAAAGCCGATAGATGCTGATGACCGCAATGCATGATGACCTGTTCCTGAAATCGTCAAAAGGCTTGATCAGCCTCTTGTATAGTGTAGGCTCTACTCTCGTAGAGGAGAAGAATACTAGGTTGGAGGGAGGCCAAATCTGTGGACATGACGGTAAACTGTAGGTCGATCGCTCCGTAAAAGGCCGTCGCACTGAAGTCCAGTTCACACGTAATCTAAGAAAGGGCATCTCGAGTACACACTCTCAAATCGCTGGTAGACATCCGATCATATGCCGCCCGCAGCGACCCCGGGCACGGCTCATCTGCAGGGAGCCGGAACTGGACCGTCTCAGTAACCAAGTGCCACACAGTGCTGATATAACGATGATTTCATCCATGTTTTTTTTGTTTTTCCTGTACATTTTTTCATATTTATATTGTTCTCTATATTTCAAAATATTTTAAATATATAATATATACTACAGAAATACTTCACATAGAATTTTGAAAAATGTTCAACTTGTATTTAGAAAATGTTAAACGTGTATAAAATAATTCTGATTTATACAAAAATTTAAAAATTTATCCATTTATATGAAAAATATTAACCGTATGTACGAAAAATGTTTATGACAATTATAAATTGTCACACCTTTCTAAAGAAAATATGCATGGCATTTGAAAAAAAATATACAATATAGTTTTTTTCGAGTACTTCAACAAAAAATTTCGTACATTCATAAAGATGTATGTTACATTTCAAAAAAACTTCACAAGTTTCAAAAATGATTGTCATATTTTTTTAAAGAATGTTTGTATAATATAAAAAATGGTTTACACAGTAAAAAAAAATTATATCACTCAAAAAATCAACATGTATTTCAAAAATATTTAACACGTATTTGAAAAACAGATTTCAAAACATGTTTTTGCCAAAAAAATATTTAAAATACATTTAAAAATTGTTAAACAGGTATACCGAATATTTTAATTGCATATAAAAATGTACAACATGTTTGAGAAAACAAACCCAAAATGACAACTGATAAAAGAAACACAAAGAAAAGCGATAAAAAAACAAAAAAGAAACAAAGAAAACTAAAGTATAAAAAAGAAAAACAAGAAGAAAATTGAAAAGCAAAAAAAACTAAAGCATAAAGAAGCGAAAGAGAAAAACATGTGAAAACAAACAAAAAACAAGCGAAAACGAAAAAGAAAAGGAAACAATTAAACCAGACCGAATCGACCAAGCCCATTGACCGAACGAGAATGAGCTATGACAGTGATAGACAACTTCTAAATGGTCGGGTTGATACTAGTCCAGCCTTAGGAGATTTCTAATAGGACTTAGTACGGATGAGACATAGCTCTAGCGCATGTTGTCTAGACGCAGTTTGCCATCTAATGGCACCCCGCATCGATCCGCGAACCAGTCCACTTGTTCGTTTTCCTGCAAAGCGAAAGAAAACTAGTCAGGCTTTGCGGAAGTCCGGACCGCCGTCTTGTAGGACTCTGACATCTCCAGCCACCCAAAACACCACCCCGACCCCGCATCTCCATGCCTTACCTCTTTTTCTGCATTTGTATCCTCGCTCGCGACCACCACCACTCTACTTCCCCGGACGGCGTCAAGCCCTTGCCAGAACTCCGCGACCTCCACCGCCACACCGGTCGCCACATCGCTTGCCTACATCGTCGATCAACACCTCTCGTTCGTCTGCTGCAGGTACCATCCGCCCCTATGGGGGTCATCATGCCCGACAGGTGTTTGGTGAAATGCCCGTGCTAATTATTTTGTTCCTTCTTTGAAGCAATGGATTTAGACATGGATTGCTGATACAATCATTGCATTGAGTCGTGCGACGAGGAGGATTATGCGATGAAACAACAATGATGTATACGGTCCTTGGAGATGCGGAGTGTGCGGAAGAGCATGTTCTCAATTTCAAGGGATCGATTAAGGGTCATCGAGTGTTGAATTGGAACATCGCGCAGGTATATTTGGCGCTGATGGAAGAATACTTTGCCCCAGATGCCATATTCGTGGACAATTGTTACCGACGATTTATGATGTGAAAATATGTCTCCGATCGCTCTACAATAGTGTCCAATCATACGATGACTACTTCATCTTAAAAAAAGAATAATGTAGGAATGATTGGATTCTCTAGTTACCACAAGTGCACGACTACTGCGGTGTCGAGGTGTTTGGACCTCATTACTTGACCAACTGTTCACCGAGAAGCTCGTGGCAATGTCTGAATCAAGAGATTTACCAGGTTTTTCGAATCTATTGATTGCATTCACCGAAGATCGAACAACCATACAATAGCTCTACAAGGAAAATATTTGGGCCATGTTAAGAAGACTACCATCATTCTTGAAGCGGTTACATTTGATGACCAACAAGTATAGGGTATCAATCGTAGTTCTTTCGATAAGTAAGAGCGCCGCACCCAATGAGGAGTAGAAGGAATTCATAAGCGGTTTCAGTAAGGTATATTCTCTGCGAGTGATGTAAAAGTGTGATAACAGATAGTTTGATCGCAAGATAATTCGTAGCAAGTAACTAGTAACCAAAGTAACAAAGTGAAGCAAGATGGACCAATCCTTATATTGCAAAGTATTTTATAATAAGAAAAGTGTTCTCGAGGACACATAAGAATTTTGTCTAGTCATGATCATCATGTTTTAGTTTATTCATGTTTACTACTTTGATTAATTGTAGTGTGGGTGAACCGGTGCTAGTGTGTTGTTCTTACTTAAACTAACAACCCACTTATGATTACCCCCTCTCGCAAGCATCTGCAACTACGAAAAAAGAATTAAGATAAATCTAACCATAGCATGAAACATATGGATCCAAATCAGCCCCTTACGGAATAGTGCATAAACTATGGTTTAATCTTCTGTCACTCTTGCAACCCATCATCTACTTACTACTACACAATGATTTCCCCTAGGCCCAAATATGGTGAAGTTTCGTGTAGTCGATGTTCACACGACACCACTAGAGGAAGAACAACATACATATCATCACATGATAAATTATAACAAGACTTCTCCCATGTTCTCAAGAATAAACGAAACTACTCACAAATCATATTCATGTTCATGATCATAGGAGATAAATATATGATTAACAATCTAAACGTATGATCTTCCACCAAGTAAACCAACTAGCATCAACTACAATATGAAATCAACACTACTAGCAACCCACACGTACCAGTCTGAGGTTTTGGGACAAAGATTGAATACAAGAGGTGAACTAGGGTTTTGATTTCAGATGGTGTTGGTGAAGATGTTGATGGATATGAGTCCTCCCACTATGAGAGAAGCGTTGGTCATGACGAAGGCTTCGATTTCCCCCACCCAGAGGGAAGTTTCCCTGGCGGAATCGCTCCGCCGGAGAGCAAAAGTGCTCCTCCTAGTTTCCGCCTCGAGACGGCGTCGCTTCGTCCCGAAAGTCTTCTTCTTATTTTTTTTCCAGGGCAAATGGCATTATATAGGAGAAGGAGGGCCACAGAGGCCTGCTGGTGGGACCACAAACATAGATGGTGCCCCCTAGGGGGTGCGCTACCTGAGCTTGTGGCGCACTGGTGGGGCCCCTCCTGATGATTCTTCTTCTAGTATTTTTCATTTATTCCAAAATAAATCTTCGTCAATTTTCATATCATTTGGAGCTCCGGAGAATAGCCATCTTTGGTGTAGCTTTTTCAGGTCCAGAATTCCAGTTGCCGACAATTTTCCTCTCCATGTATAGCTTGCGAATTAAGAGAGAAAAGGCATAAGAATTTCATCGTAAAGTAAAATATTGATCAAAAGCATTATAAATAAAAGTAGGAAAACATTATGAAAAATGGATGTACCAACATTACATGACCTTTGATTTTGACACACTTTGTTTGGCATACCCGAGTCTCACAATGACATCAATGTGCTGCAGGGGTATCCATTGTTTGCCAGGTTGACTGAAGGGCAATCTCCTCCATATGAGTATACAGTCAATGGGCATGAGTACAACATGACCAACTATCTGGTTGACGGTGTCTATCCTCTGTGGACGATCTTCGTCAAGACTGTCTCTGAGTCAGTTGGTCAGAAAAGAGCTTACTTTGCCCAAAGATGAAGGAGCTAGAAAGGATGTGGAGAGGGCATTTGAAATGCCCGAAGCCTATTTTGCAATTGTTCGTGGAGCTACTAAACAATGAGACCCAAGGCCTTTTGGGAGGCGATGACATGTTGTGTGATCTTGCATAACAAGATAGTGTGAGTGTTTGACAAAAAACTACCACTTTAGGGGTATGCGTCCCACAAAACTACCAATTTTTTAAAGTGACCGAAAACTACAAAAATTTCTTAATTTTGTGACTTAAAACTACCACCTTCAAATAATGGCTAGTTTAGACAATTTAAACACATTTATGACAGGTGGGGCCCATATGTCAGGGTTGGCATGGCGAGAAAGTCAACTCCATTTATTTTGACCATTAAGTTGACCATTATGACATGTGGGACCCACATGTCAGCATCAACTTTCTTCTTCCTCCTCCCTCTCTGGCATTTGAACAAACACCTTGTTTGCATCGGGAAGAACTTGTAGTGGCTGGGCAGGACGTTGCCGACGGGCAGGGCGGCTTGGCGTGGCACTGCTGCATGGCAGTGGTGGCGGTACGCGTGGCAGGAGGGGCACATGGTGAGTGTGGTGGAGGGGGGGGGCGTTGGGCGTGCGAGCGGGCGTGACCTTGAGCACCCAAAGGTCGGTCACCTCCTTTGTTCGGAGACGGAGCAGCGAGAGTGCGAGACCGGACGAGCCGAGCGCAAAATAGACTTATGTGCATGGACCCTGGAGCTCGTGCGTGTCCACTGATTAAGCAGGCAGTTTGATTGAATCAAGAACTTAAAGCACTCCTCGAGTACGACGGACTTGTCCTTTGACAGCCCCAACTTCTTGCGGTCGTCGGTGGATCTCCGTCGTCATCATTGTCGTGGGGATGTCATAGCAAGTGTTCTCATGGGAGAACTTAGTTGCGAGGCCATCGCGGCTAGACGAAGCCTTGGATGGGGTTGATCGGGAACGAAAGATATTATTTACCCAGGTTCGGCCCCTCTGGTGAGGTAAAAGCCTAGTCCTGCTTTGTGTTTGCTTATTAGATGTCAAGATCTTGATTACAAGGGTTGCTCTTGCTACCTAGTGATACGTCTCCATCGTATCTATAATTTTTGATTGTTTCATGTCAATATTATACAATGTTCACATACTTTTGGCAACAATTTATATGATTTATTGGACTAACCTATTGATCTAGTGCCCAGTGCCAGTTCCCGTTTGTTGCATGTTTTTTGTTTCACAGGATTACCATATCAAACGAAGTCCAAACGCGATAAAAATTTACGGAGATTTTTTTTGGAATATTTGTGAATTTTGAGAAGTGGAATCAACGCAATCGGAGGCCCACAGCCCCCACAAGACACCAGGGCATGGCCAGGGGGCCCAGGTGGGTTGTGCTCACCTCGTATGTCGGTTGGAGCTCTCCTTTGGCCGCAAGGAAGCTAATTTTTGGATAAAAATCCCCTCAAAATTTCATCCCGATCGGAGTTACGGATCTTCGGGAATATAAGAAACGGTTTTCGGCCAGAAATCGGGAACGTGAAACAGAAGAGAACAGAGAGGGAGATCCAATCTAGGAGGGGATCCTGCCCCTCCGCCGCCATGGCGGCCATGGACCAGAGGGGGAACTATCCTCCCATCTAGGGGGGAGGCCAAGGAAGAATAAGAAGGAGGGGGCTCTCTCTCCCTCTCTCCCGGTGGCACCGGAACGCCGCCGGGGCAAGCATCGTGACGACGATCTACACCAACAACTTCGCCGCCGTCAACACCAACTCTCTCCCCCTCTATGCAGCGGTGTAACTCCCCTTTTCTCCGCTGTACTCTCTACTTAAACATGGTGCTCAACTCCATATACTATTTCCCAATGATATATGGCTATCCTATGATGTTTGAGTAGATCCGCTTTGTCCTATGGGCTAATTGATGATCGTGGTTGGTACGATTGTATATTTTATTATGGTGTTGTCCTATAGTTCCCTCCGTCTCGCGCGAACATGAGGGATCCTCGCTGTAGGGTGTTGCATTGTGTTCATGATTTGCCCATGGTGGGTGGCGTGAGTGACAGAATACACAGACCCGAGTAGGTGGGTTGTTGCATATGAGAGTAAAGAGGACTTGATACTTAATGCTATGGTTGGGTTTTACCTTAATGGTCTTTAGTAGTTGCGGATGCTTGCTATAGTTCCAATCATAATTGCATATGATCCAAGTAGAGAAAGTATGTTAGCTCATGCCTCTCCCTCATATAAAATTGCAAGAATGATTACCGGTCTAGTTATCAATTGCCTAGGGACAAATAACCTTTTTGTTTGACAAAAGCTTTCTACTAAACAACTAACTTTTATTATCTTACTTTTTACTCGTAGTTTTATTCCCGCTAAGTACTTCTAGTGTTATTCGTGCAAGCTATCCTATCTCCTACAAAGTAGTTTCATACTTGTTCTAGGTAAAGCAAACGTTAAAGTGTGCGTAGAGTTGTATCGGTGGTCGATAGAACTTGAGGGAATATTTGTTCTACCTTTAGCTCCTCGTTGGGTTCGACACTCTTACTTATCAAAAAAGGCTACAATCTCGCTGAGTATGAGGCTCTTTTACATGGGTTAAAGATCGCTAAGGAGATGAGCCTCAGCCGGGTCAGGTGTTTGGGCGACTCAGATTTGGTGGCGCAACAAGTTTCAGGGACCTGGGATTCTAAAGATCCCTTGATGGTGGCTAATTGACGAGCAGTTACTCGCGTGGTAGGCTACTTTCATGGTTTCCGAGTCGATCACATAGATCGCCGACTCAGTGAGGCAGGCGATGCCTTGTCACGAATTGGTTCTCAACGGAAGATGGTTCCTCCCAATCTATTTTTGGATGTCCTTCATAACCCCTCGGTGAAATTGCTATCTGAAGAGGATATAGCTATTCCTGACCCAGAATCGCAGCTGGTGGCGGCTCTTCATGCCACCCCTGATTGGACGGTGCCATACCTGGCTTATCTCACTCGAGGAGAACTCCCCGCTGAGGAGATCGAGGCCTGCCAAATAGTTCGGCGATCCAAGTCTATGACTATTGTCAAGGGCGAGTTACATCGACAAAGCAGCATTGGTGTTTTCCAACGCTGTGTAAGAAATTCTCAACGAAATCAATGCCGGTGATTGTGGTCATCACGCAGGCTCAAGATCTTTGGTAGCAAAGGCCTTTCGACATGGGTTTTATTGGCTGACGGCTCATGCAGATGCAGAAGACCTCAAACGAAAGTGCGATGGATGCCAGAAGTTTGCTCGACAAGCCCACGTACTGGCTCAAGAGTTGTGCATGATCCCAATCACGTGGCCCTTTGAAGTCTGGGGACTTGATATGGTCGGTCCATTCAAAATGTCTTCAGATAAAAAGACCCACTTGTTGGTGGCGGTTGATAAATTCACCAAATGGATTGAGGCGGAGCCTGTCAGCAATTGTGATGCGGATACAGCCGTCAGGTTCTTGAAAAAACTAATCTATCGTTTTGGTTATCCTCATAGCATCATCACTGACAACGGCACCAACTTATCCAAAGGAGCCATGGAACAATTCTCTCAAAAAGAGCATATCCGGCTTGACTTGGCGTCGGTAGTGCATCCGCAATCCAACGGGTAGGCAGAGAGAGCAAATCAGGAGATTTTGAGAGGAATCAAACCCCGGCTCACGGTTCCGTTGAAGCGTACCCCAGGGTGTTCGGTTGAGGAAATCCCCTCAGTACTCTGGAGTACCAGAACGACTCCAAATAGGTCCACCGGATACACGCCTTTCTTTTTAGTCTATGGTGCTGAGGCGGTGCTGCCGAGTGATATCCGTCATGACTCTCCTCTAGTCGCCGCTTATGTTGAGGAAGATAATGAATAAGCACGACAAGATTCTTTGGATGCTTTGGAGGAAGAACGAGACTTAGCAGCAGCCAGGTCAGCCATATATCAACAAGACCTACGTCGCTACCATAGCCGTAGGGTTAAAAGTCGCACCTTTCAAGAAGGCGACTTAGTGCTCCGCCTGATTCAAGACCAAACAGGAATGCACAAAATTTCACCGCCTTCGGAAGGCCCTTTTATCGTCAGCAAAAACCTCAACAATGGTTCGTATTACCTAATCGATCTACGACCCGGTAAGAACACCTCTGAAGCAGAGACAACCCGGCCCTAGAACATTGCTCACCTACGGCCTTATTATACTTAGAGCCACCGGCTCATTATTTTTTGTACCTCCCCCAAATTTCTGTACATACTTCTATAGTTTCGAACATAATAAAGCCGACATCCCCGAACCACGGGGTCTTTGTCGTTTTCAGCATACAAGTTAAGCATGAGTCTTTATTGTTTCAAAACATGTTACTTGGGGGCTTCTGGTTCAAACAAATCATCATGGTCAACGGAATCAAGCCGGCTTATCTGTACCCCAGATGTTTTTCAGTAGTAGCATTGTCTCCTATAATCCTATGCTAAGCTTTTCCATGATCATAGGTCACTTGGGGGCTTCCAACTCATCGATTTTAGCTTTCTCACCCTCTTGATCCGGCAAAGACGCCACAAAATGGTTAGACCTGCCTGTAAGTTTGATGCGACTCCGATCAGTTGACCCCATGTACTCTTGGCTAGTCAATCCACCTTGGACCCTGAACTAGCAAGGTGAAAACATTGGCTTTAGTCACGTGAGAGCCGGCATACACAAAGCGAGGATAAACCATGGGTCTTCGTGCCCGCTTCATTGAAGCAAGACTTGAGCCTCGAAAGCCGGTCTCTTTACCGAGTCTCACTGAGCCAGATTCTTGCTATTTAATATGTTATTACTGCCATCATATGATTTTTTAGGTATAACACTATTTTCCGGCTCACAAAGGAGTGCCTGGGTTATGAGACCATGATGTCATCATGGACAGCCCAAAATTATATGGCTCGACATTATGAAGAAATCTCAGGAACCGGGTTACAATAACTCGCCCCGCACTGGTTCAAGCAGGAAGGGATTTAAAGGACAGGTTGACAAGGATTTGGCGATACATGGATTCCTGGTCATCACGACCAGATCAAGAGTTTGACAACATGCACGAAGCCACGGCATAGGCAAAATAACTACTGGTTTGAAAATATTACAAGGCACTTCGAGCCTGAGTAAAAGAACCAAAGTTTTTGCAGCCCGGCCTCTACGCTTTCCGGTTTAAACTTTAGCCTGGTCTTGCGCATGGGAGGTCTCTGGTTTGGCTTATGTTTGAGTATCCGGGTCCACGATCTGGAGGTCGTCTAAATTCCAGTTGCAGTGGGTCAAGGCTTCAAATATGGCTTCTTCATTTAAAACAGGAGACGGATCAACATCACGAGCGAAGAGATGCTTACGGCGCTGTGGATCCAGACTCACTGATTTAAACGAGGGTGGTTGAACTCGGGCATTATTTGCGTCATAGGCCGGATGATAGCTTTTCAGCGACATGTCATTCACGAGCTGACTGGCAAACACCCGAGCCGCCTTGACACATTGAAGATAGTCATCTTCAGTAAGAACCGACCCTTCGATCTTGAGTGCTGGAAACCCGTCAGCCGTCTCCGCCGGGTCAAGCTCTACTGAGTAAACTAAAGCTCGACTCAGGGAATATGTAGCTCCAGCTCGGGCGGCTGATCTCTTGAGTTCTCCACTTTGTTTGGGGATCGTAGAGAGGAACGTCAACACGTCTTTTATGAGCTTAACTGAATCCTTGTTCCCCATGACAGTTTTAATGGTGCATAAGCTTCCGGTGTAAAGCTGCCCCGTTAGCGCATATACAGCCTTGAGCTTTAGGAAGCAGTTATCTTGAAGATTGCACACACGGCGGCCTACAAGTATTTTGAGTACATGAGTCACCATGGCGGCTGAACATTCGACAGATTAACAAAGAGATATTTCAGGATACTCGCCGAAGATCGCTTGAGTCATATGGTCAATATGTCTTTTCAACCCGGATAGCTCTTTAGAGACGACTTTCAGGCAATTTTTGGCGTTTTCAGAACACTTGGTCAGGGCAGCTTTCTCAGTTTCGAAGGATTTCCTTTCTATCTCAAAGCCTGCCTTGAGTGTTTCCAACTCTTCCAAGGATAGTCGAAGTCTTTGCTCAAGCTTCGTTCGGGCGGTTTGTCCCACTTCTAAAGCTTTTGTCAAAGCAATGACTTTTGACTCGGTAACCTTTAGAGCTTCCTACAAAGATTGAAATAACAGTAAGCCGGAGGAACAACAAATTTTATGACTATAACAAGGAAAATTTTGAAGTTCCAAGCAGATTGCAAGCAATGAACTTGGCACTTGGGGGCTAATGCACATCAGCTCTTTTCAAAGTATGTGATTAACAAACGAAGACCCTACTCATCTCAAGAAGATGAGCCGGCCCTTGGGGGCTACAGGTCGAATTCTTCGACAAAATATCAAAGACCCAACTCATCTCAATAACATGAGTCGTCCCTTGGGGGCTACAGGTCGAATTCTTTTACAAAAAAATCCAAGACACGACTCGTCTCAAGAAGATGAGCTGGCCCTTGGGGGCTACAGGAGGATATATGAAATAAAGAATATACAGAAAAACAAAGCATACCTCAAATTTTACTTTCATCATGTTCACAAGGCCAACTTCCACTTGTCGACTTATAGAAAGATGTTCAAGATAACCAGCATGCAATTCTTAAACACTAGAAGTATCATAACTTGGAAGCTCCAGTTTTGCTTTTCCATTGTTGGGCTGGACAGCTTCCTCCTTGGTGACAAGCTTTGCCAACACGTTAGAGGGTCCATGAGTGGTATAGCCCAACCCAGTAATGGCAACTTCCGCGTTTTTGCCACAAGAAACATCTTCAATGGGTTCATGAGGAATGGGCGGATCAGTATCGGTTAATGGGTCAGCTTGAACGTCAATAGGAGAAGTAACATCTTTTTCTGGTTCAGGATGAGGAGGCAAATCAACTTGGATTTATTGATGTTTTTCAAAATGCTCAGTGGCCTCAGGAGCCGCCATGTCTGGATTTTCCGGCCAAATGACTTCAGGATTAATAGATGACTCGCCAAGGTTCCTTTTCTTGGCCCTGGCCCTATAAAACAAGAGGGCAGGATAAAGTATATGCAAACTCAAAGTTTTTAGCAAGCAAACATATGATATAAAGAAGGAAAAAACTTACCCCTGGTTGATAACAAAAGGTGGGAACTTTGTGGAAGATGAGTCGCCAGATGACGGAGGTGATTCCTGGTAATTGGAATCAGCAGGATTGAGAGATTGTTTAAAAAGACCAGCCTAAGGATGAGACGGAGTTGGACTATGAGGGACCTCATCTTGTAGATTGTCAGTAGCTGTTTAGTTGTTTAAGCCGGTCACAAAAGTACCAAAACTACTCCGAGTTTGGCGCCTTGAATTGTGTTGGGTCTTCTTCAAAAGAAAATCGGGATCCAAATAAGCATCTGGGTGAGAAAAACTTACTTTCTGAATGACCCGCCTTATTTTCCTTGGATGCAAGGATTCTGAGCTGGAGGAGATAGAAATTACCTCAACATTGTCATCCCGGCTTGTAGCAACATCACCCTGATAGCAAAAGGTGTTAGCAAATTCAATAAAGAAATGGCTAAGGAAAAACAAATACTACCTCCACAGATGCACCAGCTGAGGGAGACACGCCCCTAAATGATGGCTTGGCTACAATCGCTTTCTTCTTTTTCTTGACGGGGACAGCTTTGGGCTTGCTAGCCGGGACTTTCCTTTTCTTCTTCCAAAATGAGGAAGATGCCTGCAAAAGAGTTTCGATAAAACACTTAAATTCTGCGAAATCCTACAAACGAGCAGTCAAAAGGATTATTGGAAGTTTTCTTACTGAAGGAGCCGGGTTGAGGGCGTTAAAAGGCTTCAAACCAATTTGATCACAGACTTCTTGAGGTTCTCCCGGCAGTTTTTCACAACCTTGTTTATATCATCCTCTGTCAAAACCATCTTATTATATTGTTGTGGATCGTCCACTTGGCCGGAATAGTTGCACATCAGATCATTTCGGTGGCTCAACGGGAGGATTATCCAGGACACCCAGCACTGGGTCAGGTCCACTCCAGTTAAACCCCGAGTCTGTAGAGCCGCCAACTTCGGAAGCACAAAGGCAAACTTATCACGCTCTTCTTGAGCAACCCGGCCAGGAAGTTCAAATTCCATGGGAAGGCGGATGGTCTATAACCCGGCAGGGGATTCTCGTCCGAGGGAGCAGTGTTTTGACAATAAAACCAAGTTTTAGCCCAACCTTTGGGGTGACTTGGCAAGGAGGCAGAAGGAAAGCCACCATCTCTACGTCTTTGGAGTGAGATTCCACCTAGCTCTTGGCTAGGACCATCTATGCACTCAGTCTGACGGTTCAAATAGAAGAACTCCAGGAAAAGTGGGACAGTGGGTTCCATTTGTAGATATACTTCACACAAAACTTGAAATTGGCAGAGGTTTGATATGGAGTTAGGGGCCAAATCTTGCGGGTGAAGGTGAAGGAAGTTGAGTGTATCCCGGAAGAACTTTGACCCGGGGAAGAAAAGCCTTTGAGAAGATGATCTATGAAACTACAACTTCCCCTTCGCCAGGTTTTGGGCGCGTTTCCCCATGAGCAGCTCGCCATCCAATTGTTTGTTTAGATGGAAACACGCCTTGGTCCTCATATTCTTTGAGCACCTCTTCCGAAACTTGTGAAGGCGCCCAGTTATAGATAGAAGTTTTTGCCATAATGGAGCACCTAGACACAAGCAAAGGGATGACAAGAACAACCGTGTTATAATCAAAGATAAGACAGTGCAAACATCTGTAGCAGAGAGACGCCCAAAAGATGAGCCGGCACCCAACATTGATAATATCTACATATGGCTGGTTACGATCTTTAAGACAAGTCGGCAACTATAAAGGCGCCTCATAGCAAACAAAATTTTTCTGGTTTTTACCAAGTGTGGGACAAACAGTTTTCTATCAAAGTGGCTATGGTCACGGATCTGAAAAAGGTTCAGAAAAATAACAGTAGCTAGACCTAAATGCATGAAAGCTGTAGAGGTCTGGGCCATGGATTCAGGAGAGGATTTGAATACACAATGTCTAATGGGACCGCTGTTTCTACCACTTCATTCTTAGAAAGAAAGGAGATTAAAAACATACAGGAGAGCAACGATGGCAATGAACAGGTTGGGGACATTTCGGTTTCTGACGAACTTCAAACAAACTCTTGTCAGATCTAAAAGAAAGAAGAATGACGCACCTCACTGCTTGCCGGGGGCGTGGAGTGTGCTCGAGTAAAACTCTGAAGAGTTGGGATGCTGTTGCAACCTAGGGATGGTCGCCGGAGAAGGCAGTCCGCGGTGACGAAGATGCGACGAAGCTCCGGGCTAGAGAAAGAAGAAGAAGCAAAGAGAGTGGGATAAAAGGTGAAAAGAGGGGCCCTCCATCTCTGTTTATAATACCCGAAGAGGCAACTGCTAGGCACAGGAAAAGAGGAGCCACAGTGAATTTTGTAGAAGGTGACTCCTCGATTTATGGGATAAAGATACATGCAAAAGATCCGTTGTGATGTCACCATGTTTTCCCTAAAAATCCGGCGGGTGACGTCATAGCTTGACAGTACCATGAGTCGACGCCTGGAGAAACTTAGAAGACACAAAAACAAGGTCGGAGTCAAGCCGCCCGATGGAAGGAAAAAAGATTGACATGAACAAGTTCAAATCAACCTGGGGCCTAATGTCGGGGATATGACCCCATAGTATAACCCGCCGTTTGGGCCAGATTAGATCGTAGGCGGCTTATAAAGCATGTACCCGATGGGCCGAAGAGATAATAACAGAGCAAGCACAAAGCTAGCCAAGTGAGCTGCCTGGCGGCCCAATGCGTGAAGACAGCGGCTCAAGGCCCATGAGGTAGAAGACACCAGAAGCTTTCCTAACTTGGGAGACAAGATAAAGGTAGAATTGTAATAGGTCACGAGACACAATATGACTCGGACTCTTGTAAACCCGGGGGCCTCGACCTGTATATAAAGGCGAGCCCCTGAGGCCGATAGACTAAGTTAGAATCTCTCAAAAGCTAGGCTAGAGATTCCGCACCCTTGTAATTGAGATCACCATCAATATAGACACCAAAGCAGGACGTAGGCTTTTACCTCCATCGGAGGGGCCGAACCTGGGTAAACATGTCTCTTGCTCCTTGATAACCCCTTCGAGTCGCCACACAGCAATGCTGGCCTCACACCTAAGTCCCTTCACTGGGACATCTGCCATGACAAAACCATGACAGCGCCCGTCCCCATGCGCGCGTCTGCACCCGTCGCTCCCTTGCCCGTGCGTGCGCCTACACCCGTCACGGCCCCCTCAGCGGATTGGGTCGCCGCCGTCGACACCTTCCTCGCAGTGCCGCTAGTTGCCGCCACTATCCCCGCGCCCGTCGATCGCGCGACGACTAGCTCTTTGATTGGGAAGTCCATAACATTCTGGTCTCGTTTGATGAACTGAAGAACTGCGCCCCGGAGCACGATAACGCCAGCGTAGGACAGCACCACTGTCGCAGGACGCCGCCGCCGCCGCCACAACTAGTTTTCTTTATATCGTATCTCCATTGTATGAATGTACAGTCAAAGCTTGACTGAATGAAATCTATGGTTTGATGAGCTAAGTATTTATCTCTGAATTCACATAGTAAACAAAAAACCATCATTGATTTCTCTGAATAAACACTCATCACAAACGGTTCTGTTTGAACACCCGTTTGTAGATTGACAGCTAGCTTTCCTTCGCCGGTAAGCCAAGTGAAAAATTGGCGCAAAGGATTGGTGCAATGCGTCATCGCAAACGTTTCTCTAGCATGAACCGTGTGCTTAGTACACACAATCCGGGAAGATTTGCATCTATAATACTGGGTAAATTTCCATTTGTCAAATTGGAAACATTGCCATTTGTCGATCTAGTAACGTTGGATTTGTCAACATTATAGCACTGACATTTGTCAAATTTTACAGGAACAAAATCACAATTAGCGCCCATTTTTGCAACGGAAATTCACTAAACATGGATTTCATTCATACATTAAGCAGTGGTCTTTGTATGAAACAGTTCAACTCGACACCTGAACCGAACAAAATTTTCCCCAATTGTTGCCAACCAGGTACTGAAATAGCTAGTTCAACTATATATACTAGCTAATTTAAAGCACGTTAAAAAGTTCAACCATACCTATAGTTAGATGAACCGAACAAAATGGCATCTAAATACTAGTAGTACTATGGAGGGGCTTTGTACTACCTCCAGCACAATCGAGCGCGCTTAGAAAGAGCCAGTGGAGGAGGAGCCTGTCGACGAGTCGTGTCCGTTGCCTGCCAGGGCTGCCCTGCGGCGCTCAAGACGCCCCTCCTCAAAGCAACGGAACTCGGTGAGGATCGCCGCATTCCACGCCGCCGTTGCGGCTTCTGCTGCGGCCACGACGTCGGTGAGGTTCTTCGCATGCGGGACCTGGCGCTCCACCTCCTTCTCTAGGAAGTAGATGTAGCGCGTAAGGTTTGCGACTGCTACTTCTTGAGCTTGTGTTGGTTTTCCCTTGAAGAGGAAAGGGTGATGCAGCAAAGTAGATAAGTATTTCCCTTAGTTGTTGAGAACCAAGGTATCAATACAGTAGGAGGTACAAGCAAGGCCCCAATCTTTGCACATGCACAAACAATCAAACACTTGCACCCAACGCTATAAAGGGGTTGTCAATCCCTTCACGGTTACTTGCAAGGATGAGATCTGATAGAGATAGATATTAAAGATTGCGAAAAGTAAAACTAAAATAAAAGTAAATAAATTGCAGCAAAGTATTTTTGGTATTTTTTGGTTTATAGATCTGAAAATATAATATGGAAAATAGACCCGGGGGCCATATGTTTCACTAGAGGCTTCTCTCTTGAAGGAAAATAATACGGTTGGTGAACAAATTACTGTCGAGCAATTGATAGAAAAGCGCATAATTATGACGATATCCAAGGCAATGATTATGCATATAGGCATCACGTCCGTATCAAGTAGACCGAAACGATTCTGCATCTACTACTATTACTCCACACATCGACCGACTCCTGCCTGCATCTAGAGTATTAAGTTCATGAAGAACAGAGTAACGCATTAAGTAAGATGACATGATGTAGAGGGATAAACTCAAGCAATATGATGAAAACCCCATCTTTTTACCCTTGATGGCAACAATACAAATACGTGCCTCGCTACCCCTACTTTGTCACTGGGTGAGGACACCGCAAGATTGAACCCAAAACTAAGCACTTCTCCCATTGCAAGAATTACCAATCTAGTTGGCCAAACCAAACCAATAACTCGAAGAGACTTGCAAAGATATGAAATCATGCATATAAGAATTCAGAGAAGATTCAAATAATATTCATAGATAATCTGATAATAAACCCACAATTCATCGGATCTCGACAAACACACCGCAAAAGAGTATTACATCGGATAGATCTCCATGAAGATCATGAAGAACATGGTATTGAAGAACATAGAGAGAGAAGAAGTCATCTAGCTACTAGCTATGGACCCGAAGGTCTGAGGTGAACTACTCACGCATCATCGGAGGGGCAATGGAGTTGATGTAGATGCCCTCCGTGATCGAATCCCCCTCCGGCAGATTACCGGAAAAGGCCCCAAGATGGGATCTCACAGGAACAGAGGATTCCGGCGGCGGAAAAGTATTATCGTGGCTCCCTTTGGTATTGGGGAATATTTGGGAATTTATAGGAGGAAGATTAGGGTTAGGAGGCCTGCAGGGGGGCCACAAGCCAGGGGGCGCGCCCCCCCTAGGGCCCGCCCTGCAGGCTTGTCGTCTCCCGGCAGGTCTCCTGCCCCCCTCTCCAAGTCTGGTAGGTTTCTTCTGGTCCAAGAAAAATCATCGCGAAGATTTTATTCCGTTTGGACTCCGTTTGATATTCCTTATCTGCAATACTCAAAAACAAGGAAAAACAGAAACTGGCACTGGGCACTAGGTTAATAGGTTAGTCCCAAAAATAAAATAAAATATCATATTAATGCATATAAAACATCCAAAACAGATAATATAATAGCATGGAACAATCGAAAATTATAGATACGTTGGAGACGTATCAAGCATCCCCAAGCTTAATTCCTGCTCGTCCTCGAGTAGGTAAGTGATAAAAACAGAATTTTTGATGTGGAATGCTACCTAACATATTTATCCATGTAATTCTCTTCATTGTGGCATGAATGTTTAGATCCATAAGATTCAAGACAAAAGCTTAATATTGACATAAAAACAATAATACTTGAAGCATACTAACAAGGCAATTGTGTCCTTTCAAAATAACATGGCCAAAGAAGGTTATCCCTACAAAATCATATGGTCTGGCTATGCTCCATCTTCCCCACACAAAGTATTTAAATCATGCACAACCCCGATGACAAGTCAAGCAATTGTTTCACACTTTTTATGTTCTCAAACCTTTTCAACTTTCACGCAATACATGAGCGTGAGCCATGGATATAGCACTATAGGTGGAATAGAATATGGTGGAGGTTGTGAGGAAAAAGGAGAAGATAGTCTCACACCAACTAGGTGTATCAACGGGCTATGGAGATGTCCATCAATAGATATCAATGTGAGTGAGTAGGGATTGCCATGCAACGGATGCACTAGAGCTATAAGTGTATGAAAGCTCAAAAAGAAACTAAGTGTGTGTGCATCCAACTCGCTTGCTCAAGAAGACCTAGGGCAATTTGAGGAAGCCCATCATTGGAATATACAAGCCAAGTTATATAATGAAAAATTCCCACTAGTATATGAAAGTGACAAAATAGGAGACTCTCTATCATGAAGATCAAGGTGCTACTTTGAAGCACAAGTGTGGAAAAAAGATAGTAGCATTGTCCCTTCTCTCTTTTCTCTCATTTTTTTTGGTGGGCATCTTTGGCCTCTTTTTTTTATTTGGGCTTCATTGGTCTCTTTTATTATTTGTAAAGTCCAGAGACTCATCCCAACTTGTGAGGGAATCATAGCTTCCATCATCCTTTTCTCTCATGGGACAATGCTCTAATAATGATGATCATCACACTTTTATTTACTTACAACTCAAGAATTACAAAACATGACTCTATATGAATGCCTCTGACGGTGTACCGGGATGTGCAACGATCTAGCATAGCAAATGACATTAATGAAAGCATCACGCTAGCTGTCTTACGATCATGCAAAGCAATATGACAATGATGGTGCGTGTCATAATAAACGGAACGGTGGAAGTTGCATGGCAATATTTCTCGGAATGGCTATGGAAATGCCATAATAGGTAGGTATGGTGGCTATTTTGAGGAAGGGTATATGGTGGGTTTAATGCATCGGCGAAAGTTGCGTGGTATTAGAGAGGCTAGCAAAGGTGGAAGGGTGAGAGTGCGTATAATCCATGGACTCACATTAGTCATAAAGAACTCACATACTTATTGCAAAAGTCTATTAGTTATTGAAGCAAAGTATTAGACGCAGGCTCCTAGGGGAGAGGTTGGTAGGAGTTAACCATCGCGCGCTCCCGACCCTCACACAAAGGATGACAATCATTAAACAAATCATGCTCCGACTTCGTTACATAACGGTTCACCATACGTGCATGCTACGCGAATCACAAACTTTTAACACAAGTATTTCTTCCAATCCACAATTACTCACTAGCATGACTCTAATATCACCATCTCTATATCTCAAAACTATATGCAAGGAATCGAACTTCTCATAGTATTCAATGCACTTTATATGAAAGTTTTTATTATATCCCTCTTGGATGCCCATTATATTAGGACTAAATTCACAACCTAAACCAATTACCATGCTGTGTAAAGACTCTCAAAATAATATAAGTGAGGTACGAGAGTTCAATTATTTCTATAAAATAAAAACACCACCGTGCTCTAAAAAGATATAAGTGAAGCACTAGAGCAAAATTGCCTAGCTCAAAAGATATAAGTGAAGCACATAGAGTATTCTAATAAATTCACGATTTATGCGTGTCCCTCTCAAAATATGTGTGCAGAAAGTATGATTGTGGCAAAATAAAAAGCAAAGACTCATATCATACAAGACGCTCCAAGCAAAACACATATCATGTGGTGAATAAAAATATAGCCTCAAGTAAATTTACCGATGGATTGAAGACGAAAGAGGGGATGCCTTCCGGGGCATCCCCAAGCTTAGGCTCTTTACTATCCTTGAATATTCCTTGGGGTGCCTTGGGCATCCCCAAGCTTAGGCTCTTGCCACTCCTTATTCCATAGTCCATCAAATCTTTACCCAAAACTTGAAAACTTCACAACACAAAACTCAACAGAAAACTCGTGAGATCCGTTAGTATAAGAAAAATAAATTACCACTTTAGGTACTGTTGTGAACTCATTATTTATTTATATTGGTGTAATATCTACTGTATTCCAACTTCTCCATGGTTCATACCCCCCGATACAACCCATAGATACATCAAAATAAGCAAACAACGCAAAGAAAACAGAATCTGTCAAAAACAGAACAGTCTGTAGCAATCTGTAAACTTTGAATACTTCTGTAACTCCAAAAAATTCTGAAAAATTAGGAAAATATGGTAAATTTGTATATCAATCTTGTGTCAAAAATTCAGACTCATTCTACGCTCTGGTGAATTTATAAAATTCCTGGACTGAGTGCAAAAGTTTCTGTTTTTCAGCAGAATCAAATCAACAATCATCGTAGACCATCCCAAAGGTCTTACTTGGATCAAACACTAATTAAAACACTAAAACACAATTACTACAGAGGTAATAATGTGTAAAGCACTCAAAAACAGAAATAAAATTGGGTTTCCTCCCAACAAGCGCTATTGTTTAACGCCCCTAGCTAGGCATAACACAATAGATCTAGGTATTGTCATCTTTGGTATGCAACTCATCAATTGCACACTTATAAACCCTAGGAGGTTCTTTGATCTTATCAATAATAATGCTCCTAGGCAAGAAGTCAAGAAATTCACTTGTGGTAATTGGTTTCCTAACAATATTGATAAAGCCGGGGTGAACACTTATCATCTTAAGATCTTCATCCCCTTTACTAGAGGATCCACCCTTATTTTTAGGAACATAAACAAACTTGGCAGTCTTGGAAGGAGGAAAATTTGGAGTGGTTTGAACCGAGGCAAAAGTGGAACCCAGGTTGGTAATAATGTCCTCTAGCTTGCCAATTCTAGAGGAATCTTGATCCAATTTTTCATTAACTATGGGTTCTTTTTCCCTTAGATTTTTTAAAGTAACTCCTACCTTAGATCCATATTGAGTGATATGATTATGAATCTTTTTATCCAAGTTTTCAATGAGCTCTACAGTAGCAACTTTATTTTCAATAATATCAAGCTTTCGCATCACATGTTCCAAAGTTAAGATTGTTTCATTAACCATGAGTGGGGGTGAACCTACCAAATTTATCATAGCACTATAAGAATCAACGGTATGGCTTCCCAAGAAATTTCCTCCCGTAATGATATCCAGAACATATCTATTCCAAGGAGAAACACCCACATAAAAATTGCGAAGGAGAACGGTAGTAGATTGCTTACGAGTAGATCTATTTTGAGAATTGCAAATTCTATACCAAGCATCTTTTAGGTTTTCTCCCACCCTTTGTTTAAAATTAAGAACTTCACTCTCGGGAGTGCTAGCGATAGTAGTAAGGCTAGCCATGAGTTTAAGCAATCTAACACACAAGCAAAAAAAAAGCAAACGAAAAGACGAACGGAAGAAGGGCGAATAAAAAGGCAAATCTTTTTGGTTTTTTTTTCTGAAAATCGTTTTAGAAGTGGGGGAGAGGAAAACAAGAGGAAAATGGAAAATAATGTAAATGCAAGAGATGAGTTTGTGATAGGTACTTGGTAGGCTTGATGTAGATCTCCCCCGCAACGGCGCCAGAAATCCTTCTTGGTACTTCTTGAGCTTGCGTTGGTTTTCCCTTGAAGAGGAAACGGTGATGCAGCAAAGTAGATAAGTATTTCCCTCAGTTGTTGAGAACCAAGGTATCAATCCAGTAGGAGGTACAAGCAAGGCCCCAATCTTTGCACCTGCACAAACAATCAAACACTTGCACCCAACGCTATAAAGGGGTTGTCAATCCCTTCACGGTTACTTGCAAGGATGAGATCTGATAGAGATAGATATAAAAGATTGCAAAAAGTAAAACTAAAATAAAAGTAAATAAATTGCAGCAAAGTATTTTTGGTATTTTTTGGTTTATAGATCTGAAAATATAATATGGAAAATAGACCTGGGGGCCATAGGTTTCACTAGAGGCTTCTCTCTTGAAGGAAAATAATACGGTGGGTGAACAAATTACTGTTGAGCAATTGATAGAAAAGCGCATAATTATGACGATATCCAAGGCAATGATTATGCATATAGGCATCACGTCCGTATCAAGTAGACCGAAATGATTCTGCATCTACTACTATTACTCCACACATCGACCGACTCCTCCTGCATCTAGAGTATTAAGTTCATGAAGAACAGAGTAACGCATTAAGTAAGATGACATGATGTAGAGGGATAAACTCAAGCAATATGATGAAAACCCCATCTTTTTACCCTTGATGGCAACAACACAAATACGTGCCTCGCTACCCCTACTTTGTCACTGGGTGAGGACACCGCAAGATTGAACCCAAAACTAAGCACTTCTCCCATTGCAAGAATTACCAATCTAGTTGGCCAAACCAAACAAATAACTCGAAGAGACTTGCAAAGATGTGAAATCATGCATATAAGAATTCAAAGAAGATTCAAATAATATTCATAGATAATATGATCATAAACCCACAATTCATCGGATCTCGACAAACACACCGCAAAAGAGTATTACATCGGATAGATCTCCATGAAGATCATGAAGAACATGGTATTGAAGAACATAGAGAGAGAAGAAGCCATCTAGCTACTAGCTATGGACCCGAAGGTCTGAGGTGAACTACTCACGCATCATCAGAGGGGCAATGGAGTTGATGTAGATGCCCTCCGTGATCGAATCCCCCTCTGGCAGATTACCAGAAAAGGCCCCAAGATGAGATCTCACAGGAACAGAGGCTTCCGGCGGCGGAAAAGTATTATCGTGGCTCCCTTTGGTATTGGGGGAATATTTGGGAATTTATAGGAGGAAGATTAGGGTTAGGAGGCCTGCAGGGGGGCCACAAGCCAGGGGGGCGCCCCCCCTAGGGCGCGCCCTGCAGGCTTGTCGTCTCCCGGCAGGTCTCCTGCCCCCCTCTCCAAGTCTGGTAGGTTTCTTCTGGTCCAAGAAAAATCATCGCGAAGATTTTATTCCGTTCGGACTCCGTTTGATATTCCTTATCTGCAATACTCAAAAACGAGGAAAAAATAGAAACTGGCACTGGGCACTAGGTTAATAGGTTAGTCCCAAAAATAATATAAAATAGCATATTAATGCATATAAAACATCCAAAACAGATAATATAATAGCATGGAACAATCAAAAATTATAGATACGTTGGAGATGTATCAGCGACGCAGAAGCCCGGGGGCGGGCCTTTTGCGGCATCCACCTCCCGCATTCAGGTCGCGGTGGAGGAGCGGGTGATGACCCCGCCGCCTTACGGCGGGGTCGTGGCCAAGACGGACGACGGTGTGGTGGCGGCCCCGGTGGCTGCCGGCGTGGTGGCGGCGATGGCGGCCACCGGCAGCAGCTGCCTTCGGGCAGCGATGGTGGAGCGTGTAGTTGGTGGCTTGCGCACACCCACCAGGGACGCCACCTACACTACACGCTTCAGTGGACTGCCGCGCCGACGCGGTGAAGCCTCCCAGCTGGAGCTGTCCTCTGGTGGAGTGGCTGAGCGACGACGAACGGCCGGTGCCATTTGCGATTGGGGGAGAAGCAAACTAGACAAGCTACGGGGAGGGAGGGGATGAAGGCAATGTGGACTCGCCAGCCATGAGGGTTTATATATATTGCAGGCCGGCAAGCATTGGGGATTTGGGGATTTCGCCGAGCCGGGCAGGAAGCTAGAGCTTTAGGACAGTTTTGTGCGTGATTGTGCGCCAGAACGGGCTCATCGAGCCAGTGCCTGGCCAAAACCGGTGCCAAAGCGTGCACTGGAACCCTCGGGCGCAACACGGTGACAAGACGTAAGAGAGGACGACGGGGTCATGGACAGGCAGAGGGGTCATAATAATAAAACGTTTGCGATATTAATACACGCAAATGGCACTTCCCAATGTAGTGTCGGTAATGATTTCATCCATGTCTGACAATTGTTTGGCAGCAACCGTCTGCCCACAACACGCATAGCTTGTCAGTATGAATCGTTGGGTTAATATTGGTCTTCCCACACAATTCTGATGAATGAACTGTTTGCAGGGTATCACACACACCTTGTTATGGTAACTCGTTTGTGTTCTAGCTGTATCAATGCAAACAGTTTGTCCGAGCGAACTGTATGTCATACTTCGCACACATATGTATTTTGTGAACCGTTTGTGTTATCTTGTCTAATCGCAAACAGTTCATAAGAACCAACTGTATGCCCTGCATCACACATGCTAGTCTAATCTCAAACGTGTCTGATGGACCAGTCAGTGCACACAATTTTCTTTATTGGCGATGGAGCTATAACTATACCGTTTGCGATGGCTCGATCACACACAGTTTCTGCGAAGGGTCTCTGATTGATGTGTCGTGTTTGGACCTTCCTACAGTAGTGATGTCTCCCTTCCTACCACTTGTTTTTCAAGCCTCCTAAAATGCCATGATAAGCCTCTAACACTCCACATCCCAACAAACGTTGTTTGGCTATGTTACTGCTTGCTCAGCCCCTCTTATAGCATTGCTAGTTGCAGGTGCAGGTTGTTCCATGTGATAACATGGATATCTTTGGGATATCACAATATTCTTTCTATTTAATTTAATGCACCTATACACTTGGTAAAGGGTGGAAGGCTCAGCCTTTCGCCTGGTTTTTTGTTCCACTCTTGCCGCCTTAGTTTCCTATTACTGGTGTTATGTTCCATATTGAGCGCTCATAACATGCTCGGGGTTGTTATGGGGACCCCCTTGATTTTCGTTTTTTGGATAAAACTCTTCCGGCAAGGCCCAACATTGGTACTATTCGCTTAATAACAAACGAAAACTGGCATAGGGACCTGCTGGCGCCCATGTATTTTAATCAACAAATCGGGCGAGTGCTCCTCATGAGTGTTGGTCCAAAATGGCAGTGGCCGGAGCCACCAACGGCTGTGCCATCCAGAAACTGAGCCAACCCGGTCATGTCCTGAGAACGAGATACGTGGCTCCTATCAGGTTCGTCGACACGTCAGGCGATCTTGCTGAATTTGTTTTACCTTTAACGAACGCCTTGTGCACCGGGATTATGAGGATACTTTGGGTTATCTCAAGGTTCTGGTTTTCCACCGCAGCTTGTGGTTAGTTTGTGATGCATGAGTCGGAGCACCCCTGTAGAGTTAAATCTTTCTGTGAGCAGTGCCCGTGGTTTTGTGTTAATATGTAAATTTTATAACACCCGGTTATAGAAAACTTGAAGTAAACTCAAATAAAATACACCAACCGTGTGCGTAACCATGACACACTCTTCTTGTGAGGTTTGAACATAGAATGGAACACCGTGGGGTTATGATTGACTCGTAAGTAGGTGTTCAGGATCACTTCTTGATCATTACAAGTTCACATCCTTTATGCGTAGATCACTCTTCTTATTCTTGTACTCGTAAATTAGATAGATATCAAATGCTTAGTGCTTGCTGCAGCCTCACCACTTAACCATACCTCACCCATTAAGCTTTGCTAGTCTTGATACCCATGGAAATGAGATTGTTGAGTCCCCGTGGCTCCCAGATTACTACAACCACATGTGGAGGTACAGGTAATGCGATGCTTTGACGTGAGAGCGATGCTTGTCCTGTTTGGAGTTTCTTCTTGTTCTTCATCGATCATAGGATGGGTTCCAGGTCGGCAGCCTGGGATTAGCAAGGGTGGACATCGCCTTCTTTTTTGTTTGATTTCATCCGTAGTCGGATCCTGCTCTTCTTTATGATGATCTTGATGTAATGATGTATTGATGTCTTTATGATGTAGCATGTGGTGTGTGTAATCCAACTCCCTATACTCATCTCCTCATTACATGTATTGTGAAGATTTCCATTCTTGCGAAGCGACCCGAAACGCATTTCTATCCTTATCGAGGCCCTCGAGCCGTTGCGAGGATAGTACTGTATTTTGGGCGTGACATACGTGCCCTTGAAGTTGCCGATGAACTTCTTGCCCAGTTTGTACCACGAGGAGATGGAGGCCTCACGGAGATTAATCAGCCATGAGCGCGCGGTCCTTGAGGACCATGGGGAACCAGTTCACCATGACCTTGTCCTCATCGCCTACAGCCTAGATGCCCATGGTGTAGGGCTGCACGAACTCCACGGTGTTGGGGGTGTCATTGTAGCGGGGAGGCAACTCAGGCCTGAACGACATGGGCCACACCATGTGGCACAACTCACGGGTGAAGGCAAGACAACCCCTGTTGTAGGAGGCGACACCACCAGTGAGGACGGCACGGTTTTGCTGCCCGGCCGATGCGACGTCCTGGATGGTGTGGTTCTGGCGGTCACGTTGCCTCTCGAGGATCACACGTGCGTCAGGATGCACGCGCCAGATGATATAGCAGCTGGTGTCAGCGTGAGGTGGTGAGGATGCGTTGTGGGATGGCTCCGGCGCATGCGCTCCATGGCCATGCCCGTCGCCGCAGTCGATTGGAGGAGGCGGAGGAGGTGCTTCGTGTCCCGCCCGTGCGGCATGCGACGACGGGGGTGGCATGGAGTGGGTAGGCACCAGGGCGTCTTCGGTGGCATTGACGAGCTTGATGATGCGCGCGAGCCAAGCGTCGTACCAGACCTGGGTGGGGCAGTAGCGTAGCATCTCACGTGCCATCAGCAGTGCGGCTTGTGGTGCCGGTGTGTCGCGGCAAGCCAACGAGGATGTGGTGGCAGTGCGGGAAGGCGGCTGCGCCTGCACGGATGGGTGGAGGGAGGAAGTTTGCTCGTCCTCCGTTGCGGCCTCGGCGGCTGCGCTGGCATGCCGGCGATGGTTGCCATTGGCGACGGGCTCCGTGCGGACCCTAATGTCCGTTCTACGCAAGGGGCACAGGTGGGGCGCGTCGGCCATGCCGATGTCAAGGTCGAAGAAGCTGCAACAGAAAAAAAAAAGCCCTACCCGAAGCGCCAAATTTTGGGTTGGTGATTTGTGCTAGGGTACCCCCTCCAAAATCCCTGGTTCGAACACTGGGGCCTTTGTTGTGCAACCTCTCAACCTGATGGTGACCTTGGCGACGGTACAGGCAAGCGGTGCTATGCGGGGACACACACGCACGCAAGGTAAGAGAGGGACACATGGAGCTACCCAGGTTCGGGCCACCGAGCAGTGTAAAACCATACTCCTGCTTGGGTGTAATTGCTCTAGGGGACATGAGCGTTACAATGTAGAAGAAGGTGAAAATGGTCAGGCCCCTTCTAAGGTAGAAGCACTGTCAGTATTATAGATGGCTTGGTCCTCTTCCCCGAAAACATATGCGGGAAAGGGTGGCCACACGTCGGCAATTCGAAGGGGGACTAGTGCTCAGTCTTATCCTGACAAACGGTAGTCTTCGTCTGCAATTTCGCTGTGTATGACATGCTAAGGGGCTCCACGATGGCATTCGTCCTGGCACATTGTATTACCGTGGTCTTCTTGCACTAAAATGGCAACCTTTGGGATCTGCTTTCAGGGAGGCAATAGGCATTTCCCTTTAATCACGAAAGAGAAAATCATCCCTGTTTGCGACTACTGTTGTGGTCTCTCCTGTCCTTGACCGCACATGGACCTCACCCACGTGATGGGCACACATCCCCGCGACGAGCACCGAGCGGCTCCCCCAAGTGGTGGGTCTTGCGGGAGGTTGCCTCGCGAAGGAGGCATCGCGGGGCCGCCTGATGCCGTAGATTACCCTTTTGAAGTACATCCCTTCGCGGAGAGGGGCCTCGCGAGGTCTGACCATCGCAAGGTGTCTTGAGTTGTAGAGCTCGTGCGTGCGAAGCCATTTCAGTTTCCTTCGAGCGTCGCTTCCTGGGCGGCAGGCGGACGGGCTGTGGTTCCTTGGGTTCCACTGGACTGACAACATCAACCTTGCAGCCTCCATGATGATGTGTGAGTAGTTCACCAAAGACCTACGAGTCCATAGCTAGTAGCTATATGGCTTCTCTCTCTCTTTGATCTTCAATACCATGTTCTCCGCGATTCTTGCGGAAATCTATCCGAGTTATCTTCTTTTGCGGTGTGTTTGTTGGGATCTGATGAATTGTGGGTTTATGAATAGATTATACATTGAAAGTAACTGAGTCTTCTCTTAATTCAATTATGCAGGATTTTTATAGCTTTGTAATTCTCTCCGATCTATCTGTTTGTTTTGGCCAACTAGATTGATTTATTTTCAACGGGAGGGGTGCATTGTAATGGGTTTAATCTAGCGGTGCTCTATATTCCAGTGACAGAAAGGGATAAGACATTTATTGTATTGTTTCCATTAAGGATAAAACGATGAGGTATGAACATATTGCTTGTCTTACTTTGTCTACATCATGTCACTTGTTTAATGTGTTGCACTGTTTGTTATAAACATAATACCATAGATGCAGGATCGTTTCGACCAATTGGTGGAGAAATAGTAGTAGATGTAGGATCATTTCGGTCTACTTATCATGGACGTGATGGCTATATACATGATCATTGCCATGAATACATAATCATAACTATGCGCTTTTCTATCAATTGCCCAATAGTAATTTGTCTACCCACATTATGCTATGCGCTCGGTAGAGAAGCCTTTAGTAAAAACTATGGCCCCCAGGTCTATTTAATCATATTTACTAAAACCCTAAGTAATACTCGTTGCCTTTTATTATTTATTTCTTACTTCTTATATTTTTATATCTATCACTATCAGAAGTAATTCTTACAAGTAACAAGTTCAAGGGACATGAAAACCCTCTTGACCGCGTGGGTGCAAGTGTTTGATTTTGTGTGTGTAGATGCTCACGACAAGAGTTTTCCTTGATTTGCCTACTGGTTCGATAACCTTGCTTCTCACTAAGGGAAATATTTATGGCTACTATATTGCTTCACCCTTCCTCTTTGGGGAAAAATCCAACGCAGCTCATAGCAGTCGGCTCTTTCGATCCTTATCTATACTTGAGTTATGTTGTGATGCCATGTTGTACAAACATGTATTTGCATGTTATGCGTACGTGTGATATGTATTGCCATGTGCCTTGTTCTATGACAATGGTAGCCTTCCTTACAGGGAAAGGCCTCTTGTGCTTCCACTGAGCCTTGGTAGTTCGCTATCGCTGCGAACACATTGATTGACCAACATGCATCCTTGTTTGCTCCTATGTCTTTTCCTACGGGGAAATGTCACGCGATGTTTGCACGAGTCCTTGGAGCTTGCTATGACGCAGGTAGACATGTTGTTCACCGGCACGTGCACTGTTGGGTTACCTATGTCTGTCCCTGTACGTTTGTGCCACTTTGGTTTATAACAAAGTAATGTCGACCCGTGTACTCTGTCATATGGATGCTAGGGACATAATCATAGAGGTGAGCCGAAAGAAGAAAACAGTTTCGGCCAAGGTAACGACTACAGCCGTAGAAATATCGTGTGTGAGGCCGCAAAGTGATATGAGGTGTTACAGGCTAGATCTATGTGATTTAGGATCGGGATCCCTGCATCATCCATGACAAGTTGATATGTGTTTTAATATCCACAAGAATGAAACTTATATTTTCAACCATAAATACTATGAAATAGAAAAGGTCATTAGATTAAGCCATCTTGTGGTGCATCCAAAAGTACGTCTGAATCCCGCATGAAATCATTGAAGATTTTTCTAGAAAAAAGTTACAGTAAAGTTGTTTAATCAACGAAACGCATATGAGTTCTCGAGTTGTGACCCACCCATATGCCCACAATAACATCCTCCCCACGTTCTTGTTCAGACACCAGGTACAAAGACGATCTGTTGTGGGACTTTTCGATGAACTCAATAATTTAGATACTATTGAATATAATTTTGTAACTGATGGTACTCCCATTTTGAATTATTTACTGGAAAACTATCTCAAATAATCTCGAGGAGGGTGAGTGCACTATCTCACACGACACCTTGACACTAACATATGCTTGGGTGGGAGGCGACCATGAAGATAAAGTTAACATGCTTCTGTAAAGAGAAACAAAAGGATGAGTCCATGTTGGAGTTCGTATTATCTAATGGCTACGGGGCAAACATGGAAATTGATCGAATATATGTCATTCCTTAATGACATTTACTCTAAAATTAATGTGAGGCCTAGAAAAATTATTCCAAATTGTAAATACAGGACTACTGATTTGCGCCTAGGAGGATGTAGGGACCAGAAAGTTTTATATTCAAACATATTGAACCATGCAAACACATATAGATTATTGAAATGGATAATCCTCCACATGTTTTCATAGAAGGCATAGACCTAATCAGGCAGTTATGTAGACACCTTGGCACGGAGGCTAGCAGCAAACATTCATGATCCTGACATATCATGTTGACCAGGGGGGAACATGTTGTTTCGTTCACACAACCAAGTTGGTGGCAACATTCAAGACCAATAAGTCTTTTATCTCCAGTAGATATAACCCTTGTGAGTTCATACTTGCATTGAGAAGTCACCGCCTTCAGTGATCTACTACAGTCATAGCCTGAGGCATTGATGGAAGTAGTAGCGACAACCAGAACGACGACGAAGTACGTAGACCAGGAGAGGGTGTGGAGTACCATTGTTGATTGTTTTCAAATATAGGAGACTATCTACGGGGAAGGATGATGTGGGATGTATTTTGGTTTCCATTCAATATATATTAAAAGAACACTTGTAACGTCTGCTCATTCCCATTGAAGGCAGAGTTTTACGAGCATTAATTGACTACAAAATTATCTAATAGACTACAAATTAATTCATGATAAGCTACTCTAGTTACGCCAAGGCTATGTTTGAAATGAATTCATGATGAGTAATTACTATCTCCTTTAAGAGATACCCATTCTTCAATACCCTTGAGTTAAGTTTACTTATTTAGACCATGAATATATCATCCATACATGGCCATTTTTATTGGTAATTTCATTATTAAAATAACCAATACTATCTGGGTGACCCACACATTCGCGTGGCTAAAGAAATTATGTATCTTGTATCTATATTTTTATGTGCTTATGATGGTTTTTTATTTAATATATCTTAGATATATTAGTTTTACTCACCAAGGATTATTCGTGACTTCGAATGTAAAATTGACATGTATTGTCTTTCTACCTTCCCTTAGACTACTCTCATAGAATCTACTTTTATTCGTTTCTCTCTTTTACTTCATGGACATTTAAAATAAATACAACCTCTGGCACCTAGGTGATGTGTCTGCCTTTGTTAGACGAGCTATTTTTCAGCCCATCTCAACACATGTAGTATTCTTCTTCCATACAGCGAGCCCAACTCTAACGTACCTTTATTATTATGAATACATCAAACGCATGTGTTATAGTTTAGCTCCAAAAAAATTTGTGCATTACTTGTTTGTCCCTCACTGCCAAAGAACTACACTCCAAACTTTGTTCACAACAAGAAAGCTCGATGTGTAATCTGAGCTTCTCTTTGTTTGATTGAGTCATGTTTGCTCGTGGCACCAAAAGTTAAATTCTGAAGTGCTTTAGGTTGCACTTCTTAAAATATAGGACAAACTGCAAATGGTGTGATATGTAGATTCTTGGATAACCTTCGGCGATGATGGGGTCTATGGCATAAATTCATTCAATATATTCTATCATGCTCTCCATTATCCTTTTATGTGGATGCTTATAGTTAGGAGTTGACATATTTATATGCTTTGTAAAAATTATATTATATTATTAGTCCTATGAAGGATGGTTGATTACCTGCTTGTTGGAACGGGGCTCCGTGGACCCAAGAAGGTTCGAACTCTGGGGTTCGCTTTGTTCAACGGCCCTACTCTTCCTCGCGTGCCTACGGCGATGCTCCGTAATGCTTGAGCTTGAGGAGGAGAACAAGAACACTGTAGTTTGCCCAGGTTCGGGCCACCTTGCGGTGTAAAACCCTACTCCTGCTTGTCTCGGTTGCTTGTGGATGTGCGGGACTACAAGGGAGTGTTCTCTCCCTCTCCACGGTGGTGCCCTAGCCCCTTTTATACTGGCTCCGGTCCTCTTCCCCGAAAACACATGGCGGGAAGGGTTGCCACAGCGAGCCGTTTGAAGAGGGGCAGGATCACATGCTATCCTGATAAAAGCAGTCCACGCTTGCTATAGGTCGCTGCCGAGACGCGCCGGTGGGCTCGGGGATGACCTCCGTCCTGCCGAGCCCTTCACCTTGGTCTTCTTGCACCGAATAGGAAACCTTTGGAGCCTTCTTCGGGATACGGCGGGCTGGCCCGACCCCCCTTAGCACCAAAGGGGAAAACCTCATCATCTGTGCTTGCTGGAACGGCTCCTGGCGCCGCTGGGCGAAGCGCGCATCATCCATGTGGTGGCATAGGGACGTATCACCCCGCCAGGACAACCTCGGTGTATCCGCCCCGCGAGGGCCCTGGGAGACAGCCCCGTGAAGGGGCCTCGCGAAGTCCCTGGTGACGCTGTCGCCGAGCACCTCACGAGGTGGAGGCTCTCGCGAGGGCCTTAATCGTGAAGCTCATCGGCAGTCCATGCAGTGCTCAAAGCAAGCGCCGCGTCATGGGCTGCAGGCAGACGGGCCAGGGTACCCCAGTCCCAAAGGCCCGACACTAGCCCCCGGGCCCGAGGCGTGCATGGCCCCGCCTGTTGGGGGGTGGCAAAATGGCGCGGGCCCTGACCGACTGTGGGATAGACGCGATGGGAGGACGCTTCGGGGTGCGGGACGCCCCGCTTCCCACGAGGCTTCGGCAACCGCCCAGACCGACATAAAGCTTGCGGGCGACGTAGGGCCATTATTGCTCCGCCTTTCCCCACATTCACTTCGCTGCTCCCATCTTTTGAGCTCTACTCCTTCAGATGCAATCCCACGTGAGGCTCCTTCTCCGTCCAAACAGCTCCTCCGTCGCACAAATGGCGCCGGTTGGCAAGAAATCGAAGAGCGCGACTCCGTCCGGAGGCCCTCCTGCCCTCGCGCCAGCTCTCATCCCTTCCTCCATCTCCTCGACAGAGGATTTGGTCCCGGTGCTCCCGTTGGTGGCCGGCAAGAACAACAAGGGGAAGGCAACTAGGATCTGTCCGGACAAGGTGGCGCGGAACCGCCTAGGTGAATCAGTTTACCCCTTCTTCTACCACAGCATCTACGTTGGGCTGATCCCGCCGTTTTCTCTTTTCTTCTACGCCATCCTCTCTCACTACCGGATAAACGCTCTCCACCTTCAGCCCAAGGCCATCCTACTCCCGACCATCTTTGCCTTCTAATGCGAAGCTTTCGTGGGCGTGAGGCCCTCAATGGCGCTTTTCCACCACTTCTACAACTTGCGGTTCACTGCTGCCAACCAGCACTCTGCATGCGTCTCCTTTGCCGACGTCAAGGGCGAAAACATCCACCTGAATGTCAGGAAGAAGGTGGAGGGCTATCTGCAGCGCTGGTGTCGACGTTCTAGGACTGGGGGTACCCAGACCTGCCTGCCTACGGCCCAGCGCATGGCCCAGCTCGACGACCCAGTACGGCCTATCAGCAAGACCCCCAAGACAAGACCCTCGCGACGGCCCCAGCCTCGTGAGGAGAGCAACGCCAAGACCTCCAGGGGAGTGGCCAGTCCGGGCCGCCACCCGAGGAGCGGAGATTCCTATGCAGATGCCCAGCCTCGTGAGGCTGGGGTGACGTGAGCCATGACGACCAAGGCCAAGCAGGCGGCAGGCGAGTGCCAGCGGGCGCAGGAGAGGACAATTACCTCTTTAGGGCAAAGGAGGCAAGGACGTACGCGGGTTCCCAAGGAATCTCCCAAAGGTTTCCACTCTGGTGCAACAAGACCAAAGACCCCAGCTCAGCAGGACGGATGTCATCGTCAGGCCCACCTCTGCACCCCGACCAGAAGCTTTGCAGGCGAAGACCACCTTTAGTCAGAATAAGGTGTACCTCTCGTCCCCTTTCAAATTTGGTCGTTGTGGGATCCCTTCCCGCCAGAGCGATAAGGGAAGAGGACCAAGGCCACTATAAATAGGGACTAGCCCCCATGGTAGAAAGGGGGGAGCAGAATCAGTTCATCACCACCGAAGGCTCTCGCGAGGCCATCCAATCACTGTACTAGTTCATCCTTGACCTCCTCGTGAGGCTATCCACCAAAGCAGGAGTAGGGTTTTACACCGCAAGGTGGCCCGAACCTGGGTAAACTATGTGTGTTCTTGTTCGTATTTCACCAGAGTGCCATCGTGAGGAAAGGGGGAGAACCGGGTTGGAGGGCGAGCGTACCCCAGTGTTCGAACCTTGTTGGGTCCGCGGAGCCCCGATTCTGACATTTGGCGTGCTAGGTAGGGGTACGCCGACGTCCTTCAACTCTGTCGAGCTCCCGCTTCCCCAACGCTATGGCCGGTCCCCGTAGTGTGCGCCCCGAGGGTTCGGTGCCGGACGGCCGTTACCAGGCCGCCAGCATCATCACCACCACCACCGCAGCACGCGCTGCCCGCGCACAGCAAGGCTCCTTGTACCCCCAACTGCGATAGAGCGGCCGCTCCACCACGCCTTCCGTGGGACCCTCCGCGGCCTGTGTCCACGTGGGAGACCTGAATGCGCAGGATGCGCTGCTCATGGAAAGCGAGCTCCTTCACCATCGCCCGACGAACGGGGGCTACGACGCCTGGGCCGACCACATCTCCGAGCTTGTTGCCGTTGCAAGGAGGGCCCTAGCTCCTTACCTCCCTCTCCGGCCCCCGGCGCAAGGAGAGGGGTGGCTCAACCGCTGAACTGCCCCTTCCGTCGTTGTACGTCAACGCACCTGGGCCCCAGCCCGAAGAGCCCGAGTGGGGTCCACCCCGTGCTGTACTCCTCCTCCTTAGGGTCCCGGTGACCGGTTTTGGACCGCCGCCCGGCTCCATCGGCGGCCTGCCCGAGGGAAACGATGGAGCTCTATGGCCCTCGGGTCTTCTTCTTCTTCTCCTCCTTCTTCTTCTTCTTCTTCCATCATTGGCCGAGGATTAATTTTTTTACTCACCATATGCCTTCTTCGAGAGAAAAGCCTCCAGCGAACACTATGGCCCCCGGGTCTCCTCACAATTATATTTACAAAAACTCTAAATACCTTGGTGCCATTATTATATTCTTTTTATTTACTTAATATATATCAAATTATCTATCTATCACTACTTATCACTTGAAAGTAATGAGGTCAAGGGGATTGACAACCCTCTTGCCCGTGTTGGGTGCAAGTGTTTGCTCTTTTGTGCGTAGGTGCTGAATATGGGAATTTGCATGGTTCTCATATTGATTAGATAACCTTGGTTCCCACAGAGGGAAATGCTTACCTTTGCTTTGATGCATCATCCCCTATGATACTCATGATCTGCGTTGGGTTTACCGTGAAGAGGAACGGGTAATCACAGCACAAAGTGGGTAAGTATTTCCCTCAGTTATGAAACCAAGGTTTATCGAACCAATAGGAATACCAATCCTCAACCGTCTTCAGCGGCTGCACACAAAAGAACAAACAACTTGCACCCAACGCCGGCAAGAGGGTCGTCAATCCCCTTGATCTCGTTATTTGCAAGCAAGTGAGTTGTGTAGATAACAGTAAAGTGCAAAATAAAATAAAAGGTAATAAACAACAGCAAGGTAATGATAGCGTTTGTGAATATATAAGTGAATAGACCCGGGGCCGTAGAGTTCTCTAGTGGCAACTCTCATAAGCAAAGAATACGGTGGGTAGACAAATTACTGTTGGGCAATTGATAGAAAAGCGAATAATTATGCGATCTTCACGGCAACGATCATGTGTATATAGGCATCACGTCCATAAGCAAATAGGCTGACTCCTGCCTGCACCTACTACTATTACTCCACTTCAAGAGCGCTTCTATGCTTGCTTCTCTACATATTAAGTTCATGACAAACGGAGTAATGCTTGGAGAACGATGACATGATCTAGACAAAGTATACTCAACTAATGTGAATAGACCCCATTGTTTTATCCTTAGTAGCAACAACACAAAGACGCAACTTGTCCCCTTCTGTCACTGGGATATAGAAACTCGTCAGGTTGAACCTACTACAACGCACCACTCCCACCGAAGAAATATCAATCAAGTTGGCCAAACTATCTCAATAGATCGGAGAGCATTACGAAGCTATGATGATCATGCAAATAAGAATCATAGTAATCAGGTTTGACTCAAATACTTTTCATGAATAATCTGAACATAGACTCACAATTCATCGGATCCCAACAAACACACCATACAAAGGGATTACATCGGATAGATCAAGGCAAAGATGCGACGAACATTGTATTGAAGATCAAGAGAGAGAGAGAGATTTCCATCTAGGTACTACCTACGGACCCGTAGATCTATGGTGAACTACTCACACATCATGGTGAGGGCAGCAAGGTTGATGAAGAGGCCCTCCGTGATCGATCTCCCCTCCGGCAGGGTGCCAGAACGGAGGTGTAGATGGCCTCCCGTCGAAACAGAGACTTGCGGCGGCGGAAAAAGTGTTTCAGGAGCGCTTCTGGTGTTTCCAGGTTATATGTGAATTTATAGGCCAGAGAACGATGTCGGGAGGAGCTCCAGGGGGGCACCACATATCTGGCCGCGTCCCCCCTAGGGGGCACGACTGGATATGTGGTGGGCCCCTGGTGCATCTTCTGGGCCTCCTCTAAAACTTCTAGGTCTTGTATTTGTCCAGAAAAAATCACCAAAAAGTTTCGTGGCAAGTGGACCCTGTTTAGTATTGTAACTCTGAAAAGGCAAAAACACGCAGAAAACAGGAACTAGCACTGGGCACTGGGTCAATAGGTTAGTGCTCAAAAATATTATAAATTGGTAAATAAATACCCAAAAAGTATCCTAGGATGATAATATGTCAGCATGGAACAATAAAAAATTATAGATACGTTGGAGACGTATCAGCATCCCAAGCTTAATTCCTGCTCGTCCTCGAGTAGGTAAATGATAAAAACGGAATTTTTGATGTGACATGCTACCCATTATGTAATCTTTGGTATGTATGTTCATTGAGAAATGATGAATTAACAAACAACAACATAGTAATATTTATAAGTATACGAAACAAAATCATAAATTTTTCAAAGTATACGATCCTAAAAGAATGTTTACCCCTATTCATCTTATTATATTAGCAAGGCATGACTGCGTCTTCACCACGTAGATACAAATGTTAAGCACCACGTAGTCCAAGTCAGGCAATTGGATCATTCTTTTTAATATGTATCAACTTTTTATTCTTCACGCAATACTTGAGCCTGAACCATTGGACATAGCATATAGGTGGAATAGAATATGATGGTAGGTATCAAAGGGGTAAAAAGTGGAGAAGATAGTCTCGCATCAACTAGGCGTACCAACGAGCTATGGAGATGCTCATCGATAGATATCAATGCGAGGAGTAGGGATTGTCATGCAAATGATACACTAGAGCTATAAGTGTATGAAAGCTCAACTGAAGCTAAGTGGGGTGTGCATCAAACTTGCTTGCTCATGAAGACCTCGGGCATTTGAGGAAGCCCATTATAGGAATATACAAGCCAAGTTTATTATATGAAAAGGTAATTCCCACTAGCATATGGAAGTGTCAGCATAGGAGACTCTCTATATGAAGAACATGGTGCCACTTTGAGGCACAAGTGTGGTAAAGGATAGTAGCAAAGTCCCTTCTCTCTTTTCTCTCATTTTTTTATATGGTGGGCTTTTCTCTTTTTTTATGCCTCCCCCATTTTCTATTTTTTTATATGGTGCGCTCATTTGGCCTCCCCCATTTTATTTTATTTTTCGTCCGGAGTCTCATCCCGAATTGTGGAGGAATCATGGTCTCCATCATCCTTTCCTCACTGGTACAATGCTCTAATAATGATGATCATCACACTTTTATTTACTTACAACTCAACATGAAGAACTGATAGGAAGATAGGACTCTGTACGAATGCCTCTGGCAGTGTACCAGGATGTGCAATGATCTAGCGTGACATGTATCAAAAATATGAAGAACAATGGCTTTGCCACAAATACTATGCCAGCTCTATACGATCATGCAAAGCATTATGATGATGAACGAACTACTCATGTGAAGTGACGATGGAATTTGCATGGCAATATATCTCGGAATGGATATGGAAATGCCATAATAGGTAGGTATGGTGGCTGTTTTGAGGAAGATATAACGAGGCTTATGTGCAACAAAGCGTATCATGTCACAGGGTTTGGATGCACTGGCGAATATTTGCACCGATGCTCGAGGTGAGAATGGGCTATGCACGGTACCGAAGAGGCTAGCAAATATGAGACGGTGAAGATGCATTTGTCCATGGTGTCACATTAGTCATAAAGAACTCACATACTTATTGCAAAGTTTTATTAGTTTTATCATAAATCAAAGTACTCCTCGCATGCCCCGAGGGAGGAGGTTGGTAGGAGTTAACCATCGCGCGCCCCCGACTCAAAACAACACTAGGATTTTAATGAGGAATATAAATGCTCACACATCATCACCATGCCTCTTTAATTTTTAGATGAATAACAAGTTAACTCCTCTTAATCTCGACACTTCTATGAATCAAAAAATTTGGACTCACACCTTTTTTTCATATTACTACATCAATGTCATTAATCCACAACTTCTCTACATGTGCTACACGATGGTTTTGATTATCATTCATTGAATACCTAATATTCTTGGACTAGTCTTATGACCCATGCAAATTACCGTCACTATTACTGAGCTCTCAAACAAATATAAGTGAAGAATGAGAGCATATTATTTCTATAAAATATACATGCCACCATGCTCAAAAAAAAATAAGTGAAGTACTAGAGCAACTGCCTAGCTCAAAAGATATAAGTGAGGCACATAGAGTATTCTAGCAAATTATCATGAAGGTGTGTCTCTCTCAAATAGGTGTGTCCAGAAAATGATGATTGTGACAAACTGAAATTAAAAGCAAACAAAAGCAAACGACGCTCCAAGCAAAACACATATCATGTGAGGAATAAAAATATAGCTCCAAGTGATATACCGATGGATTGAGTCTAAAGAGGGGATGCCTTCCGGGGCATCCCCAAGCTTAGACGCTTGTGTCTCCTTAGAATTATACTTGGGGTGCCTTGGGCATCCCCAAGATTGGGCTCTTGCTACTCCTTATTCCGTAGTCCATCGTGATCACACCCAAAACTTGAAAACTTCAATCACACAAAACTCAACAAAACTTCGTGAGATCCGTTAGTATAAGAAACATATTGCATACTTGAGGTACTGTGATAAATTGATTCAAATTCCTTTTTGCATAATAGGTACTGTATTCTAACTTCCCCATGGCTTACACCCCCCGATATAGTCCATGGCATAATCAAAACAAGCAAACTATGCAAGCAAAACAAAACAGTCTGTAGCAATCTGTAAAGAGCCCATACTTCTGTAACTCTAAAAATTCTCAAAATTAGGACAAAATAAAGAATTTGTATAGAAATACTGTGTAAAAATTTCAGATCATTAGCACTATTCAGTAAAAATGAAAATTCCTGCACTGGAGTCAAAGTTTCTATTTCAGATTCAGCATCGTTTCTACTCATCTTGTGAGTCATCCCAAAGGTCTTACTTGGCACAAACACTAGTTAAAACATAAAAACACAATCATTACAGAGGTAACAATCATGTCATCACACAAAAATAGAAAGTAAAAACAAAAATAAAGATACATATTGGGTTGCCTCCCAACAAGCGCTATTGTTTTATGCCCTAGCTAGGCATAATGCATAGTTTCAAGTGTTATCATCTTTGACAATTCGTCCAAATTTGTCATTGAGGATTTTCATTTATTTTTTCAAAATGCTAAGAGCATCAATCTTTTGATCTAAAGTGTCCAATCTTTTATTTTGTAACACAACATTCCCATTAATTTTAGTAGTCATGTTTTAAAGTCCCTTAAAATCAGTTTCCATGATAGCCTTGGTCTCTTTTATTAGCTCTATTTGGCGATGGCTAACCAATATGTTAGGTTCCATGGTTTCTACTTTGGGTTGGACAAATATGATTTTCATTTTTTCATAAGTATGAAAGGAATTATTCCCAAGAAAATCTTTTTCAAACAAGGAATCAAGAACACATCTATGAAATAGAGGTAACCCAACATAAAAACTTCTCAAATGTAATTTAGTATGACACTTGGGATTAGCTCCCTCTTGTATCACTAGAAACCTATCCCAAGTTTCCTTTAGGGATTCGTTTTCCGCATACTTGAAATTTAATACTTTGGATCCTTCTCCCAAGTAGGGAGGAAAGGGTAAGTCCGAAGGAGGGCTAGCCATGACTTCAAACAAGAACTAGTAACAAGCAAAGATAAATATTTTTGTATTTTTGTTTTTTATGAGACAAACTAAATATAACAACAAATAAAAAGAATAACAAGTGAATGAAATTTTGTGCGAAGTTACTTGATAGTTGGTGATGGTATTCCCCGGCAACGGCGCCATAAATCCTTCCTGATACTCGTGATCTGCGTTGGGTTTTCCGTGAAGAGTAACGGGTAATCGTTGCACAAAGTGGGTAAGTATTTCCCTCAGTTATAAAACCAAGGTTTATCGAACTAATAGGAATACCAATCCTCAACCGTCTTTAGTGGCTGCACACAAAATAACAAACAACTTGCACCCAACGCCGGCAAGAGGGTCGTCAATCCCCTTGATCTCGTTATTTGCAAGCAAGTGAGTTGTGTGGATAATTGTATATAATAGTAAAGTGCAAAATAAAATAAAATTTAATAAATAACAGCAAGGCAATGATAGCGTTTGTGAATATATAAGTGAATAGACCCGGGGGTAGACAAATTACTGTTGGGCAATTGATAGAAAAGCGAATAATTATGCAATGTTCACGGCAATGATCATGTGTATATAGGCATCACGTCCATAAGCAAATAGGCCGACTCCTGCCTGCACCTACTACTATTACTCCACTTCAAGAGTGCTTCTATGCTTGCCTCTCTACGTATTAAGTTCATGACAAACGGATTAATGCTTGGAGAACAATGACATGATGTAGACAAAGTATACTCAACTAATGTGAACAGACCCCATCGTTTTATCCTTAGTGGCAACAACACAAAGACGCAACTTGTCCCCTTCTGTCACTGGGATATAGAAACTCGTCAGGTTGAAGCTACTACAACGCACCACTCCCACCGAAGAAATATCAATGTAGTTGGCCAAACTATCTCAATAGATCGGAGAGCATTACGAAGCTATGATGATCATGCAAATAAGAATCATAGTAATCAGGTTTGACTCAAATAGTTTTCATGAATAATCTGAACATAAACTCACAACTCATCGGATCCCAACAAACACACCCTACAAAGGGATTACATCAGATAGATCAAGGCAAAGATGCGATGAAAATTGTATTGAAGATCAAGAGAGAGAGAGAGAGAGAGAGAGAGAGAGAGAGAGAGATTGCCATCTAGGTACTACCTACGGACCCTGATGTGGCTTGAGATTGCGTCGATATTTCCCCAAAGAGGAAGGGATGATGCAACATAGTTATGGGAAGTATTTCCCTCAGTTATGAAACCAAGGTTATCGAACCAGTAGGAGAATCACGCAACACTATGTAAACGGTACCTGCGCACAAAGAACAAATACTTGCAACCCGACGCGTAAGAGAGGTTGTCAATCTCTCCACGGTAAAAAAAATAGATTAGTTTGTAGTAGATTGGATAGATAGATCGCACAAGAACACAAAATAAAAGAGGCAAATAAAAAGTGCAGCAAGGTATTTTTGGGTTTTTGTAATAATAGATCTGAAAACAAAAGCGGCAAAAGATAGATCGGAAAGCAGTATGTTGAAAGAGTAGACCCGGGGGCCGTAGGTTTCACTAGTGGCTTCTCTCATGAGTATAGCACACGGTGGGTAAACAAATTACTGTTGGGCAATTGATACAAGATCAAATAATCATGACGATATCCAAGGTGATGATCAGTATATAGGCATCACATCCAAGATTAATAGACCAAAACGATTCTGCATCTACTACTATAACTCCACACATCGACCGCTATCCAGCATGCATCTAGTGTAATAAGTTCATGGAGAAACGGAGTAATGCAATAAGAACGATGACATCATGTAGACAAGATCTATTCATGTAGGAATAGACCCCATCTTGTTATCCTTAAGTGCAACGAGACATGTGTGCCTCAATGCCCCTTCTGTCACTGGGAGAGGACACCGCAAGATCGAACCCATCACAAAGCACCTCTGCCCATGGCAAGAAAAATCGGTCTAGTTGACCTAACTAACCAAATATTCAAAGAATAAATATGAGGCTATAAGTAATCATGCATATAAGAGATCAAAGAAGACACAAATAATATTCATGGATAGAAACTTATCATGAACTCAAAATTCATCGGATCCCAACAAACACACCGGAAAAAGTCATTACATCAAATAGATCTCCAAGAGACCATTGTATTGAGAATCAAAAGAGAGAGAGAAAGCCATCTAGCTACTGCCTACGGACCCGTAGGTCTATGGTGGACTACTCACGCATCATCGGAGATGCACCAATGAGGATGATGAACCCCTCAGTGATGGTGTTAGATTGGATCTCGCGGTTCTGGAACTTGCGGCGGCAGGAAGTATTTTTCGTCGACTCCTCTAGGGTTTCTGGAATATTTGGGAATTTATAGAGCTTAGAGGCGGTGGAGGAGACCCCCGAGGGCACCACAACCCATCAGGGCGCGCAACGGGCCTCCGGCGCACCCTGGTGGGTTGTGGGCCCCACGGGCCTCCCCCAGGTGCTTCCTTGGTTCCGAAGTTGTCTTCTGGTCCAAAAAAACTCTCCAAAAAGTTTCATCACGATTGGACTCCGTTTGTTACTGATATTCTACGAAGTAAAAAAACAAGCAAAAACAGCATGTGGCACTTGGCACTATGTCAATAGGTTAGTCCCAAAAAATGATATAAAGTTGCTAAAAATGATTGTAAAACATCCAAGAATGATAATATAACAGCATGGAACAATCAAAAATTGTAGATACGTTGGAGACGTATCAACATCCCCAAGCTTAATTCCTACTCGTGCTCGAGTAGGTAAATGGTAAAAAAAGAATTTTTGATGTGGAATGCTGCCTAACATGTTCATCACATATTCTTTTCTTTTGTAGCATGGACATTTGGACTTTTAGATGGTTCAAAGCAATAGTCTAGTTTTGACATGAAGATTTTAATACTCAAGCATGCCAACAGGCAACCATGTCTTTCAAAATATCAACACTAAAGAAAGTTATCCCTAGCCCATCATGCTCAATCATTGATCCATTCATGAAACACACTCAAATATTAGCTACACCCAATGCACAAGTATGATCATAGTGCCCCCTAGTTGGTGCTTTATAGGAGAAGATGGAGACTCAAATTAAAAATAAAAATTGCATAAATTAAATAGATAGGCCCTTCGCAGAGGGAAGTAGGGATTTTTAGAGGTGCCAGAGCTCAAAGCTTAAATTGAGAGAGAAAAATATTTTGGGTGGCATGCCTTTCCTGTCAAAGAAAACGACCGAGTAGTTCTCAATACTTTCCATGGTAGATACATCATAAGCGGTTCCCAAATAGAAAATAAAGTTTATTCCTTTTTCCACCATTCTTTCACAATCCATGGCTAGCTGTATCCACGGTTTCCTTCCATACCAACACTTTCCAAGGAATTTATTATTTGACAACATAAAGTAAATTTCTTTTTCATTTCAGGACTGGGCATCCCTATTACCGCCGTACTCTCGTGCAATGACAAGTGAATAAACACTCATCTTGAGAATAACACATCTAGCATGGAAAAATATTGGACACCCCCTATCGTTTCATGAGCGGTACGAGCACACAAAAATGAAATTCATTTTGAAAATTAGAGATGGCACATACAAATTTGCTTAGAACGGCACGGAAATACCGCATATAGGTAGGTATGGTGGACTCATATGGCAAAACTGGGTTTAAGGATTTTGGATGCACAAGTAGTATTTCTACTTAGTACAAGTGGAGGCTAGCAAATAGATTGAGAAGCAACCAACCAAGAAACAAAAATTCACATAAACGGGTATTCAGCATAACTAACACCGAATAATGCACCATAAATAGGATGTAATTTCATTGCATAACTATTAACTTTCGTGCTTGCATAGGGAATCACAAACCTTAACACCAATATTCTTAGTAAAGCATAATTACTCACCAACATGACTCACATATTACTATCATTATGTCTCAAAACAATTACAAGGAATCAAGTTTAATTTGTCCAATGATCTTCATGAAAGTTTTTATTATATCCCTCTTTAATATCTATCACTTTGGGACTAGTTTCATATATTGCCATTGCTTTTGACAAGCTCAAATAAATTTAAGTGAATAACATGAGCATAAAAGTTTCATCTCTCAAGATAATCTAAGTGAAGCATGAGAGAATTTCTTCAAAATTTACTAACTCTCAAATTATTCTAAGTGAAGCGTGAGAGTATTTCTTCAAAAATTTATAGCACACCGTGCTCAAAAAGATATAAGTGAAGCACTAGAGCAATTCCATAGCTCAAAAATTTTAAGTGAAGCATATTGAGCAATTCTAACAAATCATAGCATAATTTTGGCTCTCTCAAATAGGTGTGTCCAGCAAGGATACTTGTGACAAACTAAAAATAAAATCAAGAAAAGACTCAAATAATACAAGATGCTCCAAGCAAAACTCATGATATGTGACGAATAAAAATATAGCTCCAAGTAAAATACCGATGGTCGTTAGAAGAAAGAGGGGATGCCACTCGGGGAATCCCCAAGCTTAGTTGCTTGTTTTTCCATGGATATTATCTTGGGGGTTCTTTAGCATCCCCAAGCTTAGGCTCTTTTCACTCCTTATTCCTTCATCCATCGTGATCTCACCCAAAACTTGAAAACTTCAATCACACAAAACTCAACAAAACCTTCATGAGATCCGTTAGTATAATAAAGCAAATCACCACTCTAAGTACTGTTGCAAACCCATTCTATTTTATTATTGCATTATATCTACCGTATTCTAACTTTACCATGGCTTATACCCTCCAATACAAACCATAGATTCATCAAAACAAGCACACAATGCAACGAAAACAGAATCTGTCAAAAACATAACAGTCTATAGTAATCTGTACTCTAACCATACGTCTGTAACTCTAAAAAATCTGAAGAATTAGGAAAACATAAAGAATTGGTATAGCAATACTATGTTAAAATTTCAGCTCATTATCACGCTCCAGTAAAAAATGAAAATTCCTGCACTGGAATCAAAGTTTCTGTTACAGATTCAGCATTGTTTCTACTCATCTTGTGAGTCATCCTAAAGGCTTTACTTGGCACAAACACTAATTAAAACATAAAAACACAATCATAACAGTAGCATAATTGTGTCAACACTAAAAAACAGAAATAAAAAGGTGAAAATAAATTTATTCATTGGGCTGCCTCCCAACAAGCGCTATCGTTTTACGCCCCTAGCTAGGCATAAAGCATAGATTCAAGTGTTGTCATCTTTAGTTTTCATAGAGGTATTTTTGTCAAGAGGTTTTGCAAATATAACTTGAAACACATTATCCATAGAAATCTTAGCACTATCAAGTTGTCCATCTACGTACCCTCTTTGATTCCCGGCCACAATCCAAGAATATTGTTGATTAACATCATTGAAAACTTGTTGGATCATATCTAAAACGGGGATTTCCTTTTTAAGGTTCTCATCAAAAAGTTGATTATTTCCAAGCACATGTCGCAACATATAGTCAATATTGTAAAGGATCTCTCCTATTACCGGTTTTTCATGGCTCATACCAAAAAAAAAATCTCCCTAGCTTCTCGCACTATGTGATCAAATTCATTCATAAGAACAAGGATGGCTAAATTTTTAGCTTTAGGATCTTTTATAATGGGTAGCTCATAAAACAATCTTCGCAAGGTAGGATGGGTACGAATAAACCTATTTTTGAGTTTCAGAACTAGCGCTGAGATAGCTTCCTCATAAGTTTTAGTTCTTTTAAGTATAGGAGCATCATCGAGAGTCAAATTTCCAACACAATTGAAAAATTCTTGGATAGTTTCTTTTCCTATAACGTTCCCTTGCCCCAAAACATAAGTTTTAGCATCCAGATTACTAGAATGTCCAATATTAGGAGTCCTGCCATCATCTGTTTCTGCCATACCAAAATCACTCATGATGAGAAGCAAACAACATATATGACGAGAAAAAGGCCAACAAAAAAGAGGGCGACGACAAATTTGGTGAAGTGGGGGAGAGGAAAACGAGAGGAAAATGGAAAATAATGTAAATTGCAAGGAGATAAGATTTGTGATTAGGAACCTAATAGATGTTGATGATGTCTCCCCGGCAACGGCGCCAGAAATTCCTTTGACGTGGCTTGAGACTGTGTCGGTATTTCCCCAAAGAGGAAGGGATGATCAACCACAGGTACGGTAAGTATTTTCCTCAGTTATGAAACCAAGGTTATCAAACTAGTAGGAGAACCACACAACACTATGTAAATGGTACCTGCACGCAAAGAACAAATACTTGCAACCCGATGCGTAAGAGAGGTTGTCAATCTCTCCACGGTAAAAAGATAGATTAGTTTGTAGTAGATTGGATAGATAGATCGCACAAGAACACAAAATAAAAGAGGCAAATAAAAAGTGCAGCAAGGTATTTTTGGGTTTTTGGAATAATAGATCTGAAAACAAAAGTGACAAAAGATAGATCGGAAAGCAATATGTTGAAAGAGTAGACCCGGGGGCCGTAGGTTTCACTAGTGGCTTCTCTCATGAGTATAGCACACGGTGGGTAAACAAATTACTATTGGGCAATTGATAGAAGATCAAATAATCATGACGATATCCAAGGTGATGATCATTATATAGGCATCACGTCCAAGATTAGTAGACCGAAACGATTCTGCATCTACTACTATTACTCCACACATCGACCGCTATCCAGCATGCATCTAGTGTATTAAGTTCATGGAGAAACGGAGTAATGCAATAAGAACGCTGACATGATGTAGACAAGATCTATTCATGTAGGAATGGACTCCATCTTGTTATCCTTAATGGCAACGATACATGCGTGCCTCGCTGCCCCTTCTGTCACTGGGAGAGGACACCGCAAGATCGAACCCATCACAAAGCACCTTTTCCTATGGCAAGAAAAATTGATCTAGTTGGCCTAACTAAACCAAAGATTCAAAGAATAAATATGAGGCTATAAGTAATCATGCATATAAGAGATCAAAAAGACTCAAATAATATTCATGGATAGAAACTGATAATGAACTCAAAATTCATCGGATCCCAACAAACACACCGCAAAAAGTCATTACATCAAATAGATCTCCAAGAGACCATTATATTGAGAATCAAAAGAGAGAGAGAGAGAGAGAAAGCCATCTAGCTACTGCCTGCGGACCCGTAGGTCTATGGTGGACTACTCACGCATCATCGGAGAGGCACCAATGAGGATGATGAACCCCTCCGTGATGGTGTTAGATTGGATCTCGCGGTTCTGGAACTTGCAGTGGCTGGAAGTATTTTTCGTGGACTCCTCTAGGGTTTTTAGAATATTTGGGTATTTATAGAGCTCGGAGGTGGTGGAGGAGACCCCCAAGGGCACCATAACCCATCAGGGCGCGCCAGGGGCCTCCGGCACGCCCTGGTGGGTTGTGGGCCCCACGGTCCTCCCCCCAGGTGGTTCCTTGGCTCTGAAATTGTCTTCTGGTCCAAACCAAATCTCCGAAAAGTTTCATCGCGATTGGACTCCGTTTGGTACTGATATTCTGCGAAGTAAAAAACAAGCAAAAAACAGGAACTGGCACTTGGCACTATGTCAATAGGTTAGTCCCAAAAAATGATATAAAGTTGCTAAAAATGATTGTAAAACATCCAAGAATGATAATATAACAGCATGGAACAATAAAAAATTATCGATACGTTGGAGACGTATCAGACCCGTAGGTCTGTGGTGAACTACTCACACATCATGGTGAGGGCAGCAAGGTTGATGAAGAGGCCCTCCGTGATCGATCTCCACTGCGGCAGGGTGCCGGAACGGAGGTGTAGATGGCCTCCCGTCGGAACAGAGACTTGCGGCGTCGGAAAAAGTGTTTCGGGAGTGCTTCTGGTGTTTCTAGGGTATATGTGAATTTATAGGCTAGAGAACGATGTCGGGAGGCGCTCCAGGGGGGCACCACATATCTGGCCGCCCCTCCCCAGGGGGAGCAGCTGGATATGTGGTGGGCCCCTGGTGCATCTCCTGGCGCTCTTCCGAAGCTTCTACGTCTTGTATTTGTCCAGAAAAAATCACCAAAAAGGTTCGTGGCAATTGGACTCCGTTTAGTATTGTAACTTTGAAAAGGCAAAAACACGCAGAAAACAGGAATTGGCACTGGGCACTGGGTCAATAGGTTAGTGCTCAAAAATATTACAAATTGTTAAATAAATACCCAAAAAGTATCCTAGAATTATAATATGTCAGCATGGAACAATCAAAAATTATAGATACGTTGGAGACCTATCACCCTCCTCTTGGGGGAAAATCCCAACGCAGTTTACAAGTATCAGGTCTCCCCGTCGAGCTAGGAGGCCAGTAAATCTAAGTCCCTCCACTTCCTGTCCGCAAGCCGGACAGATGAAGGCGCCGCTGAGTCCCTCTAACCCGGCATTTATGGTTTGTTCGCCCTCTTCAGGTGCCTCCAGCGCCAATGCACACTTTACCATCAACGTTGGGTAAGCCGTCTGTTTAATTGCAGTACTTGTTTTGTAACTGCCTTCATCCTCATATATTTTACCTTTATGACAAAGCCAAGGCTATATTCAAAGATAAGCCAGCCTCTTCAATAGCTATCAGTGTTGGGGTGGAGACAGCGAGTTCTGACACTGCTGCGATAGCTGCGGATGAAGCAGCGAGGGCTGAGCCGGCTCATCATTCTCCTCCAAGGGATGAGCCGGTCTAGGATGAACCAACCCCTCAAGGCCAGCAAGAGAGCCGGTCTTTGACATAGTGATGGATGATGTGCCGCCAGCTGCATCCAGTCCGAAGCCGACGGAGAATGATGTGGTGGTCACTCATACCCAACATCGCTCTCCGCCCAAGACTTCAATTGTCTTGGTGAAAACTACGACAGAGCACAAGCTGGCTCCATCTCAAGAGTCGGCTCATGATGCGCATATTGAAGCATATGAAGACACGGGTCTTGCATCCCTTCACCAGGAATACATGACCCGGCTCTGACGTCATCGTGAAGAAGAAGGTTGCCTTGTCATCTTGATGAAGAAAAAAATATGAGGTATGGCACTTGTCCCCTTATATGTGTAGACCTCAATTTGTAAGTTATTTCCAATGTAGAAAATTTCAGGTAGAACTGATATAGTAGCCCCCAAGGGACGGGTCACCAGTAGTGGTGAGCCAGATCTTTCATTGATTCAAAATTACCATACTTGTAAAGGAAATTAGTGTAGCCCCCAAGGGCCGGTCATCATGCCATGATGAGTCGAGTCTTAAAAAAATGGTATCCATCTATAGTGATAGAACTGAACATTATATCCCCCAAGCGACGAGTTTTCTACTAGTAGCAACTTGGGATTTCCAATGTCTTACTTTTTCTTCCAGATAGTGTAGCCCCCAAGTGTCGGCTTAGCTTTCCACGACAACCTGAGACTTGTTCATATATTATCTGGAAAAAACTTATTTGAGTTGTAGCCCCCAAGCGTCGGATTTTCTTGCCTGCAAGAAACTCGGGGCTCAAAACTATTATTATATTCCTTATGTATCTTTTTGCAGAAATCCATTGCTGAGGCTAAGCAAGAGATCAGTCGGCTCAGGGAAGAACTCGCCCTGGAGAAAACAAAGCGTGAATATGCTTAGAAGCTGAGCCGATCTGCCAATGCTGCTGCGAAACAAGTTGTGGAAGAGCTTGAAAATTTCAAGACAGAGGCCTCTCAAATGGAAGAACTGCTCACACGGCGGGCTGAAACCGCTGAAGGAAAAAGGAGAGAAGCAGAGTCTGGCTTGGTCCGGCTCACCAAGCTCATCAATGAAACCTGCGTCAAAGTCTTCAGTAAGTAACCTTAAGCCGGTTGTATATCGTCCCTTCATGTGGTGCCGGCTTACATAACATCTGACTTGTCTTGTCCTTTGTGCAGAGCAACATGGTGGTGAGAATTTGAGAACTCCTCCTGAGAAGCTGAAGATATATATAACCTCATCAAACAACTTTTCATCGGGAGCTGTGAGGCCATTACTGTAGAGAGAGGCTAGACTCAGCCACCTGGACGGCTTGCGAACGTGCTAAAAAAGATGTCCATAGTGCCGGCTTGGATGAAAATTCAAAATGAATCAGCCTGTTGATACTTGTGATCTGCGCTGGGTTTTTCGCGAAGAGGAGCGGGTGATGCAGCACAATATAGATAAGTTTTTCCCTCAGTGAGAACCAAGGTTATCGAACTAATAGGAGTAACACGCAAACCCCATCTTCAGCGACTACACATAAAGAAGCAAACACGTGCACCCAACGCGGGCAAGAGGGTTGTCAATCCCCTTTGACTCGTTATTTGCAAGCAAATGCAATGTGTAGGTGATAGTTGATATTTGTAAATTGCAAAATAAATAAAATATAAATAACTGGCAATAAGGTAATTAAAGCTTTTGTAAATATATAAGTGGATAGACCCCGAGGCCGTAGTTTTCCCTAGTGGCATCTCATGTAGTAGGCATACGGTGGGTAAACAAATTACTATTGGGCAATTGATAGAAAAGCGCATAATTATGCAATATTTATTCACGACAATGATCATGTATATATAGGCATCACGTCCATAAGCAAATAGGCCGACTCCTGCCTGCACCTATTACTATTACTTCACGTTGAGAGTGCTTCTATGCCTGCCTCTCTAAGTATTAAGTTCATGACAAACAGAGTAATGCTTGGAGAACGATGACATGATGTAAACAAAGAGAATTCAAACAATATGAATTAACCCCATCATTTTATCCATAGTGGAAACAATACAAAGATGTGTCTTATCCCTTACTTTCACCGGGATATAGAGCACCGCCAGATTGAAGCCACTACAACGCACCCCTCTGAATGAAGAAATGTCAATCTAGTTGGCCAAACTATTTCAATAGATCGGAGAGATTTACGAAGCTATAACAATCATGAAAATAAGAATCATAATAGAAGTCAGAGAGGACTCAAATCTTTTTCATGAATAATATGAACATAGACGCACAATTCATCAGATCCCAACAAATGCACCGCACAAAGTGATTACATCGAATAGATCACCGCGAAGATGCGGTGAACTTTGTATTGAAGATCAAGAGAGAGAGAGATAGCCATCTAGGTACTAACTACGAACCCATAGGTCTATAGGGAAATACTCACACGTCACCATGGGAGCAGCAAGGTTGATGTAGAGGACCTCCATGATCGATCTCCCCTCCGGCAGGGCACCGGAACAGGACTCCAGATGGGCACATGGCGGAACAGAGACTTGCGGCGGCGAAAAAAGTGTTTCTGGTGGCTCTCTAGGGTTTTTGGGAAATGTTAGAATTTATAGGCCAGAGAGGGGTGTCGGGAGGCGCCAGGGGGAGCTACCACACAACAGGGCACGACCACCCCCTCGGCGCGCCCTGATGTGTCGTGCCTCTCTCGTGCGGCCTCCGGTCTCCTCCCGAAGCTTCCAGGTCTTCTTTTGGTCCAGAAAAAAATCATAAAAAAGTTTCGTGGCAATTGGACTTCGCTTGGTACTGTAAACCCAAAAAGTCAGAAACATGCAGAAAACACCAACTGGCACTAGGCACCGGGTTAATAGGTTAGTGCTAAAAAATAATATGAATTGGTAAATAAATTCCCAAAAAGTATCCTAGAATGATAATATTATAGCATGGAACAATCAAAATTTATAGATACGTTAGAGACGTATCAGGATCCCCAAGCTTAAGTCATGCTCGTCCTCGAGTAGGTAAATGATAAAAACAGAATTTTTGATGTGACATGCCACCCAACATGTAGTCTATTGCAGGTATGATCATTGAGAAACGATGAATTAATAAACATCAACATAGTAATATTCATAAACATAAGTAACATAATCATCATGTTTCAAAATATACGATCCTTAAAAAATGTTCAACCCCTATTCATTTTATGATATTAGCATGACATGGCTCCGTCTTCACCACATAAATACAAATGTCAAGCACCACGGTGTTAAGTCGGGCAATTGGATCATACTTTTTAACGCGCTTCAGCTTTTTATTACTCACGCAATATATGAGCGTGAACCATGGATACAGCATAAAGGTGGAATAGAATATGGTGGGAGGTTTCAAAGGGGTGAAAGTGGATTAGAAAGTCTCGTATCAACTAGGCGTGTCAACGGGCTATGGAGATGCCCATCAATAGATATCAATGCGAGGAGTAGGGTGATGTCTACTATGCAACTTTATTCTTGTAGACTTTGTTGGGCCTCCAAGCGCAGAGTTTTGTAGGACAGTAACAATTTCCCCTCAAGTGGATGACCTAAGGTTTATCAATCCGTGGGAGGTGTAGGATGAAGATGGTCTCTCTCAAGCAACCCTGCAATCAAATACAAGAAATCTCTTGTGTCCCCAACACACACAATACAATGGCAAATTGTATAGGGGCACTAGTTCGGCGAAGAGATGGTGATACAAGTGTAATATGGATGGTAGATTTAGGTTTTTGTAATCTGAAAATATAAAAAAAGCAAGGTAGCAAGTGTAAAACATCGAGCAAAATGGTGTATAAATGCTTGGAAATAAGGCCTAGGGTTCATACTTTCGCTAGTGCAATCTCCCAACAATGCTAACATAGTTGAATCATATGATCATCCCTCAACATGCAACAAAGAATCACTCCAAAGTTCCTATCTAGCGGAGAACAATAAGATGAAATTGGTGTAGGTAGTAGAACCACCTCAAAGTTATTCTTTCCGATCAATCTATCGGGCTATTCCTATAAGTGTCACAAACAACCCTAGAGTTTCTACTAGAATAAAACCAATGATACATATCAATCAACCCTAATGTCACCTAGATACTCCAATGTCACCTCAAGTATCCGTGGGTAAATTATGTGACATTCATCAAACAATTTCAGGTCTATCATATTCAATCCAACACAAAGAACTTCAAGGAGCACCCCAAGATTTCTATCGGAGAACGTGGTATGAAAACGTGCAATCAACCCCTATGCATAGATCCCCAAGGTCACCGGAATCCGCAAGTTAATGCCTCAACATATATCAAGTAAATCAATAGAATACCACAATGTCACTACGGGTATCCCACACAAGACGTACATCAAGTGTTCTCAAACCATAATATTCAATCCAACATAACGAGATCTCAAAGGTAAAGATTCAGTTCATCACAACAAGGTAGCAAGGGAATAACATCATATGATCCGACTATATTAACGAAGTCCGTGATACATCAAGATCGTGCCATCTCAAGAACACAAGAGAGAGAGATTGAACACATAGCTACTGGTACAAACCGTCAGACCCGAGGGTGGACTACTCCCTCCTCGTCATGGGTTACACCGGGATAATGAAGATGGCCACCGGAGATGATCTACCCTCTCCGGCAGGGTACCGGAACGACTCCATATTGGTTTTTTGTCGATACAGAAAGTTGTGGCGGCAGAACGAGGAGTCTCTCTTTATTTCTGGGGTTTCTGGTATTTATGGGATTTTTCAGCGTTGGAATCACGCCAAAAGGAGCTACAAGGGCCCACAAGCCATCTGGTCACGCCCTCTGGGGGCACGGCCTGCGTGGTGGCCTTCTGGTCCACCCCCTCCGGTGGTTCTTCGCTCCAATATTGCTTGTTTGGTCCAGAAAAATCACCAAAAAGTTTCGGGCGATTCCGAGAACTTTCATTTTCTGCACAAAAACAACACCACGGTAATTCTGCTGAAAACAGCGTCAGTCCGAGTTAGTTCTAAATAAATCATATAAAGTGCATCAAAACCATATAAAATTATTATAAACGTAGGTGAATATGGCATGAATACTTAAAAAATTAGCGATACGTTGGAGACGTATCAACATCCCCAAGCTTAATTCCTGCTCGTCCTCGAGTAGGTAAATGATAAAAGAAATAATTTATGAAGTGTGAATGCTAGCATAATATATAAGTTTGATCATTGATAATTGCAGTCACTTTTCTAGCATCATAACCATCAACTTTTTCTCATAAAAATCATCATGATAGAGTAGCAATCAATTCACATGTCATGGTTCAAACAATTCATTCTATTGAAACTTAACAATCTATGTTCTTGGTCACCAAACAATTTCAATACATCATCAAGTCTGAGTAAGAGCTCCACATACTCAATTATCATATAGTCTTTTATGATTGCTAATACTCAAGGCATATTTTTAGAACAAACAACATCCATCGAACACAGAGAAAGATAGGGGCTTGATGTTTGGCCTCCCAACACACTTATCATAAAGATAATTTTCAATAATAATGAATCATGATCAAATATATTTGAGTGGATATATATGTTTGGGTCTTTCCCCACCACATGGTGCTTGCCAACTAATAGATAGAGGTTGGAATAAGAAGTTTACTCAACATGAAAGTAAGTAACATGAAAGTAAATAGATTGTCCCTTCGCAGAGAGAAGCAGGGATTTGCATATGTGCCAGAGCTCATTGTTTAAAATAGAGATGAATATGTAATTTTGAGTGGTGTGCCTTTCCTATCAACGTCACAACAGAGTATTCAATATCTTCCATGCTAATCACATTATTGGCGGTTCCCAAACAGAATTTAAATTTTTACTCCCCCTCCACCATTCAAACACATTGCATGGCTGGCTGAATCCACAGTTGCCCTCCAAACAATCAACATTCTAGGGGGAGTTTTGTTAATTTATTTTTGTATTATGCAGGACTGGGAATCCTTTTTACCAGCCTCTCTCGTGCAATGATAAGTGAATAAACACTCATCTTGAGAATAACTCGCTTAGCATGGAAGATAATGACCGCCCCATCGCTCCATGAGAGGTACGAGCACACAAAACAGATGTTTATTTGAATGTTTAGAGGTAGCACATGCAAACTTACTTGGAATAGCAGTGAAATACCATATATAGGTAGGTATGGTGGACTCTCATGGAAGAAACTTGGCTCAAGGATTTGTATGCACAAGTAGTATCTCTACTTAGTACGAAGTTTTCGCTAGCAAAAGGTTCTAAACAAGCCCACATGTTGGATGATCCATAACAATATAACTTCTATGCAAATATACCCAATCATAACCATTACGTGTCTTCCTTGTCCAAATTCAACTTTTTGATCAAGGTTGAAAATAATGGATGGGTATTAAACAATCATAAAAGGTGTCCAAGATAATATATTTATATGTGAAAGTTCGCTTTCTTATACTAATCATTCATGAATAGCTTGTATGACCAATTTGATGATTGTCAAACTTCAATAGATTTTACTTTATAAACCAGATGTGAAGCTACTACTAATCATAAAGCACATTTATAATTTCATATTTATGATATTCAATTCATTCACAATTTACTCTCCGGATATAAGTGACGCACAGGAGTAAACCTCAAACTACTCTCAAAAGATATAAGTGAAGATCAATGAGTAGGTAAACAATCAAGTAGCTATGTGAACGCTCTCTCTCTCTCTCAATAAATATTTTAAGGTCTGAGTATTTTATTTAAACAGCAAGAAAAATAAAAATAGCACTCCAAGAATAGCACATAGTATGTGAACGAGTAAAAATTTAGGCTCAACATAGGCCAACCGATATTTGTTTGATGAAGAGAGGTGGGATGCGTAGCATCCCCAATCTTAGATGCTTGAGACTTCTAGAAATATTTACTTGGGGTGCCTTAGGCATCCCCAAGCTTGAGCTTTTGTATCTCGTTCAATCCTCTCATATCATGGTTTCACCTATTCTCAAATACTGCATCCACACAAAACTCGAAAAGAACTCGTGAGATAGGTTAGTACACATAAGAAAAAATCCACACTTCATGTAATGCCAAGACAAGTTGCAAAATAATTTTCAAACATCATCTACTGTTTACTATCGTTTCCACATTTTATATCTACCAGTATAAGCTATGGAAACTATAGGATAAGTAGATAACAAAACTATGACAGCAATCTGTCCAAACAGAACAGTCTGTAGGAATTTATAAAAATAGTGTACTTTGGTCACTCAAAAAATTATGAAAATTTAGGATGTGATAAAGAATTTACATGACAACACTGTGTAAAAATTTCAGAAACATTCCACGTTCCAGTAAAATATGAAAATTCAAATACTACAGAAAAAGTTTCTGTATTTACACAGCACATATCAAACATGTAACTCAGGCATCCTAAGAGGCAATTCTTGGAACTTTTTGTTGAAAAAAAATATTATAAATAACACCTAAGAGAAAATAAAAAAATATAATGATGATCCAAGCAAAGCACATATTATGTGACGAATAAAAATATAGCTCTAAGTAAGATATACCGATAATGTTGAAGACGAAAGAGGGGATGCCTTCCGGGGCATCCCCAAGCTTAGGCACTTGAGTATTCCTTGGATATTACCTTGGGGGTGCCTTGGGCATCCCCAAGCTTAGGGTATTACCACTCCTTATTCTTCTTATATCGGTGTCTCACCCAAAACTTGAAAAGTTCAGTCACACAAAACTTAACGGAACTTCGTGAGATGGGTTAGTATAATAAATATAGATCATTCACTTAGGTTCTGTCAAGGCAAGATTAATAATTGTTCTCACATAATACCTACTGTATTATAACATTTCTACAATTTATATCACTGACTATAAGCTATGGCAACACTAAAACAAGCAAACTATGCATGCAAAACAGAATCTGTCAAAAACAGAACAGTCTGTGAAGATCTGTAGTATAACCATACTTCCCTGTCTCTAAAAATTCTTAAAAATTAGGACAACCTGAAGAATTTGTATATAAACACTTTGTAAAAATTTCAGATCATTATCACGCTCCGGTAAAAAATGAAAATTCCTGTACTGGAGTCAAAAGTTTCTGTTTTGGTTCAGCATCAATTCTACTCATCTTGTGAGTCATCACAAAGGCTTTACTTGGCAGTTTATTGAAATAAAAGACACAAAACATGATTACTACAGTAGATTAATCATTTGAACTCTCAAAAACAGAAGATAAAAGTGGTTGTCTCCCAACAGGCGCTTTTCTTTAATGCCTTTTAGCTAGGCATGATGATTTCAATGATGCTCACATAAAAGTAAAGGATTGAAACACAACGGGAGCATCATGAAGCATATGACAAGCACATTTAAGTCTAACCCACTTCCTATGCATAGGGATTTTGTGAGCAAACAACTTATGGGAGCAAGAATCAACTAGCATAGGAAGGCAAAACAAGCATGTCTTCAAAATTTGAACACATAGAGAGGAAACTTGATATTATTGCAATTCCTACAAGCATAAGTTCCTCCCTCATAATAGTTTTCAGTAGCATCGTGAAGGAATTCCACAATATAACTATCACATAAAGCATTCTTTTCATGATTCACAAGCAAAGAAAATTTATTATTCTCCCCCCAAGCAAACTTCTCATACATAGTAGTGGGAGTATCATAGAAGACTTGAATATTATAAATTGCTTCCACATTAAAAGAGTAATGTTCAGAGAAAGGGTATTCATAATTGTGACAAGTTGTATAATAATAATCATCACTACTTTTCATAACATAAGTATTATCACAATAATCATCATAAATAGGAGGCATGTAATCATCATAACAAATTTGATCATTCGAAGTGTGGGAGCTAAAAAGATCATCTCCATTATGCATAGCATCCCCAAGCTTGGTACACCCATCAATTCTAGCAAATATATTCTCAAATATGTCATTCTCATCAAGCATAGCATCCCCAAGCTTGTGGGTTTGCGAATCATTAGCATAATCATCAATAGCACGAATAGCTCCAATAGTGTAACAATTTTCATCATAGTTTTCCAAGTTGGTGCCAAAAAGATTTTCAATATTATAAGCCGTATCATTATCTTCCGAATCATCCTCATCACAACAAGTAGTAGGATAACAAAATAATCATCAAGTGTATCATCGTCCCATCTACTTTTGTATTCATTTTCAACGATTATAGGAGCAACATTATTTGGGAGAGATACCTTTTACCTTTACCTTTTCTTCTCTTCTTCTTCTCCTTTACCACATTTTGTGTGGGTTTAAGTAGTTTTTCTGAGCTCCTTATTGAAGAGATTGGTTCGATGGAAAGCTCTTCCTTGCAACCTGATTTATCACGAGAAACAATAGGAGGATATTGGGAGACCTTTATCCTTTCATTAGTATTCCTTTTATATTCTATTGGTTTCTCATTATTTCTATAGTTGGCAATATAAGCATTCTCATTGCAATTCACTACACAAAACATGTAGATTTCTTGTAGATTAGTTTCATTATCATTTGTGGTAATGAATACACCAAACCAATCATTTTTATGTGATAATTCTTCATTCCCCAAAAATAAGCAAAGATCATTATAGAGTTCACGGGAGATCAAATTATCACAATATTTGGAAATGGTTCGGTCATGAAAAAGCATGCATTGGAAATTAAGATGACCAACCCTATTGCAAAGTTCACAAGTAATGGGATGAAGAGAGTATAATGTTGTGGCAAGTTCATCTATCATTTTAAGCCACCAATTAGTTTGATCTTGTTTATGCTTCTTACAAAATCTATCATCCCTATATGGCATGTCTTTACAAATTTTATTCACTCCACAAAAATTGACATGCTTATAGGAAATATTTTTATCATGACTAGTGCAATCATCATTAGCATCATGGATATTCAGAGAATTCATACTAACAACATGGCAATCATGCTTTTCATTCAAGGAACTATCATGAATCACTTTAATAATTTCACAATTTTTAGATTCATGATTTTCATGCAAGACCTTATAAAGATAATCTAGTGAACTCTCACTAGCAATTGTTCCAACATAATCAGGTCTTTTGAAAAGATTAGCAAGTGGATGAGGATCCATTTATCTTTATTTTGTAGTGTTCTTTTATAAAACCAAACTAGTGAAAAACAAGAAACTAAAAGATTTAAATGCAATATCTAAAGATATACCCTCAAGCACTCACCTCCCCGGCAACGGGGCCAAAAAAGAGCTTGATGTCTACTATGCAACTTTATTCTTGTAGACTTTGTTGGGCCTCCAAGCGCAGAGTTTTGTAGGACAGTAGCAATTTTCCCTCAAGTGGATGACCTAAGGTTTATCAATCCATGGGAGGTGTAGGATGAATATGGTCTCTCTCAAGCAACCCTGCAATCAAATACAAGAAATCTCTTGTGTCCCCAATACAAGGCAAATTGTATAGGGGCACTAGTTCGGCGAAGAGATGGTGATACAAGTGCAATATGGATGGTAGATATAGGTTTTTGGAATCTGAAAATATAAAAACAGCAAGGTAGCAAGTGTAAAACAGCAAGCAAAATGGTGTATAAATGCTTGGAAATAAGGCCTAGGGTTCATACTTTCGCTAGTGCAATCTCCCAACAATGCTAACATAGTTGAATCATATGATCATCCCTCAACGTGCAACAAAGAATCACTCCAAAGTTCCTATCTAGCGAAGAACAATAAGATGAAATTGGTGTAGGTAGTAGAACCACCTCAAAGTTATTCTTTCCGGTCAATCTATCTGGCTATTCCTATAAGTGTCACAAACAGCCCTAGAGTTCCTAATAGAATAACACCAATGATACATATCAATCAACCCTAATGTCACCTAGATACTCCAATGTCACCTCAAGTATCCGTGGGTAAATTATTCGACATGCATCAAAAAATTTCAGATCTATCATATTCAATCGAACACAAAGAACTTCAAGGAGCACCCCAAGATTTCTATCGGAGAACGTGGTATGAAAACGTGCAATCAACCCCTATGCATAGATCCCCTAGGTCACCGGAATCTGCAAGTTGATGCCTCAACATATATCAAGTGAATCAATAGAATACCCCAATGTCACTACGGGTATCCCACGCAAGACATACATCAAGTGTTCTCAAACCATAATATTCAATCCAACATAACGAGATCTCAAAGGTAAAGATTCAATTCATCACAACAAGGTAGCAAGGGAATAACATAATATGATCCGACTATATTAAAAAAGCTAGTGATACATCTAGATCGTCCCATCTCAAGAACACGAGAGACAGAGAGAGAGAGAGAGAGAGATTGAACACATAGCTACTAGTACAAACCATCAGTCCCGAGGGTGGACTACTCCCTCCTCGTCATGGCCTCTGCCGGGATGATGAAGATGGCCACCGGAGATGATCTACCCTCTCCGGCAGGGTACTGAAACGCCTCCAGATTGGTTTTTCGTTGATACAGAGAGTTACGGCGGCGAACGAGGAGTCTCTCTTTATTTCTGGGGTTTCTGGTATTTATGGGATTTTTCAGCATTGGAATCACGCCAAACGGAGCTACGAGGGCCCACAAGCCATCTGGCCACGCCCCCTGGGGGCGCGGCCAGTTGCACGGTGGCCTTCTGGTCCACCCCCTCCGGTGGTTCTTCGCTCCAATATTGCTTATTTGGTCCAGAAAAAATCACCAAAAAGTTTCGGCCGATTCCGAGAACTTTCATTTTCTGCACAAAAACAACACCACGGTAATTCTGCTGAAAACAGCGTCAGTCCAGGTTAGTTCTAAATAAATCGTATAAAGTGCATCAAAACCATATTTTTTTTTGTAAAAATAGGTGAATATGGCATGAATACTTCATAAATTATCGATATGTTGGAGACGTATCATAGGGATTGCCATGGAACAGATGCACTAGAGCTATAAGTGTATGAAGCTCAACTGAAGCTAAGTGGGTGTGCATCCAACTTGCTTGCTCATGAAGAACTCAGGCATTTGAGGAAGCACGTCATCGGAATATACAAGCCAAGTTCTATAATGAAAAATTCCCACTAGCATATGAAAGTGAGAAAACAAGAGACTCTCTATATTAAGAACATGGTGCCACTTTGAGGCACAAGTGTGGAAAAAGAGGCATTAGCACTGTCACTTCTCTCTTTTCTCTCATTTATTTCTCATTTTTTCCCTCTCTTTTTTCATTTTTTCTCTCCTTTTTTTTCTTTTTCTTTCTTTCTTTTCGTTTATTTTATTTTTCGTCCGGAGTCTCATCCCGACTTGTGGGGGAATCATTGTCTCCATCATCCTTTCCTCACTGAGACAGTGCCCTAATAATGATGATCATCACACTTTTATTTACTTACAAGTCAATATGAAAAACTATAGTATGACTCTATATGAATGCCTCTGGCAGTGTATAAGGATGTGCAATGATCAAGCGTTACATGTATAAAAAATGATGAACGGTGGCTTTGCCACAAATACTATGCCAGCTTATATGATCATGGAAAGCAATATGACAATGAGTGTACTAGTCATATGATGTAACAGTGGAAGTTGCATGGCAATATATCTCGGAATGGCTATGGAAATGCCATGATAGGTAGGTGTCGTGGGAATGAACCTGACAATAGTACTAGGGGTACGAAAGGAGGGGCGAAGTCTAGCTACGGTGCAAGTGTGCACTCGGATGTGTACGAGTTCAGGCCTCACTCGGAAGTGATAAAAGCCCTACGTCTCGAGCCCGGGGGCTTTGGTGTTTGCTTTAGGTGGTAGAAGATTACACAGGGTCGGAACCCTTGTTCTGGCACCCGGGGGTGGCTTATATAGAGTGTGCCACCACCGGCCGAGCGCCATGATTAAGGTAATAAATGCCAATGAAGGCTGCGTTACAGGAACGGTTGATTAACTAGGCGTTACTGGTAACAGGAAGTTAACTTCATAACGAATGACTACTCGAATTCCTCGGACGCTTTGTCTTCCGGGTCGCCTGAGCTCCTATCTGACCGAGTGGCGCTGTAGAGTCCGAGTGACTAGAATCATCCGAGTGAATAGTCAGATTCATCCGAATGGATCTTTGCCCAGGGGCTTTAATGACATTGTGGGATCACAGGTGAGCCCTAGATGTCAGGCCCGTGAACCTACCCATAGTAGGCATCCTCATCAGTAGCCCCCGAATCCATGAGGTTTTAGTGGTCAAGTGAGTGACACTCGGAAGCATCGACGGCCTCTCAGAAGAGCCCGAGAAAGGGTCTCACCGCTCCTCACTCGGCTTCAAACCATGACGGATTCAGGATTGATATTTGTTGACCGAACTGTCTTGTTTGATAGAGCAGTACTGCCATATGAAGTCGAAGTGTTTCTCGGAAGAAACGACCCGAACGTCCAATCATTTTATCTGAGTGTTTGGTTGATGTGAATCATCCACTCGGTTTGCAAGGGCGAGTCGCCGGATCCTCCGGAGCACAGAACTTGTCCCATTTATGGTGCGGAAAAACTTCCGCGCGTTCAAAATCGCGAAGGCTGCGCGCGGGCGCGCAGTGAAATGGCCACGTCACGGTAATTTGGGGTAGTGGGCACGATGCCTCGATATCTACGCCGAGATTTTCGCCACGTGTTCCCGAAGCTCTGAACAGTAGATCCGCGGATCTCGCTCCGTTTGCAGATTGACGGCCAGAGATTTCGCCGGATTTTTGGTATAAAAATTGGAAGCACTGTAGGGGGGTGAAACAGATCTCACTTCCACCCTCTCCCTCGTCTTCTCCGACGCATGTCCGCGTTCCTTCCACCTTCCTCTAGTCGAAGGTCATTCCAAGCTCGCCGGTGAAGATGCACGCGGCGGCTGCGACCGCGAAGGCCGAGCGGGCGAAGAAGAGCTCGCGCGCCTCCTCCTCCAGCGCTGGAGCGCCGGCAGGATGGACACAAGGCGAGTGGTTGCCGTCGCGGGTCACCAAGGCCCGGATGCTTGAGCTGGAGGGCCAAGGATTCATGCCCGAGGGGAGCTGGCGGCTGCCGGGGGCGGGCGAGGATGAGCCTACGCCGAAGGGAGACGAGCGCGTGCTCTTGGTGACCCACCTCGAGCGAGGTTTCTCTCTTCCACCTCATCCCTTCTTCCGAAGATTTCTGGGTTTTTTTGGTGCTCAACTCCATCACATCCCTCCCAATGCTGTCGTTTACCTAGCCGCATTCATATCTCTTTGTGAAAACTTCTTGGGCTGTTATCCTCACTGGGGCTTGTTCAAGCATCTCTTTACTTGTCGAGTGATGACTGTAAAAAAGCCCACTCGGTCGAAAGATAAGACGAATGTGGCCCAGTTGTGTGGAGGTCTGGGAATCCAACTGCGGGGAAAAGTTTGTTTCCCGCAAATGACGTTCCCTGATTCAGTGAAGGGGTGGCAGGAAAACTGGTTTTACTGCCAAGACATTCCAATCGGCGAAGGTCAGTCGGGACTTCCGCCGTATACATCTGAGCGCATTCGGCCAGTTCCCAGGTTGACTGTGACCAAAGAGGAAAAGACTGAAGTAGACATCCTGGTGATAGCTCTGGTAGCCCTGGTGCAGAAAGGTGTCAACGGCCTCGACCTGCTGGAGGTTTTCCTTCAGAGGAGGATTCAACCGTTGCAAGCCAGGGCTCACCCCATGTGGGAGTATGCCGGACCGAGTGACCCCACTCAAACCCACCCGGAGGAGCTCAATGAGAACATGGTGGAGGCCAAGATCAAGGCGATCACTCCAGCGCATGACAACCCCAAGGGGAGCAGGCTGGTGGCTCCACTCTCATCAGATAATCCGCCGAATGAGGTAAACTCCGAAGGTCCATCATCCGAGTGATATTTGTGTGTTTATTGTAGTTGATCCGACTGATCTTGCTCTTCATTCGGCAGGCCTTCACACAAATGAGCAGCCAGGTGCCAATCGTGGAGAGGGGCCCGGTTGATGTCGCGAGTGATACCGATCATCCAGAAGATTCGGCAGAAGCAGGGGAGTATGAAGAGCCCGAGGACGACGAAGACAATGAAGAAGAGGAAGAGGAAGGCTCGGAGGGCAGCGACGAGGTGGAGTCGTCGCGCTCGGATGACCGAGTGCCTGAAGCCCGTTCCAAGGCGCGCCATGATTCGGGAGTCCGCGGTGGCGGTCCCAAGGCACCAAAGGCTGCCAAACCGACTGGGTCTGCCCTTCCGACCCGCAGCTCGAAGCGCGGGCATGGAGAACTTGTCTCTTCACCCGATAAGACGGCGAAGCAACCCAAAGTCACCACGGACAAACCTCGGAAGGCAGTCCCCATCCCGAAGATTAAGATGACCATTCCCGTGGCCTTAGCGTAAGTATCTCCATTCTAACAATTGTTGTCTATATTTGTCCGAGTGATGAAATGATCCGAGTGTTTCCTTTGTAGTGCTGATACTTCAACTGCTTCACCTGATCCCCACACTCTGGAGAAAGAGCGGGCTGACGCCGACGTTGCGTCTTCAAAAGGTAAACTTCGGACTCACTCGGTGCCTCTGGACATTTCCGAGAGTTTACTTTTTACTCATCCCCAAGTGTCTTGAACGCTTGCAGCTTCGCGTGAAGTGATCGGCATCGATGTGGACGACAAGGTTGACCTGCCAAACCCTTCGGCCGACGCAGACGTCATGATGCAGGAGTCATCGCCTGCCGATGTTTTGGTGCCAGCACGAGGGGCCAGCTCGGGAGCCGGGGCAGCACTCGAAACTGGCACATCATCCCCCTTGCTGACTCCCTCTACGACCAACATCTTTGTGCTGCACTATGTCCCGGAGGATCAAGTGGGAGCAAGCAAAGAAGCATTAATCCAGCTAGAGGTGATGAGTGAACGACTGAATACGGCGTACAATGCGAGTGAGGCGTTGAAGAAGAATGTCCGAGTAAGTACTTGATAATCCCCAACTGCAAGGAATCATCGTAGCAATTTCCAAAGGTGGAAGTGATAAGTATGGAGTGTCGAACCCACAAGGAGCTAAAGGTAAGATACATATTCTCTCAAGTCCTATCTGCCACTGATATGACTCTACGTACGCCGAACGTTTGCTTCCAACTAGAAACGAGAAATAAAACTACGTTGTGGGTATGAAGAGAATAGCTTTGCATGATATCGGAGAACTAAAATATAAAAATAGGTGCTGTTATCATAAAGTTAGAATATATTACAATATATTACAAATAGCGAGTGTGGAATAATGATGGGTCGGTGTGCGGAATTGTCCTAGGCAATTGTTAACAAGATCGGCAATCATTATTGCAATTTTATATGAGAGAGAGGCATAAGCTAACATACTTTCTCTACTTGGATCATATGCACTTATGATTGGAACTCTAGCAAGCATCCGCAACTAATAAAGATCATTAAGGTAAAACCCAACCATAGCATTAAAGCATCAAGTCCCCTTTATCCCATACGCAACAACCCCCTTGCTCGGGTTTAAGCTTCTGTCACTCTAGCAACCCACTATAAGCGAATCATGAACGTATTGCAACACCCTACAGCGGGAACCCTTCACGTGTGCGCGGCACGGAAGGCACCATAGGACAGCACCAAAATAAACATACAACTCAAACCAATCTAGATCATCAATCAACCCATAAGACAAAAGAAATCTACTTAAAACATCATAGGATGGCAACACATCATTGGATCATAATATGTGGCATAAAGCACCATGTTCAAGTAGGGGATTACAGCGGGATGCGGGAGAGTGGACCGCTAAAAAGATATGAGGACGGTGATGAAGAAGGTGATGTTGATGAAGACGATCACCGCGGCGATGGTTCCCCCGATGGCACTCCGGCGCCACTGAGAGAGAGGGGGAGAGGGTCTCCCCCTTGTGCTTCCTCCTCCATGGCCTCCCCCTGGGTGGGGAGAGGTTCTCCCTCTGGTCCTTGGCCTCCATGGTGATGATGGCCCCTCCGTCTTCCTCCTCCATGGTCTCCGGTGATGGTGACCCCCTCCGGCAGGGTGCCGGATAGGGCCAAGATTGATTTTTCATGGCTACAGAGACTTGCGGCGGCGGAACTTTTGATCTAGGGTTCATTACGGGGACTTGGGTATTTATAGGAGTATTTGGCATTGGTCCCATGTCCAGAAGGTTCCCGAGGAGGTGACAAGCCAGGGGGCGCGCCCTAGGGGGGGCGCACCCCCCACCCTTGTGGCTGCCTCGGGCTTCCTCTCCGGTATCTTTTCGCTCCAGTATTTTTTATATTTTCCAAAAATATTCTCCGTAAATTTTCAGCCCATTCTGAGAACTTTTATTTCTGCACAAAAAACGACACCATGGTAGTTCTGCTGAAAACAGCGTCAGTCCAATCTAGTTCTAATAAAATCATACCAAAATCATATAAAATTATTGTAAACATGGCATGAATACTTCATAAATTATAGATACATTGGAGACGTATCAGTACTCTTGTAAGTACCTTCCTCAGTCGGAATTTTTATTTCTGTCTTGTGAGGATTTGCATCCGAGCACACCTGCTGGGTGTTTTTGAGTTCCAGTGGGGGCGCGCTGAGCGCACCCACTTGGTGTATTCCCCGAGACTGCCGTCGACTGAAGCAGTCAGCGGGAGTCTAAGAGTCCGAATGAATTTGATGTTCGATCCGTTTGTTAAGTTTGGAGAAAAACCTTGTATTTGATTTTCCAGTGGGGGCGCACTGAGCGCACCCACTGGGTGTAGTCCCCGAGACTGCCGTCGACTGAAGTAGTCGGCGGGAGTCTTAGAGTCCGAGTCAAAATCTTGACCAATACCCTTCTCTTTAATTCTTGTTTGTAGGCTGTTTGTGAGCTCGGAAGCCACTACAATGCTTTGGAGAAGGAGGTGCAGGACCTGCGCATCAACCTTGAAGCCGAGAAGGCCAAGAACGTCTGACTGGAGGAGGAAAAGAAAGCAATCGAAGGTATATCCAACTTGCTTGACTATTGTAATAACTGTCCTCTCTACTCGTTCGACTGAGTCTACTTCATCAGATCTTCGTGGCGAAAATCGTAAACTTGTCGAGAGGATGAAGAATTCTATTTCTTGAGAAACTGTGAAGACAGCCCTCGAGAAGAAGGACATGGGTCTAGCGGCTGCCCAGAAAGAGGCTAGCCGTAAGACCAAGGAGGCCGAGGAGAAGATGAAAACAGTCGGGAAGCTGGAAGAGGAAAAGAAAGCTCTGGAGATTGCCGCAAAGAAGTCCAAGGAGGAGCTCGCCGATCTGAAGAAGTCATACTCCGAGTGGGAGACCAAACTCAAGCATATCACCGCGAAGAAGAACGAGCTGGAGCAGTTTGTCGAGGAGTATGGCGACTCCATGAGCCAAAAACTCAAAGGTAACGTTCCCGAGTGATCCTTGTCCGGCTGAATGAATTCTGATGCGAACCCAGATTTCTGTGATGACGTCGGCGAGGAGACTGACAAGATCGAGAAGGAGCTGGACCCGTCCCGAGAGCTGCTCAAGGACAGTGCTGCTATGGACATTCTTCGCTTGGAAGAACGTGTCGATCAAGTGACTTCGTATATGAAGAGACTCAGCACTGCCGTCTCGGAAATTGACCGAGACGTCTTCTCCGATGAAGAGCCCTCGAAGGACCTGGAATCAGCCCTTACCCGAGTGAGGGACGTACCAAGCCGAGTGAAAGCTTGGAAAAAATCTGCAGCCCGGGTCGGAGCCGACATCGCCCTCTCACTCGTCCGCGTCCACTGCAAGGGAGTGGACGAGAAGAAGCTGAAGTCCCTGGGGGTCGCCAACAGGAAGCATGCCAAGGTCGAAGACTTCATGGAGACGTTCATGGAAGCTGCCACTCGGATCGCGGACAGCATTGACCTGGATTCCTTCATCGAAGCAGTGGTCCCGCCTCAACCCGAGTCATCGTCGGGTTTAAAACTCTTTAAGCTTTTTCCTCGGAATGCCGAGTAGTGGTTGTAACCGTAAGACTTTGAATGAGCCTAAGGCTCCTGTCGTCAAGACTTTTATCCGTACTCTCGTTTTGAGTGACGCAGTTTTTATTTGCCTTGGTTTCATTCGATCTTTGACTTCTGAATGTTTATACTTAGGCGATGCGATACCGCAACTAAGTCCCCGAGTGTGGGCGACACTCTCACTCGGAATTGTTCATGAGAACAATGATGGTCCTGTCCATCTTAGAGTTCGAGTGTGAAGGATGTCCCACTCGGAACAGTTTATAACTTGGGTGATGCAGGATCGCTGCTAAGCCCCCGAGTGTGGGCGAGGATCGCACTCGGAATTGTTCATGAGAACAATGATGGTCCTGTCCATCTTAGTAATGATGGTCCTGTCCATCTTAGAGTTCGAGTGTGAAGGATGTCCCACTCGAAACAGTTTATAACTTAGGCGATGCGGGATCGCTGCTAAGCCCCCGAGTGTGGGCGAGCCCCGCACTCGGAATTGTTCATGAGAACAATGATGGTTCTGTCCATCTTAGTAATGATGGTCCTGTCCATCTTAAAGTCCGAGTGTAGAGGATGTCTCACTCAAAACGAATTTTAACTTAGGCAATGCGGGATCGCTGCTAAGCCCCCGAGTGTGGGTGAGGTCCGCACACGGAATTGTTCAAGAGAACAATGATGGTCCTGTCCATCTTAGCGATGATGGTCATGTCCATCTTAAAATCCGAGCGTAGAGGATGTCTGACTCGAAACGGTTTTTAACTTAGGCGAGGCGGGATCGCTGCTAAGCCCCCGAGTGTGGGCGAGGCCAGCACTCGGAATTGTTCATGAGAACAATGATGGTCATGTCCATCTTAGCGATGATGGTCATGTCCATCTTAAAATCCGAGTGTAGAGGATGTCTCACTCGAAACGGTTTTTAACTTAGGCGATGCGGGATCGCTGCTAAGACCCCGAGTGTGGGTGAGGCCCGCACTCAGAATTGTTCATGAGAACAATGATGGTCCTGTCCATCTTAGTAATGATGGTCCTGTCCATCTTAAAGTCCGAGTGTAGAGGATGTCTCACTCGAAGCATTTTTTAACTTAGGCGATGCAGGATCGCTGCTAAGCCCTCGAGTGTGGGCGAGGCCCGCACTCGGAATTGTTCATGAGAACAATGATGGTTCTGTCCATCTTAGTAATGATTGTCCTGTCCATCTTAAAGTCCGAGTGTAGAGGATGTCTCACTCGAATCGGTTTTTAACTTAGGCGATGCGGGATCGCTGCTAAGCCCCCGAGTGTGGGCAAGGCCCGCACTCGGAATTGTTCATGAGAACAATGATGGTCCTATCCATCTTAGTAATGATGGTCCTGTCCATCTTAAAGTCCAAGTGTAGAGGATGTCTCACTCGAAGCGGTTTTTAACTTAGGCGATGCGGGATCGCTGGTAAGCCCCCAAGTGTGGGTGAGGCCAGCACTCGGAATTGTTCATAAGAACAATGATGGTCCTGTCCATCTTAGTAATGATGGTCCTGTCCATCTTAAAGTTCGAGTGTAGAGGATGTCTCACTCGAAGCAGTTTTTAACTTAGGCGATGCGGGATCGCGACTAAGCGTTTTACACCCACTGGGGGTGATAAAGAAGAATAATTCACCGGAGTGAAAAGAGTTAAATTCCGACAAAATATAAAGGAGTGAAACTTTATTCATCAAGATCACTCGGATTCATTACTGGAATGACAAACTAAAGTAGCCACGTTCCACGTATAGAACTTGCGAAGCAGGTCCGCGTTCCAAGTTCGGGGCTCTTCTACGCCGTCTTTGATGTTGTAGAGTCGGTAGGCTCCATTGTGCAAGACTTTGGAGATTGCGTACGGCCCCTGCCACGGGGGCTCTAGCTTGTGGGGTTTCTGCTGGTCTAGTCGGAGGACCAGATCTCCTTCCTGAAAAGCCCGGCCGTGGACTTGTCTGTCATAGTAACGCCTCAGATCTTGCTGATAGAGCGTCGATCTGATGAGGGCCAGCTCTCTCTCTTCCTCCAAAAGGTCAAGACCATCTTGTCGTGCTGCTTCAGCTTCGGCTTCATCGTATTGTTCCACTCAGGGGGAATTGTGTTGAAGATCACTCGGCAACACGGCTCCTGATCCGTACACCATGAAGAAACGAGTGCGTTTTGTAGAGCGGTTCGGGGTTGTCCGAATGCCCCATAAGACGGACGGCAATTCTTCAACCCAGCCCCCCGCATCATACTTCAGGTCTCTCATCAATCGAGGTTTCAGACCTAGGAGAATCATTCCGTTTTCTCGTTCTGCCTGTCCATTCGACTGCGGGTGAGCCACTGAGGCATAGTTAACCCGAGTGCCTTGAGAGAAACAAAACTCACGGAACTCGTCCGAGTCGAAGTTATTCCCATTATCTGTGATAATGTCATGCAGCACTCCGAATCTGAAGATGATCTGCCGAATGAAACTGACAGCAGTGCCCGCATCCAAACTCTTGATGGGCTTCGCTTCAACCCACTTGGTGAACTTGTCAACTGCCACAAGAAGGTGGGTGAATCCACTCGTCCCAGTCCTCAGGGGACCGACCATATCGAGGCCCCATACTGCAAACGGCCAGATGAGCGGGATCGTCTTTAGGGCGGACGCAGGTTTGTGAGACTTATTTTTATAGAACTGACACCCGACACACAGGTCGACCAAATCTCTTGCTGCTTCATTGGCTCGGGGCCAATAAAAACCCGCTCGGAAAGCCTTAGCGACCAAATTCCGAGAGGACACGTGGTGGCCGCAAGTTCCCTAGTGGATTTTGTGTAAGATTTGCAGCCCTTCCTCTGGGGAGATGCATTTCTGAGTGACTCCTGTAGTGCTTTTCTTGTATAACAGGTCCCCCAAAACTTCGAATGACTTGGATCGACGAACGATCCGACGAGCTTCTTCTTCATCTTCGGGGAGTTCTTGCCTGAGCAAGTATGCCAAATAGGGTTGAGTCCACTCGGGAGTGATTACCAGCATTTCATGGACCAGATCCACTACAGCCGGAACGTCAACCTCAGTCGGATTAGATGGACCGACTGCTTGTGGGGGCTCTTCTGTGAAAGGATCTTCTGCAATCGTTGGGGCGCGCAGATGTTCAAGAAATATGTCTTTAGGGACTGCTCGCCGAGTGGACCCAATCTTTCCGAGGTCGTCTGCTGCCTGATTCTTTGCGCGAGGAATGTGATGCAGCTCCAAACCTTCAAAATTCTTCTCCAACTTTCTGACCGCGTTCCAGTAACCGGTCATTGCTGGGCTCCGAATGTCCCACTCTTTCATCACTTGGTTGACAACGAGGTCTAAATCGCCATAGACCATCAAACGACGAATGCCGAGTGATATGGCCATGCGGAGCCCGTACAGGAGGGCTTCGTACTCAGCCTCATTGTTTGACAAATCGAAATGGATTTGGAGGACATAGTTCAGCCGGTCACCTTTGGGAGAGACAAGAACCACCTCAGCCCCCGAGCCATTGAGCATCTTGGACCGTCAAAGTACATAGTCAAGTGTTCGGGAACACTCGGAATTGGCTGCTCTTGTTCGATCCACTCGGCCATAAAATCAACAAATGCGTGGGACTTGATTGCTTTCTTAGCTTCAAACTTGATCTCCAAAGGAAGGAGCTCAATTGCCCACTTTGCCACCCGGCCAGCAGCGTCTCTGTTGTGCAGGATCTCCGACAGGGGAGCGTTGCTGATGACCATGACCGAATGATCTTGGAAGTAATGAACCACCTTTTTAGTAGTCAGGTAAATACCATAGACCAGCTTTTGGTAGTGTGGGTACCTTTGCTTGGAAGGGGTTAACACTTCTGAGATGTAATATATCTGTCTTTGGACCTTGAATGCTTTTCTCGACACTTCGCGCTCTACGGCGAGGACTGTGCTCACCACCTGGCTAGTCGCCGCAATGTACAGGAGTAAAGGTTCCTGGCTGCCCGGAGCAGCTAACACCGGCTGGGTGGAAAGTAATGCCTTGAGTTCTTCAAACGCGGCTTGCGCTTCATTAGTCCACTCAAACTTGTCGGATTTTTTTATCAATCGGTAGAGGGGAAGTGCCTTCTCTCCGAGTGTTGAGATGAATCGGCTCAGGGCCGCAAGGCACCCTGTCAGCCTTTGCACGTCATGTAAGCGCACCAGTTGCTTCATTCGGACTATAGCGCCGATTTTGTCCGGATTGGCGTCGATCCCTCGTTAGGAAACGAGAAAACCGAGTAACTTTCCGGCAGGCACTCCAAATGTGCACTTAGCTAGATTCAGCTTTATTCCGAAGCGCCGTAAGTTCGCAAGAGGCAAGGTCAGTCAGGAGGTCGGAACCTTTCCTAGACTTGACTACGATATCGTCCATATAAGCCTCCACGTTCTGACTGATCTGCTTTTGCAAGCATTTCTGGATCATGCGCTGGAAAGTGGCCCCAGCATTCTTCAAGACGAATGGTATCGTGACATAGCAAAAGCACCCGAATGGGGTGATGAAGGCTGTTTTTCTTTCATTAGGACCATACATTCGGATCTGGTGGTACCCGGAGTACGAATCCAAGAACGACAGGCGTTCACATCCGGTAGTAGAGTCTACTATCTGATCTATCCGAGGTAAAGGGAAATGATCCTTTGGGCAGGCCCGATTGAGGTGTTTAAAGTCAATACACATACGGAGTGATTTGTCCTTCTTCGGTACCAAAACGACATTCGCGAGCCACTCGGAGTGGTAAACCTCACGAATGAACTCGGCGGCAAGGAGCCGAGCTATCTCTTGTCCGATCGCCTTGTGCTTCTCGATGGAAGATCGATGCAAGTACTCTTTGACTGGCTTGGCCTTCAGATCGGTTCGGAGTCGGTGCTCAGCCAGTTCCCTGGGAACACCTGGCATGTCAGACAACTTCCATGCGAAGATGTCCCAGTTCTCATGGAGGAACTGGATGAGCTCGGCTTCCTATTTCTCTCCGAGTGATGTGGAGATGTTTGTCGGAGCAGCACTTGGGTCACTCGGATGAACATGAACATGCTTGGTCTCGCCAGCCGACTGGAAGGCCGATTATGAAGCCGGCCGCTTTGATCTGAGTAGATCTGCCGTATCCACTTCCTTCTTGTACCCTTCAAGCTCGACCGCAAGCACCTGCTCGTTGGCGATCTTTGAGCCCTGCTGGAGGCACTCTTCGGCGATCTTCCGGTCGCCAGTCACTGTGATCACACCCTTAGGTCCTGGCATCTTTAGTTTGAGATATACGTAACATGGTCTGGCCATGAAACGTGCGTAGGCGGGCCTACCCAGGATGGTGTGGTAGGCGCTACGGAAGTCTACCACCTCAAAGGTCAACCTTTCCTTTCGGAAATTCTTTTTGCCTCCGAATACGACGTCCAGAGCGATCTGGCCGAGTGACTCCGCCTTCTTCCCAGGGACAATCCCGTGGAAATGCATGTTGCTCTTGCTCAATTGAGACATCGGGATGCCCATTGCCTTGAGCGTATCAGCATAAATGATATTGAGTCTGCTGCCTCCACCCATCAAGACCTTGCGCAGTCGGAGGCCACCCACTGCCGGGTCGACGACCAACGCCTGCCTCCCAGGGGTGGCTATGTGAGGCGGATGGTCGGACTGGTCGAAAGTGACAGGTGTCTTCGTCCAATTGAGGTACTTGGGGGCAATCAGAACCGCCATGTTGACCTCCCGATTGACAACTTTCAACTGCCTCTTGCTTTCAACGTCAGCAAAAATCACGAGGACTTTATCAACCTGTGGGTACTCGAAAGTACCATCATCATCCACGGGGTCGACTTTTTCACTCAAGGGCTTGTCGCCCATCTCCTGCTTGAGCAGGCGACATTCCCGACTGGTGTGCTTCGGGAGCACGACGTTGCCTTCTTCGTCCGTCTTGTTATGAATCTGGCACGGCTGATCGAGAATGTCAGACTTGGAGTCGGACTTCTTCTTGGGAATCCACTCTTTCTTCTTTTTCTTTGGCTTCGGCTTGCCTTGTCCTTGCCCCTGGACAGCTGCCACCTCCGCCTTGCCGGAGGCGTCAGCCTTTCGCTTCTGATTTTTCCCGGCATTGCCTCCGGATTGAGGAGCGTTGCTGGCTCGTCCTTTGCCACTACGGAGGCGGTCTTCTTCCTCGCCATTGGCGTACTTGTTTGTGATCTCCATGGCCCGACTGAGGGACAGATCCCCAGACCGGACGAACTTCAACATCAACTCCCGGTACCGAGTGCCTGCCTTGAAGGCGCACACGGCCTGATGTACAGTCACATTTTCCATGTTTCCATGGTGTTGTGCAACGTGGTCCAGCGCTGAATGTACTCTCGGAGAGTCTCGTTGCTCTTCTGGACGCAATGCTGTAGTTCTGTCAATCCACCCGGGCGCTTGTACGTGCCATCGAATGTTTTGACGAACACTCGGGCCAAATCTTCCCAACAGTAAATGCAATTGGCGGGCAACTGATTCAGCCACGCACGCGCAGACCCTTCCAACATGAGCGGAAGGTGCTTCATCGCAACGAAATCATCGCCGCCGCCGATCTGGACAGCGACTCGATAGTGTTCGAGCCAAGTCTCTGGCTTGGATTCGCCATTGAACTTCCCAATTCCGGTCGCCAGCCGATAATTGGGGGGTATCTCCGCCTCTCGGATGTATCTGCTGAAACACCCGAGACCGGTAACTCCCCAGCCGCTTGCTCGGTCTCTGTCATGTCTGTTCCGATCGACCACTCGCTGAGTGATGTCAGACCGGGCGTCGTAGCCTCTGTGCCAAACAGGGCTGCGCTCACGGTTCCTCCCGAATGGGTAGCCTCCATCATATGGACGTTGGCCACGCAGGCCGCCCCTCGGAGGGGGGGTCCAACTGAAATCGCGGTCGTCGCGCCCGCGTCCTCCGTGCGTACCTCTCGGAAGAGGAGGAGTTCGCAGGTCTTCTCTCGGCGTGAGGGGACCGTGAGCCGACTGGACGGTGTCTACCCGAGTGGACTCATTGCGAATGAGTTGGTGAGACTGTGATACCTCTGAATTTTGTTGTAGGGCTGTCTTCAGCAAAGCCTGGATTTGCCGAATGCCCTCGCCGGCCGCCGAGTCAGACGGCTGGATTGAATCTGCAATCCGAGTGGCTACGGCCAGATTCAGCAAGGGCCTGTGCATCACCGGGATGGTGTACGGACGATCCTTTGTGAATAGCTGACGGCGGCTACGGCTGGAGCTAGGAAGATCTCTTGCCGCGCGTTCGTCGAGTGATCATTGTAGCTGCTCGAGTCGCTCGCGCTCAGCCAAGGTGGCTTGGCGGGCGGCCTCTAGGGCTATCTCATCCGGGGTATTCCCCGCAATGGGCGTCAGAAGGACCTGATTGTTCCTGCACCTGATTTCCTCCCGCTGCTCCCGGGTGAGGGGTCGGGGAACATAGCCATCGGAGCTGGCATTGTTGCGGTTGCCGTCCCGATCGCGGGTATCTCCCGCGGAATGCCCTGGTGGAGCAGCACCTCGGGCTGGGCCGGCCATCAGGATTTCCGCTACGTCTCCGCCGCTCTCGCGCTCGGCTGTTCCGGAAGATTCGTCATCCGAAGACGGGAAGAGGTAGTGGACGGACTCGTCGGCTTCGAGCGCGACCACTTGCTGTCGTGCGGCTTGGGCTGCCATAGCGTGCTTGATCCAACGCTGCAGCCGTGAGCGCCCGGAGCGCCGGCGACAAGCCGCAAGGCGGGTCGGAGAAGCTAGTCGATAAGGGGTAGACGGTTGTCGGAGGAGGACTCCGAACATCGTCGCGCTGAAGTGCACCGCACCTCGGGTGGGCAGTGCCTCAGCGTCCAGCGACGCCTCCTGCAGCCATGCCGAATCATCGACGGTGAAGCTAAGGGATCCGAAGAGGATCTCGCCGCCGAATGTGTTCATGATGATCGTGAAAGTGGAAATTCCACCTGTGTCGGAATTCGCTAGACGCGCAGCCCCACGGTGGGCGGCAACTGTCGTGGGAATGAACCTGACAATAGTACTAGGGGTACGAAAGGAGGGGCGAAGTCTAGCTACGGCGCAAGTGTGCACTCGGATGTGTACGAGTTCAGGCCTAACTCGGAAGTGATAAAAGCCCTACATCTCGAGCCCGGGGACTTTGGTGTTTGCTTTAGGTGGTAGAAGATTACACAGGGTCGGAACCCTTGCTCTGGCGCCCGAGGGTGGCTTATATAGAGTGCGCCACCATCGGCTGAGCGCCATGATTAAGGTAATAAATGCCAATGAAGGTTGCGTTACAGGAACGGCTGATTAACTCGGCATTACTGGTAACGGGAAGTTAACTTCATAACGAATGACTACTCGAATTCCTCGGACGCTTTGTCTTCCGGGTCGCATGAGCTCCTATCTGACCGAGTGGCGTTGTAGAGTCCAAGTGACTAGAATCATCCGAGTGAATAGCCAGATTCATCCGAATGGATCTTTGCCCAGGGGCTTTAATGACATTGTGGGATCACAGGTGGGCCCTAGATGTCAAGCCCGTGACCCTACCCATAGTAGGCATCCTCATCAGTAGGTATGGTGACTATTTTGAGGAAGATATAATGAGGCTTATGTGCAACAAAGCATATCATGTCACGAGGTTTGGATGTACCCGCGAAGGTTGCACCGATCCTCGAGGTGAGAATGGGCAATGCACGGTGCCGAAGAGGCTAGCAAATATTAGGTGTTGAGAGTGCGTACATCCATGGATTCACATTAGTCATAAAGAACTCGCATACTTATTGCAAGATTTTATTAGCTCTCTCTAAGCAAAGTACTACTCACATGCCCCTAGGGAGGAGGTTGGGAGGAGTTAACCATCGCGCGCCTCCGACTTAAACAACACTAAGATTTCAACGATGAATAAGAATGCTCACACATCATCAGCATGGCATAAAAATATTTAGATGAACAGCAAGTTAACACCCTCTAATTTACGATATTTTTACTAACCAATGATCATGCACTCATGCCCTTTCACATTACCACATCAATATCATTAACTCACAATTTTCTCTTTTATGTGCTACATGTGGTTTTGATCATGCACTCATTGAATACCTATTATTTTTGGACAAGTCTTATAACCCATGCAAATTACTGTCACTATTTATTAACTCTCAAACAAATATAAGTGAGGAACGAGAGTAAAATTATTTCTTTAAAATCTATACGCCAACGTGCTCTAAAATATATAAGTGAAGTACTAGAGCAACTGCTTAGCTCAAAACATATAAGTGAAGCACAAAGAGTATTCTATGAAATCATGGTGATCTTGTGTCTCTCTCAAGTGGTTGTGTCCAGCAAACAATGATTGTGGAAAAACTAAAACTAAAGCAAACTAAAGCAAACAACGCTTCAAGCAAAACTCATATCATGTGATGAATAAAAATATAGCTCCAAGTGACATACCGATGGATTGAGACGAAAGAGGGGATGCCTTCCGGGACATCCCCAAGCTTAGACGCTTGATTGTTCCTAGAATAGTACCTCCGGGTGACTTGTGCATCCCCAAGCTTAGGCTCTTGCCGCTCCTTATTCCTTCATCCATCGTGATAGCACCCAAAAGTTGAAAACTTCAACACACATAACTCAATGGAAACCTTCGTGAGATCCATTAGTATAGCAAACATATCAAATACTTTAGGTACTGTTATAAAATGATTCTTATTTTATTATTGCATAACGTACTGTATTATAACTTCTACATGGCTTTTACCCAACGATACAATCCATAGCATCATCAAAACAAGCAAACTATGCAAGCAAAAACAGAATCTGTCTAAAACAGAACAGTCTGTAATCATCTATAGAGAACCAATACTTCTGTAAATCCAAAAATTCTGAAAAATTAGGAAATCCTGGGTAATTTGTATAGAAATACTGTGTAAAAAATTCAGATCTAAAATACGTTCCAGTAAAATCAGAGGAATTCTGCACTGGATGCTAAAGTTTCTGTTTTTGCACCATATCAATTCTACTTATCATGCAAGTCATCCCAAAGGCTTTACTTGGCATAGACACTAATTTAAACATAAAAACACAATCATTACAGAGTCGATAATCATGTTATTAAAAACAAACATAAAGTAAAAACAATAATTTAAAGATAACTATTGGTTGTCTCCCAACTAGCGCTATTGTTCTACGCCCCTAGCTAGGCATATTGCATAGTTTCAAGTGTTGTCATCTTTGACACTCCACCCAAGTTGTTCCTGTCAGAATCGGGGCTCCGCAAAACCCAACAAGGTTCGAACACTGGGGTGTGTGCGAAGATCTCAACTGGCTCAACGTCCCAACTTGTCACCCTACGGCCTAGCTACGTCGAGTACGTTCTTGCGAGGAAGAAGATGGACACGGTGGTTTACCCAGGTTCGGGCCACCTTGCGGTGTAAAACCCTACTCCTGCATTGTGGTGGATTGGCCTCTCGAGGGGGCTGTGGATGAACTAGTACAGTGGTTGAGTGGCCTCACGAGGGCTCTTGGTGGGGATGAACTCGACTTGGTTCAGCATTGTTTGACCTCTGCTCGACCTGCCTTCTACGGTGGGAGCTCGTCCCTATTTATAGGGGCCACGGTCCTCTTCCCCCGTCGCACCGGTGGGAAGGGATCCCACAATGGCCAAATTTGAAAGAGGACACGTAGTACACCCTATCCTGACTAAAGGTGGTCTTCGCCTGCAAAGCTTCCGGGTGTGACGCAGCGGTGGGCTCGGCGATGACATCCGTCCTGCCGAGCTCGTGGTCTTGGTCCTCTTGCACCGGGAAGGAAACCTTTGGGGAGTTCCTTGGGAACACGCGTACGTCTTTGTCTCCTTCGCACCAAAGAGGAAAATGTCCTCCCTCTGCGCCCGCTGATGTCCGCCTGTCTTATTCGTCAGAACCCACGTCACACCGGCCTCACGAGGCCGAGTACTTGCATAGGAATCTCCGCTCCTCGGGAGGTGGTCTGAAGGGGTGCCGTTCCTCCGGAGGCCTTGGCATTGTCCTCCTCGCGAGGCGGGGGCTCTCGCGAGGGCCTTGACTTGGGGGCTCGTTGCAGGGCCGTACCGGGCCTTCGTGGTGGGCCACGCGCTGGGTCGCAGGCAGGCATGTCTGGGTACCCCCGTTCCCAGAACGCTGACAGTAGCCCTCGGGCCCAAGGCGTGCCAACCTTAGCTTCTAGACGAAGGCAAGGGGCGATGGGCGAAGCGCCGCGGGGCCCCAAATTGCCTGTGGGACCGGCGCGTGGCGCCTCGCTGGCCGCTTGACTCCCCCTCCTCCGGTGGGCCTCGGGAACAGCCCCGAGTCACGTCGATTCATAGCCTGCGCGCTGTGTTGATCATCATTGCTCTTCCTCGACTGACGCCCTCTTCCTGCTCTCTCGTCACCCCGGGCCCATGACGAGGTAACCCGCCAGGGAACTGAGGCGACGCGAGGCAGAGCCGCTAACGAGCTGTGTACGGCACGTGGCGCCCGAGGGGCTCACGTCGACTCCGCTCCCCACGTGGCAACGCCGCCACCGTCTTAGGGGAGTGGCGGGGGCCTGCCCTCGAGGCCGGCCCAGGCGCGCCGGCGCTAGGCCGCCACCGATGAGTAAGTGCGCCCCTGCCTCTGCTTTTCTTGTTCGTCGCGTCTGTCCTGCCGGGCCTGACTGCCGACCTTTCTCAGGGCGCCCGCGCCCAAGAGACGCATGCTCGACGCGCTCCAGGGCGAGGCGGACGCCCTCAGGGCCCAGCTCCTGAGCGCCGAGGTCGCTCTTCAAGCCGCGCTGCGGGGTGAGGAGGATGCCAAGGTGGAGCTGGCATCCCTCCAGGCCCAGGTCGAGGAGGCGGCCAACGTCGTCCAGGCGGCCAAGGACGACACGACGCATGCGAAGATGATGGAGGCGCAGCGCGCCAAGCTGTACCTGGATATCGCCCGCCGCGCAAACGGCACGGTCCGCCGATTCGTTCGGGAATCCCCCGCGTTGCCGTGTCCGCACGACGACGGGGGCTACCTCACCTTCTTCTAGAAGGTGGTGGAGGCGCTTGAGTCCGGCGTCTCCCGGGTGGATGAGGATGTCGAATCCAGCGCGCGCGACCTCCTGGACAACGTGCTGACGCGCGTCTTCTCCAACTTGCGCCACCACGTCCCCTCGTTCGACCTCTCCCGCGCGATGGAGCCAGTGCCCGCGGAGCTCCGGAGGCCCCTCGGGGACGAGGTGCGCGAGCACGTGGAGTCCCTGATCGAGCTGTTTGCCCCGGCGCCGTCGCCGAGGGGGACGGCAGCTCCAGCGGCGAATCCTCCATGCGCCACGACGGGGGCAGCGCCTCCTCCGCCTGAGCTCCTTTTCTTTTATCCTTGTTGCATCATGAACTATTTGGCCCCCATGGGGCGTTATGCGTTGTATGATACCTTTGCTTTTGGGTAGTTGTTGCCTGTAGTGCTTTGAGTTTCCTCGCTTCCTTCGCGTGGTTTCTTGTTTTCATTCGCGCGTCTCCTGCGCCCTCGCTGACGGAGGTATGTGTTGACGGCTCCGGAGGTCCTCGCTTCTAGCGTGCGGTGGAGGCCATGGGGAGGCAGCCCCCGTGCTCCTCCTGTCGCCTGCACACGCCCTGCGTGGCTGATGCCTCCGTGGTGGCCTTGCTCATGAAGCACGGGCGGCGCCCGCGTCGGGCTCTCTGGGGCGGCGTCGTGAGAGCCCGATTCTCCCCCATCTGCGTTGTTTTCCTGTAGCATTCGCGCCGGCCCGTGAGTGCAGCGAGAGGGCTTGTGTCTTTCATGCTCGAGCGTTGGCGCCGTGAGGGCTCCCGAGGCGCGGCACTTGGGGGCCTGTCTTGGGTATTTAGGCGACTCACTCCGAGAAGAGCGTTGCCAGCAAGGCCTGCTCCGCTAGGCCTGCAAATGAGGGTCCTGCAAGGAAGTTTTCCTGTCCCAAGTGTTAGACGCACGCCCGCCTGCATTTGGACGTCCCTGCATGCAGTTGGGCGTTACGCGAGTAAGGTAGGCCTCAAGAACCTGGTGGGGCGTTTTGCGTGCGATACGCTCACGAGCCGGGGCTCGATCTCTGAATCTTCCTGTGTCGTCGGGACGGACCCAGGCACGGACACTGTATTAGACCGGGGGAGCGACCCCCGTATACGTTTTGTCTTCTTCCCAGCACGGAGCGTGGGGTCCACCACTTGGGCATGGGCGGGAGCCCTTCCCTCTGCGGCCACGACGCGGCTCGTCGTGGGCTTCCACTTTGGGGGGTCCGGAGCGTGTACATCCCCTAACTCATTATTACGTGAGAGTGTCATGGCGGCGATAGTTGGGTGGATACCCTAGGCACAAGGCTCAGGAGCTCCTAACCCGGTCTTCAGGCGCTCCCGCACATTTCGGTGCCGGAGGACGCTCCCGCACATTTCGGTGCAGGAGCGCGTAAGTCAGCGCTGCGCCCCTATGGCCGGTGTACGAGCGCCGGCGTACACCGTGCGGCCACAGGGATGCGGTTGTGTGCCCCTAAGACGTGGACATGAGTGTCGTGGCACGCCTCGCGCTTGTAAGGGGACGTCTGCTGGAAAGATGATGATCACCAATTGCGTGCCCCTACGGCCCAAACATGAGCGCCGTGGCACGCCCCGCGTGTCCGTAAGGGCACGTGTGCATGAGAGGCATTGTCCGCCAATTGCGTGCCCCTACGGCCCAAACATGAGCGCCGTGGCACGCCCCGCGTGTCCGTAAGGGCACGTCTGCATGAGAGGCGTTGTCCGCCAATTGCGTGCCCCTACGGCCCAAACATGAGCGCCGTGGCACGCCCTGCGTGTCCGTAAGGGCACGTCTGCATGAGAGGTGTCATTGCCTGCTCTACGGCATCGCGCGCCATGCCACCTTCTGTTCCTCCACCCGCAATGGTTCACCGAGGGGGTGCGGCACTAAGGTAGATGATCCGCACGGGTGGCCAGCCCGTGGGTCAGAGCCCGGGTGCTTAGATTTTTCAACGATTCACTGCGAGGACAAGTCCTACGCAGACGTCGTGCCCAGCCCCCATGTGGAACCATCGCGGGGCAGTCGTGTGGGGCACGCCAGTCCCCGGTAGTGATGATGCGCCAGAGCCTGAGGCTGACAGCCGCGCGCGGGGCTTCTATCGGGTCCCTTACGTCTTGAGGACCCGTGGTGCCCCGGCGCCTCGCGAGGCACAGGCATTTCGCGTCCTCCGCCGCCCGTCGCCCTTGTGGCCACCGGATCCTCGTGCTCCTGGCGCCTCGCGCCTTGCTCCCTGCTGGCGGGGTCATGCACCGAAGCATGCCCCGAGTGGTGTCCAGGCTCCTCCTCCATTGCGCCGGTCTAATTAGGAGCTCCCCAGGCGGGAGCCCCCGAGCCCGTCCTGTGGGAGGTGCCGGACGTTGCCTCCTACACGGAGAGGGAAGGCGCCCAAGCAGCAGGCACGGGGCCTGTGGCGTGGGCCCCAGCCCCCAGGCGGCTCTTGGGCGGGAGCTGCGTGATGGCACGGTTGGGGGCCGGGGCCTGCGCGCCACTCAAGACGCAAGCAATCATGCGGGGCACTTGGAAGCCCCTAGCCCAGCCGTCCTGTAGGCCGTCGTTCTTCCTTGGTGGCAGTGGCAGCGGAGGGAGGCCGGCCCTGTCCAGAGGACGGGCCTCCCGAGGATGACCACATCGAGGTTCGTCGCGAGGCTTGTCGCGCCGACAATCCTTGTTAGGTTGGTCTCGCCAGTCCCGCCGTGACTCGCGGTTGTCCCAGCGGTTCTCGCTACGGCCCGCCCCACGGCCGCTGCCGTGGTTGCCGCCCTCGGGGCGGCGGCCAAAGCGCTCATCGCGAAGCTCCCTAAGCTCCAGACAGTTGCTGGTGTCCTGGGTGTTGGTGTAGTGGAAGACGCAGAACGGGCGGTGGCTCTTGAGGGGTTCCTCCGGGCCGCGACCACGCTTCGCCTTGGGCGCAGCTACCAGCACTGTGGGGCCCTTGCATTTTGCCTCCTTGGCCTCGGCCTTTTGGTCCTCGCGGTCCACCTCCGGGAGAATGTGGAGGGAGGTGCGGCCTACTTTGGCCTTAGTGCACCCGTTCGCTGGGTTGAACTTCGGGGGAAGCGCGCGCGCTCTGCCCTGTGGCTGCGGTATCATCTGACAGCTCGTCTCGTCCTACGCGCGCACTGGTGCCCCATGTAGTGGTTCATGGCGTCGTGCTTTGCACATGGGCTTGCGGTCGACAATTCACGCGGAAGGAGGAGGTGGCGCACCGTGAGGCACATCTCCCGCCTGGAGAGGCGGGGGGCGGAGCGAGCGGGCAGGCGCCGGGGCTTCACTAGCGGCATCGGCTGGCTCAGCGACGCGTCTGAGCCAGTCTCTGGAGTTGTTGTCGTCAGGGTGGTAACACAGCAGTCCGCACGCCATGGGCAGTGCAGCCGATGCCCCTGCTGGTCCGCGGCGCGCGTGGGAGGGTGTCGCCACTATGGTAATGGGAGACGGCGCTGCGATGCCGCCGCCCTGCTGCTCGGAGGTGGTAGCGGTGGGTCCTGCCTAATGCAAGCAGCCCACCCGGTAGCAGCGTTGGCGGCGGGAGTGGCGGGGCGGCGTGGAAGACCGCTGCTCGTAGGCATCACTTGGGCGACGCGGGCTGCCAGGCGCTCGGCGCGGGCTCGACGGGCTTCGGCCATGGGAGTGGTGAAGCTGAGACGGAGAGGAACCGGCAAAGACTTCGACACGCCCTGCTACTTCTTGAGCTTGCGTTAGTTTTCCCTTGAAGAGGAAAGGGTGATGCAGCAAAGTAGATAAGTATTTCCCTCAGTTGTTGAGAACCAAGGTATCAATCCAGTAGGAGATACAAGCAAGACCCCAATCTTTGCACCTACACAAACAATCAAACACTTGCACCCAACGCTATAAAGGGGTTGTCAATCCCTTCACGGTTACTTGCAAGGATGAGATCTGATAGAGATAGATATAAAAGATTACTAAAACGAAGAGTAAAACAAAAGTAAAAAGATTGTAGCAAAGAATTTTGGTATTTTTGGTTTATAGATCTGAAAATATAATATGGAAAATAGACCCGGGGGCCATAGGTTTCACTAGAGGCTTCTCTCTTGAAGGAAAATAATACGGTGGGTGAACAAATTACTGTCGAGCAATTGATAGAAAAGCGCATAGTTATGATGATATCCAAGGCAATGATAATGCATATAGGCATCACGTCCGTGTCAAGTAGACCGAAACGATTCTGCATCTACTACTATTACTCCACACATCGATCGACTCCTGCCTGCATCTAGAGTATTAAGTTCATGAAGAACAGAGTAACGCATTAAGTAAGATGACATGATGTAGAGGGATAAACTCAAGCAATATGATGAAAACCCCATCTTTTTACCCTTGATGGCAACAATACAAATACGTGCCTCGCTACCCCTACTTTGTCACTGGGTGAGGACACCGCAAGATTGAACCCAAAACTAAGCACTTCTCCCATTGCAAGAATTACCAATCTAGTTGGCCAAACCAAACCAATAACTCGAAGAGACTTGCAAAGATATGAAATCATGCATATAAGAATTCAGAGAAGATTCAAATAATATTCATAGATAATCTGATCATAAACCCACAATTCATCGGATCTCGACAAACACACCGCAAAAGAGTATTACATCGGATAGATCTCCATGAAGATCATGGTATTGAAGAACATAGAGACAGAAGAAGCCATCTAGCTACTAGCTATGGACCCGAAGGTATGAGGTGAACTACTCACGCATCATCGGAGGGGCAATGGAGTTGATGTAGATGCCCTCCATGATCGAATCCCCCTCCGGCAGATTACCGGAAAAGGCTCCAAGATGGGATCTCACGGGAACAGAGGCTTCCGGCGGCGGAAAAGTATTTTCGTGGCTCTTTTTGGTATTGGGGGAATATTTGGGAATTTATAGGCTGAAGATTAGGGTTAGGACGTCAGCAGGGGGGCCAGAAGCCAGGGGGCGCCCCCCCTAGGGCGCGCCCTGCAGGCTTGTCGCCTCCCGGCAGGTCTCCTTCTTTCCTCTCCAAGTCTGGTAGGTTTCTTCTGGTCCAAGAAAAATCATTCTGAAGATTTTATTCCGTTTGGACTCCGTTTGATATTCCTTATCTGCAATACTCAAAAACAAGGAAAAAACAGAAACTGGCACTGGGCTCTAGGTTAATAGGTTAGTCCCAAAAATAATATAAAATAGCATATTAATGCATATAAAACATCCAAAACAGACAATATAATAGCATGGAACAATCAAAAATTATAGATACGTTGGAGACGTATCAAGAATCCCCAAGCTTAATTCCTGCTCGTCCTCGAGTAGGTAAATGATAAAAACAGATTTTTTGATGTGGAATGCTACCTAACATATTTATCCATGTAATATTCTTTATTGTGGCATGAATGTTCAGATCCATAAGATTCAAAACAAAAGCTTAATATTGACATAAAAACAATAATACTTCAAGCATACTAACAAGGCAATTGTGTCCTTTCAAAATAACATGGCCAAAGAAAGTTATCCCTACAAAATCATATGGTCTGGCTATGCTCCATCTTCCCCACACAAAGTATTTAAATCATGCACAACCCCGATGACAAGTCAAGCAATTGTTTCACACCTTTTATGTTCTCAAACCTTTTCAGCTTTCACGCAATACATGAGCGTGAGCCATGGATATAGCACTATAGGTGGAATAGAATATGGTGAAGGTTGTGAGGAAAAGGGAAAAGATAGTCTCACATCAACTAGGCGTATCAATGGGCTATGGAGATGCCAATCAATAGATATCAATGTGAGTGAGTAGGGATTGCCATGCAATGGATGCACTAGAGCTATAAGTGTATGAAAGCTCAAAAAGAAACTAAGTGGGTGTGCATTATAATGAAAAGTTCCCACTAGTATATGAAAGTGACAAAATAGGAGACTCTCTATCATGAAGATCATGGTGCTACTTTGAAGCACAAGTGTGGAAAAAGGATAGTAGCATTGTCCCTTCTCTCTTTTCTCTCATTTTTTTGGTGGGCTTCTTTGGCCTCTTTTTTTATTTGGGCTTCATTAGCCTCTTTTATTATTTGTAAAGTCTGGAGACTCATCCCAACTTGTGAGGGAATCATAGCTTCCATCATCCTTTTCTCTCATGGGACAATGCTCTAATAATGATGATCATCACACTTTTATTTACTTACAACTCGATACCTAGAACAAAATATGACTCTATATGAATGCTTCCGGTGGTGTACCGGGATGTGCAACGATCTAGCCTAGCAAATGACATCAAAAAACGGACAAGCCATGAAAACATCATGCTAGCTGTCTTACGATCATGCAAAGCAATATGAAAATGATGGTGCGTGTCATACTAAACAGAACGGTGGAAGTTGCATGGCAATATATCTCGGAATGGCTATGGAAATGCCATAATAGGTAGGTATGGTGGCTGTTTTGAGGAAGGGTATATGGTGGGTTTAATGCACCAGCAAAAGTTGCGCGGTACTAGAGAGGCTAGCAAAGGTGGAAGGGTGAGAGTGCGTATAATCCATGGACTCACATTAGTCATAAAGAACTCACATACTTATTGCAAAAGTCTATTAGTTATCGAAGCAAAGTATTAGACGCATGCTCCTAGTGGAGAGGTTGGTAGGAGTTAACCATCACGCGCTCCCGACCCTCACACAAAGGATGACAATCATTAAACAAATCATGCTCCGACTTCGTTACATAACGGTTCACCATACGTGCATGCTACGGGAATCACAAACTTTTAACACAAGTATTTCTACCAATCCACAATTACTCACTAGCATGACTCTAATATCACCATCTTTATATCTCAAAATTATATGCAAGGAATCAAACTTCTCATCGTATTCAGTGCACTTTATATGAAAGTTTTCATTATATCCCTCTTGGATGCCCATTATATTAGGAATAAATTCACAACCTAAACCAATTACCATGTTGTTTAAAGACTCTCAAAATAATATAAGTGAGGTTCGAGAGTTCAATTATTTCTATAAAATAAAACACCACCGTGCTCTAAAAAGATATAAGTGAAGCACTAGAGCAACATTGCCTAGCTCAAAAGATATAAGTGAAGCACATATAGTATTGTAATAAATTCATGATAAATGTGTGTCCCTCTCAAAATATGTGTGCATCAAGGATGATTGTGGCAAACTAAAAAGCAAAGACTCATATCATACAAGACGCTCCAAGCAAAACGCATATCATGTGGTGAATAAAAATATGGCCTCAAGTAAATTTACCGATGGATTGAAGACGAAAGAGGGGATGCCTTCCGGGGCATCCCCAAGCTTAGGCTCTTTGGTATCCTTGAATATGGCTTGGGGTTCCTTGGGCATCCCCAAACAAAAGCTTAATATTTGGGAATGTATAGGCCGAAGATTAGGGTTAGGAGGCCTGCTGGGGGGCCACAAGCCAGGGGGGAGCCCCCCCCCCCCCTAGGGCGCGCCCTGCAGGCTTGTCGCCTCCCGGCAGGTCTCCTGCCTTCATCTCCAAGTCTGGTAGGTTTCTTCTGGTCCAAGAAAAATCATCCTGAAGATTTTATTCCGTTTGGACTCCGTTTGATATTCCTTATCTGCAATACTCAAAAACAAGGAAAAAACAGAAACTGGCACTAGGCACTAGGTTAATAGGTTAGTCCCAAAAATAATATAAAATAGCATATTAATGCATATAAAACATCCAAAACAGATAATATAATGGCATGGAACAATCAAAAATTATAGATAAGTTGGAGACGTATCACGCCCCTACCTGGCGCGCCAAATGTCGGAATCAGGGCTCCGCAAAATCCAACAAGGTTCGAACCCTGGGGCGTGTGCGAAGATCTCAACCGGCTCAATGTCCCAACTTGTCACCCTACGTCCTAGGTACGTCGAGTACATTCTTGCGAGGAAGAAGATGGACACGGTGGTTTACCCATGTTCGGGCCACCTTGCGGTGTAAAACCCTACTCCTGCTTTGTGGTGGATTGGCCTCTCGAGGAGGCTTTGGATGAACTAGTATAGTGGTTGGGTGGCCTCGCGAAGGCTCTTGGTGGTGATGAACTCGACTTGGTTCAGCCTTGTTCGACCTCTGCTCGACCTGCCTTCTACGGTGGGAGCTCGTCCCTATTTATAGGGGCCACGGTCCTCTTCCCCCGTCGCACCGGCGGGAAGGGATCCCACAACGACCAAATTTGAAAGGGGACAGGTAGTACACCCTATCCTGACTAAAGTTGGTCTTCGCCTGCAAAGCTTCTGGGTGTGACGCAGCGGTGGGCTCGGCGATGACATCCGTCCTACCGAGCTCGTTGTCTTGGTCCTCTTGCACCGGGAAGGAAACCTTTGGGGGTTCCTTGGGAACACGCATGTCGGATTTCGGGCTCCGCAAAACCCTTAAGATTCGAACACATGGGCGTGTGCGAAGATCCCCCGCGGCTTTGTGCAAAGTAGCTCGCTACTCGATGAACACAGCAATGAATTCGCGTGATGACGAGGAAGAAGATGAACACGACAGTTTACCCAGGTTCGGGCCGCTGAGAAGCGTAATACCCTACTCCTGCTTTGGTGGATTGCCTCTCGAAGAGGTGGGGTGGATGAACTGCTACAGTGTTTTCAAGCCTCGCGAGGGCTCCCCTGAGGTGTTGGAGGCCCTCTGTGGCTTGGTGATGGATGAGGGGTGGAATGGATTCCCCGGGGCCTTCTCTACGGTGCAGCCTACCCTCTATATATAGCGGTGGCTCGGGTCCTCTTCCCTTACCGCAATGGCGGGAAGGGATCCCACAGCGGCCAATTTTGAAGGGGGACAGGAGTACATGTCCTCCCTGCCCAAAGGCGGTCTTCGCCTGCAAAGTAACTGTCGACGGCGCAGAGGTGGCTCGGCGATGACATCCGCCCTGCGGGGCCGGTGGTTGCGGTCTTGCTGCACCAGAATGGAAACCTTTGGGGGGTGCTTTGGGAACCCGCGTACGTCCTTGCTTCCTTTGCACCAAAGGGGAAACTGCGCCGCCTGACGCGCTGGCGCCCGCCTGTCCTTCCTTGCGTCATCCTTGACTCCTGAGGCCGGGCCTTGCATAGAGATATCCGCCGCTCCGGAGGGGGCCTGGCAGTGGCGGAGACACTGGGGGGCGAGCGGGGGCCAGGCCTGCCCCAACGATCGGCCACCCCCATTAGCTTACAACGGGGACTAGGCTAATTAACGGTGCTAGATTAGGCAGGCTATTGTAATTTAGTTACGGCCATTAGAGTAGTAGCCTTACCGTCGCATGGCCCAAGCCCAACAGGCACAATGATTTGTGGCCTAACTGTCGTATAATCGTGATGGAATACATCCTCGAGCAGCCAAACCCTAGACGACTCGGTCCCAACATCACCAGGGCCAGGGCCGCCGCCGGCTGCTAGTGCGATGGCATGGTCCTCAGCCATCGCTTTGGAAGCTGCAGCCCCTAGTGATAGTTGTGTCCCTGACTCTCCTCCGCATCAAAATTGGACACTCGCCGGCGCCTGCTTCGACGGCGCAATCATGGATCATTTAATCTGGACTAGTACGTAAAGGTCCGTTGATCGCTGCTGATCTTGAAAGGAATTCATCGCTCGATCATTTCTCAAGGTATATAGATACAATTAATCTGCTCTGATGTGGTAGTGCCTGATGCAATGTTAGTAGGCGTACTAGTATGTGCTTAGTTAGATGATAGATGGAATTCTAATTGTCTTTTGTTTCAGTTTAGATGTACTTCTGTTATATATAGCAAATAAAGATAACTACTATAATGTGATATTGCTTTTTCCAATCCTACTGTTTTATATTGGAACCATTTGTTCCCAAAATTCAGGTCAACTTGACAATCTTATGATCTTGTAGATAATCATAGAGCTAAATATAAACCGGCAGTTGTAAAACATGCAACTTGTTGTCATACACAAATTATAATGCCATTTTATGAACACCCAGATTATAAGAAGTACAATTATTACAAAAGATATGTTGGGATACCATTTTATCCGAGACTTCATATATATGATCATATATATATGTATTTTTTTGTGATGTTATCTCTTTCGCCCCCCTATGCTAAAATCCTGGCTCCGCCCCTGGGGCCTGGGGAGGCCCATCCTTTGCCGGTCTTGATGCCGCTCCCCCTCGTGAGGCTAGGGCCCTCGCGAGGGCCTTGTCTTGAGTGGGGCCGCGCTTGGCCGTGTTTGGTTGGTGAAGTGGACCATGCCCTGGGCCGTAGGCAGGCAGGTCTGGGTACCCCCGTTCCCAGAACGCCGACAGTAGCCCCCGGGCCCAAGGCGCGCTGAAGCTGGCTTCTGGGCGAAGCCTTGTGGGCGGCCCGAAGTGCCGCGGGCCCCACACGCCTGCGGGCCAGGCTCCATATGCGGCGGTCCGAGGGACCGTCGCCCCTTCTCCTCCACACCGGACAGGTCATTGCCAGGTTTGCCAAGCCGCCCGGCCCACGCCACTAGGCCGCCTTCGTCGCCCGTCGACTTCGTTGTTCGTTCTCGCCTCCTCCGCGGCTCTCGTCCCTTCCGCCGAGTCCCCGTGTGCACCGGCTCGCTTCCCCTCCCTCTTTTGCCATGGCTCTAAAGAAGGGGGCAGGCGAAGGCTTGAGGGGGCCGACGACCGCACCCGCGTCTAAGCCCGCACTGGGCCAGTCATCGGTGGTGAACTTGGAGGGGTTGGAGAAGGTTCAGCTGGTGGTCGCCGCCAGCTCCAATGAGTGGGGTGCCACCAAGATCTGGCCAGGCTCGCGGCCTCGGAGCGAGCTGGAGGCCTCCGTTGTCCCCCTTCATATCCACGCCCTTCTCTCGGGCGTACTGCCGCCATTCTCAAGCTTCCTCTCCGCTGTGCTTTCGCATTACCAGATCCACGTGCTCCACCTTGATCCTGGTTCTCTCGTCCTCCTCTCAGCCTTTGCGTTCCTATGCGAGGCCTTTGTTGGTGTTTTCCCCTCCGTGGCCTTGTTACGCCACTTCTTCTCCCTTGAGTTAGTCTCGAGGGAACAGTTCTCTGGGTGCGTGTCCTTCAGAATAGCCGATGCATCGGCCCCGGGGGCCCTTGACATCGGAATCTCTCCGGAAGCAGATGGGTTCTGGCAGCAATGGGTATACGTCGACGCCGCCGGGGCTGAGACTCTGTTTCACCCCCCGGTGACCCCCGCAACACCGAATTGCGGGTGGAAGCACGAGGAGCTTGCCGACCCTGGGCTCGCACCGGTTTTGGCCAGGCTGGCAAGGCTGAAGCAGGCGGGCTTGACGATGGCGATGGTGGTGCGGGAGTTCACTCGCCGACGAATTGCCACTCTCCAGCGTCACTCCCGCCCGATGTGGGCCTTCACGGGCCCCCGTGATCCAATGAGGATCCAGGTTCCGCCTCTTTCTCCCGACGTGCTGCACGGGCTTCTCCGCCGCCTGACTGGTGGTGAACCTGACGAGCTTCCCCGGGACGGCCTCCCCTTGTACAACTACAAGGACCGGGAAGCTCTCGTCGCGAAGATGCCGCGTTTCGACGAGAAAGGGCTCTTCCCTCTGGAGGAGGCACGCCCCCAGGGTGCCTCTTTCTTGGGGGCCCCGCCCTCCGAGAATTTGGGGGACGCCTCCCCTCTCGAGGCCGTGGTGGGTCGCCCTTCGCTGCTCGTTTGTCCGGCCCCCGCCCCGGGTCAGTCCGGGGCCGGAGGTGACGCCCAACCGATGATGAAAGTTGCCGTCTCCGCCGCTAAATATCAATCGCCGGTCATCGATTCATCGCCCCCCGGCTCCCGCGCCAGCCGGAAGAGGAAGACGGCCAGGGGCAGCCGCTCCTCAGCGCCGTGGGCTCCGGTGAAAAGGAAGTGGATCGCCATAGATGAGTAAGTGCCCGCGCCCCTTTCGACCTTCTCTTCGGCGCCTTCCTTCCGAGCTTCTGTTTCGCAGGATCCCCATCAGCGATGGAGAGGACGGGTCGGTGTCGCCCGCCCCTGCGGCCGCCGAGCCTCTTGCGGTCTCTTCTCTCATCGGCCGCGGGGCTCGTCCCGCTGGGGCGCCCGCACCCGAGCCTGTTCTGATGTCTGGTGGCCCCGAGCGCGAGCCCCATGCGGTCTTCGTGGCCTACGGCCTCCAGCTCCCCAGAATGGGGCCACTTCCCCTGCCCGCGGTTTTCTCCGGGGTCGTGTCGTGCCGCATGCTTGGGCCCCCTTTGCTCGGCGACGTGGGGCCCCAGGAGGGGCGTCCTTCTTCCGGAGTGCCTGTACGGGAGCCCCCAGCCCCCGAGCACACGTTTGGGCTGGGAGGCTCCCCGCGCACCTCCCCCGTTCACCCTGGAGAAGGTGGGAGTCCTGGTTGGCCCCTTGAGCCCGCTGACGACCGAGGCACCGCACCGTGGGATTTGCCCCACACCGCGGCGGACGCGCTGAGGCGCCTGGGGGTGGGGCTCGCCAATAATGATGCGCGCTTGGAGGAGGAGCGCCAACGCCTTGCGCAGGGATGGCACCAGCTTGAGGTTGCCATGAATCTCGGCCGCCTGCAGCGCGAGTGCGCCCGCGCGAAGGTCGAGGAGTCTCTTGCTGCGGCGGTGGAGGCCCGCGAACGCGCTCTTGCCGAGGCTCAGGAAGCTGATTGCCGGCGCAGGGCTTCCAAAGATCGCCTCAGGGAGCTTTAGGCCTTCAATGCCGACCTTGAAAAGCAGATCCAGATGCGGAGGGCCACACTTGAGGGCCGGTCAGGCGAGTCCCCTTCCGCCAGCGCGAGCCCCCGAGCGCCCGTTAACTTGTTGGCATTGGAGGCGCTGGAGCAGAGCTTGGAGCAAGAGAAGCTGGAGGTGAGGGAGCGCCAGGTGTCACTTGCTGAGGAGTCCATCGCCTCCCGTGAAGCGAAGTTCCAAGAAGAGGTCGACAGTAGGGTGGCAGAAGCTTGGCATTCCCTTCTCCAGGACTACCGTGCGAAGCTAAAGCTTCAGGAGTCCCGTTTCTGCCAGCGTCGCGACCACCTGAAAGGCAAGGTTGATGCCCTCAAGAAAAGGTTAAATCAGGAGGAGGGGCGCCGGCGAGCCGCGATGGACGCCCAGGCTACTGCCGAGGCTGAGCTAGCCTTTCTCTACAAACAAGTGAAAGGTGCTGCTTCCCTGGTAGAAAAAGCTTCGGAAGAGGCGGGCCGTGCTCGCGGCCTCCAGCACGCGCGCTCCCAGATGTTCCGGTCCCTCGAGGGAAGGGCTGCCCAGGCCTTGAGCGACATCTGTGGCGCGAGCGTCTCGAGCCCCTTGGTTCCAGACGACGCCGGGTACCTGGGCTTCTTTTCCAGGGTCGTGGAGTGCCTTGAGGAGGGCGCGGAGAAGATTCGCGTGCTTGTGGAGGAGAGGGGCCGCGACCTCCTCGAGCGGGCGGCCTTGAACGTCTTCAGCCACCTCTTTCGTCTCGACCCGCACTTCGATTTCGAGACGGTGCTTGGTCCTGTGCCGGAAGTGACTCGCGCCGCCCTTGCCGCGCGGGTCAAGGACCATGTGGATGACCTGATAAGGGAGCTTTTCTCCGACGAAGCCGAGGGCAGCGCCTGAGCCTGGGAGCGTGCGCCATTGCCGGATAATGATGACGAGGGTAGCGGCGATGACGGCCTTCTTCCCCTGAGTAGCCCTTTTGTTCTCCTGACAGGGTTATGTATGTGGCCTAGCGGCAACTCTTATGTATCTTGGAAGATACCTTTGGATGTGTCCCCGGATGACGAGGTATGCTGCGCCGCGCTCCATGTTGTCCGGGGTTGCTGCCGATCTGGTCGTCGTGCTTGCGGTAGCCTTTGCCGTCGTGGGGGTTAGTCGTAGCGCCTGAAGAAGGGTCCGGACGCCCCGGGGGTTTCCTGCTCATGTGAATGATGGTGGGTCTGCACCCCTTTCGGCACTCTGTGTCTGCAGGCCCCAGTCCCGCACATTTCCCCGCCGCCGTTAGGTACGACCGGATCACCTGGACGCACTTCACGGGGCGAGGCCTCGGCACCCTAGATGCCGACCGGAAACCAAGGACGGCACCAAGGGAGACGAGTGGCCTTATGACCGGTGAGGCTCCTGAGGCTCAATGCTCAGGACCCCCCTTTGACGCTCAAGCGGATCTACGTCGGCAGGTCCCAGTCCCGCACATTTCCCCGCCGCCGTTAGGTACGACCGGATCACCTGGACGCACTTCACGGGGCGAGGCCTCGGCACCCTAGATGCCGACCGGAAACCAAGGACGGCACCACGGGAGATGAGTGGCCTTATGACCGGTGAGGCTCCTGAGGCTCAGTGCTCAGGAGCCCCCTTTGACGCTCGAGCGATTCCTATTTTGTTCTGCCGAATATCACCTCAGGAGGCCCTAGGGCCTCCAGAGACTCCCTGCGGCGGTACCGTGCTGCGGTTGGAGCCCCTGAGTGGGGGTCGACTGCAAAAGGATGCAAGTCTCTGAGGCGTCAGGGCGCGGCTATCCAGCTCCGAGGCGCCTCGGGAAGGGCCGCAGCACGGCTTCTTGCAAAACGCCAATCCAGAAAGAGAGGAAAAACTCAAGACCGGTAAAATAAGAGAACAAAGAGAGAAAAAGTCCCCGCCCCTTTTTCTTTTAAACATAAAGTTTCGAAATCCTCGAACTTCCAACAGGTTCGAGCACAAAAAGGATTCTTGAAGGTTGCAACTCAGAATACAACAAAGAACGAGAAAACAGCCGCGTCCGGCTTTTGAGGGTAGTCCTCGTCTTCGTCTTCCCCCAGCGCTGGGCGTAGGGCATCCACGTTGCATGGGCATAGCCATTGGTGGGCAGTGTTGACTTCTCCGCCAGCGCGGAGCTGTGGCTGCCACGTTGCGTGGGAGGAACCCCTCCGTGTCCTCGGGGGGCTCCGGGCATATACAGCCCACTCATTATTACGTGAGAGTGTCACGGGTCGGTGTTGGTCCCGGGGGTGTATAGGGAGCTCCATGCCTCGCGGGCACGAAGCCCACTCCCAGCCCCAGGGCTCGTCGCGGCGAAGTAGGGTCTGCCCTGGGCGGGCCCTCGAGCGTAGGGGGAGCCCCTTGCGCCCTCTGGCGGGAAGGCCCGCCCCAGAAGAAGGCCCTGGGCTCCCCGGGCGGTGCCCCAGCGCACCTCGCTGGGGTACCCGGGGTTCCCATGCTGGTACCCGGGGCCCTGCCCCCAGGCCGGGCGTGCCGGGCCTAGGGACATGGGCGAGTACATGGTCGCCCGCTGGTGATCGCACGAAACCCGTCCCAGAGACATGGGCGTATGTTCCACCCTCCGTCTCCATGCGAGCGTCGCGCGCCCCGGAGACTCAGGCGCATGTTCCACTCTTTGTCTCCAGGTTGGGATCGTCTGGCCTGGGGACATGGGCGTGTGTTCCACCCTCCGTCCCCAAGCTGGAGCCTCTCGGCCCGGGAGCGAGGGTGCATGTTCTACCCTCCGTTCCCAGGCGAGAGGCCCCCGGTCCCCAGACCCAGACGCCTGCTCAAGGCAGCTCCCTACCAGCGGGCGTGCCTCGCGAGGATCTCCGCGCCGGGCACCCTCACGAGGCCAGTTCCGCAAGCCGCCCCCGCGAGGTTGCACATACCTATCCGCGCGGGGGCTGCTCGCGAAGTCGCGTGTTCTCCTCCTGTCGCCGTGGTAGCCGGGGCCGCTCCCTCCGTGGCCCGGACGCGCGGCAACATGGTCATTGTGGAGTTGCACGAGCCCCCGGGCGCGGGCGTAGTTGAGTCTCCGGTCCTCCTCTCTGGTTCGACGAGCGTGCCGGGGGGCGGGAGGCGACGCCCCTCTCGTGCGGCCGACGCCTCCCACCGGTCTCCGCCGGCGCCTGCGGCCGGCTCCTGCGCCCCCGGTGGCTCGAGCCAGGTCTCCGGTGAACGCGGACCGCCGCGGACGTCCCGAGCGCGCCCGTGTGGCCCAGGCGCTGCGCCCGCCAGCCATGCGAGTTCGTGGGCACGAGCCCTGCTGAGGCGCATCTGGGTCCCGTTGGCGGCGGTGTCACTCCCTGGGGCGTGCCTGGCCTCGTTGGTGCGGCGGTCGCGGATGGCCTGTTGGCACTGTAGCTCGTGCGCCACGAGGAGCGCGACATGTCTGTGTGTTGGGTCTTGGCAGACTAGGAAGAGTGGCGGCGCGGCCCGAGCGCGGGGGAGGGCCGGGGTGACGGGGGCGTGCCGTGCGGTTGGTGAAGGCGACAGCCCCCAGTGCCCGTTGGGAGTCCGGCCGGTGACGGCGCCCGCTAACGGGGTGGCAGAGCGTCACAGGGCGCCGTGGCCCGCCGGCGCTGGCCGCGCCACGCGGGCGGCCCGCCGTTCCGCACGGGCTCGACGTCCTTTTGCCATGAGTGCAATGAGCAAAGGCGAGGCGAGACCTGAGGGAGATTTCGACACGCCCCCTACCTGGCGCGCCAAATGTCAGATTTCGGGCTCCGCAAAACCCTTAAGATTCGAACACAGGGGCGTGTGCGAAGATCCCCCGCAGCTTCGTCCAACCTAGCTCGCTACTCGATGAACACAGCAATGAACTCGCGCGATGACGAGGAAGAAGATGAACACGACAGTTTACCCAGGTTCGGGCCGCTGCGAAGCATAATACCCTACTCCTGCTTTGGTGGATTGCCTCTCGAAAAGGTGGGGTGGATGAACTGGTACAGTGTTTTCAAGCCTCGCGAGGGCTCCCCTGAGGTGTTGGAGGCCCTCTGTGGCTTGGTGATGGATGAGGGGTGGAATGGATTCCCCGGGGCCTTCTCTACGGTGCAGCCTACCCTCTATATATAGCGGTGGCTCGGGTCCTCTTCCCTTACCGCAATGGTGGGAAGGGATCCCACAACATCCAATTTTGAAGGGGGACAGGAGTACATGTCCTCCCTGCCCAAAGGCGGTCTTCGCCTGCAAAGTAACTGTCGACGGCGCAGAGGTGGCTCGGCAATGACATCCACCCTGCGGGGCCGGTGGTTGCGGTCTTGCTGCACTAGAATGGAAACCTTGGGGGGGGGAGCTTTGGGAACCCGCGTACGTCCTTGCTCCCTTTGGACCAAAGGGGAAACTGCGCCGCCTGACGCGCTGGCGCCCGCCTGTCCTTACTTGCGTCATATTTGACTCTTGAGGCCGGGCCTTGCATAGAGATCTCCGCCACTCCAGAGGCCCATCCTTTGCCGGTCTTGACGCCGCTCCCCCTCGTGAGGCTAGGGCCCTCGCGAGGGCCTTGTCTTGAGTGGGGCCGCGCTTGGCCGTGTTTGGTTGGTGAAGTGGACCATGCCCTGGGCCGCAGGCAGGCAGGTCTGGGTACCCCCCTTCCCAGAACGCCGACAACGCATACATCTTTGTCTCCTTTGCACCAAAGAGGAAACTGTCCTCCCTCTGCGCCCGCTGGTGCCCGCCTGTCTTGTCCGTCAGAACCCACGTCACACCGGCCTCATGAGGCCGGGTACTTGCATAGGAATCTCCGCTCCTCAGGAGGTGGTCTGAAGGGGTGACGCTCCTCCGGAGGCCTTGGCATTGTCCTCCTCGCGAGGCGGGGGCTCTCGCGAGGGCCTTGACTTGGGGGCTCGTTGCAGGGCCGTACCGGGCCTTCGTGGTGGGCCACGCGCTGGGTCGCAGGCAGGCAGTTCTGGGTACCCCCGTTCCGAGAACGCCGACAGTTCCAACTTGCTATTGAGAATTTTCATTTCATCTTTCAAAATACTAAGAGCATCAATATTTTGGTCCAAGGTATCAAATCTCTTATTTTGCATTACTATGTTCCCATTGATTTTAATAGACATGTTGTACAACCCTCTAAAATTGGTTTCCATAATGGCCTTAGTTTCTTTTATTAACTCAGTTCGACAGAAGTTCACAAGTATGGTTGCTTCAATGGTCTCTATTTTGGGTTGTCCAAGTATGTTTTTCATCTTTTCATAGGTGTAAAAGGCATTATTCCCAAGGAAATATTTTTCGAACATAGAATCCAAGACACGTCGATGAGATAAGGATAGACCAACATAAAAACTTCTAAGGAGCAATTTGATATGACTTTTGGGATTAGCTCTCATTCGTATCTCTAGTAATCTATCCGAAACTTATTTAAGGGACTCATCACCCATTTGCTTAAAATCCAAGATTGCGGAACCCTCTCCCAAGTAAGGAGAGGAAGGCATGTCCAGAGGGGAACTAGCCATAGCAACAAACAAACAAGTAAACTAGCAAAGATAAATATTTTTGTATTTTTATTTTTATGAAGCAAGAAAAATATAACAACAAATAGTAAGTATAATAAGTGAATGATAATTTGTGCGAAGGTACTAGCTAGTAGGTTGGTGTTACTCCCCGGCAACGGCGCCAGCAATCCTTCCTGATACTTGTGATCTAGGTTGGGTTTTCGGCAAAGACGAGCGGGTGATGCAACACAGTATAGATAAGTATTTCCCTCAGTGAGAACCAAGGTTATTGAACCAATGGGAGTATCACGCAACCCCCATCTTCAGCGACTGGACACAAAGAAGCAAACACTTGCACCCAACGCAGCCAAGAGGGTTGTCCATCCCCTTGGACTCGTTATTTGCAAGCAAATGAAGTGTGTAGATGATAGTTGATAATTGTAAATTTCAAAATGAATAAAATATAAATAAATGGCAGCAAGGTAATGAAATCTTTTGTAAATATATAAGTGGATAGACACGGGGGGCGTAGTTTCCCTAGTGGCATCTCTCACGTAGTAGGCATATGGTGGGTAAACAAATTACTGTTGGGCAATTGATAGAAAAGCACATAGTTATGCAATATTTATTCAAGGCAATGATCATGTGTATATAGGCATCACGTCCATAACCAAATAGGCCGACTTCTGCCTGCAACTATTACTATTACTCCATGTCGAGAGCGCTTCTATGCTTGCCTCTCTAAGTATTAAGTTCATAATAACAGAGTAATGCTTGAGAACGATGACATGATGTAGACAAAGAGAATTCAATCAATATGAATTAACCCCATCATTTTATCCTTAGTGGCAACAATATAAAGACGTGTCTTGTCCCTTTCTGTCACTGGGATATAGAGCACCGCCAGATTGAACCCACTACAACGCACCCCTCACACTGAAGAAATATCAAGCTAGTTGGCCAAATTATTTCAATAAATCGGAGAGATTTACGAAGCTATAACAATCATGCAAATAAGAATCATAATAGAATTCAGAGAAGACTCAAATCTTTGTCATGAATAATCTGAACAGAAACCCACAATTCATCGGATCCCAACAAACGCACCGCACAAAGTGATTACATCGAATAGATCACCGTGAATATGTAGTGAACTTTGTATTGAAGATCAAGAGAGAGAGAGATATAGCCATCTAGGTACTAACTACGAACCCGTAGGTCTGTAGGGAACTACTCACACATCACCATGGGGGTAACAAGGTTGATGTAGAGGCCCTCCGTCATCGACCCCCCTCCGGCAGGGCACCGGAAGAAGGCTCCAGATGGACACATGACGGAACAGAGACTTGCGGCGGCGAAAAAGTGTTTCTGGTGGCTCTCTAGGGTTTTGGGGAAATATAGAATTTATAGGCCAGAGAGGGGCGTCGAGAGGCTCCAGAGGGAGCCACCACACAACAGGGCGCGCCCACCTCCCTGGGCGCGCCCTGGTGTGTGGTGCCTCTCTCGTGCGGCCTCCGGTCTCCTCACGTAGCTTCCAGGTCTTCTTTTGGCCTAGAAAAAACATAAAAAAAATTTCATGGCAATTGGACTTCATTTGGTACTGTAAACCTGAAAAGCCAAAAACATGCAGAAAACACCAACTGGCACTAGGCACTGGGTTAATAGTTTAGTTCTAAAAAATAATGTGAATTGGTAAATAAATGCCCAAAAAGTATCCTAGAATGATAATATTATAGCATGGAACAATCAAAAATTATAGATACGTTGGAGACGTATCACCTATTGAAAGGGTGTGTGTCGTGGATTAACTCTTGCCAAGGCTTATCACCCGGAGCTGAAGCCAGAGCTTTTAGCCGGCGGCTATCCTTAGTACAAAGTGGACGGCTCTGAATTCACCAAGGAGGACTACCAAGTCGTCCTGAAGGAGACCTGGCATCATGATTGTCCTATTGCACGGTCCATTGACTTGAGCACTTACCAAGCAGACTATGATGAACAGAGGCAAAAGATAACTTTGAAAATGCGTGAGCCGTTTGAGCTGAAAAGCAAAAATGTTGACCCGACAGCACCATCGTCTTCTACAGCTCCTGCCGGCTCAGGACACCCCTGCTATGTCGGCTCCTCCTCGAGCACCAACCACGGATGAGCAAGAAGAGCCTCTTAAAGCTCTGTATCAGATTTTCAGGAGAGGGACCGCTGGTGGTGAGGATACAGAGACAGATGAGCCCAAGGACCAAGCCCCAATCCGGCAGAGGAGAACAGGCCAGAAGCAGAGCAGGCGAAGGAGAAGGCAGACACTAAGGAATAGCCTAAGGCTAAGCCGGCTTATGAAGAGCTAACTCAAGACCAAGGTGTTCAGGGCCAGGCAAGTAAGTCAGGAGAAGTTTAACATTTTCCTGCAAAAATAGTGGAATTCAACCCATAAGGGCTTGTAATAGATGTAGAGAACTAATAAATTTAATTTGGGTATGGATGAACGCTTTGTTTTGAGAGATAAGATGCAAAGTATCTCAAAGGCTGGCTTATGCCTTGCCAGTTTTACCCATTGCTCATTTCCATAAGCCGGCGTTGCATGACTTAAACTGTTGTGATCAAACTCAATTAGATGCAGGGTCACATTAAGTCCTGTAAAAAGGAATCATAGGTGATTGATCTAAAAGGTGCACGGCCGGGTCATATATGTGCGTGTAGTTTCAAGCTTAGAAGGCAGATAAAACTATAAGTCAGCATTGATGTGCCGGGTTACAAGGGTATAAGCTTAAGTTTGTAAGTTATTAGCCCCCAAGTAGCCATATGATGTGAATGACAAAGACTCAATGCACAAGTGACATGTGATAATAACAAACGCCATATATCAGGGGAGCTGTCTGTATTCATTAAATCATAAAATTACATGGAGAGTATGAGTTGAAAAACTCAGTATGAAAACCATGTATAATAAGGACGTAGCAGAGCTATGTTCCATGGTCGAGGTGTTTCTTCCTCGGAAGTACGTGATTTGTCATGCTCACGTATGTCGATGAGATAATAAGACCCGTTGCCCAGACTCTTGCTGACAACAAAGGTCCATCCCATGGTGGGGAGAGCTTGTGCATTCCTGTCTGTTTTTGTATCATACGGAGCACTAAGTCACCCTCCTGGAAAGTATGATTGCAAACTCTACGGCTATGATAGCGACGTAGGTCTTGCTCATATATCGCTAATCCTGATGTTGCAAGATCGTGTGCCTCTTCTAGGGTGTCAAGAGTGTCTTGTCTTGCTACCTCATTGTCTGTTTCGATGTAAGCAACCATCCTTGGTGAGTCATGATAGACATCACTTGGTAGTACGGCCTCTGCATCATAAACCATGAAAAAAGGTGTATAACCAGTCGACCAGTTGGGAGTACTCCGCATACCCCATAAAACAGCTGGGAGTTCTTCAACCCAACAACCTGTTGTGTGTTTCAGAGGCACCTTGAGTCTGGGCTTGATGCCTCTGAGCAACTCCTAATTTGCGTGTTCAGCTTGCCCGTTTCACTGTGGATGTGCTATCGAAGCGAGATCCAGACTAATATGTTCCCTTTCGCAAAACTTCTGCATAGCTCCGTCAGAGAGGTTACTACGATTGTTTGTGATGATGCTGTGGGGATATCCAAACCAAAAGATGATCTTTTTCAGGAACTTGACTGTGGTCATAGCATCATAGTTACTATCAGGCTCAGCCTCAACCCACTTGGTGAATTTGTGTGCGACCGAGAGGTGGGTCTTCTTACACTTGGACATCTTTAAAGGACCAACCATGTACAGCCCCTAGACTACGAATGGCCAAGTTATTGGAATCGTCTGTATAGCTTGTGTCGGCATATGATCATGTATGGCATACCTCTCGCAACCATTGCACGTGCAAATGGTATGTTTAGCATCAACATGTGCGGTCAACCAAAAAAATCCATGACAGAAAGCTTTGGTTACCAAGGACCTGGAGCTTGCATGATGACCACAATCGCCTGAGTGAATCTCGTGGAGTATCTATTGGCCTTCTTCTGGAGAAACACGACGTTGAAAAATGCCTATTGTGTTGACCATATGTAACTCCCTGTTGATGATTGTGTAAGCCTTGGAACGTTGCTGAATTTGTTTGGTCAAGACTTCATGGTCATGTAATTCACCACGTAATTTGTGTGCCAAGTACGGCTCTGTCCAGGATGGAGTGCCATGAATAACCGCAAACATCTATGACCCAGGGTCTGGGTTAGCAAGGTCATCTTCTATAGGTAACTTGACAGATGGACTGTGAAGCTCATCCAAAAAAACATTGGGAGGCACATGCTTCTTCTGAGAACCAAGACGGGCTAAGGCGTCTGCCGCTTCATTGAGTCGTCGATCAATATGGTCAACCTGGTAACCATTGAAGTGACCAGTAATGGTCGTGACTGCCCGGCGATACGCTGCCATGACTAGGTCTTTGGAATCTAAGTCCCTGAAACTTGCCGAGAAACAAGGTTAGAGTCCCCCAAACATCTGATGCAGCTGATGCTCATCTCCTTGGCGACACGTAAACCATGAAGCAAAGACTCATATTCTGTAGCATTGTTAGTGCAAGGAAATAAAAGCCGTAGAACATAACATAACTTATCTCCATGACGGGAAGTTAAGACAACTCCAGCCCCCGAGCCCTCCAACTGCCGAGACCCGTTGAAGTGTAAGGTCCAATACTTAGTATCTGGCTTGTCTGGAGGTGCTTGCAACTCTGTCCATTCATTGATGAAATCCACCGAGGCTTATGACTTGATAGCAGTCCGCGTCATATACTTGATATGGTAGTCACCCATCTCAATAGCCCACTTGGCAATACGCACGGTTGCATCCCTATTGTGTATGATGTCTGCCAAAGGTGCAGAACTAATGATTGTAAATAGATGCTCTTGGAAGTAGTGGTTTAGCTTCCGACTAGCCATGAACACACCAAACACTGCTTGGACTCTCTAAGAACTTCGCTGACATAATAGACAGGCCGCTAGACATGATACTCCTTGCCTTCCTCCTAGCGCTCCACCACCGCTGCTGCACTTACGACTTTATTGTTTGCGGCAATATAAAACATCATTGGATCTTTCATTGCAGGAGCTGCTAAGATCGGTGCTTGTGAGAGTTGCTTCTTGAGAGCCTCAAAAGCCTCAGTAGTCTCATCTGTCCAGTCAAAGTTCTTAGTCTTTTTCAAAAGCCAGTAGAGGGGTATGGCCTTCTAACCGGGCCGGCTTATGAAACGGCTCAATGCGGTGACACACCCCATGAGCTTCTGACCCTCCTTGAGATTAGCAGGCTTATGCAAGTTGCAGATAGCCTGAATTTTGTGCGGATTTGCCTGGATGCCACGCTCAGAAATAATGAAACCCGGAAGTTTACCTATAGGGACCCCGAAGACGTACTTTTCCTGGTTCAGCTTCATCTGATACACCCAGAGATTGGTAAACGTCTCCTTCAGGTCAGCGATCATAGCGTCGCTCTTCTGAGACTTGACTACAATGTCGTCGACATAAACGTGCACATTGTGTCCGAGCTGTGGCTTAAGACAATTCTGGATACTACACTGATAAGTTGCACCTGCGCTCTTCAGACCATAAGGCATTGAGGTATAGCAGAATGCACCAAGGGGGGTGATGAGCGTTGTTTTCTCCTGGTCCTCTTGCTTCATCTTGATATGATGATAGCTGGAATAAGCATCCAGAAAACAGAAAGACTCACACCCAACAGTGGAGTCAATGATCTGGTTGATGCACGATAAGGCGAACGGATCCTTGGGACAAGCCTTGTTCAGGTCTGTGTAATCCACACACATTCTCCAAGTTCCATTCTTCTTCAGTACAAGGACTGGGTTGGCTAACCACTATGGGTGGAAGACTTCAACAATAAAGCCAGTGGCTAAGAGACGGGCTACTTCTACTCCAATGGCTTTCGTCTCTCTTCATTGAAGCTATGAAGGAATTGCCGAACAGGTTTCATCTTGGGGAAAACATTTAAGCTGTGCTCAGTGAGTTTTCTCGGTACACCTGGCATGTCAGAAGGTTTCCATGTGAAGATGTCCTGATTCTCACGTATAAACTTGATGAGCGCGCTTTCCTATTTATCAATAAGATGTGCCGCAATGGTGAACTTCTTGGAGGAATCACCAGGGGTGAAGTCGACTTGCTTGGTATCCTTGACTGACTCAAACTTCAACTTAGACTTTGTAGCAGGCTTTTTCAGAGAAGTCATATCCTCCCGGTCAACCTGAGAAGTGTAGAGTTTCAATTCTTCTGCAGCACAAGTAGTTTCTACATATAGTGCATCTCCTTCCTCACACTCTTGTGCGATAGCGCGATTTCCATCAATAGTGATAGTCCCCTCCGGACCAGGCATCTTTAGCTTGAGATAGACATAGCAAGGACGAGCCATAAACCGGGCATAAGCCGGCCTGCCAAAAAGAGCATGGTATGGACTTTTGAACTTGATCACCTCGAAAGGCAGAATCTCGGACCAGAAATTTTTCTCAGTGCCAAAGTCCACCTCTAGGTAAATCTTGCCTACCGGCTGAGCAGACTTGCCAGGAACAATGCCATGAAAAACTGTAGACGGAGGTTGGAGTTGTGTATCCAAAAGGTTCATCCTCATGAACGTATCATAATATAGTATATTGATGCTGCTACCTCCATCCATCAATACTTTGGTTAGCTTGTAACCTCCCACCTGTGGACCCATGAACAAAGCAAGACTACCTGGATTCTCCACATATGGAGGATGATCTGCATGACTCCAAGTGATGGGATGCTCAGACCAGTTCAGCCATTGGGGAACTGAAGGAACAACTGTGTTAACCACGGGGCGTTGCAACTTTCGATCACACTTGCAAGTAGAGGCGGTAAAAACATGATATTGCCCATTGTTCAACTGCTTGGGGTTACTCTGAAAACCGACATGGCCATTATTGTCCTGCAGTCCTTGACCAGTGCCATGATTGATGTGTCCCTGATTTCCGGCCCAAATGTTACCACCAGGATTACCCTGGTGACCGCCAGGGGACCATCATTGTTGTTACCACCAAAGCCTTGCGTTCTTGAACTCCCTCATGATATAGAAATCCTCCCATGAGTGGGTGGAAGGTCGATTAGTTCTGCTGTGCTTAGGTCACGACACCTTCAATGCTTGTTGATAATTTGTTGGGTGATACCCCTGAGACTGCTTCTGAAAACCTGAACTGTTGTTTTGACGCTGATTCTTGTAACCCGAGTTGGTATGGGCAATCAAGTCAGAGTTTCCATCGCCGTTCTTACGCTTGTTACCATTTTCGCGATTCCCATTATTGTTGTTTTGGTGACCCTTGCCATCGTTCTTCTTACCCTTGCTAGATTTGTCATCATCTGAATCTGGATCTTTGGTTTTATCTGACTCGGTGTACTTGGTCATCGCGTTCATGAGCTCACTCATATCCGTAATAGTGCATTTAATACATCCCAACTTGTGAATCAACAGCTCAAACATGCAGTTTTTCTCCAAGACGAGCACAACAGTCTGAGGTGTGATGCTTTCAGATGAATGTATGATTTCAACAACGCGGCGCACCTAGTGATGAGCTGATTCGCCCTCCTTCTGGATGCATTGCTCAAGGTCAACAATATTAGTTGGACGCTTGCAAGTCCCTTGGAAGTTCTTGATGAACGCTCCTTCAACTCCTACCACGTGTGGATCGAATTGGGGGGGGGGTAGGTTTTTCAACCATGTGCGGACAGGTCCCTCAAGCATCATGGTAAGATATCCGGCGCAAAGTCCATCACTGACCTCCATCATATCCATAGCAAGCTCACAGCTTTTGATCCAATCTGCGGGCTCCATGTTGGTAGTATAATTAGGCACCTTACGAGGACCTTTAAAATCTGCAGGAATATGCTCGTTCCTCAAGGATGGCCCCAAACACTGGGTACCCTGACCCTGGGGCAGTGGGAGTTGGGTTGATAGCAGTGGGTGGGACTTGCGTTTTTCCTACCTCAGGATGGGCATGATCCACCATTACATTGCCAGCAGTTGTTGCGCGGGCTGCGCGTGCATTGTCAACTATAGCTTGTGCATCCGTAACCACCGGTCGTTGATGTTGATTGTGCACCTGACGTTCCATGCGGTGGCGTGTAGTGCTCAACTCTGTTGGAATAGGCACTACTACAGAATGGTCCAAAGACGACACATCAATCAGAGACCCTTCGATAAAACTGTGTGCGATGCCCAAATCGCAAACGGTACAGTGCAAGCTCCGTCGCTAATGACGTAAACTATGTGCGATGGCGTATCCATCAAATACGATCTAAAAAATAGTTGCGTGTGCGATGTTTGGCAAACAGTTGGCCTAGATAAACTGTTTGCGATTGGATAATATAACACAAACGCTTATGAAAATACAAGAGTGTGCGATGCATGGCATACAGTTCACCCCGATAAACTGTTTGCGCTGATCAAGCAGAACACAAACGATTGTCCGGATGATCACGTGTGCGATAGGCGGCATACAGGTCACACGCATGAACCATTTGTGATGAGGTAAAATAACATAAACAGTTACATAGATCAAGATGTGTGTGATAGACAGCATAGTTCACTGGGATGAACTGTGTGCGATAAGCAAAAATAACACAAACGGTTTCTCAGATCAAGATGTGTGTGATGTACACAGGCCACTCGGATGTGTTGTGTGCAAACGGTTCCGGATAAAGAACTGTCAGGGACTGATGGAATCATCACCGACGGTTTTGGTTGTTTATTCCGTATGCAATGTGATTTGCTCAATCTACCCGCAAACATCTATGCTCTGTTTAGAAGAACATGATTGCATAACCAAATTAAGCATCCAATACACACATAACATTGGCGCACACCTTAATAAATTATTACATGCATAATAAACGTATCGCTCTAAACTACGAACATTTCTGCATAGAGGGAGTATGAGAATTGAGAAACAATCATCAAATCATCTACTTCTTGTGACGCTTGCCGCCAGCGCTCTGCTTGTGGCTCGATCCCTCGTTGTCTTCAGGTAGGAGGCACTTCCTCATGTCAACGATCCGCCTGAACATCTCGTAGCATGTGTACACTTGCTTGGCCGCGGTCTGGAGCTGATATTCATCCAGTTTCTTCACCCAGCCCCTGTGCCAGACAGGCTTGTTCTTGTTGCACTCAGCCTTCATGTCAGTGTAGTAGGGGTCGATGATGGCCTCGGCCAGGTCAACATGGGAGTCCATGTCCTTCTTGCGGCCCTAGACCCTGTAGTGGTGGCGGATGTCGACAAGCTTCTGGCAGGCCAAGCCCGAAGTCTTGAGCACCTTTGGATCGTTGGTGGTGTCCACCGTAGCGAACCTGTAGTTGGGGCTGTTGACAAACCTGGCGAAACGCTCGCAAGGCACTGTGGCCAGGCAGTAGTGGTAGAGGAGGACGTGATGGCCGACGCACAACTGGGCGACGGCAACCTTCTGATCATGCCCGACACGATCGTCGGTGTAAGAGAGGTCGAAGCCGACCACTTTGTACTTGTCATCCGCATCAAGAAGCCGCTCCATGGTGTCGATGGAGTCCTCCACCATGCCCGGGTCGTTGGTGTACACCACCGTGAGGTCCGTCTTCCTCATGTGGGTCTCCACATGATGCACGCCGAACTCCATTGGAGCGCCGCTGGACATCCTCTCTGTATGCGTCGTCCAGGGTGTGCTTATTGTGTTGTGGGGCATGATCGAAAGCGTGAAGAGACTATGGTTATTGGCCGTGGGTATAAATGGGGGACGGACGTCCTGGAAAACCGGCACGTCCAGATGGCAGTTTTTGCAACGCGTGATTCAGTCGTGGAGCACGTAACTGCATGGGGCGACGCACGTGGCACAACCGCATGCATATGGAGCCCCAAACATGATCGTGGGCCGGCCCCAACCGCTGGCAGAGCGCATGCGGAGGGGCGCGAGAGCAGAGCACATGCAGGGACGCGAGAGTAGAGCACGCGGTGGGAATGCGAGGTCAAACCAGACCACTCTGTACTTGTCCTCGTCAAGTAACAGGTCCATGACGTTGGAGTTCTCCATCCAGATAGGATGTTTGGTGTGCACTACGAACCGACAGGGCGTGTCCACTACGGCATGCATGGTGAACTGGCGCTTGGCGGCGGCAGCCACTGGGAGCGCCATGGGAGCCGCACAGCATACCCTCGGTCGTGGTTCTGCTTCTTATGGTCTGAATATTAATCGTCAATTGCATTTTGATGTCCAGATATTAATCGGCCATTGCATACTAAGGAAAAGATAGTACTACCAAAATAAGAGTCTCCCTCATAAGATGTCATTTGCATGGTTGTATGTGATACCCGGCAAACAGGACGTTTGGACGAACTGTTTGTGTTGATCAAAAGTAACACAAACGATTCTGCATAACAAGATGTGTGTGATAGTGATACCCGGCAAACAGGTCGTTTGGACGAAATGTTTGTGTTGATCAAAAGTAACACAAACGATTCTGCGTAACAAGATGTGTGTGATAGTGATACCCGGCAAACAGGTCAGTACCCGGAATTGTGTGGGAAGACCGATAAAAAGACAATTGTCTGTGATTGTTGAAATCATCACCGACGATTCCTGATAATAAGTTGTGTGTGATGTGGCCTATGGGCAAGCACTTGCTCGCACCCAATTGTCTGTGATTGTTGAAATCATCACCGACGTGTTCCTTTCTATAATCGTAAGCGATGTGATCTACTATGTCTGCATATAGCATCTATGCTCTGTCTACAGAACAACATCATGATTGCATAACCTAAATAAACATCCAATTACATTACTGACTACAGATAACATTTGCACACATCAATTAACAAGTACATGCATACTAAACTAGTAGTGATGATCATCAAATCAATCATCTATACTTCTTGTGACGAGGGGTGCCGATCGGCGCGGGACGGAGGCACTTCCTCATGTCAACGATCCGCCTGCACATCTCGTAGCTTACGTACGCGTCCTTGGCCACGTACTTGACGTGATCTTCATCCAGTCTTCGGACCCAGGCGCGGTGCCAAGCAACCTTCTTCTTCTTGCAGACATCCTTCATGCCTCTGTAGTAGGGGTCGATGATGGCCATGGCGAGGTCAACCAGGGAGTCCTTATGCTTCTCCTCGCCGCCCAAGATCTTGTACAGGCATTGGATGTCCACAAGATTCCGGCAGGCCAAGCCAGTCGTCTTGAACACCTTTTCATCATTGGTGGTGTCCACCGTACCGAATATGTAGTCGGGGCTGTTGACAAACCTGGCAAATCGATCGCAAGGCCTTCTGGCCAGGCAGTAGTGGTAGATGAGGACGTAATGGCCCACGCAAAGCTGGGCGACGACAACCTTCTGATCATGCCCGGCACGACCGCCGGTGTACTCGAGGTCGAATCCGACCATTTTGTACTTGTCATAGACAAGTAACTTCTCCATGGTGTGGATGGAGTTCTCCACCCAGATCGGGTCGTTGGTGTACAGCACCGTGAGGTTCTTGAACCTTACGTGGGTGTCCACGTAGGCACGAATGGTGAACAGCCGCTCGTCGTTGGCAGCCGCTGGGAGCTCCGCCGTTCGAGCCGAGCAGGATATCCTCTCTGTATTTCGAGTGTGGGTGTGCTTCTTGCGTTGTGGGGAAAGGTTGAATAGACACAAGGTTAAATGAGCGGTGGAGTAAATGGGGGCTGGACGGGCTGTAATTGGCACGTCTTGTCACCGCGTTCCCGGCGGAGGATTGCTGTGCAAGCTTGACCAGCGCACGAACAAGCATTCCTGGCGGTTCGTTTGGTCACGTGGCGGCTCGATGTGCCGCCAACGTATCGTTGGTGAGCCCGTTCCCGCGCGCAAACGAACACAGCCTCCCGCCCAGCTCGGTTGGCCACGCGTCGGCTGGAAGAAGCTCCCATTATTGGGGGCGCTAAATGGCAAACGGTTAATAAAAATGATGCGTGTGCACTGACTTAAAGCAGCGTACAAGTTAAGCAGTAAGCAGCGGTGTGGAATATGCAGTGCGGGTGTGACTGGGAAGGACGGTGCGGGTTTTGTTAAGCGGTGACGATGGTGAGAGTTTTCTCGGCCAGAATAATAATGTGCTTCGGAGGCGACGGTTCAATAGACACAGCCGTTTGTGATAAGTGTCGCTACGGTGTAAATGGGCTGCCGTGGTCCGTGTAAATCCTACTGCCGCAGACGCTCGATGTGCGGGAATGCGTTCTGGACAATCAGGACACACGCGTCTCGCGACACAATGTTAGTTAACCAAGTTTTGGGGTTCCAAATTTCATCTTTTCTTGTGACACCTGAATTTTTTACCGCATTCAACAAGTTTGCAGGTAAGTCAAGCATTTTTTACCGTAATATGCATAGTGTAAAAAAAACTGCCAACACTAAAACGTAGCTGTGCGTGCTGTGGGCAAATAGTTGCTAGTAGTAAATTGTGTGGGGACTCTAAGATAAGCATAAATATTCCATCAACCAAACTGTTTGCAGCTCAAGACTACAATTACATTGCTCTACGTATTAGTTCATAATAAAACAGAGTCTCACCGACATCTAGATCAACACATAATAAACATACTCAAGCAGAGATATAAGATGCACAAACTATAGATAGCTAGGGTAGTGCTGGCATCAGGACATGTATATATAACTCAATCCTAATCGTACCCACCAACAACGTAAACATTCTCCAGGTACTCCGCGTACGCGGCGTGCGCCACCCTCCGAGAATACTTCTGCTTGAAAGAGCCAACGGCTCGTCCTCTAGCATGCGCCAGAACACTTGCAAACACGGGGTTAAGCCTTTGGGTGCAGAACAGGCATCCGAAGCCCCCATTCCGGGTCCTGATACGACGATTATGCGTTCCCGCATAGAGCTCCCTGAGCTTTTGTTTCTTGTACCTTCTCTGGTCGTACTTATCGCTGCCAACGTCGTCAGATAGCACCTATACATATTATAAAAAATCATGACATTGATGAATAATATGCATAAAATGATATCACAAACAACTTAGTGCAACAAAATTATTAACTAATGACTTTAAATGCATGAACCGATTATTTTCAAACAAACAAGGAACTTTGAAGTAAGTACTACTCCACATTATCACTAAAGTAGTGATCTACATGCTCTTATACAGTGTTTATTTACAAATGGGTACATGTACAATCATCTATGTAAACCCATTATTAGCAAAATGATCATTTGTACAGGTCAACCATTAAATCACTGTAAAACCTTAGACATAATACTAGCATAATCGTATGTACGGTTGTCACTTATCCAAGTCACTTATCATTTACCTACCAAACAATCAATACGTACACACTAACACGGATCTATCGAATCTTACTCTGATTACATGGATTGAAATAACATGAACCCGGACGAATTCCAAAAAAAGGCGGAAAACAGAACTAATCAGAGATACCCTATGATATACTCCAAAATAGGGGGGGTCTAACCTGTTATCCGTCGTCGGAGTCGGTGGAGTGGTCATCAGAGAGGTCGTAGTAGTCTCTGTGCAGCACCGCCTCCTGCTGGGGAGGCACGACGGGGCTTACGACGTCATTGTTGTGCTTCTGTCCGCGCGAGACCTCATCGGCCGGGAGGGCAACCTCGTCGCCCAGCATCAAGATATGCTTAGTTGCTTCGCTGGCCCCGGCTTCGACCCCCGCGTCACCACTCCCTCCGATGGTGCGGTTGGTCGCCATCTGATACACTTCCGAGAGTGTTTACGATTGGGAACGGCGGCAAGGATGCAGGCGCGGTGTGTGGAGAGAGGGGAGTGCGGCCGCCTGCTATAACCAGCGGCACATGCGCGATTATATAGAGTGGTTGGGAGCTAGGCGGGAGGCGGGTAAACGGCTCGCCTCCCGGTGAGCTTGCGCAGCGGTCTTCTCGCATGCCTCAACCCTGCTCGCACGTCTCCCGTCTAGCCCGCGCAGAGGACAGCTCGCACGTCTCCCGATTAGCCTGGGCAGAGGACTACTCGCACGCGTCCTGTCAATTCACACACCAGCTCGCACGTCTCCCGGTGAGCCAGAGTGGCCTACTCGCACGCGTCCCGTCAATTTACACACCTGCTCGCACACCTCACGGTCAGCCTGAGCCACGGACTGCTCACATCATGCGTCTCGTCGACTCACGCCCGCTCGGACGGCACACGCGGCTCGTGGTGGTACGTAGTATTTTGTTGGGACCAACGCACATGGTTGAATAATGTAATCGTTCGTGATGGTAACGTGACAAGTGTGTGTACCAAGCACAACCTTTAATAAGCTCCCGTTTGTAAGAAAAGTGTATCAAAAAATTGTCTCTAATTAGGCCAGAAATTAGCACACACACACACACATTAATTTAAAATGATTTTTCGATGTTTGATGCCGAGCTGTCTAAAAACCAAAATTTTCAATGTTTTCCACGACGCCAAGATGTTTGAGGTTCCTTACCATTTATTGCCTGGCGACTAAACACATGAACCCAAGGGGACATATGATTTCCCCCAATGAATTCCTGGAAACTCAATTATTGCATATTTTTCGAATGATATATAGACATTTTATAATTATAACACGGACTGATGTGTCACGTGTTTTCTGCACAAAAATAGTTTGACGCGCCTCGAAGTGGTGTTTCCGGTGATGGCCGCGCGGGGGGTGGGGGGCTCTTTCCATTTCACTTACTTTGCACTAGCCTCTATGTGTGGGATTGTCCGTTTTGTGAGGCAGTTGCCACCCCAAATTATCAAAATTGTGCATTGAAATGTTTAAAACAAGGCACGTCATGCATGTGTTTAGGACACATGCACACGATGGTGGTGGTCCCTTGGACAATAATCCTTCGTGCGTTATTAGTGATCCGCACATTCGTTGGTCCATGTGGTCTATCACTTTTGAGCCGCATCGGTAGGGGTTTGACCAAGGTGGGTTAAGTTAATCTGCTCTGTGTTGCTGTAGATCATGGTCAGATTCCACACCAAAGATTTATGTGACGTACTCATGAGTACCTCGTACCGCTCAAAGTTGAGGGGGTGCATGGGAGGAGACATACATATTGCGCGCAATTTTCTTTAGCCTGGGGAATTTCCAATTAGTGAAGCACGCGGTGTATCAAAGTTGTGCACTTGGCATTTTGAATCAAAAAAACACACCCATGCATATGCTTGTGTCACATATAATCTATGGTGGTCCTAAGTGTGGCTCCCTCACATGGTAATCGGTGACGTGTCACTCTATGGGGGCCATGTGTGGCACCTATATATTATATATTGTTTTGACCAATGTGGATCCTTTTTGGTATGCGTGCGTGTGGCCCTGTTTTGGATACTCTAACTTTAGCTAGAGGTTGGAGTTAGTTTCTAGCTCATGACTAACCCTAAACTAACTCTAGCCAAAGAGGTGTTTGGATGATAGGGTTAGATTAACAATAGATGCACTTGATGGAGAGAAAAGTGATTTTTCAGTGAGCCCCACGAGAACTAGCTCCAACTAGCACTTCTTGGTTGGTGGGATAGAGAGGGCCCCATGAGAACTAGCTCCAATTAGCACCTCTTGGGTGGGATAGTTTTTTTGTGTGGGTTAGATGCAAATAGCTACAATCTAACCCTCATGTTTGAATACTTTAGGGCTATTTGAGCCCCAACTAGCTCAAACTAACTCTAACCCATGGATCCAAACAGGGCCTATATATATGTGTGTTGTGATCGATCCTCTTCGTAAGTCGACTTACAGTTTCTAAGGCAAGTGACATTAAAGTTCCATTGCTTACTAACTAAACAAACAATTAACTACATATATACATATATGTGTGGGCCTCATGCAGTGGGCGTTTGTGTTGTCAAACACTCTCTCACGTGGTCATCGGCATCATCACACACCGACACAACCATGTCCATGTGGGTCGTCACTTTGACAGATGTCTCTAGAGATGTTTATTTGACCAAGGTGGATTCTTCTTGTTGGTATGTGTGTATATATTATACGTAGTTGATATATGCATCGACATATCAATTCTAACAAAAAATCAAACGCATCGTACACATTGAATCCCTCCTATAAGATCGAACTGTGGGCGTGCTTGGGGCTATATATGCATGGGTCGTTAACCTCAGTACGTGGCCATTCTGGTTCGAGACACACACATGTGGCGGCGAAAGTTGTGCGTTAGTATTTGAAAACATCGCACAATGCTTTCATGTATACATATGTGCCTGGGGCCATGCATGTGCGTTGTTGTTGTCTACAGACACTCCCTCGCGTGGTTATATATGGACGACATGCCAAATTTGTGGACCCATGTGGTCTATCACTTAAACCGGACCATATATACTACAGGTTAATTTGACCAATGTAGATATAGTCCTCTCATTATTTGTTACGATATAGTTCATGGTGAGATACGAGACAGAAGTTTGAGCGCATGCATGTATATATAGGTCGTGGTGTTTGTTCGAAGCATGTGTACGCGTGGGACGGGGCGGGGGCGGGGGAGGGGCATCACAATAGTACTATACGTGCGTATACACGAAACCTATTTATGAGGTCAGGTACTACATACCGTCCAACTTTTGAGCCACATCAAAAGGTTTTGCACGCACGAAATATCACACCACCTTAAGTAATTAGTTGAGCCACACACATGTAGTTGCGGTCTCACCCATCTTGTGAAGTTTCCGAGACGCGCCCATCAGTGGGCCCACGCAATCTACCCTGAGAACTAAAACACTGGGGAGGGGGTGATCATGATGAATTTCTATTGGTTTTGTGTTACGGTAGGGTGAATTTGCAGTTGTATTATAAGTTTGTAAGTTCATATATATATTGAGCTACCATCCCCTCGCCGACTCGAAGGTGTGGGGGGGGACAGGGGGGCATAAGCCAACATTGTCGTGTGCTCTGCATGACATTGTATGTCACATGAATGTTGTGCATTCCGTATTTGAACACCACAACAACCTTTCCATACATACATTTGGTCCTCAAGCAGGTCTGCTTGTGCGATGACCCTAGATTTATCATGTTTAATTTCCAATGTTGTTATATAAATGGCAGGGTAGTCTATTTTTGAAACTTAAATAGAAGACGAGTCGAAGGAGACAACTATGTGCGATTGTGTATGCAATAGAGTAGTAGACACGGTTCCCGCATGATAACTGTGTGCCACGCTTGATTCTCAAAAAACAACTGTGTGCCATGCTACTTCTAGAGCTTGCGTTGGTTTTCCCTTGAAGAGGAAAGGGTGATGCAGCAAAGTAGATAAGTATTTCCCTCAGTTGTTGAGAACCAAGGTATCAATCCAGTAGGAGATACAAGCAAGTCCCCAAATCTTCGCATCTGCACAAACAATCAAACACTTGCACCCAACGCTATAAAGGGGTTGTCAATCCCTTCACGGTTACTTGCAAGGATGAGATCTGATAGAGATAGATATAAAAGATTACTAAAACGAAAAGTAAAACAAAAGTAAAAAGATTGCAGCAAAGTATTTTTGGTATTTTTGGTTTATAGATCTGAAAATATAATATGGAAAATAGACCCGGGGGCCATAGGTTTCACTAGAGGCTTCTCTCTTGAAGGAAAATAATACGGTGGGTGAACAAATTACTGTCGAGCAATTGATAGAAAGCGCATAGTTATGACGATATCCAAGGCAATGATTGTGCATATAGGCATCACGTCCGTGTCAAGTAGACCGAAACGATTCTGCATCTACTACTATTACTCCACACATCGACCGACTCCTGCCTGCATCTAGAGTATTAAGTTCATGAAGAACAGAGTAACGCATTAAGTAAGATGACATGATGTAGAGGGATAAACTCAAGCAATATGATGAAAACCCCATCTTTTTACCCTTGATGGCAACAATACAAATACGTGCCTCGCTACCCCTACTTTGTCACTGGGTGAGGACACCGCAAGATTGAACCCAAAACTAAGCACTTCTCCCATTGCAAGAATTACCAATCTAGTTGGCCAAACCAAACAAATAACTCGAAGAGACTTGCAAAGATATGAAATCATGCAATGGAGTTGATGTAGATGCCCTCCGTGATCGAATCCCCCTCCGGTAGATTACCGGAAAAGGCTCCAAGATGGGATCTCACGGGAACAGAGGCTTCCAGTGGCGGAAAAGTATTTTCGTGGCTCTTTTTGGTATTGGGGGAATATTTGGGAATTTATAGGCTGAAGATTAGGGTTAGGACGTCAGCAGGGGGGCCAGAAGCCAGGGGGCGCCCCCCCTAGGGCGCGCCCTGTAGGCTTGTCGCCTCCCGGCAGGTCTCCTTCCTTCCTCTCCAAGTCTGGTAGGTTTCTTCTGGTCCAAGAAAAACCATCCTGAAGATTTTATTCCGTTTGGACTCCGTTTGATATTCCTTATCTGCAATACTCAAAAACAAGGAAAAAAACAGAAACTGGCACCGGGCTCTAGGTTAATAGGTTAGTCCCAAAAATAATATAAAATAGCATATTAATGCATATAAAACATTCAAAACAGATAATATAATAGCATGGAACAATCAAAAATTATAGATACGTTGGAGACGTATCAAGCATCCCCAAGCTTAATTCATGCTCGTCCTCGAGTAGGTAAATGATAAAAACAGAATTTTTGATGTGGAATGCTACCTAACATATTTATCCATGTAATATTCTTTATTGTGGCATGAATGTTCAGATCCATAAGATTCAAAACAAAAGCTTAATATTGACATAAAAACAATAATACTTCAAGCATACTAACAAGGCAATTGTGTCCTTTCAAAATAACATGGCCAAAGAAAGTTATCCCTACAAAATCATATGGTCTGGCTATGCTCCATCTTCCCCACACAAAGTATTTAAATCATGCGCAACCCCGATGACAAGTCAAGCAATTGTTTCACACCTTTTATGTTCTCAAACCTTTTCAGCTTTCACGCAATACATGAGCGTGAGCCATGGATAGAGCACTATAGGTGGAATAGAATATGGTGGAGGTTGTGAGGAAAAGGCAAAAGATAGTCTCACATCAACTAGGCGTATCAATGGGCTATGGAGATTCCCATCAATAGATATCAATGTGAGTGAGTAGGGATTGCCATGCAATGGATGCACTAGAGCTATAAGTGTATGAAAGCTCAAAATGAAACTAAGTGGGTGTGCATTATAATGAAAAATTCCCACTAGTATATGAAAGTGACAAAATAGGAGACTCTCTATCATGAAGATCATGGTGCTACTTTGAAGCACAAGTGTGGAAAAAGGATAGTAGCATTGTCCCTTCTCTCTTTTCTCTCAATTTTTTTGGTGGGCTTCTTTGGCCTCTTTTTTTTTATTTGGGCTTCATTGGCCTGTTTTATTATTTGTAAAGTCTGGAGACTCATCCCAACTTGTAAGGGAATCATAGCTTCCATCATCCTTTTCTCTCATGGGACAATGCTCTAATAATGATCATCGTCACACTTTTATTTACTTACAACTCGATACCTAGAACAAAATATGACTCTATATGAATGCTTCCGGTGGTGTACCGGGATGTGCAACGATCTAGCCTAGCAAATGACATCAAAAAACGGACAAGCCATGAAAACATCATGCTAGCTGTCTTACGATCATGCAAAGCAATATGAAAATGATGGTGCGTGTCATACTAAACGGAACGGTGGAAGTTGCATGGCAATATATCTCGGAATGGCTATGGAAATGCCATAATAGGTAGGTATGGTGGCTGTTTTGAGGAAGGGTATATGGTGGGTTTAATGCACCGGTGAAAGTTGCGCGGTACTAGAGAGGCTAGCAAAGGTGGAAGAGTGAGAGTGTGTATAATCCATGGACTCACATTAGTCATAAAGAACTCACATACTTATTGCAAAAGTCTATTAGTTATCGAAGCAAAGTATTAGACGCATGCTCCTAGGGGAGAGGTTGGTAGGAGTTAACCATCGCGCGCTCCCGACCCTCACACAAAGGATGACAATCATTAAACAAATCGTGCTCCGACTTCGTTACATAACGGTTCACCATACGTGCATGCTACGGGAATCACAAACTTTAACACAAGTATTTCTACCAATCCACAATTACTCACTAGCATGACTCTAATATCACCATCTTTATATCTCAAAACTATATGCAAGGAATCAAACTTCTCATAGTATTCAATGCACTTTATATGAAAGTTTTTATTATATCCCTCTTGGATGCTCATTATATTAGTACTAAATTCACAACCTAAACCAATTACCATGCTGTTTTAAAGACTCTCAAAATAATATAAGTGAGGTACGAGAGTTCAATTATTTCTATAAAATAAAACACCACCGTGCTCTAAAAAGATATAAGTGAAGCACATAGAGTATTCTAATAAATTCATGATTAATGCGTGTCCCTCTCAAAAGATGTGTGTAGAAAGGATGATTTTGTCAAACTAAAAAGCAAAGACTCATATCATACAAGACGCTCCAAGCAAAACGCATATCATGTGGTGAATAAAAATATAGCCTCAAGTAAATTTACCGATGGATTGAAGACGAAAGAGGGGATGCCTTCCGGGGCATCCCCAAGCTTAGGCTCTTTGGTATCCTTGAATATGGCTTGGGGTGCCTTGGGCATCCCCAAGCTTAGGCTCTGGCCACTCCTTATTCCATAGTCCATCAAATCTTTACCCAAAACTTGATAACTTCACAACACAAAACTCAACAGAAAGCTCGTGAGATCCGTTAGTATAAGAAAAATAAATCACCACTTTAGGTACTGTTGTGAACTCATTCTTTATTTATATTGGTGTAATATTTACTGTATTCCAACTTCTCCATGGTTCATACCCCCCGATACAACCCATAGATACATCAAAATAAGCAAACAACACAAAGAAAACAGAATCTGTCAAAAACAGAACAGTCTGTAGCAATCTGTAAACTTCGAATACTTCTGTAACTCCAAAAATTATGAAAATTTATTAGAATATGGGAAATTTGTATGTCAATCTTGTGTAAAAAAATCAGACTCATTCGACGCTCTGGTGAATTTATAAAATTCCTGGACTGAGCACAAAAGTTTCTGTTTTTCAGCAGAATCAAATCAACAATCACCGTAGACCATCCCAAAGGTCTTACTTGGCTCAAACACTAATTAAAACAATAAAACACCATTACTACAGAGGTAATAATGTGTAAATCACTAAAAAACAGAAGCAAAAACAAAAGCATAAAATAAAATTGGGTTGCCTCCCAACAAACGCTATTGTTTAACGCCCCTAGCTAGGCATAATGCAAAAGATCTAGGTATTGTCATAATAGTAAGGGAGATCATCCATGCTCATCTCATACTCCCTTCTTTCAGCAGCAAGTTTCCTTTGTGGCAAGCAAAAGTAATCAAAAGGGCTAAATTAAATAGGATAAGGATCTTTAAGATCAAGTGCAGGAGGGATAGGTTCCTCCTTTGGCCCCCTATAGTGTATAATCAATTCATCATTGTAAGCTTTCCTTTGGTGGAAAGTCATAAGCCTATCTCTTAATATAAACTCCAATCCGTTGTTTTGTATAGCAAAATTGAGTTCAGAAATCTTATCAACCGAAACCTTGGTAGGGACCCTTTTTCTCAAATTTTCATTATAGGCAACATAATCCAGAGATTGCAATCTCATTATTTCCTCTTGATTAAAAAGGATCTCCTCTATGGGGGGACATCCACCATTAATTTTATAATGAGCAAAAATTTCGCTAGCCTCTTTAATGATCAATCTAAACTCGTGGGCTAGAAATATAGTGGTGGCACGCTTAACGGAAGAATGCTGAATATTAGAGAACTCTAGAAAAATCCTTTGTATGCAAGGATGCATATGAACAAATTGCCTCTCAAGTTCAATTATCAACAGTGTTATTGCATCCACAAGACTATTAGTTTTATTGATAATAGACCCTCCTAGAGTGGGTAGCGTAGCAGCACAAGTAAAGAAATCTTGAATAACACCTTTTCCAATAATATTACCGCTACCTATGCGGAACTTTTTTGTATAAGTGATAGTAGGTTCTTCATGGGGGTCGTTATTAGCAAAGTCATCAAAATTCCCCTCATGATTATTACTATCCTTTTCAATGAAAACCTCCTTAGATTCAGACATGGTGGCAATGAATCGATCTAGCACACAAGCAAACGAAAATCAAACGAAAAGACGAACGGAAGAAGGGCGAATAAAAAGGCAAATCTTTTTGGTATTTTCTGAAAAACGTTTTAGAAGTGGGGGAGAGGAAAACAATAGCGCTCTGGTGAATTTATAAAATTCCTGGACTGGGCGCAAAAGTTTCTGTTTTTCAGCAGAATCAAATCAACAATCACCGTAGACCATCCCAAAGGTCTTACTTGGCTCAAACACTAATTAAAACACTAAAACACAATTACTACAGAGTTAATAATGTGTAAAACACTCAAAAACAGAAACAAAAACATAAATAAAATTGGGTTGCCTCCCAACAAGCGCTATTGTTTAACGCCCCTAGCTAGGCATAACGCAATAGATCTAGGTATTGTCATCTTTGGTATGCAATCCATAAGTAGCTCTATCTTCCAAAACCCTTTTTAAAAAATCCTTTATTTCTTTTCTTTCCTTTCTAATAGGAGAACTTAGTTCATGAAAAGGACTTTGATTAGTAACTTTGACATTCATAAACTCATAATCTGGATCATCACCATAAATATCATCATATAAAACGCGTATCTCATTTCTAATGGGTTCCCTGATTTTTTCTTCTAACCAATCATCCTTGAATCCTAAATAAATGCCCCTAGTAATCCAATCAAATTCATCATAGGTTTCAAGGTAAATAGTTAGGGTAATTTCGGGATAGGGAACTCTTCTTCTAAGATTATCACGGTAAGATTGATAATCCCTAGACACAAAGCTACGCAAGGTTTCTTTATCGTGTAGGATTTCTTCAATCGGAGGGTGTTCAATATCCTTTTTATAGAAAGCAAAAATTTCCCTAGCTTCATGTATGATAAAATCAAATTCACGCATAAGGATGATAGTAGCAATCTTTTTAGCCTTAGGATGATTAATTTTAGGAAGTTCATAAAACACCTTTTGCAAAGCGGGATGAACGTGCACAAATTTTCTTTCCAATTTTTCAACGAGCATGACAATAGCATCCGCATAACAATTTGTGCTAAGAAGAATAGATCTCTTATTCATAGGCATCACTCCCGTACAATCAAAGAACTCTTGAATAACACTCTTCCCAATAATATTACCGTCTCCCACTTGAAAAGTTTTAGCTTTATAATTAGGAGGAGGTTCAGTTTCATGATCTAGAGAGCAAGATCCAAATTTTTCCTCAAGATTTGTACTAGAAATACCCTCAAAATTTTAAATGATAACCTTCTCAGATTTAGACATGGTGGCAACGAATCGATCTAGCACACAAGCAAACAAAAAGCAAACGAAAAGACGAACGGAAGAAGGGCGAATAAAAAGGCAAATCTTTTTGGTTTTTTCTGAAAATCGTTTTAGAAGTGGGGGAGAGGAAAATGAGAGGCAAATGGCAAATAATGTAAATGCAAGAGATGAGTTTGTGATGGGTACTTGGTAGGCTTGATGTAGACCTCCCCGGCAACGGCGCCAGAAATCCTTCTTGCTACTTCTTGAGCTTGCGTTGGTTTTCCCTTGAAGAGGAAAGGGTGATGCAGCAAAGTAGATAAGTATTTCCCTCAGTTGTTGAGAACCAAGGTATCAATCCAGTAGGAGGTACAAGCAAGGCCCCAATCTTTGCACCTGCACAAACAATCAAAAACTTGCACCCAACGCTATAAAGGGGATGTCAATCCCTTCACGGTTACTTGCAAGGATGAGATCTGATAGAGATAGATATAAAAGATTGCTAAAAGTAAAACTAAAATAAAAGTAAATAGATTGCAGCAAAGTATTTTTGGTATTTTTGGTTTATAGATCTGAAAATATAATATGGAAAATAGACCCGGGGGCCATAGGTTTCACTAGAGGCTTCTCTCATGAAAGAAAAACGCATAGTTATGACGATATCCATGGCAATGATTATGCATATAGGCATCACATCCATATCAAGTAGACCGAAACGATTCTGCATCTACTACTATTACTCCACACATTGACCGACTCCTGCCTGCATCTAGAGTATTAAGTTCATGAAGAATAGAGTAACGCATTAAGTAAGATGACATGATGTAGAGGGATAAACTCAAGCAATATGATGAAAACCCCATCTTTTTACCCTTGATGGCAACAATACAAATACGTGCCTCACTACCCCTACTTTGTCACTGGGTGAGGACACCGCAAGATTGAACCCAAAACTAAGCACTTCTCCCATTGCAAGAATTACCAATCTAGTTCGCCAAACCAAACCAATAACTCGAAGAGACTTGCAAAGATATGAAATCATGCATATAAGAATTCAGAGAAGATTCAAATAATATTCATAGATAATCTGATCATAAACCCACAATTCATCGGATCTCGACAAACACACCGCAAAAGAGTATTACATCGGATAGATCTCCATGAAGATCATGAAGATACTGGTATTGAAGAACATAGAGAGAGAAGAAGCCATCTAGCTACTAGCTATGGACCCGAAGGTCTGAGGTGAACTACTCACGCATCATCGGAGGGGCAATGGAGTTGATGTAGATGCCCTCCGTGATCGAATCCCCCTCCGGCAGATTACCGGAAAAGGCCCTAAGATGGGATCTCACGGGAACAGAGGCTTCCGGTGGCGGAAAAGTATTATCGTGGCTCTCTTTGGTATTGGGGGAATATTTGGGAATTTATAGGAGGAAAATTAGGGTTAGGAGGCCTGCAGGGGGGCCACAAGCCAGGGGGCGCCCCCCCCCCTAGGGCGCGCCCTGTAGGCTTGTCGTCTCCCGGCAGGTCTCCTGCCCCACTCTCCAAGTCTGGTAGGTTTCTTCTGGTCCAAGAAAAATCATCGCGAAGATTTTATTCCGTTTGGAATCCGTTTGATATTCCTTATCTGCAATACTCAAAAACAAGGAAAAACATAAACTGGCACTGGGCACTAGGTTATTAGGTTAGTCCCAAAAATAATATAAAATAGCATATTAATGCATATAAAACATCCAAAACAGATAATATAATAGCATGGAACAATCAAAAATTATATATACGTTGGAGACGTATCAATCTCCATGGAGCCTCTTTTGTTATTTTTGAAGGACACGTTCTATGGCGGTGACTCGGCATCGTCAGCTGCCAAGTCAGAACTCATCGACGACGCCGACGCCGACAACGACACCCTATCCGTCTCTTCCAAGGGGAAAGAGCCCATCCGTGACATCAGGGAGGGTACCCTGCATCCCTGCTCTTCCAAGGGGAAGGAGCCCATCTGTGACAACAGGGAGCACACCCATAATCCGCGCTCTTCTAATGGGAATGAGCCCATCTGTGACAGGTGAGGAAACCCATCTCATGTTAAATTACTTCACTCATGCTAAATGTATGGACTCTGCAGTTGAATTTCATCAATACATGTCTCAAGAGCCATATATGGTTCATGTTAAACCTGGTGCAGTTAACACGTTCACTGTTTATTTCAGTTCTTTCGCATGTGACGTTCAGTTATACAATTTCATGTTTAAGCACTGGCTACGTTCTATGCAATTTCGACAGTATAGTTCAAATGACTATTTTTGGTTGCTATCAAGCCTGTTGTAATGAGCATATGCCTTGTTTAACTGTTTTTCCTAGACCGGTTGTTTGTACTAGGCATATGTCCTGGTTCAATTGCTATATAGTAAGCCTTGTTTATTTCAGTTATTCACGTTGCGAAGTTCTATATCTGCAAGTATGCACTTTCCAGTTCAATTTCATCATACCAGTTTCAACGGCCATATGTAGTTCCTGTTAAGCCTGGTGTAGTTAACACGCCCACTGTTTATTTCTGTTTTTTCACAATGTGATGTTCAGTTATACAATTTGATGTGTAAACACGAGCTACATTCTATGCAACTTCAACAGTACCACTATGAATGACTATATTTGGTTGTTGTTAAGCTTGTTGTAGTGAGCACGAGCCTTTCCATTTTTATGTAACTATAACTGGTGTGCTTAAATGTGCACAATACCAGTTAGAATGACTATATTTTGTTGTTGTTAAATGCTAAGCCTATTGCAGTTAACACGCATCTCCACTTATTATTAGCTTAGCTAGCGTGCTTAAACCTGCACACTGAAGCTATCATTTTGTGATCATGTTGTTTACCATGCATATATTTGGTTGATGTTTAGCATGTCAGTACTTAACATGCCTTTCGGTGTACTTACCCAGGACAATATCAGGAACAACTGTTGTTTTTCATCGAGGTTAGTTTCATCACATGGCTTATATATATACTCCATCCGCCCCAAAGTATAAGATGTTAATACATCAAATATGTGAGTATTTTGGATGCAATAAGATCTTATATACTGGGACAGGGAATACTGTACTACATCATTTTGCAATTTCTGTTTACCTTCTAATACTAACTTGTTGCTTGTAGGTACATATGTCACTGTTAAAGATCCGCGTGTCGACCCTTTTTGCGTATGGGGCAATGAGATATTCATGAACCAGCATCAAGTGAGGAAACTTATAAAGGTTGTTAATAAAATGGGACAAAATATGGCAATTAAACTATTTCTTTACACCTTATCCAAGACAACTGTGAACTCCAGGATGGTAACTATGAACTCTATACCCTTCTTTTTACTTTCCATAATGAGTTGTTAGCTTACAAATTTACAATGTCTGAATCTATTTAGTTTGTAGTGGTTCTCAAAGCAGTTTACTCAGGATTACCTCTCAAACTACATGATTGGTGGACGTGCAAACGTTAAAGTATATCTACCAGGCCACGATGACTACCTAGATGTCCTCATCAACACAGAGAAGGATGGGCGGTCCGCCATCACAAGGGGCAGGCCTAGAGTCGTCCGTGCATTCTGCATGGAGGAGGACACAATATGGGCATTCCGCTTCACCTTGTACAACTGCCAGAGTGTTTTTGCCTCTTCCTTTACCGTATTTAATACAAGTATGCAACCGTGGTTCATCATTATTTATCTGGTCCTAATGTAACTATTATTTCTTGATGTAATTCTTGAACATATGTGTTGGGGAACGTTGCATGGGAAACAAAAATTTTCCTACGCACACATAAGATCTATCCATGGTGATGAGCATCTACGAGAGGGAGAGTGGATCTACATACCCTTGTAGATCGCTAAGCGGAAGCGTTAATAAACGCGGTTGATGTAGTCGAACGTCTTCGCGATCCAAATCGCCGAGCGTCCCGCGATCCAATCACGATCCTTCCGATCTAGTGCCGAACGGACGGCACCTCCGCGTTCAACACACGTACGGCTTGATGACGCCTTCACCTCCTCGATCCAGCGAGCGATGGTGAAGTAGTGGTTGAGTTCCAGCAGCACGACGGCGTGGTGATGGTGGTGAGGAACAATCTCTGCAGGGCTTCGCCAAGCGCTACGGAGATTATGACGGAGGAACTAGAGGGCTAGGGTTGCCGGCACACGGCTTGGGAAATCCTGATGTGTCCCGTGTGCTAGCCCTGCCCCTCTATTTATATGTTGAGCCTTGGGGTCTAAACTTGGAGTAAAAGCCTCCTCCGGGTCGGTTTTGCCCGCACAAGGTCGGTTTGGCCCGCAGGGAAAGAGTCCAACTCGGATCCCTGCCGAACCGTGCACAGCCGCGCACAAGCGGTAGTACCGCTTCACACAAGCGGTAGTACCGCTTGGGCAGTAGTACCGCTTCACACAAGCGGTAGTACCGCTCGGGCGGTAGTACCGCTTCACACAAGCGGTAGTACCGCTTACGCGGCAGCAAAACTACTTTTTGCACTTTCCAATACCTTGTGGGCTTTTATCCCTTTGGCTCATATAAAGTGTTGCTGCACCCGAACACTTCGGTAAACATCCGGAACCTCTTCCGGTGAACTTCGGAACCCTTCCAGAGATCAAAACACTATTATCACATATATCAATCTTTACCTCCGGACTATTCCGGAGATCCTCGTCATGTCCGGGATCTTATCCGGGACTCCGAACAACTTTCGGTCACCAACATAATAACTCAACTATACTAATCGTCACCAAACGTTAAGTGTGTAGACCCTGCGGGTTCGAGAACTATGTAGACATGACCGAGACACCTCTACGGCCAATAACCAATAGCGGGACCTGGATGCCCATATTGGCTCCTACATATTCTACGAAGATCTTTATCGGTCGAACCTCTATGTCAAGGATTCAGTTAATCCCGTATGCTGTTCCCTTTGTTCTTCGGTATGTTACTTGCCCGAGATTCGATCGTCGGTATCACTATACCTAGTTCAATCTTGTTACCGGCAAGTCTCTTTACTCGTTTCGTAATACAAGATCTCGTGGCTAACACTTTAGTCACATTGCTTGCAAGGCTCATTGTGATGTTGTATTACCGAGTGGGCCCTGAGATACCTCTCCGTCATACGGAGTAACAAATCCCAGTCTTGATCCATGCCAACCCAACAGACACCCTCGGAGATACCTGTAGAGCACCTTTATAGTCACCCAGTTACGTTGCGACGTTTGATACACACAAGGTATTCCTCCGGTGTCAGTGAGTTGCATGATCTCATGGTCAAAGGAACAGATACTTGACATGCAGAAAACAATAGCAATAAACTGACACGATCAAATGCTACGTTTACAGTTTGGGTCTTGTCCATCACATCATTCTCCTAATGATGTGATCCCGTTATCAAATGACATCTCATGTCCATGGCTAGGAAACCTTAACCATCTTTGATCAACAAGCTAGTCAACTAGAGGCTTACTAGGGACACAGTGTTGTCTATGTACCCACACATGTATTTGAGTTTCCAATCAATACAATTATAGCATGGATAATAAACGATTATCATGAACAAGGAAATATAATAATAACCAATTTATTATTGCCTCTAGGGCATATTTCCAACAGTCTCCCACTTGCACTAGAGTCAATAATCTAGTTCACATCACTATGTGATTTACATTGTAATGAATCGAACACCCATGCAGTTCTGGTGTTGTTCATGTTTAGCCCTTGGAAGAGGTTTAGTCAACGGATCTGCAACATTTAGATCCGTGTGTACTTTGCAAATATTTATGTCATCCTCCTTGATGTAATCGCGGATGGAATTGAAACGTCGCTTTATGTGTCTGGTCCTCTTGTGAAATCTTGGTTTCCTTGGCTAGAGCAATGGCACCAGTATTATCACAAAACAGAGTCATTGGGTTAAGCGCACTAGGCACTACTCCAAGATCTATCATGAACTCCTTCATCCAGACACTTTCCTTCGCCGCCTCCGAGGCAGCGATGTACTCCGCTTCGCATGTAGAATCTGCTACCACGCTTTGCTTGGAACTGCACCAGCTAACTGCACCCCCATTAAGAATAAATACGTATCCGGTTTGCGACTTAGAGTCATCCGGATCAGTGTCAAAGCTTGCATCGACGTAACCCTTTACGACGAGCTCTTGATCACCTCCATAAACGAGAAACATGTCCTTAGTCCTTTTCAGGTACTTCAGGATATTCTTGACCGCCGTCCAGTGTTCCATTCCTGGATCACCTTGAAACCTTCCGACCATACTTATGGCAAGGCTGACATCGGGTCTTGTGCACAGCATTGCATACATGATAGAGCCTATGGCTGAAGCATAGGGGATGACACTCATCTTTTCTCTATCTTCTGCAGTCACTGGGCATTGAGTCTTACTCAACTTCACACCTTGCAAAACAGGCAAGAACCCCTTCTTGGACTGATCCATTTTGAACTTCTTCAAAATCTTATCAAGGTATGTGCTTTGTGAAAGTCCTATTAAGCGTCTTGATCTATCTCTATAGATCTTGATGCCTAATATGAAAGCAGCTTCCCCTAGGTCCTTCATTGAAAAACTCTTGTTCAAATATTCCTTTACGCTTTCCAGCATTTCTATATTGTTTCCAATCAGCAATATGTCATCCACATATAAGATTAGAAACGCTATAGAGCTCCCACTCACTTTCTTGTAAATACAAGCTTCTCCGTAAACTTGTATAAACTCGAACGCTTTGATCACCTCATCAAAACGAAGATTCCAACTCCGAGATGCTTGCACCAGTCCATAAATGGATCGCTGGAGTTTGCAAACTTTGTCAGCATTCTCTGGATCGACAAAACCTTCTGGTTGCATCATATACAACTCTTCCTTAAGGAAACCGTTAAGGAACGCTGTTTTGACATCCATCTGCCAAATTTCATAATCGAAAAAGGCAGCTATTGCTAACATGATTCTGACGGACTTAAGCATCGCTACGGGTGAGAAGGTCTCATCGTAGTCAACTCCTTGAACTTGTGAAAAACCCTTTGCCACAAGTCGAGCTTTATAGACGGTGACATTACCGTCCGCGTCCGTCTTCCTCTTAAAGATCCATTTGTTCTGAATGGCCTTACGCCCTTCAGGTAATACTTCCAAAGTCCATACTTTGTTTTCATACATGGATCCCATCTCGGATTTCATGGCCTCTAACCACTTATCGGAATCCGGGCCCATCATCGCTTCTCCATAGCTCGTAGGTTCATCGTTGTTTAACAACATGACCTCTAAGACAGGGTTGCCGTACCACTCAGGAGCAGTACGCGTCCTTGTCGACCTACGAGGTTCGATAGCAACTTGATCCAAAGCTTCATGATCATCATCATTAACTTCCTCTTCAGCTAATGTAGGCTCCACAGAAACAACTTTCTGCGCTGCGCTACTCTCAGGTTGAAGTAAAGGTTCAACAACCTCATCAAGTTCTATCTTCCTCCCACTCAATTCTTTCGAGAGAAACTCTTTCTCAAGAAATGTTCCGTTTTTAGCGACAAACACTTTGCCCTCGGATCTGAGGTAGAAGGTATACCCAATTGTCTCTTTTGGGTATCCTATGAAGACGCATTTCTCCGCTTTGGGTTCCAGCTTTTCAGGCTGAAGCTTTTTGACATAAGCATCACATCCCCAAACTTTAAGAAACGACAGCTTTGGCTTCTTGCCAAACCAAAGTTCATATGGCGTCGTCTCAACGGATTTCGATGGTGCCCTATTTAAAGTGAATGCAGCTGTCTCTAATGCATAACCCCAAAACGATAGTGGCAAATCAAGAGACATCATAGATCGCACCATATCCAATAAGGTTCGATTACGACGTTCGGACACACCATTACGCTGTGGTGTTCCAGGCGGTGTTAATTGTGAAACAATTCCACACTGTCTTAAGTGACTGCCAAACTCATAACTCAGATATTCTCCTCCTCGATCAGATCGTAGGAATTTAATCTTCTTGTTACGATGATTCTCAACTTCACTCTGAAATTGTTTGAACTTTTCAAATGTTTCAGACTTGTGTTTCATTAAGTAAATATACCCATATCTACTTAAGTCATCAGTGAAGGTGAGAAAGTAACGATAACCACCGCGCGCCTCAATGCTCATCGGACCGCACACATCAGTATGTATGATTTCCAATAAGTCACTTGCCCGTTCCATTGTTCCAGAGAACGGAGTTTTAGTCATCTTGCCCATGAGGCATGGCTCACATGTGTCAAGTGATTCAAAATCAAGTGACTCCAAAAGTCCATCAGCATGGAGCTTCCTCATGCGTTTTACGCCAATATGACCTAAACGGCAGTGCCACAAGAAAGTGGTATTATCATTATCAATTCTACATCTTTTGGCATCAATGTTATGAACATGTGTATCATTACTATCGAGATTCAATAAGAATAAACCCCTCACATCGGGTGCATGACCATAAAAGATATTACTCATATAAATAGAACAACCATTATTCTCTGATTTAAATGAGTAACCGTCTCGCAATAAACAAGATCCAGATATAATGTTCATGCTTAACGCAGGCACCAAATAACACTTATTTAGGTTCATCACTAATCCCGACGGTAATCGAAGAGCGAGCGTGCCGACGGCGATCACATCAACCTTGGAACCATTTCCCACGCGCATCGTCACTTCGTCCTTTGCCAGCCTCCGTCTATTCCGCAGTTCCTGTTTTGAGTTGCAAATATGAGCAACCGCACCGGTATCAAATACCCAGGCACTACAACGAGAGTTGGTAAGGTACACATCAATAACATGTATATCATATATACCTTGTTTGTTGTTGGCCGCCTTCTTGTCAGCCAAATACTTGGGGCAGTTCCGCTTCCAGTGTCCAGTTCCCTTGCAATGAAAACACACAGTTTCTGGTTTGGGTCCAGCCTTGGGTTTCTTCACGAGAGGAGCAACTGCTTTGCCACTCTGCTTGGAGTTACCCTTCTTACCCTTGCCATTTTTCTTGAAACTAGTGGTTTTATTGACCATCAACACTTGATGCTCCTTCTGAATTTCAGACTCAGCGGCTTTCAGCATCGCAAACAGCTCGGCGACTGACTTGTTCATCCCGTGCATGTTATAGTTCAACACGAAGCTCTTGTAGCTAGGTGGCAATGATTGAAGAACTCTGTCAGTGATAGCCTCTGGCGGAAGGGGCATCCCTAACTCAGCCAGACGGGTGGAGTACCCAGACATTCTGAGCACGTGGTCACTGATAGACCCGTTCTCCTCCATCTTGCAAGCATAGAACTTATCGGAGATCTCATATCTCTCGATCCGGGCATTCTTCTGAAAGATAAACTTCAACTCCTGGAACATCTCATATGCTCCATGACGTTCAAAACGTCTTTGAAGTCCCGGTTCTAAGCCATACAACATTGCACATTGAACTATTGAGTAATCATCAGAACGAGCCTGCCAGGCGTTCACAACGTCTAGAGACTCAACTGGAGCGGGTGGATCACCAAGCGGTGCATCAAGGACATAAGCCTTCTGGGAAGCCGTAAGGATAATCCTTAGATTACGGGCCCAGTCCACAAAGTTACTTCCATCATCTTTCAACTTAGCTTTCTCTAGGAACGCATTAAAATTCAGGGGTGCTACTGCGCGAGCCATGATCTACAACATAAATATAGCAAAGACAACTTAGACTATTGTTCTAGATAATGAGTTTAGTTAATCATATTACTTTAAAAACTCCCACTCAAATTGACATCCCTCCGATCATTCGAGTGTAACATGATCCAAATCTACCAACTCAAGTCCGATCATCACGTGAGTTGAGGTGGTTTCAATGGTGAACATCTTCATGTTGATCATATCTACTATATGACTCATGTTCGACCTTTCGGTCTCTTGTGTTCCGAGGCCATGTCTGTACATGCTAGGCTCGTCAAGTTTAACCCGAGTGTTCCGCACGTGCAACATGGCTTGCACCCGTTGTATGCGAACGTAGAGTCTATCACACCCGATCATCACGGCGTGTCTCGAAACGACGAACTTTCGCAACGGTGCACACTTGGGGAGAACACAATTTATCTTGAAATTTAAGTGAGGGATCACCTTATAATGCTACCGTCGTCCTAAGCAAAATAAGATGCATAAAAGGATTAACATCACATGCAAATCATAAGTGACATGATATGGCCATGAACTTGTGCTTTTGATCTCCATCTCCAAAGCACCGGCATGATCTCTATCGTCACCGGCATGACACCATGATCTCCATCATCTTGATCTCCATCAACGTGTCGCCATAAGGTTGTCGCGCTGACTGTTGCTTCCACGACTATAGCTAACGTTTAGTGATAAAGTAAAGCATTACATAGCGCTTAATGATTGACACGCAGGTCATACAATAATTAAAGACAACTCTATGGCTCCTGCCAGTTGCCGTACTCATCGACATGCAAGTCGTGATATTCTATACATCACATGATCATCTCATACATCACATATATCTCATCATGTAATTGGCCATATCACATCACAACATACCCTGCAAAAACAAGTTAGACGTCCTCTAATTGTTGTTGCAAATTTTACGTGGCTGCTACGGGTTTGCAAGAACCGTTCTTACCTACGCAAAACCACAACGTGGTGTAGTGATTGCTTTTTGATCTTCTAAAAGAACCCTCTTCATTGAACCGATTCAACTAAAGTGAGAGAGACAGACACCCGCCAGTCACCTTTATGCAACAAGTGCACGCAGCGGTAAAACCAGTCTCGCGTAAGCGTACGCGTAATGTCGGTCCGGGCCGCTTCATCTCACAATACCGCTGAATCAAGTATCAACTAGTAACGGCAAGCAATATGTATACACCCACGCCCACAACTCGTTTGTGTTCTACTCGAGATCTCATCTACGCATAGACCTAGCTCATGATGCCACTGTTGGGGAACGTTGCATGGGAAACAAAATTTTTCCTACGCACACATAAGATCTATCCATGGTGATGAGCATCTACGAGAGGGAGAGTGGATCTACATACCCTTGTAGATCGCTAAGCGGAAGCGTTAATAAACGCGGTTGATGTAGTCGAACGTCTTCGCGATCCAAATCGCCGAGCGTCCCGCGATCCAATCACGATCCTTCCGATCTAGTGCCGAACGGACGGCACCTCCGCGTTCAACACACGTACGGCTTGATGACGCCTTCACCTCCTCGATCCAGCGAGCGATGGTGAAGTAGTGGTTGAGTTCCAGCAGCACGACGGCGTGGTGATGGTGGTGAGGAACAATCTCTGCAGGGCTTCGCCAAGCGCTACGGAGATTATGACGGAGGAACTAGAGGGCTAGGGTTGCCGGCACACGGCTTGGGAAATCCTGATGTGTCCCGTGTGCTAGCCCTGCCCCTCTATTTATATGTTGAGCCTTGGGGTCTAAACTTGGAGTAAAAGCCTCCTCCGGGTCGGTTTTGCCCGCACAAGGTCGGTTTGGCCCACAGGGAAAGAGTCCAACTCGGATCCCTGCCGAACCGTGCACAGCCGCGCACAAGCGGTAGTACCGCTTCACACAAGCGGTAGTACCGCTCGGGCGGTAGTACCGCTTCACACAAGCGGTAGTACCGCTCGGGCGGTAGTACCGCTTCACACAAGCGGTAGTACCGCTTACGCGGCAGCAAAACTACTTTTTGCACTTTCCAATACCTTGTGGGCTTTTATCCCTTTGGCTCATATAAAGTGTTGCTGCACCCGAACACTTCGGTAAACATCCGGAACCTCTTCCGGTGAACTTCGGAACCCTTCCAGAGATCAAAACACTATTATCACATATATCAATCTTTACCTCCGGACTATTCCGGAGATCCTCGTCATGTCCGGGATCTTATCCGGGACTCCGAACAACTTTCGGTCACCAACATAATAACTCAATTATACTAATCGTCACCAAACGTTAAGTGTGTAGACCCTGCGGGTTCGAGAACTATGTAGACATGACCGAGACACCTCTACGGCCAATAACCAATAGCGGGACCTGGATGCCCATATTGGCTCCTACATATTCTACGAAGATCTTTATCGGTCGAACCTCTATGTCAAGGATTCAGTTAATCCCGTATGCTGTTCCCTTTGTTCTTCGGTATGTTACTTGCCCGAGATTCGATCGTCGGTATCACTATACCTAGTTCAATCTCGTTACCGGCAAGTCTCTTTACTCGTTCCGTAATACAAGATCTCGTGGCTAACACTTTAGTCACATTGCTTGCAAGGCTCATTGTGATGTTGTATTACCGAGTGGGCCCTGAGATACCTCTCCGTCATACGGAGTAACAAATCCCAGTCTTGATCCATGCCAACCCAACAGACACCCTCGGAGATACCTGTAGAGCACCTTTATAGTCACCCAGTTACGTTGCGACGTTTGATACACACAAGGTATTCCTCCGGTGTCAGTGAGTTGCATGATCTCATGGTCAAAGGAACAGATACTTGACATGCAGAAAACAATAGCAATAAACTGACACGATCAAATGCTACGTTTACAGTTTGGGTCTTGTCCATCACATCATTCTCCTAATGATGTGATCCCGTTATCAAATGACATCTCATGTCCATGGCTAGGAAACCTTAACCATCTTTGATCAACAAGCTAGTCAACTAGAGGCTTACTAGGGACACAGTGTTGTCTATGTACCCACACATGTATTTGAGTTTCCAATCAATACAATTATAGCATGGATAATAAACGATTATCATGAACAAGGAAATATAATAATAACCAATTTATTATTGCCTCTAGGGCATATTTCCAACAATATGTACCTGTGAATGGAATAATGCATTGGTTGTTGAACCTATGTATATATAAGATGGATATGAAAAATGCAATACCCTACTATCAAATTCAAAACCTGTAGAATTTTAAATTGTGGCGATTAAAATAGCCGAAAAATAAGCTCTGCATGTCATTACACCGCACACGGTTTGTAAAGCAGAACGTGTGTGATATACCTCATGATTCGACCCGTTTCAGAGAGAGAAACCGTGTGCCACAATGCACACAATTGCCGTCTGTAAACCGTGTGTGATGTTAGACAATATCAGAAACGGTTAAGCAGACCTAAATGTTTTGTGATAGTCTCCTTATCATACACGATTTATAATGTTTAACTGTTTGTTATGTCGTATGCATCCGACACGAGTATGACAGTTGGAGCGTTTGCGAATCTTCGTATATCGCAAACGACGCTGTAGGACAAAATGTGTGTGATTGTCTCCTTATCATACACGCTTTACTATTATGAACTATTTGTGATTCGGCACACATCGTAAACGCTGCGCTACAGAATTCTGCATGCGATGTTAGTGTGATCTCACACGAGTTGCAAGGATGGGTCATATGGTAACGGCACCATATCTCAAACGGTTGACAGGTGACTCTCGTTTGAGATAGATACGGAAATCCCATACGCTTCGTTTTGCTAAACGTTTGCGTTCGTTGGCCTCCATCGTCGACGATTTTGCAGTGTCGTGTGGGATGGACCCCCCCTATCGCCCACACAGGCAAGGCGACGGTTTACAACTACGTCGTGGAAAGGGGTTAAAAACCATTTGTATAGCACGTCGCTGCACCAGTGAGGTGACTCTCCATGTCGACTTGAGACCCTCTGGCTGTTGTATGGAGTGGAGTGCAACCTGTTGGGACTATTGGAATAGTTTGCCTGTTGCGTAACCGCGGTCTGCAGCAGCTGAATCGCCTTCCCTGCCTTGATTTCGAATGGAGTGTTGCCCTCAATCGGGATCATTGACAAGTTCTGTGTAGCTGCATACAGGTTGTCCACCGTGTTAAAGAAGTGACCGGGTGGCGTGTGAAAACGTATCGACGGTTGTTGTTGAATCTGTTGCTGCTGATCTTGGACTGGCTGCTGGATGTGCTGACGGTTCATTTTTACCAGGACCTGGCGGCGCGTCTGGTCCCGCTACCCCTAAGCCGGCGCCCAAATTAGCACCTAGAGCATGCTGGGTAGGGGTATTTGGCGGCGTCTGGAAAAGATTGTGCGGCTCGATCTGTAACGCCCAAAATACGATCCTATCCTTATTTTGGCACGAGGGCCTCGACAGGGATAGAAGCGCACCTCGTCGTTTCGCAAGAATGGATATCATTACAAGTACATGTAAAGAAGAGATGAGTATATGGAATTGGCTTACACTCTCCACAAGCTACATCAATATCACATCAATACAACAACATTTACAATCATCATGCAGAAGAGCAGGGTCCGACTACGGACAAAATCAAATGATCAAATGACATCCATCCTTGCTATCCCAGGCTGCCGGTCTGGAACCCATCCTAGATCGATGAAGAAGAAGGACTTCAAATCAAACAAGCAACGCGCTCACGTCAAATCATCGCACTAACTATACCTGCAACTGTTGTTGTAGTAATCTGTGAGCCACAGGGACTCAGCAATCTCATTTCCAAGGGTATCAAGACTATTAAAGCTTAATGGGTGAGGTATGGTTAAGTGGTGAGGCTGCAGCAAGCACTAAGCATTTATTTGAGTGGCTAACTTACGAGTACAAGAATAAGGGGGGATCACTATCGAATAAATGGACGTGAACTAGTAATGATCTCTAAGAGATCCTGAACACCTACTTACGAGTCAAACATAACCCCACTGTGTTCTCTCTCGGTGAACTAGTAATGATCTCTAAGAGATCCTGAACACCTACTTACGAGTCAAACATAACCCCACCGTGTTCTCTCTCGGATAAGGACTCACGAGAAGAGACAGTCACGGTTACGCACACGGTTGGTGTATTTTATTTGAGTTTACTTCAACTTGACTATGACCGGGTGTTAAACAAAGTTTCCAAGTTGCCACGTAACCGCGGGCACGGCTTTCCGAAAGATTTAACCCTGCAGGGGTGCTCCAACTCATCCATCAAAAACTAACCACACGCCGCGGGAATAACCTCGACCACGAATCCCGTGATTTCCTAGGCAATTCCGTTGGAAAACCGCAACCTCGAGATAGCCCCAAGTATTATCGGAATTCCACGCACAAGACGTTCGAGAAAGGTAAAACAAATCTAGCAAGGCCTCCCGGTGAGCCAGATCCGCATCTAGCGCCGCACGCTCTCTATCTACGGGCATCATCCGTCTATGCGAAGTGGACGGTAGCCTGAAAATGCCTCGAGTTGCCCCGAGGTGGCACCGCCGACTGCTAGGTAGGTGGACCAACACTCATGAGGAGCACTGGCCCGGTTTGTTGATTAAAGATCCGCGGGTGCCGGCGGGTCCCTATGCATTTTATTAGTTATTAGGCAAATGGTAAAACCAATGTTGGTCCTTGCCAGACGAGTTTTATCCCAAAACAAAAATCAAGGGGGTCCCCATAACAACCCCGAGCATTTTAGGAGCGCAAAATATGAAACATAACACCGGTACACAAGTAACTAGGGCGGCAAAAGTGGAACAAAACACCGAGCAAAAGTCCAAGCCTTCCACCTTTTACAAAGTATATATGTGCATTAAATTAGATAGCAATAATATTGTGATATATCAAAAATATCCATGTTGCACAAGGAAGAACCTGTACCTGCAACTAGCAACGCTATAAGAAGGGCTGAGCAAGCGGTAACATAGCCAAACAATGGTTTGCTGGGATGTGGAGGGGTTAGAGGCTTATCATGGCATTTTAGGAGGCTTGACAAACAGGTGGTAGGTAGCGAGACAGCTATAGAAACGACACAACTAGCATGGCAGTGATAGTAATGGTATCCAGGGAAATGGTAATCTTGCCTGAGACCCCGATTGGAAGAAGAACGAATCCATGAAGAAGACGAGCCAACGTAGTCGAACGAATCCTCACACTCCGAACGCTTTCGGAACTCTATTGAGAAGAAGCAATCCGAAAACAAGAATCAACACATGAACAACACCACAACGTATGCATGACATAATGCGCAAACCAATATGATGCATGTCCATTTCATTATGCAAGGCATGGCAAAGCACAACAATCAACTCCTACACATTAAGTGAAGCTCAATATGCAACGAGTTGCATATTGACGAAACTCCATATTTGAATTACTTAGTTCACTCCCGTTTAGGTACACAACAATGTTAAATGTTGTTAAACATGGCAAGAGGTGAAGCATAATGAAACTACACTATCTAGGCATCTTAAATGAGGCCGGAAACAACTTATAGTGTTTCCGAAACGACCCCATATGCATATTATGATTTTGGTTCAGATCTGAAATAACCATGTTTTATGTTTATTAAACAGAAAAATAAAGAGTACCATGTGATTCTACATGTCATTCTAGTCGATTTACATATATGGAACATCTCAAACGGAGCTACGGTCTAAAAGATATGACCATCACAAGATAATATGCCATGAATGCAAAATGCATGAAAATGACAACCACAAGCACTTCAAAACCTTAATGCAGCAAGATATTATGAAACTACATGAGATTCTAAGGAATTTTCATATATGGCATGTCCAAAACGGAGATACGGTTCAACCACAATCACCAATACAAGTTTTAGTTCAAATCTGTCCAAAACAGCAACATAGCATATTGCACACATGAAAACAACAAGCTACAAGATTCTAAAATGCACAAACTAAGCATGGGGCAGTATCATATAACACACACTTCATTTCATCTTCACATTTCATACTCAAAAGAGTCATGGATCACATGGTAGGAAGCTCACAACATGGCAATAAAATATAACAGATTAGGACTTAGTGAAAATCACAGTTTTTAGCATAGCAGTTTTTCACGAAGGCATATTGGCAGCAGTAAAACTATATGATACAGGTCATATATTGATATGAAATTTAACAGCATGCTAGAGGACATTATGAACTACAAATAATTCCATTGCACCAACCCCAAAGGGGCTGTAGATCACTAGCAAAACACATGGCAAGACAGCAACAAAATATTACAGATTCCAGACTTAGAAATATTTTTGGACCCTCAAACACCAGTTTTGACTAGGCATGTTGACATGGCAATAACAGTAGCTTAACGATCCTCTATGAGCATGGCAAGGGCACTAACATCAAGAAGACATGTCACACAACAAAACATACCATAGGCACATGTTCATACGGGTCATGGATTGCTTAATGTGATGCTCACAAAACTGAACTCTTCGTTAACAGATTACAGATTTAACACGATGGCAACTTGAGAGCAACAAATGAACATGATATTGAGTTCCTACCTAGCAAAAAGAGGCATGGCATGTAAGTAGACATATCCTAGAGCAAAACTCATGAAGACACCACATGCAAAACACCTACGGTTTGGTGGCAATCATCAGCGCAAGAATGAATAAAATAACAGGTTATCGCACTACGACGGGATGCACTTTTGCAACACTATTTACAACAAGTATATGAATCCCATCATGCATGAAAATGCAACCATGATGTAGAGCACAATGAGTAGATAGACTTTCATATAATATGCATGCCCATCCGATGATCATAGTCAAAACTACATCACTCACTGGATGCCTACATGAAAATAAAACTGACAGTTCAAAGACTTAGGCAAAAAAAACCACCTTGGGGACGAATTTGGACGGAGAGGTCCCGGGAGCTCGCGGGATGGTGAGGTCCCGTTTGGCTCGGGGTCGAGGACGACCCGGGACGGGCAGGTCCCGGTGGCTAGGCCAGAGGAGGACAGCGACCACGGCGGCTCGGGTGCGGCCGCTCCGGCGTCGGCGATGCAAGGACGGCCGATAGGGCGCGAGATCCGGGGCCGGGGAACCGGATCCGGCTGGCGAGAGGCCGGGGCGCAGCACTCCGGCAAAGGGAGGCCCGGCGGCGGCGGCTTCCCTGCAGGCCGCGGAGCTGAGCGGCGGCGACGCAGGTTGAGGCCGCGGCGATTGCGCGCAGCGGCCGGCGGCGCACTGCGAGGGCGAGGGGAGGCAGCGACGTGGCACAGCACAGCGGCGCTGGTCACCGGCAGGAGGGCGGTGGCGGCGGACCGGCGGCGGGACAGGGAGCCCGCATGGCGGCGGGGCGAGTAGCTGTCGGAGCTCGGGGAAGGGGTGTGGGGGCGCGGGCGATAGCGCGGGCCGACCCGGGCCCTGGATGGGCTGGGGCGAGCTGGCTTCGGGCCCCGCGGTCCTAGCGCGGTGGAGGAGCAGGCTGGCGGCGGAGGGAGGCTGGGGAGGCCGTGTGGCAGCTCCCGATTGGCCGCGAGGCGGCTCAGGTGGCGGCGCCCTGCTGGGGCTCCGACAAGTGGCGGCGGCGGGCTGGCTGTGCACGGATTCTGAGGAGTGGCGGCTGGAGGGCATGGTTTTCGAGGCTGGAGGTTGGGGAAGGCCATTTTGGGAGGGGAAGACCCCCTTAAATAGGCAGGGTTAGGGTTTGAGGGTGCTTAGGGGGGTTTCGGAGCGCTCCGATCACGATCCGATGGTCAGATCGAAGAGGTGGGTTAGCTGGGCTATGGTGGGCTGTGGAGAGGTGGTTGGGCTGAGATGAGATGGAAGATAGTGGCCCGGCATCGAGTTTTTTTATAAACCGAAAACGTCCGAAAAATAATCCGATGACTGCGCTGCTACGGTTGATCGTTCGGGTATCAAACGGCCTCCGATTGCGACGAAATTTGGCAGGCGGTCTACCTACAATAAAACAAGACCGCACGCCAACTTTCGACCCAATCCGAGAAAGTTTTATACGCACTTTTAAAAACAATATTTTAACGATGCCGCGGGCGCATGCGTGTGTGGTTGGTCTCGAAACGGTCGATGACACGAACGGAGAGAACCGACGACTACGAACAGATGCAAGTTTTCAAAAACGAGTGACGATGCTATGCAGATGATGCGAATGATGCGATGATGAATGCGACAACCGAACGGATCACACGACGACAAAGGGAATAAAAGGGGAATCTACTGGAGTGTCGGTCCCAGGCTGTTACAACTCTCCTCCACTTACAAGAGATCTCGCCCCGAGATCTTAAAATGAGAAGGGGAAGAGAAAGAGCAAGAGGAAGAGGTGAAGCTTAGTTGTTTCTTTGACAAACGAGTGAAACCACATGAACTTGAAGGATTGCAAGAGATGAAGAATGATATGAGAAACAAGCAAGAATTCAAAAGAAATTTCGGCAGCACTTCGGTAGGATAGAGAGGCAAAATTTGATTAGATGGATGAGATTGAAAAGAGGACACAACACTCCGGTTAGATGGACAAGCGAGGAAAGAATATGATCTGGCCAGAACAATATGATGGTTCAAAGAGAGCAACATCACCAAGCCTCCGGAACAAAAGACTAGAAGCTAGATCGATGGAAGGAAAAGAACGGAGAAGGAAATGATAACTTCTATCCCAATTGAACTTGAAAAGAGTCCTTACAAAGAAGAGATTGAACGGAGTTGTTGGAACATCAACAACGAAAAGAAGAAGCTTGTTGTGGGCTTATGAAAACATCTCAAAATTATGAGGTGACAACCGGCCACTAACGAAACAAGGATTTCTTGGGAGCAAAAGGGAAGAAAAAAACTTCTTTCACCATGAAGAGGAGGATAAAACTTGGATCATGATGAGCACCATGATGGCAACAATCCTTAGGAAATGCTTTAGGTGAAATCCAATCCAAGATAGCTCCAATGAGGAAGATGATGGGTTTAAATATCTCATTCTTGACAAATTCTCCTTGAGACTCCTCATAATCAAGAATGTTATAACACCATCTCAAAAGATAAGGGAGAAAGAATTGCATTCGGAATACACGACGAATGATACTTGACCTATCCAACAAGAATCTTGAAGAACATTTTGAGAAGGAATTAAATCCTTGAAGAGCTGCCATGCGAACCTCCGTATACAAAAGAATGAAGGTTGAAAAGAATAAGATTATGACCTTGCATTGATTTAGATGAAGCTTCGCAATGAGATACTTGAGAACAACTTGGAACTCCGAAAAACAAAAGATGAACCCCTTAGAACCAATAATTTGATATCATGAACAACCTTCGGGAGAAGGAATTGAAATCACCCTGATAAACAAGAATAAGAATTATGTTATGCTTATCCTTCATCAAGTTTAATTGATGACAAGGACGAATTTGGCATACCAATTATTCTTCTTGAGAATGATTGAAGAGAGATTCATAAGCTTGAAGAAGTCTTCACGAAACACTGGTACGAATTCATAAACGAATGAGGACACCATGAACGAATGGAGATACAAGAGAATGAAGAGATCACGATCCGCCAAACAGAGAACTTCATCAAGGCACCGGAATAACTGAGACACGAATGAAGAGACAACAATTGAGAAGAATTGGAGAATGAAACTGAACGCTAAGAACGAAGAAATCTTCTGAAATGATGGCCTTCGGAGGATCGAGAAATGAAAACAACTCTGAAATGCTCCAGATAGATAAGGAAGGAATTTTCTCATGATCGAAAAGAATTGAGAGGATAGCAACAAGCTGAAACCATGAATCTTCAAAAGACGAGACAAATATTAAGAGAAACACTCCTTCGGTCTTCAACGCTGAGAATGATGATGAGAACCCGCACCATGAATTACTGAGATCTTCGGAACAATGAATAAAGAAAGGTTGAGCCAACGATGAAAATGATTGAAGCGATCTTGGGAAACAAAAGAATATGACTGATGGAATTCATTCTTACGTCATATTGAAAAGAACTTGAGATCTCCGGGAAAGATTAGAAGAGCTAGGTAAGATCCTGGGGAAGAACCTGTGGGTTATGGGCCCACTCAAAGAAAACACCGTTGAAATGGATGCTTAGAAAGAGAGCTTGCACCGGTACAAATGAAAACTTGATGAGGTGAGACCCTCGAAATGATTTGAAAAGATTTGAATGGAAACACGAAACTTCTGAGATATCTTCAGCACTCCGGATAGAATAGAGAGAGACGAATAAACAAGAGAGGCTTGGATAAGAATTTCCAACATGGGAAAACATTGAATGAATGAAAAGGATATGATGAACACTCAGAGGTTGAATTGAATCCACCGGGAAAGAAAAAATAATAACGAAGAATGATGAACTTGAGCATCTTCACAACGAATCACCGGATACATCACGGAATATAAGATAGCGGAAGCATCACATGAATAGAAAAGGCACTTGAATGAGAATTTAATCTTTTGAAGAAAAAGGGCGGGAGGGTGGGGAAAAACAAAAGAAAACTTGGGATGGATGAAACAAACTCCGGAAAAGAAGGAAAGATGAGGATAGATCTTGCATATATTGGAAAGGATGAATTATCTTAAAGAGAAGCACACCGGTTCGAAAAGACTTGACATGACAACTTCCGTCGATCAAACGAATTAGCATTCCCATAGAAATATGAGGACACTTTTTAGGAAAGATATGGAATCACCACTTGACATCGAAGCACCACGAATACCATATTCCAACAAGACAAAGGAAGAGGCTTGAGAATTAAGCCGGAAGCAAATACATAACCCATTTGTATTTGCCGGAACGATAATCCTAGGTAACTACTTGAATTCCCACCTAAGAACTACCGAACTTTCTTGGTTATGCGATTCGGGTTGCGGACCCAGGAACGTACCCAAGGTAATCAGCTACAACTGCACCTGCAACCTTCCACAACATAATCCAAGAAACTCTGCAAACTCGTCTACCTCAGACACTCGTAATCACAACGATACTAAACATGGCAGTACATCCGAACTCTCTCCACCAGTACTAGGGATGCCGGAATCCTCTCGCCACTACTAGTATTGAAGCAATTTCGAACATCCTCCGTCCTAAGATACTAAGGAAACTGAATGATAACGATGTGCAAAAATTCCTCGGAGCTCTACTCCTCGATAACAGGAGGCACCAAGACAGAATTCCTTCACATCGGCATCATATAGTTTCCAAAATAACCGCGTGATCCTAAAAAAAAATTTGAGCGAGAAGAGGAGTAGAATCAAAATTCCTAAGTCGAATACCTCATGAGAGCATAGAAGAGGAGTAAAAGAAACCTACTCTCTGATATAACTAGACTCAAAATAGTTTTTCACTAGACTCGACTCGGCCAAGTTCGATCAATCAAGGGAGCTCCTAGGTCGGTACAGGCTCTGATACCAACTTGTAACGCCCAAGATGCGATCCTATCCTTATTTTGGCACGAGGGCCTCGACAGGGATAGAAGCGCACCTCGTCGTTTCGCAAGAATGGACTTGTCTTACACTTGCCACAAGCTACATGTAAAGAAGCGCACCTCGTCGTTTCAACAGGGATAGCCCCAATCATTACAAGTACATGTAAAGAAGAGATGAGTATATGGAATTGTCTTACACTCGCCACAAGCTACATCAATATCACATCAATACGACAACATTTACAATCATCATGCAGAAGAGCAGGGTCCGACTACGGACGAAATCAAACGATAAAATGACATCCATCCTTGCTATCCCAGGCTGCCGGCCTGGAACCCATCCTAGATCGATGAAGAAGAAGAAGGACTTCAAATCAAACAAGCAACGCGCTCACGTCAAATCATCGCATTACCTGTACCTGCAACTGTTGTTGTAGTAATCTGTGAGCCACAGTGACTCAGCAATCTCATTTCCAAGGGTATCAAGACTATTAAAGCCTAATGGGTGAGGTATGGTTAAGTGGTGAGGCTGCAGCAAGCACTAAGCATTTATTTGAGTGGCTAACTTACGAGTACAAGAATAACGGGGGATGACTGTCGAATAAACGGACGTGAACTAGTAATGATCTCTAAGAGATCCTGAACACCTACTTACGAGTCAAACATAACCCCATCGTGTTCTCTCTCGGATAAGGACTCACGAGAAGAGACAGTCACGGTTACGCACACGGTTGGCGTATTTTATTTGAGTTTACTTCAAGTTTGCTATGACCGGGTGTTAAACAAAGTTTCCAAGTTGCCACGTAACCGCGGGCACGGCTTTCCGAAAGATTTAACCCTGCAGGGGTGCTCCAACTCATCCTTCACAAACTAACCACACGCCGCGGGAATAACCTCGACCACGAATCCCGTGATTTCCTAGGCAATTCCGTTGGAAAACCGCAACCTCGAGATAGCCCCAAGTATTATCGGAATTCCACGCACAAGACGTTCGAGAAAGGTAAAACAAATCCAGCAAGGCCTCCCGGTGAGCCAGATCCGCATCTAGCGCCGCACGCTCTCTATCTACGGGCATCATCCGTCTATGCGAAGTGGACGGTAGCCTGAAAATGCCTCGAGTTGCCCCGAGGTGGCACCGCCGACTGCTAGGTAGGTGGACCAACACTCATGAGGAGCACTGGCCCGGTTTGTTGATTAAAGATCCGCGGGTGCCGGCGGGTCCCTATGCATTTTATTAGTTATTAGGCAAATGGTAAAACCAATGTTGGTCCTTGCCAGACGAGTTTTATCCCAAAACAAAAATCAAGGGGGTCCCCATAACAACCCCGAGCATTTTAGGAGCGCAAAATATGGAACATAACACCGGTACACAAGTAACTAGGGCGGCAAAAGTGGAACAAAACACCGAGCAAAAGTCCAAGCCTTCCACCTTTTACAAAGTATATATGTGCATTAAATTAGATAGCAATACTATTGTGATATATCAAAAATATCCATGTTGCACAAGGAAGAACCTGCACCTGCAACTAGCAACGCTATAAGAAGGGCTGAGCAAGCGGTAACATAGCCAAACAATGGTTTGCTGGGATGTGGAGGGGTTAGAGGCTTATCATGGCATTTTAGGAGGCTTGACAAACAGGTGGTAGGTAGCGAGACAGCTATAGAAACGACACAACTAGCATGGCAGTGATAGTAATGGTATCCAGGGAAATGGTCATCTTGCCTGAGACCCCGATTGGAAGAAGAACGAATCCATGAAGAAGACGAGCCAACGTAGTCGAACGAATCCTCACACTCCGAACGCTTTCGGAACTCTATTGAGAAGAAGCAATCCGAAAACAAGAATCAACACATGAACAACACCACAACGTATGCATGACATAATGCGCAAACCAATATGATGCATGTCCATTTCATTATGCAAGGCATGGCTAAGCACAACAATCAACTCCTACACATTAAGTGAAGCTCAATATGCAACGAGTTGCATATTGACGAAACTCCATATTTGAATTACTTAGTTCACTCCCGTTTAGGTACACAACAATGTTAAATGTTGTTAAACATGGCAAGAGGTGAAGCATAATGAAACTACACTATCTAGGCATCTTAAATGAGGCCGGAAACAACTTATAGTGTTTCCGAAACGACCCCATATGCATATTATGAGTTTGGTCCAGATCTGAAATAATCATGTTTTATGTTTATGAAACAGAAAAATAAAGAGTACCATGTGATTCTACATGTCATTCTAGTCGATTTACATATATGGAACATCTCAAACGGAGCTACGGTCTAAAAGATATGACCATCACAAGATAATATGCCATGAATGCAAAATGCATGAAAATGACAACCACAAGCACTTCAAAACCTTAATGCAGCAAGATATTATGAAACTACATGATATTCTAAGCAAGTTTCATATATGGCATGTCCAAAACGGAGATACGGTTCAACCACAATCACCAATACAAGTTTTAGTTCAAATATGTCCAAAACAGCAACATAGCATATTGCACACATGAAAACAACAAGCTACAAGATTCTAAAATGCACAAACTAAGCATGGGGCAGTATCATATAACACACACTTCATTTCATCTTCACATTTCATACTCAAAAGAGTCATGTATCACATGGTAGGAAGCTCACAACATGGCAATAAAATATAACAGTTTAGGACTTGGTGAAAATCACAGTTTTTAGCATAGCAGTTTTTCACGAAGGCATATTGGCAGCAGTAAAACTATATGATACAGGTCATATATTGATATGAAATTTAACATCATGCTAGAGGACATTATGAACTACAAATAATTCCATTGCACCAACCCCAAAGGGGCTGTAGATCACTAGCAAAACACATGGCAAGACAGCAACAAAATATTACAGATTCCAGACTTAGAAATATTTTTGGACCCTCAAACACCAGTTTTGACTAGGCATGTTGACATGGCAATAACAGTAGCTTAACGATCCTCTATGAGCATGGCAAGGGCACTAACATCAAGAAGACATGTCACACAACAAAACATACCATAGGCACATGTTCATACGGGTCATGGATTGCTTAATGTGATGCTCACAAAACGGAACTCTTCGTTAACAGATTACAGATTTAACACGATGGCAACTTGAGAGCAACAAATGAACATGATATTGAGGTCCTACCTAGCAAAAAGAGGCATGGCATGTAAGTAGACATATCCTAGAGCAAAACTCATGAAGACACCACATGCAAAACACCTACGGTTTGGCGGCAATCATTCGCGCAAGAATGAATAAAATAACAGGTTATCGCACTACGACGGGATGCACTTTTGCAACACTATTTACAACAAGTAGATGAATCCCATCATGCATGAAAATGCAACCATGATGTAGAGCACAATGAGTAGATAAACTTTCATATAATATGCATGCCCATCCGATGATCATAGTCAAAACTACAACACTCACTAGATGCCTACATGAAAATAAAACTGACGGTTCAAAGACTTAAACACAAAAAACCACCTCGGGGATGAATCGGGACGGAGAGGTCCCGGGAGCTCGCGGTACGGGGAGGTCTCGGGAGCTCGCGGTACGGGGAGGTCCCGTTTGGCTCGGGGTCGAGGAGGACCCGGGACGGGCCGGTCCCGGTGGCTAGGCTAGAGGAGGTCAGCGACCACGGCGGCTCGGGTGCGGCCGCTCCGGCGTCGGCGAGGCGAGGACGGCCGGCAGGGCGCGAGATCCGGGGCCGGGGAACCGGACCCGGCCGGCAAGATGCCGGGGCGCAGCACTCCGGCAAAGGGAGGCCCGGCGGCAGCGGCTTCCCTGCAGGCCGCGGAGCTGAGCGGCGGCGACACAGGTTGAGGCAGCGGCGATTGTGCGCAACGGCCGGCGGTGCATTGCGAGGGCGCGGGGTGGCAGCGACGTGGCACAGCGCAGGAGGGCGGCGGCGGCGGACCGGTGGCGGGACAGGGAGCCCGCGTGGCGGCGGGGCGAGCAGCTGTCGGAGCTCGGGGAAGGCGAGCGGGGGCGCGGGCGGCAACGCGGGGTGACTCGGGCCCTGGATGGGCTGGGGCGGGCTGGCTTCGGGCCCCGCGGGCCTAGCCCGGTGGACGAGCAGGCTGGCGGCGGAGGGAGGCTGGGGAGGCTGCGTGGCAGCTCCCGATTGGCCACGGGGCGGCTCAGGTGGCGGCGCCCTGCTGGGGCTCCGACAAGTGGCGGCGGCGGGCTGGCTGTGCACGGATTCCGAGGAGTGGCAACTGGAGGGCGCGGTTTTCAAGGCTGGAGGTTGGGGAAGGCCATTTTGGTCGGGGGAGACCTCCTTAAATAGGCAGGGTTAGGGTTTGAGGGTGCTTAGGGGGGTTTCGGAGCGCTCCGATCACGATCCGATGGTCAGATCGAAGAGGTGGGTTAGCTGGGCTATGGTGGGCTGTGGAGAGGTGGTTGGGCTGAGATGAGAGAGAAGATAGTGGCCCGGCATCGAGTTTTTTTATAAACCGAAAACGTCCGAAAAATAATCCGATGACTGCGCTGCTACGGTTGAGCGTTCGGGTATCAAACGGCCTCCGATTGCGACGAAATTTGGCAGGCGGTCTACCTACAATAAAACAAGACCGCACGCCAACTTTCAACCCAATCCGAGAAAGTTTTATATGCACTTTTAAAAACAATATTTTAACGATGCTGCGGGCGCATGCGTGTGTGGTTGGTCTCGAAACGGTCGATGACACGAACGGAGAGAACCGGCGACTACGAACAGATGCAAGTTTTCAAAAATGAGTGACGATGCTATGCAGATGATGCGAATGATGCGATGATGAATGCGACAACCGAACGGATCACACGACGACAAAGGGAATAAAAGGGAATCTACTGGAGCGTCGGTCCCGGGCTGTTACACGATCATCCCTCCCGGCACCTGAAAACGGCTCTGCTGCCTCCTTTACTGGACGGTGGAAATCTCCTGCTAACGGAAATTGAGATGAACTTGGTGCTGCTCTAGACGCCAATTCTCGTCAAGGACGTTCTTCTGGATTTTTAGCGAGACGTGCGGTTTTCAACTGTTATCTCCTACTGGGCTTTCGTTAGCTACTCCCGGCACTTCTCGATTTTTGTTGTACGTGCTGCTGCGTTCTCTGCAGTTACTGGCTCTGTAAGGACCTTGTCGAGCACTGCGACTATTTCCGCGACCCCTTGGGTGCTCAAGCCTCCAGCGCCAGCGCCAGAGTTATGCGGCGGGTTCTCACCTGATGGATTTTCCTGAGTCGGATTGGGTCCTCGACCTGTCAGGTTATGTTGGTTCCATGCCATGTAGAGGGCGGTGTGACGTGGTGACCCGCCAGAAACCGGGTAACCTTCCTCATCAGAATACCCTCTGTCGTGGGAATGACCCTAACAATAGTACTAGGGGTACGAATGGAGGGGCGAAGTCTAGTTACGGCTCAGGTGTTTCACTCGGATGTGTACGAGTTCAGGCCCCACTCGGGAGTGGTAAAATCCCTACGTCTCGAGCCCGGAGGCTGGTTTGCTTTTGCTTATGTGGGAGTATGAGAATACAAGTGTTCTCACCTTACTACGGCGCCGGTGGTGGCTTATATAGAGTGCGCCACCACCAGCCGAGCGCCATAATAAATGCTAGTTAAAGCTACGTTACAGGAACTGCCGCTTTAACTAGAGCGTTACTGATAACGCACGATTGATCAACCCCAGAGGACGTCTCTTCATATTACTCAACGCTACGTCTCCTGGACTGTTGAGTTCCTGTTGACCGAGTGTGGCTGTGGCCATCCGAGTGCATCTTCAGGCGCGTCCAAGTAACTCTTCAGGTCTGACCGGGTGCACTTCAACCTCTGGAGCTTCAATGTCGATGAGGGTCCCTAGGTGGGCCAAGAAGTCAGCCTTGTAACCCTACCCATGGTAGATGACCTCATCAGTAGTCCCCGAATCCGTGAGGTTTGAATGGCCGGGTGATTGACATTCGGGAATGTCAACGACACCTCGGAGGTGCTTCAAAAAATGACCTGGATCATTTCTCACCCAGCTCCAAATCTTGACGGATTCAGGATTTTCATTCCTTGGCTGAATGACTTAATTTGCACATTCAATGTTATCTCTGTAATTGAAGCGTTTCTCTGGAGAAATGATCCGAATGCTCAGTTATTCCATCCGAGTGTTTCGTTAAAAACTGCCTGGTCATTCGGTTTTCAAATGGATCGTCAGGCGACCCAGAGCACGGCGCTCTCCTCTTATAAGGCATGAAGAGATTTTCACGCATTCGAAATCACGGAGAGCACGCGCGGACATGCGATGAAACAATTACTCCGCGGGATTTGGGGGTAGTGGGCACGACGCCTCGATAACCGCGCCGCGATTTTCGCCATGTGTCTCTGAGAGCCTGAACAGTAGATCCGCGGATCTCCCTCCGTTTGCGGATTGACGGCCATAGATTCCACCCAATTTTTATTATAAGAAGCCAGGGCACTGTGCGGGGGGGGGGGATAGATCTCACTTCTCCTCCCTTCCTTCGACTTCTCCGACGCCAGCTACTCCACAGAGAACTCCGCTGCGAGCCGAGCCCAGAATCGCCGGAGATGAACTACGCGGCGACCGCGAAGGCCGAGCGGGCAAAGAAAGGCTCGCGCGGTTCTTCCTCGAGTGCCGGAACGCCGGGGGGATGGACTCAAGGCGACTGGATGGTGTCACGGGTCACTGAGGCCCGGTTGCTCGAGATGGAGGACCAGGGTCTCCTGGCCAAAGGGAGCTGGCGGCTGCCGGAGGCGGGCGAAGGCGATCCTTCGCCGCGGGGGAACGAGCGTGTTCTCCTAGTAACTCACCTCGAACGAGGTTTTTCCCTTCCGCCCCATCCGTTTTTTCGTCGCTTCTTGGATTTCTTCGGTGTTCAGCTTCACCACATTCCACCCAATGCCATGGTGTACCTAGTTGCTTTCGTTTCCTTGTGTGAGAACTTTCTCGGCTGCCACCCTCATTGGGGCTTGTTTAAGCACCTGTTCACTTGCCGGGTGATGACCGTGAAGAAATCCACTCGGTCAGAGGATAAGACCAACGTGGTCCAACTGTGCGGGGGATTGGGTATCCAGCTGCGGGGCAAGGTCTGCTTCCTAGCGATCACCTTTCCCGACTCAGCGAAGGGCTGGCAGGAGAACTGGTTCTACTGCCAGGATATCCCAGTCGGAGAAAATCAACCAGGGCTCCCCCTGTATACGTCGGAACGCATTCAGTCTCTTCCCCGACTGACTGTAACCAAAGAAGAGAAAGTAGACGTAGACATTCTGGTAATTGCTCTGGTAGCCTTAGTGCAGAAGGGCGTCAACGGACTAGACTTGCTCGAGGTTTTCTTTCAGAGGAGAATCCAACCATTGCAAGCTAGAGTCCATCCCATGTGGGAATATACCGGAGCAGACGACATCACTCGGACGCACCCTGAAGAACTTGACATGGAGACAGTTGAAGCCAAGATCAAAGCAGTCACTCCAGCGCGAGATAGCCCCAGGGGGAGCAGGCAGGTGCTTCCACTCTCAGCAAACAATCCGCCGAATGAGGTAACTTCAGAGTCCCACCTATTATCCGAATGATATTGTTGTTCTTGTCGAATATCAGCTTGATTGATTTATCCTCCACTCGGCAGGCTTTCGTGGGCTTGATTAGTGAGATTCCAATCGTCAATCGAGGTCCGATTGATGTGGCGAGTGATACAGACCTCGCGGGAGATTCCACCGGAGTGGAAGAAGAGGAAGAAGGTGGCGACGACGAAGATGACCACGACGAGGAGGACTCGGACGAGAGCTACGAGGTGGAGTCCTCGCGCTCGGAAGGCCGTGTGCCCGAATCCCGCTCCAAGTCACGCCATGACCCGGGGGTTGCTGGTGGCGGCTCGAAGGCGTCGAATGTTGTCAAGCCGACTACCAATGCACCCTCGACCCGTAATTCAAAGCGTGGTCGCGCAGAACTGGCTTCGCTGCCTGAGAAGGCCGTGAAGCAATGTTTCTTTTGTAGTGTTGACACTTCAACTACTTCGCTTGACCCCCAAACTCTGGAGAAGGTGCGAGCCGAAGTAGACGCGGCGTCTTCGAAGGGTAAACTTAGAGACTTTTCCTTGTATATGCTGCGATTTTGCTTCTGCTCATTTCCGAATGATTTTTGTATACTTGTAGCTCCGAATGAAGTGATCGACCTCGATGTGGTTGACAAAGCTGATCTGCCAGATCCTACTGCGAACATAGAAGGTGTATTGTAGGAGCCATCACTTGCCGGTGCCTTAGCATCATCACAGGGAACCAGCTCGGGCGCTGGAGTCGCACTCGGAACCGGCACGTCGACTCTTATGCCGACTCCTCATGAGACCACCATCTTCTCGCTACACCATGTCCTAGAGGACGAGACGGGAGCGAGCAAAGAGGCGTTGATCCAGCTGGAGCTGATGTGCGATAAACTGAAGACGGGGTACGACGCGAGTGCGGCGCTGTAGAAGAATGTCCGAGTAAGTACTCTCGTAAGTACCTTCCTCATTCGGCATCTTGGTCCATTTGTCCATGATTTAAGACCCGAGTGGGTTTGCATCTGGGCACACCCACTGGGTGTTGATTTTCCAGTGGGGGCGCGCTGAGCGCACCCACTGGGTGTAGTCCCCGAGACTGCCGTCGACTGAAGCAGTCGACGATAGTCTAATAGCGTAGAAATGTCTGTCCTGCCATCGAAAAAGTGTCTTGAACTTAAATTTTCCAGTGGGGGCGCGCTGAGCGCACCCACTGGGTGTAGTCCCCGAGACTGCCGTCGACTGAAGCAGTCGGCGGGAGTCTTAGAGTTTTGGAGTCTGACCGAATGATCTGTACGTTGTGTTCGATTGACGAATCTTATGCCTTTGCCTGATCATAATTTTTCTTCCATTTGTCGTTTGTAGTCCATTTGTGAGCTCGGAAGCCACAATAATGCTCTGAAGGAGGAGGTGTTGACCTTGCGTCTCGACCTTGACGCTGAGAACGCCAAGAGCGCCCGACTGGAGCAAGAGAAGAATGCGTTGGAAGGTATTATTCTCCCTGACCGACTGTTACCATTTCTGTTCTTTCTCCCTGTCCGACTGAGTCTACTTCATCAGATCTTCGTGGAGAAAATTGTAAGCTTGTCGAGAGACTGAAGAGTTCTATTTCTTTAGTGACTGTGAAGACAGCCCTTGAGAAGGACACAGAACTGGCAGCAGCTCAGAAGGAGGCCAGTCGGAAGGCCAAGGAGGCTGATGAGAAACTGAAGTCAGTCGGGAAGCTAGAAGAGGAGAAGAAAACCCTCGAGGTCGCTGTGAAGAAGTCCAGGGAGGAACTCGCCGAATGGAAGACCAAACTTGAACATATCGTTGCCAAGAAGGCTGAGCTGGAGCAATTCGTCGAGGAGTTCGGCGATACCGTGAGTGAAAAACTCAAAGGTAAACTCTCCTGAATGACCCATGTGTATTTCTGAACAGCCGAATGAAATTTGCTTGACTTTGATTCCTTTTTTGTTCGGCGGAACCCAGAATTCTGCTTCGACATTGGTGAAGAGACCGACAAGATTGAGAAAGAGCTAGATCCATCCCGAGAACAGCTCAAGGACAGTGCTGTCATGGCCTTTCTCCGTCTGGAAGAACGCATCGACGAAGCGGTTTCGTTCATCAAGAGGCTCCGTACTGGCATCGTGGACATCGAAAAGGAACTCTTCTCCGACGAAGAACCCTCCAAGGACCTGGAATCCATTCTTAACTGAGTGAGAGACATCCCGCACCGAGTGAAGATCTGGAAGAAGTCAGCGGCCCGAGCCGGAGCTGACATTGCTCTCTCACTAGTTTGGGTCCAGTGCAAGGGAGTGGATGAAAAGAAACTGAAGTCTTTGGAAGTCGCCAATCGAAAGCACGCCAGAATTCAAGACTTCATGGAGATGTTCATGGAGGCGGCCACCCGGATTGCAGAGAGCCTTGACCTGGACACGTTCATCGAAGCAGTGCCTAACCCCGAGTGATCGCCGGGCTAAAAACTTCTTTAAACATTTGCCTCGGAATGCCGAGTAGTATCTGTCAGACTTTTAATGAGCCTGAGGCTCCTATCGTCCGTACTTCTGCTTTGAACGATGCAGTTCTCATCTGCCTTATCTTAACTTGATCTTTGATCTTTTGAGTGTTTTATACTCGAGCGATTGCAGGATCGCGCATGGGGTTTCGAGTGTGTATAATATTTGCACTCGGCATGAATTTTAATTTAGGCAATGCGGAGTCGCGGCTAAGTCCCCGAGTGTAGGTAAGACCTGCACTCGGAATAGTTCTAACTTAGGCGACGCGGAGTCGCGGCTAAGCCCCCGAGCGTGGGCGAGACCCTCACTCGGAGTAGTTTGTCCTTAGATGAACAATGATGGTCCTGTTCATCTTGACAACCGAGTGTGGAGGATGTCCCACTCGGAAGGTCTTCTAACTTAGGCGATGCGGAGCCACGGCTAAGTCCCCGAGTGCAGGCGAGACCCTCACTCGGAGTAGTTTGTCCTTAGATGAACAATGATGGTCCTGTTCATCCTAACAACCGAGTGTGGAGGGTGTCCCACTCGGAAGGTCTTCTAACTTAGGCGACGCGGAGCCGCGGCTAAGTCCTCGAGTGCAGGCGAGACCCTCACTCGGAGTAGTTTGTCCTTAGATGAACAATGATGGTCCTGTTCATCCTGACAACCGAGTGTGGAGGATGTCCCACTCGGAAGGTCTTCTAACTTAGGCGACGCGGAGCCGCGGCTAAGCCCCCGAGCGCGGGCGAGACCCTCACTCGGAATAGTTTGTCCTTAGATGAGCAATGATGGTCCTGTTCATCCTGACAACCGAGTGTGGAGGATGCCCCACTCGGAAGGTCTTCTAACTTAGGCGACGTGGAGCCGCAACTAAGCCCCCGAGCGCGGGCGAGACCCTCAGTCGGAGTAGTTTGTCCTTAGACGAACAATGATGGTCCTGTTCATCTTGACAACCGTGTGTGGAGGATGTCCCACTCGAAAGGTTTTCTAACTTAGGCGACGCGGAGCCGTGGCTAAGGCCCCGAGTGCGGGCGAGACCCTCACTCAGAATAGTTTGTCCTTAGATGAACAATGATGGTCCTGTTCATCTTGACAACCGAGTGTGGAGGATGTCCCACTCGAAAGGTTTTCTAACTTAGGCGACGCGAAGCTGCGGCTAAGTCCCCGAGTGCAGGCGAGACCCTCACTCGGAGTAGTTTGTCCTTAGGCAAAATCAGATTTGTGGCGAACTGTTTTGTGTTTTATATACCCACTGGGGGTGGTAGTCAAATTTCAACAAGATATAATGAAATAAAACTTTGTTCATCGAGATCACTCGGATTCATTACTGGAATGACAAGCTAAAGTAGTTATGTTCTAGGTGTAGAACTTGCGAAGCAGGTCCGCGTTCCAAGTCCGAGGCTCTTCTACTCCATCTTCAATATTGTAAAGCCGGTAGGCTCCATTGTGCAAGACTTTGGAGATTGCATACGGCCCCTGCCACGGAGGCGCTAGCTTGTGGGGTTTCTGCTGATAAAGTCGGAGAACAAGGTCTCCTTCCTGAAAGGCTCGGCCCTGGACGTGTCTGTCATGGTAACGCTTCAGATCCTGCTGATAGAGCGTCGATCTGATGAGGGCCAGCTCTCTCTCTTCCTCCAAAAGGTCGAGGCCGTCTTGCCGAGCGGCTTCGGCTTCAGCTTCATCATATAGTTCCACTCGGGGGGAATTGTGCTGAAGATCACTCGGTAACACTGCCTCTGACCCATACACCATGAAGAAAGGCGTGTGCTTTGTAGAGCGGTTTGGGGTTGTCCGAATGCCCCATAAGACAGAAGGCAATTCTTCGACCCAAGCTCCAGCAGCATACTTCAGGTCTCTCATCAATCGGGGCTTCAGACCTTGCAGAATCATTCCGTTTGCGCGCTCTGCCTGTCCATTCGACTGTGGGTGAGCCACTGAGGCGTAATTAACCCGAGTGCCTTGAGAGAAACAGAATTCACGAAACTCTTCTGAATCGAAGTTCTTCCCATTATCCGTGATGATATCATGCGGTACTCCGAACCTGAAGATGATTTGCCGAATGAAACTAATGGCAGTACCTGCATCCAAACTCTTGTTGGGCTTCGCTTCGACCCACTTGGTGAACGTGTCAACCGCGACGAGCAGATGTGTGAATTCACTCGACCCAGTCCGTAAGGGACCGACCATATCAAGGCCCCATACTGCAAACGTTCAAGTGATCGGGGATCGTCTTGAGTGTGGACGCTGGCTTGTGGGACTTATTCTTGTAGAACTGACACCCGACACATAGGTCTACCAGGTGTTGGAAATATGCCCTAGAGGCAATTAATAAAGTGTTTATTATTATCATATTTCTCCGTTCATGATAATGGTTTATTATTCATGCTAGAATTGTATTGACCGGAAACTAAATACATGTGTGGATAATAGACAAATACTATGTCCCTAGTATGCCTCTACTAGACTAGCTCGTTGATCAAAAGATGGTCAAGGTTTCCTGACCATGGACATGAGTTGTCATTTGATAACGGGATCACATCATTAGGAGAATGATGTGATGGACATGACCCAACTGTTAGCATAGCAAATGATCGTTCAGTTTATTGCTATTGCTTTCACTATGTCAAATACACGTTCCTCTGACCATGAGATCATGCAACTCCCGGATACCGTAGGAATACTTTGGGTGTATCAAACGTCACAACGTTACTGGGTGATTATAAAGGTGCACTACAGGTATCTCCGAAAGTGTTTGTTGAGTTGGCATGGATCGAGATTGGGATTTGTCACTCCGACTATCGGAGAGGTATCTCTGGGCCCTCTCGGTAATACAGCATCACAGAAGCCTTGCAAGCACCGTGCCTAAAGAGTTAGTTGCAAGATGATGTATTACGGAATGAGTAAAGAGACTTGCCGGTAACGAGATTGAACTAGGTATTGGATACCGACGATCGAATCTCGGGCAAGTAACATACCGCCGGACAAAGGGAACAACGTATGTTGACATATGAGGTTCACCGATAAAGATCTTCGTGGAATATGTAGGAACCAATATGAGCATCCAGGTTCCGTTGTTGGTTATTGACCGGAGAGTCGTCTCGATCATGTCTACATCATTCCCGAACCCGTAGGGTCCGCACACTTAAGGTTCGATGATGATTTAGTATTATATGAGTTATGTGATTGGTGGCCGAAGTTTGTTCGGAGTCCCGGATGAGATCATGGACATGACGAGGAGTCTCGAAATGGTCAAGAGGTAAAGATTCATATATTGGAAGGCTATATTCGGACGTCGGAAAGGTTCCGAGTGATTCGGGTATTTTTCGGAGTACCGGGGAGTTACGGGAATTCACCGGGAGAAGTAATGGGCCTTATTGGGCCATACGGGAAAATGAGAGACAGGCCACGTGAGGAGGCACGTGCCCCCCCTTGCTCAAACCGAATTGGACTAGGGGAGGGGGCGCAGCCCCCTCTTTCCTTTCCCTCTCCCTTCCCCCTTTCCTACTCCGTATGGGAGGTGGAATCCTACTAGGACTAAGGAGTCCTAGTAGGACTCCCCACACTTGGCGCACCCCTAGGGGGCCGGCCTCCTCCCTCTCATCCTTTATATACGGGGGCAAGGGGGCACCCCAAAGTACACAATTGTCCCATAGCCGTGTGCGGTGCCCCGATCTCCGTTTTCCACCTCGGTCATATTTTCGGAGAGCTTAGGCGAAGCCCTGCCGGAAACTTTCACCTTCACCGTCGCCACGCCGTCGTGCTGACGGAACTCATCTACTACCTCGACGTCTTGCTGGATCAAGAAGGCGAGGAACGTCACCGAGCTGCACGTGTGTAGAACTCGGAGGTGCCGTACGTTCGGTACTCGATCGGTGGAGCTCGAAGGATTGTTCGACTACATCAACCGCATTGTGAGACGCTTCCGCTAACGGTCTACGAGGGTACGTAGACACACTCTCCCCTCTCGTAGTGATGCATCCCCATGGATAGATCTTGCGTGAGCGTAGGAATTTTTTTGAAATTCATGCTCCGTTCCCCAACAGTGGCATCCGAGCCAGGTCTATGCGTAGATGTGATTTGCACGAGTAGAACACAAGTGAGTTGTGGGCGTGGGTGTATACATATTGCTTGCCGTTACTAGTTGATACTTGATTCGGCGGTATTGTGAGATGAAGCGGCCCGGACCGACATTACGCGTACGCTTACGCGAGACAGGTTTCACCGCTACGTGCACTCGTTGCATAAAGGTGACTAGCGGGTGTCTGTCTCTCTCACTTTAGTTGAATCGGTTTCAATGAAGAGGGTTCTTTTAGAAGATCAAAAAGCAATCACTACACCACGTTGTGGTTTTGCGTAGGTAAGAACGGTTCTTGCAAACCCGTAGCAGCCACGTAAAACTTGAAACAACAAAGTAGAGGACGTCTAACTTGTTTTTGCAGGGTATGCTGGTGATGTGATATGGTCAAGACATGATGTGATATAAGTTGTTGTATGAGATGATCATGTTTTGTAAAGTTATCAGGCAACCGGCAGGAGCCTTATGGTTGTCTCTTTATTGTATGCAATGCCAACGCTATGTAATTGCTTTACTTTACCGCTATGAGTTAGCAGTAGTAGTAGTAGCAATAGCCGGCGAGACGACCACGACGCTGCGATGGAGATCAAGGTGTCACGACGCTACGATGGAGATCAAGGTGTCAACCCGGTGACGATGGAGATCATGATGGTGCTTTGCTGATGGAGATCAAAGGCACAAGACGTTGATGGCCATATCATGTCACATATATTGAATTGCATGTGATGTTAATCCTTTTATGCATCTTATTTTGCTTAGGACGACGGTAGCATTATAAGATGATCCCTTCACTAAATTTCAAGATAAGTGTTCTCCCCTAGTATGCACCGTTGCGAAGGTTCGACGCTTCTAAGCACCACGTGATGATCGGGTGTGATGGATTCTTCCGTTCGCATACAACGGGTGTAAGCCAGTTTTACACACGCAGAATACTTGGGTTAAACTTGACGAGCCTAGCATATATAGATATGGCCTCGGAACACAAGAGACTGAAAGGTCGAACATGAGTCATATAGTAGATATGATCAACATGAAAGATGTTCACCATTGATAACTAATCCACCTCACGTGATGATCGGACGTGGTTTAGTTGATGTGGATCATGTTACACTTAGACAACTTGAGGGATGTTAATCTAAGTGGGAGTTCTTAAGTAATTTGATTAATTGAACTTCAATTATCATGAACATAGTCTAAATAATCTTTGCAATTGTATGTTGTAGATCAATGGCCCGCGCTGTAGTTCCACTGAATTTTAATGCGTTCCTAGAGAAAGCTAAGTTGAAAGATGATGGAAGCAACTATGCGGACTGGGTCCGTAATCTGAGGATCATCCTCATTGCTGCACAGAAGGCTTATGTCCTTGATGCACCGCTAGGTGTCGCGCCCCCTCCCTCGTCTGTTGACGTTATGAACGCCTGGCAGACACGTGTTGATGACTACTCGATAGTTCAGTGTGCCATGCTTTACGGCTTAGAACCGGGGCTCCAAAGACGTTTTGAGCATCACGGAGCATATGAGATGTTCCAAGAGCTGAAACTTGTATTTCAAGCTCATGCCCGGGTCGAGAGATATGATGTCTCCGACAAGTTCTTTAGCTGTAAGATGGAGGAGAATAGTTCTGTCAGTGAGCATATACTCAAGATGTCTGGGTTGCATAACCGCTTGACTCAGTTGGGAGTTAATCTTCCAGATGATTCGGTTATTGACAGAATTCTCCAATCACTGCCACCAAGCTATAAGGGCTTTGTGATGAACTATAATATGCAAGGAATGGAAAAGTCTATTTCCGAGCTCTTCGCTATGCTCAAAGCTGCGGAGGTAGAAGTCAAGAAGGAGCATCAAGTGTTGATGGTAAAGAAGAGCACTAGTTTCAAGAAGGGCAAGGGAAAGAAAGGGAACTTCAAGAAGAATGGCAAATCAGTTGCTGCTACCACGAAGAAACCCAAGTCTGGACCCAAACCCGAGACTGAGTGTTTCTACTGCAAGGGGACTGGTCACCGGAAGTGGAACTGCCCCAAGTACTTGGCAGATAAGAAGGATGGCAACGTCAACAAAGGTCTATTTGATATACATGTTATTGATGTGTACCTCACCAATGCTCGTAGTAGCACCTGGGTATTTGATACTGGTTCGGTTGCTCATATTTGTAACTCGAAACAGGAGCTACGGAATAAACGAAGATTGGCTAAGGACGAGGTGACGATGCGCGTCGGGAACGGTTCAAGAGTTGAAGTTATCGCCGTCGGCACGCTGCCTCTACATCTACCTTCGGGATTAGTTATGAACCTAAATAATTGTTATTTGGTGCCTGCGTTGAGCATGAACATTATATCTGGATCTTGTTTATTGCGAGACGGTTATTCATTTAAATTAGAGAATAAAAGTTGTTCTATTTTGATGAATAATATCTTTTATGGTCATGCACCGCTTGTGAATGGTTTATTCTTGTTGAATCTCGATCGTGGTGATACACACATCCATAATATTGATGCCAAAAGACGCAAAATTGATAATGATAGTACCACATATTTGTGGCACTGCCGCTTAGGTCATATTGGTGTAAAACGCATGAAGAAACTCCATACAGATGGACTTTTGGAATCACTTGATTATGAATCATTTGAGACGTGCGAACCATGCCTCATGGGCAAGATGACTAAGACTCCGTTCTCCGGAACAATGGAGCGAGCAACAGACTTGTTGGAAATAATACATACCGATGTATGCGGTCCGATGAGTGTTGAGGCGCGCGGTGGATATCGTTATGTTCTCACGTTCACAGATGATTTGAGTAGATATGGCTATGTCTACTTGATGAAGCATAAATCTGAAACATTTGAAAAGTTCAAAGAATTTCAGAGTGAAGTAGAGAACCATCGTAACAAGAAAATAAAGTTCTTACGATCTGATCGTGGAGGAGAATATTTGAGTTACGAGTTTGGCGATCACTTAAAACAATGTGGAATTGTTTCGCAGCTCACGCCACCTGGAACACCACAGCGTAATGGTGTGTCCGAACGTCGTAATCGTACTCTATTAGATATGGTGCGTTCTATGATGTCTCTTACCGATTTGCCACTATCATTTTGGGGTTATGCATTAGAGACAGCTGCATTCACTTTAAATAGGGCACCGTCTAAATCCGTTGAGACGACACCGTATGAACTGTGGTTTGGTAAGAAACCTAAGCTGTCGTTTCTGAAAGTTTGGGGATGCGATGCTTATGTCAAAAGGCTTCAGCCAGATAAGCTCGAACCCAAAGCGGATAAGTGCGTCTTCATAGGATACCCAAAGGAGACCGTTAGGTACACCTTCTACCACAAATCCGAAGGCAAAGTATTCGTTGCTAAGAATGGATCCTTTCTAGAGAAGGAGTTTCTCTCGAAAGAAGTGAGTGGGAGGAAAGTAGAACTTGATGAGGTAATTGTACCTCCTCTGGATAGTAGTACGCCACAGAAAGAAATTTCTGTGACATCGACATAGACCAGAGAAGAAGTTGATGATGATGATCATGAAACTTCGGATCAAGTTGTTACTGAACTTCGAAGGTCAACCAGGACACGTTCCGCACCAGAGTGGTACGGAAATCCAGTCTTGGAGGTCATGTTGCTAGACAACGATGAACCTTCGAACTATGAAGAAGCGATGGCAAGCCCGGATTCCGACAAATGGCTTGAGGCCATGAAATCCGAGATTGGATCCATGTATGAGAACAAAGTATGGACTTTGGTAGACTTGCCCGATGAACGGCGAGCTATTGAAAATAAATGGATCTTTAAGAAGAAGACGGACGCTGATGGTAATGTCACCGTCTATAAAGCACGACTTGTTGCTAAAGGTTATCGACAAGTTCAAGGAGTTGACTACGATGAGACTTTCTCACCTGTAGCGATGCTAAAGTCTGTCAGAATTATGTTAGCAATTGCCGTGTTTTATGATTATGAAATCTGGCAAATGGACGTCAAAACGGAATTCCTTAATGGATTCCTTAAGGAAGAATTGTATATGATGCAACCGGAAGGTTTTGTCGATCCTAAAGGTGCTAACAAAGTATGCAAGCTCCAGCGATCCATCTATGGACTGGTGCAAGCATCTCGGAGCTGGAATACTCGCTTTGATGAAGTGATCAAAGCGTTTGGGTTTATACAAACTTATGGAGAAGCTTGTGTTTACAAAAAAGTGAGTGGGAGCTCTGTGGCATTTCTCATATTATATGTGGATGACATATTATTGATGGGAAATGACATAGAATTTCTGGAAAGCATAAAGGGTTATTTGAACAAAAGTTTTTCAATGAAGGATCTCGGAGAAGCTGCTTACATATTAGGCATCAAGATCTATAGAGATAGATCAAGACGCCTCATTAGACTTTCACAAAGCACATACCTTGACAAGATTTTGAAGAAGTTCAAAATGGATCAGTCAAAGAAAGGGTTCTTGCCTGTATTGCAAGGTGTGAGATTGAGTAAGACTCAAAGCCCGACCACGGCAGAAGACAAAGAGAAGATGAGTGTCATCCCCTATGCCTCAGCCATAGGCTCTATTATGTATGCCATGCTGTGTACCAGACCTGATGTGTGCCTCGCTATTAGCTTGGTGGGAAGGTACCAAAGTGATCCAGGAGTAGATCACTGGACAGCGGTCAAGAATATCCTGAAGTACCTGAAAAGGACCAAGGACATGTTTCTCGTTTATGGAGGTGACAAAGAGCTCGTCGTAAAGGGTTACGTCGATGCTAGCTTTGACACAGATCCAGATGATTCTAAGTCACAATCTGGATACGTATTTATTCTTAATGGTGGAGCGGTCAGTTGGTGCGGTTCCAAGCAGAGCGTCGTGGCGGGATCTACATGTGAGGCGGAATACATAGCTGCTTCCGAAGCAGCACATGAAGGAGTCTGGATGAAGGAGTTCATATCCGATCTAGGTGTCATACCTAGTGCATCGGGTCCAATGACTATCTTATGTGACAACACTGGAGCAATTGCTATAGCAAAGGAGCCCAGGTTTCACAAGAGAACCAAGCATATAAAGCGTCGCTTCAACTCCATTCGGAATTTGATTAAGGATGGAGACATAGAGATTTGCAAAGTACACATGGATCTGAATGTGGCAGACCCGTTGACTAAACCTCTTCCACGAGCAAAACATGATCAGCACCAGAATGCGATGGGTGTTAGATTCATTACAATGTAATTGACTCTAGTGCAAGTGGGAGACTGTTGGAAACATGCCCTAGAGGCAATTAATAAAGTGTTTATTATTATCATATTTCTCCGTTCATGATAATGGTTTATTATTCATGCTAGAATTGTATTGACCGGAAACTAAATACATGTGTGGATAATAGACAAATACTATGTCCCTAGTATGCCTCTACTAGACTAGCTCGTTGATCAAAAGATGGTCAAGGTTTCCTGACCATGGACATGAGTTGTCATTTGATAACGGGATCACATCATTAGGAGAATGATGTGATGGACATGACCCAACCGTTAGCATAGCAAATGATCGTTCAGTTTATTGCTATTGCTTTCACTATGTCAAATACACGTTCCTCTGACCATGAGATCATGCAACTCCCGGATACCGTAGGAATACTTTGGGTGTATCAAACGTCACAACGTTACTGGGTGATTATAAAGGTGCACTACAGGTATCTCCGAAAGTGTTTGTTGAGTTGGCATGGATCGAGATTGGGATTTGTCACTCCGACTATCGGAGAGGTATCTCTGGGCCCTCTCGGTAATACAGCATCACAGAAGCCTTGCAAGCACCGTGACTAAAGAGTTAGTTGCAAGATGATGTATTACGGAACGAGTAAAGAGACTTGCCGGTAACGAGATTGAACTAGGTATTGGATACCGACGATCGAATCTCGGGCAAGTAACATACCGCCAGACAAAGGGAACAACGTATGTTGACATATGAGGTTCACCGATAAAGATCTTCATGGAATATGTAGGAACCAATATGAGCATCCAGGTTCCACTGTTGGTTATTGACCGGAGAGTCGTCTCGATCATGTCTACATCATTCCCGAACCCGTAGGGTCCGCACACTTAAGGTTCGATGACGATTTAGTATTATATGAGTTATGTGATTGGTGGCCGAAGTTTGTTCGGAGTCCCGGATGAGATCATGGACATGACGAGGAGTCTCGAAATGGTCGAGAGGTAAAGATTCATATATTGGAAGGCTATATTCGGACGTCGGAAAGGTTCCGAGTGATTCGGGTATTTTTCGGAGTACCGGGGAGTTACGGGAATTCACCGGGAGAAGTAATGGGCCTTATTGGGCCATACGGGAAAATGAGAGACAGGCCACGTGAGGAGGCGCGTGCCCCCCCTTGCTCAAACCGAATTGGACTAGGGGAGGGGGCGCAGCCCCCTCTTTCCTTTCCCTCTCCCTTCCCCCTTTCCTACTCCGTATGGGAGGTGGAATCCTACTAGGACTAAGGAGTCCTAGTAGGACTCCCCACACTTGGCGCACCCCTAGGGGGCCGGCCTCCTCCCTCTCATCCTTTATATATGGGGGCAAGGGGGCACCCCAAAGTACACAATTGTCCCATAGCCGTGTGCGGTGCCCCGATCTCCGTTTTCCACCTCGGTCATATTTTCGGAGAGCTTAGGCGAAGCCCTGCCGGAAACACTTCACCGTCACCGTCGCCACGCCGTTGTGCTGACGGAACTCATCTACTACCTCGACGTCTTGCTGGATCAAGAAGGCGAGGAACGTCACCGAGCTGCACGTGTGTAGAACTCGGAGGTGCCGTACGTTCGGTACTCGATCGGTGGAGCTCGAAGGATTGTTCGACTACATCAACCGCGTTGTGAGACGCTTCCGCTAACGGTCTACGAGGGTACGTAGACACACTCTCCCTCTCGTAGCGATGCATCTCCATGGATAGATCTTGCGTGAGCGTAGGAAATTTTTTGAAATTCATGCTCCGTTCCCCAACACCAGGTCCCTTGCTGCTTCATTGGCTCGGGGCCAATAAAAACCTGCTCGGAAAGCTTTAGCGACCAAAGTCCGAGAGGACGCATGGTGGCCACAAGTTCCCGAGTGGATTTCATGTAAGATTTGCAGCCCTTCCTCTAGGGAGATGCATTTTTGGGTGACTCCTGTGGTGCTTTTCTTATACAACTGGTCGCCCATAACTTCGAATGACTTGGATCGACGGACGATCCAACGGGCTTCTTCTTCATCTTCGGGTACTTCTTGTCTGAGCAAGTATGCCAAATAGGGTTGAGTCCACTCGGGAGTGATTACCAGCATTTCGTGGACCAGATCCACTATAGCTGGAACTTCAACCTCAGTCGGATCAGATGGACCGACTGCTTGCGGGGGCTCCTCTGTGAAAGGATCTTCTGCGATTGTTGGAGTACGTAGATGTTCAAGGAATATGTCTTTCGGGACCGCTCGCCGAGTAGATCCGATCTTTGCCAGGTCGTCTGCTGCCTGATTCTTTGCGCGAGGAATGTGATGCAGTTCTAGGCCTTCAAAATTCTTCTCCAGCTTTCTGACCGCGTTGCAGTATCCGGTCATTGCTGGACTCCGAATGTCCCACTCCTTCATCACTTGGTTGACGACGAGGTCCGAGTCGCCATAAACCATCAAACGACGAATGCCGAGTGATATGGCCATGCGGAGTCCGTACAGGAGGGCTTCATATTCGGCCTCATTGTTTGATGAGTCGAAATGGATTTGGAGGACATAATTCAGTCGGTCTCCTTTGGGAGAGACAAGAACCACGCCAGCACCCGAACCATTGAGCATCTTGGATCCATCGAAGAACATAGTCCAGTGTTCGGGAACACTCAGAATTGGTTGCTCCTGCTCGATCCACTCGGCCATAAAATCATCCAATGCCTGGGACTTGATCGCTTTCTTAGCCTCAAACTTGATCTCCAGCGGAAGGAGCTCGATTGCCCACTTTGCCACTCGGCCGGCGGCGTCCCTGTTATGTAGGATCTCTGACAGGGGAGCGCTGCTGACGACCGTGACCGAGTGATCTTGGAAGTAATGAACCACCTTTTTGGCAGTGAGGTAAATACCATAGACCAGCTTTTGGTAGTGCGGGTACCTTTGCTTGGAAGGGGTTAGCACTTCTGAGATCTAATATATGGGTCTTTGAACTTTGAATGCTTTTCCTGGCTCTTTGCGCTCTACCGCAAGGACTGTGCTCACCACCTGGCTGGTCGCCGCAATGTACAGGAGTAGAGGTTCCTGGCTGCCCGGAGCAGCTAACACCGGCTGGGTGGAAAGCAATGCCTTGAGTTCTGCAAATGCGGCTTGCGCTTCATTGGTCCACTCGAATTTGTCGGACTTCTTCATCAATCGGTAGAGAGGAAGTGCCTTCTCTCTGAGTCTTGAAATGAATCGGCTCAGGGCCGCAAGACATCCTGTCAACCTTTGTACGTCGTGCAAACGCTCGGGCTGCTTCATTCGGACTATGGCGCCGATTTTGTCCAGATTGGCATCAATCCCTCGTACGGAAATGAGGAAACCGAGTAACTTTCCTGCTGGCACTCCGAATGTGCACTTGGCTGGATTCAGCTTTATCCCAAAGCGCCGCAGGTTCGCGAAGGTTTCGGCGAGGTTAGTCGGGAGGTCGGAACCTTTCCTAGACTTGACTACGATATCGTCCATATAAGCCTCTACGTTCCGAGTGATTTGCTTTTGCAAGCACTTCTGGATCATGCGCTAAAAAGTGGCTCCAGCATTCTTCAAGCCAAATGGCATCGTGACGTAGCAAAAACACCCGAATGGGGTGATGAAGGCTGTTTTTATTTCATCGGGACCATACATTCGGATCTGGTGGTACCCGGAGTACGCATCCAGGAACGACAGACGTTCGCATCTGGCTGTAGAGTCTACTATCTGATCTATCCGAGGTAAAGGAAAATGATCCTTCGGGCAGGCCCAATTGAGATGTTTGAAGTCAATACACATACGGAGCGACTTGTCCTTCTTTGGTACCAAGACTACATTCGCGAGCCACTCGGAGTGGTAAATCTCGCGAATGAACTCGGCGGCGAGGAGCCGAGCTATCTCTTGACCAATCGCCTTGCGCTTCTCGACAGAGGATCGGCGCAAGTACTCCTTGACTGGCTTGGCCTTGGGATCGGTTCGAAGTCGGTGCTCAGCCAGTCCCCTGGGAACACCAGGCATGTCAGATGGCTTCCATGCGAAGATGTCCCAGTTCTCACGGAGGAACTAGATGAGCTCGGCTTCCTATTTGTCTCCGAGTGAAGTGGAGATGTTCGTCGGAGCTGCACTCGGGTCATTCGGATGGATATGAACTTGCTTAGTCTCGCCAGCTGACTGGAAAGCTGATTCTGAAGCCAGTCGCTTTGACCTGAGCATATCAGCCGTATCCACTTCTTTCTTGTACCCTTCAAGCTCGACTGCAAGCACTTGTTCATTGGCTATCTTTGTGCCCTGTTGAAGGCACTCTTCGGCGACCTTCCGATCACCAGTGATTGTAATCACACCCTTAGGTCCTGGCATCTTGAGCTTGAGATACACGTAACATGGTCTGGTCATGAAACGTGCGTAGGCGGGCCTACCCAGGATGGCGTGGTAAGCACTGCGGAAGTCAACCACCTCAAAGGTTAGCTTTTCCTTTCGAAAATTCTTCTCGCCGCCGAATACTACGTCCAGAGCGATCTGGCCGAGTGATTCTGCCGTCTTTCCAGGGACGATCCCATGGAAATGCATGTTGCTCTTGCTCAATCGGGACATCGGGATGCCCATAGCCTTGAGTGTGTCAGCATATATGATATTAAGCCCGCTGCCTCCGTCCATTAGGACCTTGCGCAGTCGGACACCACCCACAGCCGGGTCAACGACCAACGCTTGCCTCCCAGGGGTGGCAATATGGGGTGGGTGATCGGACTGATCGAAGGTGACATGCGTCTTTGTCCAGTTGAGGTACTTGGGAGCAGTCAGAACTGCCATATTAACCTCCCGATTGATAACCTTCAGCTGCCTCTTGCTCTCAACATCGGCGAAGATCACATTGAGGACTTTATCAACTTTCGGATACTCGGAAATATCCTCTTCATCCCCTACATCAACCTTCTCACTCGAGGGCTCAGCGCCCATCTCATGCTTGAGCAGGCGACATTCCCGAGTGGTATGCTTCGGAAGCACAACGTTGCCTTCTTCATCTGTTTTGGTATGAATCTGGCACGGTTGGTCAAGAATGTCCGATTTGTACTCGGACTTCTTCTTGGGAATCCATTCTTTCTTCTTCTTCTTGGGCTTCAGCTTGCCTTGCCCTTGCCCTTGGACGGCTGCGACCTCGGCTTTGCCAGAGGCGTCTGCCTTCCGCTTTTGATTTTTCCCGGCATTGCCTCCCGATTGAGGGGCGTTGCCGACTCTCGCCTTGCCGCTATGGAGGCGGTCTTCTTCCTTGCCATTGGCGTATTTGTTTGCGATCTCCATGGCCCGACTGAGGGACAGGTCCCCAGATCGATCGAACTTCAAGACTAACTCCCGATACCGAGTGCCTGCCTTGAAGGCGCACACGGCCTGATGCTCAGTGACATTCTCCACGGTGTTATGCAACGTGGTCCAGCGCTGAATGTACTCTCGGAGAGTTTCATTGTTCTTCTGAACGCAGTGCTGGAGTTCCGTCAGTCCACCCAGACGCTTGTAGGTGCCTTCGAATGTTTTAACGAACACTCGGGCCAAGTTATCCCAACAATAAATGCAGTTGGCGGGTAACTGATTTAGCCATGCCCGTGCGGACCCTTCCAACATGAGCGGAAGATGCTTCATGGCGACGAAATCATCGCCGCCGCCGATTTGGACAGTGACTCGATAATCTTCGAGCCAAGTCTCTGGCTTGGATTCGCCATTGAACTTTCCAATCCCGGTTGCTAGTCGGTAATTGGGGGGTATTTCTGCCTCTCGGATGTATCTGCTGAAACACCCAAGGCCGGTAACGCCCCAGCCGCTCGCTCGGTCTCTGTCATATCTGTTCCGATCAACCACTCGCTGAGTGATGTCAGATCGGGCATCGTAGCCCCTGTGCCGAACAGGACTCCGCTCGCGGTTTCTCCCGAGTGGGTAGCCTCCGTCATGTGGACGTTGGCCACGCGGACCGCCCCTTGGAGGGAGAGTCCGACTGAAATCACGGTCGTCGCGTCCACGTCCTCCGTACGGGCCTCTCGGATGAGGAGGAGTCCGTGGATCTTTCCTCGGTGCGAGCGGACTGTGAGCCGACTGCACAGTATCTGCCCGAGTGGATTCATTATGAATCCGATGATGAGATTGTGATACCTCGGAGTTCTGTTATAGGGCGGTCTTCAGCAAAGCCTGGATTTGCTGAATGCCCTCGCCTGCCGCCAAATTGGACAGCTGGATCGAATCTGCGATCCGAGTGGCCGCGGCCAGGTTCATCAAAGGTGTACGCATCGTCGGGATGGTGTAGGGGCGATCCTTCGTGAACGTCAACTGGCGGCGGCTACGACTGGAACTGGGAAGTTCCCTTGCCGCGCGCTCATCAAGTGAGTGCTGCAGCCACTCGAGACGCTCGCGCTCAGCCAGAGTGGCTTGGCGAGCGGCCTCCAGGGCTATCTCTTCGGGGGTGTTCCCCGCTATGGGCGTCTGGAGGACTTGGTCATTCCTGCGCCGGATTACCTTCCGCTGCTCCCGAGTGAGGGGTCGAGGAACATAGCCATCGGAGCTGGCGTTGCGGCGGTCGCCGTCCCGATCGCGGGTGTCTCCCGCCGAATGCCCCGGCGGGGCAGCGTCTCGGGCGGGGCCGGCCATCAAGACCTCCGCCACTTCGCCGCTGCTCTCTAAACCAGCAGCATCGGAGGAGTCGTCATCCGAAGACGAGAATAGGCAATGGACTGACTCGTCTGCCTCGAGTGCTGCCACTTGCTTTCCTGCGGCCTGGGCCGCAACAGCGTGCTTGATCCAGCGCTGCAGCCGAGAGCGTCTGGAGCGCCGGCGAGAAGCCGCAAGACGAGTCGGTGAAGCCGGTCGATAGGGTGAAGATGGTTGGCGGAGAAGTACTCCGAATGTCATTGCGCTAAAGTGCACTGCGCCGCGGGCGGGCAGTGCCTCTGCGTCCAGCGGTGCCTCCTACAGCCACGCCGAATCGTCGACGGCGAAGCTGAGGGACCCGAAGAGGATCTCGCCGCCGAAAGCATTCATGATGAACAAGAGAAATGGAAATTCCACCTGCGCCGGAATTCGCTAGATGCGCAGCCCCACGGTGGGCGCCAACTGTCGTGGGAATGACCCTGCCAATAGTACTAGGGGTACGAATGGAGGGGCGAAGTCTAGCTACGGCTCAGGTGTTTCACTCGGATGTGTACGAGTTCAGGCCCCACTCGGGAGTGGTAAAAGCCCTACGTCTCGAGCCCGGAGGCTGGTTTGTTTTTGCTTATGTGGGAGTATGAGAATACAAGTGTTCGCACCTTGCTACGGCATCCGGTGGTGGCTTATATAGAGTGCGCCGCCACCAGCCGAGCGTCGTAATAAATGCTAGTTAAAGCTACGTTACAGGAACTGCCGCTTTAACTAGAGCGTTACTGATAACGCACGATTGATCAACCCCAGAGGACGTCTCTTCATATTACTCAACGCTACGTCTCCTGGACTGTTGAGTTCCTGTTGACCGAGTGTGGCTGTGGCCATCCGAGTGCATCTTTAGGCGCGTCCGAGTGACTCTTTAGGTCTGACCGAGTGCACTTCAACCTCTAGAGCTTCAATGTCGACGAGGGTCCCTAGGTGGGCCAAGAAGTCAGCCTTGTGACCCTACCCATGGTAGATGACCTCATCAACCTCCGAGCCCCTCCTCGAAAAGCGGGAGGATAGATTCAATGTCAGTGTAGTTGTTGTCGCCGACCGATGATTCGCTATCAGATTGGACGATCATGGGGCCTCCTAAGATGGAACCGCCGCTCGAGTCCGGCTCCTTCTCAGACCCAGCAACGAAGCCAACGAAGATGTTGACCTTGCTAAAGGGAATCCAACAACTTGATTCGAGAGAATCGGCTTCCGGTCCCCAGCCCTCGTCGTCGACGAAGTAGAACTTTTCGCACCGGCTCTTCCTAAGCCGGCCAGTGACGAGTCGCTCCGTCCCTAGAAGAGCTCCCTCCAAGATGACAAATCCCTTGCGCGCAGGCCCCACGGTGGGCGCTAACTGTCGTGTGGATGTCACGACAAGTGTTCTCATGGGAGAACTTAGTTGCGAGGCCATCGCGGCTGGACGAAGCCTTGGATGGGGTTGGTCGGGAAAGATAGAGACGATTTACCCAGGTTCGGCCCCTCTGGTGAGGTGAAACCTACTCCTGCTCTGTGTTTGCTTATTCTATGTCAAGATCTAGATTACAAGGGTTGCTTTTGCAACCTAGCTCTCGAGGGTTTCTAACTTGAATCTGCCCCCTTGGACGACCTGGGGCTTGCCCTTATATAATGGGTCAAGTTCCCGGGGTCACAATGAATCCGGGTCGTGCCCGCTCTCCGCTCCTTATCGAAGTGGAACTCCTAAGTCGGCGTCTCCTAAGCCGACTTTCCGCGATCCCCTGAGCAGGCTTACTCACAAGTCGGCCCAAAGGCCTTGATGACTTCCTTCTAGCTTTTAGGCCAGGCGTGGGGTCTTGCCACTCATGGGCCGGCTTACGTCCAGGCCCATGGATTCTTGAGCCGGCCTGGACTGGCTGGCTTAAGCCAGGGTCAATATCCCCAACAATCATCCTCGTCGTTGCCCGCGACGGCGGCGCCTCCGCGGTCATGGGGGTCGAGCGAGTGTGGGGCGTGTGGGGAGGAGTGGGAAATGGGCGTGTGGGTGGTGCGCGTCGGGGTCGGGCAGCTTGCCATCACCACTGCTTTGCTCATGTTCCATCTCACAAGCGAGCAAGACTAGCCAGCACACAAGCATCTAGCAGCTTGTGTGCTAGCTTGGCCGGTGCGCTGCTGGCGTGCGAGATGCACCATGCTCAGCGGCAAGGGAGATGCAGCGCAGCCAGCTGCTTGCCGACGCGCCGACGCATATTTCTTCGGGCCACTAGATGAGCTCGAGCTCCTCGATGGAGACGATGACAACACTCCTCTCGCCGGATGGGCAACAACGGCGCGAATTTAACCGAGCCGGTCATAGCTATCTGCTTCAAGACACATGGTTGTCGCCACCGTGGCTACCGTCGCCCTTACGCTTAGGCATGAGGTGCGGGAGGTCCTGTGGACCATCTTCCTCAGTCAGGTGCGGCGGAGACGTCTTCACAGCGGGCACGTCACCGGAGTTGACATGCTTCCCTCCCATGCACATAAGATGTTTGTTTAAATGCCAAAGAAAGAAAGAGAGTTGGGGAAGAAGAAGGTTGATGTGGGCCCCACCTATCATGACAGTCAACTTAATGGTCAAAATAAACGAAGTTGACTTTTCCGCCATGTCAGCCCTGACAGACGAGCTCCACCTGTCATAAACGCGTTTGAATTGTCTAAACTGGCCACTATCCGAAAGTGGTAGTTTTTAGTCACAAAATTAAGAAATTGTGGTAGTTTTCGGTCACTTTTAAAAAAGTGGTAGTTCTGTGGGATGCATATATCTAAAGTAGTAGTTTTTTGTCAAAGACTCTAATAGTGGAGGATGAGTGTGAAGATGTTGTTGGGGGTCTGAAATTTGAGAACATGGGTGATCCTATCCAACTTCTAGATTAGAATCCGGCCAGGTTTGATGAGTTTGCTCAATGCATCAACAAATTCGTCATCGAGAAACTCATGAGCAGGTTAAAGCGGACAACTAAAACATATTGCGAGTTGAATTCAAGTTTGAGATGTTTTATTTGAAAAAAAAGTTGGATCGTAATATTAACTTGTGTCACATTTGAATTATTTCAATTATCAATGATTTGATATGCTATTATTTTGAGCTCGCTGACATGAATAAAGGGAAAAAAGTTTAGGAGACACGGTTGAATAATCGATTTCTGTATCACTGTCCGCGCACTAATGTGGACCAGTGTGTAAACAAATAAGTGTGGACATGAAGTTTCTGCTCCCGAGCTCAAATGAGCTCGGTGAACAGTAAAATCGAAAAAAAAAATCGAAAAATGTTCAAACAATTCTAAAAAAAATTCGTGAACAACATTGACAAAATATCTAAGTGCGTGCAAAAATTTGGCCTGAAATAACATTCCTATAAGGCCTGAAAAAAAAAACAAAATCGATACTCTGAAAATGCGCATTTTGAGAGTATCGATTTTGTTTTTTTGCCACGCCTTATAGGAATGTTATTTCAGGCTAAATTTTTGCATGCACTTAGATATTTTGTTAATGTTGTTCACAAAAAAAATTCAGAATTTTTTGAACATTTTTCGAATTTTTTCGATTTTACTGTTCACCGAGCTCATTTGAGCTCGGGAGCAGAATGGTACTTTCCAATAAGTGTTCATTTTAAAGGTCAGCCTTGAAGATGCCCTAAAATCATAGGGGTAGATGGCTAGTTTGGAGAATGTGTGGACTGTGGAGGGTAGTTGGGGTAATTCGCTCCGCGACGTTAACGGGGGGCGTGGACGGCGGAACGGACCGGACGGGGTGCGGGCGCGCATAAAGCCCGGCAAAATTCCCCGACGCGAGGCCACAAATCGCTCCCGGCCCCCTCCTTCCTCCTCTCCCCCGCCCGTGCGGTCAAACAAGAGACCCCCCACCCCCCTCTCTCCTCCACCTCCAGCGCTCGCCGTGAGAAGCCGAGAAGAGCCTGAGAAGGAGGTAGCATGGCGGACCAACTCACCGACGACCAGATCGCCGAGTTCAAGGAAGCCTTCAGCCTATTCGACAAGGACGGCGACGGTAAGTAATTTCTGTCCCTCCCTGTAGTTTTGCTGTTCCCCTCATAGGAACATGGCGTGTTTTCTTGTTCTTTTTCTTATGCTGTGATCCGTCTCAGTCTGGATGCTCTTCTCTTCCCGTTAGACCAAGAAACGCGAACATCAATTCATCATCAATGTCTACTCTCTGTCTTTGATCTAGCATAGAATTGGGACATCTTATGTGCTACACTAGATGACTAGAGGCTGAAAATTTACGCCCAGGCATCCAGTAGCCGGAATGCCAGATTAAGGATCACACATATTGCGTCACTCACTCCATGCGTCGAAAGCAAAGGCAAATCGCGGCGCGGCATGCCACCGCCCTGCCGGGAGGAAATTCCTGTGCTCCTTCTGTAGTCTGTAGTGCCGTATAGTGCACGGCTGCGGGGTCACCATCTCGCGTAGTAACTGCTGTGGAAATTATGTCATCAAATCGATGTGATTGGGTCACGTCAGATTTGACCTCGTCTCCGATCCAGATGTGGCGAAGCGCTAGATCCTGCCAGGATGTGGGGTAGTCAGGGCCGTCCAATAGTATCAGATGCTTAGGCTTGACTTATGTAGATCGATAGCTTATAGGTTGAACTTGGCCATGGCAGGGGCACCGGGTCTGCAGGTACCATCTCCCTCGTATCTGCAGATCTGTTGGAAATTCGTAGGGGTTGAAACCAGATCCAGCTGTTATATAATAATAATAATACAATTTTAGCACCAGGGAGAATCCTTTGGTGTCGTATGGGGCTGATAAAATGGTGCTAATTGATTTTGGACTTGCCCAGACTTCAATTTGGACCTTCGATGCATATGCAGTACTTGAATCAATTGTGGTAACAGCTTGGTTTGATCTCTGTATGTACTACAGTAATTCATGAATAACTTAATTTTTTTGCGACCATAGTGGTGAATAGTGTAATATACAGAGAAGTTGCAAGTTTGATCCATTGTATGGTGGTTGCTTCGTGCGTGCATGTCTGATTAGCTTTTTTGTTTGTTTATTATGCTCACTCTGAATGTGAAAATGATGAAATTGCCGTTGTGTGCTGGACAGGTTGCGTCACAACCAAGGAACTGGGAACAGTGATGCGTTCGCTGGGGCAAAACCCAACGGAGGCAGAGCTCCAGGACATGATCAACGAGGTGGACGCGGACGGCAACGGCACCATCGACTTCCCGGAGTTCCTCAACCTGATGGCTCGCAAGATGAAGGACACCGACTCGGAGGAAGAGCTCAAGGAGGCCTTCCGGGTGTTCGACAAGGACCAGAACGGCTTCATCTCGGCCGCGGAGCTCCGCCATGTCATGACCAACCTCGGCGAGAAGCTAACGGACGAGGAGGTGGATGAGATGATCCGCGAGGCCGATGTCGACGGCGACGGCCAGATCAACTACGAGGAGTTCGTCAAGGTGATGATGGCCAAGTGATCCAGCCGATGTCCGGTGGTATTACTATTATTTTTACCGGGGAGGAGGAAATTGTGCATTGCATATTAGTAGTAAAAAGGAATGCGGCTCTCGTTTCCTTGTCTTGGCTCCGAACCAGAAGAAGCGTACTAGTAGACGTAGTTGCGCAAGAACATCCATGGAATCCTCCTCCCCTGCTGCTACCCTGTCTCTCTCCCGTGTGTCATTGAAACATCTTTCTTTCTGTGTGAATCTGCAACACTTGCCCCCTTCGTGATGAATCCTGATTGCAGTTGAATCCGTTTGATTGAAGTTCCGTTATACTCGGCCAGCGGCTCGTTCAGTTGGCAGATGCTGTTGTATTACTTGCGATGGATGTGAGGAGTATGTTCTCCAGGAAACATGCGACCGGCAACGAAAAATGCTGGTTGAATGGCCTGGTCGGATGTGATGTTGACCTTCGTTGAATTGAAATCAGTGCAATGTTTGGTGGAGTTTGGCAGGGCTAACGGTTGACTGCTGAAGATGCTGCCGCCTGATGTTCCGACGCGTGTTTATCTCGGACAGCTCTATGGGCCTGTTTGGTTCCCTGCGTGTCTTTGCCAGGCTCTGACCGAATGCAACTTTGACCCGTTTGAATGACCGGCTTGCACTAAAAAATTGGGATCCAATAAGTCCCGAACGTTCGGATTTTAGCATTTCGTTCCGAACGTTTTTGATGGCAATTTCAGTTGACGCGAGGTGGCAACTTTAGTTGTTAAGACATGGCAACTTTGTCCCAGTTCAGAAAATTGCCCTGTTTGCCACTAAAGTTGCCACCTCCTGTCAACTAAACTTGCCACCTCGTGGCAACTAAAGTTGCCAGTTCGGGACGAAATGCTAAAATCCGAACGTTCGGGATTTATCATTACCGAAAAAATTTGCCCGCATGAAACTTGAAGCATCACTGGAATTGACAGAGTGAAACTGCTTGAATCCAGAGGCAGAGCCAGGATTTGCCAAAGCGTAGGGCTAAAACTAAGTTGCTACAAAAAACAGCCAAGACTAGTGTACCACATGTAACAATGCATGTCAGAAATATACTACATATTCACATTTTGTAGGAAATATAAAATCCATAATTAAAACAAGAGAAAATTCATAAATACATGTAAATAGTTTAACAAAGTGCATCATTGCACAAGCTGGTACTAAATTAATGAAGATTGATTACCCCTTGATTCCATTGTTTCTTCATTAGCATTTGTTCATCGTTTTTGAAAATAAGAACATAATATACCATTATCACCAAGTGTGTAGTAAGACGGTATGTACTATGTCCGAGTCCTCTACGTCCTGGATTCTATTTTCCTGTTGACAACAAAAGAAAATTGAATTAAGTTGTACAGTTTAACAAAATAAAATTGATTTTAGTTGTACAATTTATAACAGTACCAAAATATGATACAGAAGAACTAAGGAAAATATGTTAGATGATAGAAACTATCTGTGCAGGTCATTGTATATACTAGGAACAGATTTACTAAAAAACTATACAAGGAACAGAGAAACCGTTGGATAATAACCTGGTTTGGTAGTGGGAAGCAGAGAATTGCAGAACAAGAGGTGGTAAAGCAGATCGTTAGGGTGCGGCAGGGGCTGCTGTGCGATGAGCTCCGAGCGCCGATCGAGCCGCCTTGACGAGAGGAAGCGACGCAGCTGTGATTCAGGGTTCGTTTCAGATCGGGCGAGATTTTATTCGATTATTAGGCGAGTTGAATGTATCGCTGGGCTATTCTTTTTTATTTAGCCATTGGGATAGCAATTGCATGTGGATGGAGAGATTAGTGGGCTAAGAAAGTGCACATCCATCGTTGAAGCTTGGGGGCTGGGTTAGCAGGCCTGGGGCTGGGCCACCGTAACACTAAATTCTGAAGAAAAATATCAATAGATGTACATGCACTAGTTGGGCCATGCCTGGGGCTATAGCCCCACTTGCCCCAGGCCCAATTTCGCCCCTGCTTGAATCCAAGCTATCCAAGACGGTACAGGTGGGGGCCAAATTCACTGTTTTGACCCTTTTGACGACGTTCAGCCGGATCTGACCCCGGTCCGGATTTTATTTCGGATCTGACCCTTTTCCTACCGCCACCCGCTGTGACGGTAGGGTAGCACAGGCTACTGCTAGTGCCGGTGGCGGTAGGGTCCCGTCGGGGCAGACGGCGCCGTCTGCCCCATTGACGTGGATTAGAAACCTACCGCCACAGCGGGTGGCGGTAGGGTCCCCGGACCAATGAAATGCGCGAGGGAGGGCTGGTGGGCCCCACCAATCACCCATTCACCCCCAAATCCTCCTCTTCCCCGAGCTGAGCTCCTCCGCCCTCTCTCTCCCCCATTCTTGCCTCCACCAAATCCATCTCCATTGCTTGAGTTTTCTCCAGTGGATCGAGGCCAATTTCATCACTGAAGGTACCTTCCTCACTCTCTTCTTTTTGGTTGGTTGGAATCATCTCATTTGGGGGCATTCTCTACTTGTATGCAAACCCTAGTTTATGTCATTTTGGTTTGACATCAATGGATTTGATGGATGATAGGGTTGTTTTTATGCTTGAATATGTGTAGTATGCCTAATTATCATGTTTGTAACACCGATCTATAGTTATTGTTAGGCATTTTTCTAGGGTTAGGGTTAGTGTTAGGCATTGTCATTATTTAGTAGTTAGGGTTAAGCAATGATATTCTGTTATTATTGTTGTTGTTTGAATTTAGTGTATAGATCTTTTTTTGATCCATGAATTCGTAGTAGTTATTTGGTCCATATTATGTTGCCGGCCTATCATTGAAATTTTTTACAATGTATTTAGATGGATAGACTCGTTAATTTACATTATTTGGATAATGAGACATTTATAAAAGGCAATGCCGATGAAGCGGAAGAATCCATGGTTTTTGACTCAAGCCCAACTTATGAGGAGGTGGTTGTGAAAGTTAGGAGTGTGTTAAATTGAATTGATCCAAATGTTGATGTTAAACTCATTGGAAGGTATGATGTTGGAGTGGGGGTGAAGTCTCGATTGAAGAGTATGCCTATCACCTCGGAATTGCATTGGAACGTGTACAAGGATAAAGTAGTTCAATCGCAAGACAAGTCCCTTGAATTATTTGCCACCAAGGTTGAGCCTCCTTTGCTACAAATTGACTTGAACCGACATGCCTCCTCCCCAATACATGATGCAAGGGTGGAGGTGTAGGTCACCAATTCTTCTAGTCAACCACCAAATGAAGCGGAGATGAATGATAGAGCCATGGTAATTCATGAGGAAGAGGTTCATGCTGATGCTGACGCTGCTCATGTTGAGCCTGTCAATGCTCATGTTCATGATGATGCCATTGCCCATGTTGATGTCTATGAGGAAGCCGAAGAGATTCATTATAATCCCATTGGTAACTTGGATGTGATTCTGCACCAGCAAGACATGGATCGTAACCTCCCCTATAGCCGTATGTATGGGTATGACTCGGATGACGAGGGTACGGCGGAGGAATTGGACGAGGATGGATTCACTGCACAAGAAAATAAATTTTTCAGAAGGTTACGGGGAAGGAAAGAGGTGCCCCATTGTTTCGTGATTTTAGTCTTGCCGACAAGGCTGTTGTTGATGGTGGCATGAGATTGGGGTTGCTTGAACCAACACCGTGCCCGAAGGTCGGTGACCCTAAACCCAAGGATGAGGACGAGAATGCTTATTTGAAGAAAGGCGTCAAGTTCGGTTGCTTGGAAGAGTTCAAGATATGGTTGAGTGACTTTGCCATTAGGAACCATAGGCCGTTTGTTGTTGGTCATTCCAACCAAAATATGCGGTACACCATCAAATGTGACAAAGAAGGTTGCCCTTAGAAGGTTCGTGGAAGAAAAATTCAAGAAACCGGGCAATGGGTGTTGAAGAGCTGTGGGCACTCACACATGCATACCGCCCGACAAAGTCGACCGAAGCAAGGGACACCGTCAACTCACGTCTGAGTTTTTAGGATACAAATTGTTGAATGCGATATCCCACGATCCAACTGTGAAGGTGAAGTTGCTCATGAGTACGGTTGACGAACGATTCGGATACCCGGTCAACTATGGGAAGGTATGGAAGGCGAAGGCAAATGCAATCAGGATGTTGCATGATGATTATGAGTCCGCATACAATATTCTCCCGAGGATGTTGGGAGCAATCGCACATAGGAACCCTGTCATGTGGCATGCGGTGGAGGAAATTGACGAAGTGTTTCATCGTGCGTTCTGGAGTTTTGGGCAATGCATCGAGGCATTCAAGCATTGTCGTCTGGTGTTGTCTATCGATGGCACATTCTTGACTGGTAAATACAAGGGCACTCTAATGGTTGCAATGGCTCACTCGTCCAATGACAACGTGTTGCCGGTTACATTTGCTTTAGTTCCTTCCGAGCATGACGACAACTGGGAGTGATTCATGGGGCATGTGAGAACCAAGGTGATTGGGAATAGGGAGGTATGCATCATATCGGACCGGCACCACGGGATTCTCAAGGCAATAGACGTGTTTATTCCCGGACTCCCAAAGCTTCACCACCGATGGTGCATGAGGCATTTCGTGGTAAACTTTTACCGGGCATGCAAGAGCAAAGTGTTTTGCAAAGACCTTACCCATGTGTGCACGACATTCACCTTGGTTGCATTCAAAAGCCGCTATGATAAACTCTTGAAGGCATTGGAAAAGAACAAAAAGGGAAAAACATGCTTGAACAGGAATTATGAGGAAAAACACAAGTGGTCACGTGCTTACAATGACGGAGGTTGGAGATACGGCGACATGACCAGCAACATGGTGGAATGCTTCAACAATGTGCTTAAGGGTGTTCGTTCTTTGCCCGTGACTGCAATATTGAAATATACCTTCTTCAAGTTGAACGAGTATTTCCTTAAGCATTCCGTATCAACCGCCGATTGGATAGGGGACAAAATGGAGTATCCAGATAAGGTTCACGATTGGCTGAAATTTCAAGCAGGCAAGTCTTCGCATCAACAAATCATCAGATTTAACGACAAAGAAATGATCTGCCAAGTCGACGAGCCAGGTGGCACAACACGAGATGCTGTCCCCTATGGCGGTGTTGCTTATGAGGTGCACCTCAAGAACTGGTGGTGTCAATGTGAGAGGCCTCACAGGTACCACTGGTCGTGCTCGCATTTGATGACGACTGCGAGGGCAAGGAACTTACCCGTTTCAGATGGGAGGACCGTACGGTTGCATGAATTCACGTTGGAAGCCACGAGGTTGACATGGCACCTTGGTTCCATCCTTTCCTTGACCAGTCACAGTGGCCTGAGTACGATGGCCCACATATCGTGCGTGATCGTGTACTCATGGTACCTACAAAAGGAAAAAGAAGAAAGAAGAGGTTTAGGAGTGACATGGATGATCTAGCTGGATATACCGGCATGAAACAATTTGTCAGCGGTCATTTCATGGAGCCTCCCGACACCAACAACTATGGTCAATGTGACAACCCAGGACACAATAATAGGACATGCAATAGCACCACAAGAACGACCGATGCCAACACTAGCACGAGACAGACGGGTGGCCGTAGAGGCGATTCTGTTGGTCAACGCGGAGGTAGGACTAGTGGCCATGGAGGACGGACTAGTGTTAGAGGTAGTGCACGAGGAGTCACTAGGGGCGGCCGTGGAGGTCTTCCTAGCGTTATAGTTGCCGGCGATAGTGGTCATGGTTCCGGTGGTAGTAAGAGACGCATGGTTGATAGAGGGTGGCCCATTGACGTGTTACTCAACCGAGACGATTGATACAATATAAATGGTAAATTCGATTTTTTATGTTCTAAAATCTTGCACTTGTTGTCATACCAATTGTCTTTACATAGTAATATATTGATATATGTCACTAACAGTTGTGGTGTTTGTAGGCATGGCTTCATCCGGTTCCATCCTGAGGCCGCCGTGCGCTGACCGAGAGGACATGCCGAACAAGTGAAAGGAGGCAACCTTGGACAAGACGAAGGACAAAGATTTGAAAACACCATCATGCTGGTGTGGAGACGTTTGCAAGGTGAAGGTGTCCACTGACCAGAAGAAGTCATGGACGGAAGGGAGGAGATTTTTTGTGTGTCCGAACTAACCACATGACCGTAGACGTCCGACTAACGCCTATGACCTCCCTCCGGTATGTTAAATACGTAAGTTTCAATCATCGACGTTTTATTCGTATTACTAACAAACAAACATGTCTTGTATGCAGTCACCCCCTCCTCTTTGCAAGTATTTCACGTGGATAGATCATGAAGTGCCAGAAGATGTTCTAAAGGACCAATATCAAGACTGTCTTTGGAGGCAGCGGCTGTTTGAAGAATCTTTGCAACGTGCCGAGCACGAGGATCGTCGTGAGAAGGAGAAGAAGGAGCGAAAGAAGCGCGAGACGGAGAGGGCACGCAGAGAGAAGGAGGCTCATGACGAGGAGAGGGAACGAAATATTGCAAGGGTTCGCGAAGCTTACGAGGAGGATATGGCACGTTACAACAAGGGAAAGGGGCCCATGTTTCCTTAGGGAACTTGCGATGAATCTATCTGATACTATTCGTTAAACTTTGATACTATTCGATGCTAGATTGTGTGTCGAACTATGTTATGATTTTGTTGTACTATGAGAGACCATTGTTGAACACTTTTGCCCTTTTATGATCATGTTGAACTATATATATCAGTTGTCTTTACATACTTAATATCCGTATCACTTAAGATTATAGAGGGACCACACTATATCAGTTGTCTTTACATAGTAAATATGTGTGTGGAGGCCTACCGCCATATCCTTAATGCCTTTGGATATCTTATTGATACAAAGGCTGGGTGTAATTGGTATCTTCGCGATATTAATATATGTCCTTTCTCGAAAAAATGGCCGATATTAATATGTTTTTCATCCTCATGACCATGGGAAAGGTCATAGCGAACATCGGGAGCTTGATGTCGGACTTGGCGCAAGGCAACGATGCGGTGCAGTCCATCCTCGGTCCGAAGGAAAATGTAAGTGCATCTAGTGCCCCTTAGTGATTTTGGTGTATTGAAGACCTATAGGTTAAGGGACTAATATGTGTGTGAGTGTACACAGGCTCTATAAGTTGCTGAGGAGTTTGGTATATACGAAGAATGTCGACCCCTAAAAATGAATGTCTTCAGCTGAAGACTTTGATATTCCTTGAAGACTTTGAAGAATGAAGAAATTGGTGTGACCTTGAAGATATTGATACGAGGACTATGAAGCGTGAAGACTTTTGTTTTCGTAGTTTCATTTTCTTTCTTTGAGTCATAGGAAACACCGTACTGTTAAAGGGGGACGAGGTAATACTAAGGAAGAATTTCCAAGTGGTGCTCATCTCAAAGCCTACACATAGCCAAAACCTTTGAGTGAAACCTTTGGAAATCTCTTGCAGTTCAGTCAATTTCTCCAGTGACAAAGACGAAGTTCTTCTCTTCTCTGAGGAATTTGTTCTGACTGAGGAGTTAGGATTTCACCAGTGCAAATTGCCTACCGTGAGGAATATGATAGCCCTGAGGAATTTGAGAGTTCAAATCTCCGACCGTTGTTGTGCCTTGCGCCAGCTGTCCAAATATCTTATCCACATAACGGTCATATCATTATGGGCATTTATGTCATATCATGTCGGGTTGCACCCTGGCTATAAATAGCCACCCCCATGACCAATAGTTGGTTGGCTGCTCCGAGAGAGATTGACACTTGTCATTTGAGAGCAACCCATCCTCTGAGGACATTGAGAGAAAATCATCAGTGAGGAAAAACCCAAAACCCAAACCACCAAAACCGAAAGTGATTGAGCATCACTGAAGAGATTGTTCCTGTGTGCAGCCAACACTTTTTACCTTTAAAGACTATGCACCTTCTAGACGGTTAGGCGTCATGGTCCAGAGCATCCAGCAGTCAATTGTGGATCGCCGGGTGACCGAGTTTGTGAGGGTTTGGAAGTCTACCCTGAAGACTTACCACGAGTGTCGGGGGAGGTCTGTGTGACCTTAGCTCAAGGAGAATACGGTAAGGACTGTGTGTCCTGGGACTGTGTGTCCTTTTGTTTAAATACCAAGTGATACGTCTCCAACGTATCGATAATTTATGAAGTATTCATGTCATATTTGCTTACTATGGTTTTATGATTTATTGTGACTAACCTATTAATAGTTGCAAAATTGCACAAGTTCTTGTTTCACACTTTGATGTGTAGGAATTAATTGGAAATTAGCGAAATAACGCAAAAGGAGCCTTGTTGGAGGACTCTGACTTTCCTGAAATCTGTCCACAAACAGTTTTTAGAGATCGTCAGTTTGACCCCCGAAGACGGCGTCAAATAGAAAAAGCTAAAACTAGGAAAGTGTGGGGAATTTTATGACATTGATTCTGGACTCCAAATTCATCCAAAACGGAGTTCAGATGCGATCTGTAGACCCGTTTTATTGGAGGAAAATATCTGATTACGGGATTACGAGAATTGATGACGTGATTGAGTCAACTCTTATCATATCTGATTTATTCGGCCAAGCCACGACTTTGAGGACTCATGAGGGCTGTGAGGAGTCCCTAGAAAGGTTCTAGAGGTGCCCAAGAGCCATTGGATCAAGGGTCCATCCATCTGAGGGCCATAGAGCACCACAGAGGCACATATAAGGAGAGAAAAACCCTAATTTCAGGAGTGCCACCAAGAGCCACGAATTTGCCTCTCCCTTGGCAGCCGCCAAGAAGGGGAGAGGCTCCTCCATTGCAGCACCAAGACCACGGAAGAAAGGGGGGAAAGGGGCCGCCACCCGTCGCCACCGCCGCCGCCCGTCACCTGCACCGTGGCCGCCATCGCCTCCATCTCTTTGGGGCTGCACCTCTCCATCAACAACTCTCTCTTTCTCACCATGGTAATGCGTGAGTAATCCACCTTGGGGCTGAGGGTTTGTACCGGTAGCTATGTGTTTAATCTCTCTCTCGTGTTCTTGAGATGGCACGATCTTGATGTATCACGGGCCTTGTTAATATAGTTGGATCATATGGTGTTTTCCCCTCTCTATCTTATTGTGATGAATTGAGTTTTCCCTTTGAGATTTTGTTATTATCGGATTGAATACTTTTATGGATTTGAGAGCACTTGATGTATGTCTTGCATGCGGATACCCGTAGTGACATTGGGGTATTCAAGTGATTCACTTGATATATGTTATGGCGTCAACTTGCGAATTCCGGTGACCTTGGGGATCTACGCATAGGGGTTGATTGCACGTTTTCATGCCTTGTTCTCCGATAGAAATCTTGGGGCACTCTTTGAGATTCTTTGTGTTGGATTGAGTATTATGAATCTGAAATTGTTTGATGCATATCGTATAACTAACTCATGGATACTTGTAGTGACATTGGAGTATCTAGGTGATATTAGAGTTGGTTGATGCGTATCATATGGTGTTATTCTAGTACGAACTCTTAGATAGATCGATCGGAAAGGATAACTTGGTGTTATTTTAGTACGAACTCTTGGATAGATCGATCGGAAAGGATAACTTTAAGGTGGTTTCGTATGCTACAAACAATTTATTATTATGTTCTCCGCTAGATAAGAACTTTGGAGTGATTCTTCATTGCACATTGAGGGATGGTTATGTGATCCAATTATATTAGCATTGTTGAGAGATTGCACTAGCGAAAGTACGGACCCTAGGCCTTGTTTTCAAACATTGCAATACCGTTTGTGCTCACTTTTGTTACTTGCTACCTTGCTTTTTTTTATATTTTCAGATTACAAAAACCTATATCTACCATCCATATTGCACTTGTATCACCATCTCTTCGCCGAACTAGTGCACCTATACAATTTGCCATTGTATTGGTTGTGTTGGGGACACAAGATATTTCTTGTATTTGATTGCAGGGTTGTTTGAGAGAGACCATCTTCATCCTACACCTCCCACAGATTGATAAACCTTAGGTCGTCCACTTGATGGAAAATTGCTACTGTCCTACAAAACTCTGCTCTTGGAGACCCAACAAAGTCTACATGAATAAAGTTGCGTAGTATACATCATGCTCTTTTCTGGCGCCGTTGCCGGGGAGGTGAGTGCTTGAAGGTATATCTTTAGATCTTGCAATCAAATCTTTTAGTTTCTTGTTTTTCACTAGTTTGGTTTTATAAAAGAAAACTACAAAAAATGGAGTTTGGGTTGCATCATTTGTTTCGTCTTTATAATGTATTTCGTGAAAACAAGGATTCAGAAAATTGTGCTCAATTGGTATAGGAAGAAATTATGAAAATACTTAATGAGAATTCCTTGAATGATGAGCATGATAGCAATATTGCTAGTATGAATTCTCTGAATATCCATGATGCTAATGATATGCAAAGCCACAAGCTTGGGGATGCTATGTTTGATGAAAATGATATTTTTAGTCCCCTATGTTTTGATGAGCAAATTTATTATGATGATGGCATGCCTCCTATCTATGATGATTATGATGATGACATGTATGCTATAAAGAGTGATAGTAACCATGAAACTTGTCATCATGATTTTAAAATTGAATGTGGTTATGTCAATCAAGTGTCTCATGATAGATATTTTGTTGAATTTGCTCCCACTACCATGGATGAAAAGGAATTTGCCTATGGGGAGAGTAATAAATTTTCTATGTTTGTAGATCATGAAAAGAATGCTTTATGTGATAGTTATATTGTTAAATTTCTTCGTGATGCTACTGAAATTTATTATGAGGGAGGAACATATGCTTGTAGGAATTGCAATAATATCAAGTTTCCTCTCCATCTATTCAAAGTTGCAAAGTTCTGCTGGTTTTGCCTTCCTATGCTAGTTGATTCTTGCTCCCATAAATTGTTTGTTCACAAAATCCCTATGCATAGGAAGAGGGTAAGACTTAAATGTGATTGTCATGTGATTCATGATGCTCTCTTACATGTTTCAATTATTACTCCTATGTGAGCATCATTGAAATCATCATGCCTAGCTAAAAGGCATTAAAGAAAAGCGCTTGTTGGGAGACAACCCAACACTTTTACTTTCTGTTTTTGTGTGTTCACATGATTAAGCTACTGTAGTAATCATGTTTTGTGTCTTTTATTTCAATAAAGTGCCAAGTAAAGCCTTTGGGATGACTCACAAGATGAGTAGAATTGATGCTGAACCAAAACAGAAACTTTTGACTCCAGTACAGGAATTTTCATTTTTTTACTGGAGAGTGATAATGATCTGAAATTTTTACACAATATTTATATACAAATTCTTCAGGTTATCCTAATTTTTCAGAATTTTCAAAGACAGGGAAGTATGGCTATACTACAGATCTTCACAGACTGTTCTGTTTTTGACAGATTCTGTTTTGCATGCATAGTTTGCTTGTTTTAGTGTTCCCATATCTTATATTCAGTGATATAAATTATGGGAATGATAGAATATATTAGGTATTATGTGAGAACAATATGAATCTTGTCTTGACAGTACCTAACTGAATTCTCTTTATATATTATACTAACCCATCTCACGAAGTTCTGTTAAGTTTTGTGTGATTGAAGTTTTTCAAGTTTTGGGTGAGATACCCATATGAGGAGAATAAGGAGTGACAAGAACCTAAGCTTGGGGATGCCCAAGGCACCCCAAGGTGATATCCAAGGAAGATTCAACCGTCTAAGCTTGGGGATGCCCCGGAAGGCATCCCCTCTTTCGTCTTCAACACTATCGGTATATCTTACTTAGAGCTATATTTTTATTCGTCACGTAATATGAGTTTTTTTTGGAGCGTCATTTTATTTTGTTGTTCTCTGTTATGTATTATTTATAATATTGTTTTTCAATCAAAATTTCCAAGAATTGCCTTAGGATGCTTGCATTGCATGTTTGATGTGTGATGTGTAAAAACAGAAACTTTCTCTGTAGTGTTTGAATTTTCATATCTTACTGGAACGTGGAAAGTTTCTGAAATTTTTACACAGTGTTTTCATATAAATTCTTTATCACATACTAAATTTTCATATTTTTTTGAGTTACAGAAGTACACTGGTTTAATAGATTGCTACAGACTGTTCTGTTTGGACAGATTGCTGTCATAGTTTTGTTATCTACTTATCCTATAGTTTCCATAGCCTATATTGGAAGATATAAATTGTGAAAATGATAGTATACAGTAGATAATGTTTGGAAATTATTATGCAACTTGTCTTGGTAGTACATGAAGTGTTGATTTGTTCTTATGTGTACTAACCTGTCTCACGAGTTCTTTTTGAGTTTTGTGTGGATGAAGTTTTTGAGACTTAGGTGAAACCGGGATATGAGAGGATTGAACGAGATACAAAAGCTCAAACTTGGGGATTCCCAAGGCACCCCAAGTGAATATTTCAAGAAGTCTCAAGCATCTAAACTTGGGGATGCTACGCATCCCACCTCTCTTCATCAAACAAATATCGGTTAGCCTATGTTGAGCCTAAATTTTTATTTGTCCACATGATATGTGATATTCTTAGAATGAATTTTTATTTAGTTTGATGTTTGAATAAAATACTCAGATCTGAAAATATTTATTGGGAGAGAGAGAGTCCTCACATAGCTACTTAATTGTTTGACTACTCATTGATCTTCACTTATATCTTTTGGAGTAGCTTGTCATTTACTCTTGTGCTTCACTTATATCCTATGAGTAAATTGTTGAAGGAATTGAACACCATGAGGTTGAAATTATATGTTCATATCATGCCTAGTAGTAGCTTCACATTGGGTTTAGAAAGTAAAATCTATTGAAGTTTTACAATCACAATATTGGTCATACAAGCAATTCGTGAATAATTAGTATAAGGAAGAGAACTTTCACATACAAATTTATTATCTTCGACATCTTCTATGATTGTGAATACCCATTAATTATTTTCAAGCTTGAGCAAATTAGTTGAAGTTGGACAAGGAAGACAACGTAATGAGTTATGATTGTGTATATTTGCATAGAAGTTATATTGTTGTGGATCCTCCAACATGTGGTGCTTGTTTAGAACCTTTTGCTAGCCAACACTTCGTACTAAGTAGAGATACTACTTGTGCATCCAAATCCTTGAGCCAAGTTTCTTCAATAAGAGTCCACCATACCTACCTATATATGGTATTTCACTGCCATTCCAAGTAAATTTGCATGTGCCACCTCTAAACATTCAAATAAACATCTGTTTTGTGTGCCTGGACCGCTCATGGAGCGACGGGGGGTGGTCAGTATCTTTCATGTTAAGCGTGTTATTCTCATGATGAGTGTTTATTCACTCGTCCTTGCACGAGAGGGGCGGTAATAGGGATTCCCAGTCCCGAAATAAAAAAAATGCATATAATTAAACAAAACTCCCCCAGGAATGTTTATGGTATGGACGGTACCCGTGGATTCGGCTAGCCGTGGAGTGTGTTTGTTGGTGTAGGGGGAGTAAACCTTTACTTTTACCGCTTGGGAACTGCCGCTAATGTGTTTAACATGGAAGATATTGATAACTCTTGGTCGTAACGTTGACAGGAAGGGTGCACCTCCAAAAATTATATTTATCTCTGATTTAAGCTTGGAGCTCTGACACCTCTGCAAATCCCTGCTTCCCTCTGCGAAGGTCCTATCTTTTACCTTTCAGTATTTACTTTTATGCAAGCGTCAATAGTATGCATTCTCATTTCAACCTCAATTATTCTCTAGTTGGCAAGCATCATGTGGTGGGGAAAGATCTAGGCACATATGGCCAGTCAAATATATTTGATCATGACTTATTATTGTTGACAATTATCTCTATGATAAATGAGTTGGGAGGCGAAACATTAAGCCCCTATCTTTCTCAGTGTTCGATGGATTACATTTGTTCTAAAAATATGCTTTGAGTACTAGCAATCATAGAAGACTATATGATGATTGAGTATGTGGGGCTCTTACTTAGACTTTGTTGAGAATAAGTTGAATTGGAATTGTTTGGTGCCTAAGAACATAGGTTGCTAAGTTTCAAGAGAATTCATTGTTTGAACCATAACATATGAATTGGTTGCTACTCTATCATGATGATTTTTATGATAAAAAGTTGCTGGTTATGATGCTAAAAAATTGACTGAAATTATCAATGATCAAACTTATATATTATTCTAGCATTCACACTTCATAAATTAGTTCTTTTATCATTTACCTACTCGAGGACGAGTAGGAATTAAGCTTGGGGATGCTGATACGTCTCCAACGTATCGATAATTTATAAAGTATTCATGCCAGATTGCCTATGTTTTTACTATGGTTTTATGATTTATTGTGACTAACCTATTAATAATTGTAAAATTGCACAAGTTCTTGTTTCACACTTTGATGTGTAGGAATTAATTGGAAATTGGCGAAAAAACGCAAAAGGAGCCTTGTTGGAGGAGGACTCAGACTTTCCTGAAATCTGTCCACAAACAGTTTTTAGAGATCGTCAATTTGACCCCCGAAGACGGCGTCAAATAGAAAAAGCTACAACTAGGAAAGTGTGGGGAATTTTATGTCATTGATTCGGGACTCCAAATTCGTCCAAAACGGAGTTCAGATGCGATTTGTAGACCCGTTTTACTAGAGGAAAATATCTGATTACGGGATTACGAGAATTGATGACAAGATTGAGTCAACTCTTATCATATCTGATGTATTCGGCCAAGCCACGACTTTGAGGACTCATAAGGGCTGTGAGGAGTCCCTAGGAAAGTTATAGAGGTGCCCAAGAGCCATTGGATCAAGGGTCCATCCATTGGAGGGCCATAGAGCACCACAGAGGCACATATAAGGAGAGAAAAACCCTAATTTTAGGAGTGCCACCAAGAGCCACGAATTTGCCTTTCCCTTGGCATCCGCCAAGAAGGGGAGAGGCTCCTCCATTGCAGCACAAAGACCAAGGAAGAAAGGGGGGCAAGGGGTCGCCGCCCGTCGCCGGCGCCGTGGCCGCCATCGCCTCCATCTCTTTGGGGCTACACCTCTCCATCAACAACTCTCTCTTTCTCACCATGGTAATGCGTGAGTAATCCACCTTGGGGCTGAGGGTTTGTACCGGTAGCTATGTGTTTAATCTGTAGACCCGTTTTACTGGAGGAAAATATCTGATTACGGGATTACGAGAAATGATGACGTGATTGAGTCAACTCTTATCATATCTCATGTATTCGGCCAAGCCACGACTTTGAGGACTCATGAGGGCTGTGAGGAGTCCCTAGGAAGGTTCTAGAGGTGCCTAAGAGCCATTGGATCAAGGTTCCATCCATCGGAGGGCCATAGAGCACCACAGAGGCACATATAAGGAGAGAAAAACCCTAATTTCAGGAGTGCCACCAAGAGCCACGAATTTGCCTCTCCCTTGGCAGCCGCCAAGAAGGGGAGAGGCTCCTCCATTGCAGCACCAAGACCACGGAAGAAAGGGGGGAAAGGGGCCGCCGCCCGTCGCCACCGCCGCCGCCCGTCACCTGCACCGTGGCCGCCATCGCCTCCATCTCTTTGGGGCTGCACCTCTCCATCAAAAACTCTCTCTTTCTCACCATGGTAATGCGTGAGTAATCCACCTTGGGGCTGAGGGTTTGTACCGGTAGCTATGTGTTTAATCTCTCTCTCGTGTTCTTGAGATGGCACGATCTTGATGTATCACGGGCCTTGTTAATATAGTTGGATCATATGGTGTTTTCCCCTCTCTATCTTGTTGTGATGAATTGAGTTTTCCCTTTGAGATTTTGTTATTATCGGATTGAATACTTTTATGGATTTGAGAGCACTTGATGTATGTCTTGCATGCGGATACCCGTAGTGACATTGGGGTATTCAAGTGATTCACTTGATATATGTTATGGCGTCAACTTGCGAATTCCGGTGACCTTGGCGATCTACGCATAGGGGTTGATTGCACGTTTTCATGCCTTGTTCTCCGATAGAAATCTTGGGGCACTCTTTGAGATTCTTTGTGTTGGATTGAGTATTATGAATCTGAAATTGTTTGATGCATATCGTATAAGTAACTCAACGATACTTGTAGTGACATTGGAGTATCTAGGTGATATTAGAGTTGGTTGATGCGTATCATATGGTGTTATTCTAGTACGAACTCTTAGATAGATCGATCGGAAAGGATAACTTGGTGTTATTTTAGTACGAACTCTTCGATAGATCGATCGGAAAGGATAACTTTAAGGTGGTTTCGTACGCTACAAACAATTTCTTCTTATGTTCTTCGCTAGATAAGAACTTTGGAGTGATTCTTCGTTGCACATTGAGGGATGGTTATGTGATCCAATTATATTAGCATTGTTGAGAGATTGCACTAGCGAAAGTACGGACCCTAGGCCTTGTTTTCAAACATTGCAAAACCGTTTGTGCTCACTTTTGTTACTTGCTACCTTTCTGTTTTTATACTTTCAGATTACAAAAACCTATATCTACCATCCATATTCCACTTGTATCACCATCTCTTCGCCGAACTAGTGCACCTATACAATTTACCATTGTATTGGGTGTGTTGGGGACACAAGATATTTCTTGTATTTGATTGCATGGTTGTTTGAGAGAGACCATCTTCATCCTACACCTCCCATGTAGGAGATATTCCCTAGAGGCAGTAATAACAGTTATTTTGTATCTCCGAGTTTGTAATGAATGTTTATGATCCATGCTATAACTGCAATGATTCTCGAGTCTACAATAACCACGAGGCTTGGAGGGAAACTCATGTGCACGTGTGGTATAATAAACGTTAAATTGTATTCCTAGTCTTGCCTCTAAGACTGGCTCAAGTATTGCAGGATGATCCTGTTTTCCTGATCATGGGCATGGCTATGCCGGCAATTTTGAGGGCACAATGTTAGTAGAACACTTGTGTTGAATCGACCCAAATTGATGTTATGCTATGAGATACATTCGTCATAAGTTAATGGTTAATAACACAGAGATAGTTAATGTTTGCATAATTCCTTAGACCATGAGAGTATCGAGTTCCTTTGTGCTTGCTTCGTGAACTTTGGGGTTTGTTAAACGTCATCCGTTACTGGGTGGCTATTACGGCGGCTTATGGGTTTACGGAAAAGTACGGCAAGTAACTTGATAGCTCAAGATTGGGATTTGCTCCTCCAACGATGGAGAGATATTCTCGGGCCCTCTCGGTGTTTCGGTATCCATCATCGTATGGCCAGACACATTGTGATTTGATCACTGGGATGCCAGAACACGGAAACGAGTAAAGAGAACAAAACCGGTAACGAGGTAACTTGCATAGTGGACAAGTTGTTGATCCACGGGGATGCATAAATCTCACCTCGGGTTTTGTAATATATCGTGAAGCAACAGGAATTGCACACGGCAACTGGAGGTTCACTCGAATATTCATTCGTGTGGGTATAGGGGTCAATATGGGTGTCCACGGCTCCGATGTTGATCATTGATCGGAAAGTGTTCCGGGTCATGTCTATATTTCACCGAACCTATAGGGTCACACGCTTAAGGGTCATCTATCTGCTGAATACTAGACGGGGAGTCTGAGAGAAAATCACCGAAAAAGTTTCGGACGAAACGGAAACGTTCCGGAGAGAACACCGGAATAGTTCCGGTGAAACTGAAAAGTTGTTTCAGGGTATTCCATTAAGTCAAATTGGTTCTGGCACATGCCTGGAAATTCTTGGAGGATGCCAGAAGTGTTCTGGAAACTTCTGGGAATTTTCTGGGACAAAAACCGGAAATGTTCCGGAGCAGCCGGAACTGTTTTGGTTGCTTTTCGCTGAAGAAACATTGTTCCGAAATTGTTTCGGAATGCGTTCAAAATTGTTTTGGTGGGTGCTAGAATTATTCTAGGCACACAGAAAAAATTTGGGTTTTAACGGACGCAGAAAAATGTGTTCGTGAATAGTGAAAAGCACTTTTTGGGCTGATTTGCAAATGGGGTTTTTCTTCTAGAAGAAAACCACTTTTGGTGTGTGAAAGGGAGGTGGAGCTCCCCAAGGGGGCTGCAAATTTTGTCCATGGCATGGGGGGGCCCTCCTTGAGGTGTCCTTCCACCTCATGGTGGATATCTTCTACACACCCTTATGTGGCATGTGGTGGAAAGATCCTAGGAAGGTCCTTTTGGTCTTTCCTCTACCCCTTGCTCCTCCTATAAATAGAGGTGGAGATTGCTCTCCAAAATCAGATCATCCTTCTCTCATACACATGCCATTTGACTTGTCTGGCTTCTCTCTCCCTCCTAGCGAAATAGTTTCGTAGAGCCGAAAGGCTGCCTAGGTTCCGGCAGGAACTAGCTCTGGACGGCGAAGCCCTGCCGGATAGCTGACACCGTATGTGTGCAACCCCGTAGAGAGATTGTAGTTTCGATCTTTTGCCCGAAGGGCTGTTCGAGTTACCGTTCGAGTTTTCGGCGTCCTCCCGAAGGGCTGTCCGGGTTACTGTTCGGGTTCCGAGGGTCCTCCCGAAGGGCTGTCCGCGACATCGTCCGGGGGACTGTCCGACCGCCTCCCGAAGGGCTTTCCGGAGTGGGAGTACATCCTTGCGGTTGGGAGGCTGTAAATCCTAGCTGCAGGGATCTGCACCGACGATCTACACCGACTCTTCTTCCGCTGCGTTTCGAGTCGGTACGGATCAGATCAAACCTTGTATGCAGTCTCCATAGTGATCCTGGGCGTACTCGCTATACCGAATTTTTTTGTTTTCTGTCGCGTTCCCCAACAGTGGCATCAAGAGCCAGGCTATGCGTAGATGCATGTTATGATCTAGAGTACATAAGATGTATGGGTATTGCATAGTATAATTTTGTAGTAGATGAGATCTATTACTGAAAATTATTTGTGCGGGTAGCAGATGAAATCTGTTACCCGATGTTCCTGTTGCTTCCCGTGAATTTGCGTAGTCCTGATCTTGACGGCATGGTGGAATCTCACAAAGTTCTGGCAATCCGCGATCCTTTCATGCTGCTCCTGAGTATGCTGATTGAGAGATCAACGAAGTGCTAGCAGTTCTTTGGGTTCCACCATAGTTAAAGAAAGATGGATGTTTCGCAAACGAAAGGGCAATGCAGATATGATCTGCACGGGGGTCACGCGTATGACGAAGTTTAGTATGGGGCTCGAGATTTTACTGTCTCGTGTTTCATACACCCTGGAAAGTTAATCTAGCAACTTGAATTATCATACTTGATGATGAGCGTTGGTAGCTGCGGTTTGAGTCAAAACCTTAGAAGCCACGTAAAATAAAACTTTGTATAAACCGATTAGAGGCGTCTAACTTGGTTTTGCAGGATGGTTTGCATGTGATGTGGTATAGCAAGTCTCATATTAATTTGATTATGTATGAGATGACTATATAATGTAATTAACATGACCTACGTGTCATGATTCGGCATGATGGCTGGAGCCATATGATTGCACTTTAATGACCTGCGTGTCAACCTTATGTAATGCACTTATTTTATTAGCTATAGAGATAGCAATATTATCTGGTGCATCGACAAGGTGGTGGCAATCCTCGCGAAGGTGAACACCGACGCGAATGCCGAAGACGAAGAAATACTTGACTTCTCCGTCAGAAGGGGCTATACCATATCATGCTATTATGAATTGCCTGAGATGTTTATCCCTCTTGATGCACCCTTCTTGATTGCGTGGTAGTCGCTTTTTATTAGGGTGATCTCTCACAAAAATATCAAGTAGTTAGTGTTCTCCCAAGTGTAGCACCGTCACGGCACCTATCTCTTCGGGGCATCACATGATCTCCATGGGTGCGAACGATTAGAGAAGTGTGAGGCGGGTGAGTTGAGACCTCGCAGCAAGATCACTTGGTTGTCTTGACGTTCAGGCAGGACAGTCCTGAGCTCGGAACACACGCATCGAAAGATGAACAAGAATCGCATGGAGATGTGATCGGCAAGTTTGCCTACCGATTGAAGTTCACGCCATTTGAGTTCATCTCGATCCGTGACGAGGAATGGAAATGCGGGTCTTGAATCACTCATAATCAATTTTGAGAGATATTGATTTGAGTGGGAGCGCACCTTAGAATAAAATCTGTTTATTCACTAGTGCAAATATCATTATGAACAAAGTCTAAGTGAACTTGTGTTTTCCGTTGTAGATCAAATGGCTCGCAATAGCGCGTTCAACTTAGGCCGGATGTTAGAGAAAGAGAAGTTAGCTGCGAATGGAAACAACTATGCGGACTGGGTCCGTACCCTGAGGATTGTCCTCAGGAGTGCTAAGAAAGTGTACGTGCTTGACGGACCTCTTCCACCTAAGCCGGCGGCAACAGCCGCGGCAGATATACAAAATGTCTGGGCCACTAAGGATGATGACTTCAACTTAGTGTAGTGCCTCATGCTGTCTTGCATGAGCTCAGAGCTTCAAAAATGTTTTGAATTCCATGACTCCTTTGATATGATCAAGGAACTGGATGCTCTGTACAAGTTTAATGCACGGTCTGAACGTTTTGATATCGTCAAAACTATGTCGGAGACCAAGATGGCTGAGGGCAGCTCAGTTGGCGAACACGTGGTTAATATGATTGGCCACGCTGAGAGGCTTAAAACCCTGGAATTTCCACTTCCAGAAGAGCATGTTATGGACATGTTGCTCGGTTCACTCCCCCCTTCTTACGAAGGTTTTGTCATGAACTACAACATGAATGGGATGGACAAAACACCTAATGAGGTGCTTGCCATGCTGAAAACTGCTGAAGGAGGACTGCGGAAAAATCGCAAGCAAGTGTTGCTTGTGAATAAAACTGCCAGTTTCAAAAAGGGCAAGCCAAAGAAGGGCAAGGGCGCCGGTAAGACCGGCTTCCAACGCAAATCTAAGGGCAAAGCAAAGAATGAAACTGAGTGCTTCTACTGCAAGGGCACAGGACACTGGAAGAGAAACTGCAAGAAGTATCTGGAAGATAAGAAGTCCGGGAAAACCGGAAAAGGTATAATTGTTATACAAGTTAATGCCATTGACGTTTTGCTTGCTAGCGAAAATTCTAAGTCTTGGGTATTTGATAACGGATCGGTTGCACACATTTGCAACTCGATACAGGGGCTTCAGAAGGTGCGCAAGCTGGCAAAGAATGAAGTCGTGATGCGTGTCGGGAACGGCGCTGGGATCGCCGCTCAAGCCGTCGGCATTATGCCTCTACGTCTCCCTTCAGGATTTATTTTGGAACTAAGTAACTGTTATTTTGTTCTGTTGTTGTGTAGAAACATTATCTCTGGATCATGTTTAGTGCACGATGGGTACTCCTACAAGTCTGAGAACAATGGTTGTTCACTTTATTGTAAGGATATGTTTTATGGATTTGCACCCATTGTTGGGGGCCTTTTCATACTAAATCTTGAATGTGAAAATGATGTCTTTAACGTGAATGCTAAACGCCTTAAGAAGGCTGATACCACCACCACTTTCATGTGGCACAGTCGCCTTGGCCACATCGGAAAGAAACGCATGCAAAGACTCCATAAAGATGTAGTTTTACCGTCCCTTGATTTTGAATCATTTGACACATGTGAAGCTTGCTTGATGGGAAAAATGACCAAGACGCCGTTCACGGGTCATCCTGAACAGGCGAGTGAATTATTGGAAATAATAAATAGTGATGTATGTGGTCCAATGAGCACAATCGCACGGGGTGGGTATTTCTACTTCGTGACTTTTACTGATGATTTAAGTAGGTATGGCTATATCTACTTAATGAAGCATAAGTCGGAAACCTTTGAAAAGTTCAAAGAATTTCAGAATGAGGTGGAAAATCATCGTAACAAAAAGATTAAGTTTCTGCGGTCTGATCGCGGAGGCGAATATCTTAGTCACGAGTTTGGCCAACATCCGAGTGACCGTGGAATCGTTACACAGCTTACGCCTCCCAGAACTCCACAGCGAAACGGAGTGTCGAAACGACGTAACCGAACCCTGTTAGACATGGTAAGGTCGATGATGTCTCTTACAGATCTACCAATATCTTTTTGGGGTCACGCACTACTTACTGCCGCTCACACACTTAACAGAGCACCGTCTAAGTCAGTTGAGACAACACCATTTGAATTATGGTATGGGAAGAAACCCAGTGTGTCGCATCTCAGGGTTTGGGGTTGTGAAGCTTATGTAAAACGTTTACAACCAAGCAAACTTGATCCCAGATCAGACAAATGTAACTTTGTAGGTTATCCAAAAGACACCATTGGGTATTCCTTCTACAACCAGTCCGAGGGCAAAGTGTTTGTCGCAAGGTTTGGACATTTTCTCGAGAAAGAGTTTCTCGCTAAGGAATTGAGTGGGAGGACAGTACAACTTGATGAGATTAGTGAATCTTCGGCAACCGTTGATATGGCTAAGGAACCGGAAGTAATTCCGCAAATTATCCCTACAACCGAGCCGGAAGTTGTCGCATGCAATGCGGAAACTTCAAACAATGTTGTAACTGAACCGCGCAGATCAGGTAGGGCTATCCAGCCACCTGAGTGGTTTCATAACGAAATCTTCATTCTTGAAGACGATGAACCTGCGCACTACAAGGAAGCGATGGCGGGGCCTAGCTCAAGGGAATGGCACAAGGCCATGAAATTCGAAATGAAATCCATGTATGAAAACCAAGTTTGGAACTTGGAAGAACTTCCAGATGGCGTAAAACCCATTGGTTGTAAATGGAATTTCAAAAGAAAGACGGACGCGGATGGTAACATTACTATCCACAAAGCTAGACTTGTCGCGAAAGGGTTCACGCAAGTTCTAGGGGTAGACTACGACGAGACTTTCTCGCCGGTAGCTATGCTTAGGTCTGTTCGGATATTACTAGCAATTGCTGCTTATTTTGATTATGAAATATGGCAGATGGATGTCAAAACGGCTTTCCTAAATGGAAACCTTGAAAAGGATGTATACATGATACAGCCAGAAGGTTTTGTCGATCCTAAGAATGTTGGAAAGGTATGTAAGCTTCAGAAAGCCATTTATGGTCTGAAGCAAGCATCAAGGAGCTGGAACATTCGTTTTGATGAAGTGGTCAAAGAGTTTGGCTTCATCAGGAACGATGAAGAATCTTGTGTTTACAAGAAGTTTAGTGGGAGCGCAAAAGCATTTCTAATCTTGTATGTGGACGACATATTGTTGATTGGAAATGACGTGAATTTTCTTAGCGAAATAAAAGACTCATTGAAAAGGAGTTTTTCAATGAAAGACTTAGGCGAAGCGGCATATGTATTGGGCATCAGAATCTATAGAGATAGATCAAGACGCCTGATAGCGCTTAGCCAAAGCACGTACATTGACAAGGTGTTGAAAAGGTTCAACATGGAGAACTCCAAGAAAGGCCTACTCCCCATGTCACCTGGCACAGTGCTTTGCAAGAATCAGTGTCCTCGGACCCTCGATGAGCGAGTACAAATGAATGATATTCCATATGCTTCGGCAGTTGGTTCTATTATGTATGCCATGCTATGTACAAAACCGGATATTTCCTATGCGCTAAGTGTTAGCAGCCGGTACCAAGGTGATCCAGGATTGGAACACTGGGCCGCAGTCAAGGGTATTCTTAAGTACCTCAGAAGGACCAAGGATTTACTCCTTGTGTACGGAGGTGATGAAGAGCTCATTGTAAGTTGTACTGATGCAGGCTTCATGACTGACCCAGATGACTTTAAATCTCAATCTGGCTATGTTTTCATATTGAACGGCGGCGCAGTTGATTGGAAAAGTTCCAAACAAAAGACTGTGGCGGATTCTACAACGGAGGCGGAATATGTTGCTGCTTCAGAAGCCTCCAAGCAGGCTGTCGGAATCAAGCAATTTCTTGAAGACCTTGGTGTGGTTCCAAATGCTCTGGACCCGGTGGAGATCTATTGTGATAATAGTGGCGCCGTGGCTCAGGCAAGGGAGCCATGTTCGCACCATAAGACAATGCATATTCAACGCAAATATAAACTCATTCGACATCATGTTGAAGAAGGTTTAGTGAAAGTACGCAAAGTTCACACGGATCTGAATGTGTCAGACCCGATGACAAAGCCTCTACCACGAGCAAAGCATGAGCAACACCGGATAGCCATTGGTGTTAGGGAAGCCATGTAACTGGATTATGACTCTAGTGCAAGTGGGAGACTGTAGGAGATATGCCCTAGAGGCAGTAATAACAGTTATTTTGTATCTCCGAGTTTGTAATGAATGTTTATGATCCATGCTATAACTGCAATGATTCTCGAGTCTACAATAACCACGAGGCTTGGAGGGAAACTCATGTGCACGTGTGGTATAATAAACGGTAAATTATATTCCTAGTCTTGCCTCTAAGACTGGCTCAAGTATTGCAGGATGATCCTGTTTTCCTGATCATGGGCATGGCTATGCCGGCAATTTTGAGGGTACAATGTTAGTAGAACACTTGTGTTGAATCGACCCAAATTGATGTTATGCTATGAGATACATTCGTCATAAGTTAATGGTTAATAACACAGAGATAGTTAATGTTTGCATAATTCCTTAGACCATGAGAGTATCGAGTTCCTTCGTGCTTGCTTCGTGAACTTTGGGGTTTGTTAAACGTCATCCGTTACTGGGTGGCTATTACGGTGGCTTACGGGTTTACGGAAAAGTATGGCAAGTAACTTGATAGCTCAAGATTGGGATTTGCTCCTCCGACGATGGAGAGATATTCTCGGGCCCTCTCGGTGTTTCGGTATCCATCATCGTCTGGCCAGACACATTGTGATTTGAACACTGGGATGCCGGAACACGGAAACGAGTAAAGAGAACAAAACCGGTAACGAGGTAACTTGCATAGTGGACAAGTTGTTGATCCACGGGGATGCATAAATCTCACCTCGGGTTTTGTAATATATCGTGAAGCAACAGGAATAGCACACGGCAACTGGAGGTTCACTCGAATATTCATTCGTGTGGGTATAGGGGTCAATATGGGTGTCCACGGCTCCGATGTTGATCATTGATCGGAAAGTGTTCCGGGCCATGTCTATATTTCACCGAACCTATAGGGTCACACGCTTAAGGGTCATCTATCTGCTGAATACTAGACGGGGAGTCTGAGAGAAAATCGCCAAAAAAGTTTCGGACGAAACGGAAACGTTCCGGAGAGAACACTGGAATAGTTCCGGTGAAACTGAAAAGTTGTTTCAGGGTATTCCATTAAGTCAAATTGGTTCTGGCACATGCCTGGAAATTCTTGGAGGATGCCAGAAGTGTTCTGGAAACTTCTGGGAATTTTCTGGGACAAAAACCGGAAATGTTCCGGAGCAGCCGGAACTGTTTTGGTTGCTTTTCGCTGAAGAAACATTGTTCCGAAATTATTTCGGAATGCGTTCAAAATTGTTTTGGTGGGTGCTAGAATTATTCTAGGCACACAAAAAAAATTGGGTTTTAACGGACGCAGAAAAATGTGTTCGTGAATAGTGAAAAGCACTTTTTGGGTTGATTTGCAAATGGGGTTTTCCTTCTAGAAGAAAACCACTTTTGGTGTGTGAAAGGGAGGTGGAGCTCCCCAAGGGGGCTGCAAATTTCGGCCATGGCATGGGGGGGCCCTCCTTGAGGTGTCCTTCCACCTCATGGTGGATATCTTCTACACACCCTTATGTGGCATGTGGTGGAAAGATCCTAGGAAGGTCCTTTTGGTCTTTCCTCTACCCCTTGCTCCTCCTATAAATAGAGGTGGAGATTGCTCTCCAAAATCAGATCATCCTTCTCTCATACACATGCCATTTGACTTGTCTGGCTTCTCTCTCCCTCCTAGCGAAATAGTTTCGTAGAGCCGAAAGGCTGTCTGGGTTCCGGCAGGAACTAGCTCTGGACGGCGAAGCCCTGCCGGATAGCTGACACCGTATGTGTGCAACCCCGTAGAGAGATTGTAGTTTCGATCTTTTGCCCGAAGGGCTGTTCGCGTTACCGTTCGAGTTTCCGGCGTCCTCCCGAAGGGCTGTCCGGCTTACTGTTCGGGTTCCGAGGGTCCTCCCGAAGGGCTGTCCGCGACATTGTCCGGGGGACTGTCCGACCGCCTCCCGAAGGGCTGTCCGGAGTGCGAGTACATCCTTGCAGTTGGGAGGCTGTAAATCCTAGCTGCAGGGATCTGCACCGACGATCTACACCGACTCTTCTTCCGCTGCGTTTCGAGTCGGTACGGATCAGATCAAACCTTGTATGCAGTCTCCATAGTGATCCTGGGCGTACTCGTTGTACCGAATTTTTTTGTTTTCTGTCGCGTTCCCCAACATCCCACGGATTGATAAATCTTAGGTCATCCACTTGAGGGAAAATTGCTACTGTCCTACAAAACTCTGCGCTTGGAAGCCCAACAAAGTCTACAAGAATAAAGTTGCGTAGTAGACATCAAGCTCTTTTCTGGCGCTGTTGCCGGGGAGGTGAGTGCTTGAAGGTATATCTTTAGATCTTGCAATCAAATCTTTTAGTTTCTTGTTTTTCACTAGTTTGGTTTTATAAAAGAAAACTACAAAACATGGAGTTTGGGTTGCATCATTTGTTTCGTCTTTATAATGTCTTTCGTGAAAACAAGGATTCAGAAAATTGTGCTCAATTGGTAGAGGAAGAAATTATGAAAATACTTAATGAGAATTCCTTGAATGATGAGCATGATAGCAATATTGCTAGTATGAATTCTCTGAATATCCATGATGCTAATGATATGCGAAGCCACAAGCTTGGGGATGCTATGTTTGATGAAAATGATATTTTTAGTCCCCTATGTTTTGATGAGCAAATTTATTATGATGATGGCATGCCTCCTATCTATGATGATTATGATGATGACATGTATGCTATAAAGAGTGATAGTAACCATGAAACTTGTCATCATGATTTTAAAATTGAATGTGGTTATGTCAATCAAGTGTCTCATGATAGATATTTTGTTGAATTTGCTCCCACTACCATGGATGAAAAGGAATTTGCCTATGGGGAGAGTAATAAATTTTCTATGTTTGTAGATCATGAAAAGAATGCTTTATGTGATAGTTATATTGTTAAATTTCTTCGTGATGCTACTGAAATTTATTATGAGGGAGGAACATATGCTTGTAGGAATTGCAATAATATCAAGTTTCCTCTCCATCTATTCAAAGTTGCAAAGTTCTGCTGGTTTTGCCTTCCTATGCTAGTTGATTCTTGCTCCCATAAATTGTTTGTTCACAAAATCCCTATGCATAGGAAGAGGGTAAGACTTAAATGTGATTGTCATGTGATTCATGATGCTCTCTTACATGTTTCAATTATTACTCCTATGTGAGCATCATTGAAATCATCATGCCTAGCTAAAAGGCATTAAAGAAAAGCGCTTGTTGGGAGACAACCCAACACTTTTACTTTCTGTTTTTGTGTGTTCACATGATTAAGCTACTGTAGTAATCATGTTTTGTGTCTTTTATTTCAATAAAGTGCCAAGTAAAGCCTTTGGGATGACTCACAAGATGAGTAGAATTGATGCTGAACCAAAACAGAAACTTTTGACTCCAGTACAGGAATTTTCATTTTTTTACTGGAGAGTGATAATGATCTGAAATTTTTACACAATATTTATATACAAATTCTTCAGGTTATCCTAATTTTTCAGAATTTTCAAAGACAGGGAAGTATGGCTATACTACAGATCTTCACAGACTGTTCTGTTTTTGACAGATTCTGTTTTGCATGCATAGTTTGCTTGTTTTAGTGTTCCCATATCTTATATTCAGTGATATAAATTATGGGAATGATAGAATATATTAGGTATTATGTGAGAACAATATGAATCTTGTCTTGACAGTACCTAACTGAATTCTCTTTATATATTATACTAACCCATCTCACGAAGTTCTGTTAAGTTTTGTGTGATTGAAGTTTTTCAAGTTTTGGGTGAGATACCCATATGAGGAGAATAAGGAGTGACAAGAACCTAAGCTTGGGGATGCCCAAGGCACCCCAAGGTGATATCCAAGGAAGATTCAACCGTCTAAGCTTGGGGATGCCCCGGAAGGCATCCCCTCTTTCGTCTTCAACACTATCGGTATATCTTACTTAGAGCTATATTTTTATTCGTCACGTAATATGAGTTTTTTTTGGAGCGTCATTTTATTTTGTTGTTCTCTGTTATGTATTATTTATAATATTGTTTTTCAAAGAATTGCCTTAGGATGCTTCCATTGCATGTTTGATGTGTGCTGTGTAAAAACAGAAACTTTCTCTGTAGTGTTTGAATTTTCATATCTTACTGGAACGTGGAAAGTTTCTGAAATTTTTACACAGTGTTTTCATATAAATTCTTTATCACGTACTAAATTTTCATATTTTTTCGAGTTACAGAAGTACACTGGTTTAATAGATTGCTACAGACTGTTCTGTTTGGACAGATTGCTGTCATAGTTTTGTTATCTACTTATCCTATAGTTTCCGTAGCCTATATTGGAAGATATAAATTGTGAAAATGATAGTATACAGTAGATAATGTTTGGAAATTATTATGCAACTTGTCTTGGCAGTACATGAAGTGTTGATTTGTTCTTATGTGTACTAACCTATCTCACGAGTTCTTTTTGAGTTTTGTGTGGATGAAGTTTTTGAGACTTAGGTGAAACCGGGATATGAGAGGATTGAACGAGATACAAAAGCTCAAACTTGGGGATTCCCAAGGCACCCCAAGTGAATATTTCAAGAAGTCTCAAGCATCTAAGCTTGGGGATGCTACACATCCCATCTCTCTTCATCAAACAAATATCGGTTAGCCTATGTTGAGCCTAAATTTTTATTTGTCCACAGGATATGTGATATTCTTAGAATGAATTTTTATTTAGTTTGATGTTTGAATAAAATACTCAGATCTGAAAATATTTATTGGGAGAGAGAGTCCTCACATAGCTACTTAATTGTTTGACTACTCATTGATCTTCACTTATATCTTTTGGAGTAGCTTGTCATTTACTCTTGTGCTTCACTTATATCCTATGAGTAAATTGTTGAAGGAATTGAACACCATGAGGTTGAAATTATATGTTCATATCATGCCTAATAGTAGCTTCACATTGGGTTTAGAAAGTAAAATCTATTGAAGTTTTACAATCACAATATTGGTCATACAAGCAATTCGTGAATAATTAGTATAAGGAAGAGAACTTTCACATACAAATTTATTATCTTCGACATCTTCTATGATTGTGAATACCCATTAATTATTTTCAAACTTGAGCAAATTAGTTGAAGTTGGACAAGGAAGACAACGTAATGAGTTATGATTGTGTATATTTGCATAGAAGTTATATTGTTGTGGATCCTCCAACATGTGGTGCTTGTTTAGAACCTTTTGCTAGCCAACACTTCGTACTAAGTAGAGATACTACTTGTGCATCCAAATCCTTGAGCCAAGTTTCTTCCATAAGAGTCCACCATACCTACCTATATATGGTATTTCACTGCCATTCCAAGTAAATTTGCATGTGCCACCTCTAAACATTCAAATAAACATCTGTTTTGTGTGCCTGGACCGCTCATGGAGCGACGGGGGGCGGTCAGTATCTTTCATGTTAAGCGTGTTATTCTCATGATGAGTGTTTATTCACTCGTACTTGCACGAGAGGGGCGGTAATAGGGATTCCCAGTCCCGAAATAAAAAAAATGCAAATAATTAAACAAAACTCCCCCAGGAATGTTTATGGTATGGACGGTACCCGTGGATTCAGCTAGCCGTGGAGTGTGTTTGTTGGTGTAGGGGGAGTAAACCTTTACTTTTACCGCTTGGGAACCGCCGCTAATGTGTTTAACATGGAAGATATTGATAACTCTTGGTCGTAACGTTGACAGGAAGGGTGCACCTCCGAAAATTATATTTATCTCTGATTTAAGCTTTGAGCTCTGACACCTCTGCAAATCCCTGCTTCCCTCTGCGAAGGGCCTATCTTTTACCTTTCAGTATTTACTTTTATGCAAGAGTCAATAGTATGCATTCTCATTTCAACCTCAATTATTCTCTAGTTGGCAAGCATCATGTGGTGGGGAAAGATCTAGGCACATATGGCCAGTCAAATATATTTGATCATGACTTATTATTGTTGACAATTATCTCTATGATAAATGAGTTGGGAGGCGAAACATTAAGCCCCTATCTTTCTCAGTGTTCGATGGATTACATTTGTTCTAAAAATATGCTTTGAGTACTAGCAATCATAGAAGACTATATGATGATTGAGTATGTGGGGCTCTTACTTAGACTTTGTTGAGAATAAGTTGAATTGGAATTGTTTGGTGACTAAGAACATAGGTTGCTAAGTTTCAAGAGAATTCATTGTTTGAACCATAACATGTGAATTGGTTGCTACTCTATCATGATGATTTTTATGATAAAAAGTTGCTGGTTATGATGCTAAAAAATTGACTGAAATTATCAATGATCAAACTTATATATTATGCTAGCATTCACACTTCATAAATTAGTTCTTTTATCATTTACCTACTCGAGGACGAGTTGGAATTAAGCTTGGGGATGCTGATACGTCTCCAACGTATCGATAATTTATGAAGTATTCATGTCATATTGCCTATGTTTTTACTATGGTTTTATGATTTATTGTGACTAACCTATTAATAATTGCAAAATTGCACAAGTTCTTGTTTCACACTTTGATGTGTAGGAATTAATTGGAAATTGGCGAAAAAACGCAAAAGGAGCCTTGTTGGAGGAGGACTCTGACTTTCCTGAAATCTGTCCACAAACAGTTTTTAGAGATCGTCAATTTGACCCCCGAAGACGGTGTCAAATAGAAAAAGCTAAAACTAGGCAAGTGTGGGGAATTTTATGTCATTGATTCGGGACTCCAAATTCGTCCAAAACGGAGTTCAGATGCGATCTGTAGACCCGTTTTACTAGAGGAAAATATCTGATTACGGGATTACGAGAATTGATGACAAGATTGAGTCAACTCTTATCATATCTGATGTATTCGGCCAAGCCACGACTTTGAGGACTCATAAGGGCTGTGAGGAGTCCCTAGGAAAGTTATAGAGGTGCCCAAGAGCCATTGGATCAAGGGTCCATCCATTGGAGGGCCATAGAGCACCACAGAGGCATATATAAGGAGAGAAAAACCCTAATTTTAGGAGTGCCACCAAGAGCCACGAATTTGCCTTTCCCTTGGCATCCGCCAAGAAGGGGAGAGGCTCCTCCATTGCAGCACCAAGACCAAGGAAGAAAGGGGGGCAAGGGGTCGCCGCCCGTCGCCGGCGCCGTGGCCGTCATCGCCTCCATCTCTTTGGGGCTGCACCTCTCCATCAACAACTCTCTCTTTCTCACCATGGTAATGCGTGAGTAATCCACCTTGGGGCTGAGGGTTTGTACCGGTAGCTATGTGTTTAATCTCTCTCTCGTGTTCTTGAGATGGCACGATCTTGATGTATCACGGGCTTTGTTAATATAGTTGGATCACATGGTGTTTTCCCCTCTCTATCTTGTTGTGATGAATTGAGTTTTCCCTTTGAGATTTTGTTATTATCGGATTGAATACTTTTATGGATTTGAGAGCACTTGATGTATGTCTTGCATGCGGATACCCGTAGTGACATTGGGGTATTCAAGTGATTCACTTGATATATGTTATGGCGTCAACTTGCGGATTCCGGTGACCTTGTGGATCTACGCATAGGGGTTGATTGCACGTTTTCATGCCTTGTTCTCCGATAAAAATCTTGGGGCACTCTTTGAGATTCTTTGTGTTGGATTGAGTATTATGAATCTGAAATTGTTTGATGCGTATCGTATAATTAACTCATGGATACTTGTAGTGACATTGGAGTATCTAGGTGATATTAGAGTTGGTTGATGCGTATCATATGGTGTTATTCTAGTACGAACTCTTAGATAGATCGATCGGAAAGGATAACTTGGTGTTATTTTAGTACGAACTCTTGGATTGATCGATCGGAAATGATAACTTTAAGGTGGTTTCATACGCTACAAACAATTTCTTCTTATGTTCTCCGCTAGATAAGAACTTTGGAGTGATTCTTCGTTGCACATTGAGGGATGGTTATGTGATCCAATTATATTAGCATTGTTGAGAGATTGCACTAGCGAAAGTACGGACCCTAGGCCTTGTTTTCAAACATTGCAATACCGTTTGTGCTCACTTTTGTTACTTGCTACCTTGCTGTTTTTATATTTTCAGATTACAAAACCTATATCTACCATCCATATTGCACTTGTATCACCATCTCTTCGCCGAACTAGTGCACCTATACAATTTGCCATTGTATTGGGTGTGTTGGGGACACAAGAGATTTCTTGTATTTTATTGCAGGGTTGTTTGAGAGAGACCATCTTCATCCCACACCTCTCACGGATTGATAAACCTTAGGTCATCCACTTGAAGGAAAATTGCTAAAGTTCTACAAAACTCTGCGTTTGGAGGCCCAACAACGTCTACAAGAATAAAGTTGCGTAGTAGACATCACCAAGCCGCTCCGAACCAGACGTACGACTGTCACAGCAGTTGGACTGGGTCATCAAATCATTGTCTTCATCGAGCTCCTGGTTCTATTTCATCAACCCTTTTATTTCCTCGAAGTACTTGTTGATGAATCTGATCGTTACCGTTTGAAGAATTTGACTGAAGACTTTCTCAATTTCCTCATATCAAATTCTTCAGTCACTTTGTCCTCTGCCTGCTTATCCTGTTCACGCTATTCATGCTCTGTGTATGCTTCATTTCTTCATGATGACTATGCTACAGTTATGCTTCGCATGCACTTGAGTACTTATTCCGCTGCTAGTAGTTCGTCGCTTAGCAAATTCCTCAACTAGTAATTCCTCAGTGACGAATTTATAAAAATCGCCTATTCACCCCCCTCTAGTCAATATAACGCACTTTCAGAAAACCTTGGTTCTGTTGTTTACCATGCTGTAGTTGAATCATTTCGGAAGTGGGATCCCACTTATTCCCAGGTAACCCATATAAGTTTTATTCGATTGTTAGCTATCACCCACCAAACATGCTGGGATTAAGTGGGCCGTGGTGAGACGCCCACTATCGGTCCCACCTGCAGTCTGCCATGAACCGTCCGACTTTTTGCCGAGATGCAACATGCAACTTGGAATCTTGTCGTTCTCCGGTTTTGCAGGAGTAAAAACACCGTAAAACGACATAACCATTTCCGAATTGCCTAAAAAAACTTTATTATTGCATCCAGGGCATATTTTCAACCATACAAGCATCCACACTCGAACACGCAGTGAGGATACACCTATGTCGCGCCAGATAGCCTTGTGTCACTCGGTGTGCTCCATCGGTTTGTGCTTGTGCTCCATGGAAGCAGAAACTATTAACCACATCTTGGCTGGATGTGTGTTCTCGCGCATCACATAGCACGAGATCCTCTCGTGGTGCCGCCTGACACGCCCTCCCCCCCCCCCCCCCCCCCCCTCTCAGACCGGCGACGTCAACTTCTTCCCATGGTGGGAGGAGGCCGCTCTGTCTTCTCCAACTGGGCGGCGCAAGGGCCTCTGCTCGCTTGTCATCCTCACACCTTGGTCTCTATGGAAGCACCGAAATGGGAAGATCTTCGATGGCGCGCAGGTATCCGTCACCAACCTGCTGGCTCACATCAAGGACGAGGCTAGACTATGGGCTAGAGCTAGAGCCAAAGGGCTCGACCGCATCATCCCTGTAACCTGAACTTCTGTTGGGTCTGAGCAACCCCTTTCGATGCTCGCTTGGCTTTCCTTTTGTCGCCAACCTGTGTACGGCTAAAGGACAAGCTCTCTTGTACTTCTTCTCTCCCCTATCAATGAAAAGATACACCCTCGAGCGTATTCCCGAAAATAAAAACTGCCTATAACAACAAGCAATGGTTTGGGTCTATCACTGGGCCCCAAACTAAGAAGAAAATAATACACAAACATTGTCGTGCTGATAAAATCTTGGGTTTTCACTCTGAAAAGAGTCCGTGTTCATCCAAAACAGATACCTTCAATGTCAAAGCCCACTCTTCGGCGAGTCAAAGCCGTCCGGCGCGTCCGGTCAAGGCCGGGTCGGAAGTGCCAGCGCCGCCGTAACCGGGATCGCTGCCGTGGCGCGAGAGAGCGAGTCAAAAAAGCTGAGGAAGCCAATCAACCAGCGGGCGTGGGCGGGAGCAGAGGGAGATATGGCAGCATCGGCGGGACGCGGCTCACAACTCGCTAGGCTTTCACGTCGCTGGTCCGACTTTATTTTTCTGTTCGCAATTTGGAGAAGATCAACACTCACATCGGATTCATTTTCACTGGTTAGTTAGGATTCCATGAGCTTCCTCCTTCACACACGCAGCATCGCCCACAAGGATCAGCAGTTTATTTATTCAGAATCTGACACGCCAGAGAAAATTTCCCCGGCTATAGCTAGTACTACAATGCTACAATTACTACAGCAGAAACAAAGTTCAACACATTGCAGTGCACTGTTCAATGTACCCTCCTGCCAATACAATCTTAGAACAATACGGCCTTTCGCCTTTGGACCATGAATATGTAAGCAAACTAACGAAGCCATAGATAGGCTCTTCCACAGCAGGCGCTGTTTCATCGGAGCCTATTCATCATCATCAACAAACGAACGAAAGAACTTGATCTGCAGAACCGATTCCGCAGCCAACACTCACCATCCATCCCACATGTGAAGGAACTATATACATGGAAACGGTGATGATCTCAAAATGTGCTTCATGCCGCGGTGCTGTTATCTTCTACCTCGCCGCCGCACTTCCAAACTACGTCCTTCAGCTGGGTCGAGAGAGATCTGTAGAACTGTTTCACAGTAGAATAAACTCTTGTTACTTGGTTGTGCAAACAATGCCATGGATCCGAAAATGCTATGCAATTATAGGTAAGTGGTTACTGCAGATTATCTAGAAGAGATTAATTTACTTTTTTGAAGCATTCAGAGGTAATCAAGGTTTATACGATGTTTGCAGCAGACTGATGGCCCTATTTTATTAGTATTAGGCTTTGTCCAAAGTCGTTTGTTTAATTTGCAATGCTTTGCTACTGCTAGTATCAATCAATTCTAAATTCGCAGAGAATTTGAATGGAAAAGGATGCTATGGTAGCACTGCTCATGATCAGTACCATTTGAAATTCCAGAGTATCCCCCTTCGCCTTTTTCAGCTCAACCACATGTAGGGATGGAGCTACTTGAAACACCTGAATGGTTGCCACATAAAAATATATACATATGAATGGGTAATCCTTCTTCAGTGTTCAAAATAGTTTGTTTGTTTGTTTGTTTGCGTGGTGTTTTCACTTACCTCAGTTGCAACATTGAGATTGCCTTTTCTACCTGCTTTTGGGTTCTCCATCCGCATCTGGAAATAACAAAATCAAAACTAGTTCAATTTCCTGCCAACTTCGATTATGTGCAACATATATAAAAATATATTTAGTTGTAACAAAAGATGTATGCACATGTAGACAATAAGCAATATGAATACCTTGTAGTTTTTCTTCTGAATGTCAAATCCAAGTGGTCTGGCAGCTTCCGCAATCTTGCTGATGATTTCTTTTGGAGGGCATTGCGAGGTGAATCTTGTCTCTCTTTTATGCTCCTGTCACATAATTCGTACAGATAAGTATGTAGTTTCTAAGGAAAATCATAGGCAACAAACAGGGAATAGAATATGGGAAATCAAACATAATAAGACAGACATATAGTGGCTGTCTGCAGCAGAAATATTTCAGAATTTTCAGTTCGTACCTCCTTTGCCTCGAACAAATTGTCCAGATTCAGTCCCTGATTCAGTGAAATCAGTTCAAATGCATTCATTGAGGTTGGCTTATGTTCAGTCTCCTCTTTCACATGTTGGTCCTGGTAAATTATTAATACATACATATAGTTAATCACTTGTTCCAACCACAAGTGTAAGTATTTTAACTATGTCAGGTCAGCTGCCTCACCTCTGAGTCTCCAAATGCAGCATAGACATCATCGAAACTAGTTTCATACTTATCGTCAAAAACAGGTGGCTTGAATCCCTTTTTGAACCAAGGATCCTCCAGTATCTGAGGAATGGTGATACGCTGTTCAACATTCAACAACAAAAACAGGACAGATGAGTTGGGATTCTATAATCTTCTTTCCAGTACTGAGAAAGTAACGGGACATTGGTACAAGTCAAATGCATTCAAATTAAGGAGTACTGCTCATAAGTCTGACTCTCTTTTGAAAGGATTATTCTTAGTGATTTCAACAACCATATTCAAAAGTTGTATGCCACTTACAGTTGCAGGATTAGGGTCCAGAATTCTGGTAATCAACTTCTTAGCTCCAGTAGAAAACCAAGAGGGACATGTGAACTGAGCTTCTGAGATCTGTTATTCCACGAGGGAGTAAAAAGAAACAATAAGCAAAGATATTTCCCTGAGAAAAGAAGCCTCTAAGATGTTTTTCACATTTTTGCATCTTTTGAACAGTATTGGTATTACCTTTTTATAAAGAGCGATGATGTTGTCATCCTCGAAAGGTAAAAATCCGGCAAGCAGAATAAAAAGGATTACCCCGCAAGACCAGATATCTGCAGCTGCACCATCATAACCTCTATCCTCAATCACCTGCAGAGAAATCTAAGTTAGACAATAGCTCTATTGTATTGGATACTTGATCTTACTATGACAAGCAAAACAAAATTACCTCAGGAGCAACATAGTTCGGAGTTCCACATGTTGTGTGCAGCAACCCGTCAGCCTGTAGAGTCGAAGAATTTCGATAACAGTGAGAATCAACACAAGACAATGATGTGACCAGTTAGAATTTTTTACCCAAAGTAGGAGTATATCTTAAAAATACCTTCACTTGCTCAGTTAAAGCACTTAAACCGAAGTCGGACACTTTGAGATTTCCAGCAGCATCAAGCAACAAATTTTCTAACTGCAAATGCAGGTTTAACATCATTTTGTCACTTTCCTGTACTTGTACGTGTATATTTAATCATAGAAGAACACATGACCCTGAAGATAAAGTTTTACCTTCAAATCTCTGTGATACACACCCCTACTGTGGCAATAGTCAACGGCATTTATCAGCTGTTGAAAGTATTTGCGTGCTTCCTCTTCTTTCAACCTTCCATTGGTATACTGTGTATAACAGCAAATAAAACAGATTAAAAAGTTGATCATGTAACATGAATGAAAATCTAACCGACAATACAACCTCAGCGATTACAGATATATGGATGATATATTGGCACTTACAATGGTATCAAAGAGTTCCCCTCCAGTAATGTATTCCAGAACAATGAAAATTCTTGCTTTACTTCCCATCACCTGAGGTAAGAAGCAAATATTAGCAAAAAAGGTACTAAGACTGCAGCCATGAATAAACACGAATCTACTAAAGTATGGCGATAAATCTTGAATCGTCGATTGATTTTTGGACTTTACCTCGTGCAGTCGAACAACATTAGGATGCTTTATTAACTTCATAGTACAAATTTCTCGCCTAATCTGCATTGAGTTGAGGGTGGTATTAGGATACAGATATCAAATCTCACTATATGAGCACATGTATGAAACAATATGTTTCTATTTTGACAATGTTTTTTGTGGCTAACAGAAGTCCTTGTTTGAGGACTGTATGGCTAGAACATAGAACTTGGAAGAGCACCAAAGTAAGGCAACTGAAAATAATTGAAGACATCAACACCCGATACTGCAACAAGGGAGAGCACCAAAGTACGCTGAAGTGCAGGAAATAAATTTGTGTTCAATTTGCGCAAAGTTCAGACATCGATTGAAAGCTGTACAATACTAGGAAAATATACAGAGTTGGTGATATGACTTCAATGGGAAGAGCACTATGTGGGTAAGTTAGCGGGGCTATGTAATGCAAATATGTAGATACAGAATCATTCTTGACTGAAGTCCCACCTTCCTATGCCCCCATGCTGACACGGCAACATCCAGGGAAGCTAGAAATGGTTTCTACAGTTAGCTCCTTGATATAAAGATGTAGCTTATAATAATGAACTTTATTAACTAGATAAAACCACAGATCGCAACTGTGCATCTCAGCAAAAGGGTAAGAAACATAATCCTTTTGCTGACTTTGGTAAAAAAAATACTAGTAATATTTATGAAAGATGATATGGTTGACTGAACTTTAAAATTTCAGCGTACATGGTGGTGTTGACTGAACTTTAAAATTTCAGCGTATATGGTGGTGTTGACTGAACTTTTAAACTTCACCACGTGCATCTTATGATCTGATCTATGGCATGACATGTTCAGATAAAAGGAACATGAAGAAACTCGCGCAAAGTCATATGAGGGAATTGTGTGATAAGGACCTGTTCAACCAATCTGAGCTTCTGAACCTTCTCCTTGTCGAGGATCTTGATAGCAACAGGCTCCATAGTTTCAGTGTTCTTTGCGAACCTGACCTTTGCAAAGGTCCCTTCCCCGATGGTGCGGCCGAGCTCATACTTGCCGACACGGCGCTTCACCTTTGGTGACAATGCGGCTCTCTTGGCCCGATACATCTTCAGACAACCGAAGGTTACTGTCAACCTTCAAAATGCTCTTGGACGACCTGCAGTTGCGCAATGAAATCAGGCTTTGGACACTAGTACGAACTTGGTATGAATTTGGCTATTCGATGACGTAAAACATCTTCTTGTGCCATATTGTATCATGAGGCGGCCTTTACCATCTTTCGCAAAAAGGATAAAGGAAGAACAGTAGAAGTAGCGTAGATCCTAAAGATCTTAGTAACACTAAACAACACCTGATCATCATCATCAATATAAAATGACCAGACTAGTCCAAAACACTCAACCCACTTTGACTCTACTAATATAAAAAGTGGCAAAGACATATCTACGAAAAAAAAAAGGTGGCGAAGACCATGAGATGCATCATCCCAAGCTAAACACATGTGCCTGCGGCCGAAAGGCGAAAAACATCATGAAAAGTACTACATGGCAGGTACTACATACATGGAGGCCACACAGCACAGGAAGAATCTCCAGTTGGTAACCTATGATCCTACCCGACAGTCACCTAAGATGGGAGTTTTTCAGAAAGCAGGTTACAGATATGCACTTTCTGGAGCAAGTTAGACAATCCTCGCTTAAGAAAAAGTGTGTGTACTGCTCAGATGAACAGAGGAAAGAGAAATGAGTGGTAATAATGAGCCGGAAATTCCAGATTAGAGCTGTCTGTACCTCCTCGAGTAGCACAAGAAAATGCAAAATTCTCACACCGGCACAGTAGGGAACAGATTCAGGGGTATTACCTTCAACTCGACGAGGTAGCAGACAGCGCGCGGGTGGAGCTAGGAGGTAGCGAGGGTGGGTCTGAGGAGGAAGAGGATGCTGTTGCTGTGGATGCAGAGGAGTAAGAGGAAGGTGTCGCGCTAAATAAGGAGGGAGGGAGGAGGTGGGGGGTGACACGTACGTACTCGCATCGCTAGCTTGGCAGCACCACCACGAGAAAAGGACATGGGATCGGGATGGATGCGAGCAGAGCAGCCGCTGCTGGCGCACGTAAGTTTGATTGCCGACGCTGCCTTGCCACCTCGATCAAGTCCAACCCTTTCAGTTCCCAAGGGCTGCGCCTGCACTGCATGGCCTATCCTATCCTTTTCGCCCCCTTCATTCTACTGCTGCTTTTCGATTCTACTCGCAAAATAGAAAAGATTCTACTAGTACTAGTGGTATTTTCTACTTACTCCATGAAGAACGTTGTGTGCACCAGAGACCAGACCAGGGTATGTAGATAAGGTTGTGCTCTTATCAGTTCCGAGCCATGCAGGGGGAACTCTCTAGTACTCCACTACTACATGCTATCTTGAATCTTCAAGCCTTGCGAATTCGCCCCCGTACAAAACTAACTGTAATTCCTAGGACCAATTGGAGTGGCCACCTGATTTGAACGGTGATCTTGGTCACTGGTCATTTTTGTATCGTGGTGTATAATCTTTAACGGTGCATATAAAACTTTGCACGTAGTGTATGCCGTTGTGGGAATATAATACTTTTACACGAGGGGTGCATATGTAAATTAACTTCATATGTATGTATACCCGCACCAGTTTGGACCTGCTGTTTCAGAAAACAAAGTCCACCTGTTTGGCGTGGGAAGGATATTCTACCATTTTCCGTGGGCTTTCTGGTCACCGGTGTGCGTTGCGTGCAGAGATAAATTAGGAGTCACGAGCTGTGTTTGGCATGAGAACTTTCTTCAGAGCCTGATACTGTACATGGCCACGTACTAATTTCGAATTAAGATGCTGGCCCCCCACCTTACTGTTTTTGGTTGCGGTCGCTGGAAACACGAGGGGGGCAAACAAAAGAAGCGATGGCACAACCACCGATTCAAGTTTTGCGACCTCTAGCTAATGTCGATGGCAGTTAATATCCTGCCTGCTTCGATGTGGAAATGTGGAGATGTGATCTTATAAGCAGGCGAGGCGTCCGGATGACAGGGAAACCCGGCCATCTGACGTCTGCATATATTTGGTGAGATATCTGCCTGATGCATGCGCACACACGAACAAATTAAGCGCAACTAAATTAAATTGCCTTCTTATAGATATACTATAGTATGGATCTGAATGCAGAATGCGTACTGCTCTACCGAAGTACGTATTTCTCCGGACTAGCTAGAAGACATGCGGGGAACATCTGGTGTGGTGCATACCAATAGGGAAACGTTTTCCGCCAGCGCGCCGACCGAAACTTGGGCCGGCCGCACGCGCAGCGTTCGATCCCATACATCGCACGCGCCCCCGCGTCTCGCTGCTTCCACCACGGGCGTATTTTTTTCCTCTATCTTATCTTCTTCTTCCACCTCCCTCCCTTTATCCTCTTCCTCCCGTCACTCCCACCTCCTCCATCTCTCTCTCTCTCTCTTTCTCCAGCGAGAGAAATCCCCTCCATGAGATTCAGCACCGGCCGCTGCTACTAGTGTCGGCCATGGCCGCTCAGCCATGCGGGAGCTCCAACCGTGCCTGGTTTTTGCTAGAACCGGCGACCGCGAGGGAGCTGCAGGGTGACCACGGTGAGTTGCAGGGTGACCACGGCGAGCTGCATGGTGACCATGACAAGCTGCAACCAGCACCTGAGAAAGCTTCAACCGGCGAGAAAAACAGCTTCAACCGGAGGGACGACGGAACCTGGGGCCGACACCAAAGAAGCTGCAACCGGCGTCTCATAAAGCTACAACCGTTGGTGGAAAAAGCTTCAACCGGCGAAAAAAAAGCTTCAACCGGAGGCGACGACGGATCCTGGGGCCGGCACCACAGAAGCTGCAACCGGCGTCTCAGAAAGCTACAACCGTTGATGCAAAAAGCTTCAACCGGCACCGCATTTTGCTACCACCGGTGTCGCATTTTGCTACATCGCACATGGCGTCGCCATTTTTGGTACAACCGGTGTTTCATTTTGCTGCAACCGTTGTCTTCGTTTGCTACGACCAACAACGAAATTTGCTACCACGAAAGGCGAGCAAGATTTGGAACCAAGGAGCGCACCGGCGAGCAGCTCTAGCGAGCGGCTCCGACGAGCGCGCCGACGGGGGCGGGAGTTTTTTTTCGCGAGTGCTAGGGAAGAGAAGGAGGCGCCATGGAGGGGAGGCGCCATGTGGAGGATGCGTCTGCGTCGAGCGCGGCTCGTAGGCGAGGAAGGAGGAGGAGGCTTTGACCTGCGCGACGGAGAAGATGCAATCTGACCGGTCGTTATTATGCGAATCGAACGACTGGGACCAGACCGGCCGAAAGTTTCGGCCGGCGCGCCGGCGCCTAGCGCTGCCCATACCAATATCAGCAAGTCACAGCTAACATTCATACCAAACCCTAGCGTGGTTAGAATACGGGTAGAGGTTCTCAACCCGGGCAACTCGGGACTCCCCAAACCCTGCCGCCGAGCGTCATCTTCGTCCTCATCTCCCTCCGTCGCCGTCGGAGGACGCCACAGGGCTAAGTCCGATGGCCGACGACGGTGGTGGGGGATCCCATCCCTGACTCGCGGTGGGGGAGGTGGGGTGGGACCTTCTATCGCATGGAGGCGCGGCCGTGATCTGGATTTTGGCGGCGCGGCGTGATCCTCTGGTGGCAGGCTGGCGGCAGGGTTTGGGGAGTCCCGAGGACCACAACATCCCAAAAAATAACCCTCATGTCATCACCAACCCCAAGACGATTATTCGCCAGTGGACACGTCCTTGATATAAATTACAAAGCAATTACAAGCATTTGGATACAAGACCATACATGTCTAATGAGTACAATGATGATTTCTAACAGCGGATGACGGAAGTGGTTCGTGGATCTTCAACGGTGATGAGGCTCCATTCCCACAGGAACGACTGACCTGGATAACTTCTATCTCCTGTGGCTGCTATCTCCGATTCCTATGATGCGAGATGTCTTCGTAGCGCTTTTCTCCGAATCATGATCTGGCCAAGACAATAGCCAGGGACAAGTCAGTGAACATGTTTGAATGTACTCGCAAACATCATGAACAAAAAATATAATAAAAGCAGGCATAATGCATGCATTTAACTTTAAGCATATTCCACAATATTATGACATGACAAGAGGTTAATTAAAGTATGCAATTATGCAGGACATCATATTCGTACAGAAAATAAAGGTAAGCTAACCGATATTAACAAAGTATAAGTAATCATAACGTCATCAAAATTTAAAGTCGGGTTTCTGGAGGTAGAACCGTCCCGAATGAACCCAGGAGAGAAATGTAAAAGAATGCCACAGTTGGCGCCTTTGCGACACAACTCAAAGGACTTTTATAGAAAAGTAAAAGCACGAGTATCGGCAACACGTGTAAGAGGGAAGGGTTAGTCCATTACATTATTAGTGATAATAATTATTCATCATGAATCATAATCAATTCCTTGTATACACTACTGCATGAAGGTCCTAAGACGACACTTGTATTAGAGACCCTTTGACGAAACTGTGTGCGATGCACGAATCGTAAACGATATAGTTCTAGCTCCGTCGCCAATAAAACGAACTGTGTGCGATGGCTGATCCATCAACCACGATTCATATAAGAGGTGCGTGTGCGATACGTGACATACAGTTGACATTTACAAACTGTTTGTGATGAGGCAAAATAACACAACGGTTAAGCAAACATAGATGTGTGCGATGTACGGCATACAGTTCACACGGTAAAACTGTTTGCGAAGATCCAATATAATGCAAACGGTTACGCAGATCCGGATGTGTGCGATAGAAGGCATGCAGGTGACCCAGATGAACTGTTTCCGATGATCCGAAAGAACACAAACGGTTTGATGTAAAAAGGGGTGTGTGATATGATGTAAACTATTCGGTAATCAGAATTATGTGCGATAATTTTGGACATCATATACGATTTGTTGTTTTGCATTGTGTGCTCGACGGGGCACACAATTGAAAGAAACCAACTATGTGCGATAATGTGAATGATCACCGTCAAATTTGTATTCTTAACCGTTTGCGATGAGATGGACAGGGGAAATAGAGTTAAGGAATAAATATGAGCAAACGGGAACAGACACAGATGAGTTTTTAACTTAGGCGAATTCTGGTTCGCGACTAAGCCCACCCGCTGGGAGTGTGTTAGTTTCCGGGGTGTCGTCACTCGAGTGAACCGTAGCACGTTAGCCAAATTCGATGATATATAGGAAAAGTAAGACTTTTATTCATCGAATGTCACTCGGAAAACTACTACAATGTGAAATTATTCTAAGTGAAAAAATTGCGAAGAAGATATGCGTTCCAAGCTCGTGGCTCTTCTATGTTCTTCTTGAAGTTGTAGAGTAGGTAGGCTCCATTGTTTAAAACCTTTGAGATCGCAAAGGGTCCTTCCCAGGGAGGAGCCAGTTTGTGAGGCTTTTGATGATCCAGTCGGAGGACCAGGTCACCTTCTTGGAAGGAACACCCTCTGACTTGCCTGTCATGATAGCGTCGCAAATCCTGCTAATAGGCGGTCAACCTGATGAGTACCAGCTCGTGCTCTTCCTCAAGGAGGTCGAGGCCATCCTATCGTGCTTCTTCAGCTTCTACCTCCGAATATAATTCCACTCGGGGGGAATTGTGAAGTAAATTACTCGGTAGTACATCTTCTGCGCCATACACCATGAAGAAAGGAGTGCGATTGGTGGATCGGTTCGAGGTCGTCCGCAAACCCCACATGACTGACGGCAGCTCGATGACCCAAAATCCCTCTGCGTGCTTTAGGTCCCGCACGAGGCGCGGTTTCAGACCTTGGAGTATCATTACATTTTCTCATTCTGCTTGACCATTCGACTGCAGGTGAGCCACGGAGGCGTAGTCGACCCGGTGCCTTGAGTGTAGCAGAACTCACGAAATTCGTCCGAGTCAAAGTTCGACCCATTATCAGTGATGATGCTATGGGGGACTACAAATCTGAAGATTAGTTGCTTGATGAACTTGATCGTCATGGCCGAATCCAGCTTCTTGATGGGTTTCACTTCAATCCACTTGGTGAACTTGTCCACTGCCACCAACAGATGGGTGAATCCACTGGACTCTTTCCGGAGTGGTCCGACCATGTCTAGTCCCCATATGGCAATGACCAAGTGAGGGGAATCGTCTTCAGGGTGGACACTGGCTTGTGCGACTGATTCGCGTAGAACTGACATCCCACACACTGTTCCACTATATCTCTAGCGGCCTCATTGGCACGGGGCCAGTAGAAGCCTGCCTGAAATGCTTTGGCGACCAACGTCTGAGAGGATGCGTGGTGCCTACAAGTTCCCGAATGAATCTCTTGTAAAATTTGCTACCCCTCCTCGGGCGAAATGCAACGATGTGTGACGCCGGAGGTACTTGATACGTCTCCAACGTATCTTTAATTGTTTATTGTTCCATGCTATTATATTATCATTTTGGGATACTTTATATGCATTTATATGTTGTTTTATATCATTTTTGGGAACTAACCTATTAACCCAGTGCCTAGTGTCAGTTGTTGTTTTCTGCTTGTTTTTGGCCTTTCAGTAAATCTGTACCAAACGAAGTCCAAATGCCACGAAACTTTTTGATGATTTTTTCTGGACAAAAGTAAGACCTCAAAGATTTGGATGGAGTCCGGAGGCCGCACGAGGCGGTGCCAAGGCAAGAGGGCGCAGCCAGGGGGGATAGGCACGCCCCCTTGTCTGGGACCACCCCGTGGCTCCGTTTGACCTAACTCCGCCTCTATAAATTATCTAAAATCAGGAAACCAGCAGAGAACTAGCCAAAATACTTTTTCCACCGCCGCAAGCCTCTGTTCCGCCATGTGCCCATCTGGAGCCATGTTCCGGTGCCCTGCCGGAGGGGGGATCGATCATGGAGGGCCTCTACATCAACCTTGCTGCTCCCATGGTGATGTGTGAGTAGTTCACCACAGACCTATGGTCTCTCTCTCTCTCTCTCTCTCTCTCTCTCTCTCTCTCTCTCTCTCTCTCTCTTTGATCTTCAATACAAAGTTCACCGCGATTCCCGCGGTGATCTATTCGATGTATCTCCTTTGCGATGTGTTTGTTGGGATCCGAGGAATTGTGGGTTTATGATCAGATTATTCATGAATATTAATTGAGTCATCTCTGAATTCTTTTATGCATGATCGTTATAGCTTTGTATTTCTCTCAGATCTATCGGTTTGGTTTGGCCAACTAGATTGATTTATCTTCAGTTGGAGTGGTGCGTTGTGATGGGTTTAATCTTGTGGTGCTCAATCCTAGTGACAGAAGGGGACATGACACGTATTGTATTACTGTCATCAAGGATAAAACGATGGGTTTATTCATATTAGTTGAGTTTACTTTGTCTAAATCATGTCATCTTGCTCGAGGTGTTACTCTGTTTCATACTTAATACTCTAGATGCATGCTGGATAGCGGTCGATGAGTGGAGTAATAGTAATAGATGCATGCAGGAGTCGGTCTACTTGCTTATGGACGTGATGCCTATATACATGATCATTTTTGTGAATAAATATTTCATAACTATGTGCTTTTCTATCGATTGTCCAACAGTAATTTGTCTACCCACCATATGCTATCTTCGAGAGAGAAGCCTCTAGCGAAAACTATGGCCCTCGGGTCTACACGAATATTATTACTACAACCCTAAAAATATTGCTGCCTTTTATTTGCTATTATTTTATTTTCTATTTATATCTATCCAATTATCAGTATTTAATCCTTGCAAATAACAAATTCAAGGGGCTTGACAACCCTCTTGCCCGCGTTGGGTGCAAGTGTTTGATTCTGTGTGTGTAGGTGCTGACGACGGGAACTTGTGTGATTCTTCTATTGGTTAGATAACCTTGGTTCTCACCAAGGAAATACTTATCTCTACTGTGTTGCATATCCTCTCCTCTTCGGGGAAAAACCCAACGCAGTTTACCAGTAGCAGGAAGAATTTCTGGTGTCGTTGCCGGGGAGACATCATCAAGTTCTTATCATGTTCCTTCGCACAAATTGTCATTCACTTGTTCTACTTTTTACTTGATGTTATATTTTACTTTATAAAAATATCAAAAAATACAAAAATATTTCTATTTCCTTGTTTGCTTTGTTATCTAGTTTACTCGTTTGCTTGCTAGTTTACTTGCTTTGCCACTATTTCTCAAGATACTACTAAGTTGTGTGACTTCTCGAATACTAATAACAATTATTTTATTAATACTCCTATACCACCCGCCAATAATGCGGAGTTTTATGATATTAATGCTGCATTATTGAATCTTGTTATGAAAGAACAATTTTCGGGAAGACCTAATGAGGATCCCGCTTTGCATCTTAATACCTTCGTTGAATTATGTGATATGCAAAAGAAAAAGGATATGGATAATGATGTGGTTAAATTGAAATTATTTCCTTTTTCACTACGAGATAAAGCTTAAACTTGGTTTTCATCCTTCCCTCGCAATAGTATTGGAACATGGGATAAGTGTAAGGATGCTTTTATTGGCAAGTTTTTTCCTCCTGCTAATATTATATCTCTCCGAAACCAAATTATGAATTTCAGACAACATGAGCAAGAACATGTTGCACAAGCATGGGAGAGAATGAAAATGATGATTAGAAATTGTCCCACTCATGGCTTAAATCTATGGATGATTATACAAAATTTCTATGCGGGACTAAACTTTGTATCGAGAAACCTTCTAGATTCTGCTGCAGGTAGTACCTTTATGGAGGTGACCTTAGGAGAGGCTACAAAATTTTCTGACAACATCATGACAAATTATTCTCAATGGCAAACCGAACGAGCTCCAACTGGTAAGAAGGTAAATTTCGTCAAAGAAATCGCTACTTTGAGTGATAACTTGGATTCTCTTATGAATATGGTTGCTAATAAACATGCTCATGTTGATCCCAATGATATGCCATTATCTTTGATTGAGCAAAATGATAGTCCTAGTGATGTGAGTTTTGTCTCTCGAAATAATTTCAACAACAATGCTTATAGAGGTAATTTCAATCCTAGACCATATCTCGGTAATTCTTCTAATACTTATGGCAATTCTCATGGTAATTCCTATGGTAATTCTTCCAATAATAATAATAATAATAATAATAATAATAATAATAATAATAATAATAATAATAATAATAATAGGACACCTGTTGATCTTGAGAACACCATTAAATAATTTATTAGTTCTCCAAAAGTTTTCAATACTATGGTAGAAGAAACATTGCATAAAGTTGACGATATGGCTAGAAACATGGATAAGATTGCTCATGATGTGGAAACACTTAAAAGTAAAACTTTGCCACCAAAGCATGATATTAATGAGACTATTCAATCCATCCAAATACCTATTGATGAAAGTAAGGAGAGAACCGCTAGGTTGAGAGCTAAGCGAGAATTCCTAAAAAAATGCTTCCTCCCGGGTTTTTCGTTATCATGATGAAGATGTTAAAATGATTGGTGTTTATCCTATTGAACCTTTATTTACTAATCTGAAAATTGATGATAAAGGGACTAAAGATGAGTCAACTTTATCAATAAGGCGTCCTGTTTGTTTAAAGGGTGATGATCTCAATGATAAAAATGAAAAAGTGGGTTTGGAGAGGTCAAAACTTTAAATAGTGATGCACCCACTACTTTGGATTACAAGGACTTTAATTATGAAAGTTGCTCTTTAGTTGAATGTATTTCCTTGTTGCAATCCATGGTTAGCTCACCCAATGTTTGTTGGAAATATGCCCTAGAGGCAATAATAAATTGGTTATTATCATATTTCCTTGTTCATGATAAACGTCTATTATCCATGCTAGGATTGTATTGATCGGAAACTCAAATACATGTGTGGATACATAGACAACACTGTGTCCCTAGTGAGCCTCTACTAGACTAGCTCATTGATCAAAGATGGTTAAGGTTTCCTAACCATAGACATGAGTTGTCATTTGATAACGGGGTCACATCATTAGGAGAATGATGTGATGGACATGACCCAACCGTAAGCATAACATCTGATCGTATCACTTAGTTTATTGGTACTGCTTTCTTCATGTCAATTATCTGTTCCTAAGACCATGAGATCATGCAACTCCCTAACACCGGAGGAATACCTTGTGTGTATCAAACGTCACTTCGTAACTGGGTGATCATAAAGATGCTCTACAGGTATCTCCGAGGGTGTCTGTTGGGTTGGTATGGATCGAGACTGGGATTTGTCTATCCGTTTGACGGAGAGGTATCTCTGGGCCCTCTCGGTAATACAACATCACAAGAAGCTTGCAAGCAATGTGACTAAGGAGTTAGTCACGGGATCTTGTATTACGGAACAAGTAAAGAGACTTGCCGGTAATGAGATTGAACTAGGTATGGAGATACCGACGATCGAATCTCGGGCAAGTAACATACCGATGGACAAAGGGAACTGCATACATGATTAACTGAATCCTTGATATCGTGGTTCGACCGATGAAGATCTTTGTGGAATATGTAGGAGCCACTATGGGCATCTAGGTCCTGCTATTGGTTATTGGCCAAAGAGGTGTCTCGGTCATGTCTGCATGATTCTCGAACCCGCAGGGTCCGCACGCTTAACGTTCGGTGACGCTAGAGTAGTATTAGGATATGTACATTGGTGACCGAATGTTGTTTGGTGTCCCAGATGATATCCCGGACGTCACGAGGAGCTCCGTAATAGTCCGGAGGTAAAGATTTATATATGGAAAATCATATTTTGGCTACCGGAAAAATTTTGGGTTTTGCCGGTATTGTACCGAGAAGGTTCTAGAAGGTTCCGGGGGTTCCATTGTGGGGCCCAACGACCCGGCAAGGTCCCACATGGACCGAGGGGTGGGGCTACATCCCACATGGGCTTGCTGCACCATTCCCCAAGGCACATGTCGTTTAAATCTAGAGATAAGATCATATCTCTAAATTTAAAGGGTTGAATCTAGAGATAAGATGTTATCTTCATGTTTAAAGGGTTTTCTCCCTTGTGGCCGGCCCTAGGAGGGTTTTGGACGCCCTCCCCTGCCCTCTAGCCTATATATAGATGGGGGAGGTGCATGGGAGCAGCCACCCCTTCACCCTTGCCCATTGGCTCTCCCAACTCCTCTCACGTTTCTCTGGTACGCGCTTGGAGAAGCCCTGCCGGAGTTCTAGTGCCACCACCACCACCACGCCGTCGTGCTGGTTGAGATCCCATCTACTTTTCCTCCCTCACTTGCTGGATCAAGAAGGAGGAGACATCATCGAGCCGTACGTGTGCTGAACGCGGAGGTGCCGTCCGTTCGGCGCTGGATCGGATCGGATCGCCATTGGATCGTGAAGAGTACGACCACATCAACCGCGTTATATACGCTTCCCCTTAGCGATCTACAAGGGTATGTAGACACACTCCCTTTCTCGTAGCTATGCATCTGCATGGATAGATCTTGCGTGTGCGTAGGAAAATTTTTGTTTCCCATGCAACGTTCCCCAACAATGATTATGAACAAGATAAAGCTTTTACTAAACATATTGTAGAAGTTATGATAAAATCTCACCAGGACTTCATGAACTTGGTCGATTACTGCTAGTATTTCAAATTCAGTCGGTTTGGATGGTCCGACTGGTTGCGGGGGCTCCTCCACAAAGGGATCTTCTTTGATCATCGGGGAATGCAGGTGCTCGAGGAAATGTTCTTCGGAACCTCTTTCCGGGTGGAACCGGTCTTAGCCAAATCATCAGCCGCTTGATTCTTGAGCCTTGGGATATGATGCAGTTCCAACTCTTCAAAGTTCTTCTCCATATTTCTGACTGCATTGCAGCAGCCTGTCATCGCTGGACTCCAAATGTCCCAGTCTTTGATCACTTGATTGACCACAAGATCTGAGTCACCATACACCATCAATCAGCGGATGCCGAGTGAGCTTGCCATATGCAACCCATACAAAAGAGCTTCATACTCAGCCTCATTATTGGAGGAATCGAAATGAATCTGCAACATGTAGCTGAGCCAGTCCCCCTTAGGGGAAATTAGGACCACTGGAGCACCCGAGCCATTGAGCATCTTAGAGCCATTGAAGAACATCGTCCAATGGTCGGGGAGGCTTAGGGCCGGATGCTGGTGTTTGATCCACTTGGCCAGGAAATCCGCTAAGGCTTGGGACTTGATTGCTTTCTTTGCTGCAAATTCATATCCAGGGGGAGGAGTTCAATGGCCCATTTGGCCACCCGACATGTGGCATCTATGTTGTTCATTATCTTTGACAATGGAGCATCGCTGATCATCGTGATTGAGTGTTCTTGGAAGTAGTGTGGGTATCTTTGCTTGGAAGGAGTCAAAACTTAGGAGATGTAATATACTGGACTTTGGACCTTTAACTCTTTGCCTTCTTCTTCGTGCTCAACCGTGAGCACTGTGCTGACCACTTGGTTTGTAGCCACAATGTAGAGGAGCAATGGCTCCTGGCTTCTCGAAGCAGCAAGCACCAGCTGGGTGGAAAGGAAGGCTTTGAGCTCGTCGAATGTGACTTGCGCTTCACTCGTCCATTCAAACTTGTCTTATTTCTTCATGAGCGGTGAAGTGGCAGGGCCTTTTCATCGAGTCTTGAGATGAATCTGCTCCGGGCCGTGAGGCAACCCGTGAGTCTTTGGATGTCATGAGACGTTTTGGCTGCTTCATTCGTACTATAGCGCCAATCTTCTCGGGGTTAGCATCGATACCATGTTCGGAAATGAGGAAACCGAGTAACTTGCTGGCTGGAACCCTGAAAGTGCACTTGGCTGGATTAAGCTTGATTCCATATCTGCGCAGGTTTGCGAAGGTTTTGGCGAGATTAGCTAGGAGGTCAGAACCTTTCCTAGACTTGACCATGATGTCATCCCTGTATGCCTCTACGTTCCGACTGACTTGCTTTTGCAAGCATTTTTTAATCATGCGCTGAAAAGTTGTCCTGGTGTTTTCTCGTCCGAATGGCATCGTGATATAGCAAAAAACCCAAAAGGGGTGATGAAGGCCGTTTTTATTTCATCTAGACCATACATTCGGATTTGGTGGTACCCATAGTACGCATCCAGAAAACTCAAACGCTCACACCTCGCAGTGGAATCTACTATCTGATCTATGCGGGGGGAGAGGAAACTGATCCTTGGTACATGCGCGATTTATATGCTTGAAATCAATGCACATCCTAAGATAATTATTCTTCTTTGCCACCATGACAGTGTTGGCAAGCCACTCGGAGTGGTACACTTCATGGATGAATTCGGCTACCAGTAGCCGTGCAATTTCCTCGCCAATCGCCTTGCGCTTCTCGGTGGAAGAGCGTTGGAGGTGCTCCTTCACTGGTTTCACCTTAAATCGATACGGAGACGATGCTCAGCCAGCTCCCTAGGAACACCCGGCATGTCAGACGTCCATGTGAAGATGTCCCAGTTCTCATGGAGGAACTGGATGAGCTCACCTTCCTATTTGTCGTCTAACGTCATGGAGATGTTGGTGGGTTGCGCATTCGGATCTTCTGGGTGGATATGAACTTGCTTGGTCTCGCCAGTCGACTGGAATGCAGAATTAACTATTGGCTTCTTGGACTTAAGCAGCTTACTCGTATCGACAACTTTTTTGTACTCTTCCAACTCGGCCACGGCCATCTGCTCATCAGCAATGAGCCAATGACCGAGCCCTGCTACAGGCACTGTTCAACCTTCCGTCGGTTCCCTGTGACAGTAATCACGCCATTCGGACCAGGCATCTTGAGTTTCAGGTACACGTAACATGGTCTGGCCATGAATCGTGCGTAGGCGGGCCTACACAATATGGCATGGTAGGCAATTTTGAAATCTACAACCTCAAAGTTCAGCTTTTCTCACTATCGAACACGACATCCAAGAGGATCAGTCTGAGTGATCTCACCTTCTTCCCAGGGATCACCCCACGGAACTGCATGTTTCTTTTGCTCAATTTGGACATCGGGATGCCCATAGCCTCAAAGTGGCATAGATAATGTTCAATCCGCTGCCGAAGGCCATGAGGACCTTGCTCAATCGGACGCCTCCAACAGTCAGATCGACTACCAGTGCCTGCCGCCCGGGGGTCGATATGTAGGCGGGGTGATCCGACTTGTGAAAGGTTATGGGCGTATGGGCCCAATCGAGGTATTTGGTGACATTCGACATGGCCGAACTCACCTCTCGGCTAATTACCTTCATATTTCTCTTGCACTCGACATCTGCAAAGATCATCAGTACTTTTTCGACGTCTCCATCTTCCTGATCCTTATCCTCCAAAGGTTCTTCTTGCATTGCTTGCTTGAGCAATTTGCACTCTCGAGTGGTGTGCTTCGGCAAGATCAGGTTGCCACCTTTGTCCTTCTTCGTGTGAATCTGATAGGGCTGATCAAGAATGTCACCTCCTCCCGAGTTATTCTTCTTCTTGGCCATCCACTCTTTCTTCTGTTTCTTAGAGCCTTTGCCTTTTCTTTGCACGGCCAAGGCTGCTGCTTCAGCGTTATCAGTCGTGTCGGCCTTACACTTCTGCTTCCGATTGGAATTTTTACCAGAATGGTTGGGCTCTCCTGTCCGCCCTTTGCCGCTTCTTAGTCGGCCTTCCTCTTCACCATTGGCGTGCCGATTGGCTAACTCCATCACTCGGCTCAGGGGCGGAGTGTCCGTTCGGCCGAACTTCAAGATAAGCTTGCGGTGCTTGATGCCAACCTTGAAGGCTCAAATAGCATGATGCTCACTAACATTCTCCATTGTATGTAGAGTGGTCCAACATTGAATGTACTCTCGGAGAGTCTCATTGTTCTTCTACATGCAGTGTTGTAGCTCTCACAGACCATCTGGTCGCTTGTAAGTGCCTTCAAATGTTTTCATGAAAACCCAAGCAAGGTGGCCCCAGCAATTGATGCTGCCGGGAGGGAGTTGATTGAGCCAGGCCCTCGTCGGTCCTTCGAGAATGAGTGTCAGATGCTTCATGGCCACATTGTTGTTGCCTCCACCAATTTGTACGGCCACTCGATAGTCTTCCAACAAGGTCTCTGGCTTCGACTCGCCAGTGAATTTCCCAATTCTACTCGCCAACCTGATGTTGGCTGGAATTTCTGCGCCCCGAATGTACCTGCTGAAGAACCCGGGGCCCAAGGAATTCGATACACTTGGGCGATCTCTGTCAAGGCCATCTCTGTTGGCTTGGCCCCTATCGACCAAGTTCTGAGCAAGAACAGATCTTGCGTTGAACGATGGTTCCCGGTAGTCATCATCCTCATTGTCCCGCGGACGATAACGACCAAACAAAGGAGTGGGGCTAGGCCTTCGATCATCCTCATAAGGTCGCATGTCATCATAGGACTGGCGTCCGTATGTGACATCCCATGGAGTGGACGTCCAAGTGCGATGATAATCATCGCGCCATCAGGGAGAAGTGACTTGGTGGCGTCTCCAGTCTCCATACTGATCTCTGCATAAGGGGTGAGCCTCATCCCTTAGAGGGGGTGACGGCCTGCGCCTCCAGGTGCATTCGAACCGTGAGCCGACTGAACCGTACCGGCCTGGACCAATCTGTTGTGGATGCGATTTTGGGAATGCGACATTGCAAATTTTTGTGCCCGGGTTGTTTCCAACATCGCTTGAATCTGACAAATGCCTTCTCCCGCCGCTGAACCGGATGGCTGGATCGAGTCAGCTATCTGGGTTGCTACTGCCAAGTTCTACAGCGGAGTGCGGAGCACTCGGTAATTTCCAGCCAGTCGTTCGAAAACAACTGCGTGCGATTCCGACTGGAGCTGGGCCATCAAGCGACTTCTACAGCCGCTCAAGGTGCTCACGCTCAGCCACGGTGGCCAGACGTGTTGCCTCCAAGGCCATGACCTCAGGAGTCGTCCCCGTGATCGGAGTGAACAAAGCATGCTCGTTCCTCTGCCTGAGCTCCTCCCGCTGCTCCCGAGTGAGAGGTTGGGGAGCATTTAGATTGGTGTCGACCTAATTATTGTCTCCTAGGCCGTCACTGGCGCTCCCGTGTGAAGCACCCTCGAGGTCATCGTGTGCGCCTGTGAACCCGGGAGGACCATGCTGCTTCTCGGTGCCAACCATGAGGACCTCAGAAGAGGACTCGCTGCTCTCGCACTCGGAGTCATCGATAGAATCCTCGTGCAGGGAGGAGAACAAATCGAGGACGGGCTCATCGGGATCGATCATTGCCACTTGCACAGCCGTGGCCTAAAGGGCCACATCATGCTTGACCCAGCGCTGGAGCCACAACCGTCCGGAGCGCTTGCGACGGCGACTAGCGGGAAGTAGGGGTGCCACACAGTATAGAATCCATGGCTGGCGGAGAAGGAATTCGTAGGATGATGCGCGGAAGTGTGCCGCACCTCGGATGGCAGCACCTCCATGTTCAGCAGGGCTTCCTGGAGCCACGCCAAATCATTGGCGACAAAGCTAAGAGCGCCGAATCAGATCTCGCCGCCGAGGATCATGATGATGAAGAAAATTCCACCTGCGCCGGAAATCGCTAGACATGCAACCCCATGGTGGGTGCCAACTGTCGAGGAAACGAATCGATAGTGAGTACTAGGGGTACGAACAGGGGCGGAGCCTAGCTATGACCTAGGTGTGGCGCTCGAATTTATGAGTTCAGGCCCCTCGTGGAGAGGTAATAGCCCTACGTCTCGAGACTTGTGGCTTTGTTTTCTCTTAGGTGTCTGATTACAAATGGGTTGTGAACCCTTGTCACGATGTTGGAGGGGGGCTTATATAAGTGCACCCACCCTAATCAGTGCTACGTTACAAGGGAAGATAAGGGGAGTTACTACAGGCGTTACTGGAAACTGTCGCTATAACTCCACTTGAAGTCTTGCGTTAAGCCTCTCGAACATTGCTACTCCCACGTTACTTTTCACCTCCCATGTCCGAGTGAAGTTGGTGAGGCCGACTGGCGGGAAGACATTCGATTGGTTGGACTATATCCGAGTGACTGGATTGTATCCAAGTGGATATCCGGGAGTACGCATCTAAAGGCGCATGTTGTCCGGAGACCTTCCAATGATGGTATGGTGCCCTAGGTGGGTCCTGGATGTCAGGTCCATGACCCCACCCTTAGTAGGTAACCCCATCAGCCGTGGTTGCCGGAGACAAAGAAGACGATCATTCTGGTTGTTTGGATGCTCAAGGGAGTTCCAAGAGGGAGAAGGAGGAGTGGTGGAGAGCTTAGCGAGCTCGGGGGGCTTTTTATAGCGCAAGCAGGCTGGTTTGTCTGGAGGCTCATCCAACCGACTATGGCAACGTCCATTGATGGCACGGGAGGGCGGTGGCGAGGCCGTTGGGGTCGGTGAGGTGCTCGGCGGTGTTAGGTGAGACGGTGGCGTTCCGCAGTGATGGAGAGGCGTGCTGGTTGGCTCTGGTGGCTTGGGCGATGGCGTAGCCGAGACGACAGCCATGGGCGGCGGTGCTGGTCGGCGCTAGCAGCCAGGAGAGGATGTCGACGGGGCTCAGGGGAGACCTGGTAATCCAAGAGAGGGTCATGACGGGCGATGGGAAAGTTGGGGGCAAGAGTGGCTCGGCTGCCAGCGGCTGCAGTACATGCACTATGGCCGCGCTCTGGACATTCTCTCGATGTGTTCGACGAAATGCCAGGGCAACCTAAGCCAATCTATATTACCTAAGTTTTAACAGAATGATAGATCAGTAGCTCCTAGTGAAGTTGGACATGCTGGTTTGACCAAAGGATCAAATGTCATTTGTAGTCTAGAAGGATGCAGGTTTCTGCCATGCCCACAAGTTGTTTGATGCAATTCTAGAGGCAACTAGAGATTTTTTTTGGTTATGAAACTTGGCAAGTTGATGTCTCATTGGATGGTAGAGATGATGGTGGAGTTGGTTTGGCAAAATTAAAAACTTGCAAGTGCAAGTTTTGTTGGATTTCAGTTCTGGATCAAAGTTGGGAGGGATTATTTGGGCAACTTTCAAGATGCATTTGGAGCTGATCTTCTAGACTTAAGGATTTAGTTGGAAGTACTACAAGATGGAAAATTTCCAGAAATTATCGAGCTAGAAAAATTACGGTTGTAGTTCAATGCTCAAACTGGTCCAGAATTGAAAAATTGAAGTTGTGCTCAAAATTTACAAAAGGCCAACATGGTTTTTTTTTGCATAAGAATGATCTTAGCATCAGATGTTGGGGAACGTTGCATGGGAAACAAAAAATTTCCTACACACACGCAAGATCTATCCATGGTGATGAGCATCTATGAGAGGGAGAGTGGATCTACATACCCTTGTAGATCGCTAAGCGGGAAGCGTTAAGAAACGCGGTTGATGTAGTCGAACGTCTTCGCGATCCAAATCGCCGAGCGTCCCGCGATCCCATCACGATCCATCTCGCGATCCAATCTCGATCCGTCCCGCGATCCCATCACGATCCGTCCCGCGATCAAATCACGAATCGTCTCGCGATCCTGATCACGGTCCTTCCGATCTAGCGCCGAACGGACGGCACCTCCGCGTTCAGCACACGTACAGCTCGATGACGATCTCCGCCTTCTTGATCCAGCAAGAGGGACCGGAGAGGTAGAAGAGTTCTCCGGCGGCGCGACGGCGTGGCGGCGATGGTGGTGGAACAATTCCGGCAGGGCTTCGCCTAAGCACCGCTGAAACTAGACTAGAGGAGAAACCGATCTAGATGAAGTAGAGGGAGCACGTGGCAATTAGGGTTTTCTCTACCCTCTAAATCCTCTAGTATATATAGGAGGGAGGGAGGAGAGGAGGCAGCCTCAAACCCTCAAGGTTTGGCCGAAATTGGATGTGGAGGAGTCCTACTCCAATCCTATTAGGGGTAGGATTCCTCCTCTCCACTTGGAAACCCTTTCCACCTTTTCTCCTTTGGATTTTTTCCACCCAAAGCCACATGGGCCTTAGTGGGGGGGGGGGGGGGTTAGGACAGCCCACTAGGGGCTGGTTTGACTCCTCCCACAGCCCATGAGGTCCTTTGGGTCGAGACACCCCTCCCGATGGTCCCCGGTACCCCTCCCGGCACTCTCGGTACACTACCGAAATACCCGAAACTTTTCCGGTGACCAAAACAGGACTTCCTATATATCAATCTTTACCTCCGGACCATTCCGGAGCTCCTCGTGACGTCCAGGATCTCATCCGGGACTCTGAACAACCTTCGGTCACCACCATACATAACTCTCCTATACCGAAACGTCACCGAACCTTAAGTGTACAGACCCTGCGGGTTCGAGAACTATGTAGACATGACCAAGACACCTCTACGGTCAATAACCAATAGCGGGACCTGGATGCCCATATTGGTTCCTACATATTCTACGAAGATCTTTATCGGTTGAACCTCTATGTCAAGGATTCAGTTAATCCCGTACGCTGTTCCCTTTGTTCTTCGGTATGTTACTTGCCCGAGATTCGATCGTCGGTATCTCTATACCTAGTTCAATCTCGTTACCGGCAAGTCTCTTTACTCGTTCTGTAATACAAGATCCCGTGGCTAACACTTAGTCACATTGCTTGCAAGGCTTATTGTGATGTTGTATTACCGAGTGGGCCCTGAGATACCTCTCCGTCACACGGAGTAACAAATCCCAGTCTTGATCCATGCCCACTCAACAGACACCCTCGGAGATACCTGTAGAGCATCTTTATAGTCACCCAGTTACGTTGTGACGTTTGATACACACAAGGTATTCCTCCGGTGTCAGTGAGTTGCATGATCTCATGGTCATAGGAACAGATACTTGACATGCAGAAAACTATAGCAATAAACTGACACGATCATATGCTATGTTTATAGTTTGGGTCTTGTCCATCACATCATTCTCCTAATGATGTGATCCCGTTATCAAATGACATCTCATGTCTATGGCCAGGAAACCTTGACCATCTTTGATCTGCGAACTAGTTAACTAGAGGCATACTAGGGACACAGTGTTGTCTATGTACCCACACATGTATTTGAGTTTCCAATCAATACAATTATAGCATGGATAATAAACGATTATCACGAACAAGGAAATATAATAATAACCAATTTATTATTGCCTCTAGGGCATATTTTCAACATCAGAGGACCTCTCAAATTTTTTTGTGAAATTTTAAAAGAAGTATTTGAAATATGTTTAATATAACAAAAATATTTCAATGTTTGAAAATGCCATTAAAAGAATTAATTTGGGGGCAAATCTATGATAAAAATGTTTCCTACTGATATTCAAAAGATGAATGAAAGGATTAGGGAAAACTTTCAAAACTCATAATATTTTTCAAAAGTTTCTATACGGAGGGAAGGATTTTTAGGAACACAAAACATAAAAGATTCTGAAATTAATAAAAGACCTGATATAATTCAAAATTTTATTTTTATCAAAATTTATTTAGTAAAAACATGGGTTAAACTTTGGGGTGTTACACATGTGGTGGTGACCTTCGGTCATGGCCTGGCCGAGGTGGTTGCCTCGCTGCGCGGCAGCGGCTGCCGAGGCGGCGGCATTGGGCGATGCCGGTTGGTGAGGCCCAGGTTGTCCCCGGCTGCACAACGTGGAGTTACCCATGTCCAAGGTGGAGCTGCTTCGCCGAACCGGTGGCTTTGACCCCGGTTCCCGTGCGGTACAGAGACGGTGAAGAGCGTGCTTGGGATTCATCCAAGTGGCTCTTCTGGCATGGCGCAGTGGGGTGGCAACCTTCCCTCCATGCTCCAGTGGTGGCGCTCTTCGGCAATGGCCGAAGCGTCGGGGTAGACCACGGTGGCAGTGCGGCTGTGGATGGTTGTCGAATTTGGGCGGCTAGACCCAGGGCTTTGAAGGTGGTCTTGCAGATGCACAACTTTTGGTTGGAGTCTCGTGCGGCGGATCCGGGTGAAGATCTGGTCTTCTGCAGCTGGCCGAAGCCGGTGATGGTGACGCAATGGCGCCGTTTCCTTCGTGAAGGCATCATCGAGGTGAAGCTCCCAACTCCTTCCGCCATCTTCGTGGGAAACCCAAGATTAGTCGATCGGATGACGGCGGCGCCCTTGTGTCGTTCCATCCTTGGGGGCGTCATTCTTGGAGGTGTGCATAGGCTTGAGGGACGAGTGGACGGTTCCAGCGGTGGAGCGGCGTTCCATGTGATGCATCGACGACGTGGAATCTCGACGGCGTGGAGTGGCAGGGTCTCAACGATGGATGTGTGATGATGGATGCATGTAGGGAGGAGGCCTTGTGTGGCGCCGTGGGGGCGCCGACGGCAGGCGTGGCAAGGTCGATGCGTCAGTACCTGCTCTGAAGATGGATTAGTGGAAGACGACGGCGACGATCTATGAGAGTGCATCGGACCGGTGTGTGTCCCAGACGCGGTATGTGGCTTGGTTGGGGCGTTCGGCTTTAGATGTTAGGCTTAGATGAGAGGTCTGGGTATTCGGCTTAGATTATCTGCACCCCTTCATCAAGTCGATATGAGTAGCAAGAGATGTTGTCAAGATGATGGCTTCAGACATATTGATGTATTACTTTTTAAGGTCTTTGTGAATACCCCCTCTGTTCTAAAATAAGTGTCGTTGATCTAGTACAAATTTTATACTAATTTAGTACTAAATTTACGACACTTATTTTGGGACGAAGGGAGTAGTTGATAAAATGTTTGTATGCATCGTCCAGATGTAGAGATCGGGGTCAACCTCCTTTTAAAAAAAAAAAACATTCAAACCAAACCAAATCATTAGTAGTGCAGTAAAACCCGTAACCACGTATACGCAATGACCAGGAGGCCGTTCGGCACACTGAACTCCTTCCCGTTAACATCGCGCTTGCATTTCTTCTCCAGGGAGAAGGTACGTGCTACGCAGGACACAACATCTCCTTGATAGTTCCTATGCTGGTTGTGTTAAAAAAAAGTTCCTATGCTGGTTCAGTACGTGCACGCATGTTCAGGGCGAGTCCACGCCTGTATTCGCCTATATTTTCTCTTTGATGACGTCGCTCTGTCCCGGGCAAATATATATGTGTTGGCTTTTTTTTCAATTATTTTTTAAAACCGGAAAGAGGCAACTATGTTGGTTCGACGGATCAAGTGATACCTTTTTGTTCCCGTTTCTCTATTATTATCAATTCTGGTATGCGCGCTGTGAAGCTTTTTGTAGCCATGAGTATGTCGACGTCGACCTTTTTCTCCTCGGCGGCTCAAGACAAGAATGGCCACCTGCGCAAGCAAGATTCTGTGCAAGCTTTTGGCATTGCATCGATGTAAAGAGAAATGGATGATCGGTTTTTTATTGCGCTAGCTCGGGTGGCTGCTTTCTTCTATCATTGCCTCCCTCCATGTCTGCTATGCTAAGGTTGTCGCTTATCGGAGCAGGCAAGTTCAAATTTTTACAGGTGGCTGTTGTAGCTGCTGATGGATAGGTATGTGTTGAATTCAAACCATAGAATTGATCCACTGACTTGTTGGACTGCCGAGGGGCCAGGAGATTCACCGTGTCGCTTGCGTGTGCCCCCTCCCGTCTCGAGGTTGTGCACTGCGAAGGAGGAAGCTTCCTGGCAGCTGCACGCATGCATGGCCCTGCATGAATTAGGGAATGCGTGGAGGTAATGAGGTGATCGACGAGTGAAATCCATCCTAATTCTGGCCACAGATGGAAGAGGGGATGGTCGATCACGCGTAACAAACTGCAAATGCACGGCGCGGGCTTCTCTACCCGTCCAGCGTAGAGATATGAGGCGCATGTTTGGTCATTTAGTCTCTCGAGAAAAATCCCGTGTGATGGGCGCGTGGAGCAGGAGCTACACACAAATTTGGAACGAACTTGCCGTCCAACTTGTTAAAAAAAAAAAAACTTGCCGTCCAACTTAACTCGCGGCCCTTGTCACGACGCGCATCAGCATTGGCAGCAAAGATGAGATAGCGCCCACAGAGAGAGAACATGACGGTTGAGGGAGGACACCCGATCCGGCATGCAAGATCAGCATCGGAGTCCTCCGTCGATCGATCGATCGATCAGCCATGTACGCCGGTGCAACTGCAAGAGCTGGCCTCGGTTGCTTTCGCGTATCGCTGCCCCTTTTAATTAGGCCTTGTACAATGCAAGATGCTTAGGGAAGGTGCTTAGAGAAATAAATCAGGCTTTTTTTAAGCACCGGTGCTTATTTGTACAGGATAGACGCTTAATTAGGCATCTCTCCTGTAGAAATTAGCACCGATGCTTAAGAAAAATCTGGTTTATTTCTTTAAGCATCTCCCCTAAGCACCTTGCATTGTACAAGGCCTTAGCTGCCATGACACCGGTGCCAGTGCGGCCCGCTGGGTGGCCACGCAACGCACGATGCACCCATTATAAACGTAAACCGGCCAACAACCAGGCGGACGTCGCGGGGGCCGCGGCGAGGGGCGATCGGGATGGACGAAGCTTCCTGGCAGCTGCGCGGCCGGAACGGACAAACGGTCACCACACGAGCCTATTGAAAAGGACCTGGCCCCGGCGCCGCTCGTGGCCCACGCGCGCCCGCCCCCCGATTGATCGATCTCGGTCCCGCCCGCCTACCTACCGACGACAGATATCCGTACGGATCCGGCATCGTGGAGGGCCTTCTCGCCTCCGCTCCCTCCCTCCCTGCTATCTCTCGCTTCGCATTCAGACCCAGTGGCTTATCGCGGCACGGGACGCCGTGCTTATCGATCTACTACTATCTATCTCGAGGCGGCCAACCAGCCGTGCCGGGCTCGTGTTAAACCTTCACTGGGTTGAGTTGATCGAGAGAGTGTGCGCGCGGCAGGCTGCGGTCAAAGCTTGCGTGCTGACTGACGCACGGCCATCGTGTGCAGCCATCCTGTATATACGGCCGACGGAGCTGCCGTCTCGGATGAATCATGCGTATCCGTGCAAGATTTGAGTTTTGTTCGCTTCATAGAGCGTACACTACAGTACGTACGAATACAGAGATTTTGCTCGTCGATGGAGGGATTTTGGGGCGTGTTTGGTTGCCTGTTTTTCTATCAACCGAAGATCGTGACCCGTTTTGTTTTTCGTGTTCACTATTGCATTTGCATCGCACGAAACTTAAAGCACTTCCGAGTCTGGCTCCCTGGACACACTTACATCGACAGTTTCTATAGAACCAGGCCCGAGCCATGCACAACGAACGCACATGAGTGGGCCCATGCACGAGAGGAGGCTGAAAGGATGCAAGCTCTGTCCTGCATTCACTAAGCTCCTTCCTAATCTTCTTTTTCCTTTTCCTTTATAATCTACAGAATGGTGCTTTGATCCGAGATAAACTCTATATAAAAAGGATGCACACCGATGTTACGGTTCCATTATTACAATTGCTTTGTAGTTCGTCGACCGTAAATGCTAAATTTTGTGTTCATGTTTAGAGCTAGTTTGGACGATTTTTGTCAAATTCGTACGTTTGACCGTTTGAAATTTTCTTTGACCGGCAGCTTCATCATGATGTTCCGCATGACATTCGTGTTGCAAGTTTTCTATTTCGACGACCCTACCGCACTGACGCCACAATTACGCGCACACTATATTTCTTCTCCTCTCTCCTCTGTCTCACAACCCTCCTATTCGTGCCTTTTAACGCTGGCGTCGTTCCTCTTGACCTTTTTGCCCGCATCCTAATACACTGGAGTCGTTTCCGGCATCGGTCATCTTGCCTCCTCTCTCTCGTCCTACTGTACTGATGCTGCCATGGCGCGAACACTGCATTTCTCCTCCTCTGTCCACTGTCTCCATGCGGATTTTCTCTGCGGCGACGAGGCTAACAACTAGTTCGTCGCACCGTCGACGGGGTCGCTCGCTCATGACTCCGTGCACGCCATGTCGGACGCGACGCCACGACCACTATCCACCGCAGTCATCATGGTCCGATACACACTGCATTTGTCCTGCCCTGTCCTCTGCCTCAGCGCTCCTCCGCACGGACTTTCTTTGCGGCGGTGATGCTAGCAACTAGTTTGTCGCGACACCGGCAGGAAGGCTCGCCCGAGACTCCGTGCTTGTCATGTCGGATGCGGCGTCGCAGTCACTGTCCATCGCAATCGCCATGGTCCGACACACACTGCATTTCTCCTCCCTCATCCTATACCTCAACGCTCCTTCGCACGGACTTTCTTCGCGGCGGCGACGCTAGCAACTAGTTCGCCGCGGCGCCGGCAGGAACGCTTGCTCGAGACTCTGTGCTCATCGTGTCGGACGCGGCGCCACGGTCACCGTCCACCGCAGTCGCGAGGCACAGTGTAACAGTGTGCGTTAAGTGTAAGTGTTAACTCTTAATCATATCTCACGTATACAACCAAACACCATGTAGTTGTCTGAGCTGAACCAATGCATGCAACCAAACGATGTGCCAAAATTGCTCCCCTAATATGAGAGGCCTAGATGCGGACAATCAAACAATATACAAATGTTAGTTTTGTGCATGTATTTCGTCAACCAGCCTTCGATGAACCAGGTTTCAGTGAGCCAGGCTGCACTGAAACGACTGTGAAACACGTCCTCGATGATTTTGCATCATACGAACAACCTGGTACCCATGGCTGGCTACTACTCTACTCCACTCTTCTTCTCCACGCACATGCAACCGGCCTGGAAGAAGGGGGAGATTCCCAACTCAACATAGTGTTAGATTAGATTGTCACACCAGATTATCTTGAAATAGAATTTTTACGAAAGCACTCTTGAAATAGATTATCACCAAGGAGTGTGACTTGTGAGTACAGTACTCACTGTGTCCCAGCGATTGCCAGCCCGGGACCTTGGTGTATTTATGGACTGGACCTCCTGGCAACTGACGCGCGCTGACGTGGTGCGCAGCCTTTTCTCTATCTATTTTACATCGTACTCGAGCTTTATTTCTAGTCAGGAGCCTCACGTACGTACTGTGCTTTAGGGCATGTACCATGGAGCAGTGGCGGAGGTAGAGGGTGGCCAGGGTGGGCCATGGCCCACCCTGAAATTTGAAAATAGCTTTTATACCATATAAGGAAAAGGCTACAAAAGAGAACGAAAAAAACATATATGTACAGTAGCACTGTTGGCCCACCCTGGCCCAGTGGGCTAGGTCCGCCACTGCCATGGAGGCAACGCCAAGGTGCTGCTCCAGTATTCCACGTAGGCTACGAGGGCAACTCCAACGCTTCGACTCAAACTGACCTAATCGGTCGAGCGAACGATTGTGTCTGTTTTTTCGTTTGAGTCGACCGGTGTGTGCAACGGTGGCCGACGTAATTTTTGTGTGAACTCATTTTTTTTTTTGCAAAACATATGCATAATTAAACATAAATCAACATAATTAAACATTAAAATGGCCGGTCAACCGCCGGCCAAATTCCATTTAAACTTAATTAAACATAAATTTCAAACTTTAAAAACTGCCACCCAGCCCGCCTAGCACACTGCCCTACGCGTCGTCTTCCCCCGGGCCGGGTGAGGTCGACGAAGTCCGGCGGCTGCCCCGCCCACGGGAAGGCCTGCTACCACGCCGCCTGTTTCGCCTCCTTCGACGTATGCTGCGCCGACGGATCTGCTGCACGACACGCTCCTCCTTGCGCTCCCGCTGAAAGCGCCACTTGCCGTCCTCCGGCTCCTCCGCCAGTGCGCGGGCACTCCATTGCTGGAGGTACGTCGCCACCTGCTCCGGCGTCTTGCCCAACCGCACGGGCGGCACGCTCGCCCACTCACGGACGAGGCCCTGCACTGCTACCGCTCGTCGCGGTCCGCTGGCGACGGCGTGGGGGCGGGCTCGGGGAAAGGAGGCGCGGGGGAGGGGGGAGACGCGGTCGCCCGCTGCCGATAGCTGCAACGCCTCCTTCATTTCTGGCCAACGGGCATCCTCCTCGTTTTGGCTCTCCTCTCGAGCGCGCTGAAACGCCTCCTCTAGTGCGGCCTGGTAGGCCGCCTCCGCCTCCTCCTCCTACTCCTTCGGCGGTACGTACTGGGGGTCCAGTTGAACACCTCCGCGGCGGGCCACATCATGCTCAGTGGCGAACCAGACCTCCTAGTTGGGGGATTCTCCCGCGTACGCCGGGTCGCGGCGCTGCTCCGACGTCAGGAAGGCACGACGCTTGCACACGTCCTCCACATGTGAGCGCGCCGACCGCGGCACCGGTGGCACCCAGATGCGGTGGGGGGTCAATGTTGGAAATATGCCCTAGAGGCAATAATATTGTATTATTATATTTTCATATTCATAATTTAGAGTTATGTTCTGTGTTGTAATGGCTATGATCCTGGAATATGCGATTCAGTGGAAAACTCATATGCACGTGTGGAATGATAAAACAGTAAAATAAGATTCCTAGTCTTGCCTCTATGACTGGCTCAAGTGTTGTTGATGATCACGTTTTCCGGATGTTAGGATATTGTTAAGTGTAATGATGTTTCTAAAACAACATTGAGAATGTGACGTTAGAAGAACGATCATATTGAATCGACCCAAACTTGTTTGTTATATTTTGAGATAATATCGTCTGAAATCAAGTTATAACACGGAGTGTTAACATGTGTTTTATGTTCCTTAGACCATGAGAGTATCATAGTCACTTCTTACCGTAAGATGAGCTTTGGGGTTGCTCAAACATCATCTGTAACTAGGTGATCATAACGACAACTTACAGGTTCATCGGAAAGTTTGACAAGGGACTAGATAGCTCGAGAGTAGAATTTGCTCCTCCGATGATGGAGAGATATTCTTAGGGCCCTATCAGTGTGACGGCATCCATCATCGTCTGGCCAGACACAGGTGACTATGTCACTGGGATGTCGGAACACATCAACGAGAAAGAAGAACAAAACCGGTAACGAGAATAACGGTATAACGAGCATGTGGATGACTCGAGAGGATATCGATAATTCTCGGGTCTTGTAAAGTATCGCGAAGCAAAGGGAATGTCACATGGTAACCACAAGTTCACTCGAATATCATTCGTGTACTCATAGGGATCGATATGGACGTCAACGGTTCCCCTTTCGGTCATTGAACGAAGGAGTTTCGTTCATGTCTATGAGTTACCGAACCTACGGGATCACAAGCTTAAGATAATCACAATTTGCTGAGTGTTAGTAGTTCGAGAGTATTGAGGATTTATTTGTGGAATCGTTTCATTAATATTCAAAATAGTTTCGAGAGGATCCGGAAGCGTTTCGGGGTCACTGAAAGGGTTTCGGTGAATATCGGGTAATACCGGGTGTTACCGATAAAAAATATATAGGTGAAAAATGTTTACGAGGATGTTAAATTATATATAAAATTCTCTTAAAGTATTTAGAACAATTTTATATTTAATTTAATATCAACGGACCTCAAAAGGCCAAGAGGTGGAAGGCAACTTGGGCCACAAGGGCCCAAGTGGGGGAGGCGCCCCTTCCCTAAGGAAGGAGGTCGAATAGGAGTGCGGGAGCTGTCCAACTCCTCCTCCCATTTGGCCGATGCCCCAAGGAGGGTTTCCCTCCTTGGTGACTGCTACCCTCCCCCTCCAACCTATATATACTTCAGGTATTGGCCCTTTTGGACACACAAGTTTTGGAGCCTCCTCTAGTGTTCTACTTCTAGTTCTAGTTGGTCCTAGTTGACTAATTAGAACTAGGTATAGTTCCTCTAATACTCATAATTAGAAGCCTAGTGTGGTTCTAATCTTCTCCCTCTAATTCTCTGGCGACGATTAGCTCTGGACGGCGAAGCGCTGCCGGATCGTGAAGACCGTACGCTTGCAACAAAGTAGAGAGGTTGTGCTTTCGGTCTTCTGTTCGAGGGATCGTTCATCTACAGTTCGAGGGACTCCAAGCTCGATCGTCATTTTCAAGCTCTTCTTCCGATGCTACTCGGTAATGGTAACGATCATGATCCCAACTGTTATTGTATCTTCATAGTGTTCCTGGTTGATCGTAGGCCGAATTTTTTCGTTTTCTACTACATTTCCAAACATTCAAGGTGCTAGCCGTGGAGGAGATTGACGTCGGGCCACAACAGCGGCACACGGTAGTACCAGTGGTACCGCGCGCGGTGCACCTGGATGTAGAGCCAGTACCATGGCCGGCGACCCCTCCCCGCATACGACACCATTGTCCAGTCGTGCGACGGCGCGGCGCGTGATACGTACTTTTTGCATCATGATTTCCTTTCAATATTTATACTATTTTGTCCATTATACCACTTTATGATACACTTCTTATGCCTTTTCTCTCTGAATTTACAAGGTACATCACAAAGAGGGAAATTGCCGGGAACTGGAATTCTATATCTGAAAACCAAGAAAAAAGGTGAAAATACACTGGACTCCAAATGACCTGAAACTTCACGGAGAATTTTTGTGGAATATATGAGAATTTATGGGCCAAAAATATACCAGAGGGGGGCCACCTGCTGGCCACAATCCAACAGGGTGCGCCCACCCCCCTAGGCGCGCCCTGTTAGCTTCTGGGCCCCTCGCAGGTGCCCCGGCCTCCCTCTTCTGCTATAAGATGTGTTTTGACCTAGAAAAAAATAAGAAGGAAGTTTCACGATGAAGCGTCATAGTCTCAAGGCGGAAACCTGGACATAGGCCCTTTTGCACTCCGGCAGGGTGATTCTGCCGGGGAAACCTCTCTCCGGGAGGGGGAGATCGAAGCCATCGTCATCACCAATGCTCCCTCCTTCGTAGGAGGACCAGAATTCATCAACATCTTCACCAGCACCATCTCATCTCAAACACTAGTTCATCTCTTGTACTCAATCTTTGTCTTAAAACCTCATATTGGTATCTGTGGGTTACTAGTAGTGTTGATTACATCTCGTAGTTGATGCTTATTGGTTTAGTTGGTGGAAGATAAAATGTTTACATCCTTATTCATCATTATTACACCTCTGATCTTGAACATGGTGATGATTTGCGAGTAGTTACTTTTGTTCCTGAGTATATGAGAGAAGTCTTGTTATAAATAATCATGTGAAGTTGGTATTCGTTCGATATTTTGATGATATGTATGTTATTGCTTCCTTTAGTGGTGTTGTGTGAACGTCTACTAGATGACACTTCACCATTTAATGGGCCTAAGGGAAGGCATTGTGCAGTAATAAGTTGATGATGGGTTGCTAGAGTGACAGAAGCTTAAACCCTAGTTTATGCATTACTTCGTAAGGGGCTGATTTGGATCCATATGTTTCATGCTATGGTTAGATTTATCTTAATTCTTCTTTCGTAGTTGTGGATGCTTGCGAGAGGGGGTAATCATAAGTGGGTTGCTTGTTCAAGTAAGAACAACACCTTAGCACCGGTCCACCCACGTATCAAATTATCAAAGTAACGAACGCGAATCAACTAAACATGATGAACATGACTAGACGGAAATTCCCATGTGTCCTCGGGAGCGCTTTGCTTTATATAAGAGTTCCTTCAGGCCCGTCCTTTGCTATAAAAAGGATTGGGATATCTTTCTTCACACTTGCTACTATTGTTACTTGTCACTTGTTACCAATTATCTTGCTACAAAACCATCTATCACTTCTACTCACAGCACTTCCAGAGAATATCTTGCTGAAAACTGCTTATCATTTCCTTCGGCTGCTTGTTGGGTTCGACACTCTTACTTATCGAAAGGACTACGATTGTTTCCCTATACTTGTGGGTCATCAAGACTCTTTTCTGGCGCCGTTGCCGGGGAGTGAAGCGCCTTTGGTGAGTGGAATTTGGTAAGAAAACATTTTCGGTACTTGCTAAAATTTGTTGTTGCTTGTCATTATGGACAGTAATCCTTTGAGTGGTATGTTCGGGGTATTTTCGCCTCGAACGGAAGTGGCAAAAGATGCTCTCCAACCTACTGAATTTTTTGAAAATATTTATTATGAGATTCCCTCGGGTATGTTAGAGAAACTGCTAGCTAATCCTTATGTAGGAGACGGTACAACTCATCTTGATTACCACTTGATGTATGTAGATGAGATTTTTGGATTATTTAAGCTTGCAGGTTTATCTAAGGACAAAGTCAAGAAGAAGATTTTCCCTTTATGTTTGAAGGGAAAAGCATTGATGTGGTACAGGCTATTGAATGATATTGGATCATGGGACTGGAATCGCTTGAAGCTGAAATTTCATCAGAAGTTTTATCCTATGCACCTAGTTCATCGTTATCGGAATTATCTATATAACTTTTGGCCTCGTGAAGGAGAAAGCATCGCTCAAGCTTGGGGGATGCTTAAATCTATGATGCACACTTGCCCCAACCATGAGCTCTCGAGAACAATTATTATACAAAACTTTTATGCTTGGCTTTCTCATGATGATCAATTACTACTGGATTCTTCTTCTACTGGATCATACATGAAGAGAACTATTGAATTCAAATAGGATCTTCTGGAAAGAATTAAACGCAACTCTGAAGATTGGGAACTCGACAAAGGTAAAGAGTCAGGTATAATGCTTGAGTTTGATTGTGTTAAATCTTTTATGGAAAATGATATTTTCATAAGTTTAGCAATAAATATGGGCTTGACTCTGAGATAGTAGCGTCTTTGTGTGAATAATTTGCTACTTATTTTGAACTTCCTAAGGAGAAGAGGTTTAAATTTCATCCACATATTAAAGAATTGCTAAAGGAACCCATTAAGGTTAAGGAAGAAATAACTGTTTGCCATGTTGACCCACTTGTGCCTACTGCTTATATTGAGAAACCACATTTTCCTGTTAGGATTGAGGAACATGCCAAAGCTGCAACCGTGGTTAATAAAAGTCATATTAGGACACCTAAACCTTGTGAACAAATAAATGTAGAACCCAATATTGATATGGTTAAAGATCCCTTGGTTGATAATATTGATGGACATGTTATTTACTTCTGTGATGAAGCCGCTAGAATTTCAAAACATGTTAGAAACAAGCAGGATGAGCTAGATAAAAACAAACTAGTTGTTGGCATGCCTGTTGTTTCTGTTAAGATTGGAGATCATTGCTATCATGGTTTGTGTGACATGGGTGCTAGTGTTAGTGATATACCTTTTACCTTATATCAAGAAATTATGAATGACATATCACCCTCTGAGATTGAAGATATTGATGTCACTATTAAACTTGCAAACAGAGACACTATTTCACCACTTGGGATTGTTAGAGATGTTGAAGTCTTGTGTGGAAATGTCAAGTACCCCACTGATTTCTTAGTACTTGGTTCAAAACAAGATAATTTTTGTCCCATCATATTTGGTAGACCTTTCTTGAATACTGTAATGCCGAAATTAATTGTGTCACAGAGAAGGTTAAAATAAGCTTTGGTGATGTGTCTCATGAATTTAATTTCTCTAAATTTAGTAGACAATCACATGTGAAAGAGTTATCTAGTAAAGATGAAATTATTGGTCTTGCTTCTATCGTTGTGCCTCCTACTGATCTATTAGAACAATACTTACTAGACCATGAGAATGATATGCATATGAATGAAATGAAATAAATGATATATTCTTTAGCCAAACACCTATTCTTAATCACAACTTGCCTGTTGACATTTTAGGGGATCCTCCCCCACCTAAGGGAGATCCCGTGTTTGAGCTAAAGACATTACCTGATACTTTGAAATATGCTTATCTTGATGAGAAGAAGATAGATCTTGTTATTATTAGTGCTAACCTTTTAGAGCATAAAGAAAATAGATTACTCAAAACTCTGAAGAAGCACTGAGCTGATATTGGATATACTCTTGATGATCTTAAGGGCATTAGTCCCACTCTATGTCAGCACAAAATTAATATGGAACAGGATGCTAAACCCGTTGTTTCTCATCAACGTCGCTTAAATCCTAAAATGAAAGAAGTGGTAAGAACTGAAATATTAAAGCTTCTAGGGGCAAGTATAATTTATCCCATAGCTGATAGTAGATGGATAAGTCCTGTTCACTGTGTTCCTAAGAAAGGAGGTATAACCGTTGTCCCTAATGATAAAAATGAACTTATACCACAAAGGATAGTAACTGGTTATAGGATGGTAATTGATTTTCAGGAAAGTAAACAAAGCTACCTGAAAAGATCATTACCCCTTGCCTTTTATTGATCAAATGTTAGAAAGATTATCTAAGCACACACATTTTTTGCTTTCTTGATGGATATTCTGGATTTTCTCAAATACCAGTGTCAAAAGAGGACCAAGAGAAAACTACTTTTACTTGCCCACTTGGAACCTATGTTTATAGACGTATGCCTTTTGGTTTATGCAGTGCACCTGCTACCTTTCAAAGATGCATGACTGCTATATTCTCTGAATTTTGTTAAAAGCTTGTTGAGGTTTTCATGTATGTTTTTTTGTTTACGGGACTTATTTTGATGATTTCTTAAGCAACCTTGATCGAGTTTTGCAGAGATGTGAAGAAACTAATCTTGTCTTGAATTGGGAGAAGTGCCACTTTATGGTGAATGAAGGTATAGTACTTGGGCATAAAATTTCTCAACGAGATACTGAGGTAGACAGATCTAAAGTTGATGCAATAGAGAAAATGCCATGTCCTAAAGATATTAAGGGTATACGAAGTTTCCTTGGTCATGTTGGTTTTTATAGGCATTTTATTAAAGATTTCTTGAAGATTTCTAGGTCATTAACTAATCTTCTTCAAAAAGATATTCCACTTGTTTTTGATGATGATTGTGTAGCAGCCTTTGAAATAGTTAAGAAAGCCTTGATTTCTCCACCTATTGTCCAACCACCTGACTGGAATTTACCATTTGAAATTATGTGTGATCCTTGTGATTATGCCGTTGGTGTTGTTCTAGGGCAAAGAGTGGATAAGAAATTGAATGTTATTCATTATGCTAGTAAAACTCTAGACAATGCTCAAAGAAATTATGCTACTGAGAAGGAATTTTTAGCAGTTGTGTTTGCTTGTGATAAGTTTAGACCTTATATTGTTGATTCCAAAGTTACTATTCACACTGATCATGCTGCTATTAAATACCTTATGGAAAAGAAAGATGCTAAGCCTAGACTGATTAGGTGGGTGCTTTTACTTCGGGAGTTTGATTTGCATATTGTTGATAGAAAGGGAGCTGAAAACCATGTAGCAGATAATTTGTCTAGAATGGAAAATGTTCTTGATGACCCACTTCCTATTGATGATAATTTTCCTAATGAGCAACTAGCTGTTATAAATGCTTCCCGTAGTACTCCTTGGTATGCATATTATGCTAATTACATTGTTGCTAAATATATACCACCTAGTTTCACCTACCAACAAAAGAAAAAGTTCTTCTATGATTTAAGACATTACTTTTGGGATGAACCACATCTTTATAAAGAAGGAGTAGATGGTGTTATTAGACATTGTGTACCTGATCATGAACAGGGACAGATCCTACGGAAGTGTCATTCCGAGGCCTACGGAGGGCACCATGTTGGTGACAGAACTGCACACAAGGTATTACAGTCTGGATTTTATTGGCCTACTCTTTTTAAAGATGCTCTTAAGTATGTCCTCGCCTATGATGAATGTCAAAGAATTGGTAACAGTAGTAGAAGTCAGGAAATGCCTATGAATTATTCACTTGCTATTGACCCTTTTGATGTTTGGGGCTTTGATTATATGGGACCTTTTCCTTTCTCTAATGGGTACACTCATATTTTAGTTGCCATTGATTACGTTACTAAGTGGGTAGAAACTATTCCAACTAGTAGTGCTGATCATAAAACTTCTATTATAATGCTTAAAGATATTATTTTTCCGAGGTTTGGAGTCCCTAGATACTTGATGACAGATGGTGGTTCGCATTTTATTCATGGTGCTTTCTGTAAACTCCTAGCTAAATATGATGTTAACCATAGAATTGCATCACCTTATCATCCTCAGTCTAGCCGTCAAGTTGAATTGAGTAACTGAGAAATAACATTAATCTTGCAAAAGACCGTTAATAGATCTAGAAAGAATTTGTCTAAGAAACTTGATGATGCTTTGTGGGCTTATAGAACTGCTTATAAAAATCCAATGGGAATGTCCCCATATAACATGATTTATGGAAAAGCTTGTCATTTACCTCTTGAGTTATAACATAAAGCTTATTGGGAAATTAAAGAACTTAACTATGTTTTCAAGCTTGCCGGTGAAAAGAGGTTATTTGATATTAGCTCATTAGATGAATGGAGGACACAAGCCTATGAAAATGCCAAGCTATTTAAACAAAAAGTTAAAAGATGGCATGACAAGAGAATTCAAGAACGGGAATTCAATGTAGGAGACCTAGTTCTTTTGTACAATTCTTGTTTCGGATTATTTGCAGGTAAGCTTCTCTCCAAATGGGAAGGACCTTATATCGTCGAAGAAGTTTATCGCTCCGGTGCTATCAAGATCAATAATGCCGAAGGTACACATCCGAGAGCGGTTAATGGGCAAAGAATTAAGCATTATATCTTAGGTACACCCATTAATGTTAAAACTAATATTATTCAAGTGATGACACCGGAAGAACACATAAGAGAGACATTCCAGAACACTCTAGAAACCTGAAAAAGGGGTAGGTATGTGATACGGTAAGAAAACCGACTCCAAAAATTCCGTAAAAATAGGTTCTCTTGGTTTTGGTATTTTAGAAAAATTACAAAAAAAAACGAGTCAGGGGGACCCATGAGGGAGCCACAAGCCAACAGGGCGCACCCTACCCCCTGGGTGTGCCCTCATAGCTTGTGCACACCTCGTGTGCCTCCTGGACTCGGTTTTCTTCCTGGACATGTATTATGACCTAGAAAAAACCATTATATATACTTCCATGTGATTTGACCACCACATCGCAAGTTTCTCCTATGTTCTTGTTTTGGGTTGTTTTCTGACAGACTTCTCAAGGTATGGAATCTATGTCTTCGTCCTCCTCCAACAACATTGAGGACCAAACTTGGCTATTGCAGATGGAGCTTAAACGAGAAGGAACTGAGGAAGTTATCTCAGGAGAGGAACCTATTGTTGACACCCGATTTTGGCACGGTGCAGAATATAGTAAAGGTGGACTCAAGCGGAGAAGTCTTCTATACGAGAAAATTCACATTGCCGGCATGAAAGGCTTGCCGGTGAAATCTTACCGCTCGAGCTGAAGGCTTGCCGGTTTGGCTTGTCGATTTTGAGTGCTTGCCGATTTCAGTGGAGGCCCAAACAGGGGTTGAAGATGACCCGACAAGGAGACGATCCGGCAAGGAGACGACCCGGCGAGGAGACGATCCGTCAAGGAGACGACCCGGCAAGGAGATGACCCGGCAAGGCGGCCCGGCAAGATATCCTGATGGTACTCCCGGGAAGGCAACGGCCCGTCGAAGACCGAAGATCAAGATGGACGCGAGGAGACGTAAGCCAGCCCATCAAGACAGCCTCTGGAGCGGTACTACCGCCCTCCAGAGCGGTACTACCGCTTGAGCGGTACTACCGTGTTTTACTACCGTGCCTACCACCGCTTACGAAAATTCTTCTGGTATCCCGAGACCCTTACTCGGTAGTAGCGCGGTACTCGGAGCGGTAGTATCAGCCAGAGCGGTAGTACCGCCCTCCAGAGCGGAAGTACCGCTAAGCGGTAGTACCGTATTTTACTACCGCGATTACTACCGCTTACGAAAATTCTTCTGGTATCCCGAGACCCTTACTCGGTAGTAGCGCGGTACTCAGCTATACTCAGAGCGGTACTACCGCTTGTAGCGGTACTACCGTTTGACCAGAGCGGTACTGCCGCTTACCGTCGCGCAGATTCGGGCAGGTTTTTGAGGAGTCCGAATTTGGCTAGTGTTTTTGATACTTTGTAAGGAAAGATGAATCCATGACTCGTACGGGAAGTCCAACCCCCTCTTAAATAGAAGAGGTGATGGCCGATTGAAACAACACACAATCGAACAAACACATCTACATCTTTTTACCCTACTTTTATCCCTCTCCCTTGTATCTTTCTTCTCATTCTTCATTCGTTCTTCTTGTTGCAGGATGGCGAACCTCGAGGCCCTAGGGGCGAGCGAATCGACCAAGACAGCCCATCGTCCATCCGTGACTCCCGACGGGTTCCATCCCGGAGAAACGGTGCGTCGGGTTTCAAAAGCGCCCACCGGATTGCTTGCGTACCGCGCTTCCGGACGGGCCTCCTTCGACGTGAGCTGCGGTGCATCACCCCCGGCGTCGAGGGTACGCGTGACGCGTTCGTGTGTCAACACACTTTTTGGCGACTCCGCTGGGGACGAAGCTTTGAACGGTCTCCGGCCCGTTCTTGCTACGAAGAGATCGTCATCTAGGGTTTGCAATCTACAAAGGTAATATGAATACTCAATCCCCTCATGTAGATGCAAATAATTCATATTGTGTTACTAGATCGTTCAATGAGTATGCTCTATCGGCCAACCCTAGTTTTGTCAATTATACATCTAATTATGTGCAAGGGCCGAGTCAAAGTAATTTACAAGCTTCAGCTTCTTATGATACTAGTAACATGCACCATATGTATTCCAACTCTCATGCATCGGCAACCCCAGAAATCCATATGCCGATGAACAACATGATGAGTTTGGTTAATCAAGTTGAAACACCTCATGTTGGAACTTTCAATAATATGCAAAAAAGTGTTTCACCTTTTTATTCATCGGCACCTAACTTGCAATATGTTAATTCAAATGTGCCGGTGGATAGTGGAATTGGCTATGCTACTACTAGTTATTCGGCCAATTACCATCAACCATCATATGCTACACCTCATACTAGTAATGTGTCAGCACCGTATGCAACTGTTGATATTCAGAATTCGACTTCACACCTTCATGGTGATAGCCGAATAAGTGATAAATTTGCAGGAGCATACATGCCTTCATCTAATGTTGTAGCATATAATGCATCCTCTACACAATTGCAAAATTTCGGCAACACCTCATTGCCGAAAGAATATGAAAATACTATGGAGCAATTCCTTACAGAAGCTGACGTGGCTTCGTTAAAAAAGAGGCTAGCCCAAAATAACAGGATTAGTGCTCTTTGCCTTGAACAACATGAAAAGGGGTTGTTTCCTGATTATGATGCAATAAAAGCTAGAGTTTTGTATGAAGATGAATCATTGCCAATTGATAGACTATGCGAGGAAAAATATAGTTCTACACCAATGCATATGTCTTCACCTACTGTTGCAGCATGCTATATACCCCCTAAACAATTGCAAAGTTTCGGCAACACTCAAGTTTCATTGCCGAAAGAGTCTCAAAGCATTGGGGGGCAATCTCATGAGGATTGGATAGAAATTGAGATGAAAAAATTTAAAGCTCACCAAGCTGAGATGTTGGCTAAAATTAGACAAGAGCGAGAAGCCTTGCAAATTCAAAAAGAGAAAAGTATTGATTCAGGTAACAAAGTTATTTTGGTTATTGAAAAGGCCGAATCAAACATTACATGTACCGAATCAACTACAGAAGAAGTCTTGCCAATTATAGGAGCCAATGAAAAGAATGATGATTCGAAGAGTGAAAGTTCTTCGGCTGGAAAAGCCGAATCAACTAGTATGTATTCCGAATCCATCAAATCCAAAGAGGCAACCACCATTGAGAAAGGGCATGGCAAGCACAAAACACCTGTGCTTGATTCTTCTGAAGTTGAGGGAACCTATTTCCTGCCCTACGAGTTCCGTGCCAAGGAAATTGATGAGCATCAAGAACAAAGTAATATGGCCGAACAAAGTTTGGTTAATGATGAACATCAAGAACACAATTGTGCAGCTGAGCAAAGTTCACTTGAAGATCATTCGAGTGATGAAGCATGGAATCAAGGAAAAGATGAGGATAAAGCGTTGGAGAGTCATTCAAAAGTGGATCAAAGTATTATTCAAGTGTTACAACCATCATACTCTCCCAACGTGTATGAAGAGGTATGTCTACCAAGTGATTTACCTATTTTTAGATTTGGTCACAACTTTATTGTTGATGCATCTATTGGAAAAATTATCATAAATACTTTTGAAAGACCAATGAAGGAGGGTGATTTACTTGTTAGCAACAAAATTGTTATAAAGCATATTGGTCAACCCATTGCACCATTTATAGAGACCGATAAAGATTTACTATCGAAGTCAAAGTACTTCCCATTGTCTTATTTAAAGTTTATATATGCATGGGTAGCTTTGCTTATTTCATACTTGGCTTGCATTTGGTCTCAAATGAGACATATATGTTATAACAGTTTTGATTTCAGAAACATAAAGCCAAGGTTTGAATCTTTTGAGAAAACCGATGCTATTGAAATATCTTATCCAAAGTCATCGGAGATAGACTGCGAGACACAATGCATAGCCGAATGGGGTGCTGAACCATTCGTTTGCTTAACTCCAAAGCCGTTCTCACAGCAAGATCGGCTAGAAAATAAAAGGTTTACCTTCAATTCAAACATGTGTGATCAGATTTTTGATTTGTTGCTGAAGAATGATTATATTAGAATTCTTGATCACCGTGTAAAGCCATCAATCCAAGGACGAATGTATTGTAAGTTGCATGATTCGTTCAAGCATAATTTTGAGGACTGCAATATGTTTCGTCAAATAGTTAAATCGGCCATTGATAGCGGACGATTGAGACTTGTTAAAACACCAAGGGATGATCAGGCTATTCCTATTCGTCCTGATGGCAAAAAGATTTTGCATCGGCTGCTTCAAGCCGATCCATTTAAAGACAAGAAGGTAAAAGCTGCAGGTGATGGGATCAAGCTTTCAAGTGCAAAAATTATTCATGAGTACAATGATGATATTCTTGAAGGCAATGGTTCTATCAAAGTTACGGTGAAGACGCCAAGCACTGGGGGCAACAAGAAAATCCAATGATCGATGCAAGCACAACCAAAGAAAGCAAAGGCCGAAGCAAACGCAAAGGTAAAAAGCCGAAAGTCACTTTCGCGCAGCTATTGGAAAAATATCAAAATATAAGTGAGGAAAAGATTGCTTATCGGCCAAGTAATTCAAAAGCATCAAGATTACCCCCTAGGCGCGAATCTAAAGAACGGTATTGGCAGAAGGGAAATTTCAATGCGTCGTATTCATATCCATATTTTGGGACGTCAATGCCAATGCCATGGATACCTCCCTGTGCTTATACGAATCAATATCCACCACGGGACAGGTATAATTCAAGGGCACATTATTCATCTTATTTTGAACCATCTCATCAAGATTATGCAGCTCCAAGAAGATCAACATTTGATGAACAATTACATAACCAAGACTGTTTCACTCAAAAGGAATTGGTCCGGAGCTCAAGAAAGAAGAAAGAGGTGGTCAGGCAAGTATATCGAGTCAAAAAAGATGGTCGTACGTGTGCCACTTCAGATTTTATTTTAAATGATAAAGAGCCAATTAAAGTGTTAACATTGGCTACTAAAGGCAAAGAAGTCGAGCAAGCAAATGTTCAAAATCAAGATGCCAAATCTGAACAAAAGAAGATGAGAGTGCACAAGGTTAGAAAAGAATTGCCATTGCTTGAACAAGAATCACAGCTGAGGCGCCCACTCGGCTTATCGTATTGGCAAAAGAAGGAATTACAAAAGCTTAGTGCACATGAACTGAGAAAGAAGAACATGGCATGGGTTCCCAAGAAGAGCAGTCAAACAGAAAATAATGTGCAAGCTTCTATTGTAACAAGTACAACAAAAGTGAAGAAGGAGAAAGAATCTCATAAGAAATTAAGCCGAAGGTTTTCGTCCACAAAAAATAATCTTCGGTTAGCACATCATTCATATTCTTCAACCATGCCATTGATACCTTTACCATGGAATTCATCCCCAGGTATGCCGAGTGGATTTCTAATATTGTGCCAGTGGAAAAGAAAGGCTCCAACAAGTTGAGGGTGTGCGTTGATTTCAGAGATTTGAATAGAGCTACGCCCAAAGATGAGTATCCTATGCCTATAGCCGACATGCTTATTAATGATGCTTCTGGACATAAGGTTATTAGCTTTCTTGATGGCAATGCGGGGTACAACAAAATTTTCATGGCCGAAGAGGACATGTCCAAAACGGCTTTTCGGTGCCCCGATTTCCTTGTTTTATTTGAGTGGACAGTGATGACCTTTGGATTGAAGAATGCCGGTGCCACATATCAAATGGCTATGAATTTGATCTTTCATGATTTACTCGGTGTTATACTTGAAGTCTATATTGATGATATTGTTGTCAAATCGGATGCTTTTGAATCTCACTTAGCCGATTTGCGTTTAGCTTTTGAGAGGATGAAGAAATATGGGCTGAAGATGAATCCTTTGAAGTGTGCATTTTGCGTGTCGGCTGGTAAGTTTTTGGGTTTCATTATTCATGAAGATGGCATAGAGATTGATCCCAAAAAGGTAGAAGCTATACAAAAAGTGGAGGCTCCAACATGCAAGAGAGATATGCAAAAATTCCTTGGCAAGGTCAATTATTTGAGGAGGTTCATAGCTAATTTGTCAGGGAAGGTTAATGCGTTTACTCATATCCTTCGGTTGAAGAATGATGTTGATTTTACTTGGGGGGTAAAACAGCAAAAAGCATTTGATATGATCAAGAATTATTTGTGCACTCCTCCGGTGATGAAGGCGCCCAAGCATAGAGAGCCCTTTAGACTTTACATTGTAGCCGAGGAAGGTGTTATTGGAGCTGTTTTGACTCAAGAAACCGAAGGAAAAGAGCATGCTATCACTTATTTGAGCCGTCGCCTATTGGATGCCGAGACAAGGTGAAAATCATGACTGGAGGAATCCCATTATTGATTACTTGTGCAAATCGAGTGGAAGGGTGGACAGGGCTGTTCGGCGCATGGCTTTCAAATATACAATGAGAGACGGTGGTCTTTATCGCCGAACGGTTGAAGATGTTCTTTTGAAGTGTTTGGACGAGGACCAAGCAAGAGTTGCTATGGGAGAGGTTCATGAAGGAATTTGAGGCACTCATCAGTCGGCCCCCAAGATGAAGTGGTTATTACGACGTGCTGGATTTTATTGGCCGACGATGATCAGCGATTGCTTCAGGTATTATAAAGGATGTGAAGCTTGTCAAAAGTTTGGTGATATTCAGTTGGCTCCCGCTGCTATGTTACATCCTATTATCAAGCCGTGGCCTTTTAGATGTTGGGGATTAGACTTTATTGGAGAAATTCATCCTTCCTCTTCAAATGGGCATCGGTTCGTGTTGGTGGCAACTGATTATTTTACTAAATGGTCTGAAGCAGTACCTCTCAAGAATATGACACATACAGAGGTAATTCAATTCATAAGTGAGCACATTATTCATAGATTCGGTATTCCGCAAACATTAACTACGGATCAAGGTTCATCTTTCATGTCACATCAAGTTAGAGAATTTGCCGAATCATATAAGATAAAGTTGCTCAATTCCTCCCCGTATTATGCTCAAGCCAATGGACAAGCTGAGTCTAGCAATAAAATTTTGATCAAGCTCATCAAGAAGAAGATTGAAGATAATCCAAGGAGATGGCATGAATTATTGTCTGAGGCTTCGTGGGCGCATAGAATCTCAAGGCATGGTGTGACGAAGGTAACTCCATATGAGCTCGTATATGGTCAAGAGGCTGTTTTACCGGTGGAAGTTAATTTGAATGCTTTGAGAATAGCCAAACAAAATGATTTATCGGCAGTGGACTTTTATAACTTGATGATGGATAATATTGACGAGGTTGCCGATAAGCGTTTGGCTGCATTAAAGGCCGTAGAGAGAGACAAGTTGAGGGTAGCAAGAGCCTACAATAAGAAGGTCAAGTTGAAGAATTTTCAGATTGGTGATCTTGTGTGGAAGGTGATTCTACCGATTGGTTCAAAGGACAAAAAATTCGGGAAGTGGTCTCCAAGTTGGGAAGGTCCTTTCAAGATTGCAAGAATAGTTCCCGGAAATTCATATTTGGTGGAATCCATGCAAGGAACATTGCTACCTCGAGCTCTCAAGGGCAAATATTTGAAGAAGTACCACCCAAGTGGGTGGCAAGAAGCCTAAATAGGCAATGGCCGATATATGATTATCGCCCTAAGAACATATTAATGGCCGATGGAGTGTTGACATCGTCCTTAGAACAAGCCTAATGCAAATTATTTTTCGGCATGCAAGCTTTGCCGAAAAACAGGGGGGCATGTGTTGACACCCTATTTTGGCACGGTGCAGAATACAGTAAAGGTGGACTCAAGCGGAGAAGTCTTCTATACGAGAAAATTCACATTGCCAGCATGAAAGGCTTGCCGGTGAAATCTTACCGCTCGAGCTGAAGGCTTGCCGGTTTGGCTTGTCGATTTTGAGTGCTTGCCGATTTCAGTGGAGGCCCAAACAGGGGTTGAAGATGACCCGACAAGGAGACGATCCGGCAAGGAGACGACCCGGCGAGGAGACGATCCGGCAAGGAGACGACCCGGTGAGGAGATGACCCGGCAAGGCGACCCGGCAAGATATCCTGATGGTACTCCCGGGAAGGCAACGGCCCGTCGAAGACCGAAGATCAAGATGGACGTGAGGAGACGTAAGCCAGCCCATCAAGACAACCTCTGGAGCGGTACTACCGCCCTCCAGAGCGGTACTACCGCTTGAGCGGTACTACCGTGTTTTACTACCGCGCCTACCACCGCTTACGAAAATTCTTCTGGTATCCCGAGACCCTTACTCGGTAGTAGCGCGGTACTCGGAGCGGTAGTATCAGCCAGAGCGGTAGTACCGCCCTCCAGAGCGGAAGTACCGCTAAGCGGTAGTACCGTATTTTACTACCGCGATTACTACCGCTTACGAAAATTCTTTTGGTATCCCGAGACCCTTACTCGGTAGTAGCGCGGTACTCAGCTATACTCAGAGCGGTACTACCGCTTGTAGCGGTACTACCGTTTGACCAGAGCGGTACTGCCGCTTACCGTCGCGCAGATTCGGGCAGGTTTTTGAGGAGTCCGAATTTGGCTAGTGTTTTTGATACTTTGTAAGGAAAGATGAATCCATGACTTGTACGGGAAGTCCAACCCCCTCTTAAATAGAAGAGGTGATGGCCGATTGAAACAACACACAATCGAACAAACACATCTACATCTTTTTACCCTACTTTTATCCCTCTCCCTTGTATCTTTCTTCTCGTTCTTCGTTCGTTCTTCTTGTTGCAGGACGGCGAACCTCGAGGCCCTAGGGGCGAGCGAATCGACCTAGGGCAGCCCATCGTCCATCCGTGACTCCCGACGGGTTCCATCCCGGATAAACGGTGCGTCGGGTTTCAAAAGCGCCCGCCGGATTGCTTGTGTACCGCACTTCCGGACGGGCCTCCTTCGACGTGAGCTGCGTTTCATCACCCCCGGCGTCGAGGGTACGCGTGACGCGTTCGTGTGTCAACACCTATGGACTCTATGGAAGTGCATCCCCCTGCCTCGAAACGTGGGACGCTAGCAGGCATCTCTACCTCTCCTAACCGTTGTCCACCAATGGGGCGGAGAGCTCAGCTAGCTCAGGAAGCACAAGGTGAATCTACTCTGAGGAGGCCCATCGACAGGTTACCTGCAAATAACTTTCACACTTTGATTCAGAACTACGGGGTTGAGAATATTTCTCACTCGCATATACCGTCCAATTGGGACATCTCTCATCCAAGTGAAAGTGATGCAGGAAAAAGCTCTTGGTGGCCAGAAAATAAACATATTATGGTGGAAGTGCAAAAGAACACTGCAACGATTCAGCAGTTACTTTATGAGATGAAGGAGTTAAAAGCTGCTCTGGAGTATCTCTTGAAGGATAAGCCTACTACATCATCACCACCATCACCCAAGATGGACACTTGAGTACATGGGTATGTGCACCACCCTTATCTTGTTCCAAGCTTGGGGGAGGTGCCCCGGTATCCTATCACCATCACTTTTATCATTATCATCTATCTTAGCTCGATCCTTAGTTATTTTGTGATTTAGAGGGATAATTTTTTAGTTTTACTTTGCATAGAGTGTTTGCTTTATGATCTACCTATCTTTGTAATCGAGTATGAGAGTTATATAATAAAGATTAGTTGAGTTTGTTTGCTTTACTCTGATGCACCCATCATCGAGAAAAGTCCGTTTTAAACCTTGAATTTGTATAGCTCGTCAGTATTGAACCTGAATATCCTAATCCCTGAAATCGGTACCCTGTACTTGTCAATCCCCGTTAATCCTGACCCTATACCTGTTTGGCGTATTGGGAAAAAATGGATCCCATTGGATCATCCACTCTTCTCACTGATGATGTGGGTCCACCCGTCATATTCATCTCTCTTCTTCCTTTATTTCTTCCTCTCTCCTCTCTAGCCCCCATACGATCTCTCAATTAAACCTAGCCAATGTAGCGCCACTTAGGCATCTCCTTTCTCTGCCTGCTACCTACACTCTGCCAGCCATGGAGGAGAGAATCAACAGGGGCAGAATCACAACTCAACGGAGCACGGTCATGGCAGGCTGCAGGCGATGTGCGGATCGGGCGTTTGGCGAGGCCGTGCGAGGCCATCGGTGTGTTTGTGGCCGTGGTGCGGCCACCGCGGCTGGGGAGGGGTGAGTAGAGGCCGATGGGGCGCAGGATGGCATGCACAACTAGTTCAAGAGCAGTTCGTGGTGCTTCACATGGTGTGGAGCAGCAGGGTGCGGTCCCTCTCGCGCGGACGCTATCAGGCCACGCGTGGGCGACCACTCTAGGCTGTTCCCGTACCAGCTTCCAAGCACGACACAATGAGGCATGTCGAGCATGCAAACGTGTGCATCGTGGCGAGCATGGCGAGCGGCTTTGGCATATCATGTGTGCTAGTACGTTCCATCATATTGTCATGTACGTGCGTGTTCCAGTGTGTACCAGATCGATCAAAGACAAAGATCAATCAGCTACATGCGCATCTCGATGGTTTTCTTCGCCTTACGTGCTCGTCCATGCACTGGACCTGCGATCGCGCGTGCGACGTCGTTGATGTCCGTGGTAGCCGCGGGGAAAGGCGAAGAACTTCATCCGGGGCAAATCGATTTCGTGCTCCCGACTGAAATTGAGAGGAACGGTTCCAGCATGAGGAACGGAGGAGACACGTTGGCTCTATTTAGTCGCTCGTGTTCGCCCCATCGCTGAAGGTGGACAGGATCGACCGTGCCGGCACCGGTAGTGAAGAGGTGACCGGTGGGGATGGAGACCAGCGCAACGGGAGAGCGGCTGCGGACAGGGCGCCACCAGGTCGGCCGACGTTGCCATTGAGAGAGTAAAGGGGATTAAGTTTTGGAGAAGAGGTAGACATGAATTGAGATTGATATGACATGTAGCCCCACTGTTAGTGAGGGGACTGGTCGATCCCGGTGGAAATTGTTCTCTTCGTAGTATATCAAACAAGTTTTACACATACAATCTTGGAATTGACCGGGATTGACAAGTACATGATACCAATTTCCGGGATTGAAAGGTTGAGGTCTGATTCCGACGAACCTTGCAAATTCAAGGTTGAAATCAGGCTTTACTCCCCATCATCATAGCAATGAAATAAAAGAAAGAAAAAAAATCATATGCTAATCCCATGGGGAATAATGACTTCAGATAGAAAAAGTATGATTGATAAAAGTTGTTGGTAGTTGACAAACATAGTGATAGTCATTGATACAATCCATGAAAAATTATGATAGAGGAGAGGAGATTCACATGCAAATACACTATCTTGGACATCTTCTATGATTGTGAGCCCCCATCAAATATTATATAATGATCAAATTGTTGATGTTGGACAAGGAAGACAACGTAATGAGTTATGTTTGTTTACATTCACATAGAAGTTATATTGTCATGGATCCTTTAACATGTGGTGCTTGCTTTAGATCTTTTGCTAGCCAAAAAAATTCCCCACTAAGTAGAGATACTACTTGTGCATCCATAATCCTTAAACCCAGTTTCTTGCCATGAGAGTCCACCATACCTACGTATGGATTGAATAAGATCCTTCAAGTAAGTTGTCATTGATGCATAAAGGAATGAAAATTGCTCTTAGATATGTATGATCTTTTATTGTAAGGAAAAATAAGCTTTCTACGATCTTGTGATGACGAAGAAATAAAGGCAACAGACTGCATAATAAAGTTTGTTATCATAAGGGGCAATATAAAGTGACGTTCCTTTACATTGAGAGTTTGCACACCCAAAAATAAAAAGTGCATGACAACCTCTGCTTCCCTCTGCGAAGGGCCTATATTTTACTTTTATGAATTTACCTTTCAAGTACTTACTTTCATGCAAGAGTCAAGTTCATCTCTACTCAAATCTATTAACTCTTTAGTAGCAAGCATCATGTGTTGGGGAAAGATCCAGATATATATATCCCGTTGGATGTAGATGATCATGAGTTATTATTGTTGACATTATCCTTGAGGTAAATAAGTTGGGTGGAAAAAACAGTAAAGCCCCTATCTTCCTATGTGTATCCTTGAGGTAAATAAGTTGGGTGGCAAAAACAGTAAAGCCCCTATCTTCCTATGTGTCCAATGGAAACACTAGCTCAAAAAATATGCAATGAGTGTCAGCAATCATAGAAGACTAAATGATAGTTGAGTATGTGAACTTGCTAAATTGAAAGCTCTTACATAGACTCTTCTCTGCAATATGATGAATTGTGATTGTCTCAATGACTAATAACATAGTTTGTTGATTGTCAATAAGGTTTATGCTTTATACTTCAATGTTGTGCGTAGACTGTTACTTGACTATGAGAAGTTATATGATGAAAAACTTGCTGCTATGTTAATATTCATGATGCTTTCATGTCCGTATTTTGTTTTTATCGACACCTCTCTCTCACATTATGTGGTCATTATTTTCGAGTTTGGCTTTCGCTTGAGGAGAAGCGATGTCTAAGCTTGGGGGAGTTGATATGTCCATTTTGCATCATGATTTCCTATCAATATTTATAGTACTCTTGTCTGTTATTTCACTTTATGATACAATTCTTATGCATTTTCTCTCTGAATTTACAAGGTACATCACAAAGAGGGAAATTGTCGGGAACTAGAATTCTGGACCTGAAAACCAAGAAAAAGGGTGATAATTCACTGGACTCCAAATGAGCTAAAACTTCACGGAGAATGTTTGTGGAATATATGAGAATTTATGGGCCAAAAATGTACAGAGTGGGGCCACCTGTTGGCCACAAGCCAACGGGGCGCGCCCACCCCCTAGGCGCGCCCTGTTAGCTTGTGAGCCTCTCGCAGGTGCCCCAGCCTTCCTCTTCTGCTATAAGATGTGCTTTGACCTGGAAAAAAATAAGAAGGAACTTTCGGGACGAAGCTCCGCCGTATCGAGGCAGAAACCTGGACAGAGGCCCTTTTGCACTCCGACAGGGTGATTCTGCTCGGGAAACCTCTCTCCGAAAGGGGGAGATCGAAGCCATCGTCATCACTAACGCTGCCTCCTTCGTGGGAGGAACAATCTTCGTCAACATCTTCACCAGCACCATCTCATTTCAAACCCTAGTTCATCTCTTGTACTCAATCTTTGTCTTAAAAACCTCAGATTGGTACGTGTGGGTTACTAGTAGTGTTGATTACATCTCGTAGTTGATGCTTATTTGTTTACTTGGTGGAAGATAATATATTCAGATCCTTATTCATCATTATTACACCTCTGATATTGATCATGGTGATGATTTGTGAGTAGTTACTTTTGTTCCTCAGGACATGGGAGAAGTCTTGTTATAAATAATCATGTGAAGTTGGTAATTTGATCGATATCTTGATGATATGTATGTTGTTTCTTCCTTTAGTGATGTCGTGTGAACGTCGACTACATGACACTTCACCATCTAATGGGCCTAAGGGAAGACATTGTGGAGTAATAAGTAGATGATGGGTTGCTAGAGTGACAGAAGCTTAAACCCTAGTTTTTGCGTTACTTCGTAAGGGGCTGATTTGGATCCATATGTTTCATGCTATGGTTAGATTTATCTTAATTCTTCTTTCGTAGTTGCGTGTGCTTGGGAGAGGGCGTAATCATAAGTGGGTTGCTTGTTCAAGTAAGAACATCACTTTGCACCGGTCCACCCACATATCAAATTATCAAAGTAACGAACACGAATCAACTAAACATGATGAACATGACTAGATGGAAATTCCCATGTGTCCTCGGGAGCGCTTTGCTTTATATAAGAGTTCCTTCAGGTCTGTATTTTGCTATAAAAAGGATTGGGCTATCTTTCTGCACACTTGCTACTATTGTTACTTGTCACTTGTTACGAATAACTTGCTACAAAACTATCTATCACTGTTACTCACAGCACTTGCAGAGAATATCTTGCTGAAAACTGCTTATCATTTCCTTCTACTCCTCGTTGGGTTTGACACTCTTACTTATCGAAAGGATTACGATTGATCCCCTATACTTGTGGGTCATCAGCGGGCGGGATGAGTAGCACCGGCATCGAGCTTGCGAATACAACGCTCAAGCATGCTACATTCTATTCAACTGCCTATGCCCCAAAGAGTTCAACAAGATAAGTCCTCTTTAGAATGCAATGGAAATTTAGGATACTTTGGTCGATATGCATGAAGGAATCGAATCCGTTACAGAATCTAAGTTGGATGTGCTACAAAGTCACCTTGACTAGTTCAAGATGAAGGATGGTGAATGTCGGGGTACGATAATCTATGAGGCCGGCAAGACCCCTTTCGTGGTTCAGCTGAGGGGATCCTCTGGTGCAAAGAGCATCACCGGACACTACATGCTCGAGGGTTTAGACATGTTTGGGCCGCCGGAGCATAATACCGTACGTCCTGTGTGGTGTGGTTTATTCGGGTTCACATTACAGGAGCGTCGCGGCCCGGGAAGGATGCTTTGGGGGCGTTGCTACGCGTGTAAATGAACGGAGAGTTGACCTTTCTAAAGGTATCCATGGACCTCCTTTTATAATCAAAGGGGCTACCATAGTGGCTAAAATGGTCTTTACATGTAGTAAACAATGTATATCTCTTTGCCAAAATCGCTGGCTATAGCAATACTGGGAAATACCTAACTCTGATGGATTAGGACAGATGCATAAAATGCGCCATGAGGTGGCACGCTGGCGATATCTCCCGGCAAGGATTGCCTCTCCTTCTGTGCCGTTCGCCCAGCTACCTCTTATTCCTTCGCCACGCCGCGGGACGAGTGTCATTAAAGCTTTGTTGTAATCCAGGGAAGCAGCCGCACGCCCCGACAAGCCTCACCTACCCGCATGCCCGCTCGACACCTAGCTGATGTAGACAATCAGCCTAGCTACATGGAGCGACAGCTTGGCAGGCAGAGGCCTTGTGTTGGGGAACGTTGCATGGGAAACAAAAAAATTCCTAAGCACACACAAGATCTATCCATGGAGATGAGCATCTATGAGAGGAGAGATCGGATCCACATACCCTTGTAGATCGCTATGCGGGAAGCATTAAGAAACGCGGTTGATGTAGTCGAACGTCTTCGCGATCCAAATCGCAATCCGTCCTGCGATCCAATCACGATCCGTCCCGATCTAGCGCCGAACGGACGGCACCTCCGCGTTCAGCACACGTATAGCTCGATGACGTCTCCGCCTCTTCGATCCAGCGAGCGAGGTCGGAGTAGTAGATGAGTTCTCCGGCAACATGATGGCATGGTGGCGGCGGTGGTGGTGCTATCCCGGCAGGGCTACGCCTAGCGCTACCGAAACCGCGAACGGAGGAGAAAACGGTCTAGGGAGAGAGAGGGGCGCCAAGGGCTTCGTGTGTGCTCTTGGGGCGCCCCCTCCCCTCTATATATAGGTGGAGGGGCGTGGAGATCAGCCCCTCCAAGCCCTAGGGCGCAGCCAAGGGGGAGGAGTTGGACTCCTAGTCCAATTCCCTCCCTTTCCATAAACACGTGGAATTTCCACCTCTCCCAAGCCACATGGGCCTTGAGGGACTTGTGCGCCTGGCCCAATAAGGCCAGGGCACCTCCCCTCAGCCCATGCAAACCATTGGGACGTGGTGGAACCTTTGGTGGACTTCCAGACTCCTCCGGAAGTTTCCGGAACCTTCTAGAAGCTTCTCGGTACAATACCGGAAAAACCCGAAACTTTTCCGATCGCCAAAATATGACTTCCCATATATAAATCTTTACCTCCGGACCATTCCAGAGCTCCTCGTGACGTCTGGGATCTCATCTGGGACTCCGAACAACCTTCGGTCACCAACATACATAACTCAATAATACCAAAACGTTACCGAACGTTAAGTGTGCAGACCCTGTGGGCTCGAGAACTATGTAGACATGACCGAGACACTTCTACGGTCAATAACCAATAGCGGGACCTGGATGCCCATATTGGTTCCTACATATTCTACGAAGATCTTTATCGGTCGAACCACGATGTCAAGGATTCAGACAATCCTGTATGCAGTTCCCTTTGTCCATCGGTATGTTACTTGCCCGAGATTCGATCGTCGGTATCTCCATACCTAGTTCAATCTCGTTACTGGAAAGTTTCTTTACTCGTTCCATAACACAAGATCCCATGGCTAACTCTTTAGTCACTTTGCTTGCAAGGCTCATTGTGATGTTGTATTACCGAGTGGACCCTGAGATACCTCTCCGTCATACGGAGTGACAAATCCCAGTCTCGATCCACGCCAACCCAACAGACACCCTCGGAGATACCTGTAGAGCACCTTTATAGTCACCCAGTTACGTTGCGATGTTTGATAAACACATGGTACTCCTCCAGTGTCAGTGAGTTGCATGATCTCATGGTCATAGGAACAGATACTTGACACGCAGAAAACAATAGCAATAAACTTGACATGATCATATGCTACGTTCATATTATGGGTCTTGTCCATCACATGATTCTCCTAATGATGTGATCCCGTTATTAGATGACAACTCATTGTCTATGGCCAGGAAACCTTGACCATCTCTGATCAACGAGCTAGTCTAGTAGAGGCTTACTAGGGACACGTTGTTGTCTATGTATCCACACATGTATCTGAGTTTCCAATCGAGACAACTATAGCACGGATAATAAACAATTATCATGAACAAGGAAATATAATAATAACGAATTTATTATTGCCTCTAGGGCATATTTCCAACAGTCTCCCACTTGCACTAGAGTCAATAATCTAGCTCACATCGCTATGTGATTTACATTGTTATGAATCTAACACCCAATGAGTTCTGGGGTTCGATCATGTTTTTCATGTGAGAGAGGTTTTAGTCAACGGTTCTGCAACATTCAGATCCATGTGCACTTTGCAAATATTATGTCATACTGTAGATACTGCTACCATGCTCCACTTGGAGCTATTCCAAATGGTGCTCGACTATACGTATCCGGATTGCTACTTAGAGTCATCCGGATTGGTGTCAAAGCTTGCATCGACGTAACTCTTTACGACGAACTCTTTATCACCTCCATAATCGAGAAATATTTCCTCAGTCCTCAAGTTACTAAGGATAATTTTGACCGCTGTCCAGTGATCCACTCCTGGATCACTCATGTACCCCTTGATAGACTCATGGCAAGGCACACAGCAGGTGCGGTACACAACATGGCATAGTATATAGAGCCTACGGCTAAGGCATAGGAGATGACCTTCGTCCTTTTTCTCTCTTCTACCATGGTCGAGCTTTGCGTCTCACTCAACTTCACACCTTACAAATCAGGCAAGAACTCCTTCTTCGACCGATCCATTTTGAACTCCTTCAAAATCTTGTCAAGGCATGCACTCATTGAAAGTCTTATCAGGCGTTTTGATCTATCTCTATAGATCTTGATGCCCAATATTTAAGTAGCCTTTTATCCAGGTCTTCCTTTGAAAAACACCTTTCAAACAACCTTTTATGCCTTCCAGAAATTTCTACATAATTCCCGATCAACAATATGTCATCCACATATACTTATCAGAAATTCTATAGTGCTCCCACTCACTTTCTTGTAAATATAAGTTTCTTATAAACTTTGTATAAACCCAAAAGCTTTGATCACCTCATCAAAGCGTATATTCCAACTTCGATATGCTTGCTCCAGTCCAAAGAAGGATCGCTGGAGCTTGCATACCTTTTAGCATCCTTAGGACCGACAAAACCTTCTGGTTGTATCACATACAACCTTTCCTCACGGAAACCATTAAGGAAACTCTGTTTTGACATCCATCTGCCAGATTTCATAATCGAAATATGCAGCAACTGCTAACATAATTCCAACAGACTTTAGCATCGCTATGGGTGAGAAAGTCTCATCGTAGTCAACTCCTTGAACTTGTCGAAAACTACTTTGTGACGAGTCGAGCTTTATAAATGGTGACATTTACCATCAGCGCATGTCTTCTTATTAAAGATCCATTTGTACTTAATGGCCTGCCATTCATCGGGCAAGTCTACCAAAGTCCATACTTGGTTTTCATACATGGATCCTATCTCGGATTTCATGGCTCCTAGCCATTTGTTGGAATACGGGCCCACCATCGCTTCTTCATAGCTCGTAGGTTCACTGTTGTCTAACAACATGACCTCCAAGACAGGATTGCCATACCACTCAGGGGCGGTACGATTTCTTGTTGACCTACGAGGCTCGGTAGTAACTTGATCCGAAGTGTCATGATCATCATCATTAACTTCTTCTTCATTCGGTGTAGGCGCCACATAAAACATCTTTCTGCGTCGTGCTACCATCCAACTGAAGTGACGGTTCAATAACCTCATCAAGTTCTACTTTTCCCCCCACTCAATTCTTTCGAGAGAAACTCTTTCTCGAGAAAGGACCTGTTTTAGCAACAAACACTTTGCTCTCGGATCTGAGATAGAAGGTATACCCAACCGTTTCCTTAGGGTATCCTATGAAGCCGCATTTGTCCACTTTGGGTTCGAGCTTATCAGGTTGAAGTCTTTTCACACAAGCATCGCATTCCCAAACTCTAAGAAACGACATCTTAGGTTTCTGCTAAACCATAATTCATACGGTGTCATCTCAACGGACTTAGATGGTGCCCTATTAAAGTGAATGTAGTTGTTTCTAATGCATAACCCGAAAATGATAGTGGCAAATCGGTAAGAGACATCATAGTACGCACCATATCCAATAGAGTACGACTACGATGTTCGGACACACCATCACAGCATGGCGTTCCAGGTGGCGTGAGTTGTGAAACAATTTCCACATTGTCTTAAGTTGCATACCAAACTCGTAACTCAGATATTCACCTCCACGATCATATCGTAGACATTTTACCTTCTTGTCACGATGATCTTCAACTTCACTCTGAAATTGCTTGAATTTTTCAAACGTTTCAGACTTGTATTTCATTAAGTAAATATACCTATATCTACTCTAATCATCAATGAAGGTAATAAAATAACGATATCAACCGCGCGCCTCAATTCTCATCGGACCGCACACATCAGTATGTATGATTTCCAACAAGTCACTTGCCCGTTCCATTGTTCCAGAGAACGAGGTCTTAGTCATGTTGCCCATGAGGCATGGTTCGCATGTATCAAGCGATTCGAAATCGAGTGAGTCTAAAGATCCATCAACATGGAGTTTCTTCATGCGCTTTACACCAATATGACCTTAGCGGCAGTGCCACAAGTATGTGGTACTATCATTATTAACTTTGCATCTTTTGGCATCAATATTATGAACATGTGTATCACTACGATCGAGATTCAATAAACCGTTCACATTGGGTGCATGACCATTGAAGGTATTATTCATGTAAACAGAATAACCATTATTCTCTGACTTAAATGAAAAACCATATTGCAATAAACACGATCTAATCATGTTCATGCTCAACGCAAACACCAAATAACATTTATTTAGGTTCAACACTAATCCCGAAGGTAGAGGGAGCGTGCGATGGTGATCACATCAACCTTGGAAACACTTCCAACACACATCGTCACCTCGCCCTTAGCTAGCCTCCGTTTATTCCGTAGCTTTTATTTCGAGTTACCAATATTAGCAATTGAACCGGTATCTAATACCCAGGTGCTACTAGGAGTACTAGTAAGGTACACATCAATAACACGTATATCAAATATACTTTTGTTGGCGTTGCCATCCTTCTTATCTACCAAGTATTTGGGGTAGTTCCGCTATCAGTGACCGTTCCCCTTATAATAGAAGCACTCAGTCTCGGGTTTGGGTTCAACCTTGGGTTTCTTCACTGGAGCGGCAACTGTTTTGCCATTCTTGAAGTTTCCCTTCTTGCCCTTGCCCTTCTTGAAACTAGTGGTCATGTTAACCATCAACACTTGATGCTCCTTCTTGATTTCTACCTTCGCGGTGTCAAACATCGCGAATAGCTCAGGGATCATCTCCATCCCTAGCATGTTATAGTTCGTCACGAAGCTCTAGTAGCTTGGTGGTAGTGACTTGGAGAACTCTGTCAATAACTATCTTATCTGGAAGATGAACTCCCGCTTGATTCAAGCGATTGTAGTACCCAGACAATCTGGGCACATGCTCACCTGAGTGAGCTATTCTCCTTCATCTTGCATGCAAAGAATCTTGTTGGAGGTCTCATATCTCGCAACAAGGGCACGAGCCTGAAATCCCAATTTCAGCTCTTGGAACATCTCATATGCTCCATGACGTTCAAAACATCTTTGGAGCCTCAATTCTAAGTTGTAATGCATGACTCACTAACTATCAAGTAGTCATCAGAACGTGTCTATCAGATGTTCACAACATCCACAGACGACGCTTGAGGGGGTGGCGCACCGAGCGGTGCATCAAGGACATAAGCATTATGGGCAACAACGAGGACAATCCTCAGATCACGGACCCAGTCCGCATAACTGCTACCATCATCTTTCAACTTACTTTTCCTCTAGGAACGTATCAAAATTTAAGGGAGCTACAGCGCAAGCTATCGATCTACAATATAATTTTGCAAATACAACTTTAGACTATGTTCATGATAATGAGTTCAATTAATCATATTACTAAAGAACTCCCACTCAAATTGACATCCCTCCGGTCATCCGAGTGCTACATGATCCAAATTCACCAACCCAAGTCCGATCATCACGTGAGATGAGGTGGTTTCAATGGTGAACATCTCCATGTTGATCATATCTACTATATGACTCATGTTTGACCTTTCGGTCTCTTATGTTCTGAGGCCATGTCTGTACATGCTAGGCTCATCAAGTTTAACCCAAGTGTTCCGCATGTGCAAAACTGGCTTGCACCCGTTGTATGTGAACGTAGAGTCTATCACACCCGATCATCACGTGGTGTCTCGAAATGACGAACTTTCGCAACGGTGCACACTTGGGGAGAACATAATTTTATCTTGAAATTTTAGTGAGGGATCACCTTATAATGCTACCGTCATCCTAAGCAAAACAAGGTGCATAAAAGGATTAACATCACATGCAAATCATAAGTGACATGATATGGCCATGATCTTGTGCTTTTGATCTCCATCTTGAAAGCACCGGCATGATCTCCATCGTCACCGGCATAACACCATGATCTCCATCATCTTGATCTCCATCAATGTGTCGCCATGAGGTTGTCGCGCCAACTATTGCTTCTACAACTATTGCTAACTCATAGCGATAAAGTAAAGCAAAAAGGCGAGAATAAATTAAAGACAACCCTATGGCTCCTGCCGGTTGCCGTACTCATCGACATGCAAGTCATGATAATCTATACAAAACATGATCATCTCATACATCACATATATCTCATCATGTTTCTGGCCATATCATATCACATCATACCCTGCAAAAACAAGTTAGACGTCCTCTAATTTGTTGTTGCATGTTTTACGTGGCTGCTATGGGTATCTAGCAAGAACGATTCTTACCTACGCAAAACCACAACGGTGATATACAAGTTGCTATTTCACCTTCTACAAGGACCGCCTCTATCGAATCCGATTCAACTAAAGTGGGAGAGACAGACACCCACCAGCCATCTTATGCACCAAAGTTACATGTCGGTCGATGGAACCGGTCTCTCGTACGTGGACGAGTAAGGTTGGTCCGAGCCGCTTCGTCCCACAATACCGCTGAATCAAGAAAAGACTAAGGAGGGAAGCAATCTGAATATCAATGCCCACAAACTCCTTTGTGTTCTACTCGTGATCTCATCTACGCATAGACCTAGTTCATGATGCCACTGTTAGGGAACGTTGCACAGGAAACAAAAAAATTCCTACGCACACACAAGATCTATCCATGGAGATGAGCATCTACGAGAGGAGATTGGATCCACATACCCTTGTAGATCGCTAAGCGGGAAGCGTTAAGAAACGTGGTTGATGTAGCCGAACGTCTTCGCGATCCAAATCGCAATCCGTCCCGCGATCCAAACACGTTCCGTCCCGATCTAGTGCCGAACGGATGGCACCTCCACGTTCAGCACACGTACAGCTCGATGATGTCTCCGCCTCCTCGATCCAGCGAGCGAGGTTGGAGTACAAGATGAGTTCTCCGGTAACACGATGGTGTGGCGGTGGTGCTGCTGCTATCCCGGCAGGGCTACGCCTAGTGCTACCGAAACAGCGAACGGAGGAGAAAATGATCTAGGGAGAGAGAGGGGCACCAAGGGCTTCGTGTGTGCTCTTGGGGCGCCCCTCCCCTCTATATATAGGTGGACGGGTATGGAGATCAGCCCCTCCAAGCCCTAGGGCGCAGCCAAGGGGGAGGAGTTGGACTCCTAGTCCAATTCCCTCCCTTTCCATAAATAGGTGGACTTTCCACCTCTCCCAAGCCACATGGGCCTTGAGGGACTTGTGCGCCTGGCCCAATAAGGCCAGGGCGCCTCCCCTCAGCCCATGCAAACCCTTGGGACGTGGTGGAACCCTTGGTGGACTTCCGGACTCCTCCAGAAGTTTCCGGAACCTTCTAGAAGCTTCCCGGTACAATACCGGAAAAACCCGAAACTTTTCCGGTCGCCAAAATATGACTTCCCATATATAAATCTTTACCTCCGGACCATTCCGGAGCTCCTCGTGATGTCCGGGATCTCATCCGGGAATCCGAACAACCTTTGGTCACCAACATACATAACTCAATAATACCGAAACGTCACCGAACGTTAAGTGTGCAGACCCTGCGGGTTCGAGAACTATGTAGACATGACCGAGACACTTCTACGGTCAATAAACAATAGCGGGACCTGGATGCCCATATTGGTTCCTATATATTCCACAAAGATCTTTATCGGTCGAACCACGATGTCAAGGATTCAGACAATCCCGTATGCAGTTCCCTTTGTCCATCGGTATGTTACTTGCCCGAGATTCGATCGTCGGTATCTCCATACCTAGTTCAATCTCGTTACCGGCAAGTCTCTTTACTCGTTCCGTAACACAAGATCCCGTGGCTAACTCTTTAGTCACTTTGCTTGCAAGGCTCATTGTGATGTTGTATTACCGAGTGGGCCCTGAGATACCTCTTCGTCATACGGAGTGACAAATCCCAGTCTCGATGCACGCTAACCCAACAAACACCCTCGGAGATACCTGTAGAGCACCTTTATAGTCACCTAGTTACGTTGCGATGTTTGATACACACAAGGTACTCCTCCGGTGTCAGTGAGTTGCATGATCTCATGGTCATAGGAACAGATACTTGACACGCAGAAAACAATAGCAATAAACTTGACACGATCATATGCTACGTTCATAGTTTGGGTCTTGTCCATCACATCATTCTCCTAATGATGTGATCCCGTTATTAGATGACAACTCATTGTCTATGGTCAGGAAACCTTGACCATCTCTGATCAATGAGCTAGTCTAGTAGAGGCTTACTAGGGACACGGTGTTGTCTATGTATCCACTCATGTATCTGAGTTTCCAAACGATACAACTATAGCACGGATAATAAAAGATTATCATGAACAAGGAAATATAATAATAACCAATTTATTATTGCCTCCAGGGCATATTTCCAACACCTTGGCGGGTGCTCTATTGCCCGAGCCCCCCGGCAAGGAAGGCTTCCGGTTCACTCGAGCCTTTTGCATGAAGAGGCTTAGCGTCCAGATCCAGCCCGGCATGGGCTTGCTGGTCCGTAGGCCGCGGTCGTCTGGTGCACAAGTCAGGGTACTAAGGGCCCCGTTCTTTAGTACACCGATAGGAGCCCCCGGGCCTGGGTCACAATTGCGTCCGTGACGTTGTTGGGCTAGGCCCAAAGACAATGCACAGATACATGCAGCAATTACCTGCGGTTATGTTGATTATCTGCTTCGCGTGTGACATGCATTGACTGCGGGTCATGGGAATAGTGGAGTGAGGAGGTTGCCTCGAGGGGTCATGCCTGAAAGGCCGTGCCGTGTCGGACTGGAAGAGGCGCCCCTGGTGTCTTCCCCTTCGCTAATAATAGGGGTTCCGCAAGGGCGTTGCTCATTCCAACCGCACTCCTCTGCTCTGCCGCCCCTACTTCTCCTTCCTGTAGCATGGAGCCCCTAAGTCATTCCTCTGTTGCCGCCTCCGCACACTGCCAGCTCTCCATGGCGCCCAAGCGTGGACTCACCTCCGCTGCCCCGGGCCCAGTGAAGAAGGCCAAAAAGGCGTCGGATGCCGAGGCGAAGGAGGCCTTGGCGGCAATGCGGAGGAAGTGCACTGCCTTCTCCACCTCCGTGCTGACGGTGAGCGACCTCGTCTCAAGGTACTCCGCCATGTGAGGGTGGGAGACCAAAGCGCATCCAGCACCGGTGGTGCTCCCTGGCGACACCTGGCCCAACAATGATAGGTATCCGTTCTTCGCGGCATACTTTTATTGCGGGCTGGTTCCCCCCTTTTCTCCTTTCTTCGTAGATCTGATGTTGACCAATGGCTTCCGCTTGCTAGATTTTACGCCGAATGCGGTGACCACCCTACCCGTTTTCGCGCATTTGTGCGAGAACTTTATAGGAATAGTCCCCAACGTGTCTCTCTTCCGCCATTTCTTCTACCCACGTATAGAGGGCGAGGGGGTTATCTCCGGCAGTGTCACGTGGATTCCTCGTGCATCTCACAAGGAGGTGTATCCCCCCTGGTGATTTGCACAAGAAATGGGAAGGATGGCGAGCGGAGTGGTGCTATATCGTCGACAAGGAGCCCCCGGCCTTCTGCGAAGTCCGGGACTCCAAGCCGGTCCGCGATGACGCTGGAGTGCCCTTGCCTCTGATGACAAGAAATTGGAGATCGCCATCACCCGCATGCTCCGGTTGAGGCTGTCGGGCTCACCATAGAGATGGTGGGCTCCGATTTCCTCCTCAGGCGTATCGCCCCTTTCCAGGACTGGAAGCACTTCGCCCGGGACTATGTTGGCCCCGCTGACGTCATGCAGATACGCCCTGGGCTCAACGGGGACCTGACCTTCCTGCAGCTCATCGTCCTTGATATGTCTCCAACGTATCGATAATTTATGAAGTATTCATGCCATATTTGCCTATGCTTACAATACTTTTATATGGTTTTGATGGACTTTATATGATTTATTTAGAACTAACCCGGACTGATGCTGTTTTCAGCAAAATTACCGTGTTGTTTTTTGTGCAGAAAAATGAAAGTTCTCGGAATCGACTGAAACTTTTTTTATAATTTTTTCTGCAGGAAATAAGAAATACTGGAGCGAAGAACCACCGGAGGGGAGCCACCTGTGGGCTAGGAGGCAACAGGGCACGACCACCCCCTGGCCGCGCCCAGATACCTCCTGGGGCCCACGTGGCTCCATTTGACATGATTCCTACGTTGAAAAATCCTATAAATATAGAAACTCCCGAAAGTAAACCTAGAACTTCCGCTCCGCCACCGCAACTCTCTGTATTGATGAAAAACCTATCTGAAGCATTTCCAACACCCTGGTGGAGAGGGGAAATCATCTCTGGTGGATATCTTCATCATCCCGGCGGAGGCCATGACGAGGAGGGAGTAGTTCACCCTCGGGGCTGAGGGTATGTACCAGTAGCTATGTGCTTAATCTCTCTCTCTCTCTCCCTCTCTCTCTCTCTCGTGTTCTTGAGATGGCATAATCTTGATGTATCACGGGCTTTATTAATATAGTTGGATCATATGCTGTTTTCCCTCTCTATCTTGTTGTGATGAATTGAATCTTTCCCTTTGAGATCTTGTTATGTTGGATTGAATATTTGGTTTGAGAACACTTGATGTATGTCTTGCATGCGGATACCCATGGTGACAATGGGGTATTCTATTGATTCACTTGATATATGTTATGACATCAACTTGCGGATTCCTTGACCTTGGGGATCTATGCATAGGGGTTGATTGCACGTTTTCATACTATTTTCTCCAATAGAAATCCTTGGGTGTTCCTTGAAGTTCTTTGTGTTGGATTGAATATCATAGATCTGAAATTGTTTGAAGCATGTCGCATAATTTACCCACGGATACTTGAGGTGACATTGGAGTATCTAGGTGACATTAGGGTTGATTGATATGTATCATTAGTGTTATTTCACTACAAACTCTAGGGCTGTTTGTGACACTTATAGGAATAGCTCAAAAGATTGATCGGAAAGAATAACTTTGAGGTGGTTCTACAAGCTACACCAATTTCATCTTATGTTCTCCACTAGATAGGAACTTTGGAGTGATTCTTTGTTGCATGTTGAGGGATGGTTATATGATTCAACTATGTTAGCATTGTTGAGAGATTGCACTAGTGAAAGTATGAACCCTAGGCCTTGTTTCCAAGCATTAATATACCGTTTTGCTCGTTGTTTACTATTTGTTACCTTGCTGTTTTTATATTTTGAGATTACAAAAACCTATTTCTATCATCCATTTTGCACTTGTATCACCATCTCTTCGCCGAACTAGTGCACCTATACAATTTGCCATTGTATTGGGTGTGTTGGAGACACAAGAGATTTCTTGTATTTGATTGCAGGGTTGTTTGAGAGAGACCATCTTCATCCTACTCCTCCCACGGATTGATAAACCCTAGGTCATCCACTTGAGGGAAATTTGTTGTTGTGCTACAAAACTCTGCACTTGGAGGCCCAACAACATCTACAAGAATAAAGCTGCATAGTAGACATCAAGCTCTTTTCTGGCGCCGTTACCGGGGAGGTGAGTGCTTGAGGTATATCTTTAGATCTTGCAATTAAATCTTGTATTTTATTGTTTATCACTAGTTTGGTTTTATAAAAGAAAACTACAAAAAAATGGAGTTTAGGTTGCCTCAATTGTTTCGTATTTTTAATGTCTTTCGTGAAAATGATGGTTCGGAAAATTGTGCTCAATTGGTAGAGGAAGAATTTATGAAAATACTTAATTAGAATTCCTTGAATGATGAGCATGATAGTAATATTGTTAGTATGAATTCTCTGAATAACCATGATGCAAATGATGATTGCACTAGTCATGGTAAAAGGATTTCCTATAAGCATGTCAATTTTTGTGGAGTGAATAAAATTTGCAAAGACATGCCATATAGGGACGATAGATTTTGTAAGAAGCATAAACATGATCAAACTAATTGGTGGCTTAAAGTGATAGATGAACGTGCCACAAGATTATGCTCTCTTGATCCCATTACTTGTGAACTTTGCAATAGGGTTGGTCATCTTAATTTCTAATGCATGCTTTTTCATGACCGAACCGTTTCCAAATATTGTGATAATTTGATCTCCCGTGAACTCTATACTGAACTTTGCCTATTTTTGGGGTGTGAAGAATTATAACATAAAAGTGATTGGTTTGATATATTCATTGTCACAAATGGTAATGAAACTAATCTACAAGTAATCCATATGTTTTGTGTAGTAAATTGCAATGACAATGCTTATATTTCCAACTATAGAAAGAATGAGAAACCAATAGAATTTAAAAGGAATACTAATGAAAGGGTAAAGGTCTTCCATTACCCTCCTATTGTTTCTCGTAATGAATTAGGTTGCAAGGAGGAGTTTCCCATCATACCAATCTCTTCAATAAGAAGCTCGGAAAAATTACATAAACCCATACAAAATATGGGAAAGGAGAAGAAGAAGAGAAGAAAAGGTAAAGGTAAAAAGGTAACCCTCTCAAATAATGTTGCTCCTATCATGGTTGAGAATTAATACGAAAGTAGTGTGGACGATGATACACTTGATGATTATTTTGTTATGCCTACTACTTATTGTGATGAGGATGATTGGGAAGATAATGATACTCCTTATAATATTGAAAATATTTTTTGCACCAACTTGCAAAATTATAATGATAATAATTGCAAGTTGTTATATTATTGGTGCCATTCATGCTATTGATGATTATGCTAATGATATGCAAACCCACAAGCTTGGGGATGCTTTGTTTGATGAAAATGACATGTTTGAGAATTTATTTGCCGAAAATAATGTCCATCCCAAGCTTGGGGATGCTATGCTTAATGAAGATGATCTTTTTAGTTCCCTGCTACTTCTTGAGCTTGCGTTGGTTTTCCCTTGAAGAGGAAAGGGTGATGCAGCAAAGTAGATAAGTATTTCCCTCAGTTGTTGAGAACCAAGGTATCAATCCAGTAGGAGATACAAGCAAGTCCCCAATCTTTGCACCTGCACAAACAATCAAACACTTGTACCCAACGCTATAAAGGGGTTGTCAATCCCTTCACAGTTACTTGCAAGGATGAGATCTGATAGAGATAGATATAAAAGATTGCTCAAACGAAAAGTATAACAAAAGTAAAAAGATTGCAGCAAAGTATTTTTGGTATTTTTGGTTTATAGATCTGAAAATATAATATGGAAAATAGACCCGGGGGCCATAGGTTTCACTAGAGGCTTCTTTCTTGAAGGAAAGTAATACGGTGAACAAATTACTGTCAAGCAATTGATAGAAAAGCGCATAGTTATGACGATATCCAAGGCAATGATTATGCATATAGGCATCACGTCCGTGTCAAGTAGACCGAAACGATTCTGCATCTACTACTATTACTCCACACATCGACCGACTCCTGCCTGCATCTAGAGTATTAAGTTCATGAAGAACAGAGTAATGCATTAAGTAAGATGACATGATGTAGAGGGATAAACTCAAGCAATATGATGAAAACCCCATCTTTTTACCCTTGATGGCAACAATACAAATACGTGCCTCGCTACCCCTACTTTGTCACTGGGTGAGGACACCGCAAGATTGAACCCAAAACTAAGCACTTCTCCCATTGCAAGAATTACCAATCTAGTTGGCCAAACCAAACCAATAACTCGAAGAGACTTGCAAAGATATGAAATCATGCATATAAGAATTCAGAGAAGATTCAAATAATATTAATAGATAATCTGATCATAAACCCACAATTCATCGGATCTCGACAAACACACCGCAAAAGAGTATTACATCGGATAGATCTCCATGAAGATCATGAAGAACATGGTATTGAAGAACATAGAGAGAGAAGAAGCCATCTAGCTACTAGCTATGGACCCGAAGGTCTGAGGTGAACTACTCACGCATCATCGGAGGGGCAATGGAGTTGATGTAGATGCCCTCCGTGATCGAATCCCCCTCCGGCAGATTACCGGAAAAGGCTCCAAGATGGGATCTCACGGGAACAGAGGCTTCCGGCGGCGGAAAAGTATTATCGTGGCCCTTTTTGGTATTGGGAGAATATTTGGGAATTTATAGGCCGAAGATTAGGGTTGGAGGACCTGCAGGGGGGCCACAAGCCAGGGGGGCGCCCCCCTAGGGCGCGCCCTGCAGGATTGTCGTCTCCCCGCAGGTCTCCTGCCTTCATCTCCAAGTCTGGTAGGTTTCTTCTGGTCCAAGAAAAATCATCCCGAAGGTTTTATTCCGTTTGAACTCCGTTTAATATTCCTTATCTGCAATACTCAAAAACAAGGAAAAAACAGAAACTGTCACTGGGCTCTAGGTTAGTAGGCTAGTCCCAAAAATAATATAAAATAGCATATTAATGTATATAAAACATCCAAAACAGATAATATAATAGCATGGAACAATAAAAAATTATAGATACGTTGGAGACGTATCAAGCATCCCCAAGCTTAATTCCTGCTCGTCCTCGAGTAGGTAAATGATAAAAACAAATTTTTTGATGTGGAATGCTACCTATCATATTTATCCATGTAATATTCTTAATTGTGGCATGAATATTCAGATCCATAAGATTCAAAACAAAAGCTTAATATTGACATAAAAACAATAATACTTCAAGCATACTAACAAGGCAATTGTGTCCTTTCAAAATAACATGGCCAAAGAAAGTTATCCCTACAAAATCATATGGTCTGGCTATGCTCCATCTTCCCCACACAAAGTATTTAAATCATGCACAACCCCGATGACAAGTCAAGCAATTTTTTCACACCTTTTATGTTCTCAAACCTTTTCAACTTTCACGCAATACATGAGCGTGAGCCATGGATATAGCACTATAGGTGGAATAGAATATGGTGGAGGTTGTGAGGAAAAAAGGAGAAGATAGTCTCACATCAACTAGGCGTATCAACGGGCTATGGAGATGCCCATTAATAGATATCAATGTGAGTGAGTAGGGATTGTCATGCAACGGATGCACTAGAGCTATAAGTGTATGAAAGCTCAAAAAGAAACTAAGTGGGTGTGCATCCAACTCGCTTGCTCACGAAGACCTAGGGCAATTTGAGGAAGCCCATCATTGGAATATACAAGCCAAGTTATATAATGAAAAATTCCCACTAGTATATGAAAGTGACAAAATAGGAGACTCTCTATCATGAAGATCATGGTGCTACTTTGAAGCACAAGTGTGGAAAAAGGATAGTAGCATTGTCCCTTCTCTCTTTTCTCTCGTTTTTATTTATTTATTTTGGTGGGCATCTTTGGCCTCTTTTTTTTTATTTGGGCTTCATTGGCCTCTTTTATTATTTGTAAAGTCCGGAGACTCATCCCAACTTGTGAGGGAATCATAGCTTCCATCATCCTTTTCTCTCATGGGACAATGCTCTATTAATGATGATCATCACACTTTTATTTACTTACAACTCAAGAATTACAACTCGATACTTAGAACAAAATATGACTCTATATGAATGCTTCCGGCGGTGTACCAGGATGTGCAATGATCTAGCATAGCAAATGACATCAAAAAACGAACAAGCCATGAAAACATCATGCTAGCTGTCTTACGATCATGCAAAGCAATATGAAAATGATGGTGCGTGTCATACTAAACGGAACAGTGGAAGTTGCATGTCAATATATCTCGGAATGGCTATGGAAATGCCATAATAGGTAGGTATGGTGGATGTTTTGAGGAAAGGTATATGGTGGGTTTAATGCACTGGCGAAAGTTGCGCGGTACTAGAGAGGCTAGCAATGGTGGAAGGGTGAGAGTGCGTATTATCCATGGACTCACATTAGTCATAAAGAACTCACATACTTATTGCAAAAGTCTATTACTTATCGAAGCAAAGTATTAGACGCATGCTCCTAGGGGAGAGGTTGGTAGGAGTTAACCATCGCACGCTCCCGACCCTCACACAAAGGATGACAATCATTAAACAAATCATGCTCCGACTTCGTTACATAACGGTTCACCATACGTGCATGCTACGGGAATCACAAACTTTAACACAAGTATTTCTACCAATCCACAATTACTCACTAGCATGACTCTAATATCACCATCTTTATATCTCAAAACTATATGCAAGGAATCAAACTTCTCATACTATTCGATGCACTTTATATGAAAGTTTTTATTATATCCCTCTTGGATGCCCATTATATTAGGACTAAATTCATAACCTAAACCAATTACCATGCTGTTTAAAGACTCTCAAAATAATATAAGTGAGGTATGAGAGTTCAATTATTTCTATAAAATAAAAACACCACCGTGCTCTAAAAAGATATAAGTGAAGCACTAGAGCAAAATTGCCTAGCTCAAAAGATATAAGTGAAGCACATAGAATATTCTAATAAATTCACGATTAATGCGTGTCCCACTCTAAAGATGTGTGCAGCAAGGATGATTGTGGCAAACTAAAAATCAAAGACTCATATCATACAAGACGCTCCAAGCAAAACACATATCATGTGGTGAATAAAAATATAGCCTCAAGTAAATTTACCGATGGATTGAAGACGAAAGAGGGGATGCCTTCCGGGGCATCCCCAAGCTTAGGCTCTTTGGTATCCTTGAATATGGCTTGGGGTGCCTTGGGCATCCCCAAGCTTAGGCTCTTGCCACTCCTTATTCCATAGTCCATCAAATCTTTACTCAAAACTTGAAAACTTCACAACACAAAACTCAACAGAAAACTCGTGAGATCCGTTAGTATAAGAAAAATAAATTACCACTTTAGGTACTGTTGTGAACTCATTATTTATTTATATTGGTGTAATATATACTGTATACCAACTTCTCCATGGTTCATACCCCCCGATACAGCCCATAGATACATCAAAATAAGCAAACAACACAAAGAAAACATAATCTATCAAAAACAGAACAGTCTGTAGAAATCTGTAAACTTCGAATACTTCTGAACTCCAAATATTCTGAAAAATTAGGACAATCTGGGAAATTTGTATATAAATCTTGTGTAAAAATTTCAGACTCGTTTGACGCTCTGGTGAGTTTATAAAATTCCTGGACTGAGCGCAAAAGTTTCTGTTTTTCAGCAGAATCAAATCAACAATCACTGTAGACCATCCCAAAGGTCTTACTTGGCTCAAACATTAATTAAAACAACAAAACAACATTACTACAGAGGTAATAATGTGTAAAGCACTCAAAACAGAAGCAAAAATAGAAACATAAAATAAAATTGGGTTGCCTCCCAACAAGCGCTATTGTTTAACGCCCCTAGCTAGGCATAACGGAATAGATCTAGATATTGTCACCTTTGGTATGTAACTCCTCAATTGAACACTTATAAACCCTAGGAGGTTCTTTGATCTTATCAATAATAATGCTCCTAGGCAAGAAGTCAAGAGATTAACTTGTGACAATAGGTTCCCTAACAATATTGATAAAGCTGGGGTGAACACTTATCATCTTAAGATCTTCCTCCCCTTTACTAGAGGATCCACCCTTATTTTTAGGAACATAAACAAACTTGGCAGTCTTAGAAGGAGGAAAATTTGGAGTGGTTTGAACCGAGGCAAAAGCGGAACCCAAGTTGGTAATAATGTCCTCTAGCTTGCGAGTTCTAGAGGAATCTTGGTCCAATTTTTCATTAACTATGGGTTCTTTTTCCCTTAGATTTTTGAAAGTAACTCCTACCTTAGATCCATATTGAGTGATATGATTATGAATCTTTTTATCCAAGTTTTCAATGAGCTCTACAGTAGCAACTTTATTTTCAATAATATCAAGCTTTCGCATCACATGTTCCAAAGTTAAGATTGTTTCATTAACCATGAGTGGGGGTGAACCTACCAAATTTCTCATAGCATTATAAGAATCAAAGGTATGGCTTCCCAAGAAATTTCCTCCCGTAATGGTATCCAGAACATATCTATTCCAAGGAGAAACACCCACATAAAAATTGCGAAGGATAACGGTAGTAGATTGCTTACGAGTAGATCTATTTTGAGCATTGCAAATTCTATACCAAGCATCTTTTAGGTTTTCTCCCTCCCTTTGTTTAAAATTAAGAACTTCACTCTCGGGAGTACTAGCGATAGTAGTAAGGCTAGCCATGATTTTAAGCGATCTAACACACAAGCAAACAAAAAGCAAACGGAAAGACGAACGGAAGAAGGGCGAATAAAAAGGCAAATCTTTTTGGTATTTTCTGAAAATCGTTTTAGAAGTGGGGGAGAGGAAAACGAGAGGCAAATGGCAAATAATGTAAATGCAAGAGATGAGTTTGTGATGGGTACTTGGTAGGCTTGATGTAGATCTCCCCGTCAACGGCGCCAGAAATCCTTCTTGCTACTTCTTGAGCTTGCGTTGGTTTTCCCTTGAAGAGGAAAGGGTGATGCAGCAAAGTAGATAAGTATTTACCTCAGTTGTTGAGAACCAAGGTATCAATCCAGTAGGAGATACAAGCAAGTCCCCAATCTTTGCACCTGCACAAACAATCAAACACTTGCACCCAACGCTATAAAGGGGTTGTCAATCCCTTCACGGTTACTTGCAAGGATGAGATCTGGTAGAGATAGATATAAAAGATTGCTAAAACGAAAAGTAAAACAAAAGTAAAAAGATTGCAGCAAAGTATTTTTGGTATTTTTGGTTTATAGATCTGAAAATATAATATGGAAAATAGACCCGGGGGCCATAGGTTTCACTAGAAGCTTCTCTCTTGAAGGAAAGTAATACGGTGGGTGAACAAATTACTGTCAAGCAATTGATAGAAAAGCGCATAGTTATGACGATATCCAAGGCAATGATTATGCATATAGGCATCACGTCCGTGTCAAGTAGACCGAAACGATTCTGCATCTACTACTATTACTCCACACATCGACCGACTCCTGCCTGCATCTAGAGTATTAAGTTCATGAAGAACAGAGTAACACATTAAGTAAGATGACATGATCTAGAGGGATAAACTCAAGCAATATGATGAAAACCCCATCTTTTTACCCTTGATGGAAACAATACAAATACGTGCCGCACTACCCCTACTTTGTCACTGGGTGAGGACACCGCAAGATTGAACCCAAAACTAAGCACTTCTCCCATTGCAAGAATTACCAATCTAGTTGGCCAAACCAAACCAATAACTCGAAGAGACTTGCACAGATATGAAATCATGCATATAAGAATTCAGAGAAGATTCAAATAATATTCATAGATAATCTGATCATAAACCCACAATTCATCGGACCCCGACAAACACACCGCAAAAGAGTATTACATCGGATAGATCTCCATGAAGATCATGAAGAACATGGTATTGAAGAACATAGAGAGAGAAGAAGCCATCTCGTGATCGAATCCCCCTCCGGCAGATTACCGAAAAAGGCTCCAAGATGGGATCTCACGGGAACAGAGGCTTCCGGCGGCGGAAAAGTATTATCGTGGCCCTTTTTGGTATTAGGGGAATATTTGGGAATTTATAGGCCGAAGTTTAGGCTTGGAGGACCTGCAGGGGAGCCACAAGCCAGGTGGGCGCCCCCCCCCTAGGGCGCGCCCTGCAGGCTTGTCGTCTCCCGGCAGGTCTCCTGCCTTCATCTCCAAGTCTGGTAGGTTTCTTCTGGTCCAAGAAAAATCATCCCGAAGGTTTTATTCCGTTTGGACTCCGTTTAATATTCCTTATCTGCAATACTCAAAAACAAGGAAAAAACAGAAACTGGCACTAGGCTCTAGGTTAATAGGTTAGTCCCAAAAATAATATAAAATAGCATATTAATGCATATAAAACATCCAAAATAGATAATATTATAGCATGGAACAATCAAAAATTATAGATACGTTGGAGACGTATCATTCCCCTACTTCCAACGATCAAACTTGTTATGATGATTACATGCCTCCTATTTATGATGATTATTGTGATGACACTTATGTTATGAAAAGTTGTGATTATTATTATAAAACATGTCACAATTATGAATACCCTTTCTCTGAACATTGCCCTTTTAATGTGGAAACAATTCATAGCCTTCGAATCTCCTATGATACTCCCACTATTATGTATGAGAAGTTTGCTTGTGTGGAGAGTAATAAATTTCTATGCTTGTGAATCATGAAGATAATGATTTATGCGATAGTTATATTGTTGAATTCCTTCATGATGCTACTGAAAATTATTATGAGGGAAACGACCTCGACGTCACAGCAATTTGTTATTTTGTTCTTGACGAACAGGAATCTGCACCAGAATTGCCGAATTGTTTTGTTGGCATTCTACTTGAAATAAGCTAGGTCCCAGACATCAGTTGGCCCCAAGTTACTCGGGCAATACCCGATGTGGGTGGTGGGTGAGATTAAAAAATTGACTCCATACGAGTGCGGGTCCGAGGGTCCAAAGCCTTTGTTGGAGGGGGAGTGCTAACGTCACGCTCCCTGAGTTTGCTAGGGCGTCCGATCTCGTGGGATCTTTCAGTCGATCGAGTTTGATAGCTTCAGCCGGCCGTTGAGTTGGTTCCGAGGAACCTTTTGGCAATCCCGTAGGGGGCACTAGGCGTGCCGGAGGCAGCTTCTCCTCTCTGCTCTTTTAGTCGCGTGGGAGGTGATGTGGTGTGTTTTATTCGTTGGTTGATCTGATGAAGACCGATTTCGATGTCGAACTTGCACCGATCTGGATCTGGTCGTAGATTGATGCCTACATTGCTCCGGGTCGATCACACAACGGGACCTGCATGGGCCACCAATGTCGGTACTAAAACCAGCAGATCTCGGGGAGGGGGTCCCAAGCAGTGGATCTAAGAACAATGGTAACAAGGAGTAGGGACACGATGCTTACCCAGGTTCGGGCCCTCTCGAAGAGGTAAAACCCTACGTCCTGTTTTGATTGTATTGATGATGGGGTATTGAGTATAGGTTGATGATCTACCTCGAGATCATTGTGTAAGCTCTAAACCCTATGGCGAATAGTTGTGCCTCTATGGACTAAACCCCTGGGCTTATATAGGTACCCAGGGGGAGCTAAGTTACTTGTTTTAGTTCAGTTGAGGAGATGCCGAACATAGAGCCATTCTTGGTGTGCACGCCAAGTCTTTGGAGGTTTCCTTCCACGCCATGGGCAAGTCTTAATGCCCCTGATGTCGTCCAGGCGGTAACTTAACATGCCCATAGTTCGGCCCACACAGATCGAACACCTTGGGCAGGTACCCCCTACTCCAAGACACCCTCATATGGCACCTCCCAAGAAAAGAGATGAGTCACCAAGAAGAAGAAGAAGTAGTAGAAGAGATGAATTACCTCGAAGAGAGAGAAGGAGTAGAGAAGATCGATATGAATGAAGACCTTCCCATAGAAGCAAGGATTCGGAGAGGAAAGACAAGTACACCAAGAGATACTCAGGAAGAAAATCCCAAGCTCATGTTGGTGAATGGATATTGTCAGCCTAGTGGGAACCAGGGTACCACGGCTCGTCTGCCGCTGGCACTGAGGACGACACTTGGGCCGACCCATAGAAGATGTCCCTGCCCTGGACGATCCGGAAGGAGCCGCCTCGCGAGGGGCAAGCCTCACGAGGCCCCTTGCCGCCAGATCAAGCCCTTCCGAGCCCGCCAAGCACCAGATCGCCTTGCGAGGCTCCACTCGTGAGGCCACCTCATGGAGTAGGTCGTACGACGCCACCCGCGGGGATCCGTGCCCATCACGTGGATGACGACCCGCTGTCAGGATAAGGATGGCGGGGCGTGACCGAAGCCAGTTTCCATTCTAGTGATAAGGGAGCAGTGGCGTCTGCCATCCCCAAAGCAACTCATAAAGCATTTCCCCTTTGGTGCAAGGATATCAGGACGGATCGGCGTGGCAGGACGGAGGTCATCGCTGAGCCCACAAGCACGTCAATATGACCACTTTATTAGGTGGAGACCGCCTTTAGTCAGGATAAGCCCGGGCACCCGTCCCCCTTCGAATTGCCGCCCTGTGGCCACCCTTTCCCGCTCATATTTTCGGGGAAGAGGACCAAGGCACTACAAGAGGGGTAGTGCCGCTTCCATGTAAGGGGATCAAACCATTCTTCCCCATGCCTCGTGTACCTCAAGCCACCAGCTCTCCATTATAGAGAAATCCAACACAGGTAGGAGTAGGGTATTACATCGCACGGTGGCCCGAACCTGGGTAGCTCGCGCATCCCCGTCGTGATCTCGCCGTAGTTGCTGTCGAGTCGTAGGTTGCCAAGCAAAGCCCCCAGTGTCCGAACCCTAGTTCGTGGAGAAGTTCTTGGACGCATGTCCCAGACTCCGACATTTGGCGCACCAGGTAGGGGGACCTGCCGTCTTCGCACCTTCGACCACGACGTCAACAATGGCGCTGCCGCTCGCCGGGAACGCATTGCGCGCCGAGCTGCCTCCAGGGTCCCCGCGGCGCCCACCGCCCGAGGTGCCTCGGGGCGGCGCCCTCGAACCGCTACCGAGCTCGTTGGGGAGCGGGTGGCCTCCTCCGTTCACCCGTCGATGAACGAGGAGGCGCGTGGCCGCTCCACTACCGCCTCCTTGCTTGCGCGTCGCGACCCTCCCGCTCCACACGCCGCACTGCTCATGTCAGAGGAGCTGCTGCGCATTGTCCCACCGAGGACGGCTACGATGCCTGGCTCGAGCGCATCACCGAGCTCGTCGACGCCGTGCGCGATGGCCAGACGCCCTCTTGCTCCCTGCCTGCTCCGTCGTCACGCGCCGACCAGTCTGGGTGCGACACTCCTCCTCCTCCGGCCTGCGATGCGGCCGAGCAGCACCCTGTGCCGTGTGCTCCGGAGCCGCCCCACGCATCGGCCGGCAACGACGACAGCTGCCAGATCGTCCATCGTGCGCCCCCGGACGCATGCGTGATCCTCGAGAGGGCACGCAACCGCCAGCATCGCGTTCTTCATGACATTGCTGAGGCTGGGCGCCAGAACTGCACGGCCCTCGATGGAGGCGTCGTCACCACCGGGGGCTGCCTAGCCCTCGCTCCCGGGCTGCGCCGCATAGTGTGGCCCGACAAGTTCAAGCCAGAGCTCCCTCCTTGCTACGACAACAGCGCCAACCCCACAGAGTTCCTCCTTCTCTACACCATCAGCATCTAGGCCGCGAAGGGGGACGACCGGGTCATGGCGAACTGGTTTCCCATGGCCCTCAAAGACGCTACGCGCACGTGGCACATGAACCTCCTCGAGGCGTCCGTATGTTCATGGGAGGACCCGTGCGAGCAGTTCGTCGCCAACTTCGCGAGTACGAGCGACCGCCCCCTCATGCTCAATGACCCGCGGGCCGTGCGCCAGCGCCCCGGCGAGCCCCTTCGCAAGTTCATCCAGTGCTTCAGCCAGGCGTGCAGCAGGATCCCGAAGGCCTCGGACACCGTGATCGTCTCTGCCTTCACCAATGGCATCAAGGAGGTGAAGATGTGCGAGAAGCTCTCCGTCAGGGACGAGCTCGACTCTGCAGTAGAGTTGTTCATCCTCGCCGACCGTTGCGCCAAGGCCAAAGAGGGACACCTTTTCCTCCACAACGACCCTGACGCTGAGCCTGGCACAGCAAAGTCCAAGGACAAGGACACCGAGCGCAAGAGCCCTGTTGTGCTCGCAGCAGAGCCAGACTACAAGCATGGCCGCGACCGCGGCGAGGCCAAGAAGGACGACCGTCCTCTTTGCGCTTACCACAACGTGAAGTCCCACAACACCGAAGACTAACAGGAGCTCAAGCCACTTCGCGAGGGCCACACCGAGCGCCGCGGCAGCCGCAACCAGAGCGGCAGGGGCCACGGTAGTGACAACAGAGGTGGCCGCTGGGGTGACAACAACGACAATGGCATCAGCGACAACAACCATCAGGGCTGGCAGAACCAGCCATGGCAGGCTGACCCTCAGGCCAACGCCGCCCTACCATGCGCCAACGACCTCCCTCCCCCTGAGAACGCTGGGGGCTACCAAGAGCCCCGCAGGGTGGCTTGCATCCTCGGCGGAGCCCAGGCCCCTCCATCAACCGCCACTTCAAGCAGTTCTCTCGTGAGGTGAACGCGGCCCTCCATGTGCTCGAGTCCGCCAGCCGCCTCAAGTGGTCTGAGCTTCCCATCGCCTTCGACACCAATGACCACCCCAAGTCCATGAAGGTCGTGGGTACCGCCCCCCTGCTATGCACTCCTACTATCAGCAATGTGGTCCTCACCAAGATGCTCATTGATGGCAGAGCAGGCCTCAACGTACTCTCTCTGGAGACCTTCGAGATGCTTCAAGTGCCTTACGAGCGCCTGATGCCCACCAGGCCCTTCTCGGGCGTCACCGATGGCTCCACTATCCCCCTGGGGCAGGTGCGCCTTCCCGTCACCTTTGGAACCCGCGGGAACTACCATATGGAGTTCATCGTATTCGATGTGGCTCACATCAGCCTGCCCTACAATGCCATCTTGGGCTACCCGGTGCTCTCCAAGTTTGTAGGCGTTCTCGGATCGGGGGTACCCAGATCTGCCTGCCTGCAGCCCAGAAAGCGGGCCCATCGACGGCCTGGTACGGCCTAGCTATAAGACTCCCAAGACAAGACCCTCACGAGGGTCCCGGCCTCGCGAGGCGAACAACACCAAAACCTCCAGAGGAGTGGCCTCCCCCGGGCTGCCTCCCGAGGAGCAGAGATTTCCATGCAGGTACCCGGCCTCATGAGGCTGCGATGACGTGAGCCATGACGACCGGGGCCAGGCGGGCACCAGCAGGCGCAGAGGAGGACAGTTTCCTCTTCCGTGCTAAGTAGGCAAGGACGTACGCGGGTTCCCAAGGAATCCCCCAAAGGTTTCCGTTCCAGTGCAACAAGACCGAGACGACGAGCTCGGCAGGACGAATGTCATCGCCGAGCCCACCTCTGCGTCACGCCCAGAAGCTTTGCAAGCAAAGACCACTTTCCGTCAAGATAAGATGTACTTCTTTCTCCCTTTCAAAATTGGCCGTTGTGGGATCCCTTCCCGCCTGTGCGACAAGGGAAGAGGACCAATGTCGCTATAAATAGGGACCAGCCTCCACCGTAGAAGGGATCGATCCATCCTCACCCCGGAGCCCTTGCGAGGCTGCTCAACCACTGTACTAGTTCATCCCCATCCACCTCGTGAGGCCAATCCACCAAAAGCAGGAGTAGTGTCTTACACCGCAAGGTGGCCCGAACCTGGGTAAATCTCTGTGTTCATCTTCTTGCCCACTCACGCGTATTCGACGAGGCTCGGCCGCGGGGTGGCAAACTTGAGGCTAGAGCTGGTTGAGATCTTCGCACACGCCCCAGAGTTCGAACCTTCTTGGGTCCGCGGAGCCCCGATTCCAACATTTGGCACGCCAGGTAGAGGCGTGTGGAAGCTCCGCCTCCTCATCGGCCGCGCTCCGCCCTCGCCTCGTCATCCCCATGGCAGATGCCTCCCCTCAGGCTTGGTAGCCCGAGGCCTATCGGAATGCCACGGGTTGCCCGTCCTTTACCCCCAGCCTGCATCGAGTGCGGTGGCCGGCAAGGTTTAGGCCGGTGCTGCCCCCGTGCTACGATGGCGCGGTCGATCCCCAGGAGTTCCTCCGGCTGTACGCACAGGTCATCCGAGCGGCCGGCGGCGGCAACAAGGCGATGGCGAACTGGCTCCCTCTGGCCCTCATGGAAATGCCACGCTCGTGGCTCCGCGGCCTTCCCGAGGCCTCGGTGTCCTCCTGGGAGGAGCTTTGCGGTCTGTTCATCGCGCGCTTCGCGGCCCCTGAGCCTCACGCGGTTGCTTGTATCCTCGGCGGGTCGTAGGCGCCCGCGTTTGGTCGCCATGTCAAGAAGCTTCTCCGCCAGGCAGGCGTAGCGCAGCCGTGACCCGAGCCCCGCGGGGCAGGGCGAGGCCGGAGACCGACATCACCTTCGACTCCAGGGATCATCCCAGGACTGCGGTCGCTGCTAGTGCACTCCCCATGCTGTGCACGCCCACCATCAGTAATGTTGCGGTCACCAAGACCCTCATCGACGGCGGCGCCGGCCTCAACGTCCTTTCCGTGGAGGCCTTCGACGCGCTCCAGGTGCCCTACGACCAGCTCGCGCCCACCAGGTCCTTCTTGGGGGTGGCCAAAGGCTCCGCCACTCCCTTGGGGCAGGTGCGCCTCCCCGTCACTTTCGGCACTCGCGACAATTACCGCACCGAGCTGATCGAGTTCGACGTGGCCCACATCGACCTCCCGTATAACACCATCCTGGGATATCCGGCCCTCGCCAAGTTCATGGCGGCGACGCACTCAGGCTACAACATCATCAAGATGCCTGGTAGCAGCGGCATCATCTCTGTGGTCGGAGACACCAAGGACGCGGTTCAAGCCCTCAAGCTCGTCTACAAGGCCGCAACGGCCTCGCGCCCCGACGCCGAGGGCGCCACGCAGACTCCGGAGGCCGCGCCCGCGAAGAAGAAACAGTTGTTCTCTCAGGACCGGGCTGAGATGAAGCAGGTGCTTGTTGACGGCGGGAGCTCAGGCCCCACCTTCACCATTGGCGCTGGCCTTCCCCCGGAGCAGGAGAAGGTGCTGGTCGACTTCCTCCACGCGAACAAGGACGTGTTTGCGTGGGAGGCGTCCGACCTGGTGGGCGTCCCGAGGGAGGTAATCAAACACCACTTAATGGTGTGCCCCAGTGCGCGCCCAGTGAAGCAAAAGGCAAGACGACAAGCACAAGGGAAGCAAGCGTTCATCGTCCAAGAGGTCCGCAAGTTGCAGGAAGCCGGTGTTATTCGGGAAGTGTGGCACCCGGATTGGCTGGCCAACCCAGTGATTGTCCCCAAAAAGGGTGGGAAGGAGCGCATGTGCGTCGACTTCACGAGTCTCAACAAGACTTGTCTGTCGTGGGAACGACTCCGACAGTACGAAGGGGGTAGGGTAAAGGAGCATGATCTACCGAGATGCATATGGGTGACACGAGTATTTTTAGCAGGTTCGGGCCCCTCTCGGAAGAGTAATAAGCCCTACGTCCTGTCCTCCGGAGAGGGTTCTTGTCTCTGCGTATGAACACGGGGTTACAGAGTGTGTGAGAGGGTTGGAGGAAATGAGTCCCTGGAGCGAGAAGAAGTCCCCCCGAATGAGAGGCCCCGGGCGGCTTATATAGAGTCCGCTGCCCGGGAGTTACAAGTCATAAAGATAGGTTTAATGGCGTACTAATGGCCGACCGTTTCAGCCATAATGACGGTGGTAATTGGCTCTGGTGGTTGGACTGCTGTCGTCCGAGTGAACCATGCGACCGAGTGGTTGACTGTCGAGTGGAGGGAGGAGACTCCGAGTGGATGCTGTCGAGTGACTCACACACCATGGTGATTTCAGTCGGAGTCTTCCTTGTAATCTTGTAATCCTTAAGTTCTCCGATGTGATGTCCTTAGGTAGGGTATGCAGGTCAGGCCTGTGACCCTACCCTAGGTACATATCCCCATCATTAGTCCCCGAATTGATCAGGGTTTGAGTGAAAAAAGGGATCGATGCAGGTTCTGATATGACACAAAAATTCCGAATGCATTGTTGGGCTTCATAGAAGTCTTCGTTGATTGGGGTCTTTGTCATTCACCCTGATCGATTCTGTCTTGATATGCGGAGCTGCCGAGCGACGAAGGCATGTCCGGTAGAGTGACGGCGCGCGGGGTGGCCGAGTGACGATGGAGCGTCTGACTGAGTGTCGGTGTGCGGAGTTACCGAGTGACGAAGACGCGTCCAGTAGTACGACGGCTCGCGGGGCGGTCGAGTGACGATGGAGCATCCGACTGAGTGGCGATGAAGACGCGTCCAGTAGTACGACGGCGCGCGGGGCGGTCGAGTGACGATGGAGCGTCCGACGGAGTGGCGATGAAGACGCGTCCAGTAGTACGACGGCGCGCGGGGCGGTCGAGTGACGATGGAGCGTCCGACGGAGCGGCGATGAAGACGCGTCCGGTAGTACGACGGCGCGCGGGGCGGTCGAGTGACGATGGAGCGTCCGACGGAGCGGCGATGAAGACGCGTCCGGTAGTACGACGGCGCGCGGGGCGGTCGAGTGACGATGGAGCGTCCGACTGAGTGGCGATGGAGGCGCGTCCAGTAGTACGACGGTGCGCGGGGCGGTCGAGTGACGATGGAGCGTCCGACTGAGTGGCGATGGAGGCGCGTCCAGTAGTACGACGGCGCGCGGGACGGTCGAGTGACGATGGAGCGTCCGACTGAGTGGCGATGAAGACGCGTCCAGTAGTACGACGGCGTGCGGGGCGGTCGAGTGACGATGGAGCGTCCGACTGAGTGGCGATGGAGGCGCGTCCAGTAGTACGACGGCGCGCGGGGCGGTCGAGTGACGATGGAGCGTCCGACTGAGTGGCGATGGAGGCGCGTCCAGTAGTACGACGGCGCGCGGGACGGTCGAGTGACGATGGAGCGTCTGACTGAGTGTCGGTGTGCGGAGTTACCGAGTGACGAAGACGCGTCCAGAAGTACGACGGCTCGCGGGGCGGTCGAGTGTCGAAGGAGCGTCCGACTGAATGGCGATGCGCGGAGCTGCCGAGTGTCGAAGGAGCGTCCGACTGAATGGCGATGCGCGGAGCTGCCGAGTGTCGATGGAGCGTCCGACTGAATTGCGATGCGCGGAGTCATCGGCAGGGGTCTTAGATTTGTTTTGATTGTAGGTCCAGTGGGGGCACGCTGAGTGCACCCACTGGGTGTAGTCCCCGAGACCGCCGTCGAGTGCTTGCATCGGCGGGGGTCTGATAGAGACAATGTTTGCATGTTTGCTTTTCAATCCTTTACGTTTGTTTGGTTTCCGAGGGAGATGGATGCTCATTACTCAGAAGAAGTTTGAGCCTAGGCGAATCTTAAACGGGGTCCGACTCGCGGCTAAGTCTCCGAGTGAGAGGTGCTCGTCACTCGGAGTAGGTTTTTACTTGGGCGAAGCGGATTCGCGGCCAAGCCCCCGAGTGGAGGGATGCTCGTCACTCGGAGGAGGTTTTTACTTGGGCGAAGCGGATTCGCGGCCAAGCCCCCGAGTGGAGGGACGCTCGTCACTCGGAGGAGGTTTTTACTTGGGCGAAGCGGATTCGCGGCCAAGCCCCCGAGTGGAGGGATGCTCGTTACTCGGAGGAGGTTTTTACTTGGGCGAAGCGGATTCGCGGCCAAGCCCCCGAGTGGAGGGACGCTCGTCACTCGGAGGAGGTTTTTACTTGGGCGAAGCGGATTCGCGGCCAAGCCCCCGAGTGGAGGGACGCTCGTCACTCGGAGGAGGTTTTTACTTGGGCGAAGCGGATTCGCGGCCAAGCCCCCGAGTGGAGGGACGCTCGTCACTCGGAGGAGGTTTTTACTTGGGCGAAGCGGATTCGTGGCCAAGCCCCCGAGTGGAGGAATGCTCGTCACTCGGAAGAGTTTTTTACTTGGGCGAAGCGGATTCGCGGCCAAGCCCCCGAGTGGAGGGATGCTCGTCACTCGGAGTAGGTTTTTACTTGGGCGAAGCGGATTCGCGGCCAAGCCCCCGAGTGGAGGAATGCTCGTCACTCGGAAGAGGTTTTTTACTTGGGCGAAGCGGATTCGCGGCCAAGCCCCCGAGTGGAAGGATGCTCGTCACTCGGAGGAGGTTTTTTACTTGGGCGAAGCGGATTCGCGGCCAAGCCCCCAAGTGGAGGGATGCTCGTCACTCGGAGGAGGTTTTTACTTGGGCGAAGCGGATTCGCGGCCAAGCCCCCGAGTGGAGGGACGCTCGTCACTCGGAGGAGGTTTTTACTTGGGCGAAGCGGATTCGCGGCCAAGCCCCCGAGTGGAGGGACGCTCGTCACTCGGAGGAGGTTTTTACTTGGGCGAAGCGGATTCGCGGCCAAGCCCCCGAGTGGAGGGACGCTCGTCACTCGGAGGAGGTTTTTACTTGGGCGAAGCGGATTCGCGGCCAAGCCCCCGAGTGGAGGGACGCTCGTCACTCGGAGGAGGTTTTTACTTGGGCGAAGCGGATTCGCGGCCAAGCCCCCGAGTGGAGGGACGCTCGTCACTCGGAGGAGGTTTTTACTTGGGCGAAGCGGATTCGCGGCCAAGCCCCCGAGTGGAGGAATGCTCGTCACTCGGAAGAGTTTTTTACTTGGGCGAAGCGGATTCGCGGCCAAGCCCCCGAGTGGAGGGATGCTCGTCACTCGGAGTAGGTTTTTACTTGGGCGAAGCGGATTCGCGGCCAAGCCCCCGAGTGGAGGGACGCTCGTCACTCGGAGGAGGTTTTTACTTGGGCGAAGCGGATTCGCGGCCAAGCCCCCGAGTGGAGGGACGCTCGTTACTCGGAGGAGGTTTTTACTTGGGCGAAGCGGATTCGCGGCCAAGCCCCCGAGTGGAAGGATGCTCGTCACTCGGAGGAGGTTTTTACTTGGGCGAAGCGGATTCGCGGCCAAGCCCCCGAGTGGAGGAATGCTCGTCACTCGGAAGAGTTTTTTACTTGGGCGAAGCGGATTCGCGGCCAAGCCCCCGAGTGGAGGGATGCTCGTCACTCGGAGGGGTTTTTTTACTTGGGCGAAGCGGATTCGCGGCCAAGCCCCCGAGTGGAGGGATGCTCGTCACTCGGAGGGGGTCTTCATGTATTCGGATTGGATCTTCGTGGGCTCGACATGGTAAATAACTGTAATCTTGAGTTGAGTCAATCTGATGGATCTTCTTGCGCTTGGCACCGTAAATAAGTTCAGCCTGGAACTGGGTCAATCAGGTGAATCTTCATGCACTTGGCACGGTATGTAACTTCGGTCTTGAAACTGCCGACTGGAGAGAAAAGTTGGACACTGCGAGGAAAAACTTGGTGGCACTCGTATGTCTCCCGGAGGAGATAGACTAGTGGTCCGAGGTGGACGTGCCATGAAAACCCGAGTGGCAAGGCTAGCGCGTGGACTGACTCTTCGGAGAGAGGCCACTCATTATCCCGGGGGAACACCAGCACAGGCCATCTCCAAGTCCAAGTGTATCCGTAGAGGAGAGTCATTTTCACCCTTTTGCAGTCCTGAAGATGACTCCAGGTAATGATTTGGGCGGCTGAGTCGAGCTTGTCGTCGAAGAGGAGTCGACCCAATGACGGCGCACAGAGCAGCCGAGTCGAGTGATCTTGTAACCTGTGTATGAAAAATAGCACAGGCCAACATAAAAATCTCTCGGAATACTTTGAATTTGCTGAAATGATTTGCATAAATAACACCCATATACACCCACTGGGTGCGCCAGGTGTTTGCTGGTCCAGGACCAGCGAAAGTATAAAAGAATGAAGAATCTGACTGAACTCGCTTGAGTACTGGACCCAAATGAAGCGGAAGTGTAGTGGAGTAATGAAAATAAGCAACCGAGTGCAGAGGTACACTCGGTGGCGTGGCCTCCGAGCGAACGTCATGTGCGACTTACTTAACACTCGGTAATGCAATAACTATTTAATTGGATGCAGTCTGTGAAGAATGACTTAGCTGTCTGACGACGCGCGGGGCTGCCGAGGGACGATGGAGCGTCCGACTGAACGGCGATGCGCGGAGCTGCCGAGTGAAGGCGACGCGTCCCGTAGCGTGAAGGCGCGCGGAGCTGCCCAGCGACAATGGAGCGTCCGACTGAATGGCGATACGCGGAGCTGCCGAGTGAAGGCGACGCGTCCCGTAGAGTGAATGCGTGCGGAGCTGCAACGAGACGATGGAGCGTCCGACTGAATGACGATGCGCGGAGCTGTCGAGTGTCGAAGAGGTGTCTCGCCGAGTGGCGATGGAGCGTCCGACTGAATGACGATGCGCGGAGCTGTCGAGTGTCGAAGAGGTGTCTCGCCGAGTGGCGATGGAGCCTCCGACTGAATGACGATGCGCGGAGCTGTCGAGTGTCGAAGAGGTGTCTCGCCGAGTGGCGATGGAGCCTCCGACTGAATGACGATGCGCGGAGCTGTCGAGTGTCGAAGAGGTGTCTCGCCGAGTGGCGATGGAGCGTCCGACTGAATGACGATGCGCGGAGCTGTCGAGTGTCGAAGAGGTGTCTCGCCGAGTGGCGATGGAGCCTCCGACTGAATGACGATGCGCGGAGCTGTCGAGTGTCGAAGAGGTGTCTCGCCGAGTGGCGATGGAGCGTCCGACTGAATGACGATGCGCGGAGCTGTCGAGTGACGAAGAGGTGTCTCGCCGAGTGGCGATGGAGCCTCCGACTGAATGACGATGCGCGGAGCTGTCGAGTGACGAAGAGGTGTCTCGCCGAGTGGCGATGGAGCGTCCGACTGAATGACGATGCGCGGAGCTGTCGAGTGACGAAGAGGTGTCTCGCCGAGTGGCGATGGAGCATCCGACTGAATGACGATGCGCGGAGCTGTCGAGTGACGAAGACATGTCTCGTCGAGTGGTGATGGAGCATCCGACTGAATGACGATGCGCGGAGCTGTCGAGTGTCGAAGACATGTCTCGTCGAGTGGTGACGCGCGGGGCGGCCGACTGACGAAGATGCGTCCGGTTGAGTGATGACGTAGCGGGCGGACAAATCGCTACCCGCTAGTCGTCTGGACGCAAATTTCATCTGCGTGTCACCGCGTCAGTTGGTCGTATGAAATGTCCATCCCAGTATATTGCTGTCCGGAGATTATGACGGACGAATGACCTGCAAGTTAGTATAGCAAGTAGAGCCACGAATATTTATTGCTGATCAAAAACGCTCCTGCATTGACACCTTTTGGAAGGACTTAAAGCCCGGTGGTTATAGTGCATGCATGCGTGCACTAATAACTAATTGGCCGCTTAATAGGGTGATTATCTTAATGAAATGGTAATTGGCCCATGAATTGCACTTGGGTCAAGTGCGTTTGCCAATTGAGTGCGCGCATGCACTAGCACTACCATACGGGAGTGCATGGAAGCATGCCTGAGTCAACCCGGGTGGAGCATGCGAAGACACGCGCATGCCCGACATAACTTTCTGGTACGGACGCATCTACTAGCAATTACACATAGTGAGGCATGCGAAGAGACCGTGTACGCAGAAAGAGAGAGAGAGAGCGCGCCCTGAGCGGAGGAAAAGAGGAGGTGGAGCGCCGACGACCATTAATTGGCCGCGGTAATTAGGCACTCACTCCATGGAGTAACTGGCGTTGGAAATACTCACCTGATGAGCCGCTTAATGACGCAATTACCTTAGCGAAAACGGCCACCCCACGTTCTTCCGATTCCTTGCGTGACGAGGAGGTGACTGGGTGGAGGAGCGCTGCGCTGCGGCCAGGCCGATGCCTCCGCGGCGCGGAGGCCGACGTCGGGCGGGCGACCGGGTGGAGGAGCTCCGCGTTGCCGGCCAGGTTCGTGTCTCTGCGGAGAGCGGAAAGGGAGGAGTCTCGCGTCACCGGTCGGGCCTACTCCTCCACGGCGCCGATGCCGCCGTCGAGCGGGCGATCGACTGGGGAAGCCCCGCGGCATGGAAGCCGCCGGCAGGCAGTCGACCAGGCGGAGGAGCCTTGCGGCGTCGAATGGAGATGTATCGCCTCTCCTCCTTTTTCGTTTAATGATTGATCACGCCTGGGTGATGTTTGATCCTACAGGAGGAATAGACAAACTCATTGTGAGACAATTTGTTGTAAAAATACTAGATTGAATGGATACTTCCCTGATCCTTTTTTTGTATGAATGGCGCAATGGCCAGAATTCCAGCAGCCGATCTCTCTCACGATGATCGTTGATCTGCCGTCGGAGATTGAAGAAAAAACCATGTACATCATGGCTCGATAGACGCCATGCCCCAAGGTGGGCGCCAACTGTCGTGGGAACGACTCCGACAGTACGAAGGGGGTAGGGTAAAGGAGCATGATCTACCGAGATGCATATGGGTGACACGAGTATTTTTAGCAGGTTCGGGCCCCTCTCGGAAGAGTAATAAGCCCTACGTCCTGTCCTCCGGAGAGGGTTCTTGTCTCTGCGTATGAACACGGGGTTACAGAGTGTGTGAGAGGGTTGGAGGAAATGAGTCCCTGGAGCGAGAAGAAGTCCCCCCGAATGAGAGGCCCCGGGCGGCTTATATAGAGTCCGCTGCCCGGGAGTTACAAGTCATAAAGATAGGTTTAATGGCGTACTAATGGCCGACCGTTTCAGCCATAATGACGGTGGTAATTGGCTCTGGTGGTTGGACTGCTGTCGTCCGAGTGAACCATGCGACCGAGTGGTTGACTGTCGAGTGGAGGGAGGAGACTCCGAGTGGATGCTGTCGAGTGACTACACACCATGGTGATTTCAGTCGGAGTCTTCCTTGTAATCTTGTAATCCTTAAGTTCTCCGATGTGATGTCCTTAGGTAGGGTATGCAGGTCAGGCCTGTGACCCTACCCTAGGTACAAGGGAAGCAAGCGTTCATCGTCCAAGAGGTCCGCAAGTTGCAGGAAGCCGGTGTTATTCGGGAAGTGTGGCACCCGGATTGGCTGGCCAACCCAGTGATTGTCCCCAAAAAGGGTGGGAAGGAGCGCATGTGCGTCGACTTCACGAGTCTCAACAAGACTTGTCCTCAGGACCCTTTCCCGCTTCCGCGCATCGACCAAATCGTGGACTCCACTGCCGAGTGCAATCTGCTGTGCTTTTTGGACGCTTTCTCAGGTTACCACCAAATCAACATGGCAGTGGAGGCTGTCAAAAAGACGGCCTTCCTCTCCCCGTGCGGCGTGTATTGCTACACCTGCATGCCCTTCGGGCTGCGGAACACCAGTGCGACCTTCCAGCGGTTGATGCACATTGCCCTAGGAAAGCAGCTCGGGAGGAATGCCAAGGCGTACGTCGACAACATCGTGGTCAAGTCGCGAGAGGCGAGGACCCTGATCGAGGACCTGGAGGAGACGTTCGCCATCCTGCGTCGGGTGAACCTGTGGCTTAACCCGGAAAAGTGCGTTTTCGGGGTCCCGTCCGGCAAGCTACTCGGCTTCTTGGTGTCGCACCGAGGGATCGAGGCTAACCCAGAGAAGATCAAGGCAATCGAAAAGATGCGCCCGCCTCATACCCTCAAGGAAATGCAGTAACTGGCGGGCTACGTGACCTCCTTGGGACGCTTCATCTCCAAGCTTGGCGGGCGCGCCCTCCCCTTCTCAAACTCATGAAGAGGAAGGGCCCCTTCGAGTGGACCCCTGAAGTGGAGATGGCTTTCGAGGACCTCAAGAGGTACCTCACGAGCCCACCTGTTATGGTGGTGCCTTGTCCTCGCAAGCCCCTGGTGCTCTACTTGGCGGCCACCCACTACTCAGCCAGCGCAGCGCTCGTAGCGTTACGAGAGGAGCGTGCCGGCATAGGTGCGGAGCAAGGTGGCCCGCGAGGGGCCACACAACGTACGCCGCCTTAGGATGGCGCTCATGAGGCCCTCGTCACTCCATCAACCCACGAGGCACCAGAGTTCCTCACGCTCCATGCGGAGCAGGACGGCGCTGATAGCGCGCCCCTTGTCGAGCACCCGGTGTACTTCGTTAGCACCATGCTGCGGGATGCACGCGCGCGCTACCCTATGCAGCAGAAGCTCCTGCTCGCACTCCTTGTCGCCTCAAGGAAGCTGCGCCATTACTTCTAGGGCCACCCTATCAAGGTCATCTCTGCATACCCCCTGGAGAAAGTGTTGCACAGCCCCAACGCCGCTGGAAGGGTTGCAGAGTGGAACATCGAGCTGCAGGCGTTCCAACTGGAGTTCAGCACAACCAGGTTCATCAAGGGCGCGGCCCTCGCTGACTTCCTGGCGGAGTGGACAGACGCTCCCGACCAGGGGCTGGATGAGGGCCAGTCCCTCACGCCTGGCGATGAGGCGCCCGACGGCTGGGTCATGCACTTCGATGGTGCCTTCGCACGGCGGGGCGCAGGGGCTGGAGTTGTACTCATCTCACCGACCAAGGACAAGCTTTACTACGCCGTGCAGCTTTGCTTCCAGCATGGCGAGAACAACATCGCGGAATGCGAGGGCTGGATTGCTTGCCTCAGGGCCGCTGCCTCCCTAGGGGTCAAGCGCCTCACCATCAAGGGTGACTCCCAGCTCCTCGTCAACTTTTCCAACAAGGAGTACAAGCCGAAGGACGAGCACATGGAGGCATACTTGGAAGAGGTACGTAAAATTGAAAAGTGCTTCCTGGGCTTGGAATTGCAGCACGTCCCGCGCGGCGCGTACAAGGAAGCAGACGACATCGCCAAGAGGGCGTCGCACCGCGAGCCTCAGAAGCCTGTCGTCTTCGAGGAGAGGCTCTTCAAGCCATCAGCGGCACCCCCGGCCGTAGGCCCGGCGTTGCTTCAGGAAGGGCTGCCACTGGCCCCGCCCTCAGGTGCCGCGGCCTGTGGTCCGACCTCAGGAACCCGCCTGCTCCTGGCGTTGGAACCTCAGGTCGGCGACTGGACCGAGGAATTCAAGGCCTACCTGCTCCGCGCGCCTTACCGGAGAAGGAGGAGGACGCGGAACGCATGGCTCGCCAGGCCACTGCCTACTGTTTGCAGGGCGGCGAGTTGTACCGTAGGCGCCCCAACGACGTCTCGCTGCGGTGCATATCCGAGGAGCAGGGGCGCGAGCTGTTGGCCGACATCCACGGTGGCGATTGTGGGCACCACTCCTCGTCTTGCACCCTCGTGGGGAAGGTGTTCCGTAGCAGCTTCTACTGGCCCACGGCGCTCCACGACGCCACCGAGCTGGTCCGATCTTGCGAGGCCTGCCAATTTCACGCCAAGCAGATTCATCAGCCCGCGCATGGTCTCTAGTCCATCCTGCTCTCTTGGCTGTTCACGGTCTGGGGGCTGGATATACTGGGCCCTTTCCCTTGGGCAGCCGGCGGTTACCGCTACCTCTACGTCGCCGTCGACAAGTTCACCAAGTGGGCGGAGATGGAGCCCGTGCGCACCATCCCCGCCGGCTTGGCCGTCAAGTTCATCAAGGGTCTCGTGAGCCGCTTCAGTGTCCCCAACCATATCATTACCGATAATGGCTCACAGTTCAAAAGCAACCTCTTTAGGACTTATTGTGCTAACCTTGGAACGCAGATATGCTACGCTTCGGTGGCGCACCCACGGAGCAACGGCCAGGGTGAGCGCACCAATGCGGAGGTCCTGAGGGGACTCAAGACGAGAAGCTTCAAGAAGAAGCTCGAGGCCTACGGGAGGGGTTGCCTCAGTGAGCTTCAGTCAGTGTTGTGGTCCATCCGCACCACCGCGACTAAGCCCACCGGCGAGACCCCATTCTTCCTCGTCTACGGGGCTGAGGCGGTCCTCCCGCACGAGGTCAAGCATCGCTCCCCGCGAGTCTTGGCATTCGATGAGGTGCGTCAGGATCCATCGCAGGGAACAGATCTCGTGCTCGGGGAGGAGGCCCGCCGCCAAGCCTCGCTCCGCGCAGCGAGGTACCAGCAGGCGCTGCGGCGCTACCATTGCCGCAGCATCCGCTCCAGGACCCTCGAAGTTGGAGACCTCGTCCTGAGGCGGGTCCTCTCCAGGGAGGGCCTGCACAAGCTCGCCCATGTGAAAGGGCCCGTTCAGGGTCGCCCGCGTCTCCAAGCCTGGCGCCGTACGCCTGGAGACGCAGGACGGGGTCCCCATCCAGAATGCCTGGAACATCCAGCATCTCCACAAGTTCTACCCGTGACACTCTCACGTAATAATGAGTGGGGTTGTACACACCCCGGAGTCTCCCGGTGCGTCGCTCCTCGGCCCCGTGGCCCAAGTGGAAGCCCCATGCTCCGCGCTGGCGGACGACACGGTCTTACAATGACTATGCCCACGCCTAGTGGAGGCCCCATGCTCCGCGCTGGTGGGAAGACTAGCTTAGGCGCCGGACGCGGTCGTTCCTTGCTCTCTTTTGTAACCAAATTTGCTACTCTTTGGAATGAAGTTTGAAGTTTTCGCGTCTTTATTCGAAAATTGGGTGGGAATTTTTCTCCTTGCAGCATTTCCCGTTTTAGTCTCGTTTTTAAGAGGTTTGGCACCTGCCAGCACTCTCTCTCGCGTGCCCCGCGAGCGGGGGCTGGACATGGTGTGCACGCTTGAGCCCCCCAAGGGCCCATGTCACAGCAGCCGCGGGCCTGCCCGCGCGCACACTTCGCCAAAACTTTGGCATCCTAATCCTCGCGCGACGCTCTCGAGCGAGCCAACGGGCGCATATTGCCTCCGCCCCCCGGCCTCAGGAGCGCTCATCTCCTGGCCTTGCTGGGCATCGCGACCCGGCATACTAGGGACGATCGACCCTCAAGAAGGATGACCGAGGAAAGAACAACCACGGTTTGTCTCATTATTGAGGAACCCTATGTGAAGTGCGTTTTGGCGCCTTCGCGGGATGCGATGTCTTGTGGAGGCACCTCCGGAGGCCCTGAATCCTCGCGAACCCCCCAGGGGCCTCGCGAGCAGCAGGCACCTCTCGAGGCTCCGGAGCCGTCTGGTTCGCAAGGAAGAAGCCCCCCGGCAAGATCTCTAAGCTGCCTTGGTGCCCCAGCTGCATCGTTGTGGGAACGAGAGGCGCGCATAGGATCGAAGCTCCGAAAGAGCACGCCCTCACGATGCAGGAACCCGCCACGAGCACACCAAGCTAAGTTATCCTAATCGCGACGGGCAGGAACCTTTCAATTAGTACCAATATAAATGCTAGAATATGAGACGAAAAACACTAACATAAAGGCGCAAGCGCCATAGTTCATTACACGCCCCCGCGGGGCTCTCCATGGTTCTTAATGCAGGAAATAAAAAAAACAAAAGGTGGCCTCCCGAGGACCGCCACCCCTGAGGCCTGGCTCTGGCGTCGCCCACGCTCAGTCGGAGTCCTCCTCCTCCTTGACGGGGGCACGATTGCGTGGTGGCTCAACGTCCTCCTGGGCAGGGACACGGCGCCGCGGAAGCTCGCCGTCCTCCTTGGTCCAGGCACGGCAACGTGGCGGCTCGTCGTAGTCGTCGTTTCCCGAGCTTCCCCCGGAGGAGGTGTCGCCGCTGCTAGAGGTGATGCGGCCGTCGCCAAGGGCAAGTTCACCGCCGAGGACGCCACCGCCGGGATGGCCGTCATCGGCGGAGAGGTGGTCGTTGTCGCCGCCGTCGCCTCCGGGCAGCACCCCAAGCGCCTGCCGTCTTCCCCGAAGATCTTAACGAAGAGCGTTGCCACCCCATCATACTTGAAGTGGAGGGTACGCCTCCCCAGCAGGTCACGAGCACGGGCGAACGTCTGCCACCCGGGGTTCAGGAACACATAGCCCGCAGGGGTGACCTCGACCTCCACCCACGAGGCCTCGCTGCAACAGCCGTCGGCCTACAGCCATAGGCCAGCAGGCCCTACGGCCGGTAGCGCCTCCGCAAAGAAGCGCAGGAGCTGGGGCCAGGTGACTGCCGGCCTCACCGCCCACACCACAAACTCCTGGGCCGCGTCGGCCGAGTGGGATCGCGGGCGGAGCGGCCGGGCGGCCGCCACAAGCTTCCCCCCTTGGCCACGACCGCCACAACTACTGCAGCCGCCTGTGTGGGAGGGAGCCTTCCCACGGCTGTCGGACGTAGCGCCGGCTGTCGGTGTCAAAACCGGCGGATCTCGGGTAGGGGGTCCCGAGCTGTGAGTCTAGGAACGATGGTAACAAGGGGACGAAGGAGACGATGTTTACCCAGGTTCGGGCCCTCCTATGGAGGTAAAACCCTACGTCCTGCTCGATTATATTGATGGTATGAAGGTTACAGAGTTGATCTACCTCGAGATCGACTAGCTAAAACCCTAGATGAGTTTCTCTATCTCACAATCTAAAACCCTCCCGGTTTATATAGACACCGGGGGGGGGGGTACCTAGGGTTTGCACATGACAGGACTCCTGCCGAAAATGGAGGCGTCGATTCCCTCATCTTGACTTGGAGTGCACGACGCGCCTTCGGGACTTCCAGCTAGAACACAAGGTCTCGATGTATCCGGCCCTTCCCGTGGCAGTCAAAGTGCGGCCCACCAAGCCGGCCTGTTGAGAGACAGGCCGGCGGCCCGAGGACCCCTTAGTCCAGGACTCCCTCAGTAGCCCCCGAACTAGCCCCCAACGCCAAGGGCTTCAGCTCTGGCAGCTTTGCTTGATCAGAGTCTTCGGCTTGCGGGGTGAGTTCTTCTTCCCATTAAAGATCGGCTGATACTTGTCTGGTTTCCGATCACGCGATAGCCCGAACACCATGAGTTGTTCAGTCCCGAAGGCCAAACGTCAAAGTGTAAACAGTGTTTTTTTCTGACAACCTTACTGACAAAAGGTCATGGCCTACCACGACCGCTGAACCAGTTAGGAAAACTCGATTCGCGATTTGAGGCTGTTTTTACAATAGCACGACTCATCAATGTGCAGATCGTGCTCCGTTTCACACGGGATATGATTAGCATCTCTAGTTCCCTTTGCGCGTGCTTAACGGCATGCACGTCTTGGGAAGCGGAGAGATTTGCGGCGCAGCAAAGGGAGGCTAATCGGCACGACGCCTCATAAAAAGGGGAAAAAAACCAAGGCTTACTCACGCTTCCCATTCGCATCCTCCGCTTCCCAAATCTCCCCAAGCTCGGGGAGCCCAGATCCAGTTTTCCCTCAACCCCTCCTCCGAGCTTTAGCTATGGCGGGCTCGGGTTCCATGGGCAAGTGGGAGGCTTCCACGGTCACCGACCAGGACATCCGGGATCTAAAGCTCGCCGGTTACCTCCCCGCCAACGTCTTCCACCGCGCCGCAGAGGCTAACCAGGTGGTGCCCACCCCCAAGCTAGGAGAGAGGGTGGTGTTCGTCCCCCACTTCATCCGGGGACTGAGCTTCCCGCTCCACCCCTTCGTCCGGGGCCTCATGTTCTTCTACGGGTTGGACTTCCACGACCTTCCCCAGAACTCTTTCATGCATATCTCGGCATTCATTATTATCTGTGAAGCCTTCCTGCGGGTCTAACCGCACTTCGGCCTGTGGCTCAAGGTCTTCAACGTTAAGCCGAAGACCGTCGCGAGCGAGCACGCAGACTGCGGAGGGGCGGTAATCAGCAAGCTCCCCCGCGTCGAGTGGCCAACTGGCACCTTTATCGACACAATCAAGACCTGGCAGAAGGAATGGTTCTACATCACCGAACCAAGGGATGAAAGCTGGGTGGCGCCTGCCGAGTTCAGATCCGGACCTCCAACGAGATTAATCTCGTGGCTCAGGAAGGGCCTCGACTGGGGGTCGGATGCAGAGGTGAAATTGCTGCAAAAGCGCATTACCTCGGTGATCGAGGCCAAGGTCGAGCTGGTCAATGTGGTCCAGGTTATGCTCCACCGCCGCATTCTTCCCTGCCAGCGCCGGGCCTCCCCAATGTGGGCTTATCAGCATGAGGACGAGCCTACCGTGCGCCAACTCTTCCGCACTACCTCTGAGAAGTTGTGGAAGGCATTATTCAAGCCTCAGAAAAGCTGTCCGGCCAAGGAAGAGGATTCGGGCCTAAGCGCCGATAACCCACCGACCCAGGTACGGTATAATTTTAATCCACTGACTCTGTTTCTTTGACAAAAGGACTGAACGCCTCTCTTCATTTCCGCAGAAATGGTTGAGAAAAGCCGTGAGAGTTAACTGCCCGACGCCACAACCAGAAGACCCCAGGTCAGAGTTGTTGACGGCGATGCTTGTCGTGGCGCCGTACTCGGCACCTGAGAAGAAGGAGAAGAAGAAGAAAGGCAGAGAAGGCCTCCGCATAAGGGACCAGCCAGACTCCATGTCCGAGGAAACCCATGCCTCTTCTAGCCATGAGGAAGAGCATGAAGATGGGGGGGGAGGCAATTCCCCCCTCACAAGAAAGAGGGCAGCATCGCAGGACGCCGCGGAGGATCTACCCCCTCCTGCCGAGAAGAAAGTGCGTAGGCCAAGGTTAATCCTGCCCGATGACAACTCAGACTCTGGTGCTGAGTCCGAGGACTTTGACAAGGTTCCCCAAAGGAACCTAAGGGTCAAGCCCCCAGCTCGAAGGTATGAATCCGAAGACTTCCTGGGCCATTTATGCAAAGTTTTTAATGTCTTAAATACAAGAGCATCTTTTAATCTGCAGCCCACCGCGCGTTCTCCCCACTGACCAAATATCAGATGGGGAGTCCCCACCCGCCGAGCTGGCGGAGAGTGGGACTGCGTCACACCCCACACCTCCAGGGGCCGCGAAGGATGTCGCGGAGGTGTCATCCCACCAGGCTCCTTTGGAGCCGAACACAGGCGGTGGGGGTGACCACGCCATGGCCGAGGTTGATGCCTCGGTCGCTGAAGAGCAGGGAGAGAAAACTCCCCTGGCTGCTGAGGAGGAAGGGCGGAGGGATGTCCAGTTCCCTCCGAGGACATCTCCGGAGCATGCTGCCCCTCCGGAGCTACCGGTTCAGTCCCCGATCAGAGATCGGGCTGGCCGGTCACCACCGGTGCCACCGACGACTGGGTGGCCGGTCATGGAGGAGGCTTTATCAAACGCCTCCATCTCTGAGGATCACCGCACTCTTATGGGTGTGGTTTTGCAAGGAATTCAGTCCGTCGATAGCGGACTTAAAGAGGCCTTCAATGGTCTCTTGACGGGCTTCAAGGTGAGTCACGTAATACCCTTTTCCCGACAATTTTAATTTTAAGTTTACGCTATCTTTATATATGTAGTAGCCCCCGAGCCCCGGATGGGTTTGCAAAAATGCATCCGGGGGTCAAACACTCAGGAGTGATCAACGATGAACAAGGCACCATTAGTCCCGCAATGTTCTAAAAACCCTTAAGAGGACCGAACATAGAGTCATATCCTTGACAGTTGGGGGGTTGGAACGCACATAACCGGATATATGTTTCTTATTATTTGTAGGCCTCGTCATCGGCGGCGGCTGTTAATGCCGCTGAGCTTACCGAGCTAAATCGGAAGCTCAAGATCTCCGAAGAGGAGCTCGATAGCCTGAACAAGAGGTTCGACGAGGCACAAGGTAAGCCGAATTGTAACATCCGGGCTGTATATCGGTAATGATCCATACTGGTACCCCAGTGTAATTATTTATTTATTGCTCCCACAGCTTCAGCTGCAGAGGTTGAAAAACTCAAGGCCGAGCTCCAGAAGATGAAGCAAGAGGCCGCGAATGAGAAGGCGGCCGCCGAACTAGCAGCAGCCGCACTCTCCACTTTGAAAGCTGCGAGTGCTAAACAGGAGGCCCGGGTGGAGCAGGTGCAGCAAGAGCTCAAGGACGCCAGCGCAAAGTGCGAGGCCCTTGAGCAGAAAGGCAAAGAACAAGCCACCGAGCTATCCGCGCTGAAATCCGAGCTCCAAAAGGAGCGGGTGGACAGGCGGTCCTTTGAAGAGGAGGTTCGCCAAGTCAAGGCTGTCACAGATGGTATGCCGTATTTGCTACAATGCACCTTTGGTGGTAGCAGGTTTTCTTTGCGCACCCAGGTGTGGCGTTCCTCAGGCGTCTGTGCGGATCTCCAGAAGAGTGCAGCGGACGCGAACAAGTTCTATGCTTCGCGGGAGGAGGATGATCAGGCTCGGCTATTCTGGGCACAATTTGAGTCCCCCGAGCGCTCTCCTCTCCTGATCGAGCAGATGAAGCAACTGATGGAGCTGCACAGGATGGCGAAGCCAGCCATGAAGGATCTCTGCATCCGGCTGTGGCCTGCAGAGCCGTTGCCGAGCAGCTACTTCGGCTTGGTGCAAAAACTATGCGATGCTGTGCGTCGGATTGACGTGCTAAAGCGCTCTACCTGCATCGAGGGAGCTCGGATGGCCTTTGCAAAGACCATGGTGCACTGGCCGAAGCTCAAGCCGACCGAGATGGCCACCACACCTCCGCCTCCTGGAAAGGGGCATAGGCGGCCCGAGCTATACTTCTCCGCAGTGATGGAGGGTGCTCGGGCAATAGAGGCCCAATGCTCCAAAGACGTTTTGTATGAATGAGCGCGTTGTAATATGTCTGAAGACTTTTAGTGCTTTATAATCAGTGTTGCATGGTTTATCATGTCTTATAAGTTTTTAATATTTATTTTGACTCCCATGTGGCCATTTTATCTGAAAGTTGCGAGTCGTCGGCTTCAGCCCCCACGTAGATACTACGCGAGGTGTCTCTGTCACCACACTATGACCTTTAGCCGAGGTATCGGAGCCCGAAGGCGGTAGTGCGAGGGGGACAAGGCAATCGGACTATGATGCTTTATTGCATTCACTTAGCCGTAGGAGCGTAAAAAAATGCGGGGGCTGATGACCAGCCCCCAGTGTGTTGTGATGTTCGGATGTACCGGGGCCAAAGCTAGCATCACATGGTTTGTACAAGTACGAAACCCATCGTATAACACGGAATAACCTCTATCGATTTTTTAGTATGACACTTATGCTCGGATTTGCAGACCGGTTCTCGCTTACTATAACGGTCAGTTTTCGGCTTTCTCCCCTGAGGTGCTTGACCAGGCGAACTGGAAACACAATCGCAGTGGTTCTCCCTTTGCCCCTTTAGCCAAACGAGCAGAACATAAGGGGGCAAACACAGGAGACGGGCAACCCAACTATTGACCCAAGACATAGTTCGGATCCGATGCATATAAAGCAAAATCCAAGACGCCGAGCACACGACCAGTTGTGTTGGGGTGATGCTCAAGGCGATTTTTTAAAGTCAAGCCCCCGGTCTGTTAGCCGGTTGCATTATAATGTATACCGAACAGTTGCAAAAGAGGCGTCATCAAGAACAGAGTATGTACCATAAAATACAGCGGAGAGGCCATGTATAATGGTCTTTTATTTGCCCAATAACTCTTATAATTGAAAGTGCCGAAGCAACTGCTTACAGGTATTTTGAAGATAAAACATAGAATTTACAGAAGAGAGGTTGTACCAGGGGTCTTCGATTGGTGGCTTGACGTCCTCGATGTGGCCTGTCGCCCGTCTACTCCTGTGCCTCCTAGAGAGACGTATTCCTTTAAGGGTGATGCTGTCGTCAAGCGGACCTTGGGAAGAAGGTCTTGAGAAGTCGCCGAAGTATGGATGAGCTTTAAGCTTTAGCAGGTCCTTGATGGTACCTGTGGTATGTCCGAGGACATGTGCTGGCAGTAGTTCGGTCCAGCCGAACACTTTCCCTTTGATAGTTGTTCCTCACTGCTGCCCACGGAATTTTGAGTGCGAAGTTGTGCCGTCTTGGCACATGTTTGATGGGCACTAGGGCTGTGCAGTGAGGAACGTGTCCCTATTTCTGAGGGGAAATAGATTCCGGGAGCTCGGATTGAGGTCGGGCTCGTTTGTCAGCCTTACGTGCCTTTATGGCAGATTTTGGTGTTGGCCGATCGTCATTGTAATGGAATTCGGCCGCCAGGGCCAATGCATGTTCCTCAGTTCGGAGGGAACGCTCTGTGTTGCCGTTGACAGTGATCACCCCCTTGGGCCTGGGCATCTTGAGCTTGAGGTATGCATAGTGTGGGACGACATTAAAGCGGGCGAACGCTGTGCGGCCCAGCAGGGCGTGATAACCGCTGCAGAAGGGGACAATGTTGAAGATCAAGTTCTCACTGCGAAAGTTGTCAGGCAAACCGAACACTACTTCCAGGCTAACAGAGCCTGTGCACCGGGCTTCGACACTTGGGATCACTCCTTTAAAGGTAGTGTTGCTAGGCTTTATCCTTGACGGATCTATGCCCATCTTTTTCACCATATCGGAGTAAATCAGATTGAGGCTACTTCCTCCGTCCATTAGGACTTTAGTGAGGTGATACCCATCGATAATGGGGTCTAAGACGAGGGCCGCCAAACCCCCATGACGGATACTGGTCGGGTGATCTCGTCGATCAAAAGTGATCGGGTAGGCCGACCATGGGTTAAACTTCGGGGCTACAGGCTCTATGGCGTAGACCTCTCGAAGGGCGCGCTTCCTCTCCTTTTTAGGTATATGAGTGGCGTATATCATGTTCACAGTCTTTACCTCTGGAGGGAACTTCTTCTGACCTCCATTGCTCGGACCGCGGGGCTCCTCATCGTCCTCGCTGCGTGGGCCCTTGCCTTGTTCTTCGGCTGCGAGTTTGCCGGCCTGTTTGAACACCCAACAGTTACGGTTGGTGTGGTTGGCGGGCTTGTCTTGAGTGCCATGGATCTGGCAAGGCCTCTCCATGATTTTGTCCAGCGGGGTGGGTCCGTCGCGATTGCCTTTAGGAGGCTTCTTCCGCTGCCCGGACCGAGGGTTGCGGAAGCCGGCGTTAACGGCTGTGTCGTCGGCGTCGCTAGTGTTGTGCCGGCGTTTATTTTTGTTGCGTCGTGGCTTCCCGTTTCCATCATGAACTTCGGAGGTGCCGGGGTCTTCGGGGTTGTGGCTTCGTCTTGCTAGCCAGTTATCCTCGCCCGCGCAAAAGCGGGTCATGAGTGATGTAAGGGCGGACATGGTCCTAGGTTTATCCTGACCGAGCTGGCGAGCCAGCCATTCGTCCCGAATATTGTGCCTGAAAGAGGCTATAGCCTCGGCATCTAGGCAATCGACGATCTGGTTTTTCTTGGTCAAGAATCGATTCCAGAATTGTCGAGCGGACTCTCCTGCCTTTTGGACGACATTGCTTAGGTCGGAGGAGTCCGGAGGCCGTACATAGGTGCCCTGGAAGTTAGATCGGAATGCATCCTCGAGATCCTCCCAGCTCCCGATAGAATTTTCGGGGAGACTGTTTAACCAGTGCCGAGCTGGCCCCTTAAGTTTAAGGGGTAAATACTTGATGGTGTGGAGATCGTCTCCTCGTGCCATGTGAATGTGGAGGAGGAAATCTTCGATCCACACTGCTGGGTCAGTTGTTCCGTCGTATTGCTCAATGTTCACGGGTTTAAACCCTTCCGGAAACTGATGCTGCATCACCTCATCAGTGAAGCACAGTGGGTGGGCAGCGCCTCTGACTCAGGCTATGTCACGCCGGTAGTCGGCGTCAGTTCTACCCCGGTTTTGTTCCCGACCTCTATTGTTTCGGTCGAGCCAAGGCCGGTACCCGTCCCGTCTATCGGGGGAGTACCCTCTAGATCCGTAGATGGATCTCGTGCGGTCTGTTCTATAATCTAGGTCGCGTCGCTGGTCGTACCTATCCTCAGGCTCCATTAGCTCCTTTCCCCTTCTGCGGGGTATCGCCGGCCTATAACCGGCATCGCCAGCCGTCCTATCTCATCCTTGAGGAGGGCGGTCCGGCTGGTCGTATGGAGTGTGCTTGGGGGACGACGTATTAGGGAGCTCGTCATCGAATTGTGGCAGCAGCCGTCGGCGTGGATAGCTCTTGGGTTGGTCCAATAGACCGGTGCCGTATCCTTCCTCGGCTGATAGGACCCTCGTCCATCTGTCGTTGAGGGTACCTTGTTCGGCCTTAAGTTGTCGTTCTCTTGCCTTTAGGCTTCGGGCAGTGGCTATAAGCTGTTGCCTAAACCGTTCCTGATCCTCAAGGTTTTCGGGGACGATGAAGTCCTCGGCTTCCGGGCTATCCTCCTCCTCTACAGGGGGGAGGTAGTTCATCCTCGGAATCGTTTGGATCTTCGGGGTCGCGCTGGTCCTCCGGCCTTTCCTGGTCCTCTAGCGGCTGCTCGGGGATATCAGGGTCGCCGAGGTCTTCCGGGGTATCGTTTTCCCCGGTGCAAGCAATAGCTTCCCTTCCCTTTTTTGTCTTTGATCGTTTACGCGGTTTCCGGCGCCTTGACGGCGCCTCACCCGACTCATCACCGTTGTTTGCGGGTGTGCGCTGACCGTTATTGGCTAGGGTATCCACCATGTAGACGTCATAGGTGGAGGTTGCAGTCCATCGCCCAGTGTTGACGGGAGTGGGAGCATGATCCCCTTCATCCATGTCCTCTGCCTCCTCGGAGGCGTAGTCCAGCATGTCGGTTAAGTCTTCGACAGTGGCGATGAAGTTGGTGGTGGGTGGGATGAAAAATTCTTCTCGACCCGCCTCAAGGCCGATCTGAACGTGGATCGGGGTTGGGTCGTTAGTAATTTTCATCGATAAGATCCGATCTAGAGCTTCGTTGAGTGTCGAGAGCTCGATCGGGTCAATTTGTTCAGTGCTTTCGGAGTTAACCTCCGATGCGTCCGCACAAGAAGTGTGTTCGGCTGGGGCTAGTGTCCGGTCATCTGGCGCTATGGCCAGATCCGGATTAAAAGCCAGATCATCGCCGAGGTTATTCCCGTGAGTGGGGTCGAAAGCGACATCCGAGGTTAAGGCCTCGGAGTCCTCGGGTGCGTCGGATGAGACTGCGAGCCCGGTGAGCGAGAGATCGCCCCGAGAGTCTACGGAGAACTCTAAGTTCCCGAATCTGACCTCTTGATAAGGGGCGAAACTCCCGACCCGGCCAAGACGGCCGGTCGGGTCAGCGTGCAGCACAAAGCTGCCGAAAGCGAAGATCTGTCCAGGGACGAAGGAGTCCATGTTACGGACCTCTTCGTTGATGACAACGCGAGCCATCGATTCCTTTGGCGATCACAGCGGAACTCTCAATGAAAGCACCAATGTCAGTGTCAAAACCGGCGGATCTCGGGTAGGGGGTCCCGAGCTGTGAGTCTAGGAACGATGGTTACAAGGGGACTAAGGAGACGATGTTTACCCAGGTTCGGGCCCTCCTATGGAGGTAAAACCCTACGTCCTGCTCGATTATATTGATGGTATGAAGGTTACAGAGTTGATCTACCTCGAGATCGACTAGCTAAAACCCTAGATGAGTTTCTCTATCTCACAATCTAAAACCCTCCCGGTTTATATAGACACCGGGGGGTACCTAGGGTTTACACATGACAGGACTCCTGCCGAAAATGGAGGCGTCGATTCCCTCATCTTGACTTGGAGTGCACGATGCGCCTTCGGGACTTCCTTCTAGAACACAAGGTCTCGATGTATCCGCCCTTCCCGCGGCAGTCAAAGTGCGGCCCACCAAGCTGGCCTATTGAGAGACTGGCCGGTGGCCCGAGGACCCCTTAGTCCAGGACTCCCTCACCGCCCTTCACGGGAGTGCGCCTGCGCCCTCGGGGGACCACCGCCGGCGTCGTGGTGTACTTGCGGGGACGGCCGCGGCCCCTCTTGGGCGGCGGCCAGCCCGGTCCCTCCAGGGGGGCCTTCCCTTTCTTGGTGGCAGTGAACCTCCTCACTGGCGCCATGGTTGCGGAAGTAGCGGCTTGGAGTGGGAAGGCAAGGAAATGAAGACGGGCTAGGGGCTTCGTCTCCCTCGCCGACTTATAGTCGATCAGAGGCCAACCGGTGTCCCTCCGCATTCTGGGCAATGATGGTCCCGCGGCACGTGCCAGCCTTTGACAACCAGGGCGGTTGCCGAGGCGGCTTGGGAAAGTGAAGGCGTCCGCGTCCCGTCGTGCGCCACGCGTCAAGCACGACCCGCAGGCGATTGGGGCCCACGGCGCTTCGGCCTTCATTCCTTGGCTTCGCCCTGAAGCCAGCCCGAGCACGCCTTGGGCCCAGGGGCTACTGTCGGCGTTCTCGGATCGGGGGTACCAAGATTTGCCTGCGTGCGGCCCAAAACGCGGGACCATCGATGGCCTGGTACGGCCCAACTATAAGACTCCCAAGACAAGACCCTCGCGAGGGTCCCGGCCTCGCGAGGCGAGCAACGCCAAGATCTCCAGAGGAGTGGCCTCACCCGGGCTGCCTCCCGAGGAGCAGAGATTTCCATGCAGGTACCCGGCCTCATGAGGCTGCGATGACGTGATCCATGATGACCGGGGCCAGGCGGGCGCCAGCAGGCGTAGAGGAGGACAATTTCCTCTTCCATGCTAAGGAGGCAAGGACATAGGTGGGTTCCCAAGGAATCCCCCAAAGGTTTCCGTTCCAGTGCAATAAGACCGAGACAACGAGCTCGGCAGGATGGATGTCATCGCCGAGCCCACCTCTGCGTCATGCCCAGAAGCTTTGCAGGCGAAGACCACTTTCTGTCAGGATAAGATGTACCTATTGTCCCTTTTCAAAATTGGCCGTTGTGGGATCCCTTCCCGCCTGTGCGATAAGGTAAGAGGACCAAGGTCGCTATAAATAGGGACCAGCCTCCACCGTAGAAGGGATCGGTCCATCCTCACCCCAGAGCCCTCACGAGGCCGCTCAACCACTGTACTAGTTCATCCCCATCCTCCTCGTGAGGCCAATCCACCAAAAGCAGGAGTAGGGTCGTACACCACAAGGTGGCCCGAACCTGGGTAAATCTCTGTGTTCATCTTCTTGCCCACTCGCGCGTATTCGACGAGGCTCGGCCGCGGGGTGGCGAGCTTGAGGCTAGAGCTGGTTGAGATCTTCGCACACGCCCCAGAGTTCGAACCTTCTTGGGTCCGCGGAGCTCCGATTCCGACAAAGTTCATGGTCGTGACTCACCACGCCTACAGCCTTGTCAAGATGCCCGGCTCCAGCGCTACCATCACCATCCATTGAGACGAGAAGGACGCGATGCACACCCTTGAGCATGCCTACATGGCTGCTGCCACCGCGTACCCGGCTGACAAAGACACCCCTGGGCTTGCCGAGGAGGCGCCCGTGAAGAACAAGCCCCTGCTCTCTCAGGAGCAGGCCGAGCCCAAGAAGGCATCAGTGCATGGGGGTGACGCAGGCCCCTCCCTCACCTTGAGCGGTGGCCCCTCCCTCAAATAGGAAGGCACGCTCATCACCTTCCTCCGGGCAAGCCCTCATGCGTCGGCTTGGAGAGCATCAGGCATGTCCGGCCTACCGAGGGAGGTGATGGACCACCACTCAGCCGCGTGCCGGAGCGCGCGGCCCGTCAAGCACAAGGAATGGCATCAGGTGCCCAAGAAGCAGGAAGTTGTCACCCAGGAAATCAACAAGCTCCAGGATGCAGGAATCGCCCGTGAAGATCCCCACCCCAAGTGGATCGCCAACACTACCCCCATCGCCGAGCCGCGCGACAGCAGGTGCATGTGCGCCGACTTTGTCTCCCTGAACAAGGCTCGTCCCATGAGCCCCTTCCCTCCTCCACCTCCGCTCATGCGTATGCCTTTCGGCCTGGAGGGTGTTGGAGACACCTTCGCGAGGCTGATGCGCATGAGCCTGGAGTCCCGCATCGCAAGAAATGCGGACGTGGTTAACAACCACCCCTGGCCCACCGCGGCCCCACTCGTGACGGCGGAGGGTGTTCCGGTACAAAACACATAGAACACCCTCCATCACCGTAAGTTCTATCCGTGTCGTACGGATACGAGCGACATGGGGCTGTACACGCTCCGGGGCTCTCTCTACCCATGTTGCCTCCGGCACGTGAGAGATCCTTGCCACTCTCGTGGAAGCCCCATGCTCAGTGCTAGCGGCCTACTTACCCGAGGGGCCCTCGGCCATCAAATCCTCAAGCTGACCCGTTTCGAACACGGCTGCATGTATCTTTATGTTATGTCATGCACCTGCTTCATGCATCAGTAAAGCTTATTTCGTTTAGAATTATGTGTGCTTGCAGCTGAGTACACCTCAGGAGGGGCGCGCGCTCTTGATATTCCCCATGTCTATCACACGAGCGGGGGCTGAGCACGGTGCATGTGCTCGGGTCAGTCCCAATAGCACTGCAAAATCCAAGCGACTGAGCTCTGATCGCGGGCCTGCTCCCGTGTACGTCACCTCACCAGGTCCTTGGTGCTCTTGTCTCATTGCGTAACACCCACAGGCGACCCCGCGAGCGCGTCCTGCTACATTGCTTGTGAAAACTTGGCAATTTTCCTGGTGCAGGATAACGAAGGCCTCATGAGCCCCTCCTCGGGAGGCCTCTCAAGCGGCGTCCCGCGGGTAGAAGGCTTCGCGAGGGACCGCGCCTCACGAGCCGCTCCATGCGGAGAACTTGACCCAAGCTGCACACCTCAAAGGAGCTAAATCTAAGGCACCCCTCGGGTTTTCTTCCCTTTTGTTTCCCTCTCGAGGCATCCTAATTTCTTTGGCACGAGCCGTATGTGCGTTAAGGGGGGACCCTGAGCACCGCGCCTCAGGGACTCCTACCATTCCTAAGAGACCTACACTCTCTGGCCTTGCTGAGCGCATGCTCCAGGCATACCATCGATGGGCGTAGCCTGCCTCGGGGGCTGGGTCCCAGCGACACATGGCACAAAGGCAACGTAAAAGGGAAAGAAAGGCCTCTGGAGGAAACGAAAACGCATAAAGCATCAAGTTCTTAAGACAAAAGTGCCATGCAAATGTTTTCATGCCCCCACGGGGCTGCATCTACCCTATTACAGGAAGGAGAGCAAGAAGGGCTCAGGCGGCAGAGCCGCTGTCGGCGTCATCAACGGCGGCACCGTCATCTTCGCCGGACCCCTCTCTGACAGGCATGAACTGCTCTAGCAGGCTGGCCACATGGTCCTCCACTGCCCTCGTAAGTTTGCCTCGAAGCTCCTCGGGGACTGAAGATAGCACCTGGTCGAAGTTGAAGCCGCTATCGATGCGCATCAGGTTGCTGAAGATGCGGGTTGATGCCTGGCACAGAAGGTCGCGACACTCGGCGTCGCAGATCTCATTCCACTAGGCGGAGCCCGCCTCCAGCTGCCCCACGAGTCTCGTGAAGAAGTCTAGGTACCTGGCGTCGTCGATTTCCCGAGGGTTCTCCACCCTCTTGACGAAAAAGGCGGCCACGGCACTACGGGCGTGCTCCGTGAGCTCTTGGAACATCTTGGAGCGAAGGTGCTGCTCCCCGCGTCTCCAGGCATCCTCATCGCGGGTCTGCTGCGCCTCGTCGCTGAAAGCTCCCACCTGCGCCTGGAGCTCCTCCAGCTTGCGGTGGGTCATGGCCTGGAGCTCCGTCAAGCTCCGATTCTCGACCTCCGACGCCGCGAGCTGCTGTTTGAGTCTGGCGATTTTGGCGTCGAGCTCACCGCGCCTCTTCGTGAAGTGGTCCTCCTGCTTCTGCAAGTTCTTGGAGTAGGTGTCGGCAAGGGATTTGGTCTTCCGTGCAACCTTATCCTGGCCCTGCTTATCAATCTCTGCCTTGTACTTCGCAACCTCTCTTCGAGCGCGGCGTTGGCTTTCGCAAGGCATTTTTGTAGGACGCCTCGCCGGCCGCCACGGCGCGATCCAGGTTCTCCAGGCACTCCCGCTCCCTCTCCTACTCGATGGTGGTCTGTAGGAGTTCTTGCTCCTGGATCTCCTTGTCCAGCTCCAGGACCAACACCCTACTCTCGCGTCGGGTGATCGCCCCCTTGTGAGCCACGGCGCGCTCCGCGAAGGCATTCTCTTCTGACATCGCCTCCTCGAGGCGTCGGGCGTCCTCTCCCGCGTCCCGGACCACCCCTTCGAGGAGCCCCCGGGTCCTCTGGATGACCTCCTCCCTTTCCCTTCGCGCGACGCCGGCTTGGTAGCGGCTCAGCTCGCCGGCCACGTTCATCTGTCGCCAGCTTCCCGCGAGGCGTTCCCGCACCTGGCGGAGGCTCTCCTCCTTTGCCATGAGCTCGGCCTCCATGGAGGTGAGGGCCGATCGGGTGTGGCGCAGAGTCCCGTTCCACAGTAGGGTGCCGTGGCTCAGCAGGGTTAAAGCCCAGGATGCGCCCGACCGCTCCTTCTCCGCCCCCGGTGGCCCCGAGGGCCCGGGGGTTGCTGCGTCATCAGACTCGCCCATGTCTCCACCTAAGGGGGCCTCGTTCCCCTCCAGGTGGCCAGGCTCCTCCTTGACCTCCACCTCAGCTCCCGTTCCTGCCGGCAGCTCGGCCGTGCAGGGAGGGTTGGGCACGGCCGCCTCTGGCTCATGGCGACCTGGCGATCATTCGAGGCTTGTGGTGGCCGCCACCTCGGTGCCTGCCTAACCCTCGGTGCGGACCTCTTCCAGAGGCTCTCCTCCTCCAGCAGGAGGGAAGACCTCCCATGTCGGCTGTTGGGCAGAGGCCGCGGGCTCTTCCTCGGCGATTCCGCCGTGCCCCTCAGGGCTCGGTGGGGGCACTGGCGTGTCGTCCGCTCCCAACTCCTGTTGAGCCCCGGCCGGCCACGCGGCGTCCTCGTCCCGCATTTCCTCCTTCCTCTTCTTCGGCTGGGAGCTCCTCCTGCATAGCTGGGGATCAGGCCAAGCCTTGCAAGGTCAAGTGATAAGCGCAAGGAGTGTGCAGGGCAAGGAGGCTTACTCATCTCTAGGGACCCATCGCCTCCTCTTTAGCTTCCCTCCTGGGTAGTTGCTGTCGCCGCTTGCTTGAGGTTTGCTAGGGTCTCCTCCCGAGGTCCCATCGCGAGGCCTGCCTAGGCCCCCTCCCGAAGCCTCGACGGGCGGACTCGCCCCACCAGTAGGAGGGCTTCCCGTGCCAAGGGTCCCCTCCTTCGGGGACGCAGACCGCAGGGCCCCAGCTCGGGACCCCCAATGTTATTTCCACCACCACTGCAGGTCCCCGCCGCCGGCTAGCGGCGGGTCGGCAGGGGTGACGTCGCCTCACTCCTGGCATCGGTTGCGGCAGCTAGCTCGATGTCGTCATCGCCTCTAAAGATACACAACACCTGGATCGGATTGTCGCGGGGCCCCACATGACGCGCGGGCACCAACCCCAAATGATCAAACTGATGCATGTCTGCCCGCACGTCCTCTCGATTTCCAAAGCAATAGATTGGAGCCGCCTCTGGCTGCGGAAACGGCGTCCTCACGGCAAGGAGACTCCGATGCGAGGCGATCGGCGCTCAGCCTCATGGGATCCACCAGGCCCGAGTGAGTCGATATCGGACATGCGCGCCTCTAGAGGGGAGCAATGCGTTTGCGCACGAACCCCTTAACGACCATGCCCACTGTGAGCCGTCGGCTTATAGCACCCGCATCCTCGCCATGACTGGCTCCAGCGCGGCGTCAGTCAGCTCGGCGTGCCCCCACCCAGAGCTTTGCACCGCACGTGCCTCCGTGATTTCGAGAAGGGGGTTGAACTGGCGCACGTCCATGTAGACCCGGCGCTCCGTGAAGCCTTCCGCCTCCTCGGGAAGCCGCATGTCTATGATGTGCGCGTGCATGCCCGCGGCCATCTGGAATGACACGCAGGTCGAACACTGGTCTGCCGCGGTCAGTCGAAGGCAGAAGAACTTCCGAAGAAAAGTCATGGACGGCATCACCCCCAGGAAAGCCTCGCAGAGGTAGGCGAAGACGGAAAGAAGGATGACCAAGCTGGGGTGCAGGTGCGGTGCGTGGACCTGGTAGTGGCTGAGCACGGTGTTGAAGAAATCAAAAAAGGGAGGCACCAACCCCGCGAAGACAGAGTGGAGGGAGAACGGGAACGTCGTGCCCCCTCACTGAGCCGCAGGGCGCGACGACGGCCAGATCTTCATCGCCCCGTTCCCGTTGCAGGCGCCGGTCGTCATCGGCTGCACCTTGTCTAGGCCTTCTTTGTTGTGGATCACGGGTTTCAGCTGCGCGGGCCCCGGCCCTGGCGAACCAGCTGCCCCCGCGCCACGGCTTTCTTCTTCCCTTTCTTGCGTGGGGCCATGGCGGCGGAGAGATTAGAAAGTGGGAAGAGAAGGAATAGAGGAGCTGCTCACGCGTAATACGAAGGGCGAGTTGGGGATGGCAGAGCAATGATGTGCATGTGCCCTGCGCGGGCAGATTTTGTCGCCGGGACGGTGGTTTCGAGGCATCGGGGGGAGTGGGGGCGTCCCGCCCTGTAAAAGCCGACACGCATCGCCTCTGGGCCCGATAGCTCAATGGGCCCCGCGTCGTTTCGTCCCTAACTGGCGGAACTTGCGCGCCGCGGGCACGGGGGCTACTGTCGGCCCAGTGGGAACCAGGGTACCATGGCCCGTCTAGCGTTGGCCCTGAGGATGACACTTGGGCCGGCCCATGGAATATGTCCCTGCCACGGTCGCTCCGGAGGGAGCCGCCTCACGAGGTGTCGAGGATATAACCCCGTGGTATAGCCCGTCCTATTGGGCCGGGTCAATGTAATGGCGACTCTGGCATTATATTGAAGATGGGCCGTGTCCTGTAGGTAAGGCGAATTAGGTGGTTACTAAGTAAGCCGCCGGGCGGCCCAAGCACGTAGAGACGGCGACTCAAGGACCACACGGCAGAAGACGCCAGAGGATTCGTTGCTCAAGAGGCAAGGCATGTTAGAGACGTGAAAGGTTACGAGTTGTAATGTGACTCGGACTCTGTTGTAAACCTTAGGGTCTTGACCTGTATATAAAGGCAAGCACCCAGGACCGAAAGAAAAAAGTTAGACACCCTCGAAAGCTAGGTTAGTGATTCCGCACCCTTGTAATCGAGATCATCATCAATATAGACACAAAGCCGGATGTAGGCTATTACCTCCATTGGAGGGGCCAAACCTGGGTAAACTAGCCTCCCGTTCCCGTTTAACCCCTTTGAGTCGCCACCTAGCGGCGATGGCCTCACACCTAAGTCCTTGCACGAGGACATCTGCCGTGACAAAACCATGACAGTTGGCACCCACCGTGGGACCCTCGCCCGGTGGAGTTGAGTTCTCGAAGGGAACCTGTCTAGGGTTCAGGAAATTCATGGTTGATCAGATGATCAAGATTCGCCGCGACAAGATCTACATCGACGACCTAATCTGGGGCACTGAGGCCGGCTCAACTGAGCACGGGTACCAGGCGTCCTTTGGCAGGATCGGCGGTATGGTTTCCAAGTCGGACATCTGCACCAACATCGACGAAACGGCTCAGCGCGCATGACCCGGCCAGGATCAAACCGGCCGGTGTCATGTTTTCGTCGTGTTTTCGTCGGCTTTACTCAGGGAGTTTGCCTCTCGGATGAGCCGGTGGGCAGTGACGACATCCTCGTCAATTCAGATGGCGAGTCTTCCATCGGAGAAACTGAATCTATCTGTCCTCTCTATGATGGCAGACTCGGGGGATCATTGGAGATTGCAGCCCCTGAGGAATTCCATGAATCGCCTCGTCAGGTTGCTGTCTACATGGCAGGAACCGCGGTGGCTCAAAACCCGTCCGCGGCTGGAGTGCCGGGTGGATCTGGCTGGTCTGGCAAGACGCCAGCTCAAGCCATGACAGATTTAATGGCTGAGATGGCAAAGCTCGTGGAGAGTCCCGCCACTGCGGAAAATCAAGAAGAGCGCAACACGGAGTTAACCAAACTACGCGACCAGATGACTGAGGTACAGAGGGAAATTGATGCTGAGAACGCCAGGATGGCGGAGCTACAGGCTCGCATGCATAATGAGTCATAGTGCTTTAAGGCCGAGGCTTGGCAGTCAGGACTTCAGAGAGATGCATCTGAGGCAGTTTACCAGAGGAGCCACCGGAGCCGACTACTGACGAGCCTCGAGCCGCAGTAGCTTTTTAATTCCCCCCAGCAGACTCCGGGGGCTGGGCAGCCGCTCGGAAATCAACAAAACGAGCCGCCTCAACCACCACCAACTCACTCGCCGCCACGACGTTTGCAGACGCCACGGGGTCACTTTTCTAACCCTGTTAACAATGTGCTGGCGGCGACCCGGCATCTGGAAGCACTACCTATTCATGGAATACCCCAGTTGATGTTGAGGCCAAGAACGCCATAGAGATGCTGAAAACAATAGTAGTACAGCAAGCACAGTATTCTTATAGCCGTGATCGGATGCACTCCACCCCTTATGCGAGCCGCAGCAAGAGTCGCCATGTGGAGTCTCCGACTGTTTCTAGCAGTGGGCGCACGCAACAGCCTCAAGTTTCCCCGACCCGGCCTGTTCCATCAGGGGCTCAGGCTATTGTTAATGCGGGTAGGGGTGCACAACAGGCAAAGGCGGAAGCAGCAGCATGGGCGATTCAACAGCTTCATCCTCAACCAGAGGCTGGGACCAACAGTAGGACGATTGGGATACCTTGCCTATCCCCAGCCCTCTGCGCCGAGCGTCTACTCAAGGACTTCAAGGGGCCTCGCAAGGTGCCAAACTACACAACGGATCTTGAGTCGGTGGCTTGGATCGAAAGCTACGAGTTAGCAATGGATAGGTTGGATGTCAGTGACACCGTGTGCGCCAAATACTTGACCATGATGCTGGAAGGACCGGCTGAAACGTGGTTGAAGAATTTACCGCCAATTCCATCAACACTTGGTCAAAGCTTAAGGAACGCTTCATCAAGAATTTTCAGGGAACGTGCAAGAAGCCGATGACGACAGTGGACCTTCAACACTGCGTCCAGCGCGTGGACGAGTCGGCCCATCATTGGACTCGCCGGGTTGCAGAAATCATACACTCGTCAGACAGCATTACGGCGGCTCAAGCCGTCCTGATCCTAGAAAAGAATTGCCACTTCCAGCCGCTGGTCCAGAAGCTCGGGCGACTCAAGCGTAAGGTACAAGATATGGGCAACTTAATGGATGTTCTCACCAGGTACGCCGAGTCAGACAGTGCGAAGGATCCCGGCTCAGATGAGGACAAGACTAGCAAAGGAAAGAAAGGTGAAGGTGGTAAAGACCAGCATAATCACGGTGGTAACCAAGGAACCCAGAATAACAATGGCAAGCGGAAGCAGCCAGATGGCGGGTCAGATTTCGTTGCCAACACCAATGTTGGTTGCAAAAACCAACGCCGTAATGGTTGCCCTGGAGGGACTTATAAAGGGAATAAGCCTCGTAATTACGAGGAGGCGCTCAAGGGACCGTGGCCCAAACATAGTACCCAGGGCAAGCCGGCTACCCACTCATGGGAAAACTGTTACATCATCCAAGAATTCCACAACCAAGCCTTCCAGAATCATAAAGGGGGCAACGTGTTGGAAATATGCCCTAGAGGCAATAATAAATTAGTTATTATTATATTTCCTTGTTCATGATAATTGTTTATTATCCATGCTATAATTGTACTGATCGGAAACTCAGATACATGTGTGGATACATAGACAACACTATGTCCGTAGTGAGCCTCTACTAGACTAGCTCGTTGATCGAAGATGGTCAAGGTTTCCTAGCCATAGACATGAGTTGTCATTTGATAATGGGATCACATCATTAGGAGAATGATGTGATGGACAAGACCCAAACTATGAACGTAGCATATGATCGTGTCAAGTTTATTGCTATTGTTTTCTGCGTGTCAAGTATCTGTTCCTATGACCATGAGATCATGCAACTCACTGACACCGGAGGAGTACCTTGTGTGTATCAAACGTCGCAACATAACTGGGTGACTATAAAGGTGCTCTACAGGTATCTCCGATGGTGTCTGTTGGGTTGGCGTGGAACGAGACTGAGATTTGTCACTCCGTATGACGAAGAGGTATCTTTGGGACCTCTCGGTAATACAACATCACAAGAAGCTTGCAAGCAATGTGACTAAGGAGTTGGTCGCGGGATCTTGTACTACGGAACGAGTAAAGAGACTTGCCGGCAATGAGATTGAACTAGGTATGGAGATACCGACGATCGAATCTCCGGCAAGTAACATACCGATGGACAAAGGGAACTGCATAAGGGATTGTTTGAATCCTTGACATCGTGGTTCGACAGATAAAGATCTTCGTAGAATATGTAGGAACCAATATGGGCATCCAGGTCCCGCTATTGGTTATTGACCGTAGAGATGTCTCGGCCATGTTTACATTGTTCTCGAACCCGTAGGGTCTGCACACTTAATGTTCGGTGACGATTTGGTATTGTTGAGTTATGTATGTTGGTGACCAAAAGTTGTTCGGAGACCCAGATGAGATCCCGGACGTCACGAGGAGCTCCGGAATAGTCCGGAGGTAAAGATTTATATATGGGAAGTCATATTTTGGCTACCGGAAAAGTTTTGGGTTTTTCCGGTATTGTACCGGGAAGCTTCCGGAAGGTTTCGGAAGGTTCCAGAGGGTTCCGGTGGAGTCCAGAAGGGTCCCTCCATCCTCTAGTACGTGCATGGGCTGTAAGGGGGGCGTCCAAGCCTTGTTGGGTCAGCCCCAAGGGCCCATGCGGCCAGGGGGTAGGAAACCCTAAAGGGGAAGGCACCCTTGGGGAGGGAGGACTCCTCCCTCCTGGCCGCTGCCCCCTTCCTTGGAGGAAGGGCTAGGGCTGCGCCCCATCTACCCCCTCCTCCTATATATAGAGAGGGAGAGGGAGGGCAGCCACACCCCAAGGCATAGGTGCAGCCCTCCCTCTCTCCCTAGATCTGTTTCTCCACCGAAAACGCATATGTGCCAGCACTTGGCGAAGCCCTGCTGAGATTGCTCCGCCACAACCGCCACAACGCCGTTGTGCTGTCGGAAAACTCATCTACCTCTCCGCCCTCACTTGCTGGATCAAGGAGGCGGATACGTCATTGAGCTGTACATGTGCTCACCGCGGAGGTGCCTCCGTTCGGCGCTAGATTGGAACGGATCAAGATTGGATCGCGGGACGGATCGTGATTGGATCGCGAAGACGTTTGACTACACCAACCGCATTTCTTAACGCTTCCCGCTTAGCGATCTACAAGGGTATGTAGATGCAATCTCTCCTCTCGTAGATGCTCATCTCCTAGATTGATCTTGGTGAAGCGTAGGAATTTTTTTCTTTCCCATGCAACGTTCCCCAACACAACGGTGGTGGACACCCGGGTCAACATGGTCTTGGCGGGTCACAGAGCGGCTCAGGAGCTGGTTTTCAACATCAGGTGAATAATGACAATGGACAGCATCCTGGCCCAGGAAATCAACATAACAACCAAGGTGGTTTCCAGAGTAACCCCAAGCAGTTGAATAGCGGTCAGTTCCACTAGCACCTGATTCCTCAAAAATAATCCATATTATCCGGAGAAATCTACGAGAAGGATCATAAACCTCCGAGAAGAAAATAACCCGGCCTTGGAGCACTGCTCACTTGCGGTCGTATTATACTGGCTCTTTTGCTTTTTGTAATTCACCCCCCTGCAAATTCTGTACATACTTCTTTATGTTTCAAATATAATAAAGCCGGCAGACCTGAAACTCGGAGTTTCTGTCGTTTCAGCCTTCAAACTGAGCATGGGTCTTTATTTTCTGAAACATTTGGCACTTGGGGGCTTCCAACTCATTGAGTTCAGCTTTCTCACCCTTGTAACCCGGCAAAACACCAAAATACATTGGGCATTTGGGGGCTTCCAACTCACCGAGTTCAGCTTTCTCACCCTCTTGACCCGGCAAAAAAAACGCCACAACATATGGTTAAACCTGCCTGTATGCTTGATGTGACTCCGATCAGGTGACCCCGTGTACTCTTGATAAGTCAATCTTTTTTGGACCCTGAACTTCTTAAGGTTAAAACATCGGCTTGAGTCACGTGAGAGCCGGCACACAGAGAGCTAGGATAAACCATGGGTTATCATACCTGCTTCATGGAAGCAAGACTCGAGCCTCGAAAGTCGGTCTTTATGTCAAGCCTTGAAAGCTGGCATCTTTTTCTGTTGTCACATACATACATCATTATGCATGGCATCATGGCATCATGCATGCATATTTATATTTGTCTATTAAGACTGGTTTTTTGAAAATCGGGTTACATCTTAAATTTCTGCAGAGGAAATAAATCGTTTTGCCCGACCTTCATCATGGTTTCTTATAACCAGGATTAAATGGTTGGTGTTTCCAAAACCAACTCCGAAAGGCCGGTTTATCTTGCTGAGCCTCGAAAGCTAGTCTCTTGTCGCCGAGCCTCACTAGGCCGGCTTGTTAACAGTATTTGATATTGTTATAAAACTATTATTACTACCTCACAAGTTTTGTAGGTACATCATCATGTTATTACCGGCTCATACATGAGCATCCGGATTATCAACCATTGTCATATTATGACCGGTTCAGTCACTATTATTATTCAACAGGACTTGAGTTTCGAAAGCCAAGTTTCTTTGCCGGCTCATTCATTGGCCTGTCCTCTCTGTTTCAATCAAAAGTCTCATCGAGCATAGCAAAGATATTCAAAGATAAGCAAAGAAAGCAGCACAATCAACACAGATCAAAGGATCAAAGTTTCTTAAAGTACCTTCGCGAATGCAAACATGCACGAGGCAAGAAAGAACTACTCCTATTACAGGCTCATCTCAGAGCCACAAAAAAATCATTGTTTTTTCCCAACACTTGGGGGCTAGAGAGACAGGCGACTTAAATTGTTAACACATATCACTTCTGTGACTCGCCCTTTGCGCCTTTCGGGTCGACATCAGGCTGACCTCTCGCTTGATCCGCCTCTGGGTCATCCTCCACTGGATCTTCAGGCTCTTCGATCTGAAGGTTGTCCACATCCCAGTTGCAATGGGTCAAGGCGTGGAAAACAACTTCGTTATTCAGGACGGAGGACGGGTCAATGTCAGGGGCGAAAATGTGCTTACGACGTTCAGGGGTGAGGTTCACTGGCACAAAGGAAGGTGGCCGAACTCGAGAGTTGTTTGCATCATAAGCCGCCTGCTAACTCTTTAGCTCCATTTCAGCGACAAGTTGTGTGGCCAACACTCGAGATGTCTTAACACATTTCAGATAGTCAGCATCATCGAAAGCCGAGCCGTCATCCTTGAGCTCAGGAAATCCTTTGGCCATTTCTGCCGGATCAAGTTCTTCTGAATAAACAAAAGCTCGGCTCAAAGAAGATGTTGCACCGGCTCGGGCGGCTGATCTTTTCAACTCTTCAACTTGTTTGGGAATCATCGAGATAAACCTCAGCACGTCCTTGATAAGCTTCACCGGCTCTTTATTCCCCATAACTGCCTTGATGGCAAGATAGCTTCCAGCATAAAGTTGCTCGGTCAAAGTATATACGACCTTCAGCATAGGCAAGTTGTCATCTTGAAGTTTGCATGTTCGTGGACCTATAATACAATTTAAAGTATGTGAGTCTCCAGGTGGCTTATCCACGAACATAGGTGTTTTTTGCAAGATACAAGATACTAACCGGATGTCGGGGGGATTACCCCCGGGTAGGCTCAAGAAGGCGACTCAACATTTCAAAACAACACGGCGGCCAACGCCCCTCTGTCCGGCTGCCCCGGCTGGTACCCCGGTCTTGCCGGCCACTGGGTCCGGTCGGCTCCCTGCTCGGCCGTTCCAGCCGGCCCCTCTGTCCAGCCGGCGCCCTGCCCGGCTGTACCAACCGGCTGCTCCAACCAGCCCCCCGTCCGACTGCTCCAGCCGGCCTGATGCGCAAGGTCAACCGCCACGTCCCATCGGACACGACACGAAGACACTATAGCCTGCGTCGTGCGTCACATCGTATGTCATCTCCAATAGTGGTGTACTATTGCCTACATCACTTGTCACCTCCAACAGTGTATAGTTGGCCATGCGGGCCACCCCTTGTCCCCTGGGCCTCCCATTATAAGAGGCACCAGGGGAGCTCACTCATGGCAAGCTGGCCAAGCCCTCTCTCATTCTCTCATCCCCACACTCACGTAGGAGGCAGGAAGCCCATGGCTCTCCTTTCCCATACAGCTCCAGGAGCAACCCTGTACTGCAATATACCTCATATACAGACATGCAGGAGTAGGGGTATTATCTCTCCGGAGAGCCCCGAACCTGGGTAAATCGCCGCGTGCTACTACCCAATCCCGTCCCGGATCTTCCACGACAGCCTTGCTCTCACCTCTTAAGCCATCCCATGGCATCTGCCGTCCCGGGGCACCCCCCGCGAGAAAACGACGACAGTTGGCGCACACCGTGGGGCTAGCTGCTGCTGGAACCACGGTCCGGGCGGGACCCTCTTCGCCATCATCACCGCGACGTTGTCATCGCCTCTCCTGCGGGGCTCGGGGGTCCGACATCAACACACCCTCGGGCGCCCGCGCCGTCGCCGACCGGGTCCTCACCGCCGGCCTCGGCATCATCCATCTCCACCGTCGACTCCGTCTTCGCCGGGCGGCAAATCAAGCCGGGGCGGCCGGCGCGCTCGCCATCGTCGCCATCTTCGAGCCCGTCTGCCGCGGCGCCGGACCCCGTCGCCTCCCCCGTGTTCCCTCGCGCGCGTTCGCCCTCGACGCGAGCACCTCATCTACTGCTTCACCAACCCCGTGCGTGCCGCCGCCGGCAACTCGCGGCCATGACGAGCTGCCACTGTGTCCTTCTTGGATCGGCGTTGCTCCTAGTTGCCGCGCTCGCGCCGGCACCGGCGTCGGCGCCGGCCGCGTCCCGTGGCTACGACGGACACTGCTCGTGTAGGTTCGAGCACGCTCGCCGTCTCCCTCGCGTACACCACCACCTGCCATGGCCATTACCACGCAGCTGGCCATGCTGCGATTGCTCGCCGCCGCCATACTCAGGCACGGGCCCTCCCCCGCAGGTCGCCGTGCATGCGCGCTGCTCCCTCCACGCGCCTCTGGGACCGGAAGGGCCGCCGCGCCGTTTGCACCCGCCTAGCTCAACGCCGAGCTGCGCCGCGGGCCGTCCGGTTCGCCCCCCCGTACGGGCTAGCTCCCGGGCGCCCCGTCTCCTGCTCCAACAAGCCGCTGCCGTGCCCGCCGGTGACCCCGTCCTCGCGCACCGTGGTCCCCCATCGCCACTCCTCTCTGCGGCTCCATCTCGCCGCACCCCTGCGTGCGCCTCCCCGCGTGCCCGGTCCAGTCGCGGGCAGGCCCGCGCCTAACGCGGCTCCGTGCGCCGGCTCGGCCCTCGCTCCCCCGCGGAGCGCCTCCGCGTCGGCCGCCTCTTCGCTGGCTCCCGGCCACGACACGCCTCTGGCCCGGCCGCCAACCGGCTCCGCCTCCCGCGCCTCCTTGCGGCACCCGACCGCCGGCTCGCCGCGCCCGTCCCGCGGCCGGCTCCCGCGTCCGTCCTCGCGTGCTCGCTGGCCCCCGCGCGGCGCCCTCGGCGCTCCGGTCGCTCCTCCCACGCCGCTGCTTCCTGCTCGGGGGGACGAACCCGCCAGCACCCTCTGCCTCGAGCCTTTCCTCTGTCGCTCGCCCGCACGCGCGCAAAAGGGAGGCACGGCCCGGTGGCATCCAGCTCCTCAGCACGACCGCCAGCACCCTCCGCCTCTGCTCGCGCCGCTGTCCCATGTGCCTCGCGCACCTCAGGCATCGCCCGGCCGCCTCCACTCTCGCCGCGATCGCTTGTGCCTCGCGTGCCACGGGCATCGCCCGCTCCGCGGGCATCGCCCGCTCCGCGTCCCCGCGGCCGGCTCCTCGCCGCACCCGCCGGCCTCCTGCGCGCTGGCCGGCTCCCGCGCCCGCCGGCTCGCCCTCGCCGCGCCCGGCCAGCTCCCGCGCGCTGGCCGGCTCCCACGTCCGCCAGCTCGCCCTCGTCGCGCCCGGTGGCCTCCCGTGCGCCTGGCGGCCTCCCGCGCGCTAGCCGGCTCCCGCGCCCGCCGGCTCGACCTCGCCACGCCCGCCGGCTCCCGCACGCTGGCCAGCTCCCGCGCCCGCCGGCGCGACTCCCCCTGCAGCCCCGAGAGCTGCCCCGGAGCGCTCGCACGCCATCCCCGACGACAGTCGCCGGACCACCACCGCCGCGCAGCCACTACGCTCCGGGCCACCGCGCCATCCGCCCGCTCCCCCGAGCACTCTGCTCCTCCCCTCCGCCGACGGCCTCGACGCCCGGCGGAGGACCTGCTCGCCTCCACTCAACACCCCGAACCGGCTCCCTCAGCAACCACCTCGGCCCGTGGTGCCGCGCTCGTCTCTGCTCCGCTGACGGCCGGGTCTTCCGCTCCGCGTCCGCGGGCGCCGGCTTCCCTCGCCCCTCGTGCGGCAGCCTGCCGCCCCGCCCGCGCCGCCGCGTCGTCTCCCCTCTGCTCCAACCTCTGGCTGCTCTGCTGGAGTCGCCTCCGCCTGCAGGACCCGACTCCCCGTCGCCGGTTCCGTCCCGCGTCCCGGCTGCCCGCGGTCGGTTCGGCCGTTGCCGGTTCAACCGCGCTCCCGTGCCCCCCGCGGCTGGGAGCCCCAGCCTCCATCACCGGCGCAGTCCCGCACGGCCGCTCCTGCCCGCGGCATGTTCGCGTCGTCCACACGCCCGTCGTGCCTCCGCCGCGCCGGGCCTCTTCGCTCCAGGACGGCCCGTGCCCCCCGCGGCTCCGCGCCCCGGCGCCGGCTCGCCACGCCTCCCCCTCCGCACCGGCCGGCTCCCGCTGCCCTCCCTCACGGGCCGGCTCCCGCTGCCGCGCCCGTCGTCTCCCACTGCGGCCTCCTTGCGCCCGCGCGCACCGGCCGGCTCCCGCTGCTCTCTCGGGAGAAAAAAGAAAAGCAGGAGGCAGGGCTGGCTAGGAAAAGAAAGAAAAAAGAGTGGACCGGCTGCCCAGCCGCAAAAAAAAAGGGAGAAGAAGAAGAGAGGCAAAAGGCAAAGTGGGCCCGCGTTCGCTCAGTCGGCTGGCCTGCCCGTCTGCTTCGCCGCATGGCCGGCTGGCCCGCCTGCCTACCTCAACACCGGCCACCTGGCTGGCACGACCATCGACCACCGAAGGTTCGATGGCCACACCCAGCGGGTGCGCCGGCACGCCGGCGCGCTCCGTTCGCAGTAGGCCGCGCTGATCGTCATCAACAACGACCGCTTCAACAGCCGCCTCGCCGGATCGGCCCGGTCCCCACCTGCATGCGTCACCGTCTGACCTGCCCGCCTTCCTCGACATCGGCCCGACAACCCGACCGCTCCGACGCCCGGCCGGTCGGGCCCAGCCGGCTGGCACACCCTTCGACCTTCCTAGGCCCGACGACCGCGCCCAGCGGGTGCCCCGGCACGCCGACGCGCTCCGTTCGTAGAAAGTCGCGTCGGTCGTCATCAAGAACAACCGCCTCGTCGGCGCCAGAAACACAATACCGGGAGGCTACTCCCAGCAGGGTGCGCTGGTGCACCCCCGCCGAAAAAATAGCCAGCCGACGGACTCCGCGCCCTCGACCGGCAGCGCCTCACGCACATCAGCCGACGGACGCCGCGTCCGCCCCCGGCAGCGCCTCGCGCACACCAGCCGACGGACCACGCGTCCGCCCCCGGCAGCACCTCGCGCACACCAGCCGAAGGACCACGCGTCCGCCCCCGGCAGCGCCTCGCGCACACCAGCCGGCGGACCACGCGTCCGCCCCCGGCGGCGCCTCGCGCACACCAGCCGGCGGACCACGCGTCCGCCCCCGGCAACGCCTCGCGCACACCAGCCGGCAGACCACGCGTCCGCCCCCGGCAACGCCTCGCGCACATCAGCCGGTGGACTCCAGGTCCGCGCCCGGCAGCACCTCGCGCGCATCAGCCGGACCACGTCGGCTGCAAGCCGCGCTGACCGACATCGACAAAAACCGCCTCGCCGGCACCAAAAAGCAATTTGAGACCTCCACCCGCATATCCTTGCACCGTACACCCAAACGGATACCCCGAGCGACCCTCGGGGGCCATCCCTGCTTTTATTTCAGCTGCTTTACTGTTCGCCCCCGCGCCAGCTTGTCTCGCCCGGGGCCGGCCGCTTGGCCCGATACGTTCGTTCCCACGAGACGATTTAGTAGCGTGTACGGTACCGAAGGCCCACTCTTTGTCTCAGCTATAGATCGCACCGCGACTGTCCGGCTAGCGAGAGCACAGGCTGGAGGTCACCTCACGCAAAAAGCGTCCTGGGAGAAAAACGGCTTGGGCAACCCGGCCATTTCATTTGAGAGTATCTGCTCGATCGAGTCTGCCCCCAGAATCCGAGTATTGTACGCTCCATTCCGCGGCCCACTCTTCGCCTCAGCCACAGACCGGCTCCCGGCTGTCCGGCTGGCAAGAGCAAAAGCCAAAGAGCGGAGAGCACATGAAAAAGATTGAGGGGGGCTCGGACGAAACCGAGCCGACGCCCTCTGCGTAAACTTGCACTACCAAAATCAAATGTTTGATATATCTGCGCCGACTAAACCTTGTCTTCTGCATGATCATTCCCATGAGGAACCTCCTCGCCTGGAGGCTACTCCCGGTAGGGCCCCGCGCCCATCAGCCGGCGGACCCCGCATCCGCGCCCGACAGCGCCTCGCGCTCGACAGCCGGCGGACCCCTCGTCCGCCTTCGGCAGGGCTCCACTCCCATCAGCCGGCGGACCCCGTGTCCTCGCCCGGCAGCGCCTCGCGCTCGACAGCCAGCGGACCCCGCGTCCGCCTTCGGCAGGGCTCCACGCCCATCGGCCGGCGGACCCCGCGTCCGCGCCTGGCAGCGCCTCGCGCTCGACAGCCGGCGGACCCCGCGTCCGCCTTCGGAAGGGCCCCGCGCCCATCAGCCAGCGGAGCCCGCATCCGCGCCCGACATCCCTGACGCCACCGTCTGCGTCTGCAACAGCAAAGACCCTCCGCCCGACTCTTCGAGTCGCCCGGAGGCACGGAGGCTACACCCAGCGGGTGCGCTGGTGTGCCCCCGCTGGAAACAGCCAGCCGGTGGACTCCGCGTCCGCGCCAGGCAGGGCCCCGCGCCCGTCAGTTGGCGGACCCCGCGTCCACGCCCGACGTCCTCGACGCCACCATCTGCTTCAGCAACAGCAAAGACCCTTCGCCCAACTCTTCGAGTCGCCCGGAGGCTCGGAGGCTACACCCAGCGGGTGCGCTGGCGCGCCCCACTGGAAGCAAGCCACGCCGTCCCTGGCCCGCGACAAACCGCCCCCAACAACTTCTACTACAACAACACCAATGGCAAAAGCCCTCCGCCCGACTCTCCAAGTCGCCCGGAAGCTCGGAGGCTACTGTCGGGGGGATTACCCCCGGGTAGGCTCAAGAAGGCGACTCAACATTTCAAAACAACAGGGCGGCCAACGCCCCTCTGTCCGGCTGCCCCGGCTGGTACCTCGGTCTTGCCGGCCACTGGGTCCGGCCAGCTCCCTGCTCGACCATTCCAGCCGGCTCCTCTGTCCAGCCGGCGCCCTGCCCGGCTGTCCCAACCGGCTGCTCCAACCAGCCCCCCGTCCGACTGCTCCAGCCGGCCTGCTGCGCAAGGTCAACCGCCACGTCCCATCGGACACGACATGAAGACACTATAGCCTGCGTCATGCGTCACATCACTGCGCCCCAATAGTGGCGCACTATAGCCTGCATCATGCGTCACCTCGAATGTCATCTCCAATAGTGGTGTACTATTGCCTACATCACCTGTCACCTCCAACAGTGTATAGTTGGCCATGCGGGCCACCCCTTGTCCCCTGGGCCTCCCTTTATAAGAGGCACCAGGGGAGCTCACTCATGGCAAGCTGGCCAAGCCCTCTCTCATTCTCTCATCCCCACACTCATGTAGGAGGCAGGAAGCCCATGGCTCTCCTTTCCCATACAGCTCCAGGAGCAACCCTGTACTGCAATATACCTCATATATAGACATGCAGGAGTAGGGGTATTATCTCTCCGGAGAGCCCCGAACTTGGGTAAACTGCCGCGTGCTACTACCCAATTCCGTCCCGGATCTTAAACGGCAGCCTTGCTCTCACCTCTTAAGCCATCCCATGGCATCTGCCGTCCCGGGGCACCCCCATGAGAAAACGACGACACCGAACATAGCCTGGGTCATATTGGCAATATGCCGCTTTAACCCAGATAGCTCTTCCGTGATGGGTTTCAATTGACCCTCAACATTTTCTGCACATTCTAATAAGGCGGCTTTCTCAGCTTCAAAAGATTTACTTTGCTTCTCAAGGTGTGCCTTGGTTTTCTCCAACTCCTCCAAATCAAGGCGAAGTTTCTCCTCCACAGCAGCTCGGGCATTTTGCCCTATTTCCAGATCTTTCTTCAAACCGATCAAAACTAACTCGGCTGCTTGTAGAGCTTTCTGCATAATAAGGGCCATGATATTCAACGGTAATAAACCGGTAGCAGGATGCAGTATCATATGATAAAGAAAAATTATAACAAGTCTCAAACAGATTGCAAAGCACTATATTTGACACTTGGGGGCTAATGCATGTCATTTTCTACACAGCAAGGATATGGAGAAGACCCGACTCATCTCAAGGAGATGAGCCGGCCCTTGGGGGCTACAGGTCGAATTCTTCATAATTAATTACAAGACCCGACTCATCTCAAGGAGATGAGCCGGCCCTTGGGGGCTGCAGGTCGAATTCTTCATAATTAATTAGAAGACCCGACTCATCTCAAGAAGATGAGCCGGCCCTTGGGGGCTACAGGTCGAATTCTTCATAATTAATTACAAGACCCGACTCATCTCGAGGAGATGAGCCGGCCCTTGGGGGCCATAAAAGGATATGTGGAGTACACGGCAAAGAGGAACATACCTCGTATTTGTTTCTCATCATGCTGACAATGCCGATTTCCATCTCCCGGATCGTAGTAAGACGGTCCAAATAGCCAACATGTAGTTCTTCAGCACTCATGTTCTCATAACTGGGAAGCTCTAGCTTGGCTTTTCCCTTCTCAGGCAGTACTGTTTCATCCTTGGCAACAAGTTTTGCCAGCACTCTAGAGACTTCAGGAACGGATAACTCGACCCAGTAATGACAACCTCCTCGTTTTTATCAAAAGGATCATTTTTAGTTGTCTTTGGAGGATTGGGCAGGTTAAGATTGGTCGTCAGGTCAACTTCAGTGTCCATAACATCAGTGTTTGCTAGCTCAGATTGAGGGGGTAAATCAGTCTGCGCCTCCTGATGATCTTCAGGCTGATCTGCATGAACTTCAGGGGTTACCAAATCAGGTTCCCCCAGCTTAGGGGCTTAGGGTCAGTGCACGGCTCGCCAGTTTTTCTCTTCTTGGCCTTGGCTTGAGCCCTACAAAACAAGAAGACAGAATCAACAATATACGAAAAGGCTTGCACATGCAGACATATGACAAAAGAGAATTTACCCAGGGTTGATGACTAATGGTGGCAGCTTGGAGGCGGTTGAGTCGCCTGACGAAGGTGGTGACTCCTGATAAATGGAATCAGAATGATTAAAAGGTTGCTAATTTAAACCAGCCTCGGAAGAAAGAATTGGGTTGAAAGGTACCTCAGTTGGTCGTTTACGGGCGACTGGTTTATTGGGTAAGTCGTCTGTAAGATCGCCATTACCACTCCGAGTTTTGCATCTTGAATTATGCTGAGTTTTCTTCAAAACAAAATTGAGATCCAAATAAGCATTTGGATGAGAGAAGCTTACTTTCCGAATGACCCACCTTGTTCTTATTAGAATCAAGGATTCTGAGCCGGAGGAAATGGAAATTACCTCAACATCTTCAGCCCGGGTTGTCCCGACATTTCCCTAAGAGAGAAAAATGAGGTGTCTGTTAGATTCAATAAAATACGGTTAAAGGAAATTGATTTCTACCTCCGATTGAACATCGGCTGCCGCTGATTCGCCCATAAGAGACGGCTCTTCTACGACCGCCTTATCTTTCTTTGAACTTCGAAGGGCCTTAGGATTTTTGGCCGCGGTTTTCACTCGTTTCTTGCCCCAAAATGAAGACTTAGCCTACAAAATTGACGATCGAAATTAACACGTAAGGATTTGGAATTTAGAAGAAGAAAAACATTCATACAAGTCAGACATAAGAGTTACCAAACATCCTTACTGGAGGAGCCGGGCTAAGAGCGTAAAAGGGCTTCAATCCGTCTTTGTTGCAAGCGGTTAGACTTTCACCCTATAGCTTCTTCACAATCCGGTTTATTTCATCAGCATCCAAAGTTATATCGTTATATCTTTGGGCGTCGTCTAAGTCACCGGAATAAGCGCACATTAGACTGTCACGGCAGCTTAGAGGTAAAATACTCCAGGTTACCCAGCACCGGGTCAAATCAATTCCAGTTAACACGTTGGCTGTTAAAGCCCCCAGTCTTGGATATATAAGAGCATGTTGAGCACGTTCTTCCGGAGGAGCCCAGCCAGGAAGTTTGAGGTCCATGGGAAGACGATTTAGTCTCTAACCCGGCAAAGGGTTCTCACCGCGGGGGTCGTATTCCGGTAATAGAACCAAGTTTTATTCCACCCTTTAGGATGGCTTGGTAGAATAGCAGCAGGAAAGGCAACGTCTCTCCGCCTCTGGATTGAGACCCCGCCAAGTTCTAGGCTGGGGCCATCATCGCATTCAGTTTGGCGATTCAAATAGAAGAATTCCCTAAAGAGGGAAACATAGGGCTCTATCTGCAGATACGCCTCACAAAGTACTTGGAATTGACAGAGATTGGATATAGAATTGGAGCCAAGGTCTTGAGGATGAAGATGGAAAAAGTGTAAAACGTCTTGAAAGAATTTTGACCCGGGAGGGGAGAAGCCTCTGAGAAGATGGTCCAGGAATATTACCACTTCTCCCTCACCAGGTTTTGGAATTTCTTCTCCAAGAGCAAACCGCCAGCCAACTACTTCCTTGGATGGCAGAATACCCTGATCTTGATAATCTTGAAGTATAGAATCGGAAACTTGGGAAGGCGCCCAGTTGCAAACATTGGATTTTGACATAATGAGTCGCCTGGATAAAGCAAAAGGAGGCGGCTTAAGAAAATGGTTGAAATAAGATGATCTAATTATTTACAATGGAAAAGCTGCCTTGTGAGGAGCCGGATCCTTAACACAGCAATTTAAGGCATGACAGATTACAACTATTGAGCCGGTAGGAGTAAGGGTGACTTACGCTAAAAACCAAAGACCTCTAAATTTTGCTATAGTGAGGGACAAACAAGTTTCTACCAAAACGGCTATAATTACGGATCTACGAATGGATCGGAAAGGAAAAATATTTGCTAAACCTAATGACAAGCCATGTGAGCAGCGATGGTCTAATGAACACGACCTTAAGGAGGGTTTGAAGATATTAAGCGAGAAATGAATCTGCCATTATAACCGCTCTATTTCTATGATAAAGCTCGTGGAATCTATACACGAACAAACAATGGCAATGAACGAAAAGGGGACTACCGGAGTGTTCAAGAACTTCGATGAAGTACTGTGGATCTGGAAAAGGAGAACGATTTACCTAAAGGAGGCCGAGGGCGGTGGAGACGGTCGGCTGAACCTCGATGAAGATACGGCGTCGCTGCAGTCCCAAAGTTGGTCACCGGCGACAGACGAGCGGCGACGCTGGCACGATGAAACCCTCGGGTGCGAGGAAAAAGAAGCGAGAAGGGCGAGGTAAAAGTGAAAGAATGGACCCTCCAGTGAATATTTAAAGGGGGGAAAACCCGAAGGGGCAACCGGCGGGCGCGAAGATCAAGGAGACGCAGTAAATTTTGGAAAACCAAGATGCCTCGATTTTCGGGATGTGCGGATACACTCGGATTTGCCGTGATGTCACCATGGGCTTCCTGGATTTCTGGCGGGTGACATCATTAAATGGACGGGACAAGAAAAATGATAAGTCTGGAAGTGTAGCGAGCCGGCGCTTCAGGATCTATGAAGAAGACCGATGCGAGCAGATGGTGAGCCGCCAAGAGAAGATAAAGGAAATTGACGTGAATAAATTCAAATCAATCTGGGGCCTAATGTCGGGGATATAACCCCGCGGTATAGCCCGTCCTATTGGGCCGGGTCAATGTAATGGCGACTCTGGCATTATATTGAAGATGGGTCGTGTCCTGAAGGTAAGGTGAACAAGGTGGTTACTAAGTAAGCCGCCGGGCGGCCCAAGCACGTAGAGACAGCGACTCAAGGCCCACATGACAGAAGACGCCGGAGGATTCCTTGCTCAAGAGGTAAGGCATGTTAGAGACGTGAAAGGTTACGAGTTCTAATGTGACTCGGACTCTGTTGTAAACCCTAGGGTCTTGACCTGTATATAAAGGCAAGCCCCCAGGACCCAAAGAAAAAGGTTAGACACCCTCAAAAGCTAGGTTAGCGATTCCGCACCCTTGTAATCGAGATGATCATCAATATAGATACAAAGCAGGACGTAGGCTATTACCTCCATCGGAGGGGCCGAACCTGGGTAAACTTGCCTCCCGTTCCCGTTTAACCCCTTTGAGTCGCCACCTAGCAGCGATGGCCTCACACCTAAGTCCTTGCACGAGGACATCTGCCGTGACAAAACCACGACACGAGGGGAAAGCCTCACGAGGCCCCTTGCCGCAAGATCAAGCCCCGTCGAACCCGCCAAGCACCAGATCGCCTCGCGAGGCCACTTCACGGAGCAGGTTATACGGCGCCAGCCGCGAGGCTCCGCGCCCATCACGTGGATGATGACCTGCTGACAGGATAAGGAGGGCGGGGCGTGATCGTAGCCAGTTTCCATTCTGGTGATAAGGGAGCAGCGGCGTCTGCCTTCCCCAAAGCAAGTCCCAAAGCATTTCCCCTTTAGTGCTACTAGATCAGGACGGGTCAGCGCACCAGGACGGAGGTCATCGCCAAGCCCACAAGCGTGTCAGGATGACCACTTTATCAGGTGGAGACTTGCTTTAGTCAGGATAAGCCTTGGCGCCTGTCCCCCTTCGAATCACCACCCTGTGGCCACCCTTTCCCGCTCATACTTTCGGGGAAGAAGACCAAGGCACTACATGAGGGCCAGGGTGATACGTTCATTATGCATCATGAATTCTTACTAACATTTATGTTATTCTTGTCCATTATTCCTTATTATGATAATAATTCTTGTGTATTTTCTCTCTGAATATGCAAGGTACATCACAAAGAGGGAAATATCTGGAAACCGGAATTTTGGACCTCAAAACCAAGAAAATGGCAGAAAATTCACTGGACTCCAAATGACCTGAAAACTCATGGAGACTTCTTATGGAATATATAATAATTATTGGGCCAAAAATACACCATAGGGGGGCCACCTGCTGGCCACAGGCCAACAGGGCGCGACCAACCCCATGGCCGCGCCCTGTTGCCTTGTGGGGGCCAAGCAGGTCTCCCGACCCCCCTCTTCTCCTATATGCTGTGTTTTGACCTAGAAAAAAAATCATAATATTACTTTCGGGATGAAGCGTCACCCTCTCGAGGCGGAAACCAGGGCAGAGGCCCTTTTGCTCTCTGACAGAGGTATTCTGCCAGGGAAATTTCTCTCCGGGAGGGGAGATCAAAGTCATCGTCATCACCAACGCTTCCTCCTTCGTGGGAGGACCAATCTTCATCAACATATTCACCAGCACCATCTCATCTCAAACCCTAATTCATCTCTTGTATTCAATCTTTGTCTCAAAACGTCATATTGGTACCTGTAGGTTACTGGTAGTGTTGATTACATCTTATAGTTGATGCTTGTTGGTTTACTTGGTGAAAGATATCAGATCTTCGATCACCATCATTATACCTCTGATCTTGAACATGTTGATGAGGTGTGAGTAGTTACTATTGTTCCTGAGGACATGGGAGAAGTCTTGTTATCAGTAATCATGTGAAGTTGGTATTCGTTTGATATTTTGATGATATGTATGTTGTTTCTTCTCTTATTGGTGTCGTGTGAACGTCGACTACACGACACTTCACCATGTTATGGTCCTAAGGGAAGTCATTGTGGAGTAACAAATAGATGATGGGTTGCTAGAGTTACAGAAGCTTAAACCCCAGTTTATGTGTTGCTTCATGAGGGGCTGATTTGGATCCATACGTTTCATGCTATGGTTAGATTTATATTAATTCTTCTTTCATAGTTGCGGATGCTTGGGAGAGGCTATAATCATAAGTGGGTTGCTAGTTCAAGTAAGAACATCACCTTAGCACCGGTCCACCCACATATCAAATTATCAAAGTAGCGAACGCAAATCAACTCAACATGATGAACATGACTAGACAGAAATTCCCATGTGTCCTCGGGAGCGCTTGCTTCATATAAGAATACTTTCCGGCCTGTCCTTTTCTATAAAAAGGATTGGGCTACCTTGCAGCACCTTGGTTACTGTTGTTACTTGTCACTCATTACAAATTATCTTGCTGCAAAAGTATCTACTACTGTTACTTACAGCACTTGCACAGAATACCTTGCTAAAAATTGCTTATCATTTCCTTCTGCTCCTCGTTGGGTTCGACACTCTTACTTATTGAAAGGAATACGATTGATCCCCTATACTTGCGGGTCATCACAAGGCCGCTTGCATGTAAGGGCATCAAACCATTCCCCCCCACCTTGTGTACCTCGAGCCACCAGCTCTCCATTACAGAGCAATCCAACACAGGCAGGAGTTGGGTATTACACCGCATGGTGGCCCGAACCTGGGTAGCTCGCGGGTCCCCGTCGTGATCTTGCCGTAGTTGCCGTCGAGTCGTAGATTGCCAAGCAAAGCCCCCCGGTGTTCGATCCCTAGTTTGTGGAGAAGTTCTTGGACGAAGGTCCCAGACTCCAATAGATATACGCTCCGACCGTGATGACCAATCTGAGAGAAGCTATCACTCCAGCTCCGAGTATAGTCAAGATGAAGGTGTTGCCGGACTAACTCTCGTATCCTCCAGGTCCTATGATTTATTTGACTCACCAAACAAAGGAATTGGAAGATGCTTCCTGGCTAAAGGCTCCAAGGTATCACACAAGCATTCATCGACTATAATATTGATGAGGATGACTTATTAGGTGATGATGACTTGCTCAATGATAAAGCTAGTGATGTTAGCTATAATGAACTTGCTAGTAATCATGATTGCCAAAATGAGACGATCGACAATGATATGAAGGAGATTAAGCGCTTGACCAAAGGACTAAACACTCTTAAGTTTGCTCATGAGAAGCTACACTTCGAGAAGCTAAATTCAGAGTAAGAGCATGAGTTTCTTAAATCTATCAGTGACGATCTTCTAAAGAAGAGTTATTCTTGCATTGCCAAATGAGTCCTCATATCTTCTTTAATGCCACAATTTAAATCTAAGCAAAACAGTAACAAGGCAAGAAAGGTTCTTAATCTTGTAGCAAAAATAAAAATGCTAAATCTCATGTTGTTGCTTCTAGTAATTCTGTTGATTCCACTAATGATTCTCTTAGTCAAGTTACACTTGAGAAATAAAATGATTTATTCAAAAAATGAATTATAGAAAAAAGTGTCTACATGAGTCTTTCCGGGACTAAGCAAGGAGGGCATCGGAAGAATCAAGGTGTTGGTTTTGAACGAAAGTTCAATGCCAATGGAGTTGAGTGGGAAGAACATCAATACCCCAAGACGATGTTTGTTCCTCAACAAGAGAATTATGATCCTACTCTCTTAAAGGGAACACAAGCTCAATATAATCTTCCACCACAAGACCACAAGCTAAAAGGAAAGGACAAGCTTCAAGAGAAGATTGACTCATTTGAAGAACCACCTCAAGCTTTGGTCAAATGGGTTCCCAAGACTACCTCAAGTTCTCCTTCATCAAGTACAACTACAACTCCAAGGATTCCCATCAATTTGATGTGGGTCCCAAAGAAGAATAACTAGAGAGTTCTTGAGGGTGACTCCGCCAACAAACTTCACTCATATTCATTCATGCCATGAACTTATGCAACCAACTTCAACATCACGCACTAGTTCAAGGAGTAACAAACCCTCTTGTTGGTAAGGAAGGGACAAGGTATTCATTACATCCATGGACATCATCATATGTGTATTTCACTCCATGTCTATAGATATACTTGTTGTTCCTTGTGTGGGACTAACCAATGTAGGTATTGAAAGTGCTACAAAATCCCAAGGATAACTCCCAACTCTTGATGATAACATTGAGCATCCACAATTACAACATCTACATGAAGTCTTCAACGACAAAACCCAAGGCTATTCATCCTTCTTAGGGGGGATCTCACATCTAGGGGGAGCTTTGCTCTAAGACTTGAGCTAAAGCAACTCAAATGATGTGGATACATTGGTGCATTATGTAAAAGTGGCAACCCAATTGTTCTTAAACGATGAGTATGACCTATGATCAAATGTTCTCATTTGGCTCCTAAGTCAATATACTCATATATAGATGACTTTATCATCGAAAATTGCTTGATAGATGCTAGTGTTGGTTGTGCGTGCTTGACATATTTTATTTGCCATTTTATTGTGTGAGCATGTTGCAATGCATATTTCCTCCTTCGAGAACATCCAATTGTTGTTTTGGTTGATTTGGATTTGTGGCCAATTGGATGGACAAGAATTCCTAGGAAACCTCCCTAGCTATCTATTTCATCTTGTCTCAAATGCTTTCTTGCTGATCACAAAATTTGAACAAGCTCTATTTTGGATCCTCCGGGTGAGGTGCACTTGGAGCCACCGATATGATTATGCTGAACTTTAAAACCTTCTAAGTGCATTTCGGAGTGATCAACTCACTCTAATTCGGTCCCACTGATTAGACCTGGATTGATCTGGTTTTCAATCTTGGAAAGATCGAATGAAACAAGTTGGCGTCACCGAAATGCATTGTCTCTGATAGTTATGCGTTTGGCAGCCACCGAGTCATTCCATTCGGTCAGACCGACAGAGTACGAGTAATTATACTCTCGCGGACAATTCGTCTAAAAAATAGTTCAAACGTGCTACTCCCACACCTCGTCTCTGCCGCCACCCTGATCGCATGATCATCTCCCATGTATCCAGTGCTCCCTCGTCATTGGATTCCATCACCGTTGACGGGAATCTCCTCCGCCGTCGCCACCATAGAGAACCGCTGCCAAGTTAGGGCACGGTTCGACCCTTTTGTGCATCCACTTTTTTTATTATTTGCACAGAAGTTCACACATTATCTATCCACAGTTTCATGATTCAATCCACATAAAGAATTCCTAGATTTTAGGTTCGAGCGAAAAATTTAGGTTTAGGTTTCCGCTTTGTACACTTCGGACCAACCGATGGGAAAATTTTGGAGCCATCGAGTTGGCTTATGCCATTGAACTGACTACTTCAGTATGACTGATTGGTACTCGTTCGGTGACACCGAAGTTGCATTTCTAAAATCCCATGTGCACATCATAGAGACGGAATCACACATCAGTGCCTCCGAAAATGTGTGACCAAGTCTCTATTGTCTCCTCATAATTTCATAGATGATCCACTCGGTGAGCCTGAATTGCACAATTTGAAAACCCGAAAGTAAAGTTTGAACTCAAATGTTTGCAAAAATTGCTGCATTTTGTGATCGTCATCCACTTTGTCCCACCTATTCTATTTCATAGGGTCACTTGGGTGGAATGTTCGGATCAAAGGATAGCCAGAACAGGTCTAAGGAAATTGTTGAGATGAGTGAAGGCACAAGTCCAGAGGCTGCCACTCGTGCAAGAAAGAAGAAGAATCCAGATGAAGAAAGACTCTGATTTCCAGCTAGATGAAGTTAACTTCAAGAGGAAAGGGGGAGGGCAAAAGGGTCAAGCCCCACCTCAAAAATAGAGAATTATTGCTGATGAGTGGATTTTATGCATACTTTTTAGAGTATATTCTATTGCAAAAATCCCTCATAACATATCCATATAGCAGTTATACATGTCCCTAATGCATAGTTTTTGGTATTTACTCGTTCTACCAAGTTCGTTGCACAACTTTTGTTTTTATTCAGTTTTTATCAGGTTTCCTTTGTTTTGTGTTCTTTGTAGGTGTATTGGCATGTTCAAGGACTTGGCACGTCAAAAGAACCAAGTTGGGAGTCAAACAGGAGAAGTTCCACGCACCAGATGAAATCCCTGTGGAGTATTTGATGATTTCACATTTATTAAAGTATCCAAATTGAATATCCAATGCCACAAACACATCGGGATTTTCTCTAGCAATCCAACGAGCCTAGGAACGTCAAAATTGGATTCGTATGAAGAAATGGCGACCAAAATACAAAAGTGCTCCCGGAGTCCAAACCGGATAACGGCCTTCCATATGACCGTAGACACTCGTTTGGGGGCACGTATGATCTCCAAACGGCTTCGTAAATTGGCCAAAACTTTCTCGATCTTGCTCCGATTTCGGCCCGGATTGTTCCTACGGGATCCTTGACAGATAAGGCATCATTTGGGTGTGGATTTGACTCCCCTAGAGCCCTTGGGTGAAGGGTAAGAGGCTACATTAACAGAGGAGACCCGAGGAGGCCTCCAATATGAAGAGATCCAACCCTAGACGTCGGGATTATCATCCTCATTCCACACAAGTCCAGGCAGCCACCAAGAGGCTTTCCCATCTCATCTAGGGGGAGGCCTCTCCCTCCATTACCATCACCACGAAGGCCATGGAAGAGAAGGAGAAGGAGGCGCCACCACCATTACTGAGCACCGACCATAGGCCGGGCAAGCCAGTGCCCATCTCCATATCCATCTACATCTCCGTCCTCGCATATGTATTTTGTAAGATTGAATATGTTGATGGCAGCAATAAATCTTTCCTCTTTGTGTGCCTATTCATCTATATGCGAGTAATTGATCGGGTTCTAGGGCGAGGTATGATCTAGTATGCACAACTAGTCTTCATGGCTTCATTTAGTATGTACTCCATTTTGTGTTGCTTGTACGTTACTTTCATGTACACGAGGTAGATAGATGAACTTCATGATCCTTTTGTTCCGTTGTGTATTACTCACAGCCGCATGTGCCCTTGACGCGATGATGTGTCTAGTACACCTAGGAGTGACAGACCGTGGATGCAAACCATAGGAGAACGTTTAGTAGTTTTTACTTGTATGCCACTGAGATGCTCCTGTAGTACTAGTGAGACCGAAAGCCTAGACACCGCCTTTTGCTCTATTCAATTCTACAAGTACACCCCCTTTTACTTTGTGTTCTAGTTTAGTATATTTTATATCCAAGTTTGTAGTCTAGTTAAATCCCCCTTTTATTATTGTCTCGGTATCAACCGATAGAATAGGCTATTTCCAAACTATGGTTTGCGTGCGAAGTAGCTACGCAGACAACATAGTTGCGGGGTTGTGAGTGTCTTCCTATTTGTTCCTTGTGGGTTCGACAGTCTACTTATCATATGAAAGTGCTACAACAGCCCTGTGCTCTTGCAGGACATCAAGCATTTTCTGGCACCGTTGTCGGGGAGCATAGCGCTTGACCTTACCTTCCTACTCGCACATAGCTTATTTTGTTAGTTGCTAGCTTACTATTTATCTTTTTAGAAAAAAATCTACTCATCATGTCTACTAGGGTGTCTATGCGAGGCTTTGTCAAATCTTATGAACCCTTGGACCAACACCCGAAGGGAGTTGCTGCGCAGTAAGCCATTCACAGGTGATGAGACGGAGGATCCATATGAACATTTGCAGCAATTTGAAGAGTTATGTGAGGTGTTTAATTAAAAGCTTTTACTCATGATGAAATGAAACTGAAGATTTTCATTCATTGTCTTCCAAAGCACAAAATTGGCTAGTAACTCACCCTACAGGTACTTTTGACACTTGGGAAAAATTGTCTAGCGCGTTCTTGGATCGCTTCCACTCGCAATGGAAGTCTTATGGAGTAAGGCGCATGATCGTAAACTTCAACCAAAAACCAGGTGAAAGTCTTGTTAAGGCTTATCGAAGGTACCGCTCTCTACTACGTAGTTGTCCTCATCATAAATTTCCTTCGGAGCTGCTTATACATTTCTTTTATGGAGGACTGGATAATGAATTTCAATAGAGATTAGATATTACTTCCAACAGAGCTTTTATGGATCAAACTGTTGAACAATGTTGGAAATTATTAGATGAATTGATGAGAACGTTGAGCAGAGGGAATTAGATATAGGAGGCAACAGAGGATTAGAGCTTGAATATGATTGTATTAAAACTTCAAGTATAAAGATATCAAAAGCCCGAGTGAAAGATTTCATCTTGATCCTGACACAATCTTACAAATTGTCAAAAATTATACTGAGCATTTGCAGGTACCAAAAGAAGGATGGGGGCATTACACCAAGAAAATGGAAGTAATGTTGGCATCCATAAACACTTCTTGTGATGTACCTACAAATTGTAGACCACCCCATGCAGGAAACAGGTTGGCAGGACATAGCGAGAAAATTTTCTCCTAGCAGGAGACACAAGAAGAAATGTCTTGACAAAGTTCCACATCCAAAGAAACACGGCTGCACCACTTCAACAATAGTTGATGTTTGCAAGATTGATATAGCTCCAAAGGTTAGAAGAGCAACATATGCAACATGAACAAGTGTGTGTGGAGAAGGAAGTGAGCAATGAGGAAGAAGAGGAGAAACAGATTGATCACCCGTCCATACCTTCCACCTGTGTTAGTAATTCTTTGCACAAAAATAATGAGCTCCTTTATGTTGACACTCGTTCATGGGAATATCAACGTTGAGATCTTATCTTTGCTAACAAATATGTTATTTATAATAATCCCGATGATTACGATTTCTCTAGTTCGCATGAATATGATGCTAATGATATTTAAATGCAGGAATGTCACCCTCAGAATGTGGATGGCGATTATTATGAGTCACTAGATATCATATTTAAAGAGTCTAGTATTAGCAATCATGATGAACCACAAGTTAAGCCTAGCACATCTGTAGTAATTCTTTGCTATGCATTTTGTCACACTAATATGGTGCAGGAAATCCTACTAGAGAAGGGTACATTCTCAGCTTCTAAAGAATTTTCCTGAAGTGAATTCCCACAACTACCCAAGGTAAAATTTGAAGTTTAAATATAATCCTCTAACCTTCTTACCGTAGAAAATCGAGGAGACATGCTTATCTCATCTGGTGCATCAACTCTGGCTTGAAAGTGAAGACTTGTTCATCTACATAATGTCGATGCACCGCAAGCAAACTTTGCAATGAGGTACTTTGAAACATGGTCGAAGGAAATAAATAAAGGAACAAAGCCTGGCTATATGGCTCTAAAGAAAGCTCTATCGGGAGGCAACCTGAAAGTAAGTAGGAGTCTTTATTAGTTTTGGGTGTTTATAGTTTAGTTTCCATTCATATTTTTGCATTGGCACTTTGCATGAATTGCTATGAAAGTTAGTTTGGTTTAAGTCTTGGCTAGGTGAAAATTTTCGTCTACTCACAATTTTATACGGGTACAATTGCATTGTTGGATCTTCTTATATATGCCTAGTACAAGTGTTGGAGCTAACCCCGCAGGAATTCTCGAAGAAAAGGAAGTCCCAAATGAAATAGGTCAAAGGACGGCATTTTATACGACCGTCCACGGTCGTATGCGCAGTCATATTGAGCGAGGGAGGTGCCATAAAAATATCCAAAGGCAACAGAGCCAACGACATTGTGTCATACGATGTGCTTGAGGGCCTTGACTTGAGAACGTTAGTGGGAGGTGATGAGAAGCTCTATATCTTGACTTTTTGACAACTCTCTGTGTTCAAGTTTGTTTAAAAAGACAACAAAAATAAATAAATAAGCTATCGAGTAATAGGATCCAAGTATTTGTTGTCATGCTAGATTAAACTTTGAAAAGGAACATGGAATTTTTTACTAAAGCTCTCGTGGATTGCATCAAAATGTATATATGTTACCTAGCTGAGCATGTGCTACCTTGTACAAATATGATCCATCTTGCTTATAGCTTGCACAGAAGACAAGGATACCCCTATGGGCAACAATCCTGTTGATCGGCAAGATGGATAACTTTGGTTTATCAACCTTCTTACCTGAGGACGGGCAAGGTTAAGTTTGGTGAAGTTGATGTGTGGATTTTATGCATACTTTTTATAGTATATTCTAATGCAAAAATCTCTCATAGCATATCCATCTAGCACTTATACATGTCCCCAATGCATAGTTTTCGGTATTTACTCATTTTACCAAGTTCGTTGCATAAATTTTATTTTTATTTAGTTTTTATCAGTTTTCCTTTGTTTTGTGGTCTTTGTAGGTGTATTAGCATGTTCAAGGACTTGGCACATCAAAAGAACCAAGTTGGGAGTCAAACCAGAGAAGTTCCAGGCACTAGATGAAAGCCCTATGGAGTATTTGATGATTTGACATTTATTAAAGTATCCGAATTGAAATATCCAAGGCCAAAAACACATCGGGCTTTTCGCTAGCAATCTAATGAGCCCAAGAACGTCAAAATTGAAGTTCCTATGAAGAAATGACGACCAAAATAGGAAAGTGCTCCCGGAGTCGAAACCGGATGATGGCCTTCCATACGACTGTAGCCGCTCGTTTGGGCGCGTGTATGGTCTCCACACAGTTTTATAAATTGGCCAGAACTTTCCCGATCTTGCTCCGATTTCGTGCCCATTTGTTCCTACGGGATCCTTGGCACATAAGGCATCATTTGGGCGTCGAATTGACTCCCCTAGAGTCCTTGGATGAAGGGGAGGAGGCTACATCAATGGAGGAGACCCGAGGAGGCCTCCTGGAGAGCTCCAACCCTAGCCGCCGGGATTATCATCCACATTCCACAGTTCCACACAAGTCCACACATCCACCAAGAGGCTCTCCCATCTTATCTAGGGGGGGGCCTCTCCCTCCATCATCATCACCACGAAGGCCACGCAAAAGGAGGAGAAGGAGGCACCATCGCCATCACTGGGCACCGGCCATAGACCGGGCGCGCCGGTGCCCATCACCATCTCCATCTTCGTCCCCGCATATGTATTTTGTAAGATTGAAAAAGTTGATGGCAGCAATAAATATTTCCTCTTTGTGTGCCTATTCATCTATGTGTGAGTAATTGATCTGGTTCTAGGCCGAGGCATGGTCTAGTACACACAACTAGAGGATCATTCATGTGGTTGGTTAACCAACTTTCATGTATGAGGATCCAGAGGTACCAGAGGAGGAGGTGGAGGTGGAAGAACCAACCGAGAATCCACCCCCTTCCAAGTAGAGGAAATTGATGAGTGATGCCATGCCATGAAGGCACCACCTGCTACTAGGACCAAGACCACTGCCACCAAGACTAAGAGCAAGGCAACACGCAAGACTCTTGCATCTGAGAAGAACAAGGCCTCGGTGCCTGAAAGAACTAATAATGATGAAACCATAGTGCATCTGAAGAAGCTGAGACCATTCCTGCCTGCACATAATGAGACACATCCTGAGGCAGAGGATATGAAGAAGAGGAAGGACAAGGGGTTGAGGAAGTGGAGATACACTAATACCTATGCTGTGAGGAGAATGATTGTCATGGACTACTGTTTCCACACCAAGGAACAACAGGATTTCTACGAGACTGTGCTTCTTTACAGGAGCCCGGTAGTCAGTCATATGAGATGGGTTGATTGGGACTATACTGATGCGTATCCCGAAAACTTCCCAAATGTGCATGAGAACTTCAAGACCATTGGGGTTGAGGAGTTCGTTGGCAAGAAGATGAATGCAAGGAATAATGAGCTCATCATGCAATTTAACTCAACTGGACACTTCTACCGAGATGGCAAGATTATCTGGATGACTGAGGCGATCTGATGTCAGTCTTCTATTGAAGAATGGACTGAATTGATAGGTGCTCCCGAGGATGATGAGAACTATCTCTATGTCTACAGCAAGCCTAAGATTGTCGAAGATTGGTTTTGTGCCTACGGGGAAACCTCTCAAGAACCTAGTTCTAACACTAGGGAACTGGACGCACCTACAATCTCGCCTCGACTATGACCAAGACACGCACGCAAAGCACAAGAAGGATGCAGGAGTTTACCCACGTTCGGGCCACCTTGCGGTGTAAAACCCTACTCCTGTCTTGTGTGTTTCTTTCTTTGTTGGGTTGCACAAGTGTTACAAGCAGCGAGGAAGAAGAAGAGCTCTCTCTCCCTCCTCCCTCAATTTTGCCGTCCTCTCTAGCAATAGTGGTGGCTTGCCCCTCTTATCCTTGCCTCGGGTCTCTTTCCCCAAAATATGAGGGGAAAAGGACATCCACAGGGTGGCAAAACAAAGGGGGACATGCACCCAGACCTCCCTGACAAAGGTGGTCTTCGCTCTGCAAAGGGGGTCATCCATGACGTGCTCGTGGGCTCACTGATGACGCTCGTCCTGGAGACCGGTGTCACGTTGGCCTCCTTGCATCGAAGAGGTAAGTGTTGGAACTCGTATTGGAGAGGGACAACTGCTCGCTACCCTTTTATCACAAAGGGGAAAGATTCTTCTGTGGTGCCCACTAGCGCCGTCCTTACATCCTCTGCTGGCGCTATACGTCACCCACGTGGCGGGCGGACCCGATGCATGGCGAGTGTTGAACGGCCCCTCCAAGCGGCGGGCTTCGCGGGAAACAGCCTCGTGGGGAGACCTCGCGAGGCCACCTGCTGCTGGTAGACGAACATCCGGTGGGTACCGCTTAGAGAGAGGTGTCCTCCCGGAGCCGAGGGCTCGCGGGATGGCCTCCAGAGTCCAGAGTCTTCCAATGGGCTAGATGTTGCATTGGGCCTTCTTCGCGCAGTCGAATGGGCCAGTAGTAGCTGGGTCGTGGTACCCTAGTACCACTGGACCGACAGTAGCCCCCGGGCCCGTGGTGCGCACGTTCCGCAAATGGAGCAAAAAACGGCGCAGGTCGAAACGTTGTGGGGCCTGACAAACTGTCGGGCCCAGAGATGAGCCGTGGCAGCGGCGATTGGACAGGACGCACCCACTTCTCCCACGACGCCTCAGTAACCACAGGCTTGCCTTAAGACTGTCGCGGGCGTCGGAGAAGCACCATCATTGCACGCCTTCCTCCAGACGCCTCCCTTGCGTGCTGCTCCTCCTTCCTTGTGCACATAGCGCCCACTGCTCTCTTTCGTCGCCTCCTTCCCCTTCCATTGTCGCGTTGCCGCCGCCATGGCACCGAAGAAGAGGAGCGCCATCGCCACCAGAGCGCAGGTGGAGCCGGCCCTACTGCCCACCACCATCAAGAACCAAGAGGGGCTGGACAAGCTCGCCCCCGTGACGGCCAACGCTCACAATGAGCACGGGGCCACCAAGATCTGGCCGGGCTCGAAGCCGGTCTGGGAGCTGTCGACGATGATGTTCCCATTCTTCTTCCACAACATCTTTGGAGGTTTACTACCTCCTTTCTCTTATTTCTTCAGCGCCATGCTGGAGCACTATCAGATCCATGCGCTTCACCTCCACCCCAACTCCGTCTTCCTCCTGGCCACCTTCGCCTTCCTCTGCGAGGCCTTCTTGGGCGTGATGCCCTCGGTGGCCATGTTTTGCACCTTCTACATCATGAGGTGCAAGCAGGGGCTGACCATGGGGTGCGCCTCCTTCCGCATGGTGGAGCGCATGTCGGAGCGGTTCATCGAGATGTTGATGCTCAAGAAGGTGGAGAACTTATGGGTGCGCTGGATCTACACGAAGGTAGGCCAGTGCAGCCCCTTGTTTACACCTCCTGTCGGGCCTGCCGTGAAGAGTTCTGGCTGGGAGCATGCCAAGCTGACGAACTCGACGCTTGGGCCCGTCACAGCCAGGCTGCTGGCGTTACGGACGGCTGGGCTCACGAGCGCCATGGTGGCCCGGGAGTTCCTGCGAAGTCGCTTCGCCCCGCTCCAAAAGCGCTCTCACCCTGTGTGGGAGTAAGTGGGCCGCGTCGACTGGACCCGCCTCCACACTGATGCCATGCTGGAGGAGTCGCTGGAGGCGATCATGTAGATCCTCTTCGTGGACCCCGCGCTGGAGGAGATGTCGGACGAGGCACTCCCTCTGCACCGCCGCGGTGATGGGGAAGAGATCTAGGCTGATATGCATGTCTTCGACCAGTGGGGACAGGTCCCTGAGGGCCACGTGGGGCCTCGGGAGAACCACATCCTCGTGGTACCCGCCTCAGGGGACTTCGAGGATGTCGGTCCCTCCTCCAGCGTCGTCGCTGGCAGCAGCCGGGGGCGCATGCCGAGACACCTCCAGCTGCTGCTGGGGGCCAGTGATGACGATGACGACGACCTCTGCCAGTTCGTGGTCGCCCCCTCCAGGTGCGTGGAGGAGGAAGACGACGATGTGGTGGTGGAAGACCCCGCGGGGGAGGGGGTTGAGTGGGCCTCCGGGCCCGGGAAGAAGATGGGACAGCCAGGCGGGGCTGGCGCCAGCTCCAGCAGGCCTCGCAGAGCACCCTCCGAGGGGTGCTCTAGTGGGACTCATGGGAGCGGCGGCAGCAGCCGCTCTAGGTCCCTCCCCAAGAGGAAGCGCTGGGTCGCCGCCGATGAGTAAGTTCTTTACGTGTCTTTCTTTGATTTCCGCTTGATGTGTTAGGAGTCGGAGGTTGAATTGTTAACTCCACAGGGCACCCTCGCACAAGAAGCAGAGGGCCGCCACGTCGGTGGAGCCCTCGCCCGCAGCGCCTGCTAGGGGCGCCCTTGTGCCCCCGCCAGGCCCTATGCGGTATGAATAAGTCGCCCGCCGGCCGGAGGCCGAGGCGGAGCGCACCGCGAAGGGGGAGGAGCCCGTGGTGCCTCCTGCCCCACACGAAAACATGCCTCCTCCCCCTGAGGAGGACCAGCCTGGGGAGAAATCCCCAGACGAGGAGGAGGTGCCCCCGGAGGCGCCAAACACCAAAGGCACCATCGATTTGGAGGTGGACACCATGGCGGACCCCCAGGCGAGCTCTGCACCTGCCGGGTGGGATGATGCCCACCGAGAGGCCGCATCAGGCTCCCCATAGCCGCGACAGGATGAGGAGGACCCCGCGCGTGGCTGGAGAGGAGGCCCTTACCAAGGGAAAGCAGCCCACGGAGGAGGAGGCCTCCGTAGGGACTTCGAGGGCAGCCACCTCAGGAAGCGGTGCCAGAGCGCGCCCGTGCCTGGCCCTTCAGAGGATCAGCAGTAGCGCCTTGGTCAAGCGTGGAGCCTTCGAGAATGCCCGCGCTGCCCTCGGCGCACTTGAGACCGACCTCCAGGCGGAGGAGGCGCTCCTTGTGGTTGAGCGCCCGGGCTTAGCCTTTGGATGGCGCAAGCTCCAGGTGGCCGTCAAGTTGGGCCACCGACAGGACGAGGCGGCCCAGTAGAAGAGGAACAAGACCGCCTACGACCCCAAAGAGCTCTAGGAGAATGCCGTCCGTGACACGGAGGCGGCCGACCTGCGGCGCCAGGAGGCCAAAGCCCGTGGCCAGAAGGTGAAGGAGCAGATCTCCCTCCGAGAGCAGGAGCTCCGGGTGCACGAGGACGCAGCTGTTGGACGCGAGCAGCAGTATGCCGCCTGTGAGGAGGAGCTGGCCAAGAGGGAGGATGTCATCGCCGCTCGCGAGGGGGACATAGCCATCCGGGAGCGGGAGGCCGCTCGGACCATCTCCGACCAGGAGGTGGAGCACGAGCGCCTCATGACCCTGGAGAACCAGGTCGCTGCCGACAGGGCCGCCTTTGAGAAGGTGCGCGTCAAGGCCAACACCCAGCTCTAGAAGAAGGAGGCCAAGATCAATGCTGATGCCGACGCCAGGGTCGCCAAGGAGCGGGCGGACCTCCTGAAGGAGCACCGCGGCAAGATGAAGCGATAGGAGGCCCGCTTCCAGTCGAAGCGCGATGAGCTCTAGAAGGAGATCGACGGGCTCAAGGCGCAGCTCCAAGAGACCGACAGGAACCTCCAACTTGCCCGGAAGGGCAAAGAGGATGCTAAAGGGGAGCTGGCGTCACTCCAAGCGCAAGTTGGTGAAGCCTCCGAGGCCGTCCAGAAGGCCAAGGAAGAGGCTGCACATGCGCGAACGATGCAGACACAACGCTCCAAGCTGTTCTTGGGGCTCGCCGCACGCACTGGCGGGGCGCTCGACCGCTTTCTTGAGGACGTCCCGGCGCTGCCCATTGCAGATTACGATGGTGGCTACCACGACTTCTTCACCAAGGTGGTGGAGGCGCTGGAGCAGGGGGTTTCCAGGCAGGAAGCCCTCATCGAGGGAGAGGCTCGCGAGCTCCTGGACCAGGCGGTGACACGCGTCTTCAGCAACCTTCTCCACCAAGATCCTGCCTTCGACCTCACCCGCATGGTGGAGCCAGTGGCTGCCGAGCTCCAGAGCTCGCTCCGGAGGGAGGTGCGTGGGCACGTGGACTCCCTGGTCAAGCGGTTCGTGCAGGTCGAGCCTTCGACCAGGAAGTGACACGTGTCTTCAGCAACCTTCTCCGCCAAGATCCTGCCTTCGATCTCGCCCGCGTGGTAGAGCCAGTGCCTGCCGAGCTCCAGAGCTCGCTCTGAAGGGAGGTGCGTGGGCACGTGGACTCCCTAGTCGAGCGGTTCGTGCAGGTCGAGCCTTCTGAGAGGGCGGCATTCTTGGTGCGGACCTCCCTGACGACGAAGACGGTGCCTCCTCTGCCTGAGGCTTTTATCTTTCTTTTCCCGCTGCACCATGATTTGCAAGGCCCCACGGGGCATAAAGACAATTTCGTTTTGTAACCGCAACTTTAAGTGTTTAATTCCTTGTTGTTTATCCTCTGTTTTCTTGTGAGATTCGTTTCCCCTTTTACATTGCCTTATTGCTCTGCATCGCTTGGACCCAGCCCCCGAGCATGTTACGAGCGTCGCTGGTATGTTGTGACATGGTCCAACAAGGCCAGAGGGTGTAGAGCTCCGCGGGGTCGTAAGGGCTCCCGAGGTGCGATGCTCAGAATGCCCCCCTTTGACGTGCAAGCGGCTCGTGCCAAGGAGGAAACAGAGATGCCCAACAAGACAACCAGGGAGAAAAGCTCAAGAGGCTGCAATGAATTCGTGAAGTGTTTGGACTTAGCTTCCTTAGGAGCCCGATGCCTAGCGCGCAGTGACTTGCGGGGTAGATGCCTCGCGAGGCTTGGACCCAAGAGACCTTCGGTGGTACTTGACGCTGGCACCCGTTGTAATTAGCTTCGTGAGGCAGCGCTTGTAAAGTCCCTTGATCCTTTATACCTGTAGTAGTTACACACCAACAAATGGTCGAGCCGTGCGCACTCGCTAATTCACTTGTGGGTGTCACGCGAGGAGACAAGTCACCAAGGACCTTGGTGAGGTGACGTGCACGGGAGCAGACCTGCGAGCCAGAGCTCGGTCACTTGGGTTTTGCAGCACTACTGGGACTGACCCAAGCACAAGCACCGTGTCCAGCCCCCGCTCGTGTGAAACGCATGAGGGAAATCGCAAGCGCGAACGGCTCCCGGAGCCAGAAGACAATATTTACCAAACACACAATCATACTTGAAGAAACATAAGTTTTACTACTGCATGGAAAAGTTGATTACACACCCAAAAAGAGACAGTGTTGTCGGGTTGGACATGGGTCAGCTTGAGGCTGTGGCCGAGTGGCGCCCCTCAAAAGATGACAAAGACGCTGTTGTGACGGACACGGGTCAGCCTGAGGATGATGCAGCTGAAAAGCGCCCTCATGTCAAAGATCCGCCATGACTGAGCATGGGCCCCACTTGATCGTGGGAGGGGAGCTCCTGCGGCCTCGTGGCGACGTATGTAGAGAATCCCGGGGCGTGTACAACCCCCAGTCGTTCTATACTCCGTGAGGTCGCGAATAGAACTTGCGGAGATGTTGGATGTTCCATGTGTTTTGTACTGGAACACCCTCCTCCGTCTCCAGCCGTGCTGCGCCAGGCCGGGAAACGTGGACGACCCTGTACGGGCCTTCCCACATGGGTCAGAGCTTGTGGAGTCCTTCCCTGGAGAGGATTCGTCGCAGGACAAGGTCGCCAACTTCAAGGGTGTGAGGGCGTCTGTTGCTGCTGTGGTAGTGACACAATGCCTGCTAATACCGAGCTGCGTGGAGGGTAGCTTGGCAACGTGCTTCCTCGAGGAGGAGCATATCAGCTTACCGCAGGCTTGCATGGTTGTGTTCATTGAAGGTCAGGACCCACGGGGACCCATGCTTGAGCTCAATGGGAAGGACTGCTTCCGCCCCATAGACGAGGAAGAAGGGAGTTCCACTGGTAGGCTTGGTCGCTGTTGTGCGTATCGACCATAGCACGGACGGGGGTTGGTTGAGCCAGCCTTTGCCGCAGGCGACGAGCATCTTGCTGAAGCTTCTTGTCTTGAGGCCTTTGAGGACCTCAGCATTCGCGGGTGCGCCATGGAGGCGTAGCAGATCTACGTACCGAGGTTGTCACAGTAGGACCTCAAGAGGCAACTGGTCAATTGTGAGCCGTTATCGGTGATGATGCGGTTGGTGACGCCGAAGTGACACAACAGGCTCTTGATGAACTTGATAGCCGACTGCGCTGGGATCGATCGAACAGGCTCCACTTCCGCCCACTTGGTGAACTTGTCGATGGCGACGTAGAGATAGTGGTAGCCTCCAGCTGCACGCAAGAAGGGACCTAGAATGTCCATCCCCCAGACCGCGAAGGGCCATGTGAGGGGGATGATCTGGAGCCCTTGCGCTGGTTGATAAGTCTGCTTGGCATGGAACTGGCAGGCTTTGCAGGAGCGGACTAGCTCAGTGGCATCTTCAAGTGTCGTAGGCAAGTAGAAACCAATGTAGAAAGCCTTGCCCACAAGGGTCCGCGATGAAGAGTGATGGTCGCAGTCGCCACCGTGGATGTTGGCAAGCAGTTCGTGACCTTGCTGCTTATGAATGCAGTGTAGTGCCGTGTCGTTGGGGTGCTTCCTGTAGAGATCTTGATCCATGAGGCAATAGGATGCGGCTTGGCGGGCCACATGCTCGACCTCGGCGTCGTCTACTAGGAGAGTGTCGTTCTCCAAGTAGATCCAGAACTTTGTGGCCCAATTCTCCTCCTGAAGCTCAAGCACCAGCAGCAGGCGAGCGCTTAAGGGTGGGCCTTAGTTGGGTGCGCCCGTGGAAGGCACGGGAGGCAGCTCCTCTTGAGGTGCCATGGTGGTGACGACTGGTGGTGTGGCAGACGGCTTCAGGAGCCGCTCTTCGAAGATGCCTGGGTCTTGAGGCACGCGACCTGATGCTTTCTTGGCGATATCATCGGCTTCTTGATTGCAGTTGCGGGGGATGTGTAGAAGTTTCATACCCAGGAAGTGCTTCTCGAGCTTGCGCACTTCCTCGAGGTAGGTGGCCATGTGCTCATCCTTGGGTTTGTAGCACTTTTTGTAGAAGTTGACGAGAAGTTGCGAGTCGCCCTTGATGAGCACCCGCTTGACGATGAGCACGATGGCGGCCTTGAGTCTAGCAATGAAGCCCTCGTATTAAGCAATGTTGCTGGAGACCTTGTCGTCGTGCTTGAAGCAGAGTTGGACTGCATAGTACATCTTGTCCCCTGTAGGCGAGGTGAGCATCGCGCCAGCTCCCGCGCCTTGCTGGGAGAATGCTCCATCGAAGTGAATGGTCCAACCATCAGGGGCATACTTCCCAGGCACGAGGGACTCGGCCTCGCGAGGCTCATCTTGATACGGCTTTGTCCATTCTGCACTGAAGTCAGCTAGAGCCGTAGCCTTGATCGTCCTTGTAGGAGTTCTAGCTTGAAGGGCTGCAATTCCACATTCCACTCCTCGACGCGGCCCATAGCATTGGAGTTGCGAAGTACTTGCTCCTAGGGGTACGCCGTGATCACCTTGACGGGGTGCCCTTGAAAGTAGTGCCGCAACTTCCTGGAGGCGATGAGAAGCGCGAAGAGTAACTTCTGCTGCATGGGGTACCGCTCGCGCGCATCTTGTAGCACCGTGCTCACAAAGTAGACAGGATGCTCGAAGAGGCGTGTGGTTGTAGTGACCGTAGCTTGGTCTTCAAGAAGCCCATCTGGTGGCTCTTCCGAGATCTCTTGAGGGGGTGCCTCGGTAGGCTCTCCTACGGCCTCGCGAGGCTCTGAAGGGTCCTCGGAAGGCACGGGCTTGGGAGGCTTGGGAGGCTCGGGAAGCTCGGGAGGCTCGAGAAGCTCGAGAGCCACATGCTTCTTCTTGATAGGGACTTACTCCTCTCGTTCCACCACCAGGGTCGCGCTAGCCATCTCGGGGGTGGCTGCCAAATACAAGCGTAAGGGCTCGCGAGGTCGTGGGGCAACCATGATAGGAGGGCTCGTCAGATACCTCTTGAGGTCTTCGAGAGCTGCATCGGCTTCAGGGGTACACTTGAAGGGACCCGTCCTCTTCAGGAGCTTGAAGAAGGGTAGGGCCCTTTCGCCGAACTTGGAGATGAAGCGCCCGAGCGAGGCCAGGCATCCGGTCAGCTTCTGCATTTCCTTGAGGTTGCACGGAGGTTGCATCTTCTCTATGGCTTGGATATTCTCAGGGTTAGCCTCAATGCCACGATGGGAGACGAGGAAGCCAAGGAGCTTGCCTGAGGGGACTCCGAAGACGCACTTGGCGGGGTTGAGCTTGAGGTTGATCTCGCGCAAGTTGAAGAAGGTCTCCTCGAGGTCCGAGATGAGGAAATCCTCTTCGCGCGTCTTGATAACGATGTCGTCGACATAGGCCTCCGCGTTCCTTACCATCTGAGGCCCCGGGCCTTTGTGCATGAGCCTCTGGAAGGTGGCTCCTCCACTCTTCAGGCCGAAGGGCAGGCATATGTAGCATTACACTCCGCAAGGAGTAAGGAAGGCAGTCTTCTCCTCATCTTGCTTGGCCATCTTGATCTGGTGGTAGCCTGAAAAGGCGTCCAAGAAGCATAGCAGCTTGCACTCGGCTATGGAATCCATGATCTGATCAATGCGCGGTAGTGGGAAGTGGTCCTTGGGGCAAGCTTTGTTGAGATCGGTGAAGTCGATGCACATCCGCCCCTCTCCATTGTGCTTCTGGACCACAACAGGGTTGGCGACCTACTCGGGGTGGAGCACCTCATGGATGAAGCCTGCCTCCTGAAGCTTCTTAGTCTCTTGAATGATGAATTTCTGTTTATCTATCCCCTGGCGTCGTGCCTTTTGCTTCATCAGCCGTGCATTTGGGCACATAGTCAGATGATGCTCGATCACCTCCCTTGGCACTCCAGGCATGTCTTATGGTGTCCAGGTGAACATATCGGCATTTGCCCTCCTATTTGGTGGAGAGGCCGCTGCCGATGGTGATGGTGGGCCCGGAGCCACTGTCGTCCAGCGACACTTTCTTAGTTTTCGTGCGGTGCTGAGAGAACATTGGCTTCTTCTTGGACGGCATTGGCTCGATGTCGTCTTCGTCAGTGGGATGGGCGATGGCGGCAGCCTTGTAAGCGCTCTCAAGGGTGCGCACCGCATCCTGCTCATCACAACGGATGGTGATGGTGTCGCTGCAGCTTGAAAGCTTGACGGTGTTGTAGGCATGGCGAGTTACCGCCATGAACTTGGCAAGCGCAGGGTAGCCCAAGATGGCGTTGTATGGCAGGCCAATGTGCGCCACGTCGAAGTCGATGACCTCTGTGCGGTAGTTCTTGCAGCTGCCGAAGGTAACATGGCTCTGCACTTGCCCCAGGGGCAGTGTGGAGCCATCAGTCATGCCCGAGAATGGCCCCGTGGGCATGAGGCGCTCGTAAGGCACCTGGAGCACCACGAAGGTCCCCACAGAAAGCATGTTGAGGCCCACACCACCGTCGATGAGAGTCTTGGTGACCGCGACGTTGTTGATGGTGGGTGTGCACATCAAAGGAATGGTCCCCATGATACGTCTCCAACGTATTTATAATTTTTGCTTGTTCCATGCTATTATATTATCATTCTTGGATGTTTTACAATCATTTTATTACAACTTTATATCATTTTTTGGGACTAACCTATTAACATAGTGCCAAAGTGCCAGTTGCTGTTTTTGCTTGTTTTTTACTTCGCAGGAAATCAGTACCGTACAGAGATGAAACGCTGCGGGGATTTTTGTGGATTTTTTACGGACCAGAAGAAACCAGATGGGCCAAAGAACACCCGAAGAGGGGGCCCAGGGTGGCCAGCACCCACATGGGCACGCCAGAGGACCCCTGGCGCGCCCTGGTGGGTGCTGGGCACCTCCGGCACCCCCTCAACCGACTATTGCGCCTATAAATTCCCTGGAAATCCAAAAACCCTAGGGTAGTCGACGAAACACAATTCCAGCCGCCGCAAGTTCCAGAACCGCGAGATCCAATCTAAACACTATCACGGAGGGGTTCATCTTCCTCATAGGTGCCTCTCCGATGATGCGTGAGTAGTCCACCATAGACCTACGGGTCCGTAGGCAGTAGCTAGATGGCTTATTCTCTCTCTCTTATGATTCTCAATACAATGGTCTCTTGGAGATCTATTTGATGTAGACTTTTGCGGTGTGTTTGTTGGGATCCGATGAATTTTGAGTTCATGATCAGTTTCTATCCATGAATATTATTTGAGTCTTCTTTGATCTCTTATATGCATGATTACTTATAGCCTCGTATTTCTTCTTCGAATCTTTGGTTTAGTTAGGCCAACTAGATCGATTTTTCTTGCCATGGGAAGAGGTGCTTTGTGATGGGTTCGATCTTGCGGTGTTCTTTCCCAGTGACAGAAGGGGCAGCAAGACATGCATGTATCGTTGCTATTAAGGATAACAAGATGGGGTCTATTCCTACATGAATAGATCTTGTCTACATCATGTCATCGTTCTTATTGCATTACTCCGTTTTTCCATGAACTTAATACACTAGATGCATGCTGGATAGCGGTCGATGTGTGGAGTAATAGAGGTAGATGCAGGCAGGAGTCGGTCTATCTATCTTGGACGTGATGCCTATATAATGATCATCGCCTTGGATATCGTTGCTACTTCTTGAACTTGCGTTGGTTTTCCCTTGAAGAGGAAAGGGTGATGCAGCAAAGTAGATAAGTATTTCCCTCAGTTTTTGAGAACCAAGGTATCAATCCAGTAGGAGGTACAAGCAAGGCCCCAATCTATGCACCTGCACAAACAATCAAACACTTGCACCCAACGCTATAAAGGGGTTGTCAATCCCTTCACGGTCACTTGCAAGGATGAGATCTGATAGGGATAGATATAAAAGATTACTAAAACGATAATTAAAATAAAAGTAAATAAATTGCAGCAAAGTATTTTTGTGTTTTTAGTTTATAGATTTGAAAATATAATATGGAAAATAGACCCGGGGGCCATAGGTTTCACTAAAGGCTTCTCTCTTAAAGGAAAATAATACGGTGGGTGAACAAATTACTGTCGAGCAATTGATAGAAAAGCGCATAGTTATGACGATATCCAAGGCAATGATTATGCATATAGGCATCACGTCCGTATCAAGTAGACCGAAACGATTCTGCATCTACTACTATTACTCCACACATCGACCGACTCCTGCCTACATCTAGAGTATTAAGTTCATGAAGAACAGATTAACGCATTAAGTAAGATGACATGATGTAGAGGGATAAACTCAAGCAATATGATGAAAATCCCATCTTTTTATCCTTGATGGCAACAATACAAATACGTGCCTCGCTACCCCTACTTTGTCACTGGGTGAGGACACCGCAAGATTGAACCCAAAACTAAGCACTTCTCCCATTGCAAGAATTACCAATCTAGTTGGCCAAACCAAACCAATAACTCGAAGAGACTTACAAAGGTATGAATCATGCATATAAGAATTCAGAGAAGATTCAAATAATATTCATAGATAATCTGATCATAAACCCACAATTCATCGGATCTCGACAAACACACCGCAAAAGAGTATTACATCGGATAGATCTCCATGAAGATCATGGAGAACATGGTATTGAAGAACATAGAGAGAGAAGAAGCCATCTAGCTACTAGCTATGGACCCGAAGGTCTGAGGTAAACTACTCACGCATCATCGGAAGGGTAATGGAGTTGATGTAGAAGCCCCCCGTGATCGAATCCCCCTCCGGCAGATTACCGGAAAAGGCCCCAAGATGGGATCTCACGGGAACAGAAGGTTGCGGCGGCGGAAAAGTATTTTCGTGGCTCTCTCTGGTATTGGGGGAATATTTCTGAATTTATAGGCGAAGAGTTAGGGTTGGAGAAGCTACGGGGGGCCCACAAGCCAGGGCCCCCCCCCCCTGGCGGCTCTGTTTGTTATTCTTGGAATATTTGCCGGTAATCCTAATGAGGATGCCGCGTCCCATCTAAACACATTCGTTGAATTGTGTGATATGCAAAATAAAAGAGATGTGGACAATGATATTGTTAAGTTGAAACTATTTCCTTTTTCCTTGCGTGATCGTGCAAAAATTTGGTTTTCATCTTTGCCTCGCAATAGTATCGATTCTTGGAATAAGTGCAAGGATGCTTTTATCACTAAGTATTTTCCTCCCGCGAAAATTATTTCCCTTAGGACGCAAATCATGAATTTTAAGCAACTTGAGCATGAACATGTTGCCCAATCTTGGGAAAGAATGAAGTTGATGATAAGAAATTGTCCTACACATGGTTTGAATCTTTGGATGATCATACAAAAAATTTATGCGGGATTGAATTTTGTCTCTAGAAATCTTTTAGATTCTGCCGCGGGTGGTACTTTTATGGAGATTACTTTGGGTGAAGCTACTAAATTGCTAGATAATATCATGGCTAATTATTCTCAATGGCATACCGAAAGAGCACCTACTAGTAAAAAAGTTAATTCGGTAGAGGAAATTAGTACTTTGAGTAATAAAGTTGATGCTTTGATGAAATTGGTTGCTAGTAAAAATGCTCATATTGATCTTAATGATGTGCCTTTGTCTACTTTGATTGAGATAAATAGTGAATCCGTAGATGTGAATTTTGTCTCGCGCAACAATTTCAATAACAATGCTTATAGAGGTAATTTTAATCCTAGGCCTTTTCCTGGAAATTCCTCTAATAACTATGGTAATTCTTCCTACAATAATAATAGGAACATCTCTGATCTTGAGAGTAATATTAAAGAATTTATCAATGCGCAAAAGGCTTTCAATACTACGATAGAAGAAAAGTTGAATAAGATTGATGATATGTCTAGAAGCATTGATAGAATGTCTCATGATGTTGAAAATCTCAAGTTGAAAGCTTTTGTGCCTAAGATTGATGAATCTATTAAAGCTTTATATGTCTCTATGGATGAAAGTAAGAAAAGAACCGCTATGCTTAGAGCTAAAAGAGAAATCTTAGAAAAATCATCTTATAGTGATTGCCGCTATAAAAACAATGAAGATCTTAAAGTGATTGGTGTTTCTTCTATTGACTCCTTGTTTAGTATTGTTAAAATTGATAATTAAGGGACTGAAGTAGAGTCAACTTTATCTAGAAGGCGTCCCAATAATTTGGAGGGTGAAAATCTTGATGAAAATTTTGATGAAAGTGGGTTTGAAGAGGTCAAAACTTTAACTAGTGATGTGCCCACTATCTTGGATTGCAAAGATTTTAATTATGATAGTTGCTCTTTGATTGAATGTATTTCTTTGTTGCAATCTATGTTGAATTCACCCCATGCTTATGAGCAAAACCATGATGAAATCTTTTGAAGAAAAGTTGGAGTTGGAGATTTCTATTCCTAGAAAATTACATGATGAGTGGGAACCTACTATTAAGGTCAAGATTAAAAATTATGAATGCTTTGCTTTGTGTGATTTGGGTGCTAGTGTTTCCACGATTCCGAAATCTCTATGTGATGTGCTTGGTCTTACCAACATTGAAGAATGTTCTCTTAATTTGCACTTGGCGGATTCTACTATTAAAAAGCCTTTGGGAAGAATTAATGATGTTCTTATTCTTGCAAATAGGAACTATGTGCCCATTGATTTTATTGTGTTTGATATTGATTGCAATCCGTCTTGCCCCATTATACTTGGTAGACCGTTTTTACGCACTATAGGTGCCGTGATTGATATGAAAGAAGGCAATATTCGTTTTCAATTTCCCTTGAGAAAGGGTCTGGAACACTTCCCTAGAACAAGAATTAAGCCACCATATGAATCAATCATGAGGGAATCCTATGGATCCAAATCCAAAGATGACAATACTTGAATATATCCAATATGCCTAGCTAGGGGCGTAAAACGATAGCGCTTGTTGGGAGGCAACCCAATGAATAAATAAAATTTTGTTTTTTCCTTTCTGTTTTTGAGTTTTGACACAATTATGCCTCTGTTATGATTGTGTTTTTATGGTTTATTTAGTGTTTGTGCCAAGTAGAACCGTTAGGATGATTCATAGGATGAGTAGAAGTGATGCTGAATCTGAAACAGAAACTTTGCGTCCAGTATATGAATTTTCATTTTTTTTCTGGAACTTGATATTAAGATGAAATTTTAACACAGTGTTTATATAAAAATTACTTACGTTGTCCTAATTTTTCAGAATTTTTAGAGTTACAGAAGTATGGGTATGGTACAGATTACTACAGACTGTTCTGTTTGAGACAGATTCTGTTTTTGTTGCATTGTGTGCTTGTTTTGATGAATCTATGGGTTATATTGAAGGGTATGAGCCATGGTAAAGTTAAAACACAGTAGGTATAATGCAATTATAAAATTTGAATGGGTTTACAACAGTACCTAAAGTAGTGATTTTTTTTCTTATACTAACGGATCTCACGAAGATTTTGTTGAGTTTTGTGTGATTGAAGTTTTCAAGTTTTGGGTGAGATCACGATGGATGAAGGAATAAGGAGTAGCAAGAACCTAAGCTTGGGTATGCTACCGCACCCCCAAGATATATCCAAAGAGTATCAAACAACTAAGCTTGGGGATGCCCCCGAGTGGCATCCCCTCTTTCTTCTAACGACCATCGGTATTTTACTTGGAGCTATATTTTTATTCGTCACATATCATGTGTTTTGCTTGGAGCGTCTTGTATCTTTGCTTGCTTTGTTTGTTAGTTTTTCCTTTGTATTCTTGCTGTACACACCTATTTGAGAGAGCCACAATCATGCTATGATTTGTTAGAATTGCTCTATGTGCTTCACTTAAACTTTTTGAGCTATAGGAATTGCTCTAGTGCTTCACTTATATCTTTTTGAGCACGGTGTGCTTGGAAACTTTTGTAGAAATATTCTCATGCTTCACTTAGATCAATTTGAGAGTTAGTAAAATTTTGAAGAAATCCTCTCATGCTTCACCTATACCTTTTTGAGAGATGAAATCTTTATGCTCATGTGCTTCACTTAAATTCGTTTGAGCTTGCCAAAAAGCAATGGCAACATATGAAACTAGTCCCAAAGTGATAGATATCCAAGGAGGATATAATAAAAACTTCCATGAAGATCATTGGACAAATTAAACTTGATTCCTTGTAATAGTTTTGAAACATGATGATAGTAATATGTGAGTCATGTTAGTGAGTAATTATGCTTAGTAGGAATATTGGTGTTAAGGTTTGTGATTCCCTATGCATGCACGAAAGTCAATAGTTATGCAATGAAGTTACATCCTACTTGTGGTGCATTATTCGGTGTTAGTTATGTTCAGTGCTCACTTATGTGATTTTTCGTTTCTTGGTTTGGTTTCCTCCCAATGTTTTTGCTAGCCTTCACTTGTACTAAGTAGAAATACTACTTGTGCATCCAAAATCCTTAAACCAAGTTTTGCCTTATGAGTCCACCATACCTACCTATATGCGGTATTTCCATGCCGTTCCAAGCAAATTTGTATGTGCCATCTCTAAATTTTCAAAATAAATTTTCTCTTTTGTGTGCCCGTACCGCTCATGAAACGGTGGGGAGTGTCCAATATTTTTCCATGCTAGATGTGTTATTCTCAAGATGAGTGTTTATTCACTTGTCATTGCACGAGAGTGCGGCGGTAATAGGGATGCCCATTCCTCAAATGAAAAAGAAAAAAAATATTTACTTTATGTTGTCAAATAATAAATTCCTTGGAAAGTGTTGGTATGGAAGGCAACCGTGGATACGGCCCGCCATGGAAAGTGAAAGTTTGGTGGAAAAAGAAATAAACTTTATTTTCTGTTTGGGAACCGCCTATGATATATCTAGCATGGAAAGTATTGTGAGCTACTTTGTCGTTTTCGTTGATAGGAAAAGCATGCCACCCAAAATATTTTTTCTCTCTCAATTTAACACTTTGAGCTCTGGCATCTCTACAAATCCCTACTTCCCTCTGCGAAGGGTCTATCTATTTACTTTATGCAATTTTTATTTTTGCTTTGAGTCTCCATCTTCTCTTATAAGCACCAACTAGGGGGCACTATGATCGTACTTGAGCATTGTGCATAGTTAATACTTGAGAGTGTTTCATGAATGGATCAATGATTGAGCATGATGGGCTAGGGATAACTTTCTTTAGTGTTGATATTTTGAAAGACATGGTTGCTTGTTGACATGCTTGAGTATTGAAGTCATTATGTTAAAACTAGACTATTGCTTTGAATCATTTACAAGTCCAAATGTCCATGCCATACAAAAAAGAAAAGAATATGATGAACATGTTAGGCAGGATTCCACATCAAAAATTCTGTTTTTATCATTTACCTACTCGAGGACGAGTAGGAATTAAGCTTGGGGATGCTTGATACGTCTCCAACGTATCTATAATTTTTGCTTGTTCCATGCTGTTATATTATCATTCTTGGATGTTTTACAATCATTTTATTACAACTTTATATCATTTTTTGGGACTAACCTATTAACATAGTGCCAAAGTGCCAGTTTTTGCTTTTTTTTACTTCGCAGGAAATCAGTACCATACAGAGATCAAACGCTGCGGGGATTTTTGTGGATTTTTTACGGACCAGAAGAAACCAGATGGGCCAAAGAACACCAGAAGAGGGGGCCCAGGGTGGCCAGCACCCACATGGGCGCGCCAGAGGCCCCCTGGGGCGCCCTGGTAGGTGCTGGGCACCTCCGGCACACCCTCAACCGACTATCGTGCCTATAAATTCCCTGGAAATCCAAAAACCCTAGGGAAGTCGATGAAACACAATTCCAGCCGCCGCAAGTTCCAGAACCGCGAGATCCAATCTGAACACCATCACGGAGGGGTTCATCTTCCTCATAGGTGCCTCTCCGATGATGCGTGAGTAGTCCACCATAGACCTACGGGTCTGTAGGCAGTAGCTAGATGGCTTATTCTCTCTCTCTTATGATTCTCAATACAATGGTATCTTGGAGATCTATTTGATGTAAACTTTTGCGGTATGTTTGTTGGGATCCGACGAATTTTGAGTTCATGATCAGTTTCTATCCATGAATATTATTTGAGTCTTCTTTGATCTCTTATATGCATGATTACTTATAGCCTCGTATTTCTTCTTCGAATCTTTGGTTTAGTTAGGCCAACTAGATCGATTTTTCTTGCCATGGAAAGAGGTGCTTTGTGATGGGTTCGATCTTGCGGTGTTCTTTCCCAGTGACAGAAGGGGCAGCAAGACACGCATGTATCGTTGCTATTAAGGATAACAAGATGGGGTCTATTCCTACATGAATAGATCTTGTCTATATCATGTCATCGTTCTTATTGCATTACTCCGTTTTTCCATGAACTTAATACACTAGATGCATGCTGGATAGCGGTCGATGTGTGGAGTAATAGAGGTAGATGCAGGCAGGAGTCGGTCTATCTATCTTGGACGTGATGCCTATATAATGATCATCGCCTTGGATATCGTCATGACTATTCGATTTTCAATCAATTGCCCAACAGTAATTTGTTCACCCACCGTGCGCTATACTCATGAGAGAAGCCACTAGTGAACCCTACGGCCCCCGGGTCTACTTTTCCTATCATATTACCTTTCGATCTACGTTTTCTGCACTCTTTGTTTTCAGATCTACAAAACCAAAAACCCAAAAATATATTGCTGCATATTTACTCTTTTTATTTGTGTTCTTGAGAGATCTATCTCTCCTATCTATCACTACCTAATCTATCTTATTACTGTAGAGAGATTGACAACCTCTCTTTCGCGTCGGGTTGCAAGTATTTGTTGTTTGTGTGCAGGTGCTGCTTATTTGGTGGTGGTGATCCTCCTACTGGTTCGATAACCTTGGTTTCATAATTGAGGGAAATACTTACCGTCGCTGTGATACATCATCCCTTCCTCTTTGGGGAAATACCGACGCAGTCCAAGCCACGTCACCCCACAGCCCTTGTGGACTTGGGGTGGTTGGTGGAGTCAAAGGAGATCAGGAACTGCGACCAATTGAGGGGCCTGTCGGCGTCAACCCTAGGAAGTGCAACATTGATCTCCCGGGAGAGCTGCTTGAGGTGGCGCTTTGAGGCGGGAGCCTGAGCTCCACCAAGGATGCACGCCACCTCACGAGGCTCCTGATAGCCCCCAGCGTCTTCATCGGGCAGATTGTCCCTGTTGGCACGAGGCGGAGCTACGTTGACTTGAGGGGGAGCGGCCTTCTGGGTCTGACCCCGCCAGCCCTGCCGGAAGTTGTCGTTGCTGTTGCGGCCGTTGTCGTTGTTGCGGTCGTTCCAGCGGCCACCGCTGCGGCTGCCGCCGCGGTCGTTGCGGTCATAGAGCCTTCCTTGCCGGTCACGCTGGAGCATCCTGAGCTCGTGGCAGTCCTCGGTGCGATGAGTGTTCACGTTGTGGAATGCTCATGCAGGCCGTCCATCTTTCCTAGGAGGAAGATCATCACGGTCACGCCCATGCTTCTGTTTGGGCTCGGCCACTAGCACAACGGGGCCCTTGCGCTTGACGTCCTTGTTCTTGGCCTTGGCGGTGTCGAGGGTCGTGTCTGGATTGTTGTGGGCGAAGAAGCGACCCTCTTTGGCCTTGGCTCATCGGTCGGCGAGGTTAAAGAGCGTGGCGACGGACTCGAGCTCGTCGTTGACGGCGAGCTTCTCGTGCATCTTGACGTCCGTGACGCTTGCAGAGAATGCAAAGCTGATTGCGGCATCGGAAGCGCACGAGATCTTGTTGCGCACCTGGCTGAATTGCTGGATGTACTTGGGGAGAGTCTTGCCAGGCTGCCGGCGCACAACACGCAAGTCGTTGAGGGTGAGGGAACGCTTGTACGTCCCCTTGAAGTTGTAGATGAACTGCGCACACAGCTCAGACCATGAGGAGATGGAACTCTCGGGGAGATTCATCAGCCACAAGCGTGCTGCATCCTTGAGGGCCATGGGGAACCAGTTGGCCATAACCTTGTCGTCGCCGCGAACGGCCTCGATGTTGATGGCGTAGAGTTGTAGGAACCCTGTGGGGTTGGGGGAGCCGTCGTAGCGAGGAGGTAGCTCCGGCTTGAAGGGCGTAGGCCACACCACGCGGCGCAGCTCGGGATTGAAGGCTCGGCAGCCCCCGCTGCTGGACAGGGCGCCACTGGCAAGAGCGGCGCAGTTCTGGCGCCCGGCCACAACGACATCTTGGAGGGTGCGGTACTGGCGCTCGCGCTGCCTCTCGAGGATCACGCGCGCGTCAGGGGCCGCGCGACGGATGATCTGGCAGCTTGGATCTGCCTGAGGTGGGGAAGAGGCTCTGTGGGACGGCTCTAGAGCGCGCGCACCATGACGATGCCCTCCGTCCTCGTCGGGCAGAGGAGGAGGAGGAGGCATGTCCTGCCCTGCCCTCGCGCCCTGTGACGGGGGAGGAGGAGGCAGGGAGTTGGTGAAGGCTAGGACGTCTCCGGCGGTGTCGACGAGCTTGGTGATGCACGCAAGCCAGGCGTCGTAGCCGGCCGGAGTCGAGCGGTAGCGGAGCAGCTCCTGCACCATGAGGAGTGCGACCTGTGGAGCCGGATTGCCACAGCGACCATGTGAGGACTCGGCTACGGTGTGCACAGACGGATGATTCACCTGCACAGAGGGGAGGGCGAAGGAGGCCTGTTCCTCCCCGGCTGCCGGCTCGGTGGCAGCACGGTGACTCCGGTTGCGGTTGGCGTTGATGACGGGCTCGGTGCAGACCATCTGAGACCGACGCGCGGCCCTCTCGCGACGCGCCTCGGCCATGTCAATGTCGAGCGGAGGCAAAGACGAAGATGCGAAGGCAGCTCCCCTACCTGGCGCGCCAAATGTCAGAGATTGGTTTTGTGCCTACGGGAAAACCTCTCAAGAACTCGATTCGAACACTGGGGAGTTGGACGCACCTACAATCTTGCCTTGACTACGACCAAGACACGCACGCAAAGCACAAGAAATACACCGGAGTTTACCCAGGTTCGGGCCACCTTGCGGTATAAAACCCTACTCCTGCCTTGTGTGTTTCTTTTTCTATTGTGTTGCACATGTGTTACAAGCTGCGAGGAAGAAGAAGATCTCTCTCTCTCTCCCTCCTCCCTCAATTCTGCTGTCCTCTCTAGCAATAGTGGTGGCCTGCCTCTCTTATCCTTGCCTCGGGTCTCTTTCCCTAAAACATGGCGGGAAAAGTACATCCATAGGGCGGCAAACCAAAGGGGGACAAACACCCAGATCTCCCTGATAAACGTGGTCTTCGCCCTGCAAAGGGGGCCGTCCATGAAGTGCTCGTGGGCTTGCTGATGACGCCCGTCCTGGCGACCCATGTCACGTTGGTCTCCTTGCACCAAAGAGGTAAGTGTTGGAACTCGTTTTGGAGAGGGACGACTGCTCGCTGCCCTTTTATCACAAAGGGGAAAGATTCTTTTGTGCCGCCCGTTGGCGCCGTCCTTACATCATCTGTTGGCGTTGTACGTCACCCACGTGGCGGGCGTGCTATTGTGTGGCCAGTGTTGAAGAGCCCCTCCAAGAGGAGGGCTTCACGGGAAACAACCTCACACGGGAGACCTCGCGAGGTCGCCTGCTACTGGTGGATGAACATCTGGTGGGTCCCTCTTAGAGAGAGGTGTCCTCCCAGAGTCGGGGGCTCGCGGATGGCCTCTAGAGTCTTCCAGTGGGCTAGATGCCGCACTGGGACTTTTTCGCGCAGTCGAATGGGCCGACAGTAGATGGGCCGTGGTACCCTGGTTCCAGTGGACCGACAAAGATGGATCACAACTCCATGGCAAACATGTATACTCCTATCCGTGCTGACTATGTTGCACAACACAAGTTGGGACCAGTCTACTACCACTACTGTAGGATGCTGCTAACACGACACATCAATCAGAGACCCTTCGACGAAACTGCGTGCGATTCATCAATCGCAAACGGTATAGTTCAAGCTCCGCCTCCAATGACGAAAACCATGCGCGATGAAGGAACGAGCAAATACGGTTCAAAAAAAGTTGCGTGTGTGATGCGTTGCATACAGTTTGTTCTTATGAACTATTTGTGATTATGGAAGATAACAGAAACGGTTAAGAAACTATATACGTGTGCATAGTGCGGCATACAGTTCACTCGGACAAACTGTTTGCGCTGGTCCAGCAGAACACAAACGAGTTAGCCTAAGAAGGCGTGTGTGATACCCGGCAAACAGTTCATTCATCAGAATTGTGTGTGAAGACCAATAATAACCCAAACGGTTCATCCTGACAACCATTTGTCTTGTGGGTACCCGGCAAACAGTTCATTCATCAGACATGTGTGGGAAGACCAATAATAACCCAAACGATTCATCCTGACTACCTGTGTGTGTTGTGGGCACACGATTGCTGCTAATAATTGTATGAGATGTGATTTGCTCTGTTTGCACAATATCTATATGCTCTATCTACAGAACACCAACATTATTGTTGCATAACCAACTTGAACATACAGTTCCATAAGTGACTACACAACACATGTACATTTCTCAATATAAATTTACAAGAAGTAGACGATCGCCAAATCATACTGTTCTTCTGACGACGTTGCCGACACTGCTGCTCTGCTTGTGGCTATCCCTCACCGTCTGTAGGAAGGAGGCACTTCCTCATGTCAATGATCCTCCTGTACATCTCGTAGCTGGTGTACATGTCCTTGGCCGCGTACTTGATGTGTTCTTCATCCAGTTCGTCCACCCAGGCCGCGTGCCAGGCATTCTTGTCCTTGTGGCACTCAGCCTTCATGTCTCTGTAGTAGGGGTCGATGATGGCCGCGGCGAGGTCAACCAGGGAGTCCTTCTGCTTCTTCTTCTCGCCCCCCCCCAGACCTTGTACTGACCTTGGATGTTGACAAGCTTCTGGCAGGACAAGCCTGAAGTCTTGAGCACCTTTAGATCGTTGGTGGTGTCCACCGTTGCGAACCTGTAGTCGGGGCTGTTGACAAACCTGGCGAAACGCTCGCAAGGCCTTGTGGCCAGGTAGTAGTGGTAGACGAGCACGTGATGGCGCACGCACAACTGGGCGACGGCAACCTTCTGATCATGCCCGGCATGACCGCCGGTATACTAGAGGTCGAAGCCGACCACTTTGTACTTGTCATCCTCAGCAAGCAGCTGCTCCAACGTGTTGATGGAGTTCACCACCACGACCGGGTCGTTGGTGTACACCACCGAGAGGTCCGTCTTCCTGTTGTGTGTGTCCACTTGGACAATAATGGCGAACTGCTGATCGGCGCCGCCAGCCGCCATTGGATCCGCACGGGAAGGTTGAAGCGATGAAGAGATGTGCATCCTCTCTATATTATTTGACGTCGTGGGTGTGCTTCTTGGGTTGTGTGGCGCGATCGGAAGGTGGAAGACGAAGGTAAATGGCCGCATCAACCGCATGGCAGTTTTTGCAGCGCTTAACTGCATTGTGGCGCCGGGAGCGGCGCAACCGCTATCATATGGCTCCCCGAACGTGCCTGATCGTTCGCGCGTGGACACCAGTAGAACGGCCGGGCGCACATGGACGCGAGCACAGCGCGCCGAGGCCGCATCAACCGCCTCATGCGTACATTCATTCGCGGCGGCGCATACAGAACGACCGTTTGCTTTGTAATAAAACGCAAACGGTTGTTTATTATTAACCGTGTGCGTACTTGTCATTTATCCCACCTCTGTCCGGTCTTGTCACCGCGTTGCCGCACGAGGATTCCGGTGCACGCTTTGGGAGCACGCAAGTTTCCCGCCCGGCGCGCCGAAATGCCCGTTCCCGCAATGCTTTGGGAGCGCACAACATTTCTTTTGGGCTTCCCGTTCCCGCGAAACCGCGCAGGAACGCGCGCAAGCTTCCCGTTCCCGCGCATGAACGTGCGCAAGCTTCCCGCCCGGCTCGCCTTGGCCGCCTGCTTTATAAACCGTCACGGCCGGCCTCTTCACATCGCATTCATCCCCTCCCTGCCCGTAGCTTCCCAAGTTTGCTTCTCCCCCAATCGCCAATGGCACCTATCCGTCGTCGTCGCTCCGCCACCCCGCCAGAGTGCAGCTCCAGCTGGGAGGCTGCACCACGTCGGAGGCGCAGTTACCGGAAGCGTGTAGTGCGTGTGGCGTCCTTGTTGGTTGTGCGCACGGCACCCACCACACGCTCATCCACATTTTCCCGAAGGCAGCTGCTGCCGGCGACCGCCGTCACCCCCACCTCATCGCCGGCCGCCGTTTTCGCCACCCCACCAGCTGCCTCCTTGGCCGCCACCACACCAGCATCCGCCTTGGCAGCCACCCCACGGTCAGCCGCTGGGGCCATCACCCGCTCCGCCACCGTGGCCTGAAGGTGGAAGGAGGAGGCCGCTGCCGAAGCACAGCCACTCGGCTTTTACGTCAGTGGCCTAGCGCGCTACATCAACTTCCTACATGAGGAGGAGGAGCGCTAGGTCGAGCACGCACAGAGGCTCACCGCCACCGTGGCCGTAGTAGACGCCGCACCTATGGCATGGAATGAGGAGATCTACGCCAAGTCCCGCCGCTTCGAGGAGGCACGTCAGGAGCGGCGGAGGGCAGCAGCGGCAGCCGACGAATTCGACTCCTCCAGCTCGTCAGTAGGCTTCTCCTCCTCTGCCTCTTACTGAACGCGCTCGGCAGAGGAGAAGGCTGCTGGTAGTAGCACGAAGCCCCTCCGGAGTAGTATGTAGGGGCTCTTTTGTTCAGTTCATCTAACTATAGATATGGTTGAACTGTACCACGTACTTTAAATTAGCTAGTATATATAGTTGAACTAGCTATTTCAGTACGTGGTTGGCAACAAATGGGGAAAAGTTTGTTCGATTCAGCTATCTATGAATGAAATCTATGTTTACTGAATTTCAGTTGCAAAATTGCACTGTAATAGTGATTTTGTTCCTGCAAAATTGGACAAATCTCAGTGTTTCCAATTTGACAAATGAAAATTTACCCAATATGACAGATTCGAATCTTACCTGACTCCTGCTGCCAACGCATCGATCGGTGCTTACATGGGGTGCTTAGTGTATTAAATGTCTTAGCAACTCAAGTCCACAATGCATTGTACTCTAAACCCTAAGGTCCCTTCATTTAATGATTTAGCAACTAAACTCTTGCATGGATTGGTGAGTTTCTTTCATTTAAGTGTTTTGCCAACGTTCACGCGCCTGGCATTGTTTCTTCATGTGGTCACCAAACTCATATCTCTCCTTCATTACCTCCCCACATCAGATTTTTTTTTGCATACATGGCATGGCAACCTCAGCAGTTAGCAACAATAGAAGTTGTAGCACCGGGAAGGGCACACGGGTCATCATTCACAACCATTTGCGATGATGCAATGAAAAAATTCCTTCGCGCCAGATTTTTGCTTGGCTTAGTAGGGAAGGAACAATTGCCCTCGGTTTGGATACGGGTATTCAGTCTGAAACGTCTTTGACGACTGGCAAAGGACACGCCACCCCGATGAGCGTGCACAGGACACTGCTCGCACGCCACCCGTGTACTCAAACACCTGTCCGCACGCTACCTCCTTGTCAATACAAATAGCGATACGTGGCCCGCACGTAAGGTCTGTAGAACGTCCACGAATTATAAATAATACGCCCGTTTGCAATGGTAACGTGACAGATTTTTGTTCCAAAATGCCTTTGTTGGCTATTAATAATGCTTGCTCTTTCTCTCAAAGTGGACACTAAAAATAGCACAACATATTTATGCTTTATATGATGAGGCCCTGCCCAACATAGACCTTGTGACTATAGTTTATATTTGAATTATGTACATTAAATGCACATAAAACTCAATTGATGTATAAAAAAGCCATACAAACCGTTAATAATTTAATATGTTTGTAGTACACACCTAGTGCTTTATGTTGTTTCTAGGAAAAAATCAAGGAGAGAAGAGGCATTGGATGTCATTTTTCACCCGTAGATGTGGCATGCATATATATGTGTTCCCTATCAGAACACTGGACGTAGCTTATTGTTGTATGAGAACCTCATGTTTGTAAGAGGCTTCTTGCAAAACATGGCCAACTTGGTATTTTTTTACCACGGCATATGTGTGCCTTCACATGACACCATCCCATGTTTCATGAATTTCTGACAGAGTTTTGGATTTACGAGAATTTGGAAACCAAGTTTCTCGATACTTGTGGCCGAGCCAACATGCTTAGATGTTTGAAATTCGTTCTCATTTCTTTCATGTGACCTAACACATACATCCAAGGACGCATATATGATTTTTCAACCCATTTTGCTGCCCCGGACCTTGTGATTGTAGATCAAATTTGAATTATGCAGATTAAAGAATGCACCGAAAACTCAATTAATGTATTTAAAAGCCAGATGATCCCTTATTTAATCATATTTTTGCACTTCACACGTACATATGTCTATGTTGTTTATATAAAGAAAATCAAGGAGAGAAGAGGCATCAGATGTATTTCCGCCCGCATATGTGGCATGCATATATAATGTTCCCTATCGAAACCACAAAGCTTCTTGTGAGGAGCTCCGATTTGTAAGGGGGTTGTGCAAGAACATGTCCAATTTGGACAGATTTTTTACCACGGCATGTGTGTGCCCTTGTCACGACACCATGCTAAGTTTCATGAATTTCTGACGAGTTCTGGATTTACGGGAATTTGAAAACCAAGCATCTCAATGGTTGCGGCCGAGCAAACAGTCAATGAGATGTTAGAAATTCATTCCCATTTCTTGTGTGGGACCTAATTAAACATGCATCCATGGAAAGGCATATTTTTTCCAACCTATTTTTTCATGTGTTGGACCTTGTGATTGTAGTTCAAATTTGAATTATGCACATTAAACGACTGGAAAACTCAATTAATGTGTTAAACAGGTCTCACGAACCCTGGAAAAATCCATAGTTTAGCATGACTCTCAGAAAGTTGCTCTGTGGGTGACTCCAGAAATAAATGCAGGCCACGAGAGACAACGGATGTTGTTTCACACATAAAATGTGAACTTTCCCTATCGGAACACACGACTTTCTTGTGAGAACCTTCGGTTTGTAAGAGGCTTTGTGCCAAAACTTGTCCAAAATTGGGCAATTTTTATTACCACAACACACACAATAGGGCAATTGATGGCACCATGCCCAAATTTCATGAATTTCTGTCGAGGTTTGCATTTACATGAATTTAAAAATTAAGTTTCCAGATGTTTGCGGTCGAGCCTCGTGTCGTAGATATATATGTTCGAAATTCATTCCCATTTATTGTGTGGGACCTAAACATGCAGCCAGTGAAACGTATATGGTTTTCCGACATATTTTCATGAGCTGGACCGTGCAGTCATTGTAGTTCAAATTTGAATTATATATATGCACATTAATTGAATGCCTACAAAACTCAATTAATTAATGTACTTAAAAGGCCAAACGAACTCTGTAAGACTCCATTGATTCGCACGACACATTCATGTTACTCTATGGAGACTCTAGAAATAAATTCAAGGCGAGAAGCGACATCAGATGTTGTTTCGCACATGAAATGTGAACTGTCCCTACCGGAACCACATGACTTCTTGTGAGAATCTTCGGTTTGTAAGAGGTTTGTGCCAAAACTTGTCCCGAACTAGGCATTGTTTTTACCACAGCACACATGCGCCATGACATCACACCATGCCAAGTTTCATGAATTTCTCACGATATTTGGAATTACTGGAATTTGAAAACACGGCTTATCAAAGTCTGTGGCCGAGCCAAAATACCGTGAGGTTTGGAATTCGTTTAATTTCCATTTCTTCCATGGGACCAAAACATGTATCCAGTGAGAAATAGTTGATTTTCAACCCATTCAGGTGCCCTCTAGTATCTGCTTAATAAAGTGCAGTTCAAATTTGAACTATACACATGAAATGTCCAAAAAACTCTTTAAATGTTTTAAAGGGCCTAAACATCCCTGAATTATTCCATATTTAACACACAGTCCGATAGTTGCAAGTTCACTGCAGATAAATGTTCTTGCCATCCAAACACCTTCAATTGCCAATGTAACTTCATTTTTAGTCTCAAAGCAGTTTGAAAATCAAATACATCGCAAACAGTTCTTGATCATGAAACGTGTGTGATGTGGTATAAAAATATCTTGGGCCAATCCTCATATATGGCTTAGGCCGGAAGCTTCAGTCCACCGCCGGTGCGTCAACCACACAGTCACACTTGTTCTCCAAGACCACTGTATTGTTCAAGCGTCGCCGGTGAAAGATGGGGACGTGGATCGGCGTCGTGAGGGCAACTTCGGCGACCCACTCCGGCCCGAGCACGGCTGCATCATCCATGAACGCGCTCACAACATCCTTGAGCGCGGCCGCACTCTCCGACAGGGCGGCTGCGGTCGCCGAAAGGGTAGTTGCTGCATGTGAGATGGCGGCAGCAACATCCGCGACCGGGATAGCAAATGGGGAGAACGGCACAACAGCTGTCCATTCCTCAGCGGCCGCCGTAGCCCTAATGGCGGTTGCCCACGCCTATGCCGATGCCGCCCACGCCCAGCTCGTGGCGGTCACCGCACAAATAGCAGCGGCCTTCTCCGACAATGGTCGGCAACCTACGTCCGAAGAGTTGGAAATCGCCGAGAGCGCTCGGGCAGCCGTATGTTCGTCGGTAGCCTCCCTTGCCAAGATGGAGGCCGTCAATGCCCGGACCGCGACCGGCCATGCCAAACTCGTGGCGGCCTTTTCCAAAGAGATGGAGGACACCGACGGCGAGATGCTTGCAGAGTATGTGGCGATGGATGCCATGGAGCCCCTTCCCCTGGAGGTTAGCACGAGCTGGTCATGGAGGATGCGGCGGAGATCAGCGAGCGTCAGGCCGAACATTAGTCGTTGTTTAGAGCATTGGTCTTTTGTTAGAGTAATGTTTAGGTCAACCAACTCTGTTTAATTGCTCAATTAAGTAAGTGCGGGCTGTGGTGTAGGCTCTTTTGTGCAGTACCCAAATTAGATTGATGTTAAATTACGCGACGACGTGGATGACCTCTGTAACCAGGGAAATTCTGACCAAAAATTTGCCGCCATATCCCCATTCCATCTTCCAATTGAAAATGAAATTGAAGTTCATCACACATATTTTTTTGGAATAAACCGTGTGCAATGTAGTACCCAATCTTACGTCCGAAGCTTGGAGACAAACATTTGCACGTCCAAGTTCATCACACACGGGGTATATCACAGGCTTCGTTTGTGATGTGTTGATATCGAGAACTATTCTGGAAAATTTGCACGTTCAAGTTCATCACACACGGTGTATAAACCAGGCTTCGTTTGTGATGTTTTGATATCACACATGGTTCCGAATAAGGGACTGTGTCTGATGGTGCTTTCCGCGCCAGTTTTTCGCTGAACCGAATGAAAATTTTGGGCTGCCGCAGAAATATCGACCTCCCTCGCCCCCCGGTACCAATCAAAAGCCACATTTCCCCCTTTTCATCTACCTTTCCTAGTTCAAACCTTCATTGCTTGCTTGCAGCGCCGCCTCCTCGCCGGCGACGCTCCTTCCTGTTGCTCGGCCTCGTCCATCTAGTCAGGTAATCCACACCTCCCCAATACCCCCTCACCCCCTCCTCCTCCATCCCACAGGGCCCGACCGCCGGCGCGACACCTTCCACCCAAATCACCGCCCCATCCTCCAAATAATCGCCGCCGAAAGCCATGGTGCACGCGGTATAGCCAGAATCTCAAAGAGCATTTGGCTGCGGAGAAGCAAATCGCGGCTGCACGCGCAGATGAGGCAGCTATGGCTTCCATGCGTGCTGACCCCCAGATCTTGGAGGAGCACCTCGCCGTAGAGGCCACCGTCAACGCCTCACGCGCTGACGCCGCCACGCGGTTGGCTGCTATAAACGCGGTCTTTTCTTGAGGGCAGCGCCGGTGGGTTTGACGAAGACTTCGTTGTGTTTTCTCAGCGTGCCCATGCTTACCTCAACTCCAGAGCCGGCATGTTGGTGCCGGGGCAGGATCAGGCCACTCACCACTACGAGGGGTGCACCCATGGTGTGGGGGCCTCGCCCTCTTCCAAGTTGACGGAGCCCATCATCATCGATATCTCCGACGATGAGGAATAGCTTGTTTTTCTTAGCTTTATCACTTAGGACCTATGTTCACCTAGCTACACCGGTTAAGCACGTTTCGTTTAGCTGTTGCCTGTGCCGCTACTGCCTTTCATTTAGAAATTATAGTGAAATGTCCAATGTAATGCTACTGCAACCTGACCTTCTAATATGTTCTATTGTGCAATGTGGTGCTTAGTTAACTGTTTCGTTTATTTGTTGTGGTGATCATTTAACTATTTAATTCAATTCTGAAATGTGATGTACGATTGTTGTTGGTACAATTTTGTATTGTTATGCATGTGACGAATAAATCGAATTTAGATGTACTAAATACATGTGCAACATATAGAATTGCTACATTTCCTAGTTCTTAGCGCTTGGTTTAGATAACTGGATTTTCAATGTGGCTCGAACTAATCTGTTGGATCCGCAATGTGTTTATTTTCCATTAACATATTTCAGTAATAGTATGCCAAATATCACTTGTAACCTGATCAATATTTGTCTTAAATATGTTGCAGGGGGAAACAATGGGGGACACTGAAGTTTACCATCGAGGTTTGCACATCCATGGTCGTTTGGCTAATAGCACATTATTGTGCAATTGCAGAAACCATTGTAATATGAATGTTTTTATTAATAATTTGTTCTTGCACATGTAGGTCCTGCTGTAAGAGGTTTAAACCCACTGTTCGACCCTTTTTGCATGTGGGGAAATGAGGTGTCCTTGAATATCAGTCAAATCAAGAAACTCAGAAAGATCGTTAAGATAAAGAAACTAGCTACGAAAAACAACAAGATGTTTGTCTGCATAATGAAAAAGACATCAGTCAACTATAGGATGGTACCATCTCTTTCACCTTGTCCTTTTCCCTTTGCGCCATTTCAAAGTTTAGAAAAGATATTTATGCGTATGTTTGTTTTCAGTCCTTCTCAAGGCAGTTCATCGATGATTACGTCTCAAACCACCTGTATGATCAAGAGGCGATGAAGGTATTCATACAGCACCCACGGTATAATCTTGAAGTCTTCCTTAAGAGGACGAAGGATGGGCGGGCAATCATCCACAGGCACTGGCCTAAAGTTGCCAGGACCTTCAACATCATTGAAGGCTCAGTATTCGCCTTCCGCTTTAACAATTTTCTAGATGAGATTCATCTGTCTATTTACCGTCTATGATGATACTTAATTTCCAAAGGTTTTAGATGTTGCATTTGAAACTTTGTCTTGTTGTGCAATTGGGTAGCTAGGCAGTATATGCCTATATGAGGTTGTACCCTGATGTAATTCAATTATGAAATCCTGGTTGCCGTACTACGAATAAGAAATATATTCTGTGGTTGATATGAAATGTTAGTTTCGATTACTAAATGGATTATAAATAATTGATCAATCAGGCTGATTATTGGGGTTCCCATTATAGAAGATTTCTAAGACAAAACCGTGGGCGATGACATGAACAAACCCACATGGTTTCTAGAAAGTTGGCGTGTTGGATCGTTGAGCAATCACACACGAATTCTGGTCGACAACTGTGTGCGTTAGGACACCCAATCACAAATGTTTTCACATAGCTAGTGTGTGTGATGGGCAGCCTAATGCCAAACAGTTTCTTCTAGACACCGTGAGTGATGTTCTGAGTAACGCAAACGACAGAATTATAACTATCGTGTGTGATGATCACACCTATCACAAACGATGTTATGCAGAAAATTGTGTGTGATCTGCAATACGAACGGAAACGTACCCTTGGGATTCCCTGTGTGGGATGCTAAGTCATCTCAGTCTTCCCCAATATGTCTATTTGTGATGGTCCTTCCAATCGCAAACGATATATTTTTGCCCATCGTGTGCGACCAGGTGCAGGCATCGCCGACGGGTTTTGCATGTCGTGTGGGATAGGCCCCCCTATCCCCCACACATGCAAGGCGACGGTTTAATACTACATCACGGAAAGGGGTTAAAACCGTTTGTATAGCACGTGGCTGCACTAGTGTACCTTTCTCCATGGCTAGCTACTATCAACACCATCTTGAGGCACACTCTTATGCCCAAGTCAGGAGATGAGAAGATGATCAGAGGTCACTCCATAAACATGTTGCATGTCATCGATAGTTTCACAAAGTTCAAGGTTATAGATTTTATTATGGATTCAGTGAAGAGGAGTGCAGCAGATCAGAAGCTCTTATGCGGGTTTGCACCTCATATTCACATGCTTATCAACTCCAAGGTTGGTAACAATGTCTACTTGCGTGACCATAACATTAGCCAGTTCAGCCAGATAAGGAGGATTGTACAGTGACCATGGATGACACTCATCCTACCTCAGCTGCAGCACAGGCTCAGGCAGAGGCTGCTAGGACTTTTGCTGGTCCCTCGTCTGCTCGGTTGCCCAAGAAAAAGACGGGCCAGATGCTACATCTTCTCAACACTGTTCAAAGGATCGAGCGAAGACTAGCTAACCTCGTGAAGAACCAAGAGAGCTTAGAGAGGATTGTGGAAACCTGTAGGACCGAAAGTATGTCTAGAGGGGGGGGGTGATTAGACTACTTGACCAAATAAAAATTCTACCTTTTCCCAATTTTAAGTGTTGGCAGAATTTAGCAATGATAGCAAGTCAAGTACACCCTACACATGCATGTCTAAGAGTATAGCAGCGGAAAGTAACAACAAGCATGTATAGTAGAGGGTAGGAAGGAAGATCAAACACAATTTGTAGACACAAAGATTTTTTCCATGGTTCCGATAGGTGGTGCTATCGTACGTCCACGTTTATGGAGTCTTCAACCCACGGAGGGTAACGGTCGCGAGAGTCCACGGAGGGCTCCACCCATAAGGGTCCACGAAGTAGCAACCTTGACTATTCCATAACGGCTTCCGTCCACGAAGGACTAGCCTCACTATGGGTAGATCTTCACGAAGTAGGCGATCTCCTTGCCCATACAAACTTCTTGGTTCAACTCCACAACACGAAGTAGGAGGCTCCCAAACGACACCTAACCAATCTAGGAGGCACCACCCTCCAAAAGGTAATAGGCTCGGTAATGTCGATGAACTCCTTGCTCTTGTGCTTCAAGAAGATAGACTCCTCAACACACAATCACTCTCTCACAGATTTGGCTATGGTGGAAGAGATTGATTTGGTGGAAAGCAACTTGGGGAGGCTAGAGATCAAGATTCATATGGTAGGAATGGAATAGCTTGATCTCAACACATGAGTAGGTGGCTCTCTCTCAGAAAATATGATGGGGCAAGTATGGAATAGTTCTGAGTGCTTCTCTTTCGAGTGGGTGGTGGTGAAGGGGTATATATAGGCATCCCCAAAAATCCAACCGTTACACCTAAAGTGACCAACTCGGTGACACCGATGTGTGAATCTCGGTGGTACCGAAGTGATCAGAAGGCAGTAACTTTTGAATCTCGGTGAGACCGATATATAATTCTCGGTGGTACCGATTTGGTGACCAACGGTCAGATTGCGCAACTCGGTGACGCCGATCCAACAAACTCGGTGGTACCGATTTTGTGAATCGAGGTAACAGAAAGTTGGCAACCCAAACTCGGTGGCACCGAAGTGGAATCGGTTGCACCGATGTGCTAGGGTTTGGCATGGGTCTGTCTGATTTTGAGAATCGGTGGCACGGGGTGGGAATTGTTGGTTGCACCGATTTTGGATATTTGGCTTTGGACAGACTTTTGTGGAAGAGCTTGTGGGTGTTTTTGGTGACTATCTCTTGTGCACGTGGAGCATCTTGTTCACCAACAGTACCTTACCCCCTTTTAATAGTATTGGCTTTCCTATGGACTCAAAGTGATTTCTCACAAAGTAAAATGTAGAGTCCTCTTGCTTGAAGCTTTGCCAATCCATTTCCTTGCATCTTGGGGTTTTCCACAATCCTTTTGCCATCCCTATCATTGAACTTTTCCTGAAATATGCTTAGTGGAAACATTAGTTCAATGACATATATGTTGTTATTAATTACCAAAACCACCAAGGGAGCAAATGTGCTTTCAATCTCCCCCTTTTTGGTAATTGATGACAACATATAGATCAAAGCTTCGACATATGATATAATCAATGAATATAATCGTCGCTTTGAGAAGTATGTGATAAGCAAGAGCTCCCCCTAAATTTGTGCATTATTTTAAATTTGTGTTTGAATGCAAATGCACAATCGATTAGGTACATAGGGCACTCTTTCATGTCGCATACAACTTGGTGGTGTGCGAGAATAATAAGAATAAACATCATAGCACAACACAATCAAGTAACGGTGAATGACCATGTCATTAGCATCATAATGATAGTAAGTAGTGACAATACGCATCAAGTGTATGATCAAACACCAAAAAAGTTTAACACAAGCAAACCAAAAGATCGAATGTTTTGGAAAAGCGATAAAAACCAACGCTCTCTCACTCGAAGCCTAAAGATCTATATACATCTTCTCCCCCTTTGGCAACAAGTTATCAAAAAGTTCAAAGGTATATAACTAAGCGCTCTTCTGGGGCTGATCTTCTCCTGTAGCTGGTGAAGGAGTCGAAAGAACGGCTTTAGCAAAGACTTCAGCTGATGTCATGGACGGAGTTGGAGTAGCAACGGGAGGTACTGGAGGAGCTGATGGAGCTGAAGAGGCTGTAGCAGGTGCTGATGAAGAAGGCCTTAACTCTAGAGCTGGCACTGTGGCTGATCTGGCCTGAGTAGTGAACTGAGTGCCTGGCCTGAGAGGAGAGTCATCCTCATCATCTGAAGTGTCGGGACTGGGCATGCTATCAATTTCCTTCTTGAGCTCGTTCACGGTCTTGGTCAGCCCATCCACCTTGTCATTGAGTATCTTGATCCTGTTTTCCATGATCCTCACAAGACTATGCTGATTCTCCAATATGTCCTTGATATCCTTCTGCGTGCCTTGAACGGTATTGATCAAGAGATCCATTTGCTCGTTCCTGGATCTAGGGACTTGAGCACTAGTGGCTCTAGCTGCCTCTGCCTCTGCCTGTGCTGCAGCTGAGGTGGGATGATCTGGGTTAATCACCACAACGTTGTCCTCAAGATCTGGCTGTAGGGCCAAATGTGGCCTGTCAAGAGCAAAAATGTGCTTCTCCAGCTTGGAGTTGATGAGCATCTGAATGTAGGGTGCATAGCAGCATGAGCGCTTCTGATCAGCAGCAACCCTCTTCACAGTCTCTACTATCAAGTCCATCACCCTTATCCTGGTGTGTCTATCAAGATGGATCAGCATGTTGATGGAATAGCCTCTAATCATCTTCTCATCTCCAGACTTAGGCATCAAGGTGTGCCTCAAGATGGTGTTGATGGTGCGGAGGCCTGCCTGGAGGAAGTAGATGGATCCTAGCATGTGAGACTTCACATGTGCAGCAAGGATCTCATTGTACATATTAGCCATAACATTGTGGATCTCTTTGGATTCAGAATAGACATCCAGATCTCCTTCTTCCACCTTTGGGACTCCTAAGATGGCAGCCCATTCCTCAACAGTAGATTCGTACCTTGCTCCTTCAGTCATCCATACAATTCTACCATCTCCATAGAAGTGAGCAGTGGAGTAGAATTGCATGATCATCTCATCATTCCATGCAGTGAATTCCTTGCCAACAAATTCATCTAAGCCAATGCGGTGAAAGTTGTCTTGAACACTTGGGAAGTAGTCTTCATTCTCCTTGATATACTTCCAATCAACATATCTCATGTCACTCACAGCTAGGCTCTTATCAAGCAAGATTGTCTCATAGAAATCTTGTTGCTCCTTGGTATAAAATCTGTAATCCATAGCTGTTTTCCTCCTCTGGGCATATGGATCAATTGCTCTCCATTCTCTCAAACCAGAATCCTTCCTCTTCTTCATATCCTCAGCAAGCAAATGGCTGTCATTGTGCTCTGTAAGGTGTGGTCTTAGCTTCATCAAAGCAGTAATATCATCATTCTCAGCTTCCCTAAAAGTGGAGGTCTTGTTCTTGCTGGAAGCTGGTATCTCTCTGGAGAACCTCTTGGGTTTTTCAGCAACAGCAGCCTTCTTAGATGCAGTCTTGGTGCTCTTGGATGTGGTAGCCTTAGTCATAGCATCTGCCATAAGCTTCTTCTTCTTCTTTGGAGGAGCCTTGACAACTGGCTCTTCCTCCTCCTCTTCAGCAGCAGCCTCTAGATCCTCATACATAGAGGTAGGCCTGCCCACAACATGTATGATCCTCTTTCTGCTCTTCTTCTTCTCCCCTGCCTTCTTAGGCATAGACTTCTTTGGGGTGACTCAAGGTGAAGAGTCATTGTTGCCCTAGCACTCTCTGGTGCTCTAGCTGACCCTGAGCTAGCATACTCCTTCCTGATAGCTTTCTTCTTCTTGGATGAAGAAGCAGCAGCAATGGTGTTCTTTGCAGTATCATCCTTCTTGGACAACTCCTCAGGGATGAAGTCCTCATCCTCCTCATCAGAATTGAGCTTCCTCCTTGCCCTGGTAGCAGCCTTGGGCAGATCAGGAGAGCTAGGAATGTCATCATAGCTCCCCTCAGGACTAGTGCCTGAGCTCATGTCAACACTCTGCTCTCTGAGATCATTCTGGCTGTCATCTGAAGCAGACATCTCTGACCCTATGAATAGAGTGTAGAAGAGTGGAAGGGATGAGTCATCACAAAATGCAGACATTTTCAAAAGTTTGAACTAAGATTTCTTAAGTTTTGCATTATACCAGATGAGTATCGGTACAACCGAGGCAAATTTTTCGGTCCCACCGAGACAGACAGCCTACTTTCCAGGAACTTGGCACCATTTTCGGTCACACCGAAAATTGGCACTCGGTTCCACCGAGGTGTTCTCAGTTTGCCAGAAAAAGGAGAATCGGTGCTACCGATTCTTTTGCGTCGGTTCCACCGAGATTCATGTGGCGGACAGCAAAACCTAAAAGATCGTTCGTTCGCTATTCTACTGGAGTTTCTCGTGGATGAATCAATCTAAAGATGTGGATTATCGATGGAGAAGCCCTAATGTGCAAGATCGGAGGTTGGAGCGCAAGAGGGGGTGAAATCGTACCCTAGCTTGGTGACGACTTCGCTACGGCGGCAACGAGGGAGAGGATTTCGTCGACGGCAAAGACTTCCAACGGCGGAGGCGCTCGGGAAGACGAAGGCGATGACCAGGGGCCTTGGTTCGGCAGCAAGGGTTTCGAAGGGGGCGACGGTTGAAGAATAGATTTCAAAAGTCGGGTCCGCCTCTATATAAACCCATAGCTGTCGGTGACACCGGTTCTAACTTTTCGGTGTCACCGAGTTCCTCAACTGTCTGCTGACAGGGAAACTCGGTGTAACCGAGAAGATGGAATCGGTGGTACCGAGATAGAAAACCAGATCAACCCTAGGCATTCGGTGAGACCGAGATTTTGGGTTGGTTCCACCGAGATGCACTTGGGAGGTTTTAATGGTCAGTCCTTTGTCGATACGGAACTCCGAGTGCTCCTCACACACAGAGATCGAAAAGTCCTTGTTCAAATTTTGTGATGCAGCAAGAATAGAATATGAGGCAAGAAAGCATAGATAGCTAGAGAGTGGTCCAAGACATTCTTGTCCATCCAATTGGCAAAAGAAAAATCAAAAGCCAAATAGCAACAATTGGATGTCCTTGAATGGATAAATAAATGCAGACCAACATGCTCACACAATAAGATGTCAAATGAAATCATGGCAAACATGCACAAACATACTAGCATCTATCAAGCATTTTGGCGATGACGGAGTCATCTATATATGAGTATATTGACTTAGGAGCCAAGTAAGAATACTTGATCATAGGTCATTGTAACACCCTGGATTTTGCCCATTTTCTTTTTCTTTTGATGTTGGTCTGGATTTGGTTTTCTGTGGCTTGGTAGTCTTGGAACCTGGAGGGATCACCCTTGATTTCTCTTCCCTAGTGGCTTGCCAACCTCTAAACCATCCTAAGACCTTGTCATTTCCATATGGAACCAATCCCAATAATCTTTTTCTTGGGAATATTCCTTTTTCCTATTAAAGGAATAAACTTGTTGCCTTGGGTTGTGAAGCAACTGTATTTTGTGTTGCTCCATAATTTTTGAAATTTTACCAGGACATTCTCCTACCCATATAACCTATCTCCACAAAATTTGGGCTCATTTTATCTAGCCATGTCTAGGAGCTTCACCGCGTCGTCGTCCTTCTCCTGGACCCCTCTCCCCCTCCTCTTCCCTCCTCCTCACGCCAGGGCAACTCCGGCGAACTGTGCACCCGTGACGTCATCGTTTCCTCTCCTGTCTTCTTCCTCCTCGATCCTTCCCGTAGCTCCAGCTGTCCTCCACCGTCCGCCCTAGACCCTTCCCGACACCGCAAACGGCCAGCCACGTCGCCCCGGAGCTCCAGTGCGCGGCTAAGCTCGCCACCGCGGCCGAGCTTATCCGGCGAGCTCGCCGCGGCTATAAAAGGCCCACGAGCCCCTCCCGAGCATCTCATCGCCCTCACCACGCACCACTACCCCTCCCTAGCTACTCACCCGAGCCTCGGAGCTCCTCCCCGCCTCTATTGGCCACCATGGCCGCCGCCCTCTCCGACCGAAATTCCGCCGAGCCGGAGCTCTTCCCTCCCTCCTACCACCACCAACCGAACCCCCGTAACCTAGCAACCCTACCCGTCCCCTCAGTTTTCCGCTGGAGCTGCTGTGGCCGCGGCCCCGCGCATGGCCGCCGCCCTCTTCTCCGGCGACCTCAAGCCACCCCGCTGCGGTCCTCCCCGGCGGGCGTGAAGCTCATGGATGGGTGCGGCATCCCTCCCTGAGCGCGCCGGTAGTCTCTCCCTCGCCGGAGACGGCCGGAGCCGTCGGGGCCCTCGTCGGCCGCGCTCAGACAGAGCTGCCTCCGCCGCATCTTTCCGCCCTCTCCACGCTCGGCCAAGCCCCTCCCCTGGACGCGGCACTCGCCGGCGCGCCTGCCCGTCCGCTCGCCGGCCGGAGCAGCTGGCCGGAGCCACCACGCCGTCGCCGGCCGAGACCCTCCCCGGCCCTTCTCTGTTTCGTCGGGGGGAAGGAGACGACCAGGGAAGAGAGAGAGAAGGCGCGGCAGGGCCCGCTGTCAGTCTCACGCGTTGACCCCCACCAGCCCCGCCGACATGGCAAGTGGAGGCGTATTCCACTGGAGTACGTTTCCCCTGCTGCGAAAGCGTATTCCCTCTGCTCTTCGGTCCAAAATACGTTTCTCGGCTCTGAAAGCGTATTTCCCAGAAGGCGCGATTTGTTTTGCAGCCAGGGACCTGCCTGCAGATTTTTTTTTGCAGATTGGTCCCTGAACTTCGTCGGGCTATATCTTTTCATCCGTAACTCCAAACGAGGTGATTCCAAAGCCCACTTCTTCGTCTCGTCGAGCCCGTCATGTTGGTGCCATTTTCATAATGTGTTCACACAGTGAAAATGACAATTTTTCCCTTGCCCGTAAACAGCCTCTCCGAGAGAGAACTGTTTCCGGCAACTCCTTCCGCGACCTTTCCGCACTTCTTCCCGGTGGATCCCTCACCCCAGGCAAGCCAGGACACCCATTCCATGAAGTATTTCAATAGCATTACATATTTAATTGAATCGCTTGTATTTATAAATGAATTACTTTCATTTACTTGCTATATAATAATTCATAGTAATTTATTTAAATGCATAGTTGCTGCCACCTCAACATGCTGTGATAGATGGTCATGCTCGTTAGATTTTGCTAAAGCTAAACCTAGTCGTTTGATCTTGAGTCACCTGTCGGGGCTTATCCGTGCAACCACATTTGCCGGTATGGGACGGCCTTGACTTGGTCTGGCTTCGTGTTCTTTTATCGGTACCACCCCAGAGGGAAGGTTATGCGTGCGCGCTACCCTGGCCCGGTAGGCGGCGATAACCTTGTGAGCCCAGTTTGGTTATTGAGCTCAAGTCCCCGTTTGGGACAGTTTGTTTGGCCACGACGGTGGCAGGTGTCACGAGGTGACACAGGGGCCACCCAAGGCATGACTCCGGGGGAGAATGATTGTCGGTGGTACGGTAGAGGAGTCACGGGTCAGGCGGGTTTCGTTGGAGCAACGCTGGTCCAGCCGAATGGGATCACGAGGTCAGGTGCTCCATGGTGTGGGTAAAGTGCGCAACCTCTGCAGAGTGTAAAACCTATTCGAATAGCCGCGTCCACGGTATTGGACAGCCCGTCTAGACCTCACTAGGTGGTCAACCGTAATACCGATGATAGTGATGGAAGAAATTGTCTTATACTCTGTGGATCATGAGTATTCAGAGGGTTGTGGGACAACCCAGAAGAGAGTAAGTTGATGATCGGTAACAGTAAGTATACTACTAATGCATTTAACATGATAATGGTCATGCTATTGTCTGCTGCATTGTTTGGTTGTCGTGAGCTTGCGAGTACATTCGAAGTACTCACCTGGCGTGTCATGCCAGTTTGCAGGTCATGTCATGATTGCTTGCTTGTTAAGGATTCCGAGTTTGCGAGCTAGGACACGCGTTCCAGCCAGAGTCCCTGCGGAGTGGAGTCCATCACCGTCGTCGTTGTTCCGCTGCCGAGAGTACTCCGCTTCCTCGGGTTGTTCCGCTGTTAGCATAGAGCTACCCTGGGCAGGCGTAATATCGCCGTGCCGATGTAATCCATGTATCCTTGTAACCTTATCCATAGTAATAAAGAGCTAATTTGTTCTATGCCAACAGTGCCGTATTCCAGAAGACTTGTCTCTGGGCTGGAATACGGAGCGTTCCGGTTTCCTCTGAGCCGGGGTGCCACAAGCGTTGGTATCAAAGCAGGTCTGGCTGTAGGACGCCCTAGACCGCGTGAGCGTTAGTAACCGGTAGTATAGGGTTTAGTCGATTTGCTGCACTTGTTTGTTGCATTTGTTTGCTGCATAGCATGCATATAGATTAATTATCTTGTCACTAACGATTGATCTGGTAAGTGTAGGTGGCATCGGTTTCGATTCACTACCTGCACCCTCCAGTTGCATTCTGGCTCTTTGGTGTGGTGTCGTCTCCGTCCCATCGAAGTGATGCCAAGGTGCTTGGTGTGTCGATCCCTTGCAGGATTGATGCACAGGTACCACACCGATATATTCTCTTCAGCCACTCCTATAGTTTCGGTGATAGACATGTTTCTATTCCGGATCATGCCATCCCACTCATCGCTTTGGGCAACCCTTACTGATCTTAGTTATCAGAACAAGGCAATGCCCGCAAGCCTTTCTTTTCATCGCTATCCCACCCTGCCGTCCATTCTCTGGACGAGTACGGTTTTCTTCCGTACGCTTGATGATGATGTAGTCGTGACCTTTGTGTTCCGATACATGATCACCAAGTTCGTCCTCACCTCCGTGTCCGTCCAGCCGCAACCGGTGTAAGCCCCTGTTTGGTGTAGCTTTGTTCACACCAACTTCCTTCCACACATTGATTCACTTTCGTGCACACCGCCATAGCATGTTAGACCGTAATACTGGAGTTCTTGCGAGATTTGTGTGCTTAAGTAGGAATGCATATTATTGTTGTGAATAGCTGTAGAATATGTGCTATTGCTGGTGTGTGATCTTGTGTGCTTTTGCTTTAGTCGTTTCTTTTGCTTTTTCCTTTGGGCCCTTGGTGTTACCTTATTTTCCCCTTATGGAAGTTGCTCACCGACACTGGACTCAAAGAAATCAGTGAAGAGACAGTCATTTGGAAGCTCAGTTCAGCAATATAGAATTTTCAGCAGACTGCATTATATCGGGAATATCGGGCATGAATATAAATGATATCCTGGCTGGAGTGGTTATCAACATTAAGGGTACATCAGTGTGCAATCTTCACAGCAGTAGTAGTCAAATCAGCAAGACGATAAATTGTGTGCATGATCCGCAGTACATTTCGAGTCAAAGCAAGAATGATAGCCGAATACCCTGTTGCATACAACAGGTAACCGACAGCAGAAGCATTAAGGGATACATATATATATATGCACTCAGTCCGCATATGGCAAAAAGAAAGCTTCAGGTGTAACCAACCCAGTCTTTCTCCGTAAGCTACCAGAGAAGCTTACGACGCAAGGTTCATGTGTCTTCCTCGATACGACACACGGATATTTGCCCATACAAGACACCCATGCTTCTCCAGTAAGCTATCACAGCAAGCTTCTGGCATAAGGTACCGAGTCTTCCCCACCAATCCTTCAAGGGGGGAAGCGTCTGAGGTACGGTACCCAATCTTCTTCAGGAAGCTACCCCAGCAGAAGCTTCGAGCACAAGCTACCCAGTTTTCCTTGACACGACACTCTCGTTGGCTTCCAACACAAGCTAAGCAACCTTTGCCAGTAAGGCATTACATCCTCACAAGTACAAGCTACTCCACCGACAGTTGGTAGCATATGACCATGTATCCTTAGAGTCAGATCCGCAACAGTTGGTCTGAAGACAAAAATCAGTCAGGACACAGGCCCGTTTCAAAAACCAAATGCTCAGCTGCATATACTCAATAGATATGGTGGACATGCTACCAAGGTCATACGAGTCAATCATACAATGATGTCAGCCCGATGAGAATCCGGCTATCATCTGAGTTATGCAAGGAAGAGAAAGACAGTTATACACCTCAGTATGATGCAAGATAAAAAGCCAGACAAGTTGAGACAATAATTTTTGCAGTGATTATCAAGGCCAGTTTCCTCACGCCCGACAAAGTGATATCATTAAACTTTGTCAGTGTTTGCATGGTTGACGATAGTCTGGAGCTATGAACCTGGATTCGGATGATCATTGTCTTACGAATAAAGCATGGAGGATGAGAAAGCTGGTCATGTGAGCAAAGATACCCTGTCAGGGGGATCAGGATAAGATATGCCTGCCGGAATATTGCACCTGATAGCACCTATGGTCACCCAAAGAATCAAGAGCGTACAAGGCCAAGTTCTTTCAGCCAAGGATCCAGGCAGAGAGAACCATAATGAAAGAGCAAGATCGTCCATACAGGTATGGTAGTGGTTGCCTGGTACATATACTCCGGACAATATGGATCGGTACCGATCACCATGGGTACACACCCATGGGGTCTATTCCATCTGCAAGGACCCCATAGCGAGTAAACCCACTCAGCCCAACCAGATATGCTCAAAATCGTCAGAAGGGGATATTCGAATCTGTTAGGTCAATTCAGCAGTTTGATTGCAGCAACAGTGTTAAAGCATTACACGGCCTACTATTCACCTAAAGGTGCCGACAGACGGAACGATCAGAATGTTGGACAACAACCTCGGAGCAGGTGTCCTCACATATGGGAATCAGTTAAAGGATAGCCTGCCGTGAACAAGATCTTTTTGCCAGAACTACCGTCAGTCAAGTCCGCAGAAAATACCGTTATAAGGGCATACACCTTTGCGCTGATCACGACAGGTGACAGTCAAATATTTGGTAGGAATTTTATACCCGAGACAGTGGAGATATCCAAGATGACTTAGCAAACCATGCGAGAAGTCAGATTCCGCCAGGAAAACGGTATGATTCACAGTACTGTTTAAAACCTGGGGAACACATACCCCTTTTTGAAGCAGCCCAATGCAATGAGTAAAAGATTTTTGTGTCCACCGAAAGAATATGTTCACAACTCAATGGACGGTCGTCCGTATTGAACTTCATCACAACCCGTCCATGAGGAACAACTCCCGGACTTGCGAGAAGGACATGTATTTCAGTCAGGATAAGCCATTGTACCCAGATAAGTCAACAGACATAAAAGGAGTGAAGTCGGAGTAACATATGAGTTAAGATTTGCCCGAAAAAGGATCCAGTAAAGAAAACCACACTGAAGCCAGGCAGTGCGTCAGATAAAATCCAGCGGGAGCATTGTACAAAGGCAAAAAGGAAACCCGAGTTGGAAACGGTTTCCTTAAGTAGGAATATTCAGGTTTGACCCCTGAGCAACCAAATCTTGAGGACGAGATTTCTTTAAGGGGGGTAGGTTTGTAACACCCTGGATTTTGCCCATTCTCTTTTTCTTTTGATTTTGGTCTGGATTTTGTTTTCTGTGGCTTGGTAGTCTTGGAATTTGGAGGGATCACCCTTGATTTCTCTTCCCTGGTTCCTTTCCAGCCTGTAAACCATCCCAAGACCTTGTCATTTCCATCTGGAACCAATCCCAATAATCTTTTTCTTGGGAATATTCCTTTTTCCTATTAAAGGAATAAACCTGTTGCCTTGGGTTGTGAAGCAACTGTATTTTGTGTTGCTCCATAATTTCTGAAATTTTACCAGGACATTCTCCTACCCATATAACCTATCTCCACAAAATTTGGGCTCATTTTATCTAGCCATGTCTAGGAGCTTCACCGCGTCGTCGTCCTTCTCCTGGACCCCTCTCCCCCTCCTCTTCCCTCCTCCTCACACCACGGCAACTCCGGCGAACTGTGCACCCATGACGTCGTCGTTTGCTCCCCTGTCTTCTTCCTCCTCAATCCTTCCCGTAGCTCCAGCTGGCCTCCACCGTCCGCCCTAGACCCTTCCCGATGCCGCAAACGGCCAGCCACGTCGCCCCGGAGCTCCAGTGCGGGGCTAAGCTCGCCACCGCGGCCGAGCTTATCCGACGAGCTCGCCGCGGCTATAAAAGGCCCCCGAGCCCCTCCCGAGCATCTCATCGCCCTCACCACACACCACTACCCCTTCCTAGCTACTCACCCGAGCCCCGGAACTCCTCCCCGCCTCTATTGGCCACCATGGCCGCCGCCCTCTCCGACCGAAATTCCGCCGAGCCGGAGCTCTTCCCTCCCTCCTACCACCACCAACCGAACCCCCGTAACCTAGCAACCCTACCCATCCCCTCAGTTTGCCGCCGGAGCTGCTGTGGCCACGGCCCCCTCGCACGGCCGCCGCCCTCTTCTCCGGCGACCTCAAGCCACCCCGCTGCGGTCCTCCCCGGCGGGCGTGAAGCTCATGGATGGGTGCGGCATCCCTTCCTGAGCGCCCCGGTAGTCTCTCCCTCGCCGGAGATGGCCGGAGCCGTCGGGGCCCTCGTCGGCCGCGCTCAGACAGAGCTGCCTCCGCCGCATCTTTCCGCCCTCTCCACGCTCGGCCAAGCCCCTCCCCTGGACGCGGCACTCGCCGGCGCGCCTGCCCGTCCGCTCGCCGGCCGGAGCAGCTGGCCGGAGCCACCACGCCGTCGCCGGCCGAGACCCTCCCCGGCCCTTCTCTGTTTCGTTGGGCGGAAGGAGACGACCAGGGAAGAGAGAGAGAGAAGGCGCGGCGGGGCCCGCTGTCAGTCTCACGCGTTGACCCCCACCAGCCCCGCCGACGTGGCAAGTGGAGGCGTATTCCACTGGAGTACGTTTTCCCTGCCGCGAAAGCGTATTCTCTCTGCTCTTCGGTTCAAAATACGTTTCTCAGCTCTGAAAGCGTATTTCCCAGAAGGCGCGATTTGTTTTGCAGCCAGGGACCTGCCTGTAGAATTTATTTTTGCAGATTGGTCCCTGAACTTCGTCGGGCTATATCTTTTCATCCGTAACTCCAAACGAGGTGATTCCAAAGCCCACTTCTTCGTCTCGTCGAGCCCATAATGTTGGTGCCATCTTCATAATGTGTTCCCACAGTGAAAATGACCATTTTGCCCTTGCCCATAAACAGCCTCTCCGAGAGAGAACTGTTTCCGGCAACTCCTTCCGCGACCTTTCCGCACTTCTTCCCGATGGATCCCTCACCCCAGGCAAGCCAGGACACCCATTCCATGAAGCATTTCAATAGCATTACATATTTAATTGAATCATTTGTATTTATAAATGAATTACTTTCATTTACTTGCTATATAATAATTCATAGTAATTTATTTAAATGCATAGTTGCTGCCACCTCAACATGCTGTGATAGATGGTCATGCTCGTTAGATTTTGCTAAAGCTAAACCTAGTCGGTTGATCTTGAGTCACCTATCCGGGCTTATCCGTGCAACCACATTTGCCGGTATGGGACGACCTTGACTTGGTCTGGCTTCGTGTTCTTTTATCGGTACCACCCCAGAGGGAAGGTTATGCGTGCGCGCTACCCTGGCCCGGTAGGCGGTGATAACCTTGTGAGCCCAGTTTGGTTATTGAGCTCAAGTCCCCGTTTGGGACAGTTTGTTTGGCCACGACGGTGGCAGGTGTCACGAGGTGACACAGGGGCCACCCAAGGCATGACTCCGGAGGAGAATGATTGTCGGTGGTACGGTAGAGGAGTCACGGGGCAGGCGGGTTTCGTTGGAGCAACGCTGGTCCAGCCGAATGGGATCACGAGGTCAGGTGCTCCATGGTGTGGGTAAAGTGCGCAACCTCTGCAGAGTGTAAAACCTATTCGAATAGCCACGTCAAGGGTATTGGACAGCCCGTCCAGACCTCACTAGGTGGTCAACCATAATACCGATGATAGTGATGGAAGAAATTGTCTTATACTCTGTGGATCATGAGTATTCAGAGGGTTGTGGGACAACCTAGAAGAGAGTAAGTTGATGATCGGTAACAGTAAGTATACTACTAATGCATTTAACATGATAATGGTCATGCTATTGTCTGCTACATTGTTTGGTTGTCATGAGCTTGCGAGTACATTCGAAGTACTCACCTGGCGTGTCATGGCAGTTTGCAGGTCATGTCATGATTGCTTGCTTGTTAAGGATTCCGAGTTTGCGAGCTAGGACATGCGTTCCAGCCAGAGTCCCTGCGGAGTGGAGTCCATCACCGTCGTCGTTGTTCCGCTGCCGAGAGTACTCCGCTTCCTCGGGTTGTTCCGCTGTTAGCATAGAGCTACCCTGGGCAGGCGTAATATTGCCGTGCCGATGTAATCCATGTATCCTTGTAACCTTATCCATAGTAATAAAGAGCTTATTTGTTCTATGCCAACAGTGCCGTATTCCAAAAGATTTGTCTCTGGGCTGGAATACGGGGTGTTCCGGTTTCCTCTGAGCTGGGGTGCCACAGTCATACTCATCGTTTAAGCACAAGTGGGGTTACCACTTTTACATAAAGCATTTAATGTTGTCACATACTATGAGATGCTTTAACTCAAGTCTTAGAGTAAAGCTCCCCCTTAATGTGACATCCCCCCATAGGAGGGATAAACTAACCTTGTGTTTGTCGTAGAAGACTTCATGTGGGTGATGTAGTGGTGGATGCTCAAGGTTGATGAAGATCACCATGAGTTGGGAGAATCCTTGTTGTTTCATTATCTTCTCACCTACATGGGTTAGTCCCAACACACAAGAGACAAATACAGGGGTATCTATGGATATGGAGTGCAAAACATGTGTGATGATGTCCATTGATTTGTTGATTACCTTGTCCCTTGCTTACCTTTGAGGGAATGTGTGACTCCTTGAACTATTGCATGTTGTTGATGTTGATTGCAACTAGTTCTTGCCAATAATGAATGTGAGTGAATTTCATTGGCAGAGTCACCCCTCAAGAACTTCTCTAGTTCTTCTTCTTGGGGACCCACATCAACTTGATGGGGATCTTTGGTGTTGAAGTGGCCCTTGTAGAAGTTGAGCTTGAAGTAGCCTTGGTAACTCACTCCACCAAATCTTGGGATTCATCTTCATATGAGTCAATGTCCTCTTGAAGCTTGTTCTTGCCCTTGAGCTTGTGGTCTTGTGGTGGAAGGTCATCTTGAGTGTTTGTTCCCTTGGGAGTAGTATGTTCATACTTCTCCTTTTGAGGAACAAACTTGGGCTTGGGGTATTGACCTTCTTCCCATTCAACTCCATTAGCGTTGAAGTAGCCAATGCCATGGTTCTTCCGGTATCCTCCGTGCTTGCGTACAATCTCCTCAAATTGCTTACACCCGGCAAGACTCTTGTAGATACCTTTCTCTATAATTCCTTTCAATAAAGCATTTTCTTGATCAAGTGTAACTTGGCTAAGAGAATCATCATTAGTGGAATCAATAGAACTACTATAAGCAACATCATTAGGTTTAGCATTTTTATTGTTGCTACTAGATGAAGAACCTTTCTTGCCCTTGTTACTAGTTTGCTTAGACTTAACTTGTGGCATGAATGTAGACAAGAGTAATCGTTTGGCTAGATAAGATGAAGTCTTCTTTCGGAGATCGTCATTGATAGCTTTAAGAAACTCATGCTCTTGCTCCAAGGTGAGCTTCTCGAAGCGTAGCTTCTCATGAGTCCTTACAAGCTCTCTATGATCTTCGAGAGTAGATTCATGGGCTAACTTAAGAGTGTTTAATTCGTTAGTTAGTTGTTCTATTTTCATCTTATCATCATCAAACGACTTATCTTGGCTAACATGAAAATTATCAAGTTCATTTTGACTAACATCACTAGTTTTATCAAAGAGCAAGTCATCTTCACAAAGTAAGTCATCTTCATCACTATTGAAATCAAGATACTCGGGGTGTGATACCTTGGGGCATTTAGCCATGAAGCAACTTCCACTCCCTTCATTTGGTGAATCAAATAGATCATAGGAGTTGGTAGTCACTAGTGCAAGTCCGGCAACACCTTCATCTTGACTATAGTCGGAGTTGGAGTGATAGCTTCTCTTGGAGTTGTTGTCGGAGTCGGAGCCGGAAACCCATTCACCAACATGAGCTTGATGTCTTCTTCTTGTGTAGCTCTTGGTGTACTTGTCCTTCTTCTCCGAGTCCCTACTTCTCCTTGAGGGTCTTCGTTCATAACGATCATCTCTACTCCTTCTCTCTCTTTGAGGTGATTCATCCCTTGAGCTTCGTCTTCTAGGTGACTCTTCTCTTCGTTTGTAGGGAGCCATGCACTCATTTGAGTAGTGTCCGGGCTTCCCACAATTGTAGCAGTTTCGGTCACGACTTGACGAACGCTTCTCTTCATATCTTGAGTTGGAGCTTCGTTCTTTGCCTCTATTCTTGTAGAACTTGTTGAATTTCTTGACCATGAGGCTTATCTCTTCATTGGTGACAAGGTTGTCGCTTGAAGTTGCGGGAGCATCACTTGTGGCTTTGTAAGCACCGCTAGACTTGTTGTGAAGCTCTTCTTTGTCCTTGAGTGTCATCTCATGAGCAACAATCCTTCCAATGACTTCTGTAGGCTTGAGATCTTTGTAGTTGGGCATCATTTGGATCAATGTGCACACGATGTCATATCTCATCCAAAGCTCGAAGTATCTTCTTGATGATGAATTTGTCGATCATTTCTTCGCTTCCTAAGCCGGCAATCTCATTTGTGATGAGAGCTAGCCTAGAGTACATCTCTGCGACTCCTTCACCATCCTTCATCTTGAACTTGTCAAGCTGACTTTGAAGAACGTCCAACTTGGATTCTCTCACAGATTCGGTACCTTCATGCATATTGACCAAAGTATCCCAAATCTCTTTTGCATTCTCAAGACGGCTGATTTTGTTGAATTCTTCGGGGCATAGGAAGTTGAAGAGAATGTCACATGCTTGAGCGTTGTATTGCAACATCTTCAATTCATCCGCGGTCGCTTCACGATCTGGTTCCTTTCCATCACCAAAGAATTCACCTTGCAAGCCAACACGAACAACAGCCCAAATGGCGGGGTTATGACCAAGAATATGCATTTTCATTTTGTGCTTCCAACTAGCAAAATTAGTGCCATCAAAGTACAGACCTCTACGGTGATAATTTCCCTCACTAGACGCCATACTCTCCTAGGTTGTGAGACCAATGCAATGGAGACCAAAGCTCTGATACCACTTGTAGAACCGAAAGTATGTCTAGAGGGGGGGGGATTAGACTACTTGACCAAATAAAAATTATACCTTTTCCTAATTTTAAGTGTTGGCAGATTTTAGCAATGATAGCAAGTCAAGTACACTCTACACATGCATGTCTAAGAGTATAGCAGCAGAAAGTAACAACAAGCATGTATAGTAGAGGGTAGGAAGGAAGATCAAATGCAATTTGTAGACACGAAGATTTTTCCCGTGGTTCCGATAGGTGGTGCTATCGTACGTCCACGTTTATGGAGTCTTCAACCCACGGAGGGTAACGGTCGCGAGAGTCCACGGAGGGCTCCACCCATAAGGGTCCACGAAGTAGCAACCTTGACTATTCCATAACGGCTTCCGTCCACGAAGGACTAGCCTCACTATGGGTAGATCTTCACGAAGTAAGCGTTCTCCTTGCCCGTACAAACTTCTTGGTTCAACTCCACAACACGAAGTAGGAGGATCCCAAGCGACACCTAACCAATCTAGGAGGCACCACCCTCCAAAAGGTAATAGGCTCGGTAATGTCGATGAACTCCTTGCTCTTGTGCTTCAAGATGATAGACTCCTCAACACACAATCACTCTCTCACAGATTTGGCTATGGTGGAAGAGATTGATTTGGTGGAAAGCAACTTGGGGGGGCTAGAGATCAAGATTCATATGGTAGGAATGGAATAGCTTTATCTCAACACATGAGTAGGTGGCTCTCTCTCAGAAAATATGATGGGGCAAGTATGGAATAGTTCTGAGTGCTTCTCTTTCGAGTGGGTGGTGGTGAAGGGGTATATATAGGCATCCCCAAATATCCAACCGTTACACCTAAAGTGACCAACTCAGTGACACCGATGTGTGAATCTCGGTGGTACCGAAGTGATCAAAAGGCAGTAACTTTTGAATCTCGGTGAGACCGATATATAATTCTCGGTGGTACCGATTTGGTGACCAACGTTCAGATTGCGCAACTCGGTGACACCGATCCAACAAACTCGGTGGTACCGATTTTGTGAATCGAGGTAACAGAAAGTTGGCAACCCAAACTCGGTGGCACCGAAGTGGAATCGGTTGCACCAATGTGCTAGGGTTTGGCATGGGTCTGTCTGATTTTGAGAATCGGTGGCACCGGGTGGGAATTGTTGGTTGCACCGATTTTGGATATTTGGCTTTGGATAGACTTTTGTGGAAGAGCTTGTGGGTGTTTTTGGTGACTATCTCTTGTGCACGTGGAGCATCTTGTTCACCAACAGTACCTTACCCCCTTTTAATAGTATTGGCTTTCCTATGGACTCAAAGTGATTTCTTACAAAGTAAAATGTAGAGTCCTCTTGCTTGAAGCTTTGCCAATCCATTTCCTTGCATCTTGGGGTTTTCCACAATCCTTTTGCCATCCCTATCATTGAACTTTTCCTGAAATATGCTTAGTGGAAACATTAGTTCAATGACATATATGTTGTTATTAATTACCAAAACCACCAAGGGAGCAAATGTGCTTTCAAAACCAAGTTCCATGATCTTGATTTCAAGGTAACAAGAATGGCTGCTGACATTACTGCTCTTAAGAAGATGTGAAGAATGCCAACATTGGTAGTGAGGATGATACATTGCCTACCACTACCCAGTTCCAGAAGAAGCCCAGGTCAGTTGCAGTAGTTATGACTCCAGAGACTCCAGCCATAGAGACTGCTCCAGCTGCCGCACCTTCTATTGTACCTCCAGTGTCAACACCTCCAGTCTAGCAGACATCATCTCCGGCATTTGCAGACGCTCTTCTTTTGACTCCATCGACCCACACAGGAGCTGCCAGTCAGAGATCTACATCACCCGGAGTTGTGGAGAGAGCCCAGACCGACGCTTAGTTCTATGTTTATTTGACCTTTTTGGTAACTTGTTGCCAAAGGGGGAGAGTAAATATAGATCGTATGGCTTCAAGAGAGAGAGAGTCTTTCGCTTTAGCTCATTTGATTCTTTCGTTTGAGATACTTGCTACTTGATTTTGTTGGTTTGTATGTGATCATACCGCACTCATTTGATATGCATGTTATCTATCTATCATATATGATTCTTTGCTATGATCATTCGCTTATTTGCTTGGTGATGAGTGCTTCATGTATTTCATTCATATTATCTTGAGTGCTCCACCAAGATGTATGTGACATGGAAGAGTAACCCATGATCCTAATCGATTGTACATTTGCATTCAAATGCAAATATTAAATATGCACATTTTGGGGGGGGGGGGGCTCTTGCTTATCACGTACTTCTCAAAGCAATTATGTTATTCATTGATTATATTCTATATCAAAACTTTGATCAATATGTTGTCATCAATTACCAAAAAGGGGGAGATTGAAAGTGTAACTAATCCCACTGTGATTTTGGTAATTAATAACAACATATACATCATTGAACTAATGCCTATTCAAAGATCATTTCAGGAAAGTTCAATGTAGGTATGGCAAGGACTTGTGGATGTGGACACCTCAACATGCAAATGACAAGGATTGACAAAATCTCCAAGACTCTACTTTTTGGTTAAGTGGTCCAAGATCACATTGAGTCCATAGGAAATACAATGCTAATAAAAGGGGATGAAGTTTTGATCATGACTCAATTGCTCAGGTGCTTGAAAATATTGCTCCAAAACCCTCAACCACAATCCCTTAATCCAACCTGTCCAAAAACTCAAAGTAAATCTTGGTCCCGTCGAAACATACACATCCGGACCCATCGAGATACTTAAGAGAGAGCCAGTGCCTTAACCCTCGAAACTCGGTTTCACCGAGAGGGAATCGGTCCCACCGGAGTGCATGTGCCAAGTTTCTGTAACCCACTGATTTCACTTCGGAACCTTCGAGTGAAACTGATCGGATTTACCGAAACAAGGAACTGGTTAGGTCATCACATATCAGTACAACTGAGTGGATCCATCCAGTCTCACCGAAACATCTAACGTTCGAATCTTTTGCACTACTCGGTGCCTCCAAGATTTCATATCGGTTCCACCGAGTTGGGAATAAAGTGTGCAATGGATAGAATTTTGGTGATGGCTATATATACCCCACCCACTCCACCTACTCTCAGAGACAGCAACCGAGACGAAGCATACACTCCCCATATCCATTTTCGGAGAGAGAACCACCTACACTTGTGTTGAGATCAAGACATTCCGCTCCAACCTTATGATCCTTGATTTCTAGACTCGTCAAGTTGCTTTCACCCAATCCTTCTCTTCTACCAAGCCAAAATCCGTGAGAGGGTGATTGGGTGTTGAGGAGACTATCTTTTGAAGCACAAGAGCAAGGAGTTCATCATCAACACAACATATATTACCTTTTGGAGAGTGGTGTCTACTATTTGGTTAGGTGACACTTGGGAGCCTCCAAATCTTGTGGAGTTGAACCAAGGAGTTTGTAAGGGAAAGGAGATCGCCTACTTAATGAAGATTTACCCCTAGTGAGGCTAGTCCTTTGTGGACGTAAGCCATGGTGGAATAGACAAGGTTGTTTCTTTGTAGACCCTTCGTGGGTGGAGCCCTCCGTGGACTCGCGCAACCGTTATTCTCCGTGGATTAAATTCTCCATTAACGTGGACGTACGATAGCACCACCTATCGTAACGACGCCAAAAATCACTGTGTCTTCATTGCATTGATTTCTCCAATGCCTCCTTTACTTTCATATACAATGTCTCTACTTTCCGCTGCCCACTATTTAGACTTACATGTGTAGGGTATTGCTTGACTCGTGTGAATCGCTAAAACTTGCCTACAATTAAAATTGGGACAAGGTTAACTTTTTAATTGGTCAAGTAGTCTAATGACCCCCCCTCCCTCTAGACCTACTTGTGATCCTACATAATTTGTTTACCCACCGATGCTATGCTTATGAGAGAGATGCCTCTAGTGAATGCTATGGCCCCTGGTACTTTTCCATTAATACTAAGAAAATACAAATTGCTTGCTGTTTTTATTTACCTTTTATTTTATTTATATACCTATATCTACTAGATTTAATCCTTGCAATCGACAGGAACAAGGGGATTGATAACCCTCTTACCTTCGTTGGGTGCAAGCATTTGCTTTGTGTGTGTGCAGGTTATTGTTGACGTTATCTGCATGCTATCTCCTACCGGTTCGATAACCTTGGTTCTTAACTTAGGTAAATACTATCTGCTACTATAATGCTTCAACATTCCTCTTCGGGGGAAAACCAACACCTATGCCAAGTAGCAATTATCAACTTACTTGCTCGGTGATTTGGGCAACACTAGGCCACCGTGTGATGAGATGCTTCAAGTGCCTGCAATACTTCGACACGGCGTCTTGGATGGTGTACCATCAATGGTCGAGGGACTTGATTCACGGTTGCGTATGACCACGTCGGGGTAGGGGGCGAAATGCGTGTGTTCATGGAACCAAGTGTGAATGTTGTTCCAAAAAGTTTTGACCTTTTGCTCAGTGCCATGGATCAGATCAAGGCTAGTGGCCAACCATGCATTGCACAACAACTCGTCCTCCCGCATGTTGAAGCTTTCTCCTTTATCCTTCGTCTTCGGATCGCCGACAGTATCATCCAGATCATCGTCCTCGTCGTGCTGCTCCTCCTCCTCCTCCTGTCTGGCGGCCCAATGTTGTTATTGTTGTGTGCCCACGCCGATCTGGGTGAAGGACTGTTGCATGCCCGTCTGGGTATAGGACTGTTGTTGCGGGTAGTTGCCGGACAGGTGGGATCTCAGTCTTCCACCTTCTCGTCCTTATAGCCACATCCTCCTCCCCTGCCTCCCCCGTGGATGATGTCGAGCATCTCCCTGTCCGGGTCATACGCCAGCTCCTTCGCTCGAGGCATTGCAACAAACAATGTGCGGGCACCCATTTGCTCTCCGTTTGCCAACCGCGCCGGGACGAGTTGTGGCGAAGAACACTGGGAGAAAAGCGGCACCGCGTTTACCTCAACGATGTAAGGCACCTTCCCGACGGCAGTTCCGAGCTGCTTGGCGGCTTAGAAGTACAGAACATTGTAATGCTCCGGCCACGACACCGTGTGTATGGTGGGCGCGCCTGTCGGGGCACCTCAACCAAAGCCGCAACCTCCACCATGCCCAATGCCACGACCGGCACCACCACGCCCAACGTCGGTTAGTCGCTTCTTGAGCTTTTCGTCCTTTGGGGCCTTCACTTTGACGCGACGAGTTTGCCACGTAGCCGAGTTAATCTTGCGGGGAGCGCGATGCTCAGATCCTCCGGCACCTTCCCCACCTTCATTTCTGACAGGTTCTCCTCCGGTTCCATGCGTCGGCGGCCAAAGGAAAGAAAGGGTGGGAAAAAAGGACGGGAATTGGATGGAGATCGGCGGGGGGAGGGGGGATGAGAGTGGGGGATTTTGACGCAGAAACAGCGCCGGTAGCTACAAAAGCGCTGGCTCCGCCTTTCTTCTGGGTGGTGCGGGGGGACAGAGTCCGACGTTTCTCGTGTCCGGACTCTCGCAACCCCCCTCCCCCCCCCCCACACACACATGGTTTCGGTTTGCGAGAAAATCATGGTCCAGACTACGCCGTGGATGGATGGGGTCGATGTTAGATGACTTCCATGGTGTGGACAGCTGAGTCCGGATGGTGCGGGCGGTTTGAGGGTCGGCATTGAAGATGCCCTAACGATGCATGTCATTCTGCTGCCACCATGGACTGAGTGTCCGTACGTTAAAGAGCCGGAGTAGAATTCTCATTTGAGTCTTGTCCGCTTCGTAGAGCATATCGTAGGAATACGATCGACTTGTCGTCGTTGTCGAGTAGCTGTTTGATGGAGAAATTTCCGAATGCTTTGAGGTGTATCATCATTCCTCAACGTTCGATTTTGCATGATCACATGAACAACATAGAGGACCATCTCCATTTACGTACTCCAGTTGCTACTCCTCGCACATGCAACCGGGTGGGAAGACGCTGAGATTCCCAGCTCGTCATAGAGTACGATTAGATTGTCTCACCATATTACCTTAAAATAGATTAGAGCATCTCCAGTCGTTGGCCCCCCAGGGGGCCGAAATAGCGCCGCCTGGGGACGAGCCGACGCTAAAATCGGCCTGGGGGGGCTCGTTTTCCCAGCCGCCGCCCCACGGGCACCCCCCAACCGGCAATTTCGGCCCAGTATGGGCGTAGATTCGGCCCAGATTCGGCGCATTTCGGCATTACTTTGACAAACTCGGCGCTCTTTCGGCTTTAAAATCAACAAAATCGGCGCTCTTTCGGCATAAATTCAACAAAAAACTGAATGTTTCGTACCAAAGTTCATCATAGAAATTAATACAAAATCAAATAGTTCAATGAAGCAAGTTCCAACATAAATTAAAACAAATCGAGCTAGGCGTTGCCCTTGAGCCTCCATAGGTGCTCCACCAGATCGTCTTGCAGTTCTTGATGCACTTGTGGGTCTCGGATCTCCTGGCGCATATTGAGGTAGGCAACCCATGTTGCTGGTACCTGGTGATCAACAACTGCAAGAGGTCCCATCCTGTGATATGGTTCAGGATCAAACACTGGCTCTTCCTGCTCGCTCTCAATGATCATGTTGTGCAAGCACACACAGCAATTCATGATCTCCCACATCTGCCTTTTAGACCAAGTCATAGCGGGGTACCGGACAATAGCAAATCGCGATTGGAGCACACCAAATGCTCGCTCGACATCTTTCCTGCAAGCCTCCTGACACTTAGCAAAGTGTGCCTTCTTTGGCGCCACAGGTTTTGAGATAGTCTTCACAAATATGGACCATCTCGGATAGACACCATCTGCTAGATAGTATCCCTTGTTGTAGTGGCGTCCATTGACCTCAAAGTTCACCGGAAGAGCATGACCTTCAACAAGCTTGGCGAAGACATTCGAGCACTGCAAGACGTTGATATCATTGTGAGTTCCTGGCATACCAAAGAAGGAGTGCCAAATCCATAGGTCATGTGTGGCTACTGCCTCAAGTACCACACTGCAACCACCTTTGGCGCCTTTGTACATCCCCTACCAAGCAAATGGGCAGTTTTTCCATGACCAATGCATGCAGTCGATGCTTCCAAGCATCCCTGGAAATCCTCTTGCTGCATTCTGTGCTAGGATTCGAGCAGTGTCTTCAGCATTGGGTGATCGCAAATATTGTGGTCCAAACACTGCCACCACTGCCCTGCAGAACTTGTATAGACACTCAATGGTGGTGGACTCGGCCATTCGCCCATAGTCTTCTTGTATGTCTGCGGGAGCTCCGTATGCAAGCATCCTCATAGCTTGCGTGCATTTCTGGAGTGAGGAGAATCCAACTATGCCGGTGCAATCCTTCTTGCAAACGAAATAGCTGTCGAACTCCCGGACGGAATTAACAATCCTGAGGAAGAGCTTCCGGCTCATCCGGTAGCGACGCCGAAATACTTTCTCACCGTGCAATGGAGAGTCGGCGAAGTAGTCGGCGTAGAGCATGCAATACCCCTCCATCCGATGCCTCTGCTTGCTCTTGCGCCGGCCCGGCGCCGAGCCACCTCGCCGGGGCTTGTCATTGTTGACGAACAGGCCGGCCAGCGAGGCGAGTATCATGAGGTGCTCCTCGTCGGCGGTGTCGGCCTCGGCTTCTTCCTCCAACAGGGCCGCGAACGCCTCCTCGTCGTTCGAGTCCATGGCCGAGCAGGCAAAACGACGAACACCTTGTCGGCGTGACGGGCGAGCAGCCTCCGGCGCCCTGCCGGCGTGGTTTGGGCCGGAGGACGGCGATGGGCGAGGGTCGGGGGAAGCGAAATCCGGCGAGGGGGGCGAAGTGGGGCCTTCTAGCGGCGGCGCAGTGGCCGTGAACAGGCGAGGGGCGCCGGGGTCGGCATTGGGGAGAACGCGGGGGGGAGTGGCTCGGGCGAGGAAAATGACGAGATTCGCCTGACAGTGGTGTCCCACACGCCGATTTGTTACCGCCGGAGCCCCCCAAGAGGCCCCCAGCGCGCTGGGTTCGGCCTGGGTTCGCCGGCCCAAAAGAGCTCTAACCGGCGAAAAACGGGGTCCTAGGGGCGCGATTGGGCCGATTTTTCGACGCCGGCGGTAAAAAAAGACGCCCGGGAAGGCCTGTTGGGGGCGTGGGTGGAGATGCTCTTATCACCAAGGAGTGTGTAGAGTATGTCCTAGTGATTGCCAGCCCAGGATATTCATGGACTGGACGTCCTGACAACTGACGCGCACTAGCGTGCTGCGCAGCCTTCTCTCTATATAAAAAGAAACGTACATCGTACTCCAGCTTTCATTTCCGGTCAGGACCATGATGTACGAGCCGTGAATTGGAGGTTCCAGCTGCTTCAGTGATCAGGCAAACACGTGCAAGCATTTTTTAAGGATGCAACGCGGATATTCAATTTGGCTCTAGGGAGCATATGCTCCTGCGTGTTGAAAATAAATTTTACGAATGTCAAAAAAATTTAAAAAATATATATGTGTTCATTGTCACATTCAAATGGTACATGCAAATTTGCAGGTGAAAAACATATGCATTTTGACCTGTACAAAAAAAAAACAAGTCGAACGCCAAATGTTACCTTCAAATGTTACACTTAATTTTGTTTTTTTCACCGACGAAACATCGCTGTCCCATATGGCATGAAAATTGGCAAGCACACTTGCCACACTAATATGAACATCTACAAAAAAAATCAGAATTTTTAAAATTTATTTACTATTTATTTTGATTTTACTGTTCATTAGGGAGCATATGCTCCAACGTTCCATTTCTTTCTCAATTATTTGAGGATTCTTTCTTTTTTTTTTCCTTTCGAGGAATCATTTGAGGACGATCTCAATTTGTATTTACCTATATGATGCTACAAATTTCGATCAAAATGAGCTCTGCTACATTTTTCAATTGCAACTTCATCATCCCCAACTTTCAAGCAACACGTCACGATCGCGTCCACAGCATATTCGTCAGCATAAACAGATCCGGTCCACGATTCGGAGACTCCATAGTTTTTTTTTTGCAGGTTGGAGACTCCATAGCTTTGATGATGAAAATGCAGCGGCAATAGCAAGTAGATGCATGTGCAAGATAACGATCATGTGTTTTTTTCTTGGAAAGTACTCCCTCCGTCCCATAATGTAAGACGTTTTTTAACATTAGTGTAGTGTCAAAAAAGAGTCTTATATTACGGGACGGAGGGAGTAATACTGTAATAACGATAATGATCATGTCAGGATGATACCGAGCTGGGCCTTCTCGCATTTTTCTATTTGTGTGCAAGTTATGTTTCTATTTCATTTCGGTATTGCTTGTTGTATTACCAGAACCGCTTGATAGTAATCTCACACCACAAAAGAAAGGGGAGCTCCTAGGGCCTCTCCCCTCGCGCCGCCCCCACGGGCGACCCGGGGGGAAACCCTAACCATCGTTCTCGGCCCTCCTCCACTTCTCCCTCTCCTCGCCGCCGTCCGCAGCGCCGCTGGGCGAAGCCTGCCGGCAGGGCGGCGGCGGGGCTTCTCCCCACCCTTTCCGTCTCGGCTGGCGCGGGACAGCGGGATCGAGAGGACCGCCAGGCGAGCGTGGGGTCCGGCGGCGCGGCGGGCGGGTCACCCGGCGGCGTCGTGCACGGCGCGGCGGCGGCCTGCTTGTGGCGAGGTTGTGGCTGCGTTGGGCATGACCGGTGGTCGCGGGTGCCGCCGGATCCAGATCGGATCCATCTGGATCCTGTCTTTGGACGCCGTCGGCCCCCGCGGGGTGGTGGTGGTCGTCGCTGGCCACGTCGGATCGCTGGATTCGGCGTCTGGAGATCTACGATGGGCTCTTCTCGATCCTACTTCCTGGTGGGTTGAGCCCCATGGCTCTTTCATCTCTGCAGGTTGCGGTTCGGCTCATTGCCGGATCTGGAGCAGACGGAGGTTTGGTGGTATAGGATGGGACCAGAGGAAACTTTGGTCGGCTTGTTCGGCCCGGCATCGGCGACGTCACTGGACGCCGTTACCCTCCGTGGAGGCGAAGCCAAGGTCTGTCCTATCCACCCCCGAACCCCTCCCGGACGAAAGTCTAAAATTCATCTGGATTGGGCGGCAGCGGCTCATACGCGTCGTATCCTCCATGGAGGCGCCGTCTTGGGAGGACCTCATGTTCGGGGGAGAGTTGCTATGGGTGGTGGGCTCCGCGTAGCTCCAGCAGTGGCGATGGTGTGGAGGTTGCTAGTTGGTGCGGCGTTATATCTACCACGTCGATGACGACGAGTATTGGCGGCATGGTGCTGCTGGATATTGTCGATGGATGCGGCTGGATGGTCGAGCGCAGGGCGGTGGCGCTGTCTGGCGCCATGGTGGCGTCGACGGCAGGCTGACAAGGTTTGTGCGTCAGTATCTGCTCTGGAGATGGATCGGTGGAAGACGGCGGTGGCGGCCTCGGTGAGTGAGCCGGACCGGTGTGTGACCCAGTCCCGGTATGTGGCTGGGGTGGGGCATCCGATATTAGATGTTAGGTTTTGGTGTGATGTCTGTTTGGTATTAGGCTCGGACATTCGGCACCCCTACATCAAGGGGTTAGGAGTAGCGACAAGTGTTGCCAAGATGGTGGCTCCAGACTTACTGATGTATTACTTTGTAAGTCTTTGTGAATAATTAATAAAGTGGTTGCATGCATCGTCCAGATGCAGAGGCCGGGGTACATCCTCCTTTAAAAAAATAATAAGAAAAGGTACCGATGAAAAAGCAATGAGAGACCAAATTAATACGAGCGTGGTGTGTCTGCTGCACTGGGCCACCAGTAGCAGGAGAAGGACCTTAAACATCTTTCAAGGGGCCGCATGCCCTCCTGACAGACAGAAAACATATCACATGGACCTGGACCACAAGAACGGGCCCATTACACCTTCCCTTGCAGCCCCATTTGAATGGGGGATTCTTTTTTTGCTGTGCTGGTGTTAAACTCCAGCTCCAAGTTCAAAAGTACAAATACACAAAGGAGCTAGTAGTTAATTAAATAAACAAAAATAAATACATGGACTAGTAATTCCAGTTCTTTCTTTCTTTCTTTCTTTCTTAATATTTTTGGTCGAGCAGTATATAGCAAAACCGTTACAGATACATATGGATTACTCAACCCGAACTAACCAATTGGATGGTATAGAAGTACTACTACATAACTTAGAATATATACCGGATAAAGCATGAAAATGATTAAAACGAATCTTCCAGAATTGGATGTGTGTGTGGGCACTTGATAATTATTAGACTGAAAAAGGAGAACATGGTCGAATTTTCAGGTTATTAGTTGTCTGATAGCAGCATGGCTGAACTGCAGCGACAATACACAAGGTAGTCACTGTTGTTTGTCAACGTCATCACTGGCCCAATCAGATTTTCTATACCAACATCCATCAGTTTTAATTTAGAAGAAACTTGCAGTTTCTGCAATTTAAAGAAAACTAGCAGTTTTATAGCTGTATAGGTGTTGAAACAGCTGTCACTGTTAGGCTGTTAGCTCCATCATATGTGTTGAATGTTTTGTTATTCATGTGTATTCGCAACTCATATAGGAGTATTAACTTATGGTAACTCCCTGCGTATATTGCCAACGATATTCTAAATTGATTGGTTTTCTGAAACTAGAGGACTGACCACACTGCATTGCCAACGATATTCTAAATTGATTGGTTTTCTGAAACTAGAGGACTGACCACACTGCATTTCCAGTCTCGCTATGGAGAATGAGACTTGCGTGACACACTGATAAATTGCAGTATCACGAAATGTCAATTGTCAGTCAGTGCGAGACAGATGATGAGTTCAACAGTCTTGACCACACTTGACTTGTATCATCTCCTCCCTGCTGTTTTCAAGATCTGCCTGGAACATTTTTAGCAAGCATCAAGATATACACATTAAGGAGGCTTCTTACATGCTGACAGATGAACATTTTAGAATAATGATAATATGATTATATGATCTGGAGTTCTTGCTCCAGAAAAAAATGGTGGACACCACTCCCACAATAACAGTATTCCTTCTTCTTTTTCTTTGAAGGAATACTTGAAGGAAAGCCAAATAGAACCTAAATTCAAGTCCATGAGGACTTCAACCCAGGTGATGGTATTGTATGTACATCCACTCCCCAACAAAGCGAGCTTGGCTCACTTCCTGAAGTCTATTCCTTTTTGTTCTTGTTTTTATCTGCTTCTTGCTCCTTGGTCTTCTTGGGTTTAGTTAAGTAGGTAACCACCCATACTCCTACAAGGGTTGCTTGGAGGGGTGCAAGCCAATATACCAATAGGTGGTCAAATGATGTGTGATCTCCACGAGCATAGGCCCAAGCAAAAGCCTGTAGAATATAGCACACACAAATCATTAGATAACTGAGCATAGGCGCAAGCAAAAGCCTGCAGAATATAACACACGCAAATCATTAGATAACTGAAGTTCAATCTCAAGAATTAGATGTAGCAAGCTAAAAATTCATGTCAGGTGTTACTCTACCGTGAACAAAAACACATTCATGGTTTATCACTAAGTTTGATAGCTATTTGCTAGCAGTGAACATCTGCCAAACTGTTAGTTGGTGCGATATACAATGACCTTTTTGAAGTATTCGATAGCATCAATGCAACATCTTTGAGACAACAAGAAAATGCATGCATGCAAAACCGTTTAGGCAACTTAAAAACTGTTTGATTTTATGTCCAGAGTTTGATATCACCATGGTACACTTGGAAAGTAGTTGAGAAGTGGATGATGTGAACATTTGACATGTCAACTAATCATAACATATTGCAAAGGAACAGAATATTAAGGAATGCTGCCTAGGAGAAATGTACTGGCAGTGGCAACCAGAACGGAATTAGTGCTGCCATACATGTGTATGCATACTACTTTGATGATTTGTACGTATTAGATTCCTAACGAAGTTATGCATATGTGTTGTAGTTCAAGTTCAAGAGGTTAATTTCTACAGCAGTCTCATGACCTTAGGTGTAGATAACACTTACAGATGCAGGGTTCATAATTCCTCCAGTAATATCTGAGCTAAGGATATGAATCGTCATTTTCCAAATGCTGGCGATCCATGTCTTAACAAAGAACCCCTGTTCTTTCTTTTTAAGTGTCAACGACACCATAACAACCATTAAGGTTGCCAGTCCTTCAGTTAATGCCCCATGATGAACACCGACGCTTAACGCAGCTCCTTTACCTACTTTAGGGAATGCGAATCGCATGAGCATTACTCCAATAACCGCCCCAATCACCTGATAACCAAACAACATCAAATGTTAGACAGACGTGCAGATCCATAAATCAATATGGCTACAAGAAACAGGCAGATCAACCAAAGAGAAAAATGATAATTTTTCAAAAAAGGAAAGAAGTATCTTCCCCACCAACAGTATGAAACATCTTTCTTGCAACACAGAGTGTGTGAAACATCTATTGTTCAACATGAATTAAATAGATCTGATGGTTCATCTCTCCCCTCCTATCCGATTTCATTTGAACAAAAACAGAAAGTTTTGTAAGACAGTTTTGTTCAATCTCTAGAAATCATCTACATGCCAATGCCAACACAGATGTTATGTTTCGCTATCAATCTATATCACATCTGAAGTGACAAAATCAACCGCAGTTTAATAGTACTGCATTATGCCACATGCCCACACAGTTTGTGTTTTCGTCCTTTCATAAGAGTAGCACTAAATTAAACTATTTTAGACTTCTTAGACATGTATTAACATTTTGCCAACACAATTATCTGCAAAGCCTTCCTTTTTTGAACCTTTGCGTAATAAAATTGGCTGCATGCATCAATCTGATGCAGAGGCCGGGGTGCCCCTCCTTTAAAAAAAATCATTTGTATCCGCGTGTGCCCCATCACATAAAAGCGAAAAATATATAGCTTAGGGCATCTATAATGTGGCCAAATACTGGTGTCATATTCAGATTTTTGGCATTTTGGCACCACTTGCTACAGCTGCCCGTTGTAACAAAGGTGTGTTGATTTTTTTTATAAAGGGTAATATATTTAATATTGAACAAATGTGTGTTGTTCCCAGTACATAGTAGCAACGACAATACCTCATGGATTGGTTCTGAGATACTGGTATATTATAAGATCATATGGCCCTCGAATAGGTAGTGGTCAAATTGGGATCGCTCGTCTCTTGAAAACAATAAATAGGTAGGTGTGTTCCTCTCAGAAGTGGAGATAAAAGGATGAGACGGAGAGACTAATCACCTGCGCAGGGACCCGTACGAAGACGGTGAAGAGGTAGAGGGCGGGGCCGCCGCGGGAGGCCAGGGCGCCGGAGATGGCGGTGAGCGGGTTGTAGGAGGCGCCGCCGGTGGCGGATTCGAGCCAGGCGAAGAGGAACATGTAGACGACAGAGAGCGAGACCTTGGCGGCTTCCCCCTCCGGGCGGCCCCCAAGTCCGAGCACGTTGTACACGGCCAGCTTCACCAGCGCGCCCGCGCACACCCACAGCACCGCCAGGACCAGGTCGCCAACCACCAGCCACGGCCGGATTCGGCCGCTCGACGCCGGAGCCGGAGCCGGAGCCGGAGCCATGGGTGGGCGTTGGGGAGAGCGGGGCGGAGGCGGTGGCTCCCTGCCCGTGCTTGCGGCGACGCCTCTGGGTGGCCGCGGGGGATTCTCCTCCTGCCGGGATTAGTAGGAAGGAGGCGAGCGAGAAATTTGGAATTTTAAAATTGGGAGCGGGTTAAGAATAGATTCCCGTATTAGGAAACCTCTGCCGTAGTGGTGCGCGTCAATGATTGTTCACAACGTGAACATCGGAGAATATTTTCGACATGTTTGAGACAACTTGAGCCGCCAGCAAAAAAAATTCCGTCGCCGGGACTTGAACCCGGTCTCTCGGGTGAGAGCCGAGTATCCTAACCACCTAGACTACGACGGAGGATGTGTACTTGAGTCTTAAAATCCGAATCATATAGATAATCATAGGCACTTGCCCTTAATAAATCCATAAATGTATGTACATCCACACACGGCCGTAAACAGTTTATGTTTATTCCAAAAATAGTACTACATCCGTCCCAAAATATAAGACGTTAACATCTTATATTTTGGGACAGAGGTAAGGTAGTACATGTTTTGTGTTGAGAGGCGGCTCTCTGTCTATCACAATCCTTTCTGTATTCACATACTTGAATGCAAGCTTGACTCCAGGACTGAACGCATCATCGTGCTACTGCTCGGGTCCAAGAGGAGATCAAACGAGGTGAGGGAGTACGGATCCAGTACAAGACTCATCTCCTCCCTCGCATTGGTTATCGGACTTCCCACCGGCACCACCTATTGCATTCCAACCAAAAAATTCAAGTCAAAACATTATAAACTAATCCAAGACGGAACAATTCTCGCGCCGAATTCAGCGGTTACCGAAAGAAAACAAGTCAATGTAGCATACCTTGTCTGGTTGCTGGAAGGAGTTCTCATCCCATAGAGAACCAGATGTAAGTACCGTCTTTATGGATCCAAATGTCTGAATCCCATTCTCCAGCCCAGTTATTGAGATACTAAGATCTATAGCTTTGTTGCCGAAATTGAGAACCTGGCATAAACGGATTTGGTTATTTACATGCTCATCGGCCCTATTTAATTCTAGGACAAGGGAATAAATGCACCTTTATTTTTAGGTAAGTATTTCCATCTTTAGAATTCTGCCAAGTGATAGCCGATGCGACCAGTTGGTTATAGTTCGATACTTGAATGGTAGATGGGTGAAGTGCTGCACCACTTGAGTCCTTGAAGAAGTGTAACATCCAGTAGTTTGGACATCCATAGTGCTGCCACGAGTTGAAGACTATGGCATCTGGACTCCACCTATTAAGCACAAACGTATTTTCATGGATACCACAGGCATCAGTAGAAAAATCGTACTGATGTGCAAGTGTATTTCTCTCTCTACAGATCCTTCCATCTCTCTACAGTAATTCAAGTCAAAGGATTATCCAAAATTTAGCTTAACTTCAAGTAGACAAACTGTGGTATGTTTTCAGAATTACTCTGTGACTGATTTATTGATCAAAAGCGTTGAATCATTTACCTGCGATCATTGTCATTTACGAAGAGTGGAGCGCAACTTGCCATTTCAACCGCGTCGCTGCATACAAAAAGTTGGTAAAACATGCAAGTTCACAATGCCTGCTTTCATCACCATGATGCCAAACCAGAAGTAGAATACAAGAACCTGTTTCTTTCTAATCCAATAAGAAATGCAGCTTCAGCTAGAGCAGCTACTAGTGTTCCTCGGCCAGCATCATTTCCAGTCACAGCATATTCACTAACAATTGCCTAAAAGTTTATACAGGGTACCGGTTAGTTGTAAGTATGAGAATTGATGTTAATAGAAGCGCAGCTCGTACCTTCGGTCCACCTCGGGGTGTGCTGTCAAACATGCTAGATTTGGAAAACATATCACCAGATGTAGAAACAGGGAGAGGGGAGTACCTTCAGACAGCCCTCTAGCTGGTGTCTGGTGGCTCGCGCGAGTTGGTCTCGTGTGTGGCGGCTCTCCTGGACAGAACGGGAGCACTCTCCTTCTAGGTCAGTGGTCACTTGGCTGACATGGGCCTGGGCCTCATGAGCCTCACATACAACACTCCCCCTCAAGAGGGGTGATAGATATCTATCATTCCCATCTTGTCACACGCTAAACTGCATTCTCTGGTTCCCAGTCCTTTAGTCAAGCAATCTGCAATTTGCTGCCCTGAACTCACATGCTCTATCTTGATGATCCCAGCATCCAGCTTTTCTTTGATAAAGAATCTGTCTATCTCCACATGTTTGGTTCTATCATGCTGCACCGGATTATGTGCTATGTTGATTGTTGATTTGTTATCACACCACACATTCATACAACTAGTCTTCAATATCTTCAATTCTGCTAATAGATTCCTTGTCCATAACAACTCACTCAGTCCCTGAGACATGGCTCTGTATTCAGCCTCCGCAGTTGATTTGGAAACAACATGTTGTTTCTTGCTTCTCCAAGAAACTAGATTTCCTCCTATAAAGACACAGTAGCCTGAAGTTGATCTTCTGTCATCCAGACAGCTAGCCCAATCAGCATCACAATAACCATCTACAACAAGGTGTCCATAACTCTTGAACAACAGTCCTTTCCCAGGAGAACCTTTCAAGTATCTCAAGATTCTATGTACTGCGTCAAGATGTCCACTTCTAGGCTCATGCATGTATCTGCTCACAACACTTACTGCAAATGCAATGTCCGGTCGTGTATGACACAAGTACAACAATCTTCCCACCAATCGCTTGTACCTCTCCTTATCCACTGGCTCTCCTGATTGAGCAGTCACTTTGTGGTTTTGATCAATTGGGGTTGGGGCTGCCCGACATCCTAGCATTCCTACATCGCTTAGGAGATCTAAAGTATACTTCCTCTGAGATAGCGCAATCCTATTGGAAGACCTGGCCACTTCTATGCCCAGGAAGTATTTGAGTTGGCCCAGATCTTTGACTTCAAAGGCCTTACCCAAACACTCTTTCAGTCTTGCTATTTCTTCTTTGTCATCCCCTGTGATAATAATATCATCCACATATACTGCAAGTATAGTGATTTTCCCTTCTTTATGTCTGTAGAACAGTGTATGATCACCGTTACACTGCCCATACCCCATACTACATACAGCACGTCTGAACTTGTCGAACCATGCTCTCGGAGACTGTTTCAGACCATAAAGAGATTTCTTTAACCTGCATACCTTGCCAACCGTCTCAGACGTAGAGAACCCTGGTGGGATCTCCATGTAGACCTCCTCCTTCAAGTCCCCATGCAAGAAAGCATTCTTCACATCAAGTTGATGTAAGGACCACCCGAAATTCGCTGCACAGGAGATCAGGATCCTCACAGTGTTCATCTTTGCTACTGGAGCAAAGGTCTCATCATAGTCAATGCCGTAGGTCTGGCTATACCCCCTTGCCACAAGCCTTGCTTTGTATCTTTCAATCTTCCCTTCTGCATTCTGCTTCACAATGTATACCCACTTGCAGCTGACTGCCTTCTTTCCTCTTGAAAGAGGTGTTAATACCCATGTCTTGTTCTTACTTAATGCCTCCAGCTCCTCTATCATAGCTGCTCGCCACTTTGGATCCACTTTTGCTGCCTTCCAGTTAGTTGGAAGAGACACCAGCTGAAGAGAAGCAACAAATGCTTTGTGGGCTGGAGATAATGCTTCATACGAAACATAATTTCCAATATCATTGGCATCGAACCCATACTTTGGCTCTGGTATCCCTGCTTTTGCTCGAGTACCTTTTCTCAACGCAATTGGCAAGTCCTCTGTGTCAGATGAACTTGCATTGCTGCCTTGCTGCTCCCCCTGCACCTGTGCTGGCTGCTCCCCCTAAACATGATGCTGTCGTCTTGAATATACTTGAGGATTACACTCCTCATTCACCTTCTGCCACCTATGAGAAGCATCACCTTGCTTCCGTGAATACACCTTTAGCTGCTCCTCTTGCTCTGCCGTCCACCTCGGTACACAACCGATCTGGGTGGGAGCACCGCCTGCCTGACTCGGCACCCCATCAGTCACAATCGGTCCTTCACTCTATGGTGTTATCATTTCCTGGGGCTGCTGCTCTCTTCGCTGTACTACCGGAATATCACCCTCAATTGGTTGCTGCAGCACTGAATCGGCACCAGAATCGGCACCACCACCACTCTCCCCCTCTTGACCTATCACAGTAGACTGGGTATGGTCAAGACTTTCAAATAATCCACTAAGATCGGTTTTCTCACCATAAAATGGTTCGGATTCCCCGAAGGTGACATCCATGCTCACAAAGGTCCTCCGTTCAGAAGGACTCCAACACTTGTAGCCGCGCTGCCCAGAAGAGTACCCAGTGAAGATACACTTGACGGCCCGTGGATCCAATTTGCCCACAGATGGCCTGTGATCCCTGACAAAGCAGACACAACCGAACAGCTTGGGAGGAACCACAAAATCATTCTTTCCCAGAAGTAATTCAGAAGGTGACTTCATACCCAGTACTCTCGATGATGTGCGATTGATCAGGTGTGTCGCAGCCATCACAGCTTCACTCCACAAGAATTTCGGCACATTCATAGTAAACATCAGTGATCGAGCAACCTCCAGAATATGGCGATTCTTCCTTTCTGCCACCCCATTCAGAGGAGTATCCAGACATGAGGTTTGATGCAAAATCCCGTGCTCTGATAAGAAAGTCCCAAACACTTTGTTCACATACTCAGTGCCATTATCACTTCTTATCACTTGTACCTGAACATTGAAGTGATTTTTCACATAGGCATAGAAAGTCTTGAAGCATTGGAAAGTTTCATCCTTGTGACGCATCAAATATATCCATATCATACGTGAGTGGCAGTCAATAAAGGTCACAAAATACTTTGCACCACTAACCGACACCACCGGACTTGTCCACACATCCGAGTGAACAAGCATGAATGGGGATATACTCCTAAGTCCCTTACTCACATAAGACGTCCTCGTGTGTTTTGCAAACTCACACGCATCACATTTCAGCTTGTTCTTATCGACTCCATGCATTACATCAGGAAACAACCTGAACATTTTATCAAAGGATACATGCCCCATTCTGCAGTGATGTTTCATCGCCACAGACTCTCTTTCTTCCACAATTGCCGCAAACATTGGGCTGCCCGTCTGACCAAGCCCCTCACGGTCCATGTACCACAGCCCCCTACGCCTTATTCCAGTCCCAATCCTCCTTCCAGTCGGCCCGTCCACAATCAAACACATTTTTTTGTCAACTGTTATCCTACAGTCCACCTGGTCAATTAGAGCACTAAAAGACAACAGATTGACCGGAAAAGATGGCACATGTAGGACTGAAGATAACTTAATATCAGGTGTACATTGAACTGTCCCAATGCCCTTAATAGGCTGCGATGTCCCGTCAGCAGTACATATCGTTTTACTTTGAGAGGGAGTGAGCTCATCATATGACTCAAACTCCCTGAAGTCACCTGCAACATGTTGAGAAGCACCAGAGTCTAGAATCCACTCCGGATCAGTCCTGTGAGCAGCAATTGTGGCCTTTTCAGTGCCATCTTCATTGGTACAGATAAAGAGGGCCGAACTTGTCCTCTCCTCCTCGATGACCGATGTCGTGTACATCATGCGAGCCACCTTTGCCCGCGCAGCATCTAAGGACGCTTCGGTGGAGGTCAGACGTGCACGCAGCACAGCTTCCTCCTGGATGGCGGCGAGCAGGGCATCCTCCAAGTCTCTGCTTGCCGAGGCACACCCAACTACATCTCCGCCTCCTCTCAGCACTTCATCTCTTACGTGCCTTCCTCCTCCTTCCTTTGCACCACACAAACATCCATCATCCGACTGCACCGAATCCATGACCCTGGACTCCTCACCACCAGTCATCTTCCTCCTAGGCAGCCACACGCAGCAGCTAGCCTCCTTTCTCCCCCTGGCAAGCAGCTGCACACAGCAGCAACAGCTCCCAGGAGTAGTTCCAGCAGCAGCCTCAGTGCTGCCTCTTCTCCCCTTTCAATCAGCAGCAGCAGAAGCAAATCAACACCCTGAAGAGCCCCGAGCAGCTCACTGCCACCTTCTCCTCTCCACACAGCAGCACCTTCTTCTTCTCCTCAGCCACACCACCACTAGCAGCAGCAGCAACTAGTACAGCACCACACAGCAGCACCTTCTTCTCCTCTGTCTAGCAGCTGCTCCAGCAGCACCAACACCAGCAGCAACAGAGTCAGCAGCAGCACCTCTCCGCTCGATCTCTCCACTGCCTTTTCCCCGCTCGCGCAGCAGCAGCAAACACAGACCAGCAGGAGGAGCAGAATCAGCAGCACCACCTCCACACGCACACACCTCACCTCACCTCCACGCAGCCGGCGCCCAGCTCCGCCACCTTCTTCCTCCGCAGCCAGCAGGACCCGAGTCCCTGCGCGCTGCGCCTCCTCCTCGCTGGCGCGCGCAGTCCCGCGCCTCCTGCAGCACCCGCCGCGCCGCCCTTCCGCAACGCACGCAGCCCGCGCATAGCGGCCTCTTCTCGCCTGGCCCCGCCTCCTCGCCGGCGAGCGACTACGCCGCCTGGTCTGATACCATGTAGAAACAGGGAGAGGGGAGTACCTTCAGACAGCCCTCTAGCTGGTGTCTGGTGGCTCGCGCGAGTTGGTCTCGTGTGTGGCGGCTCTCCTGGACAGAACGGGAGCACTCTCCTTCTAGGTCAGTGGTCACTTGGCTGACATGGGCCTGGGCCTCATGAGCCTCACATACAACACCAGATGAGGTATAGACCTACCATAGAGCGGATGTCAAACATTGCCAATGTATTATTCATTTATTTAAAGCTGAATATATGTACTTTGTCTAAGTGAAGACGAAGCAACAGTCTTTACATGAACATCATACAGATCAGCAGGTTCGACAGGTGAAATGGTAGATCTGTCACAGCTGGATATGATTTTGATATCTGGGTAGGATGCTTTTATTGCAGAATAGAACTTGCGGCAATTCTCTACAAATAAAGACAAGAGAAAACTCAGAGATTTTTTTTTAAATGCAGCTTCGATAAAGGTTGCTTTCCTGTATTGCCATCCATGAAGAAAATGTGAAGAAACCAAGAGATATATAAATCAACCTTTATAGTAGTGCATTGAGCATTCCTGATTTCCCATAGAAATATAATTAAGCTGAAAGGGCTCTGGGTGTCCCATTGCTGCACGAACTGAACCCCATGAAGTCCCAGGGTCTCCCCTCGCAAACTCAATACCGTCAACAACATCCTGCAAGAGTTAAGAGATTCAAATAACAACAATTTCTTACAAATGGAACCAAGTATAGTTAAGGAACATCCCTTACTCTCGCAATCCTGATTAAGATCATTATGCATGGCATCCTTCAGCTAGGCATGTAAGAAATATGTATTCCATGTCGACTTTTGATATATATTTAGTCATTTCCCAAATATTCATGCTAGACTGTAGCCTAGACATTCGAAATGTGTAGTAACAGATAGAATATAGACCAGGTGATTGTTCAATTATGCATCCAAAGATAGTAATTAGCAATATGCACTTGTTTCCAAAAAAACATTGCGTAAGCACACATATATGATTATGTTTAGCAGATTCCATTCTGGCCATTCACCCTAGGGATGACATTTCTGAATCCTAAGTGACAAGATTATGTCTGTATTTAATTTTCTATTCTACTTGGTTCTTTACTGAGATAGCTTTTAAAATAAATGGACGGCTCATTTATCGTGTAATCCTTTCCTTATTATTGGTCATTGGAGAATAAATTCAGTAGATAGAGTAAATAGGCAATCGTAATTTTTTACTTTGTTAGTTTAATGCTCAGAAAATAAGAAAACCTACTAAGGGAGGAATAGATACAGACCATGGCAAGTGAAAAAATGTCCTGTCACTGTATTCGAGAACATACCTTTACAAAAGCAGCTATTGTGGCAGATGGCACTTGTTCATATCGGCTAGCCCCTGCCACAATGAAAAGAATTGATCACATCGCCAGATTAGCAAACAATCTGTTTTTAATTCTTAGACATAGTAATTACCATCATTGACCACCCAAACTGGGCAAGCACCAAGGTCTTCTGCTAACTACAGTAATAAAATAACAAATCTGAGCTTGAGACTGTTTGCAATTGTCTGACGATTTCCAGATCGAAGTCAAGCGGTAGGGTTTTTTACTCACTTGAAGGAACTCAAAGAATCCAAGTCCATCATCAGTCCAGTAGCCCCAGACATCATTAAAATGACCAGGTCTCTCCTCCCAGGGTCCAACAGTTTCACTCCAGCGAAATGCATTTAACAGATAGTTTCCCATGACATAGTTTCCACCTAAAACATGTAATCAGCATACTATCAATCGACAAACATCAGTGTTTAATTATAATTGAGCTTTAACCTTCTGTTACAAAATCTTTTTTATCAGAGCTAAGAGCTTAAGTATACTGACTATTAGTTGCCACTGAATCATGCTGTTCGGCACACAACTTTATACAGTTTATGTTACATAATCTACCAACCATAGCTACATATACTGAGAAAAGATATAATGATTATTTGAAACCTCAAAAACACCTAAGCGCCAATAGCCTGTTTGGTATGCTGCAAGAGCATTTGAAGCAAGAAAACGAAAAAATCTTTCTATAGTAACTTTTAACCGCGTAGCAAATCATGTTCATGCAGTTTGTTATGCCAAACCCATAAACCGTGTGTGAAGAAGTTTTGTGTTAAACAAGATGATTCAGTGGCAACTAATAGTATCAGCTGCTTATAATTTTACAAGGTACTTTCCCCGTAAAGAAATATAAGAGTGTTTAGATCACTAAAGTAGTGATCTAAACGCTGTTATATTTCTTTACAGAGGGAGTAACTTCATTCGGTCATAGCACATATACTGATAGAGAGAAGAATATGTATCTAATACTAGCTTAATTCGTTACCACAAGTCTACCCAATCTAATATTGTACTCTTAAGTGCAGAAATACATGATTGAGAAAACAGAACAATCAACATATGTCATTTAATACTCAAACATGTAAGCTGACTTTTAGACATAGAAATTGTACGATATTCACAGTACATTGTACAATCTTGTAGTACAAAAAATCGTGGAACATCTACCACATATTAACTACCAAGGAATAATATCTTCACGTCTTGATATGAATCACAGATGAAAGATGTAAAGACCAGTTACAAACCTGGGAATTTCAAAAATTTAGGCTTTAGATTTGCCAGCATAGACGCAAGATCTTTACGATAACCATGCCCCTGAAAAGAAAAATGATTGAAAAATACATTGTAATCAACGATGGAAACTCTAGATAATTCTAATTTTTCTACTTAAATTATATGTCATGTGCAAATTAAGAACAAAATGACAATGCTACAAAAGATACATAAAAATATAACTTAATCTTGTGAATATTTCCCGGGGTAAAAGTATCACCGTGCAATTTTAATTATGACCAATGCACCTGTATTAAGAAACATTTGAATGTGAACTACTAGAACTCTCCTTGCTGAACAATAGGTATACATGTACACATAACTAAGTTTAGTGAGAACTCTGGTCCCAGGTTATTAAATGTTTGGATTTATTATGACATGATAACTGAAACATAAATAGTTGTTAATTGCACAACAGAATTTCGTATTTACTGCATCAAAGCTATTCATGCACAAATATCTTAAGTTCATTGAGTTGTAAAAAAATATGGATATCTAAAATCATAATCGAAACATAAATAGTTGTTGCATAATCGAAAATATATTTACTGATATGTTGTGTTTCTCAATTCTTGTGGATGCAAGGGAACTTCACAGTCGAAACATACCATCTGTTATGATACAAAAGGAAAAGGACAATACCCAGATAATAATTGAAAAGTAAATTACCATGTAAGTATCAGATGGCATAAGTGATACTTGATCAAACCAAACTATGCCACTTTTTCTGGTCGTAAGCTGAAGCCTTGAGTTAGAATTTCTTCTACTTGATTGCAGATCAAACTCAACCTTCGTCCACTCTTTAAATTCTTCCTTATCAGCCCTACAGAAGAAAGAATTATAACAAACATCCTTTACACACAGATAGCCATAGCTGTAATAAATGCTGAACTGTAGTTAAATTAAGCCACAATATTGCTTACGTGATGGTATAAGCAGCTAGATTCTGAAGACCATCTGAACTTGTCAAGGAAACTGTTAGATCCATGGAGTCTGATGACCTGATGTACATGCTGACTTTATAAACCTTTGCTTCCTCAATATTCTACAACAATGGTAGCAAAAGTATCTTATTGTTATACTTGAAACAAACTTATATTGTTCACATATAGAAGCCTAAAAGCCAGGAAGAAGAAAATAACTGATATTGTATCAACTCTAATGCAGTGTGTCACTAATGAGTAGAGACTACAAAAGATCTAGGTTTAACGGATCTTTATCTTTTGTCTCCTGTTATCAAATTGGTATATAAAAGATGAGAAAAGCTCAAGTGACATGAGATTCAGAATCCTGAATTTGGGTTAGATAAGTAAAAGTCATACCATGCCCCAGAAACCAGGATTATAAATGCCAACACCTCCTGGTGGGCACACATCATTTCCACTAGATTGACAAAGTACTTCCATCCGAAGTGAGATTGGATTAGTCGCAAAACAGGATGAGCGGTCGGTTGCAACAATAATATTTGATTCATCTCCAATTATCAACCATGGGTCAATATTTGAAGGAGTATTAGGACCACCAGCTTCAAAACCTGCAAGTTAATTTGTTAGAGATTTGCACATAAAACAGAACAACATAAGGGAACCACACAAATGTAAGACAGAATGTTTAGCTCATTATCTACGTCTATTGCATATCCTCTAAACAACTCTTCACCACATACAAGAATTATATACAAATGATTAGTGGCTACTAATGCCTAGTGTTATAACAGAGCTGTAAGTAACAGAATGAGACAAACAATTAGTCAGTAGCTTTCCATTAAACAATTTACAGTTACAGCAGAGATCAGTAACAGTTAGTTTGAGCAAAGAGCATTATGACCCTGCAGTAATTTCCCTGAAAACTAACTACAAGTGAAAATTTTGAACTACGCCAGGTAATACGCCAAGAAGTGCCAAAATGGCGAGCACTCACTTCAATCAGACAAACCAAAGTGCCTGTATATCTTTTACACCTCAGATATCAGATCACGTTACCTCTATTGTTTACAAGTTCGGCCCACAACCCGCCAGCCCCGGCATGGTTAATCTCCTACAAGTAAAACCAATAATAAGCAACAATCCTCAACCAAGTACAAAAACTAATTAACCTTTAACACTATATTACAATTTACAAGGTTCGGCTGCATGAATTATTGTAAAGAAATAAGCAGCCAACAGGTTTGCTGGCTAGTCTCATCACAAATAAACTTCTTAAACTACAAGTATTTGTTGCAATTCTACAGCTCGTGAATTATACATGCAAAAGTAACACCGAATTATACAAATATGTTATGTGGGCTGCTGTTGTCTATATATAGCCATCTAACACAGGCATGGTGTTGATAGGGTATGAGAACAAATTTACTACATGTGGCTCATATACACACTGCTCATATAACTACTAAAAATCAATGTATGAATCAACAGTTAAACATTAATCTGACCTCAAAAAAGATGCCAAACATATTCTCAGGGATCATCTGTGTATTTTGATGTGAAGCGTCCACACTCAACTGTGCACTTTGAGCCGCTGCTGACCCAACAAAAAATATCTGATACATGGCGCAAACAAGACCCAGCACCCAGAACAACCAGCCATTCAAAGGCCCTCTTGGGACGGCCATTGCGACCTGTCACAACTGAAACCAAAGCAGTAACTAATTGATCGTTCTATCTGCACAAATACATACACTGCAAACCCAGAAACGCAGAGCATGGAAGTTACAATGGACAGGGAAGAAGCAAGAATAAGAAACGTTAACTAAGTCAGAGCAGTAGTGTAGGAGTACAAGTGAAGGCAACAGAAGACCAGAATACAAGTTAGCGCCAACAGATTGCGACACCGGTATTGTTTTCTGAAGTTTACTTTGCAGGGCTGCACTTCGTCGCGGACAAGCAACACGGAACTGTCGTTCTCTTGCCATCCATCAAAGCAATACCGCATAATGTCTACTGAATTATTAACTGCTTATGCCCTGAAGAAGTTTTTTTCCTCGTAACTGAAATGTTTACTTTTAAGGGATAAGGGATGAGTTGAAATGTTTTGGCCCGAATTAAGTTGGACTAGAGGCCAGCCTGAACACTTTTTATGAAAACAAATTTTTTTTAGGGAACATAAAACAACTTGCTATAACTGTTACAAACATACAAGGTATAGTGTACCGAAACGAGAACTGTGACAATAACCTATGCATTCGAGAATAGTCATCAAATATTTCACTTGGCGCTATAGTGTACCTATTGTTGGGCCGACACCAGAAACTGTCAGATTTGCAGAGCATACAACAAGGCTTGAAGCAAGTAATGCAATCAGGAACCGGCTTAAAAGAGGCAAAGAAACAGAGTAACAGACAGTACAGTAAGGGGCATTTCCGCAAAATAGCAAGAAAAGCGTGCCATGCCACATACACATAGACTGCTTAGAGCAAACATTTCACAGTAAAATTGTACTACTGTACAAGTAAAGCAAGTTGGCCACCAGGCAAGTGAACTATCTGCCGATCCGGCGATCCCCATCCTAAACATAAACTTAACCATTGGCCAACCAAAGCCTTAAACTCTATAAGGTCGAAAGCATCGCAACATTCGCGCAGCAAAGTTAACCACAAAAACAGAGGGTGCGCAAGAAGATCGAGCGAGCTGAAACCTTTTCGGGGATTGCGGGAACTCGCCAATGCCGGATTTGGGGAGGAAGCGGGGCCGGAGGGCGGCATTTCTAGGTCTCCGCCCCCGCATCGACGAGTCGACGTCGCTGTCGAGAGCAGGCGGCCGCGGGGGCGGCGGCCCCGTCGGATCGCGATCGTGTGGACGGGCGCGGAGGTATCGGTTGCGTTGCTTGCGAAACTAGGCAAGTCGTTGGTCTTGCGTCGAGCTTATCGCGGTGAACAGGTCAACTGGGACCACACTTCGAGAGCCTTATCCGGCTTATCGAATTGCGCACTAAGTTAAATCGAATACTAGCATTATTAGAGCGTCTACGCTCTACGGTCGTATTTGGCAAATCCGCACGTCTCAAATTCGGATCAAAGATAATTATCATCAGCAAAATAATACTTCCTCCGTTCTAATATAAGAGCGTTTTTTATACTACACTAATGTCGAAAACGCTCCTATATTATGGGACAGAGGGGTACTTTAGGTTAAAATTACGACGGTTGACAGTTTAGTTGCATGGCGGCAATTCCTCATTACGAAGTCTCCTAAAAATGGGAGATCGCTAAAGTACATTGATGATGTTGTGAGAACCAAATCCTCCCTCTGGTCCTTTTTTCTCAGCGTGTAAGAGCAGACACGCATACCAAGACATGGGTCGCTGGCTGTTTTTCTGGACGAGATTGCTCCTTGGCCCTCCGCAACATCTATGGAATCTGCTGGTGGTTATAAGTATGTATGCAACCTGATTGGCTCTCCATCCTCCTCGCCTCGTTCCCAGCGTTCCATGCCGACGTTTCTTTCTTTCTCCAGCGGCGCTACATGCAAGTTTTTATTCATGCTAGCAAAATTTCACTTTCCTCCTAAACCGAACAAGACGTCATGGAGTAGCTTCAAAAAATGGCTGTGGAAATTTAACTTATCGCCACAGATTTGAAATTCCCTTCGAAATTGACAAACCCACTTTATAAATCAAGCCCCATGAACAGACCAATTTGCACACTTATCCTCATTCTCGCCACACTTCTCTTGCTCGCCACGAGCATGCATGGATCACCTTCCTCCGCTAGTGCATGGTTGTCCAACGCGAGCACCAGACCTCGCGTACACCTGGACAACGCCGTCGCCTTTCTCCGTTTGGCCGCCTACCATGGGTCGTCCTCCATGAGCTTGATGTCATCGGCGTGCACGCAGACCGCCGAGAGGACGCCACCGGCCGTGAGCACACCGTCATCTACGAAGACGTTGTTGTCCTCAAGGACGTTGTACTCTGCATGCACACCGTCCACTGTGAGGATGTGACCGGCCGCGAGCATGTCGTCCTCGGCATGCACGCAGACCGCCGACCGCCGAGAGGACGCCACCGGCCGTGAGCACACCGTCATCTACGAAGACGTTGTTGTTCTCGAGGACGTTGTACTCTGCATGCACACCGTCCACTGTGAGGATGTGACCGGCCGCGAGCATGTCGTCCTCGGCGTGCACGCCGACCGCCGACCGATGAGAGGACGCCACCAGTCGTGAGCACGCCATGGTCTGCAAGCTCGCCGTCCTAAGCGTGCACATTGTCTGCTGTGAGGATGCCACCGGCCGCGAGCATGTCGTCCTCGGCGTGCACGCCGACCACCGAGAGGACGCCACCAGCCGCGAGCACGTTGTGGTTCGCAAGCTCGCCGTCCTCAGCGTGCATGCCGTCCATTGTGAGGATGCCACCGGCCGCAAGCATGTCGACCTTGACGTGCATGCCGACTGCCGAGAAGATGCCACCAGTCGTGAGCATATCATCATCCGCGAGGATGTAATGCCCAAGATGCGGTCCTATCCTTATTTTGGCGCGAGGGCCTCGATAGGGATAGAAGCGCATCTCGCCGTTTCGCAAAAATGGATATCGTTACAAGTACATGTAAAGAGGAGATGATTATATGGAATTGACTTACACTCGCCACAAGCTAAAACATGATCATCTCAAATACAACAATACATTCAATCACCATACAGAAGAGCAGGGTCCCACTACGGACGAAAACAAACGATAAAAGCGACATCCATCCTTGTTATCCCAGGCTACCGGCATGGAACCCATCCTATGATCGATGAAGAAGAAGAAGAACTCCAAATCAAACAAACATCATGCTCACGTCAAAGCATCGCGTTACCTGTACCTGCAACTATTGTTGTAGTAATCTGTGAGCCACAGGGACTCAACAATCTCATTTCCAAGGGTATCAAGGCTAGCAAAGCTTAATGGATGAGATATGGTTAAGTGGTGAGGCTGCAACTAGCACTAAGCATTTATTTGAGTGGCTAACTTGCGAGTACAAGAATAAGAAGAGTGATCTATGCATAAACGGACGTGAACTAGTAATGATCAATAAGTGATCCTGAACACCTACTTACGAGTCAAACATAACCCCACTGTGTTCCCTACTTGGTTCAAACCTCACAAGTAGAGACGGTCACGGTTACGCACACGATTGGTGTATTTTATTTGAGTTTACTTCAAGTTTGCTATGACCGGATGTTAAACAAATTTCCAAGTTGCCACATAACCGCGGGCACGACTCTTGTAAAGATTTAATCCTGCAGGGGCGCTCCAACTCATCCATCACAAACTAACCACAAGCTGCGTCGGAAAACCTCAACCACGGGATAGCCCGTAGTATCCTCAGAATCCCGGTGGAAAACCTCAACCTCGAGATAGCACAAAGTATCCTCGGAATCCCGTGCACAAGACGTTCGAGAAAGGTAAAACAAATCCAGCAAGGCCGCCCGATGTGTCAACGAACCTGATAGGAGCCGCGTATCTCGTTCTCAGGACACGACCGGATGAGCACGGCGTACAGTGGCCTGATAGAAAGCACCCGAGTTGCCCCAGGTTGGCCCTGCACATGACTCTATTTTGGACCAACACTCATGAGGAGCACTGGCCCAGGGGTTGATTAATTATCCACGGGGTCCGGAAAGTCCCTATGCAAGTTTTATTAGTTATAAGGCAAATGTAGTACCAATGTTGGGCCTTGCCAGAAGAGTTTTATCCCAAAACGAAAATCAAGGGGTGAAAGCACAACTTCTCCCTAGGTGGTTTTGGTAACAAATAACAACATATATTTCATTGGACTAATGTTTCCACTAAGTATATTTCAAGAAAAAGTTCAATGTTTGATTGGCAAAGGATTGTGAGGAGACCCCAAGATGAAAGGAATATGATTGGCCAAGCTACAAGCATGAAGACTCTACATTTTACTTTGTGAGAAATCACTTTGAGTCCATAGGAAATCCAATACTAACAAAAGGGGGTGAGGTAATAATGGTGAATGAAATGCTCAAAGTGATCAAGTGTTAGTCACCAAAAACACCCACAAACTCTCCCACAAATATTCTGTCATAGAGCCTACCACTCAAAATCGGTGTCACCAACATTTCCATATCGGCTACACCGAGTCAAAAAACCCAGACAGAAACCCTAGACAAGACCCACATCTCGGTACTACCAACATTCCCTTTCGGTGCCACCGAAAACAGTGACCAACTTCCTGGTTAGCCATTTTCAAGAATCGGTCCCACCGAGTTTTGCAAATCAGTTTCACCGAGAAGTTGGACTAACTCTCTGTTAACCCATTTCTTAAAATCGGTCCCACCGAGTTTGAGAAATCGGTCTCACCGAGATTTGGTAACTTCCTAGGTCACCCATATCGGTACCACCGAGATTTACATATCGGTCTCACCGAAAGCCTAAAGTTTCCACATTTTGAACAAGTCGGTGCCACCGAGTTTTACTTCGGTTTCACCGAGTTGGGCAATAATGTTGTAACGGTTGGATTTTTGGAGATGCCTATATATACCCCTCCACTACCATCCACTCGCAAGAGAAGCACTCAGAACACACACCCACTTGCCATATCCAATTTTCTGAGAGAGAACCACCAATCCTTGTGTTGAGGTCAAGATCATCCACTCCAACCATATGGATCTTGATTTCTAGCCTCTCCAAGTTGCTTTCCATCCAATCAATCTCTTCTACCCAAGCCAAATCTGTGAGAGAGTGATTGAGTGTTGAGGAGACTATCATTTGAAACACAAGAGCAAGGAGTTCATCGTTACTATCGAGCCTATTACCTTTTGGAGGGTGTTGCCTCCTAGATTGGTTAGGTGTTGCTTGGGAGCCTCCTACCTCGTGTTGTGGGGTTGAACCAAGAAGTTTGTATGGGCAAGGAGATCGCCTACTTCGTGAAGATCTACCCATAGTGAGGCTAGTCCTTCGTGGACGGAAGCCGTTATGGAATAGTCGAGGTTGCTACTTCGTGGACTCTTCGTGGGTGGAGCCCTCCATGGACTCTCGCGACCGTTACCCTCCGTGGGTTGAAGACTCCATAAACATGGATGTATGATAGCAACACCTATCGGAACCACGGGAAAAATCTTCATGTCTCCAAATTGCGTTTGATCTTCCTACCCTTATTCTCTTACATATGCTTTTCTTTACTTGTCGCTGCAATACTCGTAGTCATGCATGTGTAGGATGAACTTGATATTCTAGAATTGCTCAAATCTGCCAACCAATTAACTTGGGAAAAGGTTAGATTTTTATTTGGTCAAGTAGTCTAATCACCCCCCCCTCTAGACATACTTGGAATCCTACAAGTGGTATCAGAGCTTTGGTCTCCATTGCATTGGTCTCACAACCAAGGAGAGTATGATGTCTAGTGAGGGAAACTATCACCGTAGAGGTCCATATTTCGATGGTACAAATTTTGCTAGTTGGAAGCATAAGATGAAAATGCATATTCTTGGTCATAACCCTGCCGTATGGGTTGTTGTTCGTGTTGGCTTGCAAGGTGAATTCTTTGGTGTTGGAAAGGAACCGGATTGTGAAGCGACCACGGAAGAATTGAAGATGTTGCAATACAATGCTCAAGCCTGTGACATTCTATTCAACTGCCTATGCCCCGAAGAATTCAACAAAATCAGACGTCTTGAGAATGCAAAGGAAATTTGGGATACTTTGGTTGATATGCACGAAGGTACCGAATCCGTCAGGGAATCTAAGTTGGATGTGTTACAAAGTCAACTTGACAAGTTCAAGATGAAGGATGGTGAAGGAGTTGTGGAAATGTACTCTAGGCTTGCTCTCATCACCAATGAGATTGCCGGCTTAGGAAGCGAAGAAATGACCGACAAATTCATCATCAAGAAGATCCTTAGAGCCTTGGATGGAAAGTATGACACCGTGTGCACATTGATCCAAATGATGCCAAACTACAAAGATCTCAAGCCTACGGAAGTGATTGGAAGGATTGTTGCTCATGAGATGTCACTTAAAGAAAAGGAAGAACTTCACACCAAGTCAAGCGGTGCTTACAAAGCTACAAGTGACACTCCCGCTACATCAAGTGACAACCTTGTAACCAATGAAGAGATAAGCCTCATGATCAAGAAATTCAACAAGTTCTACAAGAGTAGAGGCAAAGAGAGAAAATCCAACTCAAGATATGAAGAGAAGCGTTCATCTAGTCATGACCAAAATTGCTACAACTGTGGAAGGCCCAAACACTACCCCAATGAGTGCACGCCCCCCCACAAGAGAAGAGAAGAGTCACCTAGAAGAAAGAGCTCAAGATATTAGTCACCTCGAAGAGAGAGAAGGAGTAGAGATGATTGTTATGAACGAAGACCCTCAAGGAGAAGTAGGGTCTCGGAGAAGAAGGACAAGTACACCAAGTGCTACACAAGAAGAAGACATCAAGCTCATGTAGGTGAATGGGTTTTTGGCTCCGAATCCGACAACCAATCCGAGAGAAGCTATCACTCCGACTCCGACTATAGTCAAGATGAAGGTGTTGCCATACTTGCACTCATTTTCTCCAACTCCTATGACATATTTGATTCACCAAATGAAGGGAGTGGAAGTTGCTTCATGGCTAAAGGCCCCAAGGTATCACACCCCGAATACATTGACTTCAATAGTGATGAGGATGACTTACTTGGAGATGATGACTTGCTATTTGATAAAACTAGTGATATTAGTCAAAATGAGCTAGATAATGATCATGCTAGTCAAGATAAGTCGTGTGATGATGATAAGAAGGAAATAGAATGGGTAACTAAAGAATTAAACTCTCTTAAGTTAGCTCATGAATCTACTTTAGAAGATCATAGAGAGCTTGTAAGGACTCATGAGAAGCTACGCTTCGAGAAGCTCAATTTGGAGCAAGAACATGAGTTTCTTAAAGCAATCAATGACGATCTCCGAAAAGAAGACTTCTTCTTATCTAGCCGAAAGACTACTCTTGTCTACATTTATTCCACAAGTTAAGACTAAGCAATCTAGTAACAAAGGCAAGAAAGGTTCTTCAACTAGTAGCAATAAAAATGATAAATCTAATGATATTGCTTCTCGTAGTTCTATTGATTCCACTAACGATTCTCTTAGACAAGTTACACTTGAGCAAGAAAATGATTTATTGAAAGGGATTGTAGAAAAAGGTGTCTACAAAAGTCTTGCCGGATGTAAGCAATTTGAGGAGATTGTACGCAAGCATGGAGGATACCGGAAGAACCATGGCATTGGCTACTTCAACGCAAATGGAGTTGAATGGGAAGAAGGTCAATACCCCAAGCCCAAGTTTGTTCCTCAAAGGGAGAAGTATGAACATACTCTTCCCAAGGGAACAAAAGTTCAAGATGACCTTCCACCACAAGACCACAAGCTCAAGAGCAAGGACAAGCTTCAAGAGGAGATTGACACATTTGAAGATGATTCCCAAGCTTTGGTCAAGTGGGTTCCCAAGGCTACCACAAGCTCAACTTCTACAAGTGCTACTTCAACTCCAAGGATTCCCATCAAGTTGATGTGGATCCCAAATAAGAAGAACTAGAGAAGTTCTTGAGGGGTGACTCCGCCAATGAAATTCACTCATATTCATTATTGGCAAGGACTATTTGCAATCAACTCCAACTTTATGCAATAGTTCAAGGAGTCACACATTCCCTCAAAGGTAAGCAAGAGACAAGGTAATGAAAGAATACATGGACATCATCATGTATACATTGCACTCCATGTCCATTGATATCCTTGTATGTGTCTCTTGTTTGGGACTAACCTATGTAGGTGAGAAGAGTAAGAAACAATGAGGATTGCTCCCAACTCAAGATGATCTTCATCAACTATGAGCATCCACCACTACATCACCCACATGAAGTCTTCTATGACAAAACCTAAGGTTAGTTTATCCCTCTTAGGGGGGATGTCACATCAAGGGGGAGCTTTACTCTAAGACTTGAGTTAAAGCATCTCTTAAGAATGTGACAACATTAAACGCTTCATGTAAAAGTGGTAACCCCACTTGTGCTTAAACGATGAGTATGACCTATGATCAAGTATTCTTACTTGACTCCTAAGTCAATATAATCATATATAGATGACTCCGTCATCGCCAAAGTGCTTGTTAGATGCTAGAGTGATTTTACATGTTTGCCATAATTTCATTGGACATCTTATTGTGTGAGCATGTTGGTATGCATATTTTTTCTCATTCGAGGACATCCAGTTGTTGCTATTTGGTTCTTGTTTTTCTTTTGCCAATTGGATGTACAAGAATGCCTAGGACCCCTCTCTAGCTATCTGTGCTTTCTTGCCTCAAGTTCTATTCTTGCTTCATCACAAAACTTGAACAAGCACTTCTCGAACCCTCCGTGTGAGGAGCACCCGGAGTTCCGTTTCGTCAAGGCTGACTTCCAAAACCTCCCTAAAGTGCAACTCGGTGTAGCCAATCAAAAATTCTCGGTTTCACCAAACGCTCATGGTTGATCTATTATTGCACCTCGGTAGCACCCATCCCATAATCTCGGCTTCACTGAGTTTCCCTGTCAATTGACAGTAGTGGAACTCGGTGGCACCGAAATTTTAGTATCGGCGTCACCGACAGTAAAGGGTACTTAATCCCGGCGGACCCGACGTTTTGAAGTCCATCTTCAAACGCTCGAGTCTCTGACCCTAAGCTGCTGCACCGGACCCCTTGGTCGTCGCCCTTGTCTCCCCGAGCGCCTTCGCCATTGGGATCCTCGCCATCGACGGAAATCATCACCGCCGTCGTCGCCGTAGTCGGACCATCGCCAAGTTAGGGTATGGTTTTGATCCCCTCTTGCGTTCCAAAGTCTAATTCAAGCGCACTAGGGTTGCTCCGTATTCTTGCCACAGATTGAAAGCTTCCTATCCCACCAAATACTTCCATAGATTAGAGAATGAAGAAATTTTGGATCTGACCGACACCGAGTTGATAAAATCGGTTCTACTGATTTAGTTTTTAGGGTTTCTGAGAACCGCTTCGGTGAGACCGAGCAGTTCTTTTCGGTGACACCGAAAAGACTGCCCAAGTCTCTTTTAATGCAAGTGGTCTGTCTCGGTGACTCTGAAAATTTCAACCCGGTGCAACCGAAATACATTTTGCAGTAGATCAAACCCAAGTTTCTAAGTTCAAATTTTTGAAAATCTCCAGTATTTTGTAATGCTCAGCCTCTTTGCTCTTCTATACTCTATTCACAGGGTCAGCATGCCTGGATCAGATGGCAGTCGGAACAACTTCAGAGAAAGAGTTGTGGACATGAGTTCAGGCACTAGCCCTGAGGCTAGTTCATCTTCTTATGATGATGTGCCTAGTTCTCCTGACCTGCCCAAGGCTGCCACCAGGGCAAGGAAGAAGTTGAACTCAGATGAGGAAGATGTTGATTTTGTGCCAGAGGAGGGATTAGCCAAGAAGCAGAAAGAGAAAGCTGCCAAGAGCATAACTACAGAGGCTACTTCAGCAAAGAGGGCTGTCAGAAAGGAATATGCTAGCACTGATGCTAGGAGAGCACCAGAGAGTGCTAGAGGAAAAATGACTTTGTCTCTTGAATCTCCAACCAAGAACAAGTCCATGCCTAAGAAGGCAGGAGAGAAGAAGAGGACCAGGAAGAGAATTATACATGTTGTTGGCAGAGCAACTTCAATGTATGAAGATCCAGCAGAAGCTGAGGAACAGGATGTGGAGGAGGAACAAGCTTCCCAAGCCCCTCCAGCTAAGAAGATGAAATTGTTGGCTGATGCTATGCCCAAGGATGCTCCAGCTAAGAGCACCAAGTCTGCCCCCAAGAAGTCTGCTGCAGCCTCCAAGTCAAAGAAGTCTACCAGAGACATTCCAAGTGCTGCTAAGAACAAGAAATCCACTATGATAGAAGAAGAGGAGGGCATATCTTTTTTCAGAAAGATGAGGCCCCACTTGTCTATTCGTAATGATTATCACCCAGTTGCAGAAGATATGAAGAAGAGGAAAGAGTCGGGGCTGAGGAAGTGGAGAGTTGTTGATCCTTATGCCTCCAGGAAAAGGACTGTTGTGGATGCCATATTTCACACCAAGGAACAGCAGGACTTTTATGAGACTGTCCTATTGGACAAGAGCCCAGCAGTTAGTGACATGAGATATGTTGACTGGGCCTTCATCAAGGAAAATGAAGATTATTTTCCAAGTGTGCAAGACAACTTCCAGTGCATTGATATTGCAAATTTTGTTGGAAGAGAGTTCACTGCATGGAATGATGAGATTATCATGGAGTTCTACTCTACTGCTCACTTCTATCCAGATGGCAGGATTGTTTGGATGACTGAAGGTACAAGGTACCAATCCACTGTTGATGAGTGGGCTACCATCTTAGGAGCCCCACCCCCATAGGTACAAGAAGGTGATTTGGATGTTTACATGAGGCCAAGATGAGTCACAACTCCATGGCAAATATGTACAAAGAAATCCCTGCTGATTATGTGCATTCACATAAGTTTGGAGCAGTTTATTATCTGCAAGCAGGATTGCCTATTATCAACACCATCTTGAGGCACACCTTGATGCCCAAGTAAGGAGATGACAAGATGATCCGAGGCTACTCCATCAACATGCTGCACCACATTGATAACCACACCAGGATTAGGGTGATGGATCTGATAGTTGAGACAGTGAAGAGGATAGCTGCAGACTAGAAAAGATCTTGTGGATATGCACCGTACATTCAGATGCTCATTAACTCTAAGTTAGAGAAGAATGTGTATGCACTCGATCGCCCCCATTTGCCACTCCAGCCAGAGTTAGAGGATAATGTCGTGGTGATGGATCCTAGTCATCCCACTTCATCTACTGCACAGGCAGAGGATGAGGCAGCTAGAGCCACTAGTGCTCAGGCTCCTAGAACAAGGAATGAACAAATGGATCTTATTATTAGCACCATTCAGAGCATGCAGAAGGATATCAAGACCATTCAGCTCAATTAGGATAGTCTTGTGAGGATTGTGGAGGATAAGTTTTCCACATTGAACAACAAAGTGGATGGACTGACTAAGACTGTAGATGAACTTAAGAAGGAAGTGGATGAAGCTCCCATTCCCCACTCCTCAGATTCTGATGATGATGACAATCCACCTCTTAGGACTAGCACTCAGTTCAAGACTCAAGCCATAACTCCTACAGTGTTTGCTCCAGAGTTGAGGCCATCTTCTTCAGCACCTGCCACAACTCCATCAGCTCCAGTGTCTACTCCACCACCTCAGAGGAATTCAGCTGAACTCTTCGGGGATGCTCTTCTCTCGACTCCATCGACAGCCACCGGAGACCATGCCTAGAGCAACGAGTAGCTCTATGGCTTTGAAATTTTTGGTAACTTGTTGCCAAAGGGAGAGAGGTCATAGATCATAGGGCTTCGAGAGAGACAGTGTTGTTTTTTGATCCCTCTCTGCTTTTCAATAACATTTGGTTTATCGTTTGGTGTTGCAAACTTTTGTCAATATTTGATCATATACTCTTGTGTGATGCTATTATCGCCTATCTTTGAGATGTCTATGTGATGATCATTTACTTATGTTTGGTGTGATGTTCTCATGTAATTCACTCTTATTAATTTTGGCGCACCACCAAGTTGTATGTGACATGGAAGAGTGACCCATGATCCAAATCGATTATGCATTTGCATTCAAACGCAAATTTAAAATAATGCACAAACTTAGGGGGAGCTCTTAGTTATCACATACTTCTCAAAGCGACGATGCTATTCACTGATTATATCTCTCATCGAAGCTTTGATCTATATGTTGTCATCAATTACCAAAAAGGGGGAGATTGAAAGAACAACTTCTCCCTAGGTGGTTTTGGTAATTAATAACAACATATATTTCATTGGACTAATGTTTCCACTAAGTATATTTCAGGAAAAAGTTCAATGTTTGATTGGAAAGGATTGTGAGGAGACTCCAAGATGCAAGGAATATGATTGGCCAAACTACAAGCATGAAGACTCAACATTTTACTTTGTGAGAAATCACTTTGAGTCCATAGGAAAGCCAATACTATCAAAAGGGGGTGAGGTAATAATGGTGAATGAAATTCTCAAAGTGATCAAGTGTTAGTCACCAAAAACACCCACAAACTCTCCCACAAGTATTCTGTCATAGAGCCTACCACTCAAAACCGGTGTCACCAACATTTCCATATCGGCTACACCGAGTCAAAAGCCCAGACAGAAACCCTAGACAAGACCCACATCTCGGTACTACCAGCATTCCCTTTCGGTGCCACCGAAAATAGTGACCAACTTCCTGGTTAGCCATTTTCAAGAATCGGTCCCACCGAGTTTTGCAAATCGGACCGAGAAGTTGGACCAACTCTCTGTTAACCCATTTCTTAAAATCAGTCCCACCGAGTTTGAGAAATCGGTCTCACCGAGATTTGGTGCCTAGGTCACCCATATCGGTACCACCGAGGTTTACATATCGGTCTCACCGACAAGCCTAAAGTTGCCACATTTTGAACAAGTCGGTGCCACCGAGTTTTACTTCGGTTTCACCGAGTTGGGCAATAATGTTGTAACGGTTGGATTTTTGGAGATGCCTATATATACCCCTCCACCACCATCCACTCGCAAGAGAAGCACTCAGAACACACACCCACTTGCCATATCCAATTTTCTGAGAGAGAACCACCTATCCTTGTGTTGAGGTCAAGATCATCCACTCCAACCATATGGATCTTGATTTCTAGCCTCCCTAAGTTGCTTTCCATACAATCAATCTCTTCTACCCAAGCCAAACCTGTGAGAGAGTGATTTAGTGTTGAGGAGACTATCATTTGAAACACAAGATCAAGGAGTTCATCGTCACTATCGAGCCTATTACCTTTTGGAGGGTGGTGCCTCCTAGATTGGTTAGGTGTCGCTTGGGAGCCTCCTACTTCGTGTTGTGGAGTTGAACCAAGAAGTTTGTACGGGAAAGGAGATCGCCTACTTCGTGAAGATCTATCCATAGTGAGGCTAGTCCTTCGTGGACGGAAGCCGTTATGGAATGGTCGAGGTTGCTACTTCATGGACCCTTCGTGGGTGGAGCCCTCCATGGACTCTCGCGACCGTTACCCTCCGTGGGTTGAAGACTCCATAAACATGGATGTACGATAGCACCACCTATCGGAACCATGGGAAAAATCTTCGTGTCTCCAAATTGCGTTTGATCTTCCTACCCTTATTCTCTTACATATGCTTGTCTTTACTTTTCGCTGCAATATCCGTAGTCATGCATGTGCAGGATTAACTTGATATGCTAGAATTGCTAAAATCTGCCAACCAATTAACTTGGGAAAATGTTAGGTTTTTATTTGGTCAAGTAGTCTAATCACCCCCTCTAGACATACTTTGGATCCTACAAGGGGGTCCCCATAACAACCCCAAGCATGTTAGGAGCGCTCAATATGGAACATAACACCGGTACACAAGTAACTAGGGCGGCAAAGTTGGAACAAAACACCGAGCAAAAGGCCAAGCCTTCCACCTTTTACCAAGTATATATGTGCATTAAATTAAATAGCAATAGTATTCTGATATCCCAAGATATCCATGTTTTCACATGGAAACAACCTGCACCTACAACTAGCAATGCTATAAGAAGGGCTGAGCAAGCGGTAACTTAGCCAAACAATGGTTTGCTGGGAAGGTGGAGGTTAGAGGCTTATCATGGCATTTGGGAGGCTTGAAAACAAGTGTTAGGCAGCGAGACATAGCGATAGAAACGAGACAACTAGCATGGCAATGATAGTAGTGGTATCCAGGGAAATGATCATCTTGCCTGAGATCCCGCTTGGAAGAAGAACGAATCTGTGAAGTAGACGAACGGACGTAGTCGAACGAATCCTCACACTCCGAACACTTTCAGAACTCTAGCGAGGAGAAGAAAATCCAGAAACAAACAAATGACACGGTAAACACCACAACATATTCATGGTATGACGCACAAACAAGTATGATGCATGTCCGATTTAAATAGGCATGTCATGGAAAAATGCAACAATCAAACACTACAAATTAAGTGAAATTCAATATGCAACGAGTTGCATATTGACGAAACTCCATGTTCGAATCATTTAGTTCACTCTCGTTTATTTACACAGCAAGTTTAACTATTTTTAAACATGGCAAAAGGTGAGCCATAAACAACTACATCATCTAGGAATTTTAAATGAGGCCGGAAGCAACATATAGCATTTCCGAAACAACCACATATGCAATTTTGAATTTTGTCCAGATCTGTCCTAAATATATTTTATATTTGTTAAACATGAAAAATAAAGTGCACCATGTGATTCTACACGTTTTTCTAAGCAAGTTTCATATATGGTTTATTAAAATCGGAGCTACGGTTATTTAGTTGAGGAATAATCATTTTAACATGGCATTTATGCAAATTTAAGCAAACAGCAAGTTTAAACGTTTTTTAACATTTGTGAAAGTGGGATATTGTGAATCTACACGAAATTCTAAGCATTTTTCATATACAAAGTTTTTTAAACCGATGCACGGTTGTGAAGTTATTAAATGCATGAAGTATGAGGGTTTTTCTGCAAAACAGTTTTCTCTAGATAACTAGACAAATTCACGAGACGGAAAAAAAATAAACTGGGCCGAAACGTGCACTAGGCCGAAACTGTACATGGGTGCATGATAGTAAAACAACGCACGGGGCGTCACGTAGCACGCAGAGGGGATGGTGCTGGGCTCACCATAGTGGGCCAAGCCCATGTATGTGGAGCTGTTGAGGGAGGACAGATCTGGGCTGGGGCGGCGTGCGAGGCAAGGGCCGGCTGGGCTGGCGGATCTGGCGCATCTAGAAGCAGGCCCACGCAACGTCGTGATCGTGGGGAGGCTCGGGTCAACGCAGGATCAAGCACGTCTGGCTAGGTCGTCGTTCTGGCCATCCTCTGATGAACATGAGCAGCAGCAACAACGAGCAGGTGAAGCAGAGGCAGCGGCGGCGGGGCTCAGCGGCAGGGATGCGGAGCTTGGTGGCCGGGATGGCCGGATCCAGTCGGTGGTCGGTCGAGAGCTGGTGCGAAGGAGACGGAGGATGGGCAGAACGGCGCGATGGAGGTCCTGCAGAGGCAGCCATGGCGGTTGCAGCAGGTCGACAGTGTCGGCATGAACGCGGCTAGCGGCGGAGAGCATAGGGAAGGCCGGATCTGAAATGAGGAGATCGCCGAGGTTCGGTTTTTGACTAGAACGGGGTGAAGGCGACCAATGACGACGCCGGACAAGGTAGGTGCTTGGCGCCATGGCTTCCTGTCATTCGAGACAGAGAGAGACATGAGCAACGGGGAAAATGGAAGGAAGGGACGAGCGGGGAGTGGGAAGCTAGAGGTGCTCACCGGCGGGAGGCTGCTGCCGAAGGAGGAGGGCGTCGAGGTGGCCCTCGGACGCCATGGGTGTTGCGGGATAGCTCCGGCTCAGGCGTCTCCTCACCCTTGGGAACGAGAGGAGCGGGAGGCTGGGTGCTTCAGGGTGATGACCCACAAGTATAGGGGATCAATCGTAGTCCTTTCGATAAGTAAGAGTGTCGAACCCAATGAGGAGCAGAAGGAAATGACAAGCGGTTTTCAGCAAGGTAATTTCTGCAAGCACTGAAATTGTAGGTAACAGATAGTTTTATAGCAAGGTAATTGGTAACGAGCAAGTAACGATAACGGTAAATAAGGTGCAGCAAGGTAGCCCAATCCTTTTGAGGCAAAGGACATGCCAGAACAATCTCTAGTAATAGGCAAAGTGTTCTTGAGGGTACACGGGAATTTCGTCTAGTCACTATTCGTGTTCGCTACTTTGATAATTTGATATGTGGGTGGACCGGTGCTTGGGTGCTGTTCTTACTTGAACAACCTCCCACTTATGATTAACCCCCTCGCAAGCATCCATAACTACGAGAAAAGTATTAAGATAAAATCTAACCATAGCATTAAACGTTTGGATCCAAATCAGCCCCTTACGAAATAGCGCATAACCTAGGGTTTAAGCTTCTGTCACTCTAGCAACCCGTCATCTAATAACTACTCCACAATGCATTCACTTAGGCCCATGAATGGTGAGGTGTCATGTAGTCGACGTTCACATGACACCACTAAGGGAATCACAACATACATATCATCAATATATCGAACACATATCAAATTCACATGATTACTTGTAACATGACTTCTCCCGTGACCTCAAGAACAAAGGTAACTACTCACAAATAATAAACATGCTCAAGATCAAGGAGGTATTGAATAGCTTAATGGATCTGAACATATAATCTTCCGCCAAATAAACCATATAGTAATCAACTACGCAGGGTAATCAACACTACTAGTCACCCACTGGTACCAATCTGAGGTTCCGGTACAAAGATTGAACACAAGAGATGAACTAGGGTTTCAGAGGAGATGGTGCTGTTGAAGATGTTGATGAAGATTGGCCTCCCAAAGATGAGAGGGGTGTTGGTGATGACGATGGCTTCGATTTCCCCCTCCGGGAGGGAAGTCCCCCCGGCGGAATCGCTCTGCCGGAGGGCAAAAGTGCTCCTGCCCAAGTTCCGCCTTGAGGCGGCGGCGCTTCATCCCGAAAGTCCTCCTCTGATTTTTTTCTAGGTTAAATGTGACTATATACGAGAATATGGGCACCGGAGGTGGGCCGAGGAGGCCACAACCCATCAGGGCGCGCCCAGGGGGGTCTGGCGCGCCCTGGTGGGTTGTGCCCACCAGGTTGGCCCCCTCCGGTAGTTTTCTGCTCTAGTATTTTTTATTTATTCCAAAAATAATCTCCGTAAAATTTCAGCTTCATTGGAGTTGTGCAGAATAGGTATCTCTGATGTGCTTTTCTTGGGTCCAGAATTCCAGCTGTCGGTATTCTCCCTCTTTGTGTAAACCTTGCATATTATGAGAGAAAATGCATTAGAATCACTCCCCAAAGCATTATTATTCAACAAAACATAATAAATAACAGTAGGAAACCATGATGCAAAATGGACGTATCAACTCCCCCAAGCTTAGACCTCGCTTGTCCTCGAGCGAAAGCCGATATTGAAAAGCATGTCCACATGGTTTGAGAGAGAGGTGTCGATAAAAACAAAATACGAACATAGAAGCATCATGCTTATTAATATAACAGCAACAAACTCTAATATAAAATTTAAAATACATTTTTATCATATAGCTTCTCATGAACAAGTAACAATTCATCACAACATAGAAGTATGAAGCATGAACCTTATTGGGAACCAACAAACTATGTTCTCAGTCAACTTTGCAACTACAATTCATCATATTTTCAGGAAGGGTCTCATTTCGGAGCCTTCTTGGCAAGTCCACACACTCAACCATCATTTAGTCTTCTATGATTGCTAACACTCACGGCATACCCATGAACAAAAAGTTTCAGCCGGACACATAGGAAGATAGGGGCTTATAGTTTTTCCTCCCAACGTATTCACCTCAAGGGTGATGTCAACAATAATAACCCATGCCCACCCATATCCAACTGGATATATGTGCCTAGATCTTTCGTCACCACATGATGCTTGCAAAAGAAAAAGTAAAAAGGAATAGGGAAGAATACTTTGACTCTTGCATAAAAGTAAAAGATAGGCCCTTCGCAGAGGGAAGTAGAGGTTGTCATGCGCTTATTGGTTTGTATGCCCAATCCCTTAATGTAAAAGAACGTCATGCTATATTGCCCCCTATGATAGCAACCTTTATTATGCAGTCCGTCGCTTTTATTACTTTGCCATCATAAGTTCGTATAGCGCTCAATTTTCTCTTACACTAATTGATCAAAACACTTTTAGAAGCAATTTTTATTGCCTTATTGCACCGATGACAACTTACTTGAAGGATCTTTCTCGATCCATAGGTAGGTATGGTGGACTCTCAAAGAATAAGTTTGGTTTTGGGTTTTTGGACGCACAAGTAGTATCTCTACTTAGTGCGGAATTTTTGGCTAGCAAATATATTGGGCAAGCACCACATGTTGAAGGATCTATGACAATATAACTTCTATGTGGATATGAACAAACATAAATCATTACGTTGTCTTCCTTGTCCAACGTTAACAGTTTTGACATATAATATTTAATGGGGTCTCACAATCATAAAAGATGTCCAAGATAGTGTATTTGCATGTGAATCTTCTCTTCCCTTATTAATTCTTTCATGAATTGCTTCATTGACCAATGCTATGTTTGTCAATCTCCAATAAATTTTACTACTTATACTTTTCTTTATGTGATGTCATTACTCACCATAAGATTAGCATATGATTCTTTTCATTTATTTTTCTTCCCTTTTATTTTGATTGCAACAAGAAAGTAAAGAGGCAGAAACTCAACCTAAACTTTATTATATAACTTTCACACGATTGCATAGATATATAGTCCACGAAACTAACACACGAAAATAGATCATGCTAAACTTTTATTCAACTAAAGCAAAGGGAAACTAAAGATCGAACTAAAATAGGTAAAGGTGAATAAAAGTGATGGTGATACGATACCGGGGCACCTCCCCCAAGCTTGGCTCAAGCCAAGGGGAGTGCCCATACCCGTGTGCTCAAGTTTCCTTTGGTGGTGGTGATGAAGAAGGTGGTGGTGATGATGGAGCCTTCTTCTTCAACTTATATTTAAGCATAAAGTTTTCCTCCCTTAGATCATCATTCTCCATCTTGAGCTTCAATATCTTTTTGCATAGTGCCGCCTTGCTCTCCTGCAGAAAACGAGATGGGATAAATTGGACCTTAGGTTTGTATCTTCTAGGGAGGCTTGATTTCTTAAATTCCACATGCATGTCTCTAGGTTGAGGTAATGGATCATCCTCTTCCTAAGAGCTATCATCTTTTGTTTCCTTCATGGTAGCATCTTCGTCTTCCTCCGAGGTCCATAGATAGGGGTAAATTTCCCTAAAGATCTTTAGGTCTGAAATATAGGGATCAACATGGCTCTCCCCCTCCGAATCTTGAGACGACATATTCTCATATCTGTCAGGGAAACAACACGAAACAAGAACAGAGGATTTTTCTGTGATGCAGTCGTCAATACAGTCGAGGGTATATATAGAGAATTTTTATTCTTGGGAAACAAGCATATGGAAAGAAAACGGAGCCGGGGAGGTGTCCGAGGTGGGCACAACCCACCAGGGCGCACCCAGGGGTGCCAGGCGCGCCCTGGTGTATCGTGCGCACCTCGATCACCTTCCGGTTTATTTCTTTATTTCCAAAATTTTAAAATATTCCAGAACTGACAGAAAATATTTTTGTGGATTTTTCGGAGTCCGTTTATTTACCGTATCACGTACCTTCTCTTTTTCAGAATTCTGGAGTGTTCCAGAAGGTTTCATTTATGTGTTCCTCTAGTGTCATGGTTTGGACAACATTGCTTTCAACGTTAATAGGTGTACCTGAGATATAATGCTTAATTCTTTGTCCATTGACCACCTTCGGGTTAGTACCTTCGGCGTTATTAATCTTGATAGCTCCAGAACGATAAACCTCTTCGATAATATAAGGTCCTTCCCATTTGGAGAGAAGCTTTCCTGCAAAAAATCTTAAACGAGAGTTGAACAAAAGAACATAGTCTCCTATTTTGAATTCCCGCTTTTGGATTCTTTTGTCATGCCATCTTTTTACTTTTTCTTTGAATAGCTTAGCATTTTCATACGCTTGGGTTCTCCATTCATCTAGTGAGCTAATATCAAATAACCTCTTCTCACCGGCAAGTTTGAAATCATAATTGAGTTCTTTAATTGCCCAAAATGCTTTGTGTTCTAATTCTAGAGGCAAATGACAAGCTTTCCCATACACCATTTTATATGGAGACATACCCATAGGATTTTTATAAGCTGTTCTATAGGCCCAAAGTGCATCATCTAATTTCTTAGACCAATTCTTACGAGACCTATTGACAGTTTTTTGTAATATTAATTTTATTTCTCTATTGCTAAGTTCTACTTGACCACTAGATTGAGGATGATAGGGTGATGCAATTCTATGGTTAACATCATATTTAGCAAGCATATTACGGAAAGCACCATGGATAAAGTGTGAACCACCATCGGTCATTAAATATCTAGGGACTCCAAACCTCCGGAAGATAACCTCTTTAAGCATTTTAATGGAGGTGTGGTGATCAACACTACTAGTTGGAATAGCTTCTACCCACTTAGTGACATAATCAACCACAACTAAAATATGAGTGTATCCGTTGGAGGAAGGAAAAGGCCCCATATAATCAAAACCCCAAACGTCAAATGGTTCGACAACAAGTGAATAATTCATAGGGATTTCCTAACGCTTACTGATATTACCAATTCTTTGACATTCATCACAAGACAAGACAAACTTACGGGCATCCTTGAAGAGAGTAGGCCAATAAAAACCAGATTGCAATACCTTGTGAACAGTTCTATCTCCCGCATGATGCCCTCCATAAGCTTCGGAATGACATTTCCGTAGGATTTGTTCCTGTTCATGCTCAGGTACACAACGTCTAATAATACCATCTACTCCTTCTTTATAAAGGTGTGGGTCATACCAAAAGTAATGTCTCAACTCATAGAATTTTTTTCTCTTTTGTTGGTAAGTGAAGCTAGGTGGTATATATTTAGCAACAATGTAGTTAGCATAATCAGCATACTAGGGTGTGTTTTGTGAGTCATTTATTGCAGCTAACTGTTCGTTAGGGAAACTATCATCAATAGGTAGTGGGTCATCAAGAATATTTTCTAACCTAGACAAGTTATCCGCTACGGGGTTCTCAGCTCCCTTCCTATCAACAATATGCAAGTCAAATTCTTGGAGCAAGAGAACCCACCTAATAAGTCTAGGTTTAGCATCTTTCTTTTCTATAAGATATTTTATAGCAGCATGGTCGGTGTGAACAATTACTTTTGAGTCAACAATATAGGATCTAAATTTATCACAAGCAAACACGACCGCTAAAAATTCTTTTTCCGTAGTAGCATAATTTCGTTGAGCACTGTCTAGAGTTTTACTAGCATAATGGATAACGTTCAATTTCTTATCAACTCTTTGTCCTAGAACAGCACCAACAGCATAATCACTAGCATCACACAAAATTTCAAAAGGCAAGTTCCAATCAGGTGGTTGAACGATAGGTGCAGAGGTTAAGGCTTTCTTGAGTGTTTCAAAGACTTCCACACAATCATCATCAAAAACAAAAGGAATATCCTTTTGCAAAAGATTAGTAAGAGGCCTAGAAATTTTAGAGAAGTCTTTAATGAACCTCCTATAGAAACCAGCATGACCAAGGAAACTGTGAATACCTTTAATATCTTTAGGACATGGCATTTTCTCAATTGCATCAACTTTAGCTTTATCCACCTCAATACCTCGTTCAGATATTTTGTGCCCCAAGACAATGCCTTCATTTACCATAAAGTGGCACTTCTCCCAATTCAAGACGAGATTAGTTTGTTCACATCTCTGCAAAACTCGATCAAGGTTGCTTAAGCAATCATCAAAAGAAGTTCCGTAAACGGAAAAATCATCCATGAAAACCTCAACAATCTTTTCACAAAAATCAAAGAATATAGCAGTCATACATCTTTGAAAGGTAGCATGTGCATTGCATAAACCAAAAGGCATACGTCTATAAGCATAGGTTCCAAAAGGGCAAGTGAAGGTGGTTTTCTCTTGATCGGATTGTGACACATGTATTTGAGAGAAACCAGAATATCCATCTAAGAAACAAAAGTGTGTGTGCTTAGATAGTCTTTCAAGCATTTGATCAATGAACGGTAGAGGGTAATGATCTTTCCTAGTAGCTTTATTTAATTTTCTAAAATCAATTACCATTCTATAGCCAGTGACAATTCTTTGTGGAATGAGTTCATTCTTATCATTGGGAACAACGGTAATACCTCCTTTCTTAGGGACACAATGAACGGGACCTACCCATATACTATCAGCTATGGGATAGATTATACCTGCTTCCAGAAGCTTTAATATTTCAGTTCTTACCACTTCTTTCATCTTAGGATTCAATCGCCGTTGGTGATCAACAACGGGTTTAGCATCAGGTTCCATATTAATCTTGTGCTGACATAGAGTTGGACTAATGCCCTTAAGATCATCAAGAGTATATCCAATAGCAGCCCGGTGCTTCCTCAGAACTTTCAATAATCTCTCTTCTTCATGTTTTGAAAGGTTAGCACTAATAATAGCAGGATATATCTTTTTCTCATCAAGATAAACATACTTCAAAGTGTCAGGCAATTGTTTCAATTCAAACACAGGATCACCTTTAGGTGGAGGAGGTCCTCCAAGAGTTTCAATAGGCAAATTATGTTTCAGGAGAGGTTGTTGTTCAAAGAAAATTCTATCTATCTCATTTCTTTCACGAGTGTGCATATCATTTCATGGTCAAGCAAATATTGTTATAATGGATCAGTGGGAGGCACGGCAATAGAAGCAAGACCAATTATTTCATCTTTACTAGATAACGCTTTATCACGGGGTTGTCTACTAAACTTGAAAAAATTAAACTCATGAGACACATTACCAAAACTGACACCGACAGTTTGTTTTTCACAATCTATCTTAGCATTAACAGTGCTCAAGAAAGGTCTACCAAAGATAATGGGACACAAGTTATCTTGTGGGGAACCGAGGACTAGAAAATCAGTTGGGTAATTTACCTTCCCGCACAAGACTTCAACATCTCTAACAATCCCAAGTGGTGTGATAGTGTCTCTATTAGCAAGTTTAATAGTAACATCAATGTCTTCCATTTCAGCAGGTGCTATTTCACCCATAATTTCTTGGTATAAGGTAAAAGGAATAGCACTCACACTAGCACCCAAATCACATAAACCATGATAGCAATGATCTCCTATTTTGACTGAGACAACAGGCAGGCCTTCTATGGGTCTATGTTTATCTTTTTCATCGGGTTTAGCAATTCTAGCAGCTTCATCACAAAAATAGATAACATTCCCATCAATATTTTCTACCAAGAGATCTTTAACCATAGCAACACTAGGTTCTACTTTAATTTGCTCAGGGGGTTTAGGTGCTCTTATATTACTTTTACGAACCACAGTTGATACCTTAGCATGTTCCTTTATCCTAACAGGGAAAGGTGGTTTTTCAATATAAGCGATAGGCACAACTGGATCAACATTGTAAAAGATGGTTTCTTCTTTAGCTATGACCGGTTCTTTAATTTCTTCTTTAATAGGGGGATGATATTTAAACCACTTCTCCTTAGGGAGGTCAACGTGAGTAGCAAATGCTTCGCAGAAAGAGGCTACTATCTCAGAGTCAAGTCCATATTTAGTGCTAAACTTGTGAAAAGTATCGGTATTAATAAAAGATTTAACACAATCAAATTCAAGCTTTATACCTAACTCATTACCTTCGTCGAGTTCCCAATCTTCAGAGTTGCGTTTAATTCTTTCTAAGAGATCCCATTTGAATTCAATAGTCTTCTTCATATAAGAACCAACACAAGAAGTATCGAGCATGGATTGATCATTATGAGAAAGCCGAGCATAAATTTTTTGAATGATAACTTCTCTCGGAATGTCATGATTGGGGCATGAATATAACATTGACTTAAGCCTCCCCCAAGCTAGAGCGATACTTTCTCCTTCATGAGGCCAAGAATTATATATATAATTCCAATCACGATGAACTAGATGCATGGGATAAAACTTTTGGTGGAATTCCAATTGCGAACGATTCCAGTTCCACGATCCAAGATCATCACATAGCCTATACCATGTCAATGCTTTTCCCTCCAAAGATAAAGGGAAAACCTTCTTCTTAACTTCATCTCCGGGTAAACCTACAAGCTTAAATAATCCACAAACTTTGTTCACATATAAGAGGTGCATATCAGGATGTTCAATTCCATCTCCTGCATAAGGTTTAGCAAATAGTTGTTCTAACATACCCGAAGGAATTTCATAAGTAACATTTTCAGTAGGTGCTGTAGGTTGAGGGGCAACTAATTGTGGTTCCGGTCCAGGTGAAGATACCCCGAACAAATACCTCAAAGGATTGTTTTCCATAGTAGCAGGCAGCGATAAATTTCAGCACGTAGTATAAGTTTTTCCTTACCGATTTCCACTTACCAAGAGCGCTTCACTCCCCGGCAACGGCGCCAGAAAAGAGTCTTGATGACCCACTTATGATTAACCCCCTCGCAAGCTTGGGTGCTTGGGTGCTGTTCTTACTTGAACAACCTCCCACTTATGATTAACCCCCTCGCAAGCATCCGCAACTACGAGAAAAGTATTAAGATAAAATCTAACCATAGCATTAAACATTTGGATCCAAATCAGCCCCTTACGAAGTAGCGCATAAACTAGGGTTTAAGCTTCTGTCACTCTAGCAACCCATCATCTAATAACTACTCCACAATGCATCCCCTTAGGCCCATGAATGGTGAAGTGTCATGTATTCGACGTTCACATGACACCACTAAGGGAATCACAACATACATATCATCAAAATATCGAACACATATCAAATTCACATGATTACTCGCAACATGACTTCTCCCGTGACCTCAAGAACAAAGGTAACTACTCACAAATAATAATCATGCTCAAGATCAGAGGAGTATTGAATAGCATAATAGATATGAACATATAATCTTCCACCAAATAAACCATATAGTAATCAACTACGCAAGGTAATCAACACTACTAGTCACCCACGGGTACCGATCTGAGGTTCCAGTACAAAGATTGAACACAAGAGATGAACTAGGGTTTGAGAGGAGATGGTGTTGTTGAAGATGTTGATGAAGATTGGCCTCCCGAAGATGAGAGGGGTGTTGGCGATGACGATAGCTTCGATTTCCCCCTCCGGGAGGGAAGTTCCCCTGGCGGAATCGCTCCACCGGAGGGCAAAAGTGCTCCTGCCCAAGCTCCGCCTCGAGGCGGCGGTGCTTCATCCCGAAAGCCCTCCTCTGATTTTTTCTAGGTCAAGAGTGACCATATACCAGAAGATGGGCACCGGAGGTGGGCCGAGGTGGCCACAACCCATCAGGGCGCGCCCAGGGGGGCCTGGCGCGCCCTGGTGGGTTGTGCCCACCTGGTAGGCCCCCTTCGGTAGTTTTCTACCCCAGTATTTTTTATTAAATGTAAAAATAATCTCCGTAAAATTTGAGCTTCATTGGAGTTGTCCAGAATAGGTATCTCTGACGTGCTTTTCTTAGGTCCACAATTCCAGCTGCCAGTATTCTCCCTCTTTGTGTAAACCTTGCATATTATGAGAGAAAAGGCATTAGAATCACTCCCCAAGGCATTATTATTCAACAAAACAAAGTAAATAACACTAGGAAATCATGATGCAAAATGGACGTATCAGCAGGGACGCGGAGCTTGGCGGCGGGGATGGCCGGATCCAGTCGGTAGTCGGCCGTGAGCTAGTGCGAAGGAGGCGGAGGATGGGCAGAACGGCGCGATGGAGGTCCTACATAGGCAGCCATGGCGGTTGCAGCAGGTCGACAACACCGACATGAACGCGACTAGTGGCGTAGAGCACAGGGAAGGCCGAATCTGAAACGAGGAGATCGCTGGGGTTCGGTTTTTGACTAGAACGGGGTGAAGGCAGCCAATGACGATGCCAGACAAGGTAGGTGCTTGGCGCCATGGCTTCCTGTTCATTCGAGACAGAGAGAGACATGAGCGACGGGGAAAATGGAAGGAAGGGACGAGTGGGGAGCGGGAGGCTAGAGGTGCTCACTGGCGGGAGGCTGCTGCTGTAGGAGGAGGGCGTCGAGGTGGCCCTCAGGTGCCATGGGTGTTGCGGGAGAGCTCCGGCTCGGGCGTCTCCTCGTCCTTGGGAACGAGAGGAGCGGGAGGCTGGGTGCTTCAGGGCTGGTGGTGTCGTCGTCCTGGTGGCTCCTGTCACGCGAGGGGAGGCGCTGCACTGCAGCGCGATCAGAGGAGGAGACGGCTGCGAGGATTTGGGGATTGGAGCGGCGCGGAGAACAAGGGAGGTGGTCGGGGGGGGGGGGCTCTGGTTGGTTTGCTGGTGAGGTGGATTGGGAGGGGATCCCGAGGGGATGAGACTGGCGACGGCCGGATGGGAGCGATGGGACAACCTAGTGTCTATGGTTTATCTCCGAATATAAATAGTGGGGTATGGCTAGTTGGGACCCTCTCATTCAGATCGAACGGTTCAGAATAATAGGTTAGGGGTTCAATCGAGAAACAAATGATGGTTTGGGGCATTTCGGGGTTGATCCGGACCCAACGGTCACGACAGTATGTTTCGGGTTCAAGGAAGTTTTCGGACACACGCGAGAGGTTTGTGCACTGTGCAGAGGGGCTAAGCATAGCAAAGAGGGAAGAAGCGGGCAGCTCGACAACAAGTTTTTAAAACCGAAAAACATCCGATAATTTGACCGGCTATAGTGCCGCTATAGTTTAACAGTTCGAGTATCAAACGACCTCCGAATGCGACGAAATTTGGCAGGCTGTCTACCTACAATAAACCAAGACCACATGCCAAATTTCAACCCATTCTGAGAAAGTTTTATATGCACTTTTAAAAACAATATTTTTAATGATGTCGCGGGAGCGTGCGTGTGTGGTTGGTCACGAAACGGTCGTCGACGAGAACGAGGAGAATCGACAACTAAAAACGGATGCAAGTTTTCAAAAACGATGGCAACAGAGTGCCGATGCAATGCGGATGATGCGAATGACGCGATGACGAATTGACAACCAAATAAAAAGCACTACGAAACTCGAAATAACTAGAAGGCATATGGAGCGTCGGTCTCGGGCTGTTACAGAGGACGCCGTGGTCCGCAAGCTCGCCGTCCCCTGCGTGCAGGCCGTGCGTTGTGAGGACACCACCGACTGCGAGTACGCTGACCGTAGTGTGGTCGCCACCGGCCACGAGCATGGCGATCACGCCTCGGCACATGAGGAGGAGCTCTCATAGTCTTATTCCATCTTCCCCTCGGTTGTTCAAAAGCACGACGCCATATAGGTTTTCTCTCCCTCAAAACAGATGGGTTCCGTAGAGAGATGAGGAGATGCGGTTAGGATGACGGAGCACAACAGCTGAAGAAGTGGAGGGGAAAAGTTGGAAAGAAGTGGTGAAAAAGCCTTACGCGCAGAGCATTGCGGGGAAAATAGGAAAAAGTTAACGCAAACTAAAAAGGACCGGAGGGAGTATTTCAAAGATAGCATTCCACAAGTCATGTTATGTCACTGCTTTCAATATGATGATGGACTTGTTTTGTTCTTAATACATCCCGCGCAAATCTTTAGGGTAGTTCTTTCATTGCCAATGCGTGCAATCAAATGAACCGAGTATACCCGGAAAACCTCTTGCCTCTTCAATAGCAAGCAAGTTTTCTGTATCCTGCACAGTTGGTTCTCTCAGATACTCTGGTCCAAACACCTACATCACGCCGGAGGCAAACTTGACATTGGTCTTCAGGCATGTTCTCTTGCTCATCCGAACCACCAATGACATTGGCAGCGGCACCAAATGCAAGCATTCTCAGAGCAACCGCGCATTTCTGCTTAGCAAAGAACAACAATCCCTGGTGAGCCCGAGGATCATGTGCCTCCACTCTCTCCGTCACGCGCAAGAACAATGGTTTGCGCATACTGAACCGACAACGAAACCATGTATGATCAAGGAAAGTTGGGTTGGGAGCCAAGTAGTCATTGTACAGTAGCCGAGCTCTAGAGATCCGATCTCGGTTCAAAACTCTTCTCCATTTGATTGATCCCTTGAAGTTACGAATGTGCTCCACCTCCCGGTCCATTTCCTATTGGATGCTCATGCTCATCTCGGCTTCTTCGCCCGAATTCGACAAATCGAATAACTCATTTTGAATCATTCCATCAAGCTATGTCGATCCATACTTCTCGTCCGACGAACCATCTGAATCCATTGTTTTGCCTAAGAAACAATATAAAAAACTGGTCGAACAATGTGTTGAACACATAGAGGACAAGGTGCAGTTTGAGAGTCGCCGGACGTACCACAATGGCGTTCGGGCCCACGATGACGTCCGCGATGGTGAGAACGGATGGGTGTACTGTTGTGGCGGTGCTGGCTGCGCTGAGGGCTCAGTACGATGGCGGAGCTAGGGGTGGCCGACACAGTGGAGGGAGAAGAGAGGATACGAATAATTGGAATCGGCTAGATGGGCTGCAATTTAGGGTAGGGGCCGCCTGTCTGGTCTGGCATGGCGGACGCACCACGAGCGCGCCAGGGGCTCCTCATATTCGCCCCAGATTTAGGCTGGATATCAGGGGTGTCGGTCACCACGGGCGTTTAGGGCCGGTATGAGGAGCTCGTCTGGGTCGCTGCTACTTGTAAGTTGCGTTGGGATTTTCCTCGAAGAGGAGAGGAGATGCAACACAGTAGAGATAAGTATTCCCCTTAGTGATAACCAAGGTTATCGAACCAATAGGAAAACCAAGAAAACTCCTTGCAACAACACCCACACACACAAAACCAAACACTTGCACCCAACGCTGGTAAGAGGTTGTCAAGCCCCTTGAACTCGTTACTTGCAAGGATTAAATCTTGATAGAAATAGATAATGTAAAGGCAAAACAAAATAAAAGTAAATAAATTGCAGAAAAGTATTTTTAGGGTTTTTGTATTTATGTTTAACTAGACCCGAGGGCATAGTGTTCGCTAGAGGCTTCTCTCTTGAATATAGCATACGGTGGGTAGACAAATTATTGTTGGGCAATTGACAGAGTTGCGCATAGTTATGACATGTTATTCACGGCAATGATCATGTATATAGGCATCACGTACATAAACAAGTAGACCGAAACGATTCTGCATCTACTACTATTACTCCACCAATCGACCGACTCTTGCATGAATCTATGGTATTAAGTTCATGCCAAACAGAGTAATGCTTGAAGCAAGGTGACATGATGTAGACAAAATAAGATAAGCAATATGTTCAGATCCCGTCGTTTTATCATTAATGGAAACAATACAAATATGTGTCTTGTCCCCTTCTGTCACTGGGATATAGAGCACCGCAATATTGAACCCATCTCCCGCTGAAGATAAATCAATCTAGTTGGCCAAACCAAACCGATATATCGAAGAGAAATACAAAGCTATAACAATCATGCATAATAGAATTCAGAAAAGACTCAATTACTTTCAATGAATAGTCTAATCATAAATGCACAATTCATCGGATCCCAACAAACACACCGCAAAAGAATATTACATCGGATAGATCATCGTGAAGATCGCGGTGAACATGATATTGAAGATCACAAAGAGAGAAGAAGCCATCTAGGTACTACCTATGGACCCGTAGGTCTGTGGTGGACAACTCACGCATCATCATGGAGGCACCAAGGTTCATGTAGATGGCCTCCGTGGTCGATTCCCCCTTTGGCAGAGTATCGGAAAAGGTCTCCAGATGGCCTCCCGTCGGAACAAAGGCTTGCGGCGGCAGAAAAAGTGTTTCGGGTGGCTCTCTATTGGTTTCCTGATTTTAGAGAATTTATGGAGGTGGAATTAGGTCACACGGAGTCACGAGGGGCCCACAAGGCATCAGGGCGCGCCTACCCCCTGGGTGCGCCCTGTTGCCTTGCCGTCTCCTCGTCTCGCTTCCTGACACCTCCCGAAGCTTCCGGGGTCTCTTTTGCCCAGAAAAAAAAATCATCAAAAAGTTTTATAGCGTTTGGACTTCGTTTGGTACAGATTTCCTATAAAACCAAAAAACAAACGAAAAACAACAACTGGCACTAGGCATTGGGTTAATAAGTTAGTTCCAAAAATGATATAAACTAGCATATTATTGCATATAAAGTATCCTAGATTGATAATATAATAGCATGGAACAATCAAAATTTATAAATACGTTGGAGACGTATCAGCATCCCCAAGCTTAATTCCTGCTCGTCCTCGAGTAGGTAAATGATAAAAACATAATTTTTGATGCGACATGCTACCCAACATGTAATAATTGTTAGGTATGATCATTGAGAAATGATGAACTAATTGATATCAACATAATAATATCCATAAACATAAATAGCATAATCATTACTTTTTAAAATATACGATCCTTAAAGAATATTATTCCCTACTCATTTTATCATATCAAGCATGGCATGACTCCGTCTTCACCGCATAAGTATAAATCATGAGCACACTGGTGTCAAACGAGGCAATTGGTTCGTACTTTTAACACGCTTCAGCATTTTCAACTTCACGCAATACATGAGCGTGAACCATGGATAGAGCATATGGGTGGAATAGAGTATGGTGGTAGATATAAAAGGAGTCAAAGTGGAAAAATAAAGTCGAGGAGTAGGGATTGCCATGCAACAGATGCACTAGAGCTATAAGTGTATGAAAGCTCAACGGAAGCTAAGTGGGAGTGCATCCAACTTGCTTGCTCATGAAGTCCTCGGGCATTTGAGGAAGCCTGTCATCAGAATATACAAGCCAAGTTCTATAATGAAAAATTCACACTAGCATATGAAAATGGCAACTCAGGAGTGAAAGCAATATGCTCCCTTAGAGGTTTTGATAATTCATGACAACATACATTGTCTCTTGGACTAATAGTTTTACCTAGTTCATTTCAGCAGATAAGATTGGCCATGGATTGTGTGGATAATACCCAAGGAGAGAACAAGAAGAAATGGAATAGGATTGGCAAAATCAACAAGCTTGAAGACTCTATATTTTACATTTTGTGAGAAATCACACCTTAAGTCCATAGGAAAGCCAATACTTTTAAAAGGGGATGATGTGTCTTTGATGATCTGGTTGCTCAAGTGCTTAGAGATTAGCCACCGAAAATACACATGAAATTCTCCCACAAAATCTCTGTCTAAACCCTACCACTAAAATTGATGCCACCAACTTTTCTGAATCGGCCCCACCGAGTTTAAACCCTAAACAGATCCTAGCCAAAACCCTAAGTCTCAGTGCCACTAACTTTCCACTTCGGTGCAACCGAAACCAGTGACCAACTCTTTGGTATCCTATTTTCAAGAATCGGAATTTCTGAGTTCTGAAAATCGGTCTCACCGAGATTTGGAATCTGCCTAGGTCACCCATATCGGTACCACCGAGATTTATATATCGGTCTCACCGAAAAGTCGAAAGTTGCCACATTTTGCACTAGTCGGTGCAACTGAGTTTTTACTCCGGTTTCACCGAGTTGGGCAATAATGTTGTAACGGTTGGATTTTTGGAGATGCCTATATATACCCCTCCACCTCCTTTCACTCGTAGAGGAAGCACTTAGAACATACCTACACTTTCCCCATCCATTTTTCTGAGAGAGAACCACCTACTCATGTGTTGAGATCAAGAACTTCCACTCCAACCATATGAATCTTGATTTCTAGCCTTCCCAAGTTGCTTTCCACCCAATCAACCTCTTCTACCAAGCCAAATATGTGAGAGAGTGATTGTGTGTTGAGGAGAGTATCTTTTGAAGCACAAGAGCAAGGAGTTCATCATTGTTACCACATCTATTACCTTTTGGAGGGTGGTGCCTCCTAGATTGGTTAGGTGTCGCTTGGGAGCCTCCTTCTTCATGTTGTGGAGTTGAACCAAGAAGTTTGTATGGGCAAGGATATCGCCTACTTCATGAAGATCTACCAATAGTGAGGCTAGTCCTTCGTGGATGGAAGCCGTGATGGAATAGACTAGGTTGCTACTTTGTGGACCCTAACGGGTGGAGCCCTCTGTGGACTCTCGCGACCGCTACCCTCCGTTGGTTGAAGTCTCCATCAACGTGGATGCACGATAGCACCACCTATCGGAGCCACGGGAAAAATCTTCGTGTCATCAATTGTGTTTGATCTTCCTATCTCTACTCCTTCTTACATATGCTTGTCTTTACTTTCTGTTTCTATACTTGTTGACTAGGATGTGTAGGGTGCACTAGACTTGTTAGAATTGCTAAAATCTGCTAACCATTAAAATTGGGAAAAGGTTAGGTTTTTAATTTATCAAGTAGTCTATTCACCCCCCCCCCCCTCTAGACGTCCCTTCTCGATCCCACAGTTGGTATCAAAGCTTTGGTCTCCATAGCTTTGGTTTTATCACCATTAGAGGAAGATGGATGCGTCTAATTTGGGGAGTCTTAGTTGTAGAGTGCCCATTCTCGTTGGGGAGTACTATAGTCAATGGAAATATGAGGCTTAAGCTATTCAATGAATTCCATTTAAGCAAGTATGTTAAGAACCCTTATGTGGCTCCCATTGATCCTTTACATCCTTCACATGAAGAAGAAATTGACATGCTTCGTAATCTTAGAGTCATTAATCTTATCATTAGAGGATTGCCAAGACTTGTGTTTGATCGAATGAGAAACTTTGAGTGTGCTTATACTTTATGGAGTGATTTAGAGAATTGATATCCAAATTGCTCCTTGAAAAATCTTGATGTTATTCTCCATAAAACTATTGCTTTTCACAAAATGAAGCCTACTAATCCAAATTTTGATGATTATCTATTTGAGCTTAGAGACCTCATGCGTGCTAAAGGAGATGTCATAACTATCAACAACATCATTGTTGAAGCCATTCGCATTCATAATCTTGAACATTGTCATGATCACAACTCTAACGAATCTCTTGTCTCTTATGACGAGGATATCCCACTTGATGATGACAATGTGGAACATGGCTACTATGATGAAGATGAATTGTTTGACATCGAGTATGGGAAGATGATGAACAATCTAAGTCTCATGGTGAACTTCAAGGATTACATGTCCAGAGGAGGATTCTCGACAGTGGATGCACCGATCACATGATCGGAGATAGAGACATGTTTCAAGAGATCACACCAAACCATGGACCGCGGAGGTATGTGACTTTTGGAGACAACTCCAAGGGTAAGGTACTCGGTCTCGGTAAGGTGGCCATATCTCAGGATAGCTCCATTCAAAATGTCATGCTTGTTGAATCCCTTGGTTACAATCTTCTTTCCGTATCTAGACTAGCCGACTTTGGTTTCATTGTGCTATTTACTAAAGTTGATTGCCAAGTGTTTTGACAAGATAATCATAGCATGGTCTTTACCGGTTTCCGTAGAGGTGATCTATACATTGTTGACTTCATTAAGAGATCCAAACCTCGTACTTGTCTTATTGCAAAATCTTCTAAAGGTTGGCTTTGGCATAGAAGGCCAGGACATGTTGGTATGCGTAATCTAGACAAGTTCATCAAAGGTGACCATATACTTGGTGTTAAAGATGTTATCTTTGACAAAGATTGATTTTGTAGTGCTTGTCAAGCTGGAAAGCAAGTAGGTGGAAGTCATCTCGTAAAGAATATCATGACTACTAGGACACCACTCGAGTTGCTTCATATGGATATCTTTGGTACCAATGCTTAAAAGAGCCTTGGTGGAAATTCCTTTGGTCTAGTTATAATTGATGATTTTTCCAGATTTACATGGGTATTCCTTCTTGATGATAAGTCGCAGGTGCAAAAGATCTTCAAGAACTTCGCTCGCAAGGCTCAAAATCAATTTGAAGTGAAGATCAAGACAGTTTGGAGCGACAACGGATCGGAGTTCAAGAACACCAATGTGGACACCTTTCTTGACGAAGAAGGGATTTCACATGAGTTATCGGCTACGTACACACCTCAACAAAATGGAGTCGTTGAGAGGAAGAACCGGACTCTTATAGAGATGGCTAGAACGATGCTCGACGAATACAAGACACCAAGACACTTTTGGGCGGAAGCCGTGGAAACAACTTGTCATGCTACGAACCGACTCTACCTTCACAAGCTTCTCGGTAAAATGGCATACGAGCTAGTCACTAGTAACAAGCCCCAAGTTGGATACTTTCGGGTATTCGGCTCCAAGTGTTACATTCTTGATAAGCATCGTCGTTCTAAATTTGCTCCTAAATCTTATGAAGGCTTCCTACTCGGTTACAGATCAAACTCTCACACTTACCGTGCCTACAACAACTTCACTCGAAAAGTTGAAGAGGCGGTAGATGTGAAGTTTGATGAATCTAATGGTTTGCAAGTCGAACAATTGCCAAATGATGTAGGAGATAATGAACCTTCGGAAGCCATCCAAGACTTGTCCATCGGCAAGATTCGTCCCATGGAGGTGAAGGAAAGTACTTCATCTACACAAGTGGAATATCCAACCTCACATCAAGGCGAACCTCAAAATGACATGGAGGCATCCACAAGCGGTACACGACAAAATGAAGAGGATGAGGAAGTTCATCATGATGATCCACCACAACCGCCATCACCACCACCTCAAGGAAATGACACCTTCAACAACGATGAGGACGACGACGATGATGATGATGATGAGGAGGAGGAAGCTCCACCATCCAACAAGCAAAAGCTATCAAGAGTTCGAGCAAGAGTGAAAAAAAATCATCCCTTAGAGCAAATCTTCGGTGACATACAAACCGGGAGAATAACTCGCTCTAAAACTCGTTCAGCTAACTTTTGTGAGCATTACTCATTTATCTCTAGTATTGAGCCTTTGAAGGTAGAAGAAGTGCTTGAGGACCACGATTGGGTGAATGCTATGCATGAGGAGCTACACAACTTCGAGAGGAATGAAGTGTGGACACTAGTGGAGAAGCCCAAGAATGAGCAAAATATCATTGGAACAAAGTGGGTGTTTTGGAACAAGCAAGACGAAGATGGCCAAGTGGTACGCAACAAGGCAGGTCTCGTGGCTCAAGGCTATGCTCAAGTCGAAGGTATGGACTACGGTGAGAACTATGCCCCCATTGCTAGACTTGAGGCTATTAGTATACTTCTTGCTTATGCAAATCACCATGATTTCACTCTTTACCAAATGGATATCAAAAGTTCACTTCTAAATGGTGAAATTGAAGAAGAGGTCTGTGTTAAACAACCCCTGGTTTTGTGAACCCTAAGAAACCTAATCATGTCAATAAGCTTCGTAAAGCTCTCTATGGTCTTAAGCAAGCCCCACGAGCTTGGTACAAATGCTTAATGAAGTTTCTTATTGAAAAGGGTTTTGAAATTGGTAAAATTGACGCAACCTTGTTCACTAAAAGAGTTAATGGTGAATTATTTGTGTGCCAAATTTATGTGGATGATATTATCTTTGGATCTACTAACCCACATTTTAGTGAGAATTTTGGAAGGTTGATGTCCGAGAAGTATGAGATGTCTATGATGTGTGAGCTGAGATTTTTCCTTGGTTTGCAAATCACTCAAACGAGAGAAGGAACATTCATTTCTCAAACCAAGTATACCAAGGACTTGGTCAATAAGTTCAACATGCAAGAGTGTAAAGGTATGAAAACTCCTATGCCTACTAGTGGACATATTGATCTCACCAAGGAGGACAAACCGGTTGATCAAAAGGCATATCGATCAATGATCGGTTCATTGCTATATCTATGTGCCTCCTGACCCGATATCATGCTTAGTGTGTGCATGTGCGCTCGATATCAAGCCGCTCCTAAAGAGTGTCATCTTAAGGCCATGAAAAGAATTGTGAGATACTTGATATATACACCAAACTTTGGCATTTGGTATCCCAAGGGATCTTCTTTTAACCTTGTTGGCTATTCCGACTCGGATTATGCCAGAGATAAGGTTGATAGAAAATCCACCTCGGGTACATGTCAATTTCTTGGTAGATCTCTTGTGTCTTGGTCATCCAAGAAACAAAACTCGGCATCTCTATCTACCGCCGAAGCGGAATACATTGCCGCCGGATCAGGTTGTGCACAATTACTATGGATGACTCAAACTCTTAAGGATTATGGAATCCATGTGAGATATGTTCCATTGTTGTGTGACAATGAGAGTGCTATTAAGATTGCTCAAAATCAAGTGCAAAATTCTCAAACTAAACATATTCAACTTCGTCATCATTTATTCGTGATCATGTTGCTAAAGGGGACATTAATCTCAAACATGTTCGCACCAACAAGAAATTGGCCGATATCTTTACTAAGCCACTTGATGAGAAAGTGTTTTGTCACTTGAGGAGTGAGTTGAACATCATTGATGCTTCAAACTTTAGCTAGACTCACTAAGATGCATGCAAGGGCATGAGCTTACATGACTATTCCTTGATACCTTTGACATACTATCTTATATCTTGGAAACCTATGCTCCCTTGTATTGCATCTGACCTTTTGTAGGTACTTGGATGAATTTCATTCCACAATATTGCAAACAACTCACAGAAAAAGCAATCTTATCTTGACCAAGTATCAACAACCTTATGTAGTGATGGATGACTTACATATGATGAAAAGCCCACTCTTGTCATTTGGATATATTATGTTCTTCCTTGCATGACTAACCCTTGTAGGAGGACCTAGCTTTAGAGAAAATAAGGATTGCTCCAAACCCAAGATGATCTTCATCAACTTCGAGCATCCACTACAAACCCTCCTACAAGCCATGTCATCTACATCACGCCTAGGTATGTGATCATATCCTTGAAAAAACTTTACTCCAAGTTATGAGCTAAAGCAATCCAAGTGATATGAAAACATTAAAAATGCTTAAACGAAAAATGGTAACCCCATTTTGAGCTTAGCATAGATTATGACCTATGATCAAATATTCTTGCTTGCCTCCTAACTCAATATACTCTAATATAGGTGACCTAGTCACCGACCATCATCTAGATGTAGTATCTTGTTTGGTACATCTTATAGTTGCATGCCTTCTAGGAACCACTCAATCTCCATCTTGATGAAGATTCCTTGCAAATCTTTTTGAAGATTCCTTGCAAATATTTTTGAAAATTCATTGCAAATCCTTTTTGATTCTCTTGAGACCTTCTAAAAAACAACAATTGACAAAATGTCAAATAACACCTCTGCCAAGTTTCTGTTATGCATCTCGGACCCTCTGAACAAAGTAACTCGGTTTCACCGATACTGCAGATAGGCTGCACAACCATTCATAGGTCTCACCGATTCATTTTTCCTCGGAGCTACCGATTTTGCTATTTTCTGTGTTCTTTGTCATATACTTGATAATTTTCAGATACATTAAGGTGGAGAGATTATCTTCAAGGATCCCTGTGTCTCAATAAATCTCAATGACCCTTATTCTCTAGGATCCCTTACCCTCAGTGACCCTCTGACCCTTTTTGGAAATTAATGCCAAAGGGGCTGAATATCAAAGCTTGTACTTGATAAAGGGGGAACATCAAAGGGGGAATAATATGAAGGGGGAGAACTTGTTTTAAGAGAGAGAGAGGAGACCACATTCATACTATCATTTTAAGGAGAGAATGCATATGATCTTGTGTTAGACTTGTCTCACCCTACCTACTCCCATTATCTACATGCACGATAGCACCACCTATCGGAACCACGGGAAAAATCTTCGTGTCATCAATTGTGTTTGATCTTCCTATCTCTACTCCTTCTTACATATGCTTGTCTTTACTTTCCGTTGCTATACTTGTTGACTAGCATGTGTAGGATGCACTAGACTTGTTAGAATTGCTAAACTCTGCTAACCATTAAAATTGGGAAAAGTTTAGGTTTTTAATTTATCAAGTAGTCTATTCACCCCCCTCTAGACGTCCCTTCTTGATCCCACAAGGAGACTCTCTATCTGAAGAACATGGTGCCACTTTGAGGCGCAAGTGTGGTAAATGGGTAGTAACACTTCCCCTTCTCTCTTTTCTCTCATTTTTTCTATGGTGGGCTTTTCTCTTTTTTTTGCCTTCCCCATTTTATTTTTTATTTTTTCCGTCCGGAGTCTCATCCTGACTTGTGGGGGAATCATTGTCTCCATCATCCTTTCCTCACTGGGTCAGTTCTCTAATAATGATGATCATCACACTTTTATTTTACTTACAACTCAACATAAAACAATAGGACTCCATATGAATGCCTCTGGCAGTGTACCAGGATGTGCAATGATCTAGCATAACATGTAGAAAATGATGAAGGGTGGCTTTGCCACAAATACTATGTCAGCTATATGATCATGCAAAACAATATGTAGATGAACACACAAGTCATGTAACGGAACGGTGGAAGTTGCATGGCAATATATCTCAGAATGGCTATGGAAATGCCATGATATGTAGGTATGGTGGATGTTTTGAGGAAGATATAAGAAGGCTTATGTGTGATAGAGTGTATCATATCACGTGGTTTGGAACTTTGGATGCACCGACGAAGGTTGCACCAACTCTCGATGTGAGAATGGGAAGTGCACGGTACCGAAGAGGCTAGCAATTACGAAAAGGTGAGAGTGCGTATATACATGGATTCACATTAGTCATAGAGAACTCACATACTTATTGTAAAGCCTTATTAGCTCTCTCGAAGGAAAGTACTACCGTATACCCATAGGGAGGAGGTTGGTAGGAGTTAACCATCGCGCGCCCCCGATTTGAACAACACGATAGGATTTCATTTCAGACATAAAAATGCTCACACATCATCACCATGCCATAGTTAATACTTAGATGAATAACAAATACCAAGATTTATTTACCGATATTCCACTAACCAAAAATCATGTACTCATGCCCTTTCATATTACTACATCAATATAATCAACTCATGTTTCTTCTTTAGTGAGCTACATGAAAGTTTTTATTATATCCCCCTCGAATACATATCCTTTTTGGACTAGTCTTATAACTCGTGCCATTTACCATTACTGTTTCTTATTATACTCTCAAAAATATTTAAGTGAAGCATGAAATTTTAATTATTTCTACAAAATCTGAATGCCGCCGTGCTCTAAATAGATATAAGTGAAGCACTAGAGCAACTGCCTAACTCAAAGGATATAAGTGAAGCATATAGAGTATTCTAACAAATTATGATGACCGCGTGTCACTTTCAAATATATGTGTCCAGCAAACAATGATTGTGGAAAACTAAAACAAAAACAAAAAAAAACATGACACCCCAAGCAGAACACATATCATGTGATGAATAAAAATATAGCTCCAACTGACATACCGATAGATTTGAGACGAAAGAGGGTATGCCTTCCGGGGCATCCCCAAGCTTAGACGATTTGGTTTTCCTTGAATATTACCTTGGGGTGCCTTGGGCATCCCCAAGCTTAGGATCTTGCCGCTCCTTATTCCTTCATCCATCATTCTCTCACCCAAAACTTGAAAACTTTAGCACACAAAACTCAACAAAACCTCGTGAGATCCATTAGTATAATAGACATATAAAATACTTTAGGTACTGTTATAAATGGATTCATATTTCATGATTTCATACTAGGTACTGTATTATAACTTATCCATGGCTTATACCCCCCGATACAATCGACAGCATCATCAAAACAAGCAAACTATGCAAGCAAAAATAGAATCTGTCTAAAACAGAACAGTCTATAAAGATCTGTAGCAAAACCATACTTCTGTAACTCCTAAAATTCAAAACAATTAGGATAACCTGGGAAATTTGTATACCAATACTGTGTAAAAACTTCAGATCAAAAATACATTCACTAGACACAAAAGTTTCTGTCTTTGCACCGTATCAATTCTACTATCTTCCAAATCATCCCAAAGGCTTTACTTGGCACAAACACTAATTAAACATAAAAAACACAATCATTAAAGTAACAATAATCATATAAACACACCAAAATAGAAATTAAAACAAATATTTAAAAAGAACTATTGGGTTGCCTCCCAACAAGCGTTATTGTTTTATGCCCGCAAAGTATCAAGTATTGTCATCCTTAGCAGCCAACTCCTCAATTATGCAACCATGATTCCTAGGAGTTTTAACACATAAGTTATTAATAACCATGCTCCTAGGGACAAAGGGAGGAGGCTTGATAATAGGTTCCTTTATTACATCTATGAAATTGGGGTGCACACTGGTCATTTTAAGATCCTCATTCTTTTTACTAGGGGTACCACTCATAGGCTTAGGAACCTACATAACCCTGGGACTCTTGTTTATAGGAATTTTATCAATAGTTTTAGTAGGAATGAAAGAGGAGCCCACTTTAATAAGGATTTCTTCCAACTTATCGATTCAGGAAGGACTTTGTCCTAGCTCTTTACTAATTTTTGGCTCCCTATCTTTTAGCAGCTTTAGAGTAGTTCCTACGTTGGAACCAAATTTAGTAACTTGATTATGACCTTCTTGTCTAGATTTTCAATGTGCTCAATAGTAGGCATTTTATTTTATATAGAATCTAGCCTACCATAACATCTTCCAATGTCAAAACAGTTCCATTAATAATAGTATTGGGTGATCCTACGAGATTTTCAATAGCTGATACGTCCATTTTGCATCATGCTTTTATATCGATATTTATTGCATTATGGGATGTTAATACACATTATGGTACAATACTTATGCCTTTTCTCTCTTATTTTACAAGGTTTACATGAAGAGGGAGAATGCCGGCAGCTGGAATTCTGGACTGGAAAAGGAGCAAATCTGAGATACCTATTCCGCACAACTCCAAAAGTCCTGAAAATCTACGGAGAATTATTTTGGAATATATAAAAAATACTGGGCGAAAGAAATACCAGAGGGGACCCACCAGGGAGTCACAAGCCAGGGGGGCGCGCCCTACCCCCCTGGGCGCGCCCCTGTGGCTTGTGGGCCCCCTGGCAGGCCTCCGGTGCCCATCTTCTGCTATATGGAGGGTTTTGACCTGGAAATAATCATAAGGAAGCTTTCGGGACGACGCCGCCGTCTCGAGGCGGAACTTGGACAAAACCAATCTAGGGCTCCGGCGGAGCTGTTCTGTCGGGGAAACTTCCCTCCCGGAGAGGGAAATCGAAGCCATCGTCATCACCAACGATCCTCTCATCGAGAGGGGGTCAATCTCCATCAACATCTTCACCAGCACCATCTCCTCTCAAACCCTAGTTCATATGTTGTATCCGATCTTTGTCTCAAAACCTCAAATTGGTACCTGTGGGTTGCTAGTAGTGTTGATTACTCCTTGTAGTTGATGCTAGTTGGTTTACTTGGTGGAAGATCATATGTTCAGATCCTTAATGATAATTAATACTCCTCTGATTATGAACATGAATATGCTTTGTGAGTAGTTATGTTTGTTCCTGAGGACATGGGATAAGTCTTGTTATAAGTAATCATGTGAATTTGGTATTCGTTCGATATTTTGATGAGATGTATGTTGTCTCTCCTCTAGTGGTGTTATGTGAACGTCGACTACATGACACTTCACCATTATTTGGGCCTAGAGGAAGGCATTGGGAAGTAATAAGTAGATGATGGGTTGCTAGAGTGACAGAAGCTTAAACCCTAGTTTATGCGTTGCTTCATAAGGGGCTGATTTGGATCCATATGTTTCATGCTATGGTTAGATTTATGTTAATTCTTCTTTTGTAGTTGCGGATGCTTGCGAGAGAGGTTAATCATAAGTGGGAGGCTTGTCCAAGTAAGGACAACACCCAAGCATCAGTCCACCCACATACCAAATTATCAAAGTAACGAACGCGAATCATATGAGCATGATGAAAACTAGCTTGACAGAAATTCCCATGTGTCCTCGGGAGCGCTTTGCTTCATATAAGAATTTGTCCAGGCTTGTCCTTTGCTACAAAAAGGATTGGGCCACCTTGCTGCACCCTTGTTACATTTGTTACTTGCTACCCGTTATGAATTATCTTATCACAAAACTATCTGTTACCGATAATTTCAGTGCTTGCAGAGAATACCTTACTGAAAACCGCTTGTCATTTCCTTCTGCTCCTCATTGGGTTCGACATTCTTACTTATCGAAAGGACTACGATAGATCCCCTATACTTGTGGGTCATCAAGACTCTTTTCTGGCGCCGTTGCCGGGGAGTGAAGCGCCTTTGGTGAGTGGAACTAGGTAAGGAAAAATTTATATATGTGCTGAAATTTACTGTCACTTGTTACTATGGAAAATAATCCTTTGAGGGGATTGTTCGAGGTATGTTCACCTCGACCGGAAGCACAAAGAGATGCTCCTCGACCTACTGCACCTATTGAAAATATTTATTATGAAATTCCTTCGGGTATGATAGAGAAACTACTAGCTAATCCTTATGCCGGAGATGGAACACTACATCCTGATTTGCATCTAATCTATGTGGATGAAGTTTGTGGATTATTTAAGGTTGCAGGTTTGCCCGAGGATGATGTCAAGAAGAAGGTCTTTCCTTTAACTTTGAAGGAGAAGGCATTGACATGGTATAGGCTATGTGATGATATTGGATCATGGAACTACAACCGATTGAAATTGGAATTTCATCAGAAGTTTTATCCTTTGCATCTGGTTCATCGTGATCGGAATTATATTTATAATTTTTGGCCTCGTGAAGGAGAAAGAATCGCTCAAGCTTGGGGGAGGCTTAAGTCAATGTTATATTCATGCCCCAATCATGAGCTCCCGAGAGAAATTATTATTCAGAATTTTTATGCTCGGCTTTCTTGTAATGATCAATCCATGCTCGATACTTCTTGTGCTGGTTCCTTTATGAAGAAAGATATTGAATTCAAATGGGACTTATTGGAAAGAATTAAGCGCAACTCTGAAGATTGGGAACTCGACGAAGGTAAGGAGTCAGGTATAAACCTTAAGTTCGATTGTGTTAAATCCTTTATAGACACCGATGCTTTTCGTGAATTTAGCACTAAATATGGACTTGACTCTGAGATAGTAGCTTCTTTCTGTGAATCTTTTGCTGCTCATGTTGATCTCCCCAAGGAGAAGTGGTTTAAATATCATCCTCCCATTGAAGTGAAAGCAGTAGAACCTATTAAAGTTGAGAAAGAAACTATTATTTATAATGTTGATCCTGTTATTCCTACTGCTTATATTGAGAAACCGCCCTTCCCTGTTAGAATAAAGGAACATGCTAAAGCTTCAACTATGGTTCGTAAGAGTTGTACTAGAATACCTACACCCCCTGAACAAATTAAAGTTGAACCTAGTATTGCTATGGTTAAAGATCTCTTGGTTGATAATATTGATGGGCATGTTATTCATTTCTGTGATGAAGCTGCTAGAATTGCTAGACCTGATACTAAAGGTAAACATAGACCTATTGTTGGCGTGCCTGTTGTTTCTGTTAAAATAGGAGATCATTGTTATCATGGCTTATGTGATGTGGGTGCTAGTGTGAGTGTGCTACTTCTCGAGCATGCGTTGGTTTTCCCTTGAAGAGGAAAGGGTGATGCAGCAAAGTAGATAAGTATTTCCCTCAGTTGTTGAGAACCAAGGTATCAATCCAGTAGGAGATACAAGCAAGTCCCCAATAGGTGTACCTACACAAATAATCAAACACTTGCACCCAACGCAATAAAGGGGTTATCAATCCCTTCACGGTTACTTGCAAGGATGAGATCTGATAGAGATAGATAGAATAGATTGCTAGATCGGAAAGTAAAACAAAAGTAAAAATAATGCAGCAAGGTATTTTTGGTTTTAGATCTGAAAGTATAATATGGAAAATAGACCCTGGGGCCATAGGTTTCACTAGAGGCTTCTCTCATGAAGGAAAATAATACGGTGGGTGAACAAATTACTGTCGAGCAATTGATAGAAAAGCGAATAATTATGAAGATATCCAACGAAATGATTATGCATATAGGCATCACGTCCGTGTCAAGTAGACCGAAACGATTCTGCATCTACTACTATTACTCCACGCATCGACCGACTCCTGCCTGCATCTAGAGTATTAAGTTGATGAAGAACAGAGTAACGCATTAGGTAAGATGACATGATGTAGAGGGATAAACTCAAGCAATATGATGAAAACCCCATCTTTTTATCCTCGATGGCAACAATACAATACGTGCCTCGCTACCCCTACTTTGTCACTGGGTGAGGACACCGCAAGATTGAACCCAAAACTAAGCACTTCTCCCATTGCAAGAATTACCAATCTAGTTGGCCAAACCAAACCAATAACTCGAAGAGACTTGCAAAGATATGAAATCATGCGTATAAGAATTCAGAGAAGATTCAAATAATATTCATAGATAATCTGAACATAAACCTACAATTCATCGGATCTCAACAAACACACCGCAAAAGAGTATTACATCGGATAGATCTCCATGAAGATCATGAAGAACATGGTATTGAAGAGCAAAGAGAGAGAAGAAGCCATCTAGCTACTAGCTATGGACCCGAAGGTCTGTGGTGAACTACTCACGCATCATCGGAGGGGCAATGGAGTTGATGTAGATGCCCTCCGTGATCGATTCCCCCTCCGGCAGATTACCGAAAAAGGCTCCAAGATTGGATCTCACGGGAACAGAGGCTTCCGGCGGCTTAAAAGTATTTTCATGGCTCTTTTTGGTATCCAGGGAATATTTGGGAATTTATAGGCCGAAGAATAGGGTTAGGAGGGCTACCGTGGGGCCACAAGCCAGGGGGGCGCCCCCCCTAGGGCGCGCCCTTGTGGCTTGTCGCCACACGGCGGCTCTCCTGCCTTCATCTCCAAGTCTTCTGGACCAAGAAAAATCCTTCCGAAGGTTTTATTCCATTTGGACTCCGTTTAATATTCCTTATCTGCAATACTCAAAAACAAGGAAAAAACAGAAACTGGCACCAGGCTCTAGATTAATAGGTTAGTCCCCAAAATAATATAAAATAGCATATTAATGCATATAAAACATCCAAAACAGATAATATAATAGCATGGAACAATCAAAAATTATAGATACGTGGGAGACATATCAGAGTGCAATTCCCTTTACCTTATACCAAGAAATTATGAATGATATTGCACCAGCTAAACTAGAGGAAATTGATGTTACCATTAAGCTTGCTAATAGAGATACTATTGCACCTATTGGGATTGTTAGAGATGTTGAAGTCTTGTGTGGGAAAATAAAGTATCCTACTGATTTTCTTGTCCTTGGTTCCCCACAAGATGATTTTTGTCCCATTATATTTGGTAGACCTTTCTTGAATACTGTTAATGCTAAGATTGATTGTGAGAAAGAAACTGTTACTTTAAGTTTTGGGGATGTGTCTCATAAGTTCAATTTCTCTAAATTTCGTAGACAACCCCATGACAAAGAATTGCCTAGTAAAGATGAAATTATTGGTCTTGCTTCTATTGCTGTGCCTCCTACTCATCCCTTAGAACAATATTTGCTAGACCATGAAAATGATATGCATATGAATGAAAAGAATGAAATAGATAAGATTTTCTTTGATCAGCAGCCTATTTTGAAACACAACCTGCCTGTTGAAATACTTGGGGATCCTCCTCCACCCAAGGGTGATCCCGTGTTTGAGCTTAAACAATTACCCGATACTCTGAAATATGCATATCTTGATGAAAAGGAGATATATCCTGTTATTATTAGTGCTAACCTTTCAGAGCATGAAGAAAAGAGATTATTGAAAACTTTGAGAAAGCACCATGCTGCTATTGGATATACTCTTGATGATCTTAAGGGCATTAGTCCCACTCTATGTCAGCATAAAATTAATATGGAGCCTGATACTAAACCAGTTGTTGATTACCAACGACGGTTAAATCCTAAGATGAAAGAAGTGGTAAGAAATGAAATACTATAGCTTCTGGAGGCAGGTATAATTTATCCTATTGCTGACAGTAGATGGGTTAGCCCCGTTCATTGTGTCCCTAAGAAGGGAGGTATTACCGTTGTTCCTAATGATAAAAATGAATTGATCCCGCAAAGAATTGTTACAGGATATAGAATGGTAATTGATTTTAGGAAATTAAATAAATCTACTAGGAAAGATCATTACCCTCTACCTTTTATTGATCAAATGCTAGAAAGACTATCCAAACACACACACTTTTGCTTTCTAGATGGTTATTCCGATTTCTCTCAAATACCTGTGTCAAAAGAGGATCAAGAAAAGACCACTTTTACTTGCCCTTTCTGTACCTTTGCTTATAGACGTATGCCTTTTGGTTTTTGCATTGCACCTGCTACTTTTCAAAGATGTATGATGGCTATATTCTCTGACTTTTGTGAAAATATTGTTGAGGTTTTCATGGATGATTTTTCCGTTTATGGAACTTCTTTTGATGATTGCTTGAGCAACCTTGATCGAGTTTTGCAGAGATGCGAAGAAACTAATCTTGTCTTGAATTGGGAAAAGTGCCACTTTATGGTTAATGAAGGTATTGTCTTGGGGCACAAAATCTCCGAAAGAGGTATTGAAGTTGATAAAGCTAAAGTGGATGCTATTGAAAAAATGCCGTGTCCCACGGACATCAGAGGTATAAGAAGTTTCCTTGGTCATGCTGGTTTCTATAGGAGGTTTATTAAAGACTTCTCTAAGATTTCTAGGCCTCTCACTAATCTTTTGCAAAAAGACGTTTCATTCGTTTTTGATGATGATTGTGTAGAAGCATTTGAAATTCTTAAGAATGCCTTGATTTCCGCACCTATTGTTCAACCACCTGATTGGAACCTACCCTTTGAAATTATGTGTGATGCTAGTGACTATGATGTTGGTGCTGTTCTAGGACAAAGAGTTGATAAGAAATTAAATGTTATCCATTATGCTAGTAAAACTCTAGACAGTGCCCAAAGAAACTATGCTACCACTGAAAAGGAATTCTTAGCAGTTGTGTTTGCTTGTGATAAGTTCAGACCTTATATTGTTGATTCCAAAGTAACTTTTCACACAGATCATGCTGCTATTAAATATCTCATGGAAAAGAAAGATGCTAAACCTAGACTTATTAGATGGGTTCTTCTGCTACAAGAATTTGATTTGCATATCATTGATAGAAAGGGTTCTGAGAACCCCGTAGCAGACAACTTGTCTAGATTAGAGAATGTTCTTGATGACCCACTACCTATTGATGATAGCTTTCCTGATGAACAATTAGCTGTCATAAATGCTTCACGTAATGCTCCATGGTATGCTGATTATGCTAATTACATTGTTGCTAAATTTATACCGCCTAGTTTCACATACCAACAAAAGAAAAAGTTCTTCTATGATTTAAGACACTACTTTTGGGTTGATTCACACCTTTATAAAGAAGGAGTAGATGGGGTTATTAGACGTTGTGTACCTAAGCATGAACAGGAACAGATCCTTCGCAAGTGTCACTCCGAGGCCTATGGGGGACACCACGCTGGAGACAGAACTGCACATAAGGTACTACAATCTGGTTTTTATTGGCCTACTCTCTTCAAGGATGCTCGTAAGTTTGTCTTGTCTTGTGATGAATGTCAAAGAATTGGTAATATTAGTAGACGTCAGGAAATGCCTATGAATTACTCTCTTGTGATTGAACCATTTGATGTTTGGGGTTTTGATTATATGGGACCTTTTCCACAATCTAACGGGTATACTCATATTCTAGTTGCTGTTGATTATGTTACTAAGTGGGTAGAAGCTATTCCAACTAGTAGCGCTGATCATAACACTTCTATTAAAATGCTTAAAGAAGTTATTTTCCCTAGATTTGGAGTCCCTAGATATTTAATGACTGATGGTGGTTCACACTTTATTCATGGTGCTTTCTGTAAATTGCTTGCTAAGTATGATGTTAATCATAGAATTGCATCTTCTTATCACCCTCAGTCTAGTGGTCAAGTAGAATTGAGCAATAGAGAAATTAAATTGATCTTGCAGAAGACTGTTAATAGATCCAGAAAGAATTGGTCTAAGAAACTTGATGATGCATTATGGGCTTATAGAACTGCTTACAAAAACCCTATGGGTATGTCTCCGTATAAGATGGTTTATGGTAAAGCATGTCACTTACCTCTAGAGCTAGAACATAAAGCTTATTGGGCAATTAAAGAGCTCAACTATGATTTCAAACTTGCTGGTGAGAAGAGGTTATTTGACATTAGCTCACTTGATGAATGGAGAACCCAGGCCTATGAGAATGCCAAGTTGTTTAAAGAAAAGGTTAAGAGATGGCATGATAAAAGGATACAAAAGCGTGAATTCAATGTACGTGACCATGTCTTGCTATACAATTCTCGTTTAAGATTTTTTGCAGGAAAACTTCTCCCTAAATGGGAAGGGCCTTACATTATTGAGGAAGTATATCATTCCGGTGCAATTAAGATCAACAACGCCGAAGGCACAAACCCTAAGGTGGTAAACGGGCAAAGAATCAAACATTATATCTCAGGTACTCCCATAAATGTTGAAACCAATATTATTAATACCATAACTCCGGAGGAGTACATTAGGGAGACCTACCAGAACGTTTCAGACTCCGAAAAGGAATAGGTATGTGGTACGGTAAGTAAACCGACTCCAAAACTTTTTCAACAGCAAGTTTTCTCCGTTTTGGAATATTTAAAAAATTAGGAAAATTTAAAGTAGTCCGAAGAGTGCACGAGGAGGCGACAAGCCAGGGGGGGCGCCCTACCCCCCTGGGCGCGCCCCTGTGGCTTGTGGCCACCTCGTGTACCCTCCGGAATCCGTTTTCTTGCGGTATACTCCTTCGGGTCGGTAAAAATTCATTATATAATCTGCCGAAGGTTTTGACCTTCGTATCACGACGATATCTCCTGTTTTCGTTTTGAGCTGTTTCTGCGGCAGATTTAGATCAACATGACGTCCCCAAGTGCTTCGAAGGACAAGTTCTTCGAGAAGGTCATCAACCCCTACCTTGCGAAGGTGTTGCGACACCCTCAAACCATTGAGATGCGTGAGGGGGTGCTGCACATTCGTGATGTTGAGGGGCCAAAGAAGACCGGAAGCGTGGAGACAAGGCTCGAAGCAATGGAGCAACAAGTCTTCAAGTGCCAAGGGATGGTGGAACGAGGACTCAATGCCAATCACATGATGATCGCGGAGTTTACCAATAAGCACAAGCTAGACGCCAAGGACATCGGGGAGCACATCTTCAAGCTTTACGAGAAAATCGAGCATCTCCAAGCCCAGATCTATGACCTGCAAAACCAAAATTGTGAGTATAAATATAGATTTAAGAGAATGGGTTTGGCTGCAGATTTGAGGATCCCGGAGACTCGTTCATCTTTTTACGATGGTGAGCCCATGCCTTGGAAAACGGAGGACAAGCCTCCAACTTCATCGACAACTCCAACATCACCACCTCCGAAGAACGACAACTAAACACATGGGTATGGGCACTCCCCTTGGCTTATGCCAAGCTTGGGGGAGGTGCCCCGGTATCGTATCACCATCACATCTTTTACTTTTATCGTTTTTCTTAGTTCGATCCTTTTGGTTATATCTTGATCTAGTACAATAAAGTCTTTAGTGTGATCTAGTTTTGAGTTTTGCTTTATGTTCCCCTTATGTAAGCAAGTCCGAGAGTTATATAATAAATAGTAGTTTTGAGTTGAGGGCTTTGCTTGTTTGCTATGATCTTGAGAAAAAAGAAATAGAAAGAAGTATAGAATAAAAGCAAAGAGTATATATGATGATCTTATGGGGAGTGATAACTTCACATATAAGAAGTATGTCGATTGAAACTTGTTGTGAGTTGACAAACAAAGCTATTGGTCATTGTTGCAATTAAAAGGAAATAATAAAGAAAGAGAGGTTCACATATAAATATATTATCTTGGACATCTTTTATGATTGTGAGCACTCATTAAAATATTTTATGCTAAGAAGTTGATGTTGGACAAGGAAGACAACATAATGAGTTATGTTTGCTTATTTCCGAATAGAAGTTATATGGTTATAGATCCTTCAACATGTGACGCTTGCTTCCACCCCATATCAGCCAAAACCTCCGCACCAAGTAGAGATACTACTTCTGCATCCAAACACCCTTAACCCAGTTTTGCCATGAGAGTCCACCATACCTACGTATGGATTGAGTAAGATCCTTCAAGTAAGTTGTCATCGGTGCAAGCAATAAAAATTGCCCTCTAAATATGTGTGATCTATTAGTGTGAGGAAAATAAACTTTATACAAACTTGTGATATGGAAGAAATCAAAGCGACAGACTACATAATAAAGTTCTTTGTCACAAGGGGCAATATAAAGTGACGTTCTTTTGCATTAAGGGATTGCGCATCCAACTATAAAAGCGCATGACAACCTCTACTTCCCTCTGCGAAGGGCCTATCTGTTACATTTATTTTCTAGTACTTACCTTTATGCAAGAGTCGTGGTGATCTTCATCACTTCCTTTATTTCGCCTTTATCTCTTGGCAAGCGTCATGTGTTGGGGAATGATCTAGACACATATATCCACTCGGATGTGGGTGAGCATGAGTTATTTCTGTTGACATTACCATTGAGGTAAATAGTTGGGAGGCAATACTATAAGCCCCTATCTTTCTCTGTGTCCGAATGAAGCTTTAACCTCATAGGTACCGCGTGAGTGTTAGCAATTATGAAAGACTAAAATATGATTGAGTATGTGGATTTGCTTTACAAGCTCTTATATAGACTCTTTCCTACATTATGATAAATTGGAATTGCTTCAATGACTGAGATCATAGTTTGTTGGTACTCAATAGAGTTCTTGATTCATACTTTACCTTGTGAATGAATTGTTACTCTAGCATAAGAAATTATATGTCAATATATGTTGCTGTTCCAAAGATGATCATGATGCCTTCGTGTCCGTATTTTATTTTTTCGACACCTCTATCTCTAAACATGTGGACATATTTATCGATTTCGGCTTTCGCTTGAGGACAAGCGAGGTCTAAGCTTGGGGGGAGTTGATAAGTCCATTTTGCATCATGCTTTTATATCGATATTTATTGCATTATGGGCTATTAATACACATTATGGTACAATACCTATGCCTTTTCTCTCTTATTTTACAAGGTTTACATGAAGAGGGAGAATGCCGGCAGCTGGAATTCTGGACCGGAAAAGGAGCAAATATGAGATACCTATTCTGCACAACTCCAAAAGTCCTGAAAATCTACAGAGAATTATTTTGGAATATATAAAAAATACTGGGCGAAAGAAATACCAGAGGGGACCCACCAGGGAGTCACAAGCTAGGGGGGCGCGCCCTACCCCCCTGGGCGCGCCCCTGTGGCTTGTGGGCCCCCTGGCAGGCCTCCGGTGCCCATCTTCTGCTATATGGAGGGTTTTGACCTGGAAAAAATCATAAGGAAGCTTTCGGGATGAAGCGTTGTCGTCTCGAGGCGGAACTTGGACAGAACCAATCTAGGGCTCCGGCGGAGCTGTTCTGTCGGGGAAACTTCCCTCCCGGAGGGGGAAATCGAAGCCATCATCATCACCAACGATCCTCTCATCGAGAGGGGGTCAATCTCCATCAACATCTTCACCAGCACCATCTCCTCTCAAACCCTAGTTCATCTGTTGTATCCGATCTTTGTCTCGAAACCTCAGATTGGTACCTGTGGGTTGCTAGTAGTGTTGATTACTCCTTGTAGTTGATGCTAGTTGGTTTACTTGGTGGAAGATCATATGTTCAGATCCTTAATGATAATTAATACTCCTCTGATTATGAACATGAATATGCTTTGTGAGTAGTTACGTTTGTTCCTGAGGACATGGGATAAGTCTTGTTATAAGTAATCATGTGAATTTGGTATTCGTTCGATATTTTGATGAGATGTATGTTGTCTCTCCTCTAGTGGTGTTATGTGAACGTCGACTACATGACACTTCACCATTATTTGGGCCTAGAGGAAGGCATTGGGAAGTAATAAGTAGATGATGGGTTGCTAGAGTGACAGAAGCTTAAACCCTAGTTTATGCGTTGCTTCGTAAGGGGCTGATTTGGATCCATATGTTTCATGCTATGGTTAGATTTATCTTAATTCTTCTTTTGTAGTTGCGGATGCTTGCGAGAGAGGTTAATCATAAGTGGGAGGCTTGTCCAAGTAAGGACAACACCCAAGCACCGGTCCACCCACATATCAAATTATCAAAGTAACGAACGCGAATCATATGAGCATGATGAAAACTAGCTTGACAGAAATTCCCATGTGTCCTCGGGAGCGCTTTGCTTCATATAAGAATTTGTCTAGGCTTGTCCTTTGCTACAAAAAGGATTGGGCCACCTTGCTGCACCCTTGTTACATTTGTTACTTGCTACCCGTTACGAATTATCTTATCACAAAACTATCTGTTACCGATAATTTCAGTGCTTGCAGAGAATACCTTACTGAAAACCGCTTGTCATTTCCTTCTGCTCCTCGTTGGGTTCGACACTCTTACTTATCGAAAGGACTAAGATAGATCCCCTATACTTGTGGGTCATCAATAGCATTAAAGCATCCAGAGTGTGACTCATTAAGAAATTACCACCGGTAATGGTGTCAAGCACGAATATATACCAAGTAGTCACACCCGCATAAAAATTACGAAGCAAAATAGTGGTGGATTGCATACAAGTTGATCTATTTTGAGCATTGCAAATCCTATGCCACACATATTTTAAACTCTCTCCTCCCCTTTGTTTGAAATTAAGCACTTCATTCTTGGGAGTAGATGAAACAATAGAAGAACTAGCCATAATGACAAGCAAGAAAACTAGATAACTAACCAAACAAGCAAATAGAAATATATTTTTATTATTTTATTTTTATATAAAGTAAAATATAACAGCAAATAAAAATTAGAACAAGTTAAAGATAATTTATGTGTAGGGGCCTGACGAGAATTTGATGATGTCTCCTCGGCAACGGCGCCAAAAATACTTCCTGCTACTTGTGAGCTACGTTGGGATTTTCCCCGAAGAGGAGAGGAGATGCAACACAGTAGAGATAAGTATTTCCCTCAGTGAGAACCAAGGTCATCTAACCAATAGGAGAACCAAGAAAATTCCTTTCCACAACACCTACACACACAAAACCAAACACTTGCACCCAACACGGGTGAGAGGGTTGTCAAGGCCCTTGAACTCGTTAATTGTAAGGATTAAATCTTGATAGAAATAGATATTATAAAAGCAAAATAAAATAAAAGTAAATAAAATGTAGCAAGGTATTTTTGGATTTTTTGTATTTATATTTAGGTAGACCTGGGAGCCATAGTGTTCGCTAGAGGCTTCTCTCTTGAAAATAGCATACGGTGGGTAGACAAATTACTGTTGGGCAATTGACAGAATTGCGCATAGTTATGACATATTATTTATGGCAATCATCATCTATATAGGTGTCACGTCCATAAACAAGTAGACTGAAACAATTTTGCATCTACTACTATTACTCCACTTCGAGAGCGCTTCTATGCTTGCCTCTCTAGGTTTTAATTTCATAACAAACAGAGTAATGCTTGGAGCAAGGTGACATGATGTAGACAAAATAAGACAAACAATATGTTCAGATCCCATCATTTTATCCTTAATGGAAACAATACAAACACGTGTATTGTCCCCTTCTGTCACGAGGATATGGAGCACCGCAAGATTGAATCCACTACAACGCACCACTCCCGTTGAAGATAAATCAATCTAGTTAGCCAAATCAAACCGATAGATCAGAGAGAAATACGAAGATACAATAATCATGCACAATAGAATTCAGAAAAGACTCAATTACTTTCAGTGAATAATCTGATCATAAACCCACAATTCATCGGACCCCAACAAACACACCACAAAACAAGATTATATCAGATAGATCACCGCGGGAATCATGGTGAACTTTGTATTGAAAATCAAACAGAGAGAAGAAGCCATCAGGGTACTAGCTATGGACCCGTAGGTCTGTGGTGGACTACTCACGCATCATCATGGAGGCAGCAAGGTTGATGTAGATGGCCTCTTTGGTAGATTACCCCTCTGGCAGAGTATCGGAAAAGGTCTCCAGATGGCCTCCCATCGGAATAGAGTCTTGCGATGGGGAAAAAGTGTTTTGGGTGGCTCTTTGTTGGTTTCCCAATTTTAGAGAATTTATGGAGGTGGAATTAGTTCAGACGGAGCCACGAGGGGCCCACAAGGCATCAGGGTGCGCCAACCCCCCGAGCGTGCTCTGTTGCCTTGCTGTCTCCTCGTCTCGCTTCGTGACTCCTCCCGAAGCTTCCTGGGTATCTTTTGTCTAGAAAAAAATCTTCAAAAAGTTTCGTAGCGTTTGGACTTCGTTCGGTACAGATTTCCTGGAAAACCAAAAACACACAAAAAAAACAACAGTCACTTGGCATTTGGTTAATAGGTTAGTTCCCAAAAATGATACAAAATAGCATATAATTGAATATAAAATATCCTAGATTGATAATATAATAACATGGAACAATCAAAAATTATAGATACGTTGGAGACGTATCACTTGGTTCTTAACCGAGGGAAATACTTTTTGCTACTTTACTACATCACCCATCCTCTTCGGGGAAAATCCTAACACATCACAAGTAGCGGAAGAATTTCTGGCATCGTTGTTTGGGAGACATCATCAAACAACTACAAGGTTCCTTCATACCAATTATCACGTACTTGTTCTACTTTTAATAGCTCTTATTCACACTTATATAAAAATAAAAAACATAAAAATATTTATTTTGCTTGTTTGCTTTATTACTTCTTTGCCACTATGTCTCAAGAAAACACCAATTTGTGTAACTTCTCATATACTAATAATAATGATTTTATTAGTACTCCAATACCATGCACCACTAGTGCGGGGTCATATGATATTAATGCTGCATTGCTAAATCTTATTATGAACAAACAATTTGCTAGAAATGCTAATGAAGATGTTGCATCCCATCTTAATACCTTCGTTGAATTATGCGATATGCAAAAGAAAAAAAAGATATAGACAATGATATTGTCAAGTTGAAATTATTTCCTTTCTCACTAAGAGATAGAACTAAAACTTGGTTTTCATCCTTGCCTCGTAATAGTATTGATTCATGGGATAAGTGTAAGGATGATTTTGTTACTAAATATTTTCGTCCTACCAACATAATATCTCTTATAACTCAAATCATGAACTTTCAACAACATGAGCAAGAACATGTTGCACAATCTTGGGAAAGAAAGAAATTAAAGATTGAAAATTATCCTACTCATGGATTGAATTTATGGATGATTATACAAAACATCTATGCTGGACTAAACTTTGTGTCGATAAATCTTCTAGACTCAGCTGCAGGTGGTACATTTATGGGAATATTATCGGGAGAAGCCACAAGGCTTCTTGATAATATGATAGAAAATTACTCCTAGTGGCACACCGAGCAAGCTCTAACTGGTAAGAAGGTAAATTCTATTGAAGAATTTTGTACTCTAAGCTATAAAACGGATGCTCTTATGAATATGCTTACTAGTAAAACTGCTCATGTTTATCCGAATGATGTCCCATTATCTACTTTGATTGAGCAAAATAATGATGCCATTGATGTGAATTTTGTCGCTACAAATAATTTCAACAACAATGCTTATAGAGGGAATTTCAATCCTAGATCGTATCCTGATAACCCCTCTAATAATATGTTCCATGATGCTTCTTATGATAAATGATTGCTTGAAATTGAGAAAGCCACTAAAAACTTTATGCATTCACAATATGAACAAAATGAATTGTTCATTAAGGAAATCAAAGAACACTCGACTATGCTTCAAGCACTTAGTAAACAAGTTGACGGGACTAATCAAGAAGTAGGCAACCTTCAACTACAACTTCACCAGACTGAAAAATTGATAGGATTTTTTTTCGAAAAACAAACTACACTAGTAAATATAATGGCTGCTAAACCGGAGTCACACCTTTTAGATAATAATGATAAAGACATTAAAATGATTGGTGTTTCACCTATTGAATCTTTCTTGATTAAAATAAATCTTGATGAAAAAGGGACTGGAGATGAGTCAACATTAGCTAGAATGATTGGTGTTTCACCTATTGAATGTAATGATTTATTTGACGCCCTAGGTTTCACCAACATGGATGAATGTTCCCTTAATTTGCATTTGGTGGATTCCACTATTAAGAAACCATTGGGTAGAATTAATGATGTTATCATAATTGCTAATAGGAATTACGTGCCCGTCGATTTCATTGTGCTTGATATTGATTGCAATCCGTCTTGTCCTATAATACTTGGTAGGCCTTTCCTACGAACCAAAGGTGCTATTATTTATATGAAAGAAGGAAATATAAGTTTCCAACTTCCCCTAAATAAAGGGATGGAACACTTCCCAAGGAAGAGAATAAACCACCATATGAATCAATTATGACAACTACTTATGGAATTAATTTGAAGGATGCCAATACTTGAAACTATGCATTATGCCTAGCTAGGGGCATAAAACAATAGAGCTTGTTAGGAGGCAACCCAATATTGATTTTATTTGCAAAATTTATATTATGTTTTTGTGTGATGACATGATTGTTGCTACTGTAATGATTGTTTCTATCTTCTATGTAGTGTTTGTGCCAACTAAAGCCTTTGAGATGATAGTAAAATTGATACGGTGCAGAACAAAAACTTTTACGTCAAGTGTTTGAATTTTGAGTTTTTTTTCTAGAACATGATAAATTGCTGAAATTTGTATGCAGTATTTTTCTGCAAATTGCCCACATTGTCCTAATTTTTTCAGAATTTTCGGAGTTATAGAAGTATGGTTTTAGTATAGATCATTACATACTGTTATGTTTTAGAAAGATTTTGCTTTTAATTGCATAGTGTGCTTATTTTAATTAGTACTCCCTCCGTCCCAAATAATTGTCTCAACTTTGTACTAGCTCTAGTACAAAGTTGTACTAAGCTTAAGACACTTATTTTGAGACGGAGGGAGTATATGGATTGTATCGGGGGATATAAGTCATGGGAGAGTTATAATGCAGTAGGTATTATGCAAGAATAATTATGAATTGTTTTATGACAGTACCTAAAGTTTATGATGTGCCTATTATACTAACAGATCTCACGAGGTTTCTGTTGAGTTTTGGGTGCTGAATTTTTCAAGTTTTGGGTGAGATCATGATGGATGAAGGAATAAGGAGCGGTAAAACCCTAATATTGGGGATGCCCAAGGCACCGCAAGGTAATATTCAAAGAAGACCCAAGTGTCTAAGCTTGGGAATGCCCCGGATGGCATCTCCTCTTTCCGTCCATAATTCATCGGTATGTTACTTGGAGCTATATTTTATTCATCACATGATATGAGTTTTTCTTGGAGCATCGTGTATTATAGTTTTATTTTGTTTGCTGGACATACCTTTGTAGAGAGACACACATTCATAATGATTTTTAGAATACTTTGTGTGCTTAACTTATATCTTTTGAGCTATGCAGTTGCTCATGTTATTTACTTATATCTTTAGAGAACGGTGGTGGTTATATATTTTTATAGAAATAATTGCACTCTCATGCTTCACTTAAATGTTTTTGAGAGTCTACAATAGGAAGTGGTAATGTGCAAGGGTTATAAAGACTAGTCTAAAAATGATAGGTATATAAGAGTGATATAATAAAAACTTTCAAGTAGATCACTAAATATGACTTGTGTGATTTGATTATATTGAGGTAGTAATATGAAAGGGTATATATTCATGATCATTGGTTCATAAATATATTGATATTAAAGCTTGTTTTAACTACGCATTTAAGTGTCGGTCATGGCATGACCGGGATGTTGGAGCACTTTTATTCCTCGTTGAAATCCTTGTGTTGTTTGAGTCGGGGGTGCGCGATGGTTAACTCCTACCAACATCCTCCCTAGGGGAATGCGAGTAATACTTTGTTTTGATGGCTAATAAACTTTCACAATAAGTATGTGAGCTCTTTATGACTAATGTGAGTTCATGGACTATACGCACTCCCACCTTTCCGCATATTGCTAGCCTCCTCGGTACCTGATACGTCTTCAACGTATCTATAATTTTTGATTGTTCCATGCTACAATATTATCATTCTAAGATATCTTTTGGGCATTTATTTGCTGATTCATGTTAATTTTTCCACTAACCTATTAACCCAGTGCCAAGTGCCAGTTGTTGTTTTCTGCATGTTTTTGGCTTTTCAGGTTTACAGTACCAAACGAAGTCCAATTGCCCCGAAACTTTTTGATGATTTTTTCTAGACCAAAAGAAGACCTGGAAGCTTTGGGAGAAGACCGGAGGCCGCATGGGGCTTCCATGCCTAGGGGGGTGGTCGCACCCTGTTAGCTTGTGGCCCCCTGGTTCTCCTGACCCCGTATCCTGGCCTATAAATTCACATATATTCCAAAAACCCTAGGGGAGATCTTGAAACACTTTTTCTGCCGCCGCAAGTCCCTGTTCCACCGCGATCTCATCTGGAGCCCTTTTTTGGTGCCCTGCCGGAGGGGGTATCGATCACGGAGGGCCTCTACATCATCCTTGCTGCTCCCATGGTGATGTGTGAGTAGTCCACCACAAACCTATGGGTCCATAGCTAGTACCTAGATGGCTTCTTCTCTCTCTTTGATCTTCAATACAAAGTTCACCGCGATCTTCGCGGCGATCTATTCGATGTAATATTCTTTTGCGTTATGTTTGTTGGGATCCGATGAATTTTGGGTTTATGTTCAGATTATTCATGATAAAAGATTTGAGTCTCCTCTCAATACTTATTTGATTCTTATTTGCATGATCATTATAGCTTCGTAAATCTCTCCGATCTATCGGTTTAGTCTGGCCAACTAGATTGGTTTATCTTTAGTCAGAAGGGTGCGTTGTAGTGGGTTCAATCTTGCGGTGCTCTATATCCCAGTGACAAAGTAGGGGACAAGACACATATTTGTATTACTTCCACTAAGGATAAAATGATGGGGTTCATTCATACTAAATGTGGTTACTTTGTCTACATCATGTCATCATTCTCCAAGCATTACTCTGTTTCCTTAATACTTTAGATGCATGCTGGATAGCGGTCGATGGGTGGAGTAATAGTAGTAGATGCAGGCAGGAGTCGGTCTACTTGTTTATGGACATCATGCCTATATACACATGATCATTGCCGTGAATAAATATTGCATAACTATGCGCTTTTCTATCAATTGCCCAACATTAATTTGTTTACCCACCGTATGCTTTATTCAAGAGAGAAGCCTCTAGCGAACACTATGGCCCCCGGGTCTATTCACATATATATTTACAAACGCTATTATTTTCTTGCTGCCATTGTTTACTTTTTATTTTATTTTGCAATTTATAATTATCAACTATCATCTACACTACTCATTTGCTTGCAAGTAACGAGTTCAAGGGGATTAACAACCCTCTTGCCCGCGTTGGGTGCAAGTGTTTGCTCTTTTGTGTGTAGGCGCTGAAGACGGGAGTTGTCTAGTCCTCCTATTGGTTCGATAACCTTGGTTCTCACTGAGGGAAATACTTATCTATATTGGCTGCATCATCCCCTCCTCTTCGGGTTAAAACCCAACGCAGATCACAAGTATCAGTACCATGCATTGCCCTTTCTCACCTCGAGAGTTGGTGCAAACTTTGCCGGTGCATCCAAACCCCGTGATATGATACACCCTATCACACATAAGTGTTGGAAATATGCCCTAGAGGCAATAATAAATTGGTTATTATTATATTTCCTTGTTCATGATAATCGTTTATTATCCATGCTATAATTGTATTGATTGGAAACTCAAATACATGTGTGGGTACATAGACAACACTGTGTCCCTAGTAAGCCTCTAGTTGACTAGCTTGTTGATCAAAGATGGTTAAGGTTTCCTAGCCATGGACATGAGATGTCATTTGATAACGGGATCACATCATTAGGAGAATGATGTGATGGACAAGACCCAAACTGTAAACGTAGCATATGATCGTGTCAGTTTATTGCTATTGTTTTCTGCATGTCAAGTATCTGTTCCTTTGACCATGAGATCATGCAACTCACTGACACCGGAGGAATACCTTGTGTGTATCAAACGTCGCAACGTAACTGGGTGACTATAAAGGTGCTCTACAGGTATCTCCGAGGGTGTCTGTTGGGTTGGCATGGATCAAGACTGGGATTTGTTACTCCGTATGACGGAGAGGTATCTCAGGGCCCACTCGGTAATACAACATCACAATGAGCCTTGCAAGCAATGTGACTAAAGTGTTAGCCACGAGATCTTGTATTACGGAACGAGTAAAGAGACTTGCCGGTAACGAGATTGAACTAGGTATAGTGATACCGACGATCGAATCTCGGGCAAGTAACATACCGAAGAACAAAGGGAACAGCATACGGGATTAACTGAATCCTTGACATAGAGGTTCGACCGATAAAGATCTTCGTAGAATATGTAGGAGCCAATATGGGCATCCAGGTCCCGCTATTGGTTATTGGCCGTAGAGGTGTCTCGGTCATGTCTACATAGTTCTCGAACCCGCAGGGTCTACACACTTAACGTTTGGTGACGATTAGTATAATTGAGTTATTATGTTGGTGACCGAAAGTTGTTCGGAGTCCCGGATAAGATCCCGGACATGACGAGGATCTCCGGAATAGTCCGGAGGTAAAGATTGATATATGTGATAATAGTGTTTTGATCTCTGGAAGGGTTCCGGAGTTCACCGGAAGGGGTTCCGGATGTTTACCGAAGTGTTCGGGTGCAGCAACACTTTATATGAGCCAAAGGGATAAAGCCCACAAGGTATTGGAAAGTGCAAAAGTAGTTTTGCTGCCGCGTAAACGGTACTACCGCTTGGTGAAGCGGTACTACCGCCCGAGCGGTACTACCGCTTGTGTGAAGCGGTACTACCGCCCAAGCGGTACTACCGCTTGTGTGAAGCGGTACTACCGCTTGTGCGCGGCTGTGCACGGTTCGGCAGGGATCCGAGTTGGACTCTTTCCCTGCGGGCCAAACCGACCTTGTGCGGGCAAAACCGACCCGGAGGAGGCTTTTACTCCAAGTTTAGACCCCAAGGCTCAACATATAAATAGAGGGGCAGGGCTAGCACACGGGACACATCAGGATTTCCCAAGCCGTGTGCCGGCAACCCTAGCCCTCTAGTTCCTCCGTCATAATCTCCGTAGTGCTTGGCGAAGCCCTGCAGAGATTGTTCCTCACCACCATCACCACGCCGTCGTGCTGCTGGAACTCAACCACTACTTCACCATCGCTCGCTGGATCGAGGAGGTGAAGGCGTCATCAAGCCGTACGTGTGTTGAACGCGGAGGTGCCGTCCGTTCGGCACTAGATCGGAAGGATCGTGATTGGATCGCGGGACGCTCGGCGATTTGGATCGCGAAGACGTTCGACTACATCAACCGCGTTTATTAACGCTTCCGCTTAGCGATCTACAAGGGTATGTAGATCCACTCTCCCTCTCGTAGATGCTCATCACCATGGATAGATCTTATGTGTGCGTAGGAAAATTTTTGTTTCCCATGCAACGTTCCCAACAGTGGCATCATGAGCTAGGTCTATGCGTAGATGAGATCTCGAGTAGAACACAAACGAGTTGTGGGCGTGGGTGTATACATATTGCTTGCCATTACTAGTTGATACTTGATTCAGCGGCATTGTGAGATGAAGCGGCCCGGACCGACATTACGCGTACGCTTACGCGAGACTGGTTTTACCGCTGCGTGCACTTGTTGCATAAAGGTGACTGGCGGGTGTCTGTCTCTCTCACTTTAGTTGAATCGGTTCAATGAAGAGGGTTCTTTTAGAAGATCAAAAAGCAATCACTACACCACGTTGTGGTTTTGCGTAGGTAAGAACGGTTCTTGCAAACCCGTAGCAGCCACGTAAAATTTGCAACAACAATTAGAGGACGTCTAACTTGTTTTTGCAGGGTATGTTGTGATGTGATATGGCCAATTACATGATGAGATATATGTGATGTATGAGATGATCATGTTTTGTATAGAATATCACGACTTGCATGTCGATGAGTACGGCAACTGGCAGGAGCCATAGAGTTGTCTTTAATTATTGTATGACCTGCGTGTCAATCATTAAGCGCTATGTAATGCTTTACTTTATCGCTAAACGTTAGCTATAGTCGTGGAAGCAACAGTCAGCGCGACAACCTTATGGCGACACGTTGATGGAGATCAAGATGATGGAGATCATGGTGTCATGCCGGTGACGATGGAGATCATGCCGGTGCTTTGGAGATGGAGATCAAAAGCACAAGTTCATGGCCATATCATGTCACTTATGATTTGCATGTGATGTTAATCCTTTTATGCATCTTATTTTGCTTAGGACGACGGTAGCATTATAAGGTGATCCCTCACTTAAATTTCAAGATAAATTGTGTTCTCCCCAAGTGTGCACCGTTGCGAAAGTTCGTCGTTTCGAGACACGCCGTGATGATCGGGTGTGATAGACTCTACGTTCGCATACAACGGGTGTAAGCCATGTTACACGTGCGGAACACTCGGGTTAAACTTGACGAGCCTAGCATGTACAGACATGGCCTCGGAACACAAGAGACCGAAAGGTCGAACATGAGTCATATAGTAGATATGATCAACATGAAGATGTTCACCATTGAAACCACCTCAACTCACGTGATGATCGGACTTGAGTTGGTGGATTTGGATCATGTTACACTCGAATGACCGGAGGGATGTCAATTTGAGTGGGAGTTTTTAAGTAATATGATTAACTAAACTCATTATCTAAAGAACAATAGTCTAAGTTGTCTTTGCAATATTCATGTTGTAGATCATGGCTCGCGCAGTAGCACCCCTGAATTTTAATGCGTTCCTAGAGAAAGCTAAGTTGAAAGATGATGGAAGTAACTTTGTGGACTGGGCCCGTAATCTAAGGATTATCCTTACGGCTTCCCAGAAGGCTTATGTCCTTGATGCACCGCTTGGTGATCCACCTGCTCCAGTTGAGTCTCTAGACGTTGTGAACGCCTGGCAGGCTCGTTCTGATGATTACTCAATAGTTCAATGTGCAATGTTGTATGGCTTAGAACCGGGACTTCAAAGACGTTTTGAACGTCATGGAGCATATGAGATGTTCCAGGAGTTGAAGTTTATCTTTCAGAAGAATGCCCGGATCGAGAGATATGAGATCTCCGATAAGTTCTATGCTTGCAAGATGGAGGAGAACGGGTCTATCAGTGATCACGTGCTCAGAATGTCTGGGTACTCCACCCGTCTGGCTGAGTTAGGGATGCCCCTTCCGCCAGAGGCTATCACTGACAGAGTTCTTCAATCATTGCCACCTAGCTACAAGAGCTTCGTGTTGAACTATAACATGCACGGGATGAACAAGTCAGTCGCCGAGCTGTTTGCGATGCTGAAAATCGCTGAGTCTGAAATTCAGAAGGAGCATCAAGTGTTGATGGTCAATAAAACCACTAGTTTCAAGAAAAATGGCAAGGGTAAGAAGGGTAACTCCAAGAAGAGTGGCAAAGCAGTTGCTCCTCTCGTGAAGAAACCCAAGGCTGGACCCAAACCAGAAACTGTGTGTTTTCATTGCAAGGGAACTGGACACTGGAAGCGGAACTGCCCCAAGTATTTGGCTGACAAGAAGGCGGCCAACAACAAACAAGGTATATATGATATACATGTTATTGATGTGTACCTTACCAACTCTCGTTGTAGTGCCTGGGTATTTGATACCGGTGCGGTTGCTCATATTTGCAACTCAAAACAGGAACTGCGGAATAGACGGAGGCTGGCAAAGGACGAAGTGACGATGCGCGTGGGAAATGGTTCCAAGGTTGATGTGATCGCCGTCGGCACGCTCGCTCTTCGATTACCGTCGGGATTAGTGATGAACCTAAATAAGTGTTATTTGGTGCCTGCGTTAAGCATGAACATTATATCTGGATCTTGTTTATTGCGAGACGGTTACTCATTTAAATCAGAGAATAATGGTTGTTCTATTTATATGAGTAATATCTTTTATGGTCATGCACCCGATGTAAGGGGTTTATTCTTGTTGAATCTCGATAGTAATGATACACATGTTCATAACATTGATGCCAAAAGATATAGAATTGATAATGATAATACCACTTTCTTGTGGCACTGCCGTTTAGGTCATATTGGCGTAAAACGCATGAAGAAGCTCCATGCTGATGGACTTTTGGAGTCACTTGATTTTGAATCACTTGACACATGTGAGCCATGCCTCATGGGCAAGATGACTAAAACGCCGTTCTCTGGAACAATGGAACGGGCAAGTGACTTATTGGAAATCATACATACTGATGTGTGCGGTCCGATGAGTATTGAGGCGCGCGGTGGTTATCGTTACTTTCTCACCTTCACTGATGACTTAAGTAGATATGGGTATATTTACTTAATGAAACACAAGTCTGAAACATTTGAAAAGTTCAAACAATTTCAGAGTGAAGTTGAGAATCATCGTAACAAGAAGATTAAATTCCTACGATCTGATCGAGGAGGAGAATATCTGAGTTATGAGTTTGGCAGTCACTTAAGACAGTGTGGAATTGTTTCACAATTGACACCGCCTGGAACACCACAGCGTAATGGTGTGTCCGAACGTCGTAATCGAACCTTATTGGATATGGTGCGATCTATGATGTCTCTTGCCGATTTGCCACTATCGTTTTGGGGTTATGCATTAGAGACAGCTGCATTCACTTTAAATAGGGCACCATCGAAATCCGTTGAGACGACGCCATATGAACTTTGGTTTGGCAAGAAGCCAAAGCTGTCGTTTCTTAAAGTTTGGGGATGTGATGCTTATGTCAAAAAGCTTCAGCCTGAAAAGCTGGAACCCAAAGCGGAGAAATGCGTCTTCATAGGATACCCAAAAGAGACAGTTGGGTATACCTTCTACCTCAGATCCGAAGGCAAAGTGTTTGTCGCTAAAAACGGAACATTTCTTGAGAAAGAGTTTCTCTCGAAAGAATTGAGTGGGAGGAAGATAGAACTTGATGAGGTTGTTGAACCTTTACTTCAACCTGAGAGTAGCGCAGCGCAGAAAGTTGTTTCTGTGGAGCCTACATTAGCTGAAGAGGAAGTTAATGATGATGATCATGAAGCTTTGGATCAAGTTGCTATCGAACCTCGTAGGTCGACAAGGACGCGTACTGCTCCCGAGTGGTACGGCAACCCTGTCTTAGAGGTCATGTTGTTAGACAACAATGAACCTACGAGCTATGGAGAAGCGATGATGAGCCCGGATTCCGAGAAGTGGTTAGAGGCCATGAAATCCGAGATGGGATCCATGTATGAAAACAAAGTATGGACTTTGGAAGTATTACCTGAAGGGCGTAAGGCCATTCAGAACAAATGGATCTTTAAGAGGAAGACGGACGCGGACGGTAATGTCACCGTCTATAAAGCTCGACTTGTGGCAAAGGGTTTTTCACAAGTTCAAGGAGTTGACTACGATGAGACCTTCTCACCCGTAGCGATGCTTAAGTCCGTCAGAATCATGTTAGCAATAGCTGCCTTTTTCGATTATGAAATTTGGCAGATGGATGTCAAAACAGCGTTCCTTAACGGTTTCCTTAAGGAAGAGTTGTATATGATGCAACCAGAAGGTTTTGTCGATCCAGAGAATGCTGACAAAGTTTGCAAACTCCAGCGATCCATTTATGGACTGGTGCAAGCATCTCGGAGTTGGAATCTTCGTTTTGATGAGGTGATCAAAGCGTTCGAGTTTATACAAGTTTACGGAGAAGCTTGTATTTACAAGAAAGTGAGTGGGAGCTCTATAGCGTTTCTAATATTATATGTGGATGACATATTGCTGATTGGAAACAATATAGAAATGCTGGAAAGCGTAAAGGAATATTTGAACAAGAGTTTTTCAATGAAGGACCTAGGAGAAGCTGCTTTCATATTAGGCATCAAGATCTGTAGAGATAGATCAAGACGCTTAATAGGACTTTCACAAAGCACATACCTTGATAAGATTTTGAAGAAGTTCAAAATGGATCAGTCCAAGAAGGGGTTCTTGCCTGTTTTGCAAGGTGTGAAGTTGAGTAAGACTCAATGCCCAGTGACTGCAGAAGATAGAGAAAAGATGAGTGTCATCCCCTATGCTTCGGCCATAGGCTCTATCATGTATGCAATGCTGTGCACAAGACCCGATGTCAGCCTTGCCATAAGTATGGTCGGAAGGTTTCAAAGTGATCCAGGAATGGAACACTGGACGGCGGTCAAGATTATCCTGAAGTACCTGAAAAGGACTAAGGACATGTTTCTCGTTTATGGAGGTGATCAAGAGCTCGTCGTAAAGGGTTACGTCGATGCAAGCTTTGACACTGATCCGGATGACTCTAAGTCGCAAACCGGATACGTATTTATTCTTAATGGGGGTGCGGTTAGCTGGTGCAGTTCCAAGCAAAGCGTGGTAGCTGATTCTACATGCGAAGCGGAGTACATCGCTGCCTCGGAGGCGGCGAAGGAAGGTGTCTGGATGAAGGAGTTCATGACAGATCTTGGAGTAGTGCCTAGTGCACTTGACCCAATGACTCTGTTTTGTGATAACACTGGTGCCATTGCTCTAGCCAAGGAACCAAGATTTCACAAGAGGACCAGACACATAAAGCGACGTTTCAATTCCATCCGCGATTACATCAAGGAGGACGACATAAATATTTGCAAAGTACACACGGATCTAAATGTTGCAGATCCGATGACTAAACCTCTTCCAAGGGCTAAACATGAACAACACCAGAACTGCATGGGTGTTCGATTCATTACAATGTAAATCACATAGTGATGTGAACTAGATTATTGACTCTAGTGCAAGTGGGAGACTGTTGGAAATATGCCCTAGAGGCAATAATAAATTGGTTATTATTATATTTCCTTGTTCATGATAATCGTTTATTATCCATGCTATAATTGTATTGATTGGAAACTCAAATACATGTGTGGGTACATAGACAACACTGTGTCCCTAGTAAGCCTCTAGTTGACTAGCTTGTTGATCAAAGATGGTTAAGGTTTCCTAGCCATGGACATGAGATGTCATTTGATAACGGGATCACATCATTAGGAGAATGATGTGATGGACAAGACCCAAACTGTAAACGTAGCATATGATCGTGTCAGTTTATTGCTATTGTTTTCTGCATGTCAAGTATCTGTTCCTTTGACCATGAGATCATGCAACTCACTGACACCGGAGGAATACCTTGTGTGTATCAAACGTCGCAACGTAACTGGGTGACTATAAAGGTGCTCTACAGGTATCTCCGAGGGTGTCTGTTGGGTTGGCATGGATCAAGACTGGGATTTGTTACTCCGTATGACGGAGAGGTATCTCAGGGCCCACTCGGTAATACAACATCACAATGAGCCTTGCAAGCAATGTGACTAAAGTGTTAGCCACGAGATCTTGTATTACGGAACGAGTAAAGAGACTTGCCGGTAACGAGATTGAACTAGGTATAGTGATACCGACGATCGAATCTCGGGCAAGTAACATACCGAAGAACAAAGGGAACAGCATACGGGATTAACTGAATCCTTGACATAGAGGTTCGACCGATAAAGATCTTCGTAGAATATGTAGGAGCCAATATGGGCATCCAGGTCCCGCTATTGGTTATTGGCCGTAGAGGTGTCTCGGTCATGTCTACATAGTTCTCGAACCCGCAGGGTCTACACACTTAACGTTTGGTGACGATTAGTATAATTGAGTTATTATGTTGGTGACCGAAAGTTGTTCGGAGTCCCGGATAAGATCCCGGACATGACGAGGATCTCCGGAATAGTCCGGAGGTAAAGATTGATATATGTGATAATAGTGTTTTGATCTCTGGAAGGGTTCCGGAGTTCACCGGAAGGGGTTCCGGATGTTTACCGAAGTGTTCGGGTGCAGCAACACTTTATATGAGCCAAAGGGATAAAGCCCACAAGGTATTGGAAAGTGCAAAAGTAGTTTTGCTGCCGCGTAAACGGTACTACCGCTTGGTGAAGCGGTACTACCGCCCGAGCGGTACTACCGCTTGTGTGAAGCGGTACTACCGCCCAAGCGGTACTACCGCTTGTGTGAAGCGGTACTACCGCTTGTGCGCGGCTGTGCACGGTTCGGCAGGGATCCGAGTTGGACTCTTTCCCTGCGGGCCAAACCGACCTTGTGCGGGCAAAACCGACCCGGAGGAGGCTTTTACTCCAAGTTTAGACCCCAAGGCTCAACATATAAATAGAGGGGCAGGGCTAGCACACGGGACACATCAGGATTTCCCAAGCCGTGTGCCGGCAACCCTAGCCCTCTAGTTCCTCCGTCATAATCTCCGTAGTGCTTGGCGAAGCCCTGCAGAGATTGTTCCTCACCACCATCACCACGCCGTCGTGCTGCTGGAACTCAACCACTACTTCACCATCGCTCGCTGGATCGAGGAGGTGAAGGCGTCATCAAGCCGTACGTGTGTTGAACGCGGAGGTGCCGTCCGTTCGGCACTAGATCGGAAGGATCGTGATTGGATCGCGGGACGCTCGGCGATTTGGATCGCGAAGACGTTCGACTACATCAACCGCGTTTATTAACGCTTCCGCTTAGCGATCTACAAGGGTATGTAGATCCACTCTCCCTCTCGTAGATGCTCATCACCATGGATAGATCTTATGTGTGCGTAGGAAAATTTTTGTTTCCCATGCAACGTTCCCAACAATAAGCCTCCTTATATCTTCCTCAAAACAGCCACCATACCTACCTATCATGGCATTTCCATAGCCATTCCAAGATATATTGCCATGAAACATCCACCCTTCCGTTTCATGACATGTGTGTTCATTATTATATTTCTTTGCATGATCATATAGACCTGACATGATATTTGTGGCAAAGCCACCATTCATCATTGTAGTACATGTTACGCTAGATCATTGCACATCCTGGTACACTGCCAGAGGCATTCATATAGAGTCATATTTTGTTCTAGGTTTATCGAGTTGTAAGTAAGTAAAAGAGTGATGATCATTATTATTAGAGAATTGTCCCAGTGAGGAAAAAGAATGATGGAGACTAATGATTCCTCCAAAGAATTAGGATGAGGTTTCGGACTATGAGAGATAAAAAAGACAGAAGGGGCAATGTTACTATCCTTTTACCACACTAGTGCTTCAAAGTAGCACCATGTTCTTCATATAGAGTGTTTCCTAATTGTCAATTTCATATACTAGTGGGATTTTTTTCGTTATAGAACTTGGCTTGTATATTCCGATGACGGGCTTCTTCAAATGCCTGGGGTCTTTTAGAGCAAGAAAATTGAATGCAGACCCACTTAGTTTCAGTTTGAGCTTTCATAAACTTATAGCTCTAGCGCATCTGTTGCATGGCAATCCCTACTCCTCGCATCGATATCAATTGACGGGTCTCTCCATTGCCTATTGATCCACCTAGTTGATGCGAGACTTTCTTCATTTTTGTCTTACCTTATTAATCTCTACCATCATATTGTATTCCACCCGTAGTGCTATGTCCATGGCTCACGCTCATGTATTGAGTATAGTTGAAAATGCTGAAGGGCGTCAAAAAGTATGATCCAATTGGCTGACTTGACACCGGGGTGCTCATGATTTGTACTTGTCTTAGGAAGACACAGTCATGCCATACTTGCATAATTCGATGAGTAGGGATAACATTCATTAAGCATCGTATGTTTTGAAATAGTAATGATTATGTTCTTATATTCATGGATATTATTATGTTGATATTAAGTACTTCATCGTTTGTCAATATTCATTCCGTACAAAAGATTACATGATAAACATGCTAGGTAGCATTCAATATCAAAAATTCGTTTTTACCATTTACCTACTCGAGGACGAGCAGGAATTAAGCTTGGGATGCTGATACGTCTCCAATGTATCTATAATTTTTTATTGTTTCATGCTATTATATAATCAATCTTAGATACTTTTATGCAATTTTATATCATTTTTGGGGACTAATCTATTAACAAGTGCCTAGTGCCAGCTGTTGTTTTTTTGCCTATTTTTGGTTTCACAAAAATCCATACCATATGGAGTCCAAACGCTACGAAAATTTTTGACGATTTTTTTCTGGACAAGAGTGACCCTAGAAGCTTCGGGAGGTGACCAGACGTGAAACAAGGAGACCCGCAAGACAATAGGGCACCACCAAGGGGGTGGCCGTGCCCTGATGTCTTGTGCTCCCCTATGGCTCCATCTGACCTAATTCCTACTCTGTAAATTCCCAAATATTCTGAAACCCCCAGAGAGCCACACGAAACAATTTTTCTACCGTCGCAAGTCTCTATTCTTCCGCGATCCCATCTGGAGGCCTTTTCGGGCACCCTGTCGGAGGAGGAATCGATCACGGAGGGCTTCTACAGCAACCTTGTTGCACCTCCAATGATGTGTGAGTAGTTCACCACATACGTACGGTTCCAAAGTGATTATCTAGATGACTTCTCTCTCTTTGATCTTCAATACCATGTTCTCTTCGAAGATCTATCCAATGTAATCTTCTGTTGCGGTGTGTTTGTTGGGATCCGATGAATTGTGGGTTTTATGATCAAATTACTCATTGAAATTAATTGAGTCAATTATGAACTTAATTATGTGTGATTTATATAGTTATGTAATGCTTTCCGATCTATGGGTTTTCTTTGGCCAAGTTGATCCATCAATCTTCAGTGGAAGTGGTGCATAGTGGTGGGTTCAATCTTGCGGTGTCCTCACCTAGTGACAGTAGGGGTAGCTGATACTCGTGATCTGCGTTGGGTTTTCCGTGAGGAGGAACGGGTAATCACAGCACAAAGTTGGTAAGTATTTCTCTTAGTTATGAAACCAAGGTTTATCGAACCAATAGGAATACCAATCCTCAATCGTCTTCAGGGGCTGCACACAAAAGAACAAACAACTTGCACCCAACGTCGGCAAGAGGGTTGTCAATCCCCTTGATCTCGTTATTTGCAAGCAAGTGAGTTGTGTAGATAATAGTAAAGTGCAAAATAAAATAAAAGGTAATAAATAACAGCAAGGTAATGATAGCGTTTGTGAATATATAAGTGAATAGACCCGGGGGCCGTAGAGTTCTCTAGTGGCATCTCTCATAAGCAAAGCATACGGTGGGTAAACAAATTAATGTTGGCCAATCGATAGAAAAGCGAATAATTATGCGATGTTCACGGCAATGATCATGTGTATATAGGCAACACGTCCATAAGAAAATAGGCCGACTCTTGCCTGCACCTACTACTATTACTCCACTTCAAGAGCGCTTCTATGCTTGCCTCTCTATGTATTAAGTTCATGACAAACGGAGTAATGCTTGGAGAACGATGACATGATGTAGACAAAGTAAACTCAACTAATATGAATAAACCCCATCATTTTATCCTTATTAGCAACAACACAAAGACGCAGCTTGTCCTCTTTTGTCACTGGGATATAGAAACTCGTCAGGTTGAACCTACTACAACGCACCACTCCCACCGAAGAAATATCAATCTAGTTGGCCAAACTATCTCAATAGATCGGAGAGCATTACTAAGCTATGATGATCATGCAAATAAGAATCATAGTAATCAGGTTTGACTCAAATACTTTTCATGAATAATCTGAACATAAACTCACAATTCATCGGATCCCAACAAACACACCATACAAAGGGATTACATCGGATAGATCAAGGCAAAGATGTGATGAACATTGTATTGAAGATCAAGAGAGAGAGACATTGCCATCTAGGTACTACCTACTGACCCGTAGGTCTGTGGTGAACTACTCACACATCATGGTGAGGGCAGCAAGGTTGATGAAGAGGGCCTCCGTGATAGATCTCCCCTCCGACAGGGTGCCGGAACAAAGGTGTAGATGGCCTCCCGTCGAAACAGAGACTTGCGGTGGTGGAAAAAGTGTTTCGGGAGCGCTTCTGGTGTTTTTAGGGTAGATGTGAATTTATAGGCCAGAGAACGACGTCGAGAGAGGCTCCAGGGGGCCACAACATATCTGGCCGCGCCCCCAGGGGGCGCGGCCAGATGGCTTGTGGGCCCCTGGTGCATCTCCTTGCCCTCCTCCGAAGCTTCTAGGTCTTGTATTGGTCCAGAAAAAATCACCAAAAAGTTTCGTGGCAATTGGACTCTGTTTAGTATTGTAACTCTGAAAAGGCAAAAACACGCAGAAAACAGGAACTGGCACTGGGCACTGGGTCAATAGGTTAGTGCTCAAAAATATTATAAATTGGTAAATAAATACCCAAAAAGTATCCTAGAATGATAATATATCAACATGGAACAATCAAAAAATTATAGATACGTTGGAGACGTATCAGCATCCCCAAGCTTAATTCCTGCTCGTCCTCGAGTAGGTAAATGATAAAAACAGAATTTTTGATGTGACACGCTACCCATTATGTAATCTTTGGTATGTATGCCCATTGAGAAATGATGAATTAACAAACATCAACATAGTAATAATTATAAGTATAAGAAACAAAATAATTATTTTTTCAAAGTATACGATCCTAAAAGAATGTTTTACCCCTATTCATCTTATTATATTAGCAAGGCATGACTCCATCTTCACCACATAGATGCAAATGTTAAGCACCACGGTGTCCAAGTCAGGCAATTGGATCGTACTTTTTCAATATGCATCAACTTTTTATTCTTCACACAATACATGAGCGTGAACCATTAGACATAGCATATAGGTCGAATAGAATATGGTGGTAGGTATCAAAGGGGTAAAAAGTGGAGAAGATAGTCTCGCATCGACTAGGCATACCAACGAGCTATGGAGATGCTCATCGATAGATATAAATGCAAGGAGTAGGGATTGCCATGTAAATGATGCACTAGAGCTATAAGTGTATGAAAGCTCAACTGGAGCTAAGTGGGGTGTGCATCAAACTTGCTTGCTCATGAAGACCTCGGGCATTTGAGGAAGCCCGTTAATGGAATATACAAGCCAAGTTTATTATATGAAAAGGTAATTCCCACTAGCATTTGGAAGTGTCAACATAGGAGACTTTCTATATGAAGAACATGGTGCCACTTTGAGGCACAAGTGTGGTAAAGGATAGTAGCAAAGTCCCTTCTCTCTTTTCTCTCATTTTCATTTTTTATATGGTGGGATTTTCTCTTTTTTTATGCCTCCCCCATTTTCACTTTTTTATATGGTGGGCTCATTTGGCCTCCCCCATTTTTATTTCATTTTTCGTCCGGAGTCTCTTCCCGACTTGTGGGGGAATCATGGTCTCCATCATCCTTTCCTCACTGGGACAATGCTCTAATAATGATGATCATCACACTTTTATTTACTTACAACTCAACATGAAGAACTGATAGGAAGATATGACTCTGTATGAATGCCTCTGGCAGTGTACCAGGATGTGCAATGATCTAGCGTGATGTGTATCAAAAATATGAAGCACGGTGGCTTTGCCACAAATACTATGTCAGCTCTATACGATCATGCAAAGCATTATGATGATGAACGGACTAGTCATATGAAGTGACGATGGAATTTGCATGGCAATATATCTCGGAATGGCTATGGAAATGCCATAATAGGTAGGTATGGTGGCTGTTTTGAGGAAGATATAATGAGGCTTATGTGCAACAGAGTGTATCATGTCACGAGGTTTGGATGCACCGGCGAATATTTGCACCAATTCTCGAGGTGAGAATGGGCTATGCACGGTACCGAAGAGGCTAGCAAATATGAGAAGGTGAAGATGCGCATGTCCATGGTGTCACATTAGTCATAAAGAACTCACATACTTATTGCAAAGTTTTATTAGTTTTATCACAAATCAAAGTACTCCTCGCATGCCCCGAGGGAGGAGGTTGGTAGGAGTTAACCATCACGCGCCCCCGACTCAAAACAACACTAGGATTTTAACGAGGAATATAAATGCTCACACATCATCACCATGCCTCTTTAATTTTTAGATGAATAATAAGTTAACACCTCTTAATCTCGACACTTCTACAAATCAAAATTTTTGGACTCACACCTTTTTCATATTACTATATCAATGCCATTAACCCACAACTTCTCTATATGTGCTACACGATGGTTTTGATTATCATTCATTGAATACCTAATATTCTTGGACTAGTCTTATGACCCATGCAAATTACCGTCACTATTACTCAGCTCTCAAACAAATATAAGTGAAGAACGAGAGCTTATTATTTCTATAAAATCTACACGCCACCGTGCTCAAAAAGATATAAGTGAAGTACTAGAGCAACTGCCTAGCTCAAAAGATATAAGTGAAGCACATATAGTATTCTAGCAAATTATCATGAAGGTGTGTCTCTCTCAAATAGGTGTGTCCAGCAAATGATGATTGTGACAAACTGAAAGTAAAAGCAAACAAAAGCAAAGGACACTCCAAGCAAAACACATATCATGTGATGAATAAAAATATAGCTCCAAGTGACATACCGATGGATTGCGACAAAAGAGGGGATGCCTTTCGGGGCATCCCCAAGCTTAGACGCTTGAGTCTCCTTAGAATTATACTTGGGATGCCTTGGTCATCCCCAAGCTTGGGCTCTTGCTACTCCTTATTCCGTAGTCCATCGTGATCACACCCAAAACTTGAAAACTTCAATCACACAAAACTCAACAAAACTTCGTAAGATCCGTTAGTATAAGAAACATATTTTACTGTGATAAATTGATTCAAATTAATTTTTTCATAATAGGTACTGTATTCTAACTTCCCCATGGCTTACACCCCCCGATATAGTCCATGGCATAATCGAAACAAGCAAACTATGCAAGCAAAACAGAATCTATTTAAAACAGAACAGTCTGTAGAAATCTGTAGAGAGCCCATACTTATGTAACTCTAAAAATTCTGAAAAATTAGTACAACGTAAAGAATTTGTATAGAAATACTGTGTTAAAATTTCAGATCATTATCATGCTCCAGTAAAAAATAAAAATTCCTGCACTGGAGTCAAAGTTTCTGTTTTATCCTTAGTAGCAACAACACAAAGACGCAACTTGTCCCCTTCTGTCACTGGGATATAGAAACTCGTCAGGTTGAACCTACTACAACGCACCACTCCTACCGAAGAAATATCAATCTAGTTGGCCAAACTATCTCAATAGATCAGAGAGCATTACAAAGCTATGATGATCATGCAAATAAGAATCATAGTAATCAGGTTTGACTCAAATACTTTTCATGAATAATCCGAACATAAACTCACAATTCATCGGATCCCAACAAACACACCATACAAAGGGATTACATCGGATAGGTCAAGGCAAAGATGCGATGACCATTATATTGAAGATCAAGATAGAGAGAGAGATTGCCATCTAGGTACTACCTACAGACCCGTAGGTCTGTGGTGAACTACTCACACATCATGGTGAGGGCAGCAAGGTTGATGAAGAGGCCCTCCGTGATCGATCTCCCCTCCGGCAGGGTGCCGGAACGGAGGTGTAGATGGCCTCCCGTCAAAACAGAGACTTGCGGCGGCGGAAAACGTGTTTTGGGAGCGCTTCTGGTGCTTTTAGGGTAGATGTGAATTTATAGGCCAGAGAACGACGTCGGGAGGCGCTCCAGGGGCCACCACATATCTGGCCGCGCCCTACCCCTAGGGGGTGCGACTGGATATGTGGTGGGCCCCTGGTGCATCTCCTGGCCCTCCTCCGAAGCTTCTAGGTCTTGTATTGGTCCAGAAAAAATCACCAAAATGTTTTGTTGGAGAACGTTGCATGGGAAACAAAAAATTTCCTACACACACGCAAGATCTATCCATGGTGATGAGCATCTACGAGAGGGAGAGTGGATCTACATACCCTTGTAGATCGCTAAGCGGGAAGCGTTAAGAAATGCTGTTGATGTAGTCGAACGTCTTCGCGATCCAAATCGCCTAGCGTCCCGCGATCCAATCACGATCTAGTACCGACACATACAGCTCGGTGACGATCTTTGCCTTCTTGATCTAGAAAGAGGGAGCAGAGAGGTAGATGAGTTCTCCGGCAGCGCGACGGCGCGGCGGTGATGGTGGTGGAACTATTCCGGTAGGGCTTCGCCTAAGCACCGCCGAAATTAGACTAGAGGAGAAAATGGTCTAGAGGAAGTAGAGGGAGCACGTGTCAATTAGGGTTAGCTCTCCCCTCTAAATCCTCTAGTATATATAGGATGGAGGGAGGAGAGGAGGCAGCCTCAAACCCTCAAGGGTTCGGCCGAAATAGGAGGTGGAGGAGTCCTACTCCAATCCTTCTAGGAGTAGGATTCCTCCTCTCCACTTGGAAACCCTTTCCACCTTTCCACCTTTGGGTTTTTCCCACCCCTAGCCGCATGGGCCTTAGTGGGGGGTTCGGCCAGCCCACTAGGGGCTGGTTTGACTCCTCCCACAGCCCATGAGGTCCTTTGGGTCGAGACACCCCTCCCGATGGCCCCCGGTACCCTCCCGGCACTCCCGGTACACTACCGAAGTACCCAAAACTTTTCCGGTGACCAAAACAGGACTTCCTATATATCAATCTTTACCTCCGAACCATTTCGGAGCTCCTCGTGACGTCCAGGATCTCATCCGGGACTCCGAACAACCTTCGGTCACCACCATACATAACTCTACTATACCGAAACGTCACCGAACCTTAAGTGTGCAGACCCTGCGGGTTCGAGAACTATGTAGACATGACCGAGACACCTCTACGGTCAATAACCAATAGCGGCACCTGGATGCCCATATTGGTTCCTACATATTCTATGAAGATCTTTATCGGTTGAACCTCTATGTCAAGGATTCAGTTAATCCCGTATGATGTTCCCTTTGTTCTTCGGTATGTTACTTGCCCGAGATTCGATCGTCGGTATCTCTATACCTAGTTCAATCTCGTTACCGACAAGTCTCTTTACTCGTTCCGTAATACAAGATCCCGTGGCTAACACTTTAGTCACATTGCTTGCAAGGCTTGTTGTAATGTTGTATTACCGAGTGGGCCCTGAGATACCTCTCCGTCACACGGAGTAACAAATCCCAGTCTTGATCCATGCCAGCTCAACAGACACCTTCGGAGATACCTGTAGAGCATCTTTATAGTCACCTAGTTACGTTGTGACGTTTGATACACACAAGGTACTCCTCCGGTGTCAGTGAGTTGCATGATCTCATGGTCATAGGAACAGATACTTGACATGCGGAAAACAATAGCAATAAACTGACACGATCATATGCTACGTTCATATTTTGGGTCTTGTCCATCACATCATTCTCCTAATGATATGATCCCGTTATCAAATGACATCTCATGTCTATGGCTAGGAAACCTTAACCATCTTTGATCAACGAGCTAGTCTAGTAGAGGCTTACTAGGGACACTTTGCTGTCTATGTATCTACACATGTATTTGAGTTTCCAATCAATACAATTATAGCATGGATAATAAACGATTATCATGAACAAGGAAATATGATAATAACCAGATTATTATTGCCTCTAGGGCATATTTCCAACATGTTTCGTGGCAATTGGACTCCGTTTAGTATTGTAACTCTGAAAAGGCAAAAACACGCAGAAAACAGGAACTGGCACTGGGCAATGGGTCAATAGGTTAGTGGTCAAAAATATTATAAATTGGTAAATAAATACCCAAAAAGTATCCTAGAATGATAATACGTCAGCATGGAATAATCAAATATTATAGATACGTTGGAGACATATCAGCATCCCCAAGCTTAATTCCTGCTCGTCCTCGAGTAGGTAAATGATAAAAACAGAATTTTTGATGTGACATGCTACCCATTATGTAATCTTTGGTATGTGTGCTCATTGAGAAATGATGAATTAACAAACAACAACATATTAATATTTATAAGTATAAGAAACAAAATCATTAATTTTTCAAAGTATACGATCCTAAAAGAATGTTTTACCCCTATTCATCTTATTGTATTAGCAAGGCATGACTCCATCTTCACCACATAGATACAAATGTTAAGTACCATAGTGTCCAAGTGAGGCCATTGGATCGTACTTTTTCAATATGCATCAACTTTTTATTCTTCACGCAATACATGAGGGTGAACCATTGGACATAGCATATAGGTGGAATAGAATATGGTGGTAGGTATCAAAGGGGTAAAAAGTGGAGAAGATAGTCTCGCATCAACTAGGCGTACCAATGAGCTATGGAGATGCTCATCGATAGATATCAATGCGAGGAGTAGGGATTGTCATGCAAATGATGCACTAGAGCTATAAGTGTATGAAAGCTCAACTGAAGCTAGGTGGGGTGTGCATCAAACTTGCTTGCTCATGAAGACCTCGGGCATTTGAGGAAGCCCGTTATAGGAATATACAAGCCAAGTTTATTATATGAAAAGGTAATTCCCACTAGCATATGGAAGTGTCAACATAGGAGACTCTCTATATGAAGAACATGGTGTCACTCTGAGGCACAAGTGTGGTAAAGGATAGTAGCAAAGTCCCTTCTCTCTTTTCTTTCATTTTTTTATATGGTGGGCTTTTCTCTTTTTGTAATGCCTCCCCCATTTTCTCTTTTTTTATGGTGGGCTCATTTGGACTCCCCCATTTTTATTTCATTTTTCGTCCGGAGTCTCATCCCGACTTGTCGGGGAATCATAGTCTCCATCATCCTTTCGTCACTGGGACAATACTCTAATAATGATGATCATCACACTTTTATTTACTTACAACTCAACATGAAGAACTGATAGGAAGATATGACTCTGTATGAATGCCTTTGGCAATGTACCAGGATGTGCAATGATCTAGCGTGACATGTATCAAAAATATGAAGAACGGTGGCTTTGCCACAAATACTATGTCAGCTCTATACGATCATGCAAAGCATTATGATGATGAACGAACTAGTCATGTGAAGTGACAATGGAATTTGCATGGCAATACATCTCGGAATGGCTATGGAAATGCCATAATAGGTAGGTATGGTGGCTGTTTTGAGGAGGATATAATGAGGCTTATGTGCAACATAGCGTATCATGTCACGGAGTTTGGATGCACCAGCGAATATTTGCACCGATCCTCGAGGTGAGAATGGGCTATGCACGGTACCAAAGAGGCTAGCAAATATGAGAAGGTGAAGATGCGTACGTCCATGGTGTCACATTAGTCATAAAGAACTCACATACTTATTGCAAAGTTTTATTAGTTTTATCACAAATCAAAGTACTCCTCGCATGCCCCGAGGGAGGAGGTTGGTAGGAGTTAACCATCGCGCGCCCCCGACTCAAAACAACACTAGGATTTTAACGAGGAATATAAATGCTCACACATCATCATCATGCCTCTTTAATTTTTAGATGAATAACAAGTTAACACCTCTTAATCTCGACACTTCTACGAATCAAAAAATTTGGACTCACACCTTTTTCATATTACTACATCAATGTCATTAACCCACAACTTCTCTATATGTGCTACACAATGGTTTTGATTATCATTCATTGAATACCTAATATTTTTGGACTAGTCTTATGACCCATGCAAATTACCGTCACTATTACTCAGCTCTCAAACAAATATAAGTGAAGAACGAGAGCATAATATTTCTATAAAATCTACACGCCACCGTGCTAAAAAATATATAAGTGAAGTACTAGAGCAACTGCCTAGCTCAGAAGATATAAGTGAAGCACATAGAGTATTCTAGCAAATTATCATCAAGGTGTGTCTCTCTCAAATAGGTGTGTCCAGAAAATGATGATTGTGACAAACTGAAAGTAAAAGCAAACAAAAGCAAACGACGCTCCAAGCAAAACACATATCATGTGATGAATAAAAATATAGCTCCAAGTGACATACCGATGGATTGAGACGAAAGAGGGCATGCCTTCCGGGGCATCCCCAAGCTTAGATGCTTGATTCTCCTTAGAATTATAGTTGTGGTTCCTTGGGCATCCCCAAGCTTGGTCTCTTGCTACTCCTTATTCCGTAGTCCATCATGATCACACCCAAAACTTGAAAACTTCAATCACACAAAACTCAACAAAACTTCGTGAGATCCGTTAGTATAAGAAACATATTTCATACTTGAGGTACTGTGATAAATTGATTCAAATTCATTTTTTCATAATAGGTACTATATTCTAACTTCCACATGGCTTACACCCCCCGATATAGTCCATGACATAATCAAAATAAGCAAACTATGCAAGCAAAACAGAATCTGTTTAAAACAGAACAGTCTGTAGCAATCTGTAAGGAGCTCATACTTATGTAACTCTAAAAATTCTTAAAAATTAGGACAACGTAACTAGTTTGTATATAAATACTATTTTAAAATTTCAGATCATTATCACGCTCCAGTAAAAAAGGAAAATTCCTGCACTGGAGTCAAAGTTTCTGTTTCAGATTCAGCATCGTTTCTACTCATCTTGTGAGTCATCCCATAGGCTTTACTTGGCACAAACACTAATTAAAACATAAAAACACAATAATTACAGAGGCAACAATCATGTTATCACACAAAAACAGAAAGTAAAAACAAAAATAAAGATACACGTTGGGTTGCCTCCATCATTTTATCCTTAGTAGCAACAACAAAAAGATGCAACATGTCCCCTTTTGTCACTGGGATATAGAAACTCGTCAGGTTGAACCTACTACAATGCACCACTCCCACCGAAGAAATATCAATCTAGTTGGCCAAACTATCTCAATAGATCGGAGAGCATTACGAAGCTATGATATCATGCAAATAAGAATCATAGTAATCAGGTTTGACTCAAATACTTTTCATGAATAATCTGAACATAAACTCACAATTCATCGGATCCCAACAAACACACCATACAAAGGGATTACATCGGATATATGAAGGCAAAGATGCGATGAACATTGTATTGAAGATAAAGAGAGAGAGATTTCCATCTTGGTACTACCTACGGACCCGTAGGTCTGTGGTGAACTACTCACACATCATGGTGAGGGCAACAAGGTTGATGAAGAGGCCCTCCGTGATCGATCTCCCCTCCGGCAGGGTGCCGGAACGGATGTGTAGATGGCCTCCCATCAGAACAGAGACTTGGGGCTGCGGAAAAAGTGTTTCGGGAGCGCTTCTGGTGTTTTTAGGGTAGATGTGAATTTATAGGCCAGAGAACGACATCGGGAGGTGCTCCAGGGGGCATATATGGACGCGCCCCCCTAGGGGGCGCGGCTGGATATGTGGTGGCCCCCTGGTACATCTCCTGGCCCTCCTTCGAAACTTCTAGGTCTTGTATTGGTCCAGAAAAAATCACCAAAAAGTTTCATGGCAATTGGACTCCGTTTAGTATTGTAACTCTGAAAAGGCAAAAACATGCAGAAAACAGGAACTGGCATTGGGCACTGGGTCAATAGGTTAGTGCTCAAAAATATTATAAATTGGTAAATAAATACCCAAAAAGTATCCTAGAATGATAATATGTCAGTATGGAACAATACAAAATGGTAGATACGTTGGAGACGTATCAGTAGCGAGGCACGTATTGTATTGTTGCTACTAAGGATAAAACAATGGGGTTTAATCATATTGATTGGTTTTATTCTATCTACATTATGTCATCTTGCTTAAAGCGTTACTCTGTTTGTCATAAACTTAATACCATAGATGCAGGCACGAGTCGGTCGATTGGTGGAGTAATAGTAGTAGATGCAAGCAGGAGTCGGTCTACTTGTCACGGACGTAATCCTTATGTATATGATCATGCAATGAATAACATCATAACTACGCAATTTTCTATCAATTGCCCAATATTAATATGTTTATCCACCGTTTGCTATGGTAAAAGAGAGAAGCCTCTAGTGAAAACTATGGCCCCAGGGTCTACTTTAATCATATTACAAAACTCCAAAATACCTTGCCACAATTTATTTACTTTTATTTTACTTTGCACTTTATCCATCTATCACTATCAGATTGAATCCTCGATGTTAACAAGTACAAGGGGATTGACAACCCTCTTGCCTATGTTGGGTGCAAGTATTTGCTCTTTTGTGTGTAGGTGTTGCTGACGATTGTTTGCTTGGTTCTCCTACTGGTTCGATAAACCTTGGTTCTTAACTGAGGGAAATACTTTTTGCTATTTTACTACATCAGCCTTCCTCTTCGTGGAAAATCCTAACGCATCACAAGTAGCTACATGCAACTGCCTTCTCCGTTGACAAAACATCATTGAGTTGAAGTCGCACTGAAGACATTAAGTTGCAGCACAATTGCCTTGTAAAATAAAATGGAAAAATAATTATGCCTTACACACAAAAAGGCTCATGTGGTCTGCATGAAGATGACACATGTGGGTGAAACAAAATAAAAAAGGCAACACAAGAACAAGATAGAAATTAGAAATACAATTAAAAGTAGGACGTAATTTTTTTAAAAAAAATAAACAAAAAAAGAGAAACCATAAAAGAAAAAAAGAAACTGAGAAATATTTGATATGTGTGACTCTTTTTTCGCGAATACTGAAAGCTTGCATAGCTTTCATTAATAGAAAAAATTAGAATCAGTAAAAGAAGGGTACAACACATGGCATGAACGCAAGGAGGCGTGAACATGATGCAGAAAGCAGAGAGGCAAGGGATGATCAGTCCGAACAGAAGATACAACACACAACAAAACCCACAAAGCCCCAAACATGGGAGGCAGACCAAACAAGCAAGACATCCAACATCGCGCAAACCGACAACGGGGTTACTGCTAGTGACAAGATAGTGCCTTCAAGAAATAAAATGCCGCCGTGACGCTACCGTCATCCGATCCATAGAACCGGACCTAGGGTTTCCGCTGAGCTCATAGAGGGTAACAAATGATGAAGGTCGTGACAATAGCTCCAAGAAGGAAAATGACACATGTGTGCCTCGCCGCAGCCAGACCGGCCACACGAGCAAATATTTCTCTTTGGCTTCTCATTGAGAATTCCCATAGCCCCAAATGAACAATCTGAAATGAGGAAGTCGTTGCTGGTTAGAATCACTCTATCAAATGGGTTGGTGGAGCCACACTTGCTGTCGGAAGGTGGCACCTGGCGCCACCGGACACACACTTAGGATCTAGCACAAGCAAGGCATGGTGATGTACATGGTCCAGGATGTGGTGAGGTGAAGAGGACTGACGCAAGGGAAGCGGTGACGATAAGATGCCAGCAAACTCTGACTAGAGAGATAGTACATCTGAGTTGTCAAGCCATAGCCGTCAGGACGTCGACGAGTCGAGGAGATGGAAGGAACGCAACAACCGAATTGTTGAGGCTAGAGCTGCACCGGCAAAGGAGACCAGCAAGCCACGTGCATTGAGGAGAACACAGGTCCAGAGGCCACCGAGACAGAAGCAGCTCCAGCAAAGTCCCACCACTCTACTAGGCCAACGAGCCGCCCGGATTCAACCATCTGTGCCTCAAAAAACAACATTCTAGATCCGCCGCCACAGCATGAGGGAGGTGGGAGCCGCTGGAGCCGAGGGCGGCCTGCATGAGGCAAGCCTGCATCCAACCGCAACTCCTGTGTCCACGCCCCGACCAGCCGCACAACCTACAGGAGATCCACCGAGGCCGTACCTCCGGCCGAACCAAAAGGGGATAGTACCCAGAGGGAGAGGCAACGCCCACGCGAAACTCAATCTCGGGGAGGAGGCGAAGCACATGAGGGACGGAGCTATCCCATCGCCGCCATGGCCAGGCCGCAACGCTGGTCAAACCACCGGCAGGGGGTGCCGGAGGGGGACACTTCACCACCATGGATCTTGGGGAGGAGGTTTGTCCTGGGAAGTGCGTGAGGGAGGCGAGATTGCTCCATCGCCGCCATTCGAGGGCCTGGCATGGCTTCGTCGGCCGGCCCCTCCGGCAACGATGATGTGGGCGTGAGCGAAAGAAGGGCTCCTCGCGGAGGCGGCTAGGGTTCCCTCCTCCCCGTGTCGCCAGAAGCTTGTCCATGCATGCAAAGGACATCCTACACATATGTCCATGTGCATCCCTCACACATAAACGAGCTGGCAACGAACAAAAGAAGACACAAGAAAAATGACATGAAAATAGCTCAGGCGCATTATTGGCGAACGCACAACAAAAATACCGATGCATTGAGTACTGGCATGTGCAGGTTAACTCTTTGAAAAAGCAGGCTCCAGATATCTTCACACTAAGACCTAAGGATCACCGAATCGACTGAGACTTCTTTCCATATAGATGTGAAAAATAAACGAAACAAAAAAAACACCTCAAAAAGCTACATCTGAGATACCCTATGAAGTCTCAAGATGATACGACCTCTTGAAAGCACAACTTCTCCCTAGGTGGTCTTGGTAATTAATAACAACATATATTTCATTGGACTAATGTTTCCACTAAGTGTATCTCAGGAAAAAGTTCAATGATGGGTTGGCTAAAAGATTGTGTGGAGAACCTCCCCAAGGAAAGGAAGGAATAGGATTGGCCATGCTTCAAGATCAAGGACTCTACATTTACATTTTGTGAGAAATCACTTTGAGTCCATAGGAAAGCCAATACTATTAAAAGAGGATGAGGTAAATATGATGATCTGGTTGCTCAAGTGCTTAGAGCTAGCCACCAAAAATACTCACCCACTTTCCCACATATATCCTCTGTTCAAATCCTAAAGCCTAAATTCGGTGACACCAACATTCCCATTCGGATCCACCGAGTTTATCCAAGACAGAAGCCAAACCAAACCCTAGCATCTCGGTACTACCAGCTTTCCTTTCGGTGTCACTGAAAACAGTGACCAACTTCCTGGTTATCCATTTTCTAGAATCGGTCTCACCGAGAAGTTGGACCAACTTTCTGTTAGCCCATTTCTTGAAATCGGTCCCACCGAGTTTGAGGAATCGGTCTCACCGAGATTTGGTAACTGCCTAGGTCACCCATTTCGGTACCACCGAGATTCGTATATCGGTCTCACCAAAAACACCAAAGTTGCCACATTTTGAACTAGTCGGTGCCATCGAGTTTCACTTCGGTTTCATCGAGTTGGGCAATAATGTTGTAACGGTTGGATTTTTGGAGAAGCCTATATATACCCCTCCACCACCACTCACTCGCAAGAGAAGCACTCAGAACACACACCACTTGCCATATCCAATTTTCTGAGAGAGAACCACCTACCAATGTGTTGAGGTCAAGATCATCCACTCCAACCATATGGATCTTGATTTCTAGCCTCCCCAAGTTGCTTTCCATCCAATCAATCTCTTCTATCCTTGCCAAACCTGTGAGAGAGTGATTGAGTGTTGAGGAGACTATCTTTTGAAGCACAAGAGCAAGGAACTCGACACAAGGGGAGCCAAAGAATACTTGAGAGTATTAGCAGTTGAGTTATCAATTCAACCACACCTGGAGATTAAATATCTGCAGCAAAGTGATCAGTAGCACAGTAATATGATAGTTTGATAGCAGTAGTGACGGTAACAGTAGTAGCAATAGTTTTGTAGCAGTTGGAACAGCAGCAGCAGCAGCAATAGTAACTTAGCAAGAATAATAAGTGAAAAGCTCGTAGGCATTAGATCGGTAACTCGTTGGGTGATATTTGGCATAACAGTCATAACCTAGGGCGATACAAAACTAGCTCAGTTGATCAATGTAATGCAGGCATGTATTCCGTAAATAGTCATACGTGCTTATGGAAAATAACCTGCATGACATCTTTTGTCCTACCCTGCCGTGGCAGCGGGGTCCATAAGAAAACTAAGGGATATTAAGGCCTCCTCTTAATAGAGAACCGGAACAAAGCATTAACACATGGTGAATACATGAACTCCTCAAACTATGGTCAACACCGCGAAGTATCCCAAATATTGTCACTATGGGGTTGACGGATCATAACACGTAATAGGTGCATATGACTAGGCAAGATCGGATCAAGAACATGGATATAGAGATGATAACATAAATGGTTCAGATCTGAAATCATGGCACTCGGGCCCTAGTGACAAGCATTAGGCATAGCAAAGTCATAGCAACATCAATCTTAGAACATAATGGATACTAGTGATCAAGCCCTACCTAAACTAAATCGATTACATGATGAATCTCATCCAACTCCTCACCGACCAGCAAGCCTACGAAGGAATTACTCACTCCCGGTGGGGAGCATCATGGAATTGGCGATGGAGAAGGGTTGGTGATGACGAAGACCGAAGATTCCCCTCTCCGTAGCCCCAAACGGGCTCCAGATCTGGCCTCCTGATGAAGAACAGGAGGTGGTGGCGGCTCCGTATCGTAAAACGCGATGAAACTTTCTCTCTGATTTTTCTCTCCGAAAATAGGAATTTATAGTGGCGGAATTAGGGTCAGTGGGGCCACGAGGTGGGCACAACCCACCAGGGCGCGCCTAGGGGGCCTGGCGCGCCCTGGTGGGTGATTTTGGCTCCAATAATTCCCATATATTCTGAAATAATTCTCCAAAAAAATTCGTTCCATTCCGAGAACTTTTATTTCTGCACAAAAACAACACCATGGTAGTTCTGCTGAAAACAGCATCAGTCCGGGTTAGTTCCATCAAATCATGCAAATTAGAGTCCAAAACAAGGGCAAAAGGGTGAGGAAAAGTAGATACGTTAGAGACGTATCAACTCCCCCAATCTTAAACCTTTGCTTGTCCTCAAGCAATTCAGTTGATAAACTGAAAGTGATAAAGAAAAACTTTTATGAACTCTTTTGTTCTTGTTTACATATATATGCTTAAGTAGCACCCAAGTTTTCAGCAAAGATTATGACTAACCATGTCAACTATAACTCTTAGAAATTATATTAACTCATATCAATAACATAAGCAACTAGCGAGCAATAATAAGATATCTCAAATGCCAACACTTTGTCAAAACAATCATGATACAATATGACAATAGTGGTATCTCGCTAGCCCTTTCTGAGACCGCAAAACATAAATGCAGAGCACCTCCAAAGTTCAAGCAGCGACTAAACATTTTAATTCATGGTAGAAAAGATCCAGTCATGCTGCACCCAACATCAACTATACACAATGCATGAGGATGACAATAGTGCTCTCAGGTCTGGCGCTTATTTGAGAAGGTGATGACTCAACATAAAAGTAAATAGATAGTCCCTTCGCAGAGGGAAGCATGGATTTGCAGCGGTGCCAGAGCTCAAAGTTTAAAACAGAGATAGATATAATTTTGGGAGGTACACCCTTCCTGTCAACGTGATGACCAAGAGTTATCAATATCTTCCATGCTAAACAAATTAGCGGCGGTTCCCAAGCGGTAAAAGTAAAGGTTTACTCCCCCTCCACCAACAATCACACTCCACGGCTAGCCGCATCCACGAGTACCATCCAAACCAACAACATTCCTGGGGGAGTTTTGTTTAATTATTTTTGATTTTTAATTTCGGGACTATGAATCCCTATTACCGCCCCGCTCGTGTAAGGACGAGTGAACAAACACTCATCATGAGAATAACCCGCTTAGCATGGAAGATATTGACCGTCCCCTGTCGCTCCATGAGCGGTCCAGGTACACAAAACATATGTTTATTTGAATTTTTAGAGGTGGCACATGCAAATTTACTTTGGAACAGCAGGGTAATACCGCATATAGGTAGATATAGTGGACTCACCTGGCACAACTTGGTTTAAGGGTTTTGATGCACAAGCAGTAGTACAGGCGAAGGCTAGCAAATAGATTGATAAGCGGCCAGCTAGAGAGCGATGACGGTCATGAACATGCATTACATATAATCAACATTGAGTACTAGCATTAGTAGGATATGGACACCATGAACATAAATATCATGAAGGCTATGTTGGTTTTGATTCAACTACATGCGTGAACATGTGCCAAGTCAAGCCACTTGAAAAATTCAGAGGAGGATACCATATCATCATACCGCATCACAACCATTTTAATGCATGTTGACACCCAAGATAAATCATTATCCACTCCTAGCTACTTAAGCATGGCATGAACAACTATAATCTCTAATGGTCATTGCAAACATGTTTGATCATAATGAGTTGAATCAAGGGATACTAGGTTAATCATATTTACAAAAAACAAAAACAAGTTGAGTTCATACCCACTTTTCTCTGCCACAGTCAATTCATCAAATGTCGTCATTATGGCCTTTCACTTGCACAACCGAATGATAAGAAAATAATAATAGTGCAAGAATGCCGTGGACTAAGCTGGAATCTGCAAACATTTTATTCAAGAGGAGAAGACAAAGTAATATGGGCTCTTTGTTAGATAAAAAATGATACAGATGAGAGCCACTCAGCAATTTCATTATGGTCTTCTCCTTGGTACGACTCAAACAAAAAAGAAAACATTTTTCAGAGAAACACACTGAAATATTTTTGGAGTTTGTGGTTTTTCTTGAAGAAAGCAAATTAAAGAGAAAAGCAAACCAAAACGAGAAAAACTATTTACACGGGAAAGCTCCCAACAAGTAAAACAAGAAGCGAGAAATCTTTTTGGGTTTTCTTTTAATGCAACAATGAAACTAAGCTAGAAAGAAAAACTAAAAACAAGCAGGAAATATTTTTGGATTTTCTCAAAGTTTTTCAAACACACAAGAAGAAAGCGAAAAAAACAAATTTAGCATGGATATTACAATGAAAAAGTATGAACACCGACAACTAGAATAAAATGTGTGAACATGAATGTAATGTCAGTGGAAACACGTACTCCCCCAAGCTTAGGCATTTGGCCTAGCTTGGTAATCACCATCCGTATGAATAATAATCTGGGCGATGGCTCACTAAGGCCCTCAGAGCAGACTCCGCGGCCCTCCTGGCCTCTTCAACCTCCGCGTTGTACGCATGGGCTTCGCTCTCAAGGACATAATATCTTCCCCTAGTGTGAAAATCAAAGAGAGAAGGAGCAGGCAAAGCAACAGGCACAACGTTTTTTTTATTAAATCTCAAGTTATAGGTGTAGTTAGTGGTCGTACCCGTAAGGAACTTATGACGCTTCATGGCATCAAAGTCTAAATACTGAGTAGGTAAGATGGGGTCATTAGGCCATGGTGAAACATTTAATCTCTTAGCTACACGGGAAGCATAGATTCCTCCATAAAAATTACCACTAGCAGCATTAAGCTACAACCTCCGTGCAACAACTGCACCAAGATTATAATCCTTATTCCCAGTTATGGCAGTGTGTAAGAGACTCAAATCATGAGCACACAGTGTGCTACAATCTTGTTTGCCTACGATACATTTGCCGTTAAAGAGCGCAAAATATTGTAATGATGGAAAGTGCATGCTGTTAATTCTCCCTTGTGTTACCTCCCTATCTTCACCAAAGCAAAGATTAACTAAAAATGATTCGTACTCAGCTTTTTGTTGGTTCATCGAGAGAACCCCAATATGGAAGTTTGCATGCTTCGCTAAACATTTCTAACGGCATGGTAAAGGAATGATCGTACAGGCTGAATGAAACTCTAGACTCACGAGAAAAATATTTGAATTTCTTTGTGAAGGTTTTCGTGAGTTCGAGATGTTGGGGGCACTTATATGCGACGAAGGGAGCAAGCTCTGTGTTATGGATAAATTGGTCAAATTCCCCCTTAATACCTGCACCTTCCATGAACTCGTCGCATGGCCACAAGCATGATTTGGTGGCGGCATCTCGCATCGAGCTTTCGCTTGGTTCAACATAAGATTGTCGAACCGAGCTTCCACTCGACGAGGCTTCCGAGGATCTCCTCCTCGAAGAACACCTAAAGAATTGAATTTTTATTCCTATAAAATTCTGAAAAAAAATTAGTCCACAAAAAATTGTCAACAAACTTATAAGATTGTTAGCAACTACTCCTAAGCATGCATAGAGGCCATATTGAGCATTCAAACTACTTAGAACTCTAAGAATTCAACATGCAAGCTCATCTACAGCAGCACCAAGAGTAGCTAATTACTCTAAAAATAACCCACTAAAACAAAAACTAATTGGAGCAATGGAGGAGTCACATACCAAGTAGCAATCCCTCCAAACAGTTTCAGAAATGGAGCTTCGAGCAAAGAGATCGAAATCCGTGGGTTTGAGAGCAAGAACACGACAATGGTGGCTGTGGTGATTTTTTTATGGAGGTAGGGGATGATGTGGGCTAAAGAGATAAGTGAGGGGGGCCACGTGGGGGCCACAACCCACCTGGGCGCGCCTAGGGGTGCTGGCGCGCCCTGGTGTTTTGTGGGCACCAGGTGCACCCCCCCCCCTCTGGTATTATTTGTACCAAAAATTCTTAAATATTTGGGAAAAAATCGTGTTAAATTTTCAGGTCATTCTGAGAATTTTTATTTTTGGGTCATTTTTTATTGCACAGAGAAAACAGAAAACAGGATAATCATGGCATTTTATTTTATTTGACTAACTAAAACAGAAAATAAAAGATGGGAGCAGAGAATTGTGCTTACTAGGTTCATCGACTTCATACCTCTCAAAAATGATTAATTAATAAGGTTGATCAAGTCTTATTAACAATCACTTCCGGTTAGAATGAAACCGAAGAACTTTCGTAAAACACTAAGTTACCTCAATGGGGATGTGCATATCCCCAACAACAAATATATCGTATTTCTTTTTGGCAGTAGGAAGAGGTAATTGAAAGCTTCCAGTAGTGATGGTCGGAGATTCTTCAATAACATTTATACCATTCACTTGGAATTGTTTCTTCGGAAAGTGCACCGTATGCTCATTACCTTTGATATGAAAGGTGACTTTGCTTTTATTGCAATCAATAATAGCCCCTGCAGTATTCAAAAAGGGTCTACCAAGGATAATTGACATGTTGTCATCCTCGGGCATCTCAAGAATAACAAAGTCCGTTAAGATAGTAACATTTGCAACAACAACGAGCACATCCTCACAAATATCGATAGGTATGGCTGTTGATTTGTGAGCCATTTGCAATGATATCTCAGTAGGTGTGAGTTTATTCAGATCAAGTCTTTTATATAAGGAGAAAGGCATAACACTAACACCGGCTCCCAAATAACACAAGGCAGTTTTGACATAGTTTCTTTTAATGGAGCAAGGTATGGTTGGTATTCCAGGATCTCCAAGTTTTTGAGGTACTCCATCCTTAAAAGAATAATTAGCAAGCATGGTGGAGATTTCAGCTTCAGGTATCTTTCTTTTATTTGTGATGATGTCTTTCATATACTTTGCATAAGGGGCCATCTTCAAGATATCAGTTAAGCGGGTACGCAAAAAGATTGGCCTAATCATCTCAGCAAAGCGCTCAAATTCTTCATCATCCTTTCTCTTAGATGGCTTAGGTGGAAATGGCATGGGTTTTTGAACCCATGGCTCTCTTTATTTACCATGTTTCCTAGCCACAAAGTCTCTTTTATCATAGCGTTTATTTTTAGGTTGTGGGTTATCAAGATCACGAGTAGGCTCTTTTTCAACATCATTATCTGGTTCTTTATCATTACTAGGTTGAGCATCATCGTGAACATCATCATTATCATTTTCATTATCACTAGGTTGATGTTCACTACCAGAATGAGTTTCAGCATCGGAAATAGAGGCATCATTATTATCAGGAGGTTTTTGTGTCTCAGGTTCACTAGAGGTATGCAAAGTCCTACCATTTTTCTTTTTCTTTTTCTTCTTAGAAGGACTAGGTGCATCAGGATTAATTCTCTGAGAGTCTTGTTCAATCCTTTTAGGATGACCTTCCGAATAAAGTGGTTCTTGGGTCATTCTACCTCCTCTAGTTACTACTCTAGCAGCAAAATCATGCATGTTATTATTCATTTCATCAAGCAATTCTTTTTGCGATTTAGCAACTTGTTCTAACTGAGTTTGAACCATAGAGGCATGCTTTCCTACACCTCTAACATCATTACTAATTCTAAATAGCAAGTCACTCAAGCAAGCAATCACATCAGAGTTATATTTCAATTGTTTCAAAACATGAGCATTGAAATGATCTTGCTTCATAATATAGTTGTCAAACTCATATAAGCATTAACTAGGATGTTTATTGTGAGGAATGCCACTTTCATTAAACTTTAATAAAGAATTTACCTCTACCACCTGTGGAGGTGGTGGTATGTCAAGGCCATGTATTTCTTCAATAGGTGGCAAATTCTTAACATCCTCAGCTTTAATACCTTTTTCCTTCATAGATTTATTTGCCTCTTGCATATCTTCAGGACTGAGAAATAATATACCCCTGTTCTTTGGAGTGGGTTTAGGCGGTGGTTCAGGAAGAGTCCAATCATCATAATTCTTCAATATGTTATTCAATAATTCCTCAGCTTGTTCAACAGTTCACTCCCTGAAAACACAACCAGTACAACTATCTAGGAAGTCCCTAGAAGCATCGGTTAGTCCATTATAAAAGATATCAAGTATTTCAATTTTCTTGAGAGGATAATCAGGCAAAGCATTAAGCAACTGGAGAAGCCTCCCCCAAGCTTGTGGGAGACTCTCTTCTTCAATTTGAACAGTTAAATATTTCATGTAAGGCAGCTTGTTTCTTATGAGCAGGAAAATATTTTTCAGAGAAGTAGTAAATCATATCCTGGGGACTACGCACACAACCAGGAGTAAGAGTATTGTACCATGTCTTAGCATCACCCTTTAATGAGAACGGAAATAACTTAAGGATACAATAGTAGCGAATCTTCTTATCATGAGCAAAGAGGGTGGCTATATCATTCAGCTTAGTAAGGTGTGCCACTACAGTTTTAGTTTCATAACCATGGAAAGGATCAGATTCAACCAAAGTAATTAACTCTGGGTCGACAGAGAATTCATAATCCTTATCGGTCACAAAGATAGGTGAAGTAGCAAACTTAGGATCACATTTCATTCTAGCATTTAGAGTCTTTTCCTTATACTTGCGTAGCAATTTCTTAAGATCGTTTCTATCCTTGCAAGAAAGAATTTTTCTAGTTATCTCTTCGTCCATAACATATCCTTCAGGTATCTTAGGCAAACTTAGGATAGCTAGGACTAATAGGTGTTTCATAGTCATCATCATTTTCATAAGCTTCATCAGTTTCAGCAGTCTCAACAATTTTAGTAGTTTCATTCTCTTTAGCTCTAGCAATTTGTTCATCAAGAAATTCTCCTAGTGGCACATTATCATCAAGCATGGTACTAGCATCATCATAAGCATCATTCATAGCAAAGGTAGCATCATCAATCACTTGCGACATATCAGGATTACTAGCATGTGGTGGTGTTGCAAGCTTACTCATAATAGAAGGTGAATCAAGTGCAGAGCTAGATGGCAGTTCCTTACCTCCCCTCGTCTTAGAGGGAAAAATCTTGGTCTTTGGATCCTTCAGATTCTTCATATTTATAAATTGATATAAATCCCAAGTGACTCAACAAATATTGCTATGCTCCCCGGCAACAGCGCCAGAAAAAGGTCTTGATAACCCACAAGTATAGGGGATCGCAACAGTTTTCGAGGGTAGAGTATTCAACCCAAATTTATAGATTAGACACAAGGAGAGCCAAAGAATACTTGAGAGTATTAGCAGTTGAGTTATCAATTCAACCACGCCTGGAGATTAAATATCTGCAGCAAAGTGATCAGTAGCATAGTAATATGATAGTTTGATAGCAGTAGTGACGGTAATAGTAGCGGTAACAGTAGTAGCAATAGTTTTGTCGCTGTTCGAACAGCAGCAGCAACATCAGCAATAGTAACTTAGCAAGAACAATAAGTGAAAAGCTCGTAGGCACTGGATCGGTAACTCGTTGGATGATATTCGTCATGTAACAGTCATAACCTAGGGCGATACAAAACTAGCTCAGTTCATCAATGTAATGTAGACATGTATTCCGTAAATAGTCATACGTGCTTATGGAAAAGAACTTGCATGACATCTTTTGTCCTACCCTCCCGTGGCAGCGGGGTCCATAAGGAAACTAAGGGATATTAAGGCCTCCTTTTAATAGAGAACCGGAACAAAGCATTAACACATGGTGAATACATGAACTCCTCAAACTACGGTCATCACCGCGAAGTATCCCAAATATTGTCACTATGGGGTTGACGGATCATAACACGTAATAGGTGCATATGACTAGGCAAGATCAGGTCAAGAACATGGATATAGAGATCATAAACGGTTCAGATCTGAAATCATGGCACTCGGGCCCTAGTGACAAGCATTAGGCATAGCAAAGTCATAGCAACATCAATCTCAGAACATAATGGATACTAGTGATCAAGCCCTAACAAAACTAACTCGATTACATGATGAATCTCATCCAACTCCTCACCGACCAGCAAGCCTACGAAGGAATTACTCACTCCCGGTGGGGAGCATCATGGAATTGGCGATGGAGAAGGGTTGGTGATGACGAAGACCGAAGATTCCCCTCTCCGTAGCCCCAAACGGGCTCCAGATCTGGCCTCCCGATGAAGAACATGAGGTGGCGGCGGCTCCGTATCGTAAAACGCGATGAAACTTTCTCTCTGATTTTTTTCTCCGGAAATAGGAATTTATAGTGGCGGAATTAGGGTCAGTGGGGCCACGAGGTGGGCACAACCCACCAGGGCGCGCCGAGGGGGCCTGGCGCGCCCTGGTGGGTGATGCTCACCCTGGCCCCCCTCTTCGGTGGATTTTGGCTCCAATAATTCCCATATATTCTGAAATAATTCTCCAAAAAATTTCGTTCCATTCCGAGAACTTTTATTTCTGCACAAAAACAACACCATGGTAGTTCTGCTGAAAACAGCGTCAGTCTGGGTTAGTTCCATTCAAATCATGCAAATTAGAGTCCAAAACAAGGGCAAAAGGGTGAGGAAAAGTAGATACGTTGGAGACGTATCATTCATCATACTACCACATCTATTACCTTTTGGAGGGTGGTTCCTCCTAGATTGGTTAGGTGTCGTTTGGGAGCCTCCTTCTTCATGATTGTGGAGTTGAACCAAGAGAGTTTGTAAGGGTAAGGAGATCGCCTACATCGTGAAGATCTAACCATAGTGAGGCTAGTCCTTCGTGGATGGAAGCCGTGATGGAATAGACGAGGTTGCTACTTGTGGACCATAAAGGGTGGAGCCCTCCATGGACTCTCGCAACCGCAACCCTCCGTGGGTTGAAGTCTCCATCAGCGCGGACGTACGATAGCACCACCTATCGGAACCACGGGAAAAAATTTCGTGTCATCCTTTGCGTTTGATCTTCCTATCTCTACTCGCTTACATATGCTTGTCTTTACTTTCCGCTGCCATACTTGTTGACTAGCATGTGTAGGGTGCACTAGACTTGTTAGAATTGCTAAAATCTGCCAACCAATTAACTTGGGAAAAGGTTAGGTTTTTAATTCGTCAAGTTGTCTATTCACCCCCCCCTCTAGACATCCCTTCTAGTGATCCCACACTTCTTTCCTTGTGTAATGCTACACCAGCAGATATTTTTTTACGAGTTTAACAGACTATTAACATGGACCAATAGGATTTAAGATTGAGGGAGAAAAGGGCCCACCCAAGTTGAAATTGGGGGTGGGGAGGGAAGATTAGTTAGAAGTAGATTCTCTTCTAAAAAATGTTAGAAGTAGATTCTTTAAAACAACGGTAATGAGTTTGCGCGTCTAGGATTATCGATCATACGACAAAAAACTTTAGATTTTGAACAAACACCCACGGTGAACACCAAATCCACACATTTAGAGCATCTACAACCGGATCCCTCATACCTGTCTCAAATGTCCGGGCAGGCCTCCCGGTCACTGACTGGTCACGAAATTTCGACCCAGACGGGCGCTCTAAACGGGCCTCAAATGCCTGGGCTGGCCGGCACACCTCATATCCAGCCCAAATATGAGGCGGATATGGGGCGCCCGGGCGTGCCCGGGCACGCCAACCATGTCGGACCTGACAACCCGACCCCAATGCAAATTGCACCAAATCCACCCCAGAACTATTGGATCCATTTGCTCTTTCCTCTCTTCTTCCTCCTCCGCGTCGTCCGTCTCACAGCTCCGCCGCCGCGCGCGTTCTGCAGCTCTCCGTCCTCGCCGCAGGGGACGTCGTCGTCGGCCCGGAAGCCACCGTGGTATGTTCGGCAACTCTCTGGCTCCGCCTTGCGCTTGATATGCCATCGCCGCTGGCCCGACAGAAGCCGAGCAAGATTTTCATCTGCACGTCGCACCTCACCACACCAGCTAGAATTGGGCAACACCGTCCTAGAAGCTTCACACCGCCACCGCCGCAGCATTGCGCCTACGTAGCTGCAAAACCGAGGGCCAACTGCCGGACACGCGGCAAGGAGAACACCGGCCACACCATCAACACCCCGCCTGGACAAGGAACCGCAGCCACCCCACACCTCCGGCAAGGTCCAAGACGCCCGCAACATCCATCGCCCACTCCAAGGGACAGCCTTGCGACGGCTGGACCCGCCTCTCCATGAAGCCAAGCTGCACAATCGAGAGAGCACCGCCTCTCATCACACCACACAGAGGAGGACGTCCGCTCGCTGCTCGCCAAGACTCCATCTTGGCCGAGCCTCAGAACGGGCCTCAACCAACCTGGTCGCGGACTCGAGCTGCTGCCTCCGGGTGGTGCTGCAGCCACCCAACTGCGCCATCGCTCGTTGCTGACTCCTGCCAGGCCTGTCCCTCCACAAGATCTCCTGTCGAGCTCCGGCCGCCACCCCCACCTCCGGCCGACGCACATCTGTCCGAGCCGGATCCCGCCACGAAAAGAGCGTCGCGCTGCCACCAACCCGCTAACTCCACCGCGACTCACCAGCACCGGCCAGCAGTAGTGCCGCCACTCACCGCCACCACCAGCGCACCCTGCCCGACGAGCCGGCATCCGAGCTCTGCCTCGGCTGAAGAAGAAGCCCCCCGCGGCCACGCTTCAGGGGAGGGCAAGAGAAGGTCCCGCCGCCACCGGCAGCGCGCCATCTTTGCCCGACGTCGCCCGCCGACGGCGGTGGCTAGGGTTCGGGGGGGGCGGGTCGCCCGCGGGGGGGGGGGGGGGGGCTCCCCGCGGCCGGGAGGGGTCCTTTTTACGACTCGCTTTTTCATGGCTAACCAAGTCTGCTGCATGCTGCTAGCTCTTTTATTGAACTAGACTAGAATGATTCGCCGCACGTTACTGCAAGAATAACTTGCAATATGTTATGTTTCAATGACAATTAATTATAATATGAACATTAATATTTGAATTAATAATTTAAGAACTAAAACTGAAAATGTCTAAGATTATTGTATAATTATAAAATATGTATTCATCATAATATAATGAAAACATTTGAGCCTTTTGCGTCTACCTTGTTGCATGTTCAAGTGGGCCTTTTTATCTCCCAAGGATTGGTTATTTTTATAAAAATATTTGCATGATGAGATGACATAGTTGCATGTAGAGACAAATATGTTAACGGGGATCATCTACTTGGTTACATATGGTATGCTATTGCGCACTTTTTCTCTGGGAATATTGTTCAGGTTTCAAATGAAAAATGACTTTTCTTCTTAAGAAAAAATGTACAGAACTAATTGCATGGCCAGATGCTTAGTCAGCCATGCCAAGTATGCTGCTTTTGCTGTCATTAGAGCATCTCCAACAGAGGCGTTAAATTAGCCGCGCGCCCAAAAAACCGGTCATATAGCACGCACGCGAAAGCAACATTCCGACAGGCGCCCAACAATGCTGCTCGTGGTAAAAACGTGCCAGCACGCTGGGAAAAACGGCATCGCGCATGGCTTATTTGGTGCGTCCGCTCCAACGTACTGGGCAAAACAAATCGCGCGCGCGAACCTCCAACCGCCACTGTCCACTCCGGCCGCGCCCCACCCCGCGCCTCCGCCGACAGAATTTCAGTGATGGACGGCCGCAGACATGGGATCTACCATGGGAGGTATGGAAGCTAGCTTGGGCGGCATGGGAGCTACCATGGGTGGCTTGGGATCTACCATGGGAGGCATGGGAGCTACCATGGGCGGCATGGGAGCACCTACGGGAGGCATGGGTGCTACCATGGGTGGCATGGGAGCACCTACGGGAGGCATGAGTTTTGGGTCTTTCATGGGAGGCATGGGAGCACCTCGCATGATGCCTCACATGCCTTCACATGATGCCTCACATGCCTTTGAAGATAATGCAAACAACCTCCGAGAATCCAATGACACTGAGGTGCTTCAAGATGATGAAGAGGAGGACAAAGATGATGAGGACGACAAGGAAGAAGAGGACGAAAAGGAAGAAGCGGAGGAAGAAGAGAAGGAAGAAGATGAAGCATGATTGTTGACGTTTCATTCATTTGTGTGAACTTATTTGTCATGATTTGCTTGTGGTTAGATGAATTTGAACTATGCCATGAATTTGAACTATGCTATGTTGCTTCTCATTTTAACTCATCATTTTGCAAATTTTAAATGTTCAAAATCATGTTGTTTTGATTGTCAAAAATTGATCATATGTGAGATATATGTGCCAAGCGGCGGTTGGGCGCGCGCTGTATTTTTACCGCGCTTGTTGAAGCGTTAGTGCGGCACGCTAAATTTTGCAGCACCTGCTAAAGCTACCACACGTCCGCGCGCGCAAAAACGCTATTTTGGCGCCAAAGAAATTTTAGCGCACGACGCTACCGCGCGTCTGTTGGAGATGTTCTTAGAGCACCTACCGTCACGGTTGGAAAATCCGGCACCTCAAACGTCCGCGGACGCGTCCGGGCGCGTCCGCGTACATTGAGCGGACACGTCTTAAATTGTGTCCTCCACATCCACACTCTTTATATCGGACACCCAATATCCATACTAGCTATGCAACATGAAGATAAATTACGTAGATCATCACACGCACTATGAAACGGAGCTAGTTATGCACATCCGATCACCAAAAGATTACAGAGGGATGTCCAAAATCTACTCAAAGTTCACATAATCCACATACTACGAACATGTTCTAACTAGAGTACTAAATAACTACAATTAACGATGGACACGGCGGAGATTCACCACTTCCTTGCCGGGACTTTGCCCTTCCGATCGCCGGCGCAACTGTAGGCCTCCGCGGCTGGTGGAGGCTCTTGATCATTGTCGGAGGAGGTGCAGCTGTGGTCGCTGTCGTCATCGGAGTTGGAGTCTGAGAGGACGATCAGCCCCTTCATCCGATGGACGTCCCTGTCTTGCAGCCGCTTCAATTTCGCGACACGAGCCACCTCCTCTACTGCCTCCTTTGCCTCGCGCTCAGACTGCTCAATAGCAAGCCGGAGCGCCTTCGTGTTCTTCCTCCGTAGGCGGCGAGCGTCCGTCTCTGATGTCATGAGGGACCGAAAATAGACCCATGCGAGGAGTCACTCGTCCTCGTCGGGCTCCACATGCATCCCGTGGCGGAAGCATGCAGACTCCTCCGCCGCGTCCCTCTCCCTCGCCCGCTGCATCTCGCGGCGGGCGGCGCGCGCCTCTGATTCCGGAGTGCGCGTGCGAGCCGGCGGTGTGGGCACTAACACCCTCCGCTGCCCGCGTGGAGAAGCGGACGGTAGGGGAAGGAGACGGCGCCGGGGTGGTGTGCTCTACACTATCCTGCGCGCGGGTTGGGTGGGTCCAGCTCCAGCGTTCGTGCTGCGCAGGCGCGGGAGCTGCGGCGACGCTGCAGATCCAGAGATGCCCCCGGTGTCCATGTTGGACCGCTCCAAGGCAATGGGGAGGGCCAAATCCTTCTCGTGGTCATGGTCAGAGTCGGAGTGGATGCCGGAGCTCGACACTGGATTCGATTGGAATTGAAATCTAAGAGGGAGAGGAGGGGACGGAGCGAGAGAGGCGAGTTAGAGTGAGATAGGGTTTCAGAGTGAGGCGCCAGATTGGGGATTTTGTGGCACAGCGGTGGGGTTGGTGGTGGGCCAGGCCTGTCATCTAGGACGTGGCGGACGCGCCCGGGCATGACCGGGCCGGCCCATATCAGCCCTAGATTTGGGCTGGATATGAAGGGCGTCGGACAGCGTGTTTGAATCCGGTTTGAGACGCTCGGGCGGGTCGATTTTTGGTGACCCGCTAGTGATCGGTCTTCCCGCCCAGGCGTTTGAGGATGGTTTGAGGCGCCCTGCTGTAGATGCTCTTAGGGCATCTCTAAGAGAGGCCCTCAAAACTCTTTTTTATGTCCGACCGAACATTTTTGTTCACTTTTGCAATCCAACGCAGTCCTACATCGGTCCCTGAAATGGTCTGGACGTCCATTTTCCGGCAAAGCGAAGAGAAACGTGAATGAGCTATACCGGAGTCCGGACATCCACTTGACCAACCAAAAGCCTCTGTGTGGTCCTCCTCTCTTTTCTTTCTCTTCACATGCATGATCCTCCTCTCCCTCTCTCCTCCCAACCGGACACCACACCAGAAATAATCTACTACATGCATGACCATCACCTACTTCTCTCCTCCCAACAGAATACGTCGTGATTAGTGTTGGATGGCTCATTTCGACATCTGTTCTGCGGGCCATGCCTGGAATTAAAAAAAGACATATACCGGAACTTTTTTGGATTGGTGTTGAAGATGCCCTTTGATAACCCACAAGTATAGGGGATCGCAACAGTCTTCGCGGGTAGTATTACCCTGATTTATTGATTCGACACAAGGAGAGCCAAAGAATATTAATCGGCCTTAGCAGTTGAGTTGTCAATTCAACCACACCTGAGATATCTCTCTGCAGCAAAGATTTAGTAGCACGACAAGTAATAGTAGTAACAGTAATAGTGACGGTAGCAATTTTGTAGCAGTTGTGACAGTAGCAGCAACAGTAGTAACTTAGCAAGATTCAGTATATGTAAAGCGTAGGCACGTAGACCGGTGATGGATAATGATTTCACACTAGGGTGACACAGAACTAGATCCAATTCATCAATGTAATGTAGGCATGTATTTCGTATATAGTCATACGTGCTTGCGATAAGAACTTGTATGACATCTTTTGTCCTACCCTCCCGTGGCAGCGGGGTCCTAATGGAAACTAAGGGATATTAAGGCCTCCTTTTAATAGAGAGCCGGAACAAACATTAACACATGGTGAATACATGAACTCCTCAAACTATGGCAATCACCGGAAAGAATCCCAATTATTCTCACCTTGGGGTATGCGGATCATGACACATAATAGGTGCATACAACTTGCAAGATAGGATCCAAATCACTCTTATGTTCATGATAACATAATAGGTTTAGATCTGAATCATGGCACTCGGGCCCTAGTGACAAGCATTAAGCATAGCAAAGTCGTAGCAACATCAATCTCAGAACATAGTGAATACTAGGGATCAAGCCCTATCAAATTAACTCGATTACGTGATCAATCTCATCCAATTCCATCACTGTCCAGCAAGACTACAAAGGAATTACTCACTCCCGGTGGTGAGCATCATGGCGGTATTGATGAAAAAGGGTTGGTGATGATGACGGCGAGGAATCCCCCTCTCCGGAGACCCAAACGGACTCCAGACCAGCCCTCCCGAGGAAGAACAGGAGGTGGCGGCGGCTCCATCTTGTAAAACGCGATGAAATCTTCTGTCCTATTTTTTCTCCAAAGACGTGAATTTACAAGACTGGAATTAGGGTCGGGGGAGCCACGTGGGCCCCACAAGCTAACAGGGCGGGCCCAGGGGGTGGGCGCGCCCTGTTGGCTTGTGGCCCACAGGCAGCCCCCCTCTGGTGGTTCTTCGCTCCATAATTCATTATATATTCCAGAAATAATTCACAAAAGGTTTCATCCAATCCGGGAACTTTTATTTCTGCACAAAAATAACACCAAGGTAGTTCTGCTGAAAACAACGTTAGTCCGGGTTAGTTCCATTCAAATCATGCAAAGTAGAGTCCAAAACCAGAGCAAAAGTGCTTGGAAAAGTAGATACGTTTGAGACATATCAACTCCCCCAAGCTTAACTCGTTGCTTGTCCTCAAACAATTCAGTTGATAAACTGAAAGTGATAAAGAAAACTTTTACAAACTCTTTTGTTCTTGTTGTTGTACACATGATTAGCTAGTGTTCAGGTTTTCAGCATAAATCATAAATAACCATATCTATGATAATGATTAAACATCATATTCACTCATGGCAATACATAACCAACTAGCGAGCAATAATAAGATATCTCACATGCAACCAATTTGTCCAAACAATCATGACATAATATGATGACATGGTATTTCACTAGCCCTTTATGAGACCACAAACATAAATGCAAAGCACCTCTGAGGTTCAAGCAGTGACAAAACATTAGAATTCAGGGTAGAAAAGATTCAGTCATGCTCACATCCAACATTAACTAAACTCAATGCATAAGAATGACAATAGTGCTCTTCGGTCTTGTGCTTTTAGTAAGAGGATGATGACTCAAGAATAACATAAAAGTAAATAGACAGGCCCTTCGTAGAGGGAATCATTTATTTGCAGAGGTGCCAGAGCTCAAGGTTTAAAACAGGATTGAAATTATAATTTTTGGGTGGTGCGCTTTTCCGGTCAACGTCACGACAAAGGATTTCAATATCTTCCATGCTAAACACATTATTGGCGGTTCCCAAATGAAATAGTAAAGTTTACTCCCATCCACCATACATACACAAGCCATGGCTGACCGAATCCACGGATGCCCTCTAACATTTCAACTATCCCGGGAGTTTTGTTTAATTATTTATGATTTTGCAGGACTGGGCATCCTTTTTACCAGCCTCTCTCGTGCAAGGACAAACGAATAAATGCCCATCTTGAGAATAACCCAGTTAGCATGGAAGATACTGACCGCCCCGTCGCTCCATGAGTGGTACGAGCGCACAAAACAGATGTTTATTTGAATATTAGAGGTGGCACATGAAAATTTACTTGGAGCGGCAAGGTAATACCGCATATAGGTAGGTATGGTGGAATCATGTGGAACAACTTTGGTTTAAGGATTTTGGATGCACAAGCAGTATTCCCGCTTAGTATAGGCGAAGGCTAGCAATAGATTGATAAGCGACCAGCTAGAGAGTGCAAACGGTCATAATCATGCATTGCGAATAATTAACATTGAACACTAGCATGAGTAGGATATGAACACTCTGAATTTAAACATCATGAAGGTTGCATTGGTTTTGAATTAACTACATGTTTGCACATGGGCCAAGTCAAGCCGCTCGAATTACTCAGAGGGAAATACCATACAACCATACTACATCATAACCATTTAATGCATGTTGACGCATAAGATAAATCATTATCCACTCCTAGCTATTTAAGCATGGCATGAGACACTATAATCTCTAATTGTCATCATAAACATGTTCACCTATGATATACTGAATCGAGATCGAATGAGCTAAACATATTTACAAAAACAGAAACAAGAAGAGTTCATACCCGCTTCCTTTACCATGATCACTTCATCAAATATCGTCATTATTGCCTTTCACTTGCACGACTGAGTGGTGTGATAATAATAGTGCAAGAGTGCCATGGACTAAGCTAGAATCTGCAAGGCAGTTTTATACAAAAGGAGAAGACGAGGTAATATTGGCTCTTTGTTAGATCAACAATAATGCATGTGAGAGCCACTCAAAATTTTCATCGTGGTCTTCTCCTTTCAACGACTCAATAAAAAGAAAAGAAATTCAGAGAAACACACTGACATATTTTTGGAGTTTTTGTTTTTCTCAAGAAAGGAAAATAAAGAAAGGAAAAACAAGAACGAGAAAAATTATTTACACGGAAAAGATCCCAACATGCAAAGGAAATCTTTTTGGGTTTTTCTTTTAATATTACAACTAATTAAACAGAAAGGAAGAACCAAAAAGAAATGGGGAATATTTTTGGGTTTTCAGAGTTTTTCAACACACAAGGAGAAAGAGGAAAAATAAAGCTAACATGGATATTCAATGAAAGAGGATGAACACCGACAATTTATATGAAGTGTGTGAACATGAATGTAATGTCGGTGAGAAATATGTACTCCCCCAAGCTTAGGCGTTTGCCTAGCTTGATGATCACCACAGCTGGTCTGGATAATAGCTGAAGTGATAGCTCATGGAGTCGTTCTGTGCTGCCTCCTCAGCCAAGCGAGCATCCTCTACTGCAACGTTGTACTCTTGCACCTCGTCCTCGAGAACATAGTATCTTCATCTAGTCTGAAAGTCAAAGAGAGCAGGCGCATGCAACGTAATAGAAACAAGCTTATATTTATAAAACGTTATGTTGTATTCATAACCCCTAGTATTGTCCATAATAAAGTCATGACGATGCATGGCTTCAAAGTCTAAATATCTCTCAGGTAACATGGGGTCATTAGGTTGAGGTGAGATTTCTAGTTTTGCAGCTATGCGGGCGGCATAAATTCCTCCATACAAATCGCCAACACCCGCATTAAGGTGCAGCCTCCAGGCAACAATTGCACCGAGGTTGTAATGTTTTTCACCAGTCACCGTAGTGTGAATAAGGCTAAAAATAGGAGCGCCCAGTGCACTGCAATCTTGCTTACCTACTACACATTTCCCATTAAACAATGCAAAGTAACGAATAGAGGGAAAATGAATACTTTTTATTTTAGCATGTGTCACCCCTCTATCCTCTCCAACGCAAAGACTTTCAAGGAACATATTATAATCAGATTTTTCTGTTTTTTCAAGAGACACCAAATATGGAAGTTTGCATGCATCACAAAATTCTTCTAGAGTCGTACTAAAAGATCTATCATAAAGATTAAACAACACTCTAGAAGTATGGTGATGATATCAAAATCCATGCATGAATGAACAGGTAAGATTATAGTGTTGAACACCCTTATCTGCAAGGAAGTCGATGAGGCCGGTATTATAAATGTACTGATCAAATTCCTCCTCAATACCTGCACCTCTCATGAACTCATCACTAGGCCCTCGGCATGATTTTGCGTCATCCATGATGGTCAAGCTTGGTCTTGGTTCAGCATATGCCTGCCGTGCAGAGCTTTCGCTCGACCAGAAGTACGTCTCCTTGAAGAACTCCTCCAAAAGAAACTCATCTTCGTGAGAACAAATTTCTGAAATTTTTGGGTAACAAAATTATGTCAATAAAACTTTGCAGGATTGGTAGCAACTACTCATATATATGCCTAGAGGTCATATCAAGCATTCATACTACTTGGAACTCAAAGAATTCAACATGCAAGCTCATTTTCAGTAGCACCAAGTGCAACAAAATATGCAAAATATAAACCACTAAAGCAAAAACTAATTGGAGGAATGGGAGAGTCACATACCAAGGAGCAATTCCTCAAAACAGTTTTGGAAACGGAGTTCCGAGCAAAGAGATCGAAAATTTCAGTTTCGGGAGCAAGAACACGAGAGAGAGAGAGAGAGTATGATTTTTTCTGGAAGGGGATGACATGAGCTGAAGGGATAAGGCAGGGGGGCCCTGTGGGCCCCACAAGCTATCAGTGCGCGCCCCGGGGGGTGGGCACGCCCTGTTGTCTTGTGGCCCACAGGTGCTCCACCCTGATGTGTTTTCAGCATAAAAAAATCTTAAATATTTCAAAAAAAACATGTTAAATTTTTGTGGCAATCTGAGACTTTTTATTTTTGGGTCATTTTTATTGCATGGGAAACTCAGAAAACAGGATAATCTTGTCATTTTATTTTATTTATCTAACAATAAGAGAGGGTAAACTGATGATACAGAAAGTTGTGCTTACTAAAGTCATCAACCTCATGTCTTTCAAAAAGGATCCATTAATAAGGTTGATCAAGTCTTATTAACAACCGCTTCCGATTGACATGGAACCGAAGAATTTTCGTATAACACTAAGTTACCAAAATGGGGATTTGCATATCCCCGACAATAAGAATATCATATTTCTTCTTGGCAGTAGGATTGTGGCACTTGGCTCAATGACATTAATATTATTAACCAAAGTTTGCTTCTTTAGAAAATGCACGGTATGTTGTTTGCCATTGACATGAAAAGTAACCTTGCTTTTCGTGCAATCAATAACAACCCATGTTGTATTTAAAAAGGGTCTACCAAGGATAATCGACATGTTGTCATCCTCGGGCATCTCAAGAATAACAAAGTCTGTTAAGATAGTAACATTTGCAACCATAACAGGAACATCCTCACAAATTCCAATAGGTATAGCAGTAGATTTATCAGCCATTTGCAAAGATATCTCAGTAGGTGTCAGCATATTCACATCAAGTCTTTTATACAGAGAGAAAGGCATAACACTAACAGCGGCTCCTAAATCACATAAAGCAGTTCTAACATAACTTCGTTTAATGGAGCAGTGTATTGTGGGTATACCCAGACCTCTCAACTTCTTAGGCACTCCACCATCAAAAGTATAATTAGCAAGTATAGTATCAATTTCAGTTTTGGGTATTTTTCTTTTGTTGGTAATAATATCCTTCATATACTTAGCATACGGAGGCATTTTCAAAATATCAGCGAGTGCACAAAAAGACATTTCTAATCATTTCAGCAAAGCATTCAAACTCCTCCTAGTCCTTACTCTTAGAAGGCTTATGAGGGAATGGCATGGGTTTTTGAACCCATGGCTCTCTTTCCTTACCATGTTTTCTACCAACAAAGTCTTCCTTCTCATAACGTTTATGTTTGGGATGTGGGTTATTAAGATCTTCAACAAGTTCTATTTCCACATCATTATCAGGTTCTTTATTATTATCTGACTGAGCATCTACACGAACATCATCATTATTATCATTCTCATTATTGCTAAGTGCATGTTCACTACCAGATTGTCTCTCGGCATCAAAAATAGAAACATCATTATGTTATTCAGCAAGTTTTTCTATAACTGGTTCACTAGAAGCATGCAAAGTCCTATCATTTTTCTTTTTCTTTTTCTTTTTCTTCTTAGATAGACTAGGTGCATTATCATTAGTTCTGTGAGAATCATGTTCAATTCTTTTAGGATGACCTTCAGGATAAAGAGGTGCCTGAGTCATTCTTCCTCCTCTAGTCAGTACTCTAACACCATGATCATTCATATTCTCATTTAATTCAGCAAGAAAATCATTTTGTGACTTAGCAACTTGGTCTCGTTGAGTATGAACCATCAAAGCATGTTTACCTAGACCCTTAACATCAGTAGCAATTTTAAACATCAAGCCACTCAAGCCATCTATCATCATTGCATTATGTCTTAATTGATCTTTGACATAGTTATTGAAATGTTCTTGCTTAACAATGTAATTATCAAATTCATCCATACACTGACTAGGGGTCTTAGTATAAGGTATATCACTTTCATTACAGGTATGGAGAGAATTTACCTCTATTACCTGTGTCGGGGTGTCAAGTCCATGTATTTCTTCGGTAGGTGGTAACTTCTTGACATCTTCAGATTCAATACATTTTTCCTTCATAGTTCTTTTAGCTTCTTGAATATCTTCAGGACTGAGGAATAGAATACCTCTCTTCTTTTGAATAGGTTTTGGCGGTGGCTCAGGAAGTATCCAATTATCACCATTTTGCAATATATTATTCAATAATTCTTCAGCTTGTCCAATAGTTCTTTCCCTGAAAACACAACAAGCACAACTATCTAGGTAGTCCCTAGAAGCATAGGTTAGTCCATTATAAAAGTATCAATTATTTCATTTTTCTTAAGAGGATGATCAGGTAAAGCTCTTAGTAGCTGGAGAAGCCTCCCCCAAGCTTGAGGGAGATTCTCTTCTTCACTTTGCACATAGTTAAATATTTCCTATAAAGCAGTTTATTTCTTATGAGCAGGAAAATATTTTCCAGAGAAGTAATATATCATATCCTGGGGACTACGCACACAACCAGGAGCAAGGGTGAGGAACCACTCCTTAGCCTCGCCTTTTAGCGAGAAAGGAAAAAGCTTAAGGATATAATAGTAGCGCATCTTTTCCTCATGAGTAAACAAAGTGGCAATATCATTCAGTTCAGTGAGATATCCGACAACAGTTTCAGTTTCATAACCATGGAAAGGATTAGATTCTACTATAGGGATTAATGCAGGGTCTACAGAGAATTCATATTATTTATCAGTAACAAATATAGGATAAGTAGCAAATTTAGGATCATGTTTCATTTTCTCCATCATAGACTTTTCTTTCGGTTTGCATAGTAGTTTCTTCAAATCATATCTATCATTACAAGCAAGGAAGTCCCAAGCTACCTCTCCATCCATAACATAACCCTCAAGTACATCAGGAAATTCATATCTATTAGGAGAGCGAGGTGTAATAGGTGACTCAAAATCTTCATCAGTTTCAGCATTTTCAAGTTCTCTAGCTTTAGCGATATGAGCATCAAGTAATTCATTCAGTGGCACAGTTTCAATTTCATCAAGTGTAGCAGTAGTATCATCATTAAGTTCAGAAGTAGCATCATCAAGTCCATGTGACATATCAGAATGAGCAACAGGCGGTGGTGTTATAAGCTGATTCAAAACAGTAGGTGAATCAAAAGCAGAGCTAGATTGTAGTTCCTTACCTTCTCTCGTACGAGAGGGGATGATTTTGGTTCGAGTATCTTTCAAATTCTTCATAGTAGAAATTGGATATCCTCAAGTTAACACAATAAATATAGCTATGTTCCCCGACAACGGCGCTAGAAAATGGTCTTGATAACCCACAAGTATAGGGGATCGCAACAGTCTTTGCGGGTAGTATTACACCCTGATTTATTGATTCGACACAAGGGAAGACAAAGAATATTTATCGGCCTTAGCAGTTGAGTTGTGTAAACGACTTGATTTAATTACCATTCTAGCTTGTGTTTCCCTTGTCGATCTCATCGCAAACGATCTGTACGACGTAACCGACGGCGATCATTCCCATTATCGCAGACGAGTGTCATTCATTACCCGTGTGTGAAACATTCACCTCATCACACACGATGCTTGGTGTTGAACGTGTGCGCTGCTTTAAGTCATTGCACATACTTCATTTTTGCCAATCATTTGCCATTTAACACCCACAATAATGGGAGCTTCTTCCAGCCGAAGTGTGGCCAAATGAGTCGGGCAGGGAAGCTTTGTGCGGTTGCGCACGGGAACCTGCGCGGTTGCGCAGGAACGGGGTCACCAATGGTACGTTGGCGCCTCATCGAGCCGCCGCATGGCCAAACGAAACGCGTGTGCGCGTGCTGGTCAAGCTTGCACTGCAATCGTCTGCCTGGAACGCGGTGACAAGACATGCCGATTACAGTCCGTCCAGCTCTCATTTACTCCACCGCTCATTTAACCTCTTGTCTCTCTTCAAACTTTCCCCACAACGCAAGAAGCACACCCATGACACCAAATACAGAGATGATATCCTGCTCGGCTCCAATGGCGGCACTCCCAGTGGCTGCTAACGATGAGCGCAGTTCACCATTCGTGCCTCCGTGGACGCCCACGTAAAGTTCGAGGACCTCTCGGTGGTGTACACCAATGACCCGGTCTAGGTGGAGAACTCCATCCACACCATGGAGCGGCTGCTTGCCGAGGATACGTACAAAGTGGTCGGCTTCGACCTCGAGTACACCGGCGGTTGTGCCGTATGATCATAAGGTTGTCGTTCCCCAGCTGTGCGTGTGCCATCACATCCTTGTCCACCACTACTGCCTGGCCACAAGGCCTTGCGAACATTTCTGCAGGTTTGTCAACAGCCCTGACTACATATTTGGTACAGTGGACACCACCAACGATGAAAGGGTGCTCAAGACCACGGGCCTGGCCTGCCGGAATCTTGTCGACATCCAAGGCTAGTACAGGGTCTTGGGCGATGAGAAGAAGCAGAAGGACTCCTTGGTTGACCTCGCCATGGCCATCATCGACCCCTACTACGGAGACATGAAGGATGGCTGCAACAAGAATAAGAAGAAGGTTGCCTACCACCGCACCTGGGGTCGAAGACTGGATGAGGATCACGTCAAGTATATGGCCAAGGACATGTACGTAAGCTACGAGTTGTGTAGGCAGATTGTTGACATGAGGAAGTGCCTCCATTTTGCGCCAACCGACAACCCTTGTCACAAGAAGTATAGATGACTTGATGATCGTTACTACTAGTTTAGTATGCATGTACTTCTTAATATAGGTGTGCAAATGTTATCTGTAGTCAGTAATGTAATTGGATATTTTTTTGGTTATGCAATCATGTTATTGTAAGTATATATGTTGTTGTTTTGTAGACGGAGCATAGATGTTGTGCAAACAGAGCAAATCGCATCACTCACGATTAAACAAAGGAACACGTCGGTGATGATTTCAACAATCACAGACAATTGGATGTGAGTAAGCGTTTTCCCACAGCACACACAACTTATTATCAGGAATCATCTGTATTTTTATCGGTGTTCCCACACAATTCCGATTACTGACCTGTTTGCCGGGTATCACACACATCTTGTTACACCGAATCGTTTGTGTTACTTTTGATCATCACAAACAATTCGTCCGAGCGACCTGTTTGCCGGGTATCGCACACATCTAGTTATGCCGAATCGTTTGTGCTACTTTTCATCATTGGAAATAGTTCGTCCGAGCTACCTGTTTGTCGGGTATCATGCACATATTCTGACGCCGATTCATTCGTGTTCTTCTGGATCAACACAAACAGTATCCGAGTGACCTGTATGTCGTACATCGCACACATCTGTATTTGGTTAACCATTTGTGTCGTGGTTTTTCACGACAGATGTCCTAGTGCAAGGACTTAGGGGTGAAGCCATCGCTACGGTAGTTAACTAGAAGGGGTTGGTCGGGACGAAAGACACAGGTTTACCCAGGTTCGGCCCCTCTCGAAGGAGGTAATAGCCTACGTCCTGCTTTGAGTTGTATTGATTGGGTATCGATTACAAGGGAGCGGGTTCGCTTGACCTAGTACTCGATTAAAGGTTTTCATGGTCTAAGCCGCCCAGGGAACCCGCCTTTATATACATAGGTTGAGGCCCTAGGCTTACAAGAGTCCAGGCCGGGTTACACCTAGCAACCGACCTAATCTCTAACTACTCTTGCCTTGTCTGGCAAGCCGTCCCCCGGTGGCTCACGCCTTCGGGTCACACATAGCCTTCAGGCTCTGGGCCTCTTACAGGCCCACTGACGAGTTACTTCCAGGCCTTGTCCTGACCTTTCAGCCTGCTCAGGTTTCACTGCTAAGCCGCCAACCTCATGACCCGGCCACTCCTGGGCGGGTCTTATCACGGGGCTATATCCCCAACATTAGGCCCCAGATTGATTTGAACTGGTTCATGTCAATCTTCAAGTCTTCTAGTTGGCGAGCCTTGCATTCTCCATAAGCATCTGACCTGCAATAAATCTTTATGACCCGCCATGGGAAAATGGGTGACGTCATTTGTGATAAATTAAAACGAATCTGGATGACATCACAACGGATCTTTGTATTAACTAGTCAACCCGAGAATCGAGGCGTCTTCTTGGTCAATCATCATTTTGTCTCCTCGATTCCCGCGCGAGACTGTTGTTTCCATCCTCCTCATAAATAGGCACGTGGGGTCCTTATCCTTTTCACTTTCCCCCGTCGCCGCCTCTCTTCTTCTTCTACAACCACACGCTCGCGCAGCCGAAACTCTGCCGCGCCGTCCGGACCTCGCCGTCGTCCTCAATAAAGGCCGCTGCATCACCCTGATTCTGTCCAGAGCTCGCCGGCGTTCACCCGCATCTCCTACACATCTCAGGTTCTACCTTCTTCCTTCTCTGAATCTGCATTAGTTCATCGGGTGTTCTTCGGTTCTGCCGCCGTTCATACTTTTAGGCTCCCATTCGCTAGCAAGGACCCGCGGCGCTCCGCTGGATGCATCTCCCATGCTCATTGTAGATCATCCTCTCACGGGAACTTGTTTATGAACCATCTGTTCTTCGCTGTCATTTTAGGTTTAGGAAATATTTTCCTTTTTATCTTCACTTGCAGATCTTATAACTGCAGCCGTAGTTGTTGGAACCTGTTTGTCCACACTTCGTAATTTTTTCAACATTTGCTAGCAAACTTGACCCGCCATCATGCTGCCAGCTCTCCTCGTAATGTCGCAATCCGCCTCGTAATTGTAATGATCGGCGGCTCACAACTTAATAATGACCCGCCAAATACCATCACCATTTTTAGAGTCATAACTGTTCTGGTCATGCCGCGTTTTTAACCCGCCACATAATCATGCTTTTCCACAGTCCTTTAAGCCGCCTCCATGGCTAAAGCCCCTGCCTCCTGCGACTGGGTGGGATCTGGGGTTACTGAGGAAATGCTCAACGACTTTGTTGTCATGGGAGCTTTGCCGGCTAAAGATGTTATCCATTGGCGGGTCCCCAACAACGAAGTCACCCCCAAGCCCCAGCATGGGGAAGTTGTTGTTTTCACGGATCATCTTCTCCGTGGCTTCTCTCCGCCCGGGTCAAAAAAATTCTGGGACACCCTGCACTTCTACAATCTGCACCCTCAAGATATCGGCCCCAACTTTGTAACCAACTTATGCCAGTTCCAAATTCTCTGTGAGGCCTATCTGCAAGAAGAGCCGTCTGTTGACCTCTTCAGGGATTATTTCTATATCAACCACCAAACAGAGATGGCAGATGGACTGAGGCTTGAACTTGGAGGTGTCTCCATTTAGAGGCGGAGGGACGTAACCTTTCCATCGGCGATTCTGCCTATCCACCCCAAGGACTGGAATAAAACCTGGTTCTACTGCAAAGATACCTCCCAGAAGGAGAGAATCCACTGCCGGGTTATCGTCCTTACCGGCTTAGCACCGACACCAAGCTCCCAGACCGGATGTCTGCTGCAAAGCGCGCCCAGTACGGTCCAACTTTCTCAAAGATAAGGGCCATGTTAGCCAACAGGTTAACTGGCGTGGATCTGACCCGCTGCTGGGTCTCTTGGAGAATTATGCCACTGAGCCGCCGCAATGCCTCAATGTGCCAATACACCGGTGCAGTGGATGACCCTCAGCGCTTCAACCAGACCCCCTTGACAGACCAGGATCTGAACGCCATCGTTAAATCACTGCTGGGAGAGCCGCAAGAAGTTTGCAACAAGACGGGGCTAAGCCCTTTTTATGCTCTGAACCCAGCTCCTCCGGTAAAACCTTATTGTAACCTTTGTTTCCTTTCCGTCAGACTTATTACTTTACCTTATTTAACCTTTTCGCCAATGCATTGATTACACACAGGCCGGCTCATCTTTCTGGAATAAGAGATTAACCGCCGCCTCTACCTCCAAGAAGAAAACAAAAGCAACTAAGACCCGGGCTCCCTCTCGTAAGAAGAAGCCAACAGCTAAAGAGCTGCTTGAATTGGACGACTCGGAGGTAGAACTTGACTCTCTTGGCCTTCTTTTCATGCAACTTATTGACGCTAACTTCCCTCAGGCTGACGCGGAGGCAAGCGAGGCCGGAGCTGCAGAGGTAACTATCATCTCCTCCGACTCAGAACCTCTGCCAACAGAAAGAATCCGGCGGGTCATCCGGAAAGTAAAATTTTCACATCCTCTTGCTCATTTGGACCCCGAATTTCTTTTGAAGAAGCAGCAACATGATGCTAGGCGTCAGACCCAGAGCGGCGGCTCTGAAGATCTGGTGGCCGACTTACCTGACACTCCGGCTCGTCGGAAACGTCGCAACGAGGTATTTCATATCTTGTACTTGTATTTCTGCATTAATCTTGCGCTGTCACTTATTCATACTCCTTAACTTAACTGTCAGGAATCACCTCCCTCATTTGGCGACTCAACCGCCTCCAAACTGCCTCCCCTTGTTATCAACCTGGGGTAAGCTTCTTTGCATCTTCTTTCTGCTTATTGCTATTCTGTTCTTGCATATAACTGATAATGGAAACTTTGTTTGCAGGGCCCAGGCTAAGAAGAGGAAACAGAGCGGGTCATCTCCCCGTCCGAATGTCTCAGAGCCGGTGGACCAGGGACCTGGAACTTCTGAGATTCCAGTGGACACCTCCGGGGCTGACCAAGGCCCCCATGAAGAAATTCCCCAGCCTACTGAGCCGGCGGATGCCGATGTTATAATTTCTGAGGCCAATCCGGAGGCGGATCCTAAGCCGCCCAGCCCCCTGCCGACAACCCAAGACGCACCTGTTCAAGAAGAAGAGGTCACCATCACCGGCTCAGCCTACACCTCTCCAGCCCCTTCCAACGTGCTAACCAAGCACATCAGCAAAGATGAGGTGCCTTCACCTGAGAAGGAGAAGGCCAAACTTGATCTGCCCAACTTAGAGAAGTTAACTGCTGATGAGTTGCATTCGGGTTATCTGAACCGTCTTGCCGCGAGTCGGGACATGGAAGCCAAACTGGTTGATATGATGAAGAAAAAAATATGAGGTACTGCACTCTCTATTCTTTGTATACCCTTACGTAGCCCCCAAGGGCCGGCTTATATTCTCGAAGATAAGCCGGGTCTTTAGTAATATGCAGATTGTGATAGACCAACGTGTATCCCCCAAGGGCCGGCTTATTATGCCAATAATGAGTCGGTACTTATTGTCTTGATAACTGCAAAAAATGCCAAGTGTAGCCCCCAAGGGCCGGGTCATTATGCCAATAATGAGCCGGAACTTTTGTAGATCTGATCTTAGACTTGTAGAGCAATGTTTAGCCCCCAAGGGCCGGGTTATCTTGATGAAGATGATCCGGGTCTTATTTGAATCTTGATAAACTTGAAAGAATTGATGCACATTAGTGTAGGGTAACGCAGCAGAAAACAAAAATTTTCCGACCTACGCACCAGCCCAGGACCACTATGGAGACTGCATACAAGGTTTGATCTCTTTCGTTACCGACTCGTAGCGCAGCGGAAGTAGAGTCGATGACGAACGGCGGTGCAGATCCCCGCAGCTAGGATTTTACAACCTCCCAACCGCGAGGATGTATACCCTCATCTACCCCGCGGACAGCCCTCCGGGAGGCGGTCGCACAGTCCCCCGGACGGTGTCGCGGACAGCTCTTCGGGAGGACCTCCGAAACTCGAACTGTCACTCGGACAGCCCTTCGGGAGGACCTCCAAAACTCGGACGGTCACACGGACAGCCCTTCGGGAGGCACTCTCGAACTAAGACCGAAACTACGATCTCTCTACAGAGTTGCACACATACGGTGTCATCTATCCGGCAGGGCTTCGCCGTCCAGAACTAGTTCCCACCGGAACCCAGACAGCCTTTCGGCTCTACGAAACTATTTCGTGGGAGGGAAAGAAGAAAGGCAGATCATGCATGCCATGTGTGTGAGAGTTGGAGTGAGTATGGAGAGCTCCTCTCCACCTCCTTATATAGTGGTGGAAGGGGTGAGGGGGGGGGCTGAAATTTCAGCCCACAAAACAAGCACCCACCAAACAAGGAAACATGTTCCCATCAAACATGGAGAAAACATGTTCCCTTGTCCATGGTGTTCCCCCATGGGGCCCCACCTTCCTCCCAACACTCTCCACCATTTGTGGGGGCTGCCCCCCACCATGGGGGGGCCCCCCAACACTTTGTCCAGCCACAAGGGGGCTGTCCCCTAAAGGGGGCGCCCCCAAAAACAGCCCAAAAACAGCCCCCACGATCCGTGGGATCTTGTCCCCTCTCGCTGGGACAAGATGTTTTCTGAAACTATTTCTTCTGAAAAATTCTGGAAGGTCCCAGAACATTTCCGGCACCCTCTAAAATTATCTGGACTCGCTCCAGAACATTTCCGGTATGGTGGTTTAATTTAAAACCATCTTCGTTTACCCGGTAAACAATTCCGGCAGCTCCGAAAACCTTTTTCGGTTTTTTCTCCGAAAAAATTCCAGAAATTACCAGACCAATCTGGCAACCTCCAAAACATTCCCGGTGCTTGCCGAAACCTTTTTGGATCAATGGTTTTATCCGAAACAACTTTTCGGTTTTACCGAAACTTTTTCGGTGTTCTCTCCGGAACTTTTCCATCGTCTCTGAAACCTTTCCAGTGACTTTCTCTCGGACTCCTCGTCTAGTATTCAGCAGATAGATGACCCTTAAGCGTGTGACCCTATAGGTTCGGTGAAGTATAGACATGACCGGAACACTTTCCGATCAATGATCAGCATCGAAGCCGTGGACACCCATATTGACCCCTATACCCACACGAATGAATATTCGAGTGAACCTCCAGTTGCCGTGTGCTATTCCTGTTGCTTCGCGATATGTTACAATTACCCGAGGTGAGAAACATCGGCATCCTCGTGGATAAACACTTGTCCACAATGCCAGTTACCTCGTTGCCGGTATTGTTCTCTTTTCTCGTTCCCGTGTTCCGGCATCCCTGTGATCAAATCACCCTGTGTCTGGCCAGACGATGATGGATACCGTAACACCGAGAGGGCCCAGAGATATCTCTCCATCGTCGGAGGAGCAAATCCCAATCTTGAGCTATCAAGTTACTTGACATACTTTTCCATGAACCCGTAAGCCGCCGTAATAGCCACCCATTTACGGATGACGTTTAACAAACCCCAAAGTTCATGAAGCAAGCATGAAGAAACTCGATACTCTCATGGTCTAAGGAATTATGCAAACATTAACTTCCTGTGTTATTAACCATTAACTTATGACGAATGTATCTCATAGCATAACATCAATATTGGGTCGATTCAACACAAGTGTTCTACCAACAATTGTGCCCTCAAAATTGCCGGCATAGTCATGCCCATGATCAGGAAAACAGGATCATCATGCAATACTTGAGCCAGTCATAGAGGCTTGACTAGGAATACATTTTACCGTTTATTATCCCACACGTGCACATGAGTTTCCCTCCAAGCCTCGTTTTATTTGTAGACTCGAGAATCATTGCAGTTATAGCATGGAACATAAACATAATTATGAACAGGGAGATAATCAATAACATTTATTATTGCCTCTAGGGCATATCTCCTACAGACTCCCACTTGCACTAGAGTCAATAATCTAGTCAATGCTAATGCAGTTTACACCTATGGCATACTGGTGTAAAATATACTTCGCATGTGGTATAGCCTGATGTCCAACGGATCTGACAACTTCAGCTCCGTGTGTAACTTTGCATACTCGCGTTTTCACGCTTTCACAAAATTCATATTTTGTGTGGACTTGGCTTTGCATATGTGTGAATCATTGGTCGAAACCTGATTCCTCAGACTGAGCTATGGAGCAACTATCTGCTATAGTGTCCCATAGACCAAAGCCTTCTTGGAACCATACTAAGTTCATGAATGAACTATATGATTCAACAACTTCTTTGTCGCTTCTCAAGCGTCAACATACTTAGCCTTTGTTATAGAATTCGCCACAGTATCTTGTTTGGAACAATTTCCAACTACCGTGCCACCATATTATGTATTACACAAAACCCTTAACTTAAATCGAAAATCGCATGAAGCATTGATGAAGACTGTATCGATGTAATTACTTACAACGAGCACTTCATAATCTCTGCTTGCGAGAAAACATGTCATCACTACTACTCTAGTACTTTAATGACATCTTTCACTGTTGTCCTACGATCAGTACTTTGATCACTTTGGTATCCATACTCTCAACAACTTTGGAGTATCGGACATATCTGGTTGTTTTACATACCATGTAATACATGATTAATCCAAACACAAGAGTGTGTGGAATCTCCATCATGTATTTTACTCATCAGTGTTTTGGGACACCGAGTCTTGCAAAACTCTTTCCATGTGACTTCGGCAAGAATCACTTCTTGGCATTTTAAATGCTAAAAGGTTTTAGCATCTTGTCAATATGTATTCATCGCTTAGCCCTATTAGGTAAATCTATCTCCATAGATCATCATGCCTAATATTGAGTCTATTTAGCCCAAGCACTTCATCAAAAAACTATTTTCAAATGAAGTCCTTAATTCGTGTCAAGAAATTTATTTCCAATTAACAATGTGTCAAGCACACAACATTTTTAGAAATATTATTATGCTCCCACTTAATTTCTTGAATTACAAGCATCTTCGTTACCCATTGATGAAGTCAAACCCCTTTGGCCATTTCATCAAAACACGAAGATTCCAACTCCACTTTGCTCTCTTCTGTCCATCGCTGGAACTCTGAAGTTTGCATACTTGCTAGCATCCTCTGGATTGACAAATTACTTTGGACTGTATCACATACAAGTCCTAGGTTTCATTTCCATGAGATGGAAATCCTTTTGTCATCCATGTTTCATATCTCATGATTGATATATGAATTAATTGCTAGTTCAACCCGAACCGACCTCAAGCATCGCTACGGTGAAACAACCTCATCGTAGTCAACTCCTTGAACTTGTTATTTCAACAAGTCGAGCTTTATGGATAAAACATTTTTATCCGTATTAGTTTTTAGTTCCATAAATATTCGTTTAGACTCTAAGTCTTCCGAAAGGTGTATCAAGGTTCTAATCTTGAATTACTTATATGGAAACTATCTTGGATTGTATTGGCATTTAGCTAATTCCAGAGTCAGGGCCCATCATCGCTTCCTTGTGTATCGTAGGTATACTGTTGTCCAACAACAATATCTCGTTTGCGCACCTGAGAGGTTTGCACGAGCCTTGCCTACGAGGTTCAGCTCCAAGTTCGACTGAAGTCCATACATTTTATTGTAGAGACTTCCGTATCAGTCGCAGTAGGAAACTCCGGAATCACTTCCAAGGTTCCTTTCCTTTGACCTGATGACGAAGATACCGGTTATCTCGTCGAGTTGCACTGTCCTCCCACTCACCTTTTGTAAGAACTATTCTCTTTAAAAGCATACCGTTTTGTGGCGATCCTATTTGCCTCGGTATAGTGAGGGAGGAATACCCAATGACTTGGGATAACCTTACAAAGTAGCATTTGTCTGATTTGGAATAGGTTTGTAATCTTTTACACAAGCCCCATATTCCAAATGTTAAGAAAAGATATAACATGGTTGGGCGTACCATACCATGGCGTCATTTCAACAGACCCGATGGAGCTCTTTTCAGTGTAAAAGCCGTAGTCTCTAAAGCATCACCTTAGAAGGGATAATGGCAAATTTATTTATGTCATCTTTGATCTTACCATGTCATAAATGGTTCGATTACATCTACACGGACTCTCCACTTGTAGTGGTGTTCCGGGAGGTGCAAGTTATGAAACCCCTTTCACAACTCATCAGACATTCGCTAAACTTGTAACTCAAATATTCCTTTCTGCAATCGAATTGTAGAAACATAATTTTCTTGTTACAATATTTTCTTCTTCGTATTGAAAACCTTTCGAATGATTTCAAAAAATCCAGACTTACGTCTCATCAAGTAAATATCCATATATCTACTTGAGTCATTTCTGAAGATAGATAAATCCACTACTTGCAACAACATTTATTGGACTACACACATCATAATGTATGATCACCAATATGTTCTTTGCTCGTTCCTTCTGGCCTGTGAACGGTATTTCAGTCACTTCACTTTTCAGAGGAAAGTTGCAAGTGTCAGATGATTCAAAATCAAATGACTTCAAAAATCCATCATAATGGAATTTTCCATGCGGGTTTCTCCAATGTGACCAAATGCAGTGCCACACTTGTGTGGTATTCTTTTAGTCTTGCGACATTTAGCGTCAGTGTTATGGATGTATCATATTACCATCAATATTCATAGCATACATCCCATCCTGTATGGAAGCATGGCCCTTCATGTTATTCATAACACCGAACATCAAAAGTTCTCTTATGAATAACCTTCTTGCAAAATACCTTATGCAAAGGGCTAGAGTGTATGAAACTCTAAATGAATTATGAAAGTAAATACAGAGGCAATGTATTAATATCAATATTCATAACATACGTCTCATTCATAATGAAAGTATGGCCCTTATGTTATTCATAACACCGAACATTAAAAGTTCTCTTATGAACAACCTTCTTGCAAGATACCTTATGCAAAGGGCTAGAGTGTGAAACTCTAAAATGAATTACGAAAGTAAATACATAGGGAATATACCTATGGAAGGCATAGTAACATTTACTATGTTCCCTGCGTGTATCTAACCTCATTCCTGGCTAGTCTTTCAGGCCATAGTAGTTCTTACATCGAGTTGCAACAGAATGCAATCGAGCGGGTATCTTTGTGATTAACTCACAATACCCAAGAATTAGTGATTAACATGTTTATCCATAATTCCCAAGAACTATATCTTTGACCAGCCTTCTATACATCAAAAACCTGTATGACATTCATACATGAGCTGGATATTCCAGTCTTCTTTCCTTTTGCCATTATACTTCTAACAGTTTCACTTTAAGTATTTCTCCTACTCTCAGAAGAAGCACCCAACTTAAGAGTGGCGATAGCCCCGGACTTCCTAGGCGTGAAAGTTTCACTAACACCCTTCGGACACTTCCTTTCTCTTTAAGTTGTTCTTTTATTCACCTTTCATCATATGACAGGCGTTCTCCTGGATCCCTCTCTTATCAGTCTAATGCATAGTAAACTCCTTTACTAATAGTTTGCAAACAAACATTGCTTTGGATATCTCATATCTTTTAGCCTTTGTCTGTCTCTGAAAATGATTTTCAGATTCCATGAATATCACATAACTATCCAAACTTTCGAAGTTCGGGTATCATGGAAGCAAACATATTGCACTTTGACTGAAAAGGAATTCTAGCTTTTGGATCGAAGGACGAGAGTCACATGATCCATAGCTTTAGCGGGAGAATACCGAAAACATGCGATAGGACAAAGTCCTTCTCGGCACTCTTGAGGACAATCCTCACATTACGTTACCAACCGTAAAGTTTTAACCAGATATTTAACAGCTATTCAATTTTAATAGGGAAGGTGGAAACGCGAGCCATTATTCTACAACTATTATGCAAACCACACTTAGACAGTGTTCAAAATTAATTGCACTGAGAATTAAACAAGTTAATTCTATAGTGCGCTCCCACTCAAATCAATATCTCTCATAATTGATTGTGAGTGATTCAAGACCCGCATATCCATTCAACGTCACGGTTCGAGATGAACACCCATGGCGTGAACTTCAATCGGTAGGCAAACTTGCCGATCACATCTCTATGCGATTCTTGTTCATCTTTCGATGCGTGTGTTCCGAGCTCATGACTTTCATGCCTGAACGTCAAGACAACCAAGTGATCTCGCTATGAGGTCTCAACTCACCCGCCTCACACATCCCTAATCGTTCGCACCCATGGAGATCATGCAATGCCCC